>JAWNMO010000680.1:0-2400000 GCA_035043915.1 Drosophila paramelanica
AAATAAAATTTAAGAAAATAAAACTACTTACAATATAAATGATCTTGAATACAGGGTGTATTAAAGCAATTTGCGCCATTGAATATACAATACTTTTATCGATAGTGCACGACTTTCATTTGCCCATCTCAAATTCTTTGACGATAGTCCATACCTATTAAATATTCATCGTCAAGTGGTATCGAGGTGGGGAGCTCTTTGGTATCGTGCTGAAACCGATTTATCGGCAACTTTAATTTGCTTATATTTAGGAAACTAGGCAATAATGTTAAGCTCCGCCGCCGGAAATGGAATCCTCGTAAAAAACTGATTAAAATAGACAGCAACCCCACTTCATTTGGACACGCTTTACCTACGGTGACTAAAACGAACAATTACCCAAAACAGTATACAAAATTTCAGCAAAATATATTAAAATTATATTATTCGATAAATTTTCATGTACAAACAAACATAACAAATCGTATCGTGTGTGAGCCTCATAAAACTCAAGCAGCTGCTCGCTTTGGACGCGAATGCTTACTTTTGATAAGTAAACAAGTATTTTATTAAAAATGATCGTGAAAATCAGTTCATAGTAATAAAAAGCTAATGCGACGAATTTATACATCGGCCTACACACAAATTATGTCGAAAAACAAGGGGAAAGCAAAAGCAGCGGCCGCTGCCAGTGCGGCAGCTACACCGGCTGCCGCCAACACCCCGGTCACACTGGACAAGAGCGGCAACATTGCCATTAAAATACTGGCCAAACCCGGCGCCAAACAGAATGGTATCACCGACATTGGCCTGGAAGGCGTCGGAGTCCAGATTGCAGCACCGCCCAGCGAGGGCGAAGCCAATGCCGAACTGGTGAAATTCCTCTCGAAAGTGCTGGGTCTGCGTAAAAGCGACGTGTCGCTGGACAAGGGCTCCCGTTCACGGAACAAAATAATACTCATCAGCAAGGGCGCATCCACTGTGGAAGCCATAGAACAGCTGCTACAAAAGGAATGCGAATCCTAGAAATCGCCGCATTTCATTTGTCAAATAAAAATGATTTTTTTTATTTTTAAACACATTTGCTTGTTTATTGTATTTATATCATCGATCCGACCATCCAACCTTATTAGATATTCCATTTATAGCTAACGCATATGTAGTCTTTGTATTTCTTTCATTACATAAGTTACTTGGATTCTAAATTAGTTCTTATTAACGACAACTGCTCTTAAAAGTGAATGTTTAAATCCTAACATTACATATTTGAATGGTTTTTTGTTTTTGAGTGAGTTAAGCGTATTATTGTCGCCTATAACGCGACAAAACCTAATACAAATTACAATGTAAACTGAACATTAAATTAACTCTGTTGTCAGGTCAACACAAGAAGCGGTTCCAACAAAGGAAATGAAATGTGATTAACTATTAGTAATTTTGTATGCAAATGGATGGTTTGCGTGGTGGGTGTGTGCTGGTGCATGATGTGTGATTAGCGGGGCGGCGTTGTGGCTGTTTAATCGACCTCCTCCATGTGAGAAGCATCCTCGGTGTCCTCAACCAGAGAGGGGGCATCGCCAGCGCTCTGGGCGTCCTCGGTAGTCATGGGTTCATCCTCATCGATGCCAAGACCCAGCTTGATCATGCGATAGATGCGGCTGGCGTGCACCTGAGGGCTGTCCAGGGAGAAGCCAGAAGACAACAGCGAGGTCTCGAACAGCAGAATGACCAGATCCTTGACTGCCTTGTCATTCTTATCGGCATCAGCCTTCTGGCGCAGAGTCTCCACAATTGGATGATCGGGATTGATCTCCAAATGCTTCTTGCCGGCCATGTAGCCCATGGTGGAAGTGTCACGCAGTGCCTGGGCCTTCATGATACGCTCCATGTTGGCGGACCAACCGAACTGCGAGGTAACGATGCAGCAGGGCGAGTCAACCAGACGGTTGGACACGACAACCTTCTCGACTTTGTTGTCCAAAATCGACTTCATCAGCTTGCACAGACCCTCGAATTTGGCCTTATCTTCCTCGCGCTTCTTCTTCTCAGCCTCATCCTCGGGCAACTCAAGACCCTCCTTGGTGACGGAGACCAGCTGCTTGCCCTTGTATTCCTTCAGGTGCTGGATGACATACTCATCAATGGGTTCAGTCATGTAGACCACCTCGAAACCGCGTGCCTTGACGCGCTCAACGAAAGCAGAGTTGGTGACCTGATCCTTGGACTCGCCAGTGATGAAGTAGATGTGCTTCTGGTTCTCCTTCATCCTGGACACGTAGTCGGACAACGAGCAGAAGTCATCGCCAGAAGCGGAGGTGTGGAAGCGCAAGAAATCGGCCAACTTGGCGCGATTGTTGCTGTCCTCGTGAACACCCAGTTTCAGGTTCTTGCTGAACTGATCGTAGAACTTCTTGTAGTTCTCCTTGTCCTCGGTGAGCTCCTCAATGAGCTCCATAGTCTTCTTGACTAGATTCTTACGGATGACCTTCAACACCTTGTTCTGCTGCAGCATCTCACGAGAAATGTTGAGTGGCAAATCCTCGGAGTCGACCACACCCTTGATGAAGTTCAAGTACTCAGGAATCAGATCCTCACAGTTGTCCATGATGAATACACGACGCACGTACAACTTGATGTTGTTGCGCTTCTTCTGGTTCTCAAACAGATCGAAGGGAGTGCGGCGTGGGATGAAGAGCAGAGCGCGGAACTCCAGCTGACCCTCGACGGAGAAGTGCTTCACGGCCAAATGGTCCTCCCAATCGTTGGTCAACGACTTGTAGAACTCTCCGTATTCCTCCTGGGAGATATCATCGGGATTGCGTGTCCAGATGGGCTTGGTCTTGTTCAGCTCCTCATCTTCGGTGTACTTCTCCTTGATGGTTTTCTTCTTCTTGGCATCCTTATCCTTCTTGTCGGCATCCTCATCCTCGCCAACATCCTCGATCTTAGGCTCATCGGTGTCCATCTCCTTCTTCTCATCACCCTCCTTCTTCTCATCATCAGCCTCATCGTCGCTGACCTCCTTCTCGCGCTCCTTCTCCACCAACAACTTGATGGGGTAGCCAATGAACTGCGAGTGCTTGTTGACAATCTCCTTGATCTTGCTCTCCTCGAGGTAATCGGTCTGATCCTCCTTGATGAACAGCACGATCTTGGTACCACGGCCCAAAGGCTCAGAGTTATCAGCGCGAACGGTGAAGGAACCACCGGCGGACGACTCCCAGATGTACTGTTCATCATCGTTGTTCTTTGAGGTGACTGTGACCTTATCGGCAACCAGATAGGCCGAGTAGAAACCCACACCAAACTGGCCAATCATGGAAATATCGGCACCAGCCTGCAACGCCTCCATGAACGCCTTGGTGCCCGACTTGGCAATTGTGCCCAAGTTATTGACCAAATCGGACTTGGTCATACCGATACCGGTATCAATGATGGTCAGAGTACCAGCGGTCTTGTTTGGAATCAGCTTGATGTACAGCTCCTTGCCGGAATCAAGCTTGCTGGGATCCGTCAGCGACTCATAGCGGATCTTGTCGAGGGCATCAGACGCATTAGAAATCAATTCACGCAAGAAGATTTCTTTGTTCGAGTAGAATGTGTTGATGATCAATGACATGAGCTGAGCAATCTCAGCCTGGAATGCGAAGGTCTCAGTTTCTTCTGGCATCTGCAATAAACATGAAATAAATAAAAAATCAATGCATTGCGTAAAACGTGTTAAACATATATACAAGAAAACAGAAAAAAAATGCATTGTTTTGCTATAATTCATGATCATTGCGGACATTTTAATTCAGCAAACTTTTCATTACAAGAAATAACTTTTCCGCCATTTGCTTTAACCCTTGTGAAAAATTAGGCTATGCTTGCCCTCTCCCTCACCCATGTACACTCATATTAAATACTACCCATGGATATGTACACATTGAATTGGAAAAATCTAGAAGCGTTGCCTTGCCAATAAACATTGGCGACATTTTTTTCCCTTGAAAATGAACTCTTATAATTGTGTGCATTGGGGCTAAAAATTTGGCATTCACAATAGCGTTCTTTATTCTAGAACATTTCGAAAATGTGCACGAAAAATGAGTACGCAAATACACCGATGATTGCGTGAGAGCAAAGGAAGCAAAAGAAAAAATGCACGCACGTGCAATTGCAGAAAATTCGAGTTAAATATGTATATGTCTTAATTTAAACATGTAACACTTTGTAGTATTCATATTATAAAATAAATATATGGCTACTTTGGGTAAGCAGCTTTCGCGAAATTTCTGCAATTTCTTTTAGCCGGTAAATGTGAATCAGTTGAAGGCGTGCTCTTTGAATTGAATTAATTTAACTGACGCGTGAGTAAGCACGTTGAACTTTTAAAATCATTTTAATTTATAATTATGAATGAAACTTAAACAACTCGACCCTGCAATTTCTAGAGCCTTCGGCGATCGATATAAGGAATTGTGTCAGGAGAAATTCCTCGCACATATAAATTCACATACTGCATTTAATTGCAGCCACTTTAATTCACAATTTGCGTTTAAAAAAATAAAAAAAAATGCTTCACTTTTAATAACGATATGCTTACCTTGTAGTTCTTTGTTTCACAGAATAAACTTTAAAACAATACACTCTTTTCAGTTTTCTTTGGGTAGAAAATGAAATTCAATTTTATTTCGCTTTGCTTTCAAGCAGACGCTTTAATGCTCACCGCACGAACTTTTTTTCAATACTGACAAGCCGGCAAATGCTTGCTGCTGCTTTTATAGGGTGTGAGCAAAATGCTACGAAACTTCTAGATGCTTCTAGAGACTTCTGGTAAACAGGGCTACCACTTCCGGTTTTCTTCACAGAGTTGCATGAAATACATAACAGTGTTGTAAATTGCTCATTCTGTAAAGTTCTAGAAATAATTTACATATATCTATTAATATTTTGTTTATTAACGAATTATTATAATATATGATTCGTGTAGGGAAGTAGTTTTTAGATTATAATTTCGTGAAAGTTGATTATTTTAGCATTTTTTTTTTAAAATTTTATTTGCATTAAGTTAAAAAAATTTATGCATATAGTGTATTTTGTGCTTACATTTGGTATATACTTTTTGGCTTTTGGGTGACCAAATTTCTTGCTAGGAGTCTTTTTTAGTGCTAAACTAAAGACGAGTTATTTGTTTATGCCGTGGATAAAATTGATATTAAGTGAATTAATTATATGTTAAAATGGGCGGCACTCGATGCGCTTTCCGCGACTGCCAAGTGTCATCATATCGCAACCCCAAAATGCATTTCTTCAAACTACCAGTTCGTGACCCAGTTCGGCTCAAAGCCTGGCTAAAGAATTGCGACAACGCTAATATTTTGAATGTTGCACCGGAGAAGCTATCAAATCGCGCCGTTTGCGGACGGCACTTTCGCTATGAATGCTTTATGAACTACAAATTGGATCGACTTATGCCGAATCAAACGCCGACATTGGCGCGCATCAGCAAGGAACTGGCATGGGACCTGGACCACCTCGACGAGAACGGCGAAGCCAAACTGGTTAAGCTTTCCATGCCGACGCTGACGCACCTAATACCACCCGAGAACTTTGATTGTCCGCTCGGTTTCACCGAGGACGCGCGGTTTGGACACAAGTACGTGGCGAGACGGAGACCTGCCTCAAAGCCTTTGTCCATGGAGCCAATTAAAAAGCAAAAGTTGGCCCAGGAGGAGTTGAACAATTTTGAAGGGTCTGGAATCGTTGACCTGACGACTGACAAGCTGGAAGCGGAGCTGAGTGAAAATGTAATTAACTTGGAAAAATCAACAGAGCCTAAGGGCGCTGAAGAATTGTCGGCTATCCCAAAGACGCCGTCCGAAGAGATCCCAAAAGATCTGCAGTTAAAGTATGATCAATTGCAAGCCAACCATGATGAGCTCTCCATGGAGAATGCCGCTTTGAAGCAAGCTGTGTCGAAACTGGAAGAAGAAGCGAAATCGTTAAAAAGCAAAGCTTCAGTCTCGGCTTCCACCTCTTCTTCCCCAACGGCGCAATTGACCAAGCCACAGCTGTATAATGGGATTAAGAAGTATCTGGGTCCAACGATGGCAGCCCTTGTGCGCATGGAAATGTTTGGCGGTGCCGAGCGGCCCTGGAAGGACGACGAACGCGACTTTGCCAAGGAGCTGCTGCAGCTGGGCGAAGACTTCTACACGCACTGCTGCGATGAGTGGCGTTTCCGGTTGCCCTCATTGCGGATGACGCGCAGCTGGCTGGACAAAGCAGCTGCTGACGATGACAACTACCACGACGAATGGCCATAAACGAAATTTTTTATGAGGCATTATGAAGATAATTCCAATAATGTCACTCGGTCCGTCGAAATGCGGACGTGGAGGCGCCTTTCATCTTCACACTGTACATTGACAGTTATCTTTATTTAGGTGTATATAACAAAATCTCGCTCTAAATTTGATGTTATTTAGTTTTGGCATCAATGCCGAATTCAATTGTGGCTTATGCAGAAGAGCACTATTTCTTATTTACCCATGTCAATCTTTATGATCATAATCCATGCCCAAGGCGGCCCATATATAAATCATAATTGCGGCGTTATGAAAATGCCGTTTGGTGAAATCAACACGCCTCACAGCTATTTCGGAATCCCAGCCGAGAAGACACGCCAAACGCATACTTCATGATGAGACCCTATCTAAAAATTGCAGCTGTGAGTCAAGGAACAATATGTTTCAGTAGAATATTGTGTAGCCTAACTTTTCTATTCAGATAATGGTGCTGCTTCCATTTCTTGAAATGGTAAACTGCCAAACCTGCTCAGATTGCTCACTGACGGACGAGGTGTACGCCTGCGTGGATGAATACACCTACGGAATTTGCTATGGTCAAGGTGCAGTGGATTCTGGCTCAATTCGTAGTTGTCCAACAGGCTATTATTGCAATGTCGACGGCTCGTTTTGTTCAGCAGTTGAAACCTCCTCTGTAAGTTCCATGAAGATCTCTGTCAATATTTTATTAAAGTACGCATCTTTTTTTATAGCCATCGTGTGTTACTTCTACGACACCGGTTGCATCCACTCAGTCTACAGAATCGACCACTGATGCATCCTCCTCACAAACCTGCTCAGATTGCTCACTCACGGACGAGGTGTACGCCTGCGTGGATGAATACACCTACGGAATCTGCTATGGTCAAGGTGCAGTGGATTCTGGCTCAATTCGTAGTTGTCCAACAGGCTATTATTGCAATGTCGACGGCTCGTTTTGTTCAGCAGTCGAAACCTCCTCTGTAAGTTTCATAAATGTCTTTAATGTTTGCTCAATTTAAATTATGCATTATTTTATTGAAGCCATCCTGCATTACATCTACGACAACAGGTGCGGCCACTGGGTCAACAACCACCCAGACAACACAATCGACAACAGTTGCATCCACAGTTTCATCCACCCCACAATCCACACAATCGACAACCGTCGCATCCACAGTTTCATCCACCCCACAATCCACAGAACCGACAACAGTCGCATCCACAGTTTCATCCACCCCACAATCCACAGAACCGACAACAGTCGCATCCACAGTTTCATCCACCCCACAATCCACACAATCGACAACAGTCGCATCCACAGTTTCATCCACCCCACAATCCACAGAAGCGACAACAGTCGCAACCACAGTTTCATCCACCCCACAATCCACAGAACCGACAACAGTCGCATCCACAGTTTCATCCACAGTTTCATCCACCCCACAATCCACACAATCGACAACAGTCGCATCCACCCCAAAATCCACAGAAGCGACAACAGTCGCATCCACAGTTTCATCCACCCCACAATCCACACAATCGACAACAGTCGCATCCACCCCAAAATCCACAGAAGCGACAACAGTCGCATCCACAGTTTCATCCACCCCACAATCCACAGAAGCGACAACAGTCGCAACCACAGTTTCATCCACCCCACAATCCACAGAACCGACAACAGTCGCATCCACAGTTTCATCCACCCCACTATCCACACAATCGACAACAGTCGCATCCACAGTTTCATCCACCCCACAATCCACACAATCGACAACAGTCGCATCCACCCCAAAATCCACAGAATCGACAACAGTCGCATCCACAGTTTCATCCACCCCACAATCCACAGAACCGACAACAGTCGCATCCACAGTTTCATCCACCCCACAATCCACACAATCGACAACAGTCGCATCCACCCCAAAATCCACAGAAGCGACAACAGTCGCATCCACAGTTTCATCCACCCCACAATCCACAGAAGCGACAACAGTCGCAACCACAGTTTCATCCACCCCACAATCCACAGAACCGACAACAGTCGCATCCACAGTTTCATCCACCCCACTATCCACAGAAGCGACAACAGTCGCAGCCACAGTTTCATCCACCCCACAATCCACAGAACCGACAACAGTCGCATCCACAGTTTCATCCACCCCACTATCCACACAATCAACAACAGTCGCATCCACCCCAAAATCCACAGAAGCGACAACAGTCGCAACCACAGTTTCATCCACCCCACAATCCACAGAACCGACAACAGTCGCATCCACAGTTTCATCCACCCCACTATCCACACAATCGACAACAGTCGCATCCACCCCAAAATCCACAGAAGCGACAACAGTCGCAACCACAGTTTCATCCACCCCACAATCCACAGAAGCGACAACAGTCGCAACCACAGTTTCGTCCACCCCACAATCCACAGAATCGACAACAGTCGCATCCACAGTTTCATCCACCCCACAATCCACAGAACCGACAACAGTCGCATCCACAGTTTCGTCCACCCCACAATTCACAGAATTGACAACAGTCGCATCCACTGATTCATCCACCACACAATCCACAGAATCGACAACAGTTGCATCCACTGATTCATCCACCTCACAGTCCACTGAATCGACAATAGGTTCATCCACAGATTCTTCTACCACGACAACAGTGGTCCCCGAAGTTGACCCGGATGCATTCTGCGCAGGCCTCAAGAAAGAAGGCTATTTCAGAATCGAGAGCGATCCCACTTGCAAAGAGTAAGTTGCCGGCCAATCTCAAGAGAATCTCCGCGATATTCATTAAAATTATCCTTTATAGTTATGTTTACTGTTACGAATTATCGGCACAATATCTTGCATGGATCTACCATTGTAACACGAACGAGTATTTTAACTCCGAGACGACTAACTGTGAAACTGAACGACCTGCTGACTGCTAAATATGTAGGCCTTTTTAAATGTAATTTCATGAATATATCAAGCTGTATATAAACTCTATAATAATAATAATTATAATTTAAAACTGTATATAAATGTTTAAAAGAAATTTATTACTTTTCGTAAATATGTTGTTCATCATTTAAATTAGGTTTTATAAACATAACATAATTCCAATACTAACAATGTCTTATTTAGCTGATGTCAGATTAGATTATTTGTACAGGATGAGATACAAATTTGTATACGAAAAAAGACAGCTTTTAGTTTGATTCATGAATTCGTATTTATTATAAGGTATAAAACGAAAAATAAAATATTGACAAAACAGTTCGGAGCTACATCGGAGAATAATATAATTAGATTTTGTTTATGTACAACCATCTGGCTTTACATTGTCACAGTAATCCCCGTTGAACCAGCCGCCAGATGCACATGTCTGCGCTACGCCTATCCACACCCCGCTGATGAGGGAGCACTGGACATAACTAATGGATAAACGACATATGTATTCTTGATCACGTTTTTGATATTTATGTATATGCATATTTACGTTTTGCAAGTGGGATCCATTTCATTTGTATATTGTCCCTTTTTCTCAGTATCCTTGCAAAGCGTATCCGGGTCACGTGGAGCGCTTGTCGTTGATGTGGGGGTTGTGGAACTGTCTTCCTCAGTTATACAGTTTGTAACTCCAGTTGCTTTTGGATAGCATATATATTTACCGCCCGTGCAGTGAAAGTCCTTGGGGCACTCTATGAAATCCTCCGTCGGTATGCCTGCATATTAAGATATTTATATGGAAAATGGACGTGTGTGGAGAGCTGTCACGCTCACCATTGAGGCAAATGGAAAATGTGGTTTCACTGTGGCACGCGGCTTGAACATCCGTTTGGCAGACATCGCATTGACCCATGAGATTCGATGGCAGCGCCAGGGCAACCCAAAGCACAACTGTCTAGCATTTTAAGAAAAAAAACCATATTTCGTAAAAGCAACCAAAGGAACTCTGAGGAACTACCTACGATCTTTGATAGCTGTATCATTGCCGGATAAAAATGTTGTGCAGGTAAGCAGCTATTTTGATTAACTGTCGAAAATTGAGGTGCGTGTTGATTTATATGCTTATCCTTATATCGCAGATAAGAGTTTCACCTTGGCCAACTCAGATGATTTTCGGCGGCTTTTTTAATGGCACTTGCCATAAACCTTGAATAAGCCATAATCCGAAATTTCAAGCTAAGTTCGTTGTCAGTCGGAGGTTATCTTGGTTAAACATCAAGGCAGAATTTGAAATTTGCAAAGATTGCACATATATATTTTTGTTTTTATCATCACACACAAGTTGTTATCATAGATCATAGATAGGAATCATAAATCATATTTAGGTACAACCATCCGGTTTGTCGGCCTGACATCCTACACCATTGAAATACGGTGTTTTCGATGCACATGGATACACATACCCCTTCATTGTTCCAGTTAGCGAGCACAGGATGAAACTGAAAAATTAATATATTGTAGTATATATCTAAATGTAACAGATTTTAGTGACATTGATTGATCGCTTACGTTTTACAGGTCGGATCCGCCGTGTTCGTATAGGATCCCGCTTGACCCAAATCGGTGCAAAACGCTTGCGCATCAACGACAGGCGTACAGATAGGTTCATAGTCCGTTGCTGGATAGCAAATGTACTTGTCGCCGGTACATATATAGCCCGTGGGGCAGGTTATAGTGTCGTTAGTTGGTACACCTTTGATTTGTTAGCAAGAATATTACAAGTGGTAGTTTAGAAGCCGCCCAACACTATTATTGTTTTTAATTCAAATAATAATTAGTGGAACTCATATTCACCATTTATGCATATCGAGTAGGTATTCTGGCTATGACAGGCTACCTTTCCGACTTGACACACGTCGCAGGTGGCATCCAAATGTTGCACCAATGCCTATTTTCAAATAATTTTTACATCTTGTTCATTTGCATATTAAATGCGTCTAGTTACCAGAGTTAGTATAAGTAGTTTTGACCACATCTCGTTCACAGTTTCAACTAAAATGCTTCGTCTCAAATTCGTGCATTTTATGTGCCAGATTTTAAGTCTGATAAAATTATTATCTTAGCTAAAAACTCATGATTATATGTTTTAGTTTATGAATTATTTGCTGATGTATCTTATTGTTATATTTGTACTAATTTTAAAATATTGTTATTACTTTAATTAATCTTACTAAAAAAACAAGATTACAATATGATAAAATATGATTTTAGATACAATCCGCGGGTTTTTGTTTTTAGCATGACAGGCCTGTTCAGAAAAAATATGGTTTCTTTTGGGAACATTCAAAGATATTTGTCATCATTGGAGCATCATTACCATTTTTAATGCAGTAAATGAAACTGAAACAAAATTATGTATTTATTAATATAAGGTGTTTATTGTAGTAGGGTGTAAATCCGAATTCTGGTTCACATTTTGAAAAAACTTCAAATTTGACAGTTACTTACGTACTGCAAGTCGCATCATTTTGATTTGTGTAGATTCCAGCTTGATCCATTTAAGTGCAAAATGTATCTGGATATATCTAATCTGTGCATCATTTAGTTGTACACAATATATATATAGCTGAAATTGATTACAAAAATAGTGAAAGCTTAAACAACTTCCTGGTTAAGAATATTTGATCAGATCTTACGTTTTGCAAATTGGATCGTTTGGGTTTTTATGAATTCCAGCTCGACCCACTTGAGTTCAAAATTTGTCAGTATCCATATTTACAGTCGTCGCGGTGGTGTCATCTTAATAGTTGGTGGTGATCGCATAAAGCACAGATAGCTACAATTGAAAGGGCATATGTTATCTGGATGTCAGATGGTTTGGCAGAGAATTTAATTACCAGTTTCAGTCACATTTTTCTTACGAATGAGATTCTTTTAAATTTCAAACTAAAATGCTGAGCAAAGGAAGTTATCTTTATATATATATATATATATACATATGCATATTTCGTAGGGTTTATATCAATGGATTCAAGCTTTTATTGTTTGCGTTTGTTGTTTTTTATTGCGTATATACTTAGGCGTTTGTCATAAATTAATGAACATTAATTTTACTTTTTATTATTGCTGCTTAGATATTACTTTGAGTCTTAGAAAAATATATTCACAAATTGAAGGCGCATTCGTCAGCTGTTAGCTGTAGTATACAATGTGTGTGTGTGTGTAGGAATATAAATGTATTCGAGTGTAAAATGCATAAATACAATATAATAACTTTTGATCTGTTGCTCCGATGGGGGCAGCCTTATCTTGTGGACGTAATGAACATACATTTCGGTATTGGTATACACAATATATATAAGTACGTAATTACATATATGTGTGGATATTACTACTGTTAGGTAGTTATGAATTCGCACAGTTGCCGTTATAGTCTTCGTTTAGTTACATTAATAAAACTACAAATTGTATATCTACTATCTAAACTATATCTAAATGTAAAAAAAAACAACATACATAAACATTAAATATATATTAATTTTAATATATAATTGTATATCTGTAATCGCTACGTATATAAACTACAGACGCGTGTGTCTGCAGCTTAAGGCAAATCATAGCATTTAAGAAGCACTTAGTATTTTCATTTCTGTTTAAGCTAAAGGCATAAATTCGTTACTTTCTAAAACGAAATAATACTTCGTCGTCAGCAAATGCAGTTAATTGTGTTTGTGTGGGCACTGGACCTGAATAGTTCGAAAGCTCTAAACGCAGCCGTATTCATACCAAATGCTATTACTCTTATCCTCGTTGCGTTTACGCAATGCTTTATCGTCCTGGGTAGCTGTGCCGGCGACGCTGCCGCCACTGCCGCTGGCCTGCAGCAGCGGACTCTCGCTGGTGGTGGATGCTCCGCCAATTGTTGTATTAATGCGATTGTACATGAGAAATGTGGCTGGTTGATTTTCGTTCTTAATTGGTGTTTGCGAATCGGCTGCGGCGGCGGCGGCTGTTGCTGCTGCTGCTGCGGCATTGTTGCTGGGCGTGGGCGTTGAAGTAGCCTGCGGTTGTTGGGCCTGCGGCGCTGCGCCGCTGGAGCCATCGGTCAGCTTCTGATGTTCGTCAATCAAATAAACGGTGCGACGCGAGCCAGCGGTGCCAAGCGTCAAGCTGCTGCCAGTTACATCAGGCGCTTCCAGGCTGCTGCAAGCAAAGCGCCATTAGTTAAAATAAAGAGAAACCCATCCAAAAGTTGTGCAAAAGCGAGTTATGGGAAGAGCGATATCCACAGAACACAAACATATATAGACATAGCGTTGCATTCAAGGAGCTGGGAGCGGGATTGGGAGGGGTTGGCATATTTGGTTTTATATAGGATTTAATGTATGTTAAACATTTAAAAGCGCATACCCGTGCACGCTATTTCTACGTGAGTTACTCAAATCCGTACGTTTCTGTGCCTGCAGGCTACTTCGCACAGCGCCACCGCGTTGTATGGAGCTATCCAGTAAATCTCTATATATGGTTCATATATAATACATATACAGTGTGTGCGTGTGTGTTTGCGTTGTGCGTGTAAAGTTGTTGTTGTGTATATACATGTAAATAGAACAAGAACGAGAACAAGAACCATAAACCAAACTAAATACATTGTTGAACCAAGAAAGCAAATGCATTCGGCATGCCAAAGCTTGAATATCTTTGTATGATTATCAAATGAAGGATTCCTTATATTAAATTTTTTTTGTTTTTGTTTTGAAATGAAATCGGATTAAACGGAACATATATATCCAATGATATACGTTTATATAAAGAAAACTTATACTAGCATTAGGTAAACTTTATTTAAGCTTACCGCTGCAGGCTCTGGCGCAAAGGCATATTACGCTGCAGCAGGTGCGTATCGGAGGCAATGGATAGCGGCTCCTCATTGCTGTTGTCCGACTCATTGCCGCCCGACTCGGAGCCAATGACAAACTGTGAATTGGTGCGCGCATCATCCACCCAAGAGCGGCGATTCTGCAATGTGCCAATATTTAGAGGATATTATAGAGGGTGTCTCTGCCGTGCAGGCTCTTACCCTACTAGGCACTTTGTTCATCAAATCGGAGCTGGCCTTTTTTACACGCCGCACTAGGCTGCTGGCAAACGGTTTCCTGTGGAATATTGTATATTAATAGGGATCTATTCTTATATACTATATTTTAACGTACTTCTTTTGCACTGTGGTCTCTGACTTCTTGTAGTGCTCCATTATTTTTTCCTCCAACTTCTCCTTTTGACGCTTAAGACTGTGCACACGTTCCGTATAGTTCTTCTCCTCTTCGTGAAAGTGCTTTTTATCCTCCAACGAAATGGCCAAAAGTTCCTGATACTGCGACAGCAACTGTGACACATTATCCATTAGAGCCTTCCGTTCAGAGTCCAAATCGGCATTGTTCTGTATTAGCATCTGTACGGAATAAGGAAGTCAAGTCAGAAACAAATAGAGAAGAAAACACATCGAAACTGACCTCGCAACGCTGCTGCACCTTGGAGTATTCAATATGAAGCAGACGCACCTGATCCTGCTTGGCATTCAGCTCGCCGGTTAGCTCGGTATTTTGCAATTTAAGGCTGCTGTGCTCCATGCGTATCATCTTGTACTGTTCCTGTATGTTCTTGTACTCGTTCTTGAAGCGATCGCTCGTCGCAAACAGATTCCGGAAATCATCGGTCAGCTTGGAGTGCTCGGTGCGCAGTATGGCTAGATCCTCGTGACAGGTCTTCATGCTGTTGGTCTGTGCGGTTAATTCCTCGATGCGTTGCTCTTGTGATTGGATTGTCTCGCGTGCATCGCGCGTTTCTTGGCGTAGATCGCGCACGGCTGCCTTAAGCTGTTCCTTGTCCTTGTTAAGCGACTCGTATTCGGCGGACAGTTGGTCATGCAGACACTGCAGTGTCACCTGATCCTGCAGCGCGTGCTTGTGCTCCTGCTGCAGCGCATCAATTTCTTTCAGCAGCGTATCCTTCTCTGCGGCCAGCTGCGAGTTGGCCAACTGTAAAGCCACGTGCTGCGTATTAAGCGATGTGATCTGTGAGCCCAGCGCTGCCACATCCACACTGAGCCGTGCATTCTCCGTTTGCAGCTGCGTGTTGCTGTCCTGCAGCCGTATCACTTCCGCCGAATCGCGCGCCGGACTCAGGCGCAACTTGTGCTCGAAACGCAGCTCCTGTTCTGATGGCGCCGTGGCAGCGGCGGACAACTCAATGTTCTTCTCGACGGTGAAGATCTCCTGGCGATGGCAGAGTACACACATGTCCGACTTGACGCCCGTCTTCTGCTGCTGCTGCAGCTGCTCACGATTGACATTGAGCATGATTTCACGCACCGTCTTGAAGGTCTCCGGATTGCGCACCAGCTTCTCGACCACATGCTCAACGTTCAGTTCAGCCGGCTCACCGTCGACCTCGTTGACGTCCAGACCGAGCTTTTCCAGATTGTGGCGTACCTTTTTGGTGACTAGCGTGCCGTTAACCAGATCGTTGCGTAATGTGCTTATCATTTCCCGATCGATGTTGCGCTGCGAGCTGAGCTCTTGATTCTGTTTCTCCAGCTCAACGAGCTTTTGCTGCACCTGTTCCGCTTCGTCCTGCACCTTGGCCAGCCGGACTAGCTCCTTGGCTTGGGTGTCCAGCCTATTGATGGTCTCGTCCAGCTGCACGGATTTCTGTTCACTGCTCTCCTTGAGCTTCACCACCTCCTTGAGCAGGCTGGCGTTTTCGCGCTCGTACGTGGACACCTTGGCCTCCATCTCGTAGAGCTTCTGCTTGGTCTGTTCATACTGTTGTGTTTTTTCGGCGTACTGTTCCAGCTCTTTGGTTTTGCTCTCGGCAAGGCGTTCCAAGTCATCGGCTCTTCTTTGAATGCTCTCGTTAAGCGTTTGAATACGTTGCTTCTCCTTGTTCAGCGTCTCCACGTGCTGTTCAGCGTCTGAGAGTTTCTGGCGATCTGCTTCACGCTCTACACTCTGGCGATCGTAGCTCTTTTGGCGATTATCGACGGCGTCTTGTAGCTTCTTGTTCTCCTCTAGTGCGTTCTTGAATACGCCCTCCAATTCTGCATTCTGTTGGGTCAATCTTTGTATGTTCTCCTGCATTTGCTCGATTTTCAGCGACAGTTTCTTCTTCTCCTTTTCGAGCTCCAGTATTTTGCTCGTGGATTCGTGGAAGCTGCTCTCTTTTAACTGTTCCAGTGCAGCGGTAAGTCGTCGGTTTTCCAGCTCCAGTTTCAGAGCACGCGTTTGCGCATTATTTGTGAGTTGCTCGGATAAACTGTTGTCGCCCGAATTGCATTCATCCTCGTTGTCTGAGAAGGATTTATCAATATCCTGGGTGGAATTGAGATTCTTAGCCACCAGCTGCAGTTGCGCATTCTCCTCGAGCAGCTCCTCCAGCTTGGATCTATCTACATCACGCTCCAGTGCCATGTCATTAAGCTTCTGCTTGTATTTGATGATCTCCGACTCCAGGGTAATGGCATGCTCTGAACGCTTGCGCGAACGCTGCAGTTGCTCTTCCAGCATTTCTCTGTGGCGTGAGAAAATATGTAAGTAAATCGTTTAAATTTAAAATGTATAATATATGTACTTGGATTCCAGTAGCACGCGATTATCCTCACGCAGCTCTTCCACGCGCGATTTGTAAAAGTCAGAGTCGCCCAGCTTTTCACGGTATTTCTGCACTTCAATCTCCAGACGATCAGCACGTTCGGCCCGTTCCCGGAGTATATCCACCTCATCCCGATAGGCAGACGCACGCTTCGCTTCGGTAAACCATTCTAGGCTCTAAGGGTGATTAAAAGGAGTCATGTTAGTTTTTATCATAGGCTTCAGGAGCTACTTACCTCCTGGCGCAGCTTGTCAAACCGTTGTTTTTTGTCATCCAGCTCCTCGCGCAGCTCCAGCAGGTTCTCTGATTTCTCCTCACTGCAAATGAAATGTTCAGAATGCTGAATTTATTAATTGGAAAAAAATACTCACAGCTCTTGGCGCAGCTTGCGATTCTTGGACCTCAGATCGGCGCATTCTACGGCCAAATGATTGCTCTCTGAGTTCGAAGACGACGAGGGCGTCGAAGTGGCCGTGCCGCTGGAGGGTGAGCGGGGCACACTGACGCCCTGGCTGCATTCAGCGCCATCGGTGGCACTTAGCTCCGGCTCCGCGCACACCGTCTCGATCCACTTCAAGTACATGTGATCACGCTCTTTTGTGAGGCGCATTATGTGGCTATACATGTTCGCGGGCGTTAGGCGTTCTATTGAATCCTCGGTGAGCACCAGACTATGGCTATCCGTAACCTGTTTGATGAGCGCCACAATGCCATGTTGCGTTACCACGTCCAGCTCCTTCATGCGCGCTATGAACAGCTCCTTGTTGGGACATTGCACCGCCGCGCCCAGCAGCAGCGTGAGCAGTGTTTTCATCTGCTCCAGACCATGTTTGCTCTCTGGATAGTAGCCCAGCATGTACGCATCAGGCAGCACCAGTAACGTTTGGCCCAGCTCCTCCTCGAACAGTGCCTTGAGATTCCGCACAATGCACTCAAAGTTCTTTGCACGCGCGATGCTCAGCGAGTTGCCGCTTAGGTCTCCCAGCAGCTCGCTGGGATTGTTTTGGGGCTCCGGATCGATCTGCAGCCAAACGCTGTGTATGATGAGACCATCCAGCAGGGAGGTATAACCAGCGAGTAGTTCGGCACGTGGCAGGCATGACTCCAACTGAAAGCGAAAGAGGAATACGAGATTATGATGCGTTGGCAGCTGACGAACTAAAACAAGATGATGATGATGAAGAAGAAGAACGAGAAAAACGATCACGACTTTTAAGCTGTTCCAATTGGAAACTTAATTAACAACAACGGCGCATTTCCTTTTAAAAAGGTGCACTGAACTTGTGGCAAGCACAAGCGCAACAGGTAAGAATGTTCCAAATTGGGTATGATCAACTAGAAGATAACCTGTACTGAATTGACCACACACTTGTTTATCTAAACATATGCAAGCATATAAATCATAAATTAAAGAGAATCAATCAGAGATGAGAATCATAGAAAATAATTAAAGAGAGAAAGAATAGATTAAGACAAAGAGAGAGAGTGCAGAATGAAATCAGAGAAAGAGAGAGGTCAAAAATTGGGTTGGAAATTTGGTTGGTGACTTAGAATAAAGGATAATAGTAAAGTAAACTAGTAAAAAAAGAGGGAGAGAATCCCATCGAGAGCAGAAAAACTTTCTGCTTTAAATTGAATATACCCTCTTTAATTAGTTACAAGCTTAAAGGGTATAAAAAGCCGGTCGAGCAAAACTCTCAGTTCTCGCAATTGGCAAACAAAAGGCAGTCGAGGGGCCGCTAATGGCAACATAAAAACGTTGTTGTTGTTTTGTTTTACTGTGATATAAACGGTAGCAATAGCTGTCCCAACTAAAGCCACAGTTACAATGACCTTGGGGGCTACGCTGCGGAAATCTTTATAGCTCAATATACAAACATATATATATATATATATATATCTGTATGCATGGGTGTTATGTGCGGGCTCATGTAAATTGAACACTTGAATATTTGTATGGCAATCACGTTGTTGTTCGGTTGCCCTGCTATGAGCATGTCGAGCATGTCCACTCACTCACCCAAGAGACGAGGGCTCCATTTATGAATTCGTCAATTTCCATTGGTGTTGCGGTTGCCGTGCCAGCCATTGTTGTTTTTGTTGCTGCTGCTGTTTTCTCACTATTTGGGAGTGCGCGTGTGTGTGTGTGTGCGTGCGTGCGTGTGCTTATGAGGCGACACCGCTGCTGCACCTGCACCTGACACAATCGTCAATGCAACTACACTGGCGACAGCAACGGGGGCTGGGTTCTTTGTTTTTAATTAAATTGCCGCCGCGACAACTTCACAGCCTCCAAATCATTACACTTGCAAACACACACACACGCTCACTAACACGGGCGCATAGACACAGTTTACAGCAAGCCAATAATAAACACAGAAAACACGAAAAAATTGTAAAATCTTGTTTTTGTATGAGATGTTTAAGGTGGATAAGCGTTGAAGATTAGTTGTTTAACATAAACAAGCGATTGTCTGCTGTTCTTTTTTTTTGCCGAAACACCTGCGTTGCGCTTGCTGTAAATTGGGGATGTAAGAAATAAACAGCTAGGGATGCGCAAAAAACATTGATATATTGATGTGTTTGAGTATCGATAGGTGCGGAATGTCGCTCAAGTAAAATATTGCTATTATGAAAATAGCAATGAGTTTCAAATAACATATAAAAAGCAAAGTCAGGATAACAATAATTGCTGTCTCTTCTGGCTATATAAACACATTCGTGTTTTTATCGATTTCTTATCGAACTAGTAGCAACATCAGTGGCGCGATCAACATGCAGCTGTTCCAAATATTTTCATCTATTGGCAACTCTGTGAGTTAGTCGCCGTTGACATTTCTTAGCGCCCAAAGCTTATTTGTGTGCGAATGCCTGGCTATACTGGCGAACGGATTATTTAACTCTCCGTAAAAATGGCTACGATTGCGAATACAAATTGCAAATTACGCGAATTGCACTGTTAAAAAGTAGCTAGAAATTTGAAAAACACATTCGATAACATTGACAACGAATTGTAACGACGAGTATACGCGAATTGTGAGAGTGCGTGAAGTTTCAGGCGGCTGCCTATATATAGAAGCTTCTATATATGAACAGATAATTGCAAATAGGTTAAATATTTAGTATTCGAAATGGGCAATCAACCGGGCAAACTGCAGACGGCACAGAGTGGACGGCCCAAAAAGAATGTGCATTGGAAATCGGCAGGCAAGTTACCCAATTCCATAAAAAAAAAACAAATTCAACCCAAATCTATATCAAAATATTCCCGAGTTTCCACATTGAATGAAAAAATTCCTAATTGGCTGTGAGAGCATGCACACAGTTCACATAGTTGGTGGGAGCGCTAGATAAATTTGGCTATTTTTAGCCCCTCGCAGACTCAAGTGGTTGCTGTGGCCGTCCATTGACGCGACGGCGTCCGTCTGTCCGTTTTCCGTTTCTGATTTTCTTGAACATACCTTTGCAGAGGGTATTATTATTTTGCCACGGAAAGTGCAACGGTTAAAACGAGACTTCTCCGATCCTCTATAGTGTAAGGTATAGTATATTTTTGTAGGAATTATTTATTATAAAAAAACGTTTCCCTTTTGTTAGATATTCGAACCAAGCTTGACAATTAGGATTAGTATTATGATCCAAAACACAAAATATTTTTAATATACAACTATTATACTATATAGCTGCCATAAAAAGTTTGCTGTTGTCCGTTAATATAATCCCAACTAAAACTGTCCGTTAATATAATCCCTATGATCGAAACACATTACCATTATATTATAGCTTCTATGGGAAAAATCGCTACAAAAAAAGTGTATTTTTATACAAAATATTACATTTGAGAGCTTCGCTATACTTTTAAAATATTATCAATATCGGACTAGTATTTAATATAGCTTCCATAGAAAAATTCGGTTAAAAAGTTAATTTTTGTAGGAACAACTTATTTGTTATGATCGGAAATCGGAATAAAATAAGGCAAACTACTGTAGAAAATATCTGAATATAGAAACATTCAAACAATGCAGGGGTATTTAATCTTCGGCATGCCGAAGTTAGCCGTTCTATCTTGTTTCTTTTCTCTTTTATTTGGCCTAAATCTGAAGACGGCAAAGTAATGTTTTCGAAATGGTTTTTGAAATGCGGCAGGCGCAAGCGCGTGAGTGTTTACTGATTATTTTGAGAGTGTTATTTACCTGTGATTTGTGCTCATTTTGTTTAATTGCAGAACGGCCCTCTCCGCCGGGTCGTCCCATACTGACGCCACTGGCGCTCTCCGAGCAGCAGCCCGATGTGTTTAATTTGCGCTGGGATCGGCCGCTGCTGGACGGCGGTTCGCCCATTACAGGGTATACGGTGGAGCAGCGACGCGTTGGTTCGCCGCATTGGGTGCGTGCCACGCCCACGCCCATCTCCGGCTGCGAGATCCAGATCAGCGGCCTGGAGCCGGGCTGGCGCTACGAGTTCCGCTGCTTTGCCGAGAACATTGTCGGCCGGTCGGACGCCAGCGAGCTGTCCGACGCGCTGACCGTCACCCTGCAGAGGAACGCGATCACCGTGCCGCGCTTCATCGAGGAACTGGTGGACATGGATGCCGTTGAGGATGAGCGCATCGAGTTTCGTGTGCGCATTTTGGGTGAGCCACCCCCGGAGATCAATTGGTTTAAGGATGGCTACGAGATCTTCAGCAGCCGCCGCACGAAGATCGTCAATGAGAACGACGTTAGTGTGCTGATCATACACCAGGTGGCGCTGACCGATGAGGGCGAGATCAAGTGCTCGGCCACCAATCGCGCCGGTCATGTGGTAACCAAAAGCCGACTGCAGGTGCAGGCGCCACCCAAGATCCGTTTGCCGCGCACCTACGAGGATGGCCTCATTGTGGAGGCGGAGGAGGTGGTCCGCTTGAAGGTGGGCGTGGCCGGGCAACCACCGCCGGCCATCACCTGGCTGCACGAGGGCGAGGTGATCCTGCCCGGCAACCGCTTCGAGGTGACCAACACGGAGAAGAACTCGCTGCTAAAGATCGACAACGTGCAGCGGGCGGATCGGGGCGAGTACATGGTGCGCGCATGGAACAAGCTGGGCGAGGACGTCACCTCGTTCCTGGTCACTGTCACAGCCCGACCGAATGCCCCAGGTGCTCCGCGCCTCAACATGTCCTTTGGCAAGTCGGCGACGCTCTCGTGGACGGCGCCGTTGGACGACGGTGGCTGCAAGATTGGCAACTACATTGTGGAGTACTTTCGTATCGGCTGGAACGTCTGGCTGAAGGCGGCCACAACCCGTGCTCTGAGCACCACGCTGCATGACCTGATCGAAGGGTCCGAGTACAAGTTTCGCGTCAAGGCCGAGAATCCTTACGGCCTGAGCGAGCCATCGCAGGAGTCGGAGCTGCTCTTCATACCCGATCCAAAGCGTGGCATCACCAAGCCCAAGTCGGCTACGAAAATAGCTGGCGATGAGCGCAATGGCAATGGGAGTGGGAGTGGCAGTGGTCACACGGATAAAGACTCATCAAAACCGGTGCCGCCGCGTCGGAAGACGCTCTCCCCGCCACGTCCGCATGCGGATGCGGCGACCAGCATGTCGGCCTCGCCCAAGCAGTCGCCACGCGGCGCACGCAAGCCGGCGCCGCAGCTGGTGGACAGCGAGGAGCTGCGTCACGAGATGTCCTACGGAACCTCCGACCAGGCTCTCAAGATGAACGTGCGCAAGAGCCCCTCGCTGAGCAGCGCCGACTCGGCAGCTGTCCAGGCCCAAGCCGGCAGTCGGCCCGGCTCCAATCCCAAGCTCAATGTCACCTTGGTAACGACAACGGCTCTGCCGGATAGGCCGGAGCCCAAAGCGCCCAAATCCCCCACAGCTGTGTCGCCTCTGAAGCTCTTCAATCCCAAACCCGTTGCCAATCCCAAGGAGAGGTCGCCAGCTCAGAAGCCACAGCCACTGCCGCTGGCACCACTCGCACCACTTGCCACTCATGAAGTGGGTCAGCGTGTGCGCAAAAGTCCAACGCCGTCGAAACCCATCAAGTCGACGCCCGCTCTGCAGCGCAGCGCTGAGCCCGTCCAGCTGGGCGACAATCAGAACGTACGGCGCTTCTCCGGCCACGCCCTAAGTCCGGCCAAGCACGTGCCCGCTCTGGCCATTGCCATCGCCACCAACGCCACCATTGGCGAAAAGCTGCCCACCATTGAGATCAGTGCACCGCCTCCATCCGCACCAGAAGTAGTGTGCCCAGCGCCCGTCCCGGAAACACCCACAACGGAGTCGACTCCGCCGGTGGCCAAAATGCGTCCCCAGAAGCCAGCGGACAAACATGACGAGGTCCACACGAGCAACGAGTTCATGCTGGTGGTCTTCGACAAGAACAGCAAGGTCAAGGATAAAGACAGTACGTGCATATCCTGTTCATATTTTCATTTTTATACTCGTTCACAAAGTGAAAAGAGAATATTGGTTTCTGCAATGTCTGTCCGTCTGAGAATTGAATATATTTTCGTGTTTATCTCTCCCTTAGTCTTGTCTAAATGGGGCTTTAAACCATTTAGACAACATTTTTGCAACTCAAAATTAACATTAATTTTTACATGTAAAGCTCTCGAATCCATAGATCCCATATTTCAAACTCCCATAACTTTGTCAAAACTAAACCGATTTTTACGTTCGATGGCATTTTTGTCATGATTTGTCATTTAGATCGATACTACATCGAAGATATATGAATTTTTGAAAATAATTTTTTTTTAAATTTTTTTTGAAAAAAAGCATGGACTCCCCCTTGTGAATTTTCGAAAAAATAATTTTTTCAAAATTTTTATTTGCTAGTTTATATTTTTAATCGATTGTGGGTGTCACAAATATCATAAAAAACAACATTAAAACTAATTCTGAGGGGGTCAAATTTTTCGTCAAAAATCATGCCAAAATTTATCAAAATTTTGACATCGGAACCACAGCTCCCATATTTTAAACTCCCGTAACTTTGTCAAAACTAAACCGATTTTCACTTTGGATGGCATTTTAATCATGATTTTTTATTAAGAACGATTCTACATCAAAAATATATAAATTTTTAAAAATAAATTTTTTTTAATTTTTTTTTAAAAAAAGCATGGACTCCCCCCTTATAAATTTTCGAAAAAAAAAATTTTCAAAATTTAAATTTACCTTTTTATTATTTTAAATGATTGCGGGTGTCACAAAAAGTATAAAAAACAAGATTTAGGCTGAATCTGAGGGAGTCCAAATTTTCGTCAAAAATCATGCCAAAATTGAGAAAAATTTCGACATGTAAAGCTTTCGGTTCGATATCTCCCGTATTTCAAACTCCCATAACTTTGTCAAAACTGAACCGATTTTCACGTTTGATCGCATTTTTGTCATAGTTTGTCTTTAAGATTGATACTAGAATAGATTTATTTGCAGTATAGAAAATCGATTTTTTTACGCTGTGAACGAGTATTGCGCTGTCGGTTACACCCGACTGCAACGTTCTAACTTGTTTTTCTTTCGACCAGAGCAAGATTCCTTTGAGCTGGAACTGGAGGACGCCATACAGCCGCCACCGATATCGATATCTGCGCCGGATTTGGCCTTCCTAGAATACACAAATTTGCACACGACCTTCCCGCTGCGCCGCTCGGTCAGCTCCACGGAGCTGCTTTACGAGCGCGCGATGGCGCGCTTCTATGAGGCCGTGGAACTGGAACAAGCGGCCAAGGCAAAGGTGAAGACGCCTGCCCCGGAGAAGGCGGTGGCGCCGACGACGTTCCGCAAGCGTCTGGGCTCAATGACGGAGGCGGAGCGTGCTTCGTTCGAGCGCCGAAGCGAGCTGAGGCGCCAGTCGGCGGACATGGTGCCCATGGGCCGCAAATGGGATTCGCGGGAGAACGTAAACATGGTAGATCTGAAGAATTTGACGCGTGCCACGACGGAGCTGCTGCTCAACCGGCAGGCGAGAGACGCCGGGGACCGGCAGGGGGATGGGGCGAATGAGGCGGAGCAGGACGAGGAGGAGGAGCGCACGGAAAGCACAGCCGAAGACAGCGAAGATATGGATATGGATATGGATGAGGAACAGCAGCAGGACTACGGCCACGATCTGGGCTCGGACTACACCGAGAGCACGGCCACCTCCGAACAGGACTCCATCGAGAAATTCAAAATGGAGCTGATGGCGCGCACACGTTCGCCCAGTCCGCGCGACCTGGAAACATATCATCCGCGCACCATGACCGCCGGCACCTTTACGCCGTATCGGGCGCCCACGCCGGAGCAAGCCGCTGTGGTGCTCAACCGGCCAGTGCCGCTGCCCAGTCCGGACTTTGTGCCCAAGCCTATCCTGAAGCGCTCGTCCAACGAGCATGTGGAGCAATCTGTCAGCCAGCCGAGCAGTCCGGACCCGAAGGAGCAGGGCAATGGCGCAAATGGTGCCGTAAGCCTCCCCAGCAGCGCGCCCATTCCGGCCGTTGCTCCAGCTCCGAGCAATCTCAAACTGGACCTGGCCAAGGGCATTAAGTCCTTCTTCAGTCGGGACAAGCGCAGCGCCACCGAGAAAAACACCGAGGCCAATGAGGAAATCTCGAATCCGCTGGAAAAGACCAATGCCGCCGCCATCGCGGCAGAGCTCGAGACGAAGCGCAAGGCCAAGGAGGAGGAGGAACTGCGCCGCAGGGAGGAGGAGCGCCTGATGCAGGAGGAGGCGCACGCAGCCGTCGACCACTACAGCGACCTGGTGCGCCAGGTGAGCAGCACCCACAAATACCACAAGCCCCTCTACCTAGACCGCGACGAGCTGAAACGGGCCGCCGCCCGAGCGGGCGCTCTAGAGGATTATGATGACGACGGTGACATCGGCGCCGCCGAGGAGCACCAACAGCGTCGGGCACGCAGTCCCGATCGGGATCAGTTGCAGCTGCTGGCGCCCCCGTTGGTCAGTCGCGAGCGTCGTCTGTCCCTCTCGGAGCGGGAGCAGCTCGTGCATGTGCGGGATGCGGCCAGCAGTCATGCCATGCACAAGGCGCCCGAAACGCCCACCAGCCCAGAGCCAGAGGAGGAGCAGGAGCAGGAGCAGGAACAGGAGCCGGAATACCCCGCAGTGCTGGTGGTGCCGCCACCCAAGTCCAGGAATAAAAAAGACGCCGAGGAGTGCAGCGAGAGCGCCATGAGCGAAATAGTCGAGGCGCGTCCCGATGCACGCGGTCGCACGCGCCTGGTGAAGGTCAAGCGGGTGATCCGACGACGTGTGCCCTCCAGTACGCGCTCCCGCGACGCCTCGCTAAGCCGGCCGCCCGCCAGCACCAGCGCCAGTGGTGCTGCGCCCGTGGAGCAGACGTCGCTGCTGCTGTCCGCCGCCGATCGCCAGCTGCTCGAGAAGGCAGCTGCGTTGGCGCTGCTGCAGAGCCGCTCCGAGGAGCGGGCACACGAGAAGGTGCGCTCGGCGCTGAGCTACTCCACGGATCTGGTGCTCTTCCTGGTCGCCTGCTACGTGTATTTGTTCAAGGACGCACGCCTCGTGCTGCCCATTCTGGCGCTGCTCATCTACCGCCAGCTGGGCGAGGCGCTCCACAGCTACATGCCCAGCTGGCTGCGCCGCAAGGCCGCCGACGGAGGCCTCTAGTTCGCCATGCGTTTATCAGTTAAGTTAGCTCTTATCAATGTCTCGACTCTTAAGCTCAACAAGTTCGGATGTGCCCCGAACTTCCTCTGAATACCCCCAAATACGTATCAATTATATAGTCAACCGATTTTAGAGATAGTAAAGACATATTTATAGTCGTTCAATTATTGTGCAGCTTGTCCGATCGAATCCAAAAGGATTCACGAATCCTTTTAGCGATTGTCTGTTAATCTTCAATTCTCAGATTTCTCCGAATCCTCTCAAAAATTCATATTAATATTATTCTCATTTCATGGGAATTTCCCATATGTCTTACAGGCATTTATACAACTTTTAATAGATCGTCTGAAAAGGTTTTGAAGTTTTCTTCATGAATTAGATATTTAAAAACTTGTTCATCTTTAACTGTAATTATACATAAAACTTTATGACTTCTTCTCTTATATCTCTTTTCCCCATTATTTCTCCATTTCTTTTACTTCGCTTAAGGGAACTTTGGATCTTCAAATTAAACTTTTGGTCATTTACCAATACTATACTCCAATTATTTACTTTTTTTCAAACCTGTTTAACTGATCTTAAGCTTTTTTTGTGACTACTCTCGAATAAGATCTTTAAGATATTTGCTTATTGTATACGACTGTCCGAATCGGTTTTCTATATATACTTATATATATATATCTATTATTATATTTAACGCCCCCAAGTTGTGTGTTGTGGTACTCTGCCCCCCTCCCCGATATTTGTGTTTGTTTGCGGTTTTTTGTCGGTCCTCTGGATTGTTGGTCATTTACTTGAGAAATAAAGCACACAAAAACAATTACTCATCCAATATTTAGATCCGGTGAAAGGCAAGATCATATCTATATACGTATAACCAACCATAAACAGTTCGAATCGGGTGACTTGGCTTATCTTGTGTCAACAGAAGCTGCTGCGCCAAAATTCTGTGCTCGTGCTCATCTGATCTTTTATCTAATTCGTATAAATGCAGATGCTGCTCTTCCCAGCTTACACTCGATCGAATCTCACCATGGCTGCCACACAGACCTGGCTGCTGTTGCTCTGCCTGGGCGCTGGACTGTGCGCCGCTGCGGTGCCTCCGGGCAAAGGATCGGCTGTGCCCGTTGGACCGCCACCGGACCTGGGACAGGATCTAATGGATATCTACAGCCTAATCCAGTTGAAGCCCATAAATCAACTGCTTGTGCGCTACCTGATCAATGATGGACAGTTCCAGGCGTTTGTGCGCATCGTGAACAGCAATGAGGGCGTCATCGCCCGTTGGCAACTGCTATCCCAGCCGGAGGTGGTGCTGTTCCGGCAGTGGGTTGGCCAGCAGCTGCTGGCTTCCGGCGGCAAAATCGAGCTGGAGGAGATGGAACTGTGCACGCTGCTGTTCAATCGCTATCCGTACTTGTCGGGCACCGTTTACGGCTGGCAGGGATTCCTCAACGAACTGGATATGTACTTCCCGCGGTTTGCCATCGCCGCCCAAATCCAGGCCAAGGTGCAGCTGCAGGGCATCTTCGCCCAGTTCTATCAGAAACTGGGCGCCTTGCAGGTGGTCTACGAGCGTTGGCTGGTGCTGCCCGGCACACAGTCTGTGCTCGGCCAGCTGCAGGCGGAGGGCATCGATATTGTGCAGCTGGATGGGATTGTGCGCAATCTGTTGGGCTGGAATGCAACGAATGTAACAGCTACGACCACGCCCACTGTTGAGGCTGTGGTGGCACCTGGGGACGCACTGATCCTTTAGGGTTTCTACCTTGTCAATATATCTACTATATATTTGTTTAATCTTTGAACTAACAGAGTAAATTGTTTGAATTGATTTGGCCAAGCGGCGATCAGAACTTGAGCTTGCCCAGCGTGTCCGATACTTTGCTGGCATTGGCCGCTGGTTTTTTGCTGTTCTTAATGGGCGTGGCAGCCGCCTTGGGCTTCTTGACGACCAAATCCTTATGCAGCACCTTCAGCGTGGCATCCGCCTTCTCCTGCTTGGCCTTCACAGTCTCCTTGATCTAAAAGAAATGGCAATTGCATTCGGACTGCCGGAGGAGGGATTCGGTGCTTCGCTTGGCTCACCTGCTTCAGTTTGCCCTGCACCTCCTTCGGCTTCTTCTTGCCCTTGTTGTTGGCCACCTTGAACACGTTTTTGGCCTTTTTCGATTTGTTCAGAGCCGGCTTGGCCGCAGCCTTGCCGCCAGCTCCTCCAGCGCCCGCAGCCGCTCCCTTCTTGGCATTGGCCTTGTTCCGACCCATGGCGTGGCTGCAAGTACAAAAAAGAGACGCGTCTAAAAGGTTTTTTTTTGTTTATTATATAAAAACTTTATTGCTTCACTTGGTCAAACACATTTCACTTTTGTGGCAGCTGCCACCTGGTGCTCCTGCTCCACCTCATCCTCTTCCTCAGGGGGACAAGGTCGCTTGCGCAACGTTTGTTTTGCCGTTGTCAATAGCTTGTGGCTCAGCCTGAAGGACACCCTGTACATGTCCTTGTTGGGCGCCACATTACGCACAAAGCTGATGCCCAGCAGCTCGTCGCCCAGTGCCGCACCCAGATTGCTTTCCACCAGCTGCTGGACGAGCGTCTTGGTCTCCTCGCCCTTGGCAAAGGAGTAAACATGCACTTGCGGATAATTGGGATTCTCCGGCAGCTCAGCGTCTGTGTACAAGCCGCGAAATGCATCCAGAAACTCCACAGCCAATGCTGGCAGATTCATGGTGATATGGATGCCGTAGGGCGTGGCTGCCGGCACCCGCCAACGTTCCAGCAGATCCTCGCGCAGCTCTTGCTGAATAAATGCCCGTCCATCTTTGTTGAACATTTTAATGTGGCCCAGGCACTTGTTGCGCTTGGCATTGTGCTGCAGCCAGTGGTAGCTGACCGGATTCAGATCGTTGGCCAGCACATGGCAGCGCTTCTTGGCCGCTGGCACGCTGAAGGGCCCAACCCCGGCGAACACATCGTACAGGACATCACCCGGCTGTAGTAGCTTGACGATGCGCTCGTGTTCGGTTGACAAACGGGGATTCCAATAGACCTTTGAGAAATCAAACTCGAAGGGCACACCGTTCTCTTTGGTCAAAACCTGGTACTCTGGCTCGCCGCATATTAGCTCCAGCTGAAAGTTGCGATAGGTGTTGTCAATGGAGGCCGCCTTGTTGACTACGGTGCGACAATTGGGCAGCTTATCCCGCAGCACCTCGCCGATGAGCTGTTTATAGGGCAGCAGATGATCACGCAGATTCAGGTGCACAATGTGACCGATGCGCGAATAGGAAGTGAGGCCTTCCTCATTCGCGGGCAGCACGCTTTTCAGTATTTCGTTTGCGCTCCAATTCTCGTAGCTCAGTTCGAGATCCGCGTGATCGAAATCCTTCTGCGTCACCTGCTGCTGCTCCAGCTCGGCGGTGGGCAGCGATTCCCAGTCCTTGACGGGCAGCGGATGCAATAGAATTTCACGACCCATTTCACAGGCACGCACTGGCTGTAGATGCTCCATTTTGAGCAACAGCTTCTTCACCAATGGCAGCACACGGTGCACCTGCGACTCGGCCAGCCGGAGCCTCGGAATCTGCACGCGCTTTTGAAAGTCTGCGCGCTGCAGCACGTTCATGCCACGCACCGAGGCGGGCGGCAGTAACACCGTGCAGTCCATGTTGCGGTAGTAATGTCGCAAACGTTTCGTTATTATCAGCAAAGCGGAGATTTTTGTGGTAGGGGCTGGCCAGATGACCATGGAAAACATCAAAAAACGTGCATGGAAACAAACGGCTCGATTTAAGGCAGTTGCACACGTTTTCTGGTATTTACACGTAATGCCAGCTAACAGCAGTTACAGATTAGTTCAGTAGCCAACCCAAATATAAATTGAGTTTTCCTTAAATGCACAATTATCAACGAAATATTACCTTAATTCGTAGATATTGCAACGGCAGCGAAATCAAGCGAACTATGAGTTCTTTCACTGGCGAACTAGTTCCGTTCCATTGCCTTTTACAATTGATCCGGCAACGCTATTCCACAGCTGCTTGGAGTTTGTAAAATGAGCGTCGCGCCTGCGAAACTGATTGAAATTAAACCAAAAACCAAGTATTTAAGGTGAGTTATGAATGGTATTATGTGTGATTTAATAACAATACTAATTATAGTGCTGAAGAGCTTATATCGCAACGCCATGCTGATCCGGAAACACAACGTGTCGGTCTTAAACGAACCAGCATTGAAGGCAGTGCAGCCGAACAGGAGGAGCTGACAAAAGCCTATGGTAAGCTTTTCGCTTTTAAAAAAGTTAATTCTAAAGTATGAATTTCTTATAAATATTACAGCCCATTTGCGTCAGCAGCTGTCTGCTCGGCGTATCGAGCGTCGGGCAGGACGTGCCATTGCCATATGGCGCGAGGAGCAACAGGTTGCCGAAGTTGTGCGCAAAGATGGCAAATTCGAGAGTTTTGGACACAACAAAGAGGGTAAACTCTATTTGGAGTATTACGAGGTTCTGTTCTTGCTGGAATTAGTGTGTATATAATGCAGTATTTATTGATTTACTGTTGCTAACTGTTGCTTCTGCAGAATCGCCTTCAACTGGAGTATTATGAGATGATTGTCTCTGTGGAACAGGCCTATGTGCTGCTCCTTGGCGAGGCAGCTAGCGAGAAGTACAACAATTATTTGGTCTACTCGACGCTGTCGCGCGCTGGCTATATAGTTGTAAAGCATCAAGCTGCCTGTGAGGCCCAGCAGACCTCCTCCATTAGCTTGGTGACAAGCGAGACTTGCATTTGGGCGCTGTTGGATGAGGCGTTGGGCAATAAACCTGTACCTGAACACATTAAGGCCTCGGCATTTTACAATGAAACTAACGTACGCATGGCTGGCCTGAAGCAGCAGATTATGAGCCAGACTACGGCAAACACAGAAGAGAAGAGCATGGAGATTAATTTTCAAAAGTTTAAATTCGAAACGCGCAAACGCAAAGCGCAGTTAAACCCACAGGAGGAGGCACCCAGTAAAAGAGCAAATACGAGAACAACCCACAGCCTGGTGGATAATCTAAAAGCTGAAGCGACCTATAAAAAGTTTCAGCAAATCTTTGAAAAGCTGGACATAGTGCAGCTGCGAGGTGGTGACTACAACAACAATGCAGAGAATGCATTAAGAAGTTTCAAGATCAGCTTTGATTTGCATCTGCACAACGAGGGTTTTAAGAGAAGTGCGCCAAAGGCGCCCACTTTCAGCGTAATTATAGTGCCACCCGATGAACCATTTCCCTCGCACGATGAGATGCTCAAATGTCAGCGTCAGCATCTGATAAACACGGCGCCGCTGCTCGTCGTTTCCGTTAGCGAATCTAAACAAATACAGGCGTTTCTTTATTATATAAGCTGATGAGTGAGATAGCTCAATCAATTGTTGCTAATTTATATGCAAGTGAGTTAAACACGCCAACATTATTGTTGCTACATATTATATATAATATATTGTGCTGCTCAAGTAAAAATTATCTGATATATTTTAAATATCTTTCCATCTTTTTCCGAACAGCCACAAATGAAATTTTTATAAATATTCAATTGAAAATCGGATCTTTGTCAAATTTCTTTCAACCTTTTTCCCAATAACTACAAATTGTTTCAAAATTTTCGTAGCTTTAGGCAAAAAAAAAAAAAACAAAACAAAAAAAAAATCATGGTAAATTTGTTAATTAATAATACCTAGGTACTATTTATAGCTGCGTCAAATTACAGAGTGTGCCAATTGTATGGGTTATCGGTGGTCCAAGCAGCGGCAAGACCACGCTATCGGAGAACATTACAAAGGAATACGGTTACAAGCACGTGGATCTCAACGCATTGGTTGAACAGGAGGCAAGGGTATATAAACAATAAATATAATTCTGTCTTAACTAGAAACTCCGCACAGATTGTGGCCAAATCGGAACGGGGCAATCAGTTTGCTGCTAAAATCAGGTCAAATGGTGCCCCTTTCAGATCTAATACCCCTTGTGGAGGAGGAGCTTACGGGCAACCAACTTGGCCTTGTCATTGATGGGTAAATGGATGTGCACAGAAACTAGGAAAAGTTCCTTAAAAGCGTATATACATATATACATTCAACAGCTATCCACATAATCAAGCGGATGCCAAGGTTCTCGAGACAAGCGTTGGTGCGCCCGATTTGATAATTGCCCTGGATGTTGGCGAGGGGACGCTCGAATCGCGTCGATCCGCCCAAGGTGCACGTTCCAGCGCCACTCCCAGCCCATTGACAAACGATGTGCAGTCGTTGCTAGAATTATATGCGGGCAAGACCATGCAGATCGATGGCGGTCGTGATCCGCATGCCGTCTTCCTGGATGTTATGCCCAACATGGCGACTCTGAATCAAAATCGTGAATGAGACGCATAGAAATGACATTATTGTGACTACGTTGAGAAATTAATCAAAATTATAGCTTCAGGAAAATTAAATCATTTAGAAACTATTCGAAAAGCAGGCAACGATAAGCAAAAATAAAAATAAAAAAGCTCACGCAAAAGCTGCATGCCATTAGCTTTCTGAAACCGTTAGCCACAGTTGCGAAAGCTTTGTGTTCAGTCGCTCACGACACACGCTGCATTAAGGGTGGAAAATAAAGACGCGGTCGACAAGGAGTCTCTACAAGAGTAACAAATAAATCTTGTGCAAATAAGCAAGAACAACAAGCAAGAAGAATTTCGCGATTTGTACAACAAAAGGCCCGCAGCAGCGACGCATACACCTCGTCTACATAATCATGGTGAGTGCTTATGTGTGTGTGTGTGAGTGAGTGTACTAGTTTTTTTTTACTATAAACAATATTATAGCTTTCACTTTGATTTTGAAACATTTGCATTCACACAAATAACGTGAACGTTTTGTTGTTTGTAGCGAGATTAGTTTCAGGCAATCCTCGGCCGGATTGACCTTCGGACCCCTTAAAAAAGCTCTTCTGGTGTACTTCTGCCCAGTTGACCTTGTGCAATTTCTATTCAGCATGTTGCACTTACATACATGTTACCACACACACACACACATGCATGCATGCATAAACATGTATGTATATGTATGTAACTTTTGTTTTGGGTCTGCGTCGGCATCAGCTGTTCGCTAAACACACATACATATAAAGACGAACCGGTAACCGGTGCCTGTGAAATTCCCCACAACAACAACCGTCAGAATAACTGGCTGAACCGAAAAAAAAACCAAATTTCACATTCCAAGCCAGTCAATTTTTGACGTCAAAGTCCAAAGATTTGCATAAATTGTACGACAGGTTGAAGCTGACGGCACAGGAATTTCTGGCGGGGCTTGATTCATTAGCAATGGCTCGAAAATGTGTTTATTGGCGCTACCCGAACTAGTCAGTCATCACTATGGCGACTCTTTGCCAGAGTTTTATTTTTGTTTTTCTTTTTGTTTTTGTTTTTGTTTTGTTTGTCAGTTAAGTTTTGGTAAGTTAAATATTGTTTAAACATCGGCGACGACACAAAGTCGCGACGCATGGAATTTTTGCACTGAAGATACTTAAGTCAACAAAATAGCCGGCTATAATAAAAATTCCTTTAGTTCCGTTTGGTTTAAATGTGCTATATGTATATATATATATATATATATGTGTGTGTGTGTCTGTGTGTGCCAGTAATAACTAACTTTTTAGCGCGTTGGGAACTTAAACAACTGTTTCATTAAATATTTATTAGCCATACGTGGCGCATATTAGCTTAAAAAAAAACAAATAAAAACTAATCATATCCTTGCAAATGTCATTCATAGGTCACTGAACCAACCCATTAAAACAAAAACAAAAAAAAAAAAATATATAAAACAAAAATAAATCTGAACAAATTACGTAATTGATTGCCATTGAAAAACATAATTTTCTCACACACGAAAATGCGCGGAAAATGTGGGAAAATGTGAAAAGAACTCGTGCGGGATTAAAAACAGCAAAACAGCAAAAAAAAAAGTGTTAATATTTATGAGGAAAAAACAATCTGCACAATATCAAAAACGGCCCGAAATTCATTCATGTGGTTTTTGTTTTTGTTTTTTTTTTTGTGTATATGCTCTATATAATCTATAAATTTCTCAACGAATTGTTCGTTAGGTGCGACAATGCGGAACAGTCGATACGACAACAGGGGGGCCACATATAATAGATATACCTATATAGAGGTGGAAATAATATACACAAATACAAGAATTAACCGAGCGCAGGAACAAAACAAAAAAAAACAAAAACCACCCACACAAAAACTAAAACTCACACTAATCTTTGGGGAAGCAGCCATAAACCCAAATTTTATTTGTTTATCAAATTTGATTTGTTTGCTAAATCTGAACAAAAGTATTGCGATTTATATCAGAAGGCACAAGTACTATATACAAACGATAATATCGTTTATATTCTACGGGGCGTTAATTGAGGCGGAATCTAGATTGAATAAATAATGGGCTTAAATTGAATATACCTCCCGACACATACATATATGTATATACATATAGCTGAGTGCGTTCAAGATCAATGTCATTTAACAGATTACAATTTATGAACAGACGCACACTTTCAGTTACACTGCATACTATAAACATATATGTATATATGTATATGTATATGTATATGTATGTTATATATATATATATAGAATATATTTTGAAGGTTGTACTAATTGCGTGCTTTAAAGTTGGCGGCAAACATTTCGGCAATTGGCGCCGGGCCAACAAAACTAATAACTACATACATATTAACTATAGAGGTTATATATATTATTTAAATATAGTGCACAAACATTGTACATTTTAAGGTTTTTCATATTTAAATCTTTCTTTACCTGAAATATTTTTTGTATAAATAAATATTGCAGTCCCTGTTTTTAGAATTAGATTTTTCTAGGCTGATTTCCTTGATTTTTTACTTTTTCCTACACGTTTCGAAATTGATCAATTTGCATTTTGAGTTTGTTTTATAACTAAAAAGTGGGTAAATTCTTCTTCTTCAAATGAAAAATGTATATATTTTTAATCTGGGCTTTTATATTCTAAAATATTTTTATATCGTTTATTAAAGAAATTTACTAAATAATTTGTGGTTTTAAGAGAATCTCTTCCTTAAATTTCTCTTAAAATTTGTGAAGCTTTCCAAATCTAAACCCCATGCAATTGATACGTATTGTGTCTGTTGTGTCTCTTGTTCACCTTCCGTTTGTGTAGTTGTTTATGTGTCACCAAATGGCCATGAAGAAGGAGGCCCAAGAGAAACTCAAAGCGGAGCAGCTGCGTAAGGCACAAGCCGTTGTAAGTAGCCCCCGGCGACTCCGATACCACGATTATATATATTGATGTATATGGCATGCACTGTGGCGGCTGCAAAACACCAACAAAAAACAAAAAAAAAAGAGAAAAAAAATGAAAATACATTTGTAACAAATTCTTGAACCTTTGCTCCATCTAACCCGACTAAGGCTTTCGTCCAATCCGTAAACACTAACTTGGCTAATTGTAGTTGTGCCCGTTTAGCTGTTGTTGCCCTACTAATCAGCCCCGCTTTTGCTGCTCTCTTACAGTCTGATATACCCATCATCTGGATTCTGGGCGGACCCGGCTGTGGCAAGGGCACACAGTGCGCCAAAATTGTCGAGAAATACGGTTTCACACATCTGAGCAGCGGCGATCTGCTCCGCGATGAGGTGAGTCATGGCCTATTTAGTTCCAAGAGAGATGCTAAATCTTCTCTCTTTCGTTTTTAAACAGGTGGCATCTGGATCGGACAAGGGTCGTCAATTGCAGGAGGTGATGACCAGCGGCGGTCTGGTGTCCAATGCGGAGGTGCTCTCCCTGCTGAATGCGGCCGTTAGCCGCGCCAAGGGCAGCTCCAAGGGCTTTCTCATCGACGGTTATCCGCGCGAGAAGAACCAGGGCATTGAGTTCGAGAAACAGATTGCGCCCGCCGATCTGGTCCTCTACTTCGAATGCGCCGAGGAGACAATGCTGAAACGCATCCTGGCGCGCGCGGCCGCTGCGACGGTGAAGCGCGCCGATGACAACGAGGCGACGATCCGTTCGCGCTTGAACACCTTCAATACAAACACCAGAGCTATCCTGGCGCTGTATGAGGAAAAAACCATAACGGTACATATATAACCATATCTAAATGCTTTTCCACAAAGTAAAAAGAGTATATTTAAAGAATTTTTGTTTATTTTTTGTAATTTGACAGATAATTTTTGTATGAGGTCAAGCCATAAAATCGGTTGCTTACTGATCATTTTCGTTTCATTTTTCAGATCAATGCGGAGCGTGATGTCGAGGACATCTTCCTGGAGGTGGTGGACGTCATCGACTGTGTGCTCCACAAGAAGCAAAAGGCTGCCAAAGTTTGTTAACCACCGCGTCCAATATACCAAAGCAACCATAGCAATTTTTTGATAACACTCTGTAGAATCTAAACGCACGAAATCCGCACAAATGAAAGCTAAACACCAAATATAATACTATTTTAGTCGAATATCTATTGTTATCTCATCGAGCAGCATGATAATGCCATGCCGAGAGCTTTAGCTTCAATTTTATCTGAAGAAATGGCCGCATTTATCGGTCAAGTGCTTTAACTAAACATAAATCTTAAAAATTAAATTAAAAAAAAAAACAAATGGAAATGCACCAAAAAGAACACAAAATTCTAAGTCATTTACATACACGACAATAAAGTTGATGTAAAAATAATAAAAGTAAATTTAAAGAAATTGTACTATAGCAATTGAATTTAATTGAATTGTTAATTAATTAAATGCAAATCGGTTTAGCTAGAGTTCACGTTTTGTTAGTTAGCTAATTAGCCGGTTAAATGACGGTTTGTAAGGTTTAATAGAGAACCCAAGGGCATTTTGTCGATAGAAAGAGTCAGATTCAATTACCTTGACTTGAAGTCTCCACGTGCTATTTAGGAAACGCCAAACTAAAAAAGCCAAATTAGAAAAACGAAAAAATGAGAACCTGTTTATATTAAAAACTGTTTTGTTTTAAGTAGAGTTTAAGCGCATTTCCATATATATATATATATTATATAGAGTTGCAGGTGTACTTTCGAGTTACTTAGTCTTGAATAGGATGTTGTGCATCGTAAAATATTCTAAAATTCCCCGCAGCAAAATGACAGAGCAGAAAGCGATTTATTTGAAAGTAGCAATCTATATAAATATAGATATTCTGTGATTGATATCAGCTGATAAATGTGTGTACGTCATCTTTTAAATAAATCCAGAAACAGTGCTTTGAGTCTCGAGCATAGAATCGAATTGACATAATTTATGACAGAACAATAACAAGATCGAAAAACGAAGAATCAGAAAAAGATGAGTTTAAAACAAAAACAAAAACAAAACTGAAAGTCATAGTAGAAGTAGAAGTTGTTTGCGTACTCCCAGCTTTAAAGCGAATGGAATCATCTGGCTGTTATTTTTTTTTATTTTTTTATTTTTTTTATTACGGAACTGCGTCATCGGCTCAAGTGGGCGAAACTGGAGTGGGCCTCGTTGAAGTTCTAGCCAAAGATCTCAAGTGTAGAGTCAATAGCTGACCGCTTTATGTAAAAATAATTTGGCCAAAAAAAAAACAACAAAAAAAGAGGTTATGTAAAGGCTATAAACTGAACAGTTAACCGGTGAAAATTAACGTAAAAGTTTTTTTTATCTATGATCGCTGATCTCGCGGGAATTCCGATTACTTAAATAAAAACAGCTGAAAGCAGAAAATATATATACATATATATACATATATAATAACAAACGAAGCTATTGTTTTTGTTATTGTTGTTAAAAATGTTTTCAACGTTTTTTTTTATTTTTGTTTTTTTTTCGCACACTTTTTTGTTTGCTTTCTTTTTGTTTTTTGTTTTTGTTTTTTGAAACCTCGAAGTTCGTAGGCAAAACTTTTGGCTTACAATTAGAATAAATAATAGATATTTAAATAGTTATCAACTAAAACAATTTCATAGGTAATTTGGAAATTAGCTAAGCGAGAGGAGGTATTTCACAAAATATCACACGTTCAAAATATGCTTTTGATGCAAATATAAATTATAAAGCTAGACGATTCAGTCAAAGTTAAAGTTAACCCTAAGCGATAAAAAATTAAAAAAAAAAATACGCCAGTCTAAATGAGATTATCATCGCGATAGATGTGATGTGGATGCTGCTGCTGCTGCTGCTGCTGTTGATGATGGTGTGTATGGCTGCCAATTTTGCTCTCGATCCAGTCCAGGTAGTGGGTGACGCGGGTGAAGCCGCCGGGTATATTGGTGCGCTCGCAGCCGCCGCCTGCTTCGCCGTCGGCGGGGCCGAAGCTAGTGATGCCTACCAGGAGTTGGGTGCCTTTAAGCACGAGCGGACCACCCGAGTCGCCGGTGCAGACCGTCTCGTCTTTGAGGCCCTTGGCGCAGAGGACGCCGGCTGTGACCACATCGTACTCCTCGGCGCATTCGGCGTTGGCAATCACTTTCAGCTCGGTGTACTGCATGGCGTCCGAGTTGGTCATCTCGACCATGGCGCCCCAGCCGCTGGCCACCACACTCTGGCCGATAAACTGATCCAGACGCTGTCGGCTGGGCAGCGCGGCCGGACGAATCCGCGACGTGAAGCTGACATCCACGGGCAGCTTGACCAGGGCAATGTCATTCGCCGCCGTCTCGGGATTGAAGCGTTCGTGGACGATGAACTTATTTGTGCGCAGAACGAGACCGCCCAGCTGCTCTGTGGCATCGACGCTCCTGGTGCCCAGATAGACATCGAAATGGGTGACGCCCATCGTGCAGTGGCCGGCGGTGAGGACCCAACGCTTGTCCAGCAGTGTGCCGCCGCAGAGGATGCGCTTGCGCCACAGCTGCTTACCGATGAGCATCACTTGATAGGGGAACTTTTCGATGCTGCCAAACTTGGCCTGGCCAATGGCATAACCGGCGCCGGAGTCCGGCAGGCACAGCACAAGCAGCAGGATGACACCGAGACCGGAGCCCAGCACACTGATGCACAATCTTTGTTTATTTAAGAACATTTTGTTGTCACTGTTTGTTGTTGTTGTTAATGTTAATATTGTTGTTGTTGTTGTTGTCACTTGCACTCGTTAAATGATTCACTTCTCGATATTTATTTTGCTTGTGCACGCTTCAAACGCTCGCTTCAGTTTAAATCCATTCTGATGATGTCGTGATGTTTTATACGTCGTCGTCCGAACAACAACAACAGCAACAACAACTTTGTTGTTGTTGTTGTCGTCGTCTTCTCTTGCCGGTTATCTGTCTGAGCCGCTGCGCGCGCTGAGAGATGAGACCCGGTAACCAGTCGCCAGACTGACCACTCATATTCCGATTCCGATTCGGATCCAGCGTCCCCAGCAGCTCCGCTCTTCGTCATGCCCGATGACGACGTCGTCTTCTGCGGTAGCTTGTTATGATGACAGCAAACAAGTCGTCCAATCTGGTTTTAAAGCCGATCTCACACTCAGAACCCAAATCTTATCGCTCGGGCCGAGTTCAAGTGCTTTCCTGTGTATAAATATATATGTATGTATGTATGTATGTGTATATACGTTTAGTTACAATTGAATTGTGCGTAAAATTCCAAAAATTTCAAAATGAAAAACATATATATTTGATACAATATTTGATAATTATGCAGCTTGGAATTCTCAACCGTTTTTATTCAAATCAAAATATGATAGTTTATCTTTTTTTTCGAACTTTGCTTTTATCTCTATTATTATTATTATTAATTTTGTTTTTGCTTTTTTTTTGAAAGTCTCTTCGTTAAAAAACAACGGGGACTCCGTTTAGTATTATTAGTTGTGTTTTTTTCCCCTCTTTTTTTTATGTGGCGCCATCGAGTTGTTTGTTTGTTAATAATTTATTAATTTACGTCTCAGTCTGAGTCGGAGTTGCCGAGAAATGTTGTTAATTTCGGGCGCAACTTTCATGCGATTTTAAGTAGAATTAAAAGATGAATCAATATTTGCTTTTCTGATTTTGCTATAAACAAATTAATATGCAAATTAAGTTCTAGTTTTAATGAGCAACTTTTTTAAAGTTGACTCAAAAAATGTTTTTGTTTTGTATTTTCAAAAAGTTTTCCAGTTTCTAGCTGCGCAAAAAAACAAAAACAAAAATAACAAAGCAAAACAAAACAAAAATCAAAACCAACAATCAAATTGAAATGGAAGCTAATTGATTTGGCGCCAAGCTGGAATGTCGTTAATGAGAGAGGCGTCGACGTCTATCGCATTAATTAAACGTACTGAATAAACAAATATCAAATAAATAACAAATACAAAAATTTAATGCCTAAAGAGGCAGAGAAAATTCCCTTTTATTATTTTGTTCGACTGCAAAAAAAACTAGCACATATTAAATATCATTATGAGAATATTCAAATTTATGAATACTCTAAAAAAAAACCACTTACAATAATTTTACAAAAAATTCAAATATTGCTTACATGCAGCGAATAACCTTTGCCCTTTCCATTTGCCATTGCTTTTTTTTCGCATAGTTCTAGTTTAGAATTTAGCATCAAGATTTTATTGCTTGGAATTTCACTTCCCGTTCTATAGAGAATGTCGATTCAGCCATCAATTAGTTTTCGGCACATCATAAAAAATATATAGCTCTCGATTAGTTCACATTATTCATTTCCAACTGCAAACTGGTTGATCGGGCTGCAATAAAAAAATCATTTACATTTAAGCCTTAACGATTTGAGCCAATTTTAATGAACTGCTTTGACTAATGGCTTATCTGATTTAAAGTCAATTGTTTTGTCAAATTCTTTAGACAGAAGCCAAAAGATTTATATGACATTTGATTTAAATTTGATGTAAATATATATATATGTATATGTATATGCTAATTTGTTATCAGGAAAACACCCGAAATTTGATTGCTGCTTTGTTTTGCCAATAAAGTTCAGCGGCTCGAGACTGGCGCCAAAATGTTGTTTACCTTGCGCGTGAAAGTAGTTGGCCTTGACGAAAGCTTTGGAAATTCCACACCAAAAAAAAAAGGGAGCGAAAGGTGGAACAGCTCCAACTTTGACCAGTCCTAGTACATATAGAACTATTGGCATTGGTGGTGCATTAACCCCGACAGTTGCAATCAATTTATTTTTTTTATTTTTATTTTGTTGGACCCGCCCACAAAATAGCCAAAACAAATCGAACGTTGACGTCAACCCCGCAGCGATTTTAATTTGATACAAGCCACAAATCTGATACGCGTAGAACCAGTAGTCGAGAGAGCGACAGCAATTATGGCTACTCCACGGTCCCCGGATCCCAAGATTACGGCTTTCGAATCGGGTGTTTGAAAACGATTTGGCAAACTAGATCCGGTTGGGTTGGTTTCATTTTATGCTCAAGACCCCGACGCTAAATCAAATTCTAGAAGAAAAAAGGGGATAGAAGAAAGAAGCGAGCAACGGCAACAAACAAGTCGTGGAAGAAATTCAAAGCGCTTGGGAATTCCCAATACAAAAACAAAAAAAAACAAAAAAAAAAAAACTAAAATACTGGGCCAATAGCCAGCCATAATAACAAACTCTGATGACGATCCGCTTTGTTTGAGCGTAGCAAACAAATTATTTACCAACGGGTATCGGCTCGAGAAGCGTTTATCATTAGTCAAAGCAAAGCGGATGATAAATCTGGCCCCAAGCCAAGCCGAAGAAATTGATTGGCGCCAGACTGGTGCAGTTATTGTTTTTCGATTGGTATTTCCCCAAACATGTGCGAATTCCTTATCAAGATATTCGTTTCAATCCAAAAGAAAGTCGTTTCGTCGCTTTTTGGATTTATGTACCTCGTCTAAATCCAGTTCTCGACTCGAAATCTTATCAAATGAAGCGCAGTTGTGACTGCCTCGAAAACTTGATATTTGGTGTCCATAGATAAAGCTAGTAAAACAAATTTTTATGGTTTACGGCTCTGTGGAATTCGGAATTTTTCGTAAGCTTTGTTCTCGTCAATTTGGTTTTAATGGCATCAACGGCAAATTGGCGCCGCTTAAAGGCGATTGATATAATTAATTATCGATCGTAATGAATATGCCAATTATAAATTTGCATTTAAATTAGAACTGTCACAATAATCGACAAAGCTGCCAATAGAAAATTAAAAAATAAAAAACAACACAATCAAACAGGCTCGATTCAAATTAGCAAACTAAATTATTCACCATATAAACAACAAAAAAAAAAAAAAAAAAAGAATTATGTGCTGCACCCAAATATGGGCAACAGCTTAAAAAATAAATGTTAAAAATTGGACAGTTATTAAATCATTAGCTCAAATGTCTTGTTTACAAAACAAAACATAATTGGTTGAATAAACTTCCTCGCGCTACTGTGCGTTTGCTTTAGCGTTGAGCAGCAGATCACCTTTGCACACGTTTTTTTTTCATTGGCATGTCACTGAACTTAAAACAGAAACGCATTTTTTAAAACTGGATTTTTAAATTAATGGTAATATCCCAAAATTGTACTTAAAAGTTCAACGATTGTAAACAAAATTTTGTGCATTTTAAAATATTTATTTATTGCGCATTAAGTGTGCTTAGACGTAATTTATGTTAAGCCAGTTATTATTCAATAAAGTGAATATATTTGTAAATGTACTTCCCAATTCAAAGTAGATAAGGCAACGTTGCCACTCTGCTGAAAGTAGACACTCGATATATTGAGCGAACAAGTCTCGTCAGCATAACTATCGATACTATGGCCCATTCGATATTATTGTAATCAACCGGCGTAAACAACGCGTTTTGGTTTTTTGTTGTTTGCAATTATAAACAAATTAAAATGAAGGAAAGAGACTTAAAACGTGCTTATAACAATGTTTTGGCTCAAGCCATTTCAACGTCACAACAGTACCTGTTCGCCGGCAACCTTTTTGGTGATATTTTCGTACTCAAGTAGGGTTGAAAAGCTGAAAGAATTGTCCTAGTCTTACAATTTATTGTTTTGCAGTCTTAAAGAACTGGATAAAAACACAGAGGAGCCGCCGAACAAACTAAAAGTATTCCCACAAGGCAGCGATGTGGACGTCAATTGTCTCGCCTTCCATCGTGACTACCTGATAGTTGGCGCCATCGGCGTCATCTATGGCCTGCACTGGGACGAGGAGGAGCAAACGTTGGCCACTAAGCGGAAATGGGAAATAAAAATCCCTCTGCAGGTGGATGCCGTGGAAGTGCCAGACGTAAACTCGTTTTGGCTAAACTCCGAAACGGACACCCTGTATGCTGGCTGTGGCGACGGGGTTGTCTATCAAATCGATCTCGAGGATGGGCAAATACAGCGCGATTACCGCGGCCACACAGACTACGTGCACTGTGTGGCAGGCCATCCGGATGGACGCCTCTTCTCTAGTGGCGAGGATGGCACTGTGCGTTGCTGGAGCGACAAACAGAAGGAAGCTACAGCGATTATAGAGCCGCACAAGAATTCGCAACTGCTGCGTCCGGATTGGGGAAAATGGATTGGTGCCGTCTCCGTCAACGATGATTGGCTGGTTTGTGGAGGCGGTCCGCGTCCGGCCATTTGGCATCTGCGCTCTATGGAATGCACACGCGTTTTTGAATATCCCGGTCGCGTGCATGTGTGCGAATTTGTGGACGACTCGGTGCTCGTTGGTGGAGAACACAATCACGTGCAGTTTTATACGCTCAACGGCACGCTGCAGGCGAATATAGCCGTAGAGCACACAGCCAGCTACTCGTCCGTGTGGCAAATGAATCCTTTTAAATTCATGTCCATTGCCGGTTTCAGCAACAAGCTGCACATACTGAAGGATTTTCGTTTTCTAGACAGTAAAATTGATTTGTACGGCAACGTGGAGGACGACGATGTCGAGGACGATCAAGAGGAGGAGGATGACAATGCTGATGACCTGGACGACGACGAGGATTGCTCGTTTTAGCTAAATACTGCATACCATTTGTAAATACGCTTTTCTATAGTGTGTTATCATCAACTATTCCCTTTCCCAAATAGATACATCTTTTGGTTTTGTCAAATGTTTTATTGTTTCTTTTGAATATATCGAATTTTATTTGATGTATGTTAAACCTAAGCACTAAGGAAATTAAAACTTATGCAATCTTATTTACATACTTAAGAGAATTAATTTGTACCTGAAACATTTGTCCAAGGCAGTCGTCATACGGGTCATTCCTCGCCAGCACCGCCAAGTGGTATAAATGCGGGCAGCGTGCCCAATTTGGGTCTACGTCGCAGGCCGCTGCCACCGGGTGAGGCATCGTCATCCAAGATTTCATCGTCTTGCACGTGCTCTTGCTGCTGACAGGCAGGCTCCACTTGGAGCTTATCACTTTCGCACTTGAAATAACGCGAGCTACTGGGCATTTCCTCGGCTGGGCACTTCGCAGTCCCAATAATGGCTGGCGTCTTGGGATCAGGCACTTTGGCCTTCGGTCTGGGTTTATTTCGGACTGCGGCAAACTTTTGTTGCTTCATTTGCTTGCAGTAGACGCAGTTGGTCAGCACGCATTTGCCGCTACGCGCGTACTCCGGACACACAAACTCATGGCGCATATTGCACTTGAAATGGCAAAGGAGTTAATAAGAATCGAAGCCAATTTGGCACACAACTTACATCAGCGGCACGCGCGCAGTAGCCACGCAGAAAATCAATGCAAATCTCCGCCTTGTGACTCAGTTTCTTGTGCAGATACGGACAATCCTCGCGCACACAGACGCCACGCAAATAGTAACGGCACACGGGCATCTTCTCCAGCGTCACATTGTGCGAGAGCAGGCAGTCGGGTTTGTTGCACTCCCCGCGCAGAAAACTGCAAATAAACGATGGGGAGTCAAAGACCATGTGAAATCTTAGCAATGTACTAACCTCGGGCAGATGGCCACCTGGCGTTTGTCGTGGAGCCGCCGACACTTGCCGCGACTGTGGCCAGCGCACTTGCCCAGCCGCTGGTAGATGGCGCAGGGCATATTGGTCTTCACCAGCGAGCGATTGAGCAGCTGCAGGCTGCGTTGCTTGGCAGTCATGAGATGTGCGCGAGACACGTGATTTGTGGTGCGAATGAACACGTTTTGTGCCTTCGGCGAGGAAACATAGGTCAAGCCGCCAATGTCGATGCGCAGACGCAGGCTCTTGTTGATGCTCAACTGCGGGCTGTGCGCAGGCACGCGCGTTAGGCGACAGCCCGAGGGATCCAGCACGAACTTGGTGCCGCGCACGAACAGTGTACGTCCGGTGGAGCTGGTTGCCTTCAGTGGTTGCGGCTGCACAGCTGTTGCTTTCGCTGGGGCGCTGGCGTCCAGCTTGGTCAGCTTATTCTTTGCCGTCTTCTTGTACATGACGCCGTGTATGCTGACCATGCTCAGGGATTTGTTAACGCTTGGCTTCAACATGGGCGACTTTGAACTGAAAGTTAATAAGTAGTTAGAAAAAGTTGACGATGCTTTCCACGCGACTTACATTGACTTTTTGCCTGTGATGGAATTGTTTGTACGACTTAGGGCATAGCGCGCCACAAAGTCGAGTGTGCGACGTTTTTTAACAAGGGGCGTGCTGCTGTTGGCGGCTAGGGAAATGGCGCGCACCAGTTTGTACTTGGTGCGTTTGGCGGCAGGAGCTGTTGTTGTGCGCGTGGGCGTGGCAGTTGCAGCTGTCAGCGGTTTTGCTAAGCTGGCGCCTTGTCTGACGAGCTTCCGCTTCGATATGCTTACCAGGGGCGGCTGAACGCGGATAGGGGGAGCAGGTGCGGGCACGGTTTTGACAGGCTGCTTGCGCACCAGGCAGGTGCTGGCCTTACTTATAATTTTCGCTGGTGGCGGGGTCGGTTCGGCAGCAACAGTTTGCTGATAATATGTAACATGTTGTTGTTGCTGTTGCTGTTGCAGCTGCAGCTGTTGTTGTTGCAGCTGTAGCTGTTGCATCTGCTGCAGCTGATATTCCCGTTGACGCTGTAGGAAGTTGGGATTTATGTGTATTGCTGGCCGATCCCATGACTGGAGCGCATTATTATTAGCTCGACCTTGAAGCTGCAGTGAATTGGGCACTTGGCTATGAAAATTTGGATTAATATACACCTTTCGGCCCACGGGCGGGATGTTCTCTTCAGCACTTATGTGGGGTAACATATTCTTATTTTTACTCTTTTATCACAATTTCTTTTCTTAGGCAATTTTATATGATTTAAAATGACGTTTATTGCGCTGTTATGTTCTATTTGATAATAAAAAGTTTTGCAACAAAGCCATCGTCATTGAAACTACAAGTCTATCGAATAACCTATCGGTAGTGGTATGCGTTCACAAGTGAATGACAAAGTAATTGAAACGTGGATTTGAAATATATCGATATAGCGTCAAAGAACAAGAGAAGCAAATACCGTACGTACTTAAAATTCGTTGAAAATGGGCAAGGAACGCGGACGAGGACGTCGGAATTTTCAATCCAAACCATATAACAAGAATAACTGGCGTGGTCAAAAGAAAGAGCATGCAAGGCACAATAATGGCAATGGTACCGCACAGCCTCGCAACAGGTGGATACATCAGTTAATTTAGATTCCTTTATTATATTATTTTATATATCTATATTTTTTTTTTATTTTATATTATAGGGGACCACAGCAGAAGTGCACGCTGCGCGAAAATCAAGTGGGCATTACAGAATTCACAAACGCTGAAATAGCCGGCTTCACAGGCATACTAAAATCCCGATTCTCCGATTTCCATGTGAACGAAATTGACACCGAGGGACACGTGCTGCAGCTGACCGACACGAATGTACCGAAAATGGAAATTGAACGTTTGTTGCTGCAGTTAAATTCAAGTAGTATAATATACTAATTGGTGTGTTATTTGCAGCTGTGGAACCCGCCCTGCTGGAAGAATGGCGTGAAAAACTGACAACAGTTATTGACGATAACATGTGGCAGCAGATAGCCGACTTGGCCACAGCCAAATATGATGGCAAGTGTGAGCAGAAGGTGGACATTAACGTTAGCAGCCTGAATAAGGAACAGCGAACGCAAATACATCACCTAGTTAAGCAGCTGTACAAGAACAAACTGGTGTCCAAGACACTGGATCAGCAACCGCTCCCAGAGCAACAGGAGGAGCAGAAAATCATACGCATCGCAAAACCCAAGCCAGGACGCTGTAAGTGGTCGAAAAGAACTTTAACTTAATTTATATTTGGGCTCACCTCACATAGCTGACAATCGCTGGAACTTTCCTCATGACTTCGTCAGTTTTCTGGTGCACAAAGTGAACATGGACACAAGTGAAGTGGCCTCAACCATAGCTAATCGCTTAACGTGAGTGTCCCCCAACCGAGTTTGATCTCACATAATTGCCAAATATTGATCAACAGATTGCGTGCCTCCCAGGTGAACTACTGCGGTACCAAGGACAAACGTGCCAAGACCACACAACGTTTTTGCATCAAACGGCGCACGCCGGAGGCTATAGCCAATGCTGCTCGTGGCATGGGCAATGTCTATGTTGGCAATTTCACCTTTATACCAGACACACTGAAGCTGGGCGATCTGCAGGGGAATCGTTTTCGCATTGCCTTGCGGCATATTACGCAGCCGCGGGAGCACATTGAGCTGGCGCTGCAGTCTCTAAAGGAGCGCGGTTTCATCAACTATTATGGCTTGCAACGATTTGGCAACAGCGCCAGTGTACCCACGTATGAAGTGGGCGTGGCGCTGCTGAAACGCGACTACAAGCTGGCCTGCGAGCTGATATTGAAGCCGCGCGACAACGATGTGGAGTTTATGCGTAAAATACGCGAGGCCTGGTGGGCGAATCGAGATTCGGCTGCTGCTGCTGCCATGTTCTATAACAATAAGTTCATCGAAAAGAAACTCCTGGATGGCCTAGCCACATACGGCGAGAATGATTATGCGGCAGCTCTGCGTCGTATACCGCGCAATATGCTGCTTCTGTATCCTCATGCGTATCAGAGTCTGATCTTTAATCGCATTGCATCGCGACGCATCAAAGAGTTTGGCCTGAATCTGATCCCCGGGGACTTGGTGTATGTTGAGGAAGACAACGGACAGGAAGTCGTAGCGCCAGAAGAACCTGTGCTTCCATCTGAAACGGACGAAGTCGCAGACGAAGATTTGGAACTCGATGGCAACAATTTGCTGGAAGAGGAATCAATATTCAAACGCAAAGTGAGGCCACTTAGCGCCGAGGACATTGCCAGCGGCAACTATAAACTGTCGGACGTGGTGTTGCCGCTGCCCGGCTACGATATAACATATCCCAACAACGAGTGTGCCGCTTGGTATGGGGAAATGCTCGCCGAGGTAGGCTTATCCTCGGAGCAACTGCGGCACAAGGAGAAAACCTATGCGCTAGCTGGTGCCTATCGTAAGCTGCTAATACAAACCAATGATTTGAAGTGGTCTTTTCGTCGGTACAGCACACACGAGGACACTTTGATAGCTTCCGACTGGGAGCAGCTGAAAAATATTGAAGTAACACCAGAGCCCGCCGAGCCAGAGGGCGCTTACACGGCGCTACTGCTGGAGTTTACATTGCCCACCGCTGTTTATGCCACAATGTTCCTGCGCGAGCTGTTCAAGCAGGATACATCGACGTCCTCACAAATGCAGCTGGAACAGGAGCAAATCAACAAGAAATTGGCGCAAGAAGCACCCACAATTGTTGACGAGGCGCAGCCGCAGCCAATTTAAATATAACGTTCAGTCTTCCAAATAAAATCAATAAGGAAAATCAATTTACGCGCGTTGGCTTGTGCGTGTGTGCGTATTAGTGTGTGTGTGTGTGTTTGGCTCTGTGTAACTTCAAACCAACCACAACAATAACAATGCGCACGTGAGTGCAGGGTCGCACGGTCTCTCTCATGCTCACGCTCACGCTCTCTTTTGCTTTTGTTCTCTGGCCCTTTGTCTGGCGCTCTTTGTGTAGCCAGGACCAGCTTTGAAGTCCTATTCCGTGGCCATTAGTACGCTGACAAGCGAGAGCTTTGGACGCGCTGCGCAGTTAACAGTTAACGTCGTCGTCGTGTGTGTGCGGGTGCCTTCATTAATGTTGTAAAAGGAGAATAACAATAACAAATAACAGACGAGGTGCAGCAGCAAACGTCTAGTAATTTTATTTAACAAGAAACAAAACCGCAGAGAAACGTAAGGTGAATCATTTTACATACATATATTAAAAATACACACAATCACAGCCATTCATTTACATTTGAGATTTAGGCGCGTACTATTTTTTTTAAACATTAAAAATGAAAAAAAATTTACAATATTGTCGCGATTGATGACCAGTTAAAACGGTGTTTAACAATTGAACTGTACATTATTTAGCTTTGGCTTTGCATGCTTATCGATTTTTGTGCGTGCTTTTGCCCAAATCAATCGATAATGTGGTGTTAATGCGCTGCCTACAACACCATATCAACTTTAGAAAGGTGGCGGGCGCTGGTCGCCATGCTCCGAGCATTAGTTGCTCTTATTAGCTGTGCTTGGGCAAGTAGGGGTTGGATCGCATCGGGGCGGGTGGTGGGGTGCATCGCTCATAATAGTGTCGGTTCGCTCATGTTCCATGCGGGACAGTCATTCAAATTAATAAACTAAATGCTTGTTTGGCGTCGTCTACCCCACCACATCGCACCGAAAGCAAAACCAGCCAACCAACCAAACCACCCACCCACCCAAACCAGCCAGACATGCCGATTGGACATGTTATTGCTTGCGCGCGCACTCTTTGACCAGCAGCGAGACGAAGCGCTTCAACTAAACTGCGTAATAGTAGGAGTTCTTTGGTGTGGGGCCTCGTTGTTGATTTTTGGCAAGAGCATCGGAAATGTTTTATATTAAAATCTGGAATATTATTGCACCGGCCGATTATATAGGTAAATCATCGATTTGCTGATTATAGACTGTGCGCATATTGGATTTGCACAAAAAGGTCACAATTCTACGCTCCGCATTGGCGCGATTTTCACCCAAGCCCTGCAGCAATGCCTCGATGAGCTTCATACGGTCTTCGTTGACGGGCGCGGCTGCAACTGCTGCTGGCGGTCTAATACCAGAAGACACTGGCTGCTCGTCCATTGCCTCCTGCAGCGTGTCGTCCTCATCGTGTTCGCTTAGCTGCTCGTCGCTAAATGATCCCCAATTAGCACTTATTTGATTTGTGGTGGACATAACCTGCGCCACTTGGCGTTCATTATTACTGAGGCTGCACGTGATTTTCTTAGGCGGTTCATTGAGAAGCTCCTGGCGCAGTCGGTTTTTCACACATTTCCAGCGCCTTATGCACGTGTTGGCTGCAGTGATTGCAAATGAATATTAATTTTGTATTTGTCCTATATACATACATATATATATTTACCATCAGTTTTTAGGGAAGTTGCAATGCTGCGCCATAGTTCCATTTTGTAGTCTTTGTGCGCATCGTAGGGTGCTTTGCGCCGTTCCCGTTTGTACAAATAGAGATTGCCGCGCACAAGTTCAAAAAGGCGGTAATTAAACTCGAAACTCGTCGACATTTTAGAAAAAAATGAAAGAGTTTTATTATGCACACAGCACGATTAACAAATCTCGCTTGTGTTTAAAATTGTGACTACCATTTCAGTTTGTGCTTTGTTTGCTGTTGTTGAAACGGCGTATTAGGCAATAGCGCGGTGCCTACAAGTTTTTGGAAAATGTTTCTGAGCTAATCAAAAAATCTTGAAAAAAGCGGACCTGATTTTAATGTGCTGTGGCACATAAAAATACTGATGTATTCAAATTTTTTACAATTAATTGTGACACTACATCAAAATAAACTTTTTTGCACATCCTGTGGCTCTTTCAATCGTGAAACAAAGAATTCACAATTCGATAGGCCGATAAGCGTTTGATTTCTATGCGCAATCAGTGTTGCGCAACGAGTATTTAAAAATTCATTTTCGCGCGCCACTTATCGATTTGATTATTGATTGTTTTCAGGCAGCAACAAGAATAACAACAACGGCAACGGCTGGAGACAACAGCTTCGTTAAAGGCGTTAAACTAACGCTTCCCGGCCCCAAAAATGGCCGCTGAAAACTACCATCTGAAATGGGACTCACATTTGTCCTATTTGAACACTTCCATAGCCACGCTCTACAAGTAAGTGTAAACAAGTAATTGGCTAAATACCCAAATTTAACCCCTTAACGACTTGCAGGAATGAGAAATTTGCTGACGTTATGCTATATAGTTCGTATAGCAATAGTGGCATCAATTCGGATATACCCACGGTGGGCATATCGGCGCACAAATTTATTTTGAGCTCATGCAGCCAGTTCTTTGCCACCATGTTTGAGACAGCGCCAATTACCGCGCCCAACGGCGTCCTCTACATTGTTCTTCCGCCCGATCTGAGTCATCGTGCCATACAAATCCTAGTGCAGTACATGTACAGCGGCGAGGCCACCGTCTCCAATGATATACTGAACGAAGTGCTGCGTGGCGGCGAGATCTTGAAGATACGCGGTCTTTGTCGCACCAGCACTTCCAGCGGCAGCGGCGGTGGCAGCGGCGTCAGCGGCAACGGTGCATCGGGACATGCACATGGACACCACCTGAACCACCAGCGAGAGGCGAGCGCTCTGTATGTGTCAAATGGTACGCGTTCTTCGCTGGCGCCTCCGCCGCCACCTCCCATGTCAGCACAGCTTCCCGGTGATTTGTACAGCAATAAGGCCACAAGCAGCAGCGGCAGCAGCAACAGCAGCTCGGCGCGTTACTCACTGGACCATCTCCATACGCATTCGCATTCGCATCCACATCCACATCAGCTACATCATCATCAACCGCAGCAGTTTCGCGGCCTAGGTGCTTCCGTAATGCCAAAAGACAGTCCAGTGATTGTGAAGTCACCTAAAATGGCCAGCCACACGGGTCTACTGAGCGTGGCAAGCAGCAGCAAGCTGCACGCCAGCAGTGTTGGTGGCATCTCCGTCAACAAGGAGGTGGCCATCGATCCCGAGGATAAGTGCTGCTATGCAGCCGCCAGTCAGGTTGAGAGTCTACCACCGCAGTCCACAGCAGCGACAACAGCGACTGCACCACCACCGCCACCACCACCACCTCCAATGTCCATATGCACAGAAGTTGGCTGCAACAGTTGCCCGCTGGCAGCGCCGTCGAACGAGCCAGCGGATTCATCCCTACGTCGTTCGGATTATGCAGATCGAGAGCGTCTTGTGGATGAATCGCTTTGCGAACGGGAACGCGATGATGTTGGCTTGGTTTATGAGCGGCGACTACGTCGCGAGCGCTCCTGTGAGCGAGGTAAGAGATTGGATGTCCATAAAGTTACTGTTTTATAATAGCAATGATGTCTACTTTTAGCTCCTCCTCCTCATGAGTACTTCGCGCACGATGGAGCGCACTATGAGCATGTGGTAAAATCCTATGAAGTACCGGCTGCAGTGGCGCCACGCCTTGCCACGCCGCCGCATCCGCACAGTTTTCTGACCATCAAACAGGAGCCAACCGATTGGTCGAATAATCCATCGGCAGCATTGCCAAATGAAAACAACCACGAGCTGAGCCAGGAGGCGGCGCTGTCGCCCAAGCAGCCGCTGGACTTCAAAATGAACGCCGTCAAGCTGGAAGCCAATGCGACGCCACAGGACGACTTCGAGGAGCACACACTGCGCGACTACAATAACTTCAAGCTGCTCGTCTGCGAGATATGCCAGAAATCGTTTGAGGACACAAAGATGCTGGTGCGCCACCTGGGCACACATGCCGCCGATCCAGCCGGCAATGTGATGGCGGGCGGTGGCAGCGGCACTGGGAGCAGCAGCAGCGCCACAGCCAACAGCAATCTGGCCCTGAGAGCGCTGAAAACCTATGTGCCAAAGAAGCGACGCAGAGTGTCGGTGAGTGCCGTTGGAGCAGCTGTATTGGGCAAGCCCTTATCTCTTCCCATCCCTCATTCGCATTCACAGCAACAGGAGAACAACATGGATCATGTGACACTGCTCTGCGATCTCTGCTCCACGTAAGAGCTCCCGGGTGCACTTCCTCTGCCAGAAATAATTCAAGTTTTTGTGAATCTGTTGCAGATCCTTTGAAACGCCCGCAGAGTGGGTGCGACATATGAACAGCCAACACACGGAAATCGAGCTGGCCATGTTCAACAGCAAAAAGGATGGCGAACAGAAGGGGTGTGTGTCCTAAAGCCCGGCCTAACCGAAGCATATGTTGAACTCTGTTCACTTGTCCACAGCAGCAACACAAATTCTTCTACTGCCTTCGCCAGTCAAATGCAACAGACAGTCGCCAGCTCAGCCGCCAGCCCAGCGGCCGCTGTTGTAGCGCATAAAAAGTACATCAATGCCAGCCGGCAGGGGGCCCAAACCCTCAGCGGCAGGGACAATGCCACCAGCAATGGCAATGTCGTCGCTTCAGCGTCGCCGGGCCTGGCGGCAATGATGGCCAGCTCGTCGCAGGCATGATTGCTGCTTCTAGATGAGGCACATTCGCAAGTAGAACCACAGCAGCAGCAGAAGCTATTGCTGCAACACCTCCAATTCGAACAACAACAACAACAACAAGACCACCATCAGTCAGGCCACGAGTGAGAGAAGCAATAAGATGAACATTTATTTTTTTTTTGAAAAAAATCAAGTCGTTCCAGTAATCAAAAAACAAAAAGAAAACTATTTATATGAAACAGCAAGAACCGTGATCAAAATGCAGCAAACACAGCATATTTTATAGAGCAACAAAACCAAGTAAGAATAAAAAAAGGAAGGGAAACTACAACTAAAATAACGAAACTGTAAACGAAACTTAGAATGGGAATCGTCAGGCAACGATGCAAAAGAAAAAACAAAAAAAAAAACACAAAAACAAAAACGATACGATTAACAATTTAACTCTGTAGTATTTTTAAATCTATGTAGTTTTAAAAAACCATTTATTCCCCACTCGCGAACGAGGCGCAATTGAAAACGTTCCCAAAAAATTGAACAATTTACAAATTAAGTGAATATCAAATGTAAGATTGTGGCAAACAATTTGATTAGTGATAAAACCAAAAAATTATTTAAAGTTCGAAAATTCGCTAATTTCACTGTTGTGCATATTTTTATGTCAAATGAGTTTTTGTTTGGTAATTTAAAAAATAATTGCAGCACTTAATTTTAAATTGATTGTTAGATTTACCTATTGTTAGAGTATTTTAATTGTTTAACGTATTTTGTATTTAAGTAATTGCCGCTGCACATTGTACGTATATTTTTATATTTTTATATACACAACCAATTCATTTACAAGAGAACTTTTTAGCCTTTTTGTAAATAGGATAAGTTCGATTTTTTTTAAAAAGCCGCCGAAGACAACTTTTGTGTAAAAAACCAAACTACTTATCTAAATGTGTGTACTTAAAATAGTTGGCAATTCAATTAAAGCCAAACAAATTGTAAAGAATAACTCCCCCAAAATATAGAAACAAAAACGTACATTAATATATATATATACGTATATATATATATGTATATTTACAAATCAGCGTGATTCTTAACGTGCTAAGTAAATGTGTGAACACAAACAACACACACGCATATATTTATATGCACAACTAAAAATCGAACATGTAGCAAAAGCGTTTTATTCGCATAATAAACAAAAATGAGAAAACGTTTTTAAAATAATCACAAATGTGCGCGCCAAATTTAAGAGAGCTGACAGTTGAGAGCAAAAGCTTGCGCTCTTTCCAGGGCAATTGGAGCTTTAAGCGGGCCGAGTGCATGACGGATGCCCACGAATAAAAGAGAGAGCGAGAGACGTAGAGAGACGCCTGTTGTTAGTTGCTTTTTGTCATTCACAAACAAGCGACGCATTTCTGGTTTAAAGAGTACGAGGAAAAGTGACAAATTTCCAAAACGAATTTATTCGGCCGCATTAAACTTCAAGTATTAGCGATGAGTTCTGGCAAACATTTAGCGAAAGGTTGGTTTCCACAAAAAATAAGGGAAACCACGCATTTGGCGCGTGTCAGCAACCTTGAACCGAGCAAAACAAGTTTATGATAAATTCACAAATCCGTCGATCGCAATTTCTTATCGTGTCAGTTTCTTATGTTTTTTCTGCTGACTCACAATTGTTGTTTGCTTTGTTTTTTTTTTTGCCGCCTTAGGTGCTCCCAGGCCTGCACTGCCGGATGATGGAGTGCCACGCCTCTATTCCATGCGCTTCTGCCCATACGCGCAGCGCGCCCATCTGGTGCTGAATGCCAAGAAGGTGCCGCATCACAGCATCTTCATAAATCTCACAGAGAAGCCCGAGTGGCTGGTGGAGGTGAGTCCGCTGCTGAAGGTGCCTGCCCTACATTTGGTGGCCGAGAAGGGGGAGCCCTCGCTCATCGAGTCGCTCATCATTGCCGAGTATTTGGACGCGAAGTATCCGCAGAGTCCGCTGCTGCCCAAGGACGCACTGCAGCGTGCTCTGGACAAGATACTGTTGGAGCGTTTCGGCGGAGTCACCAGTGGCTACATGAAGATTGTGCTGCAAGATGCCGACCCCGAGGAACTGTGGACCGCCTTGGATGTATTTGAGACGGAGCTGGCCAAGCGCGGCACGTCCTATTTTGCCGGCAGCAAGCCGGGCTTTGTGGACTACATGATTTGGCCCTGGTTCGAGCGTCTGGCCGTGCTCAAGTTCGTGCTCCAGGAGCGCTACAACTTCAACAGCCAGCGTTTTGGCAATCTGAGTGCCTGGATCGATCTCATGCTCAAGGATGAGGTGGTGCAATCCTTCATTGCCACGCCCGAGCAGCATGTGGAATTCTGGCGCACTCGCAAAGGCGGCAAGGCCAACTACGATCTGCTGGCCTAAGTCTCAATTGTCAATTGAGACTTATATATATATATATATATATATATATAATATATATATATATATATATATATATATATATATATATATATATATATATATATATATATATAAATTTTGGTTTTCTTATCTATAAAATAATGTATTTTGCTGGCACAGCAATAAATTGTCAACTCATCTTTTTCATTCAAGTGGTTTTTCTGCTTGTACAAAGTATAAGTGGAAAGCCGACCTTGTATTACTCTTACGTGCTTTTTTTTAAACCAAAATATTAAAAAAATATTTTTCAAAAATGCTTATATATTATATGCAGAATTAATCTTCAGGAAAAATTATGACAAAAATGCCATCAAACGTGAAAATCTGTTAATTTTTGACAAAGTTATGGAAGTTTGAAATATGGGAGGTATGAATTCGAGAGCCTTACATGTCGAAATTTTTTTGAATTTTGACATGATTTTTGACCAAAAATTTGACCCCCTCAGAATCATCCTTGATGTTGTTTTTTATACTATTTATGATATCCGCAATCGATTAAAAACAAAAACTGGCAATTTTAAATTTTGAAAAAATTTTTTTTTGAAAATTCATAAGGGGGAGTACATGCTTTTTTCGAAAAAAATCAAAAAACAATTTTTTTTAATCTGTATATATTTTAAATGTAGAATCGATCTTAATGGAAAATCATGACAAAAATGCCATCAAACATGAAAATCGGTTCAGTTTTGACAAAGTTATGGAAGTTTGAAACTTGGGAGCTATGGGTCCGAGAGCTGACTTTTGACCAAAAAATTTTCAGCTTTTATGTTGTTTTTTATGCTAATTATGACAACTACGATTTAAAATAAAATTGAAAAGAAATTCGAAAATAAGAAAAAGGATGGGGGAAGGGGTACATCATTTTTTTCAAAAATATAAAGGAAAACAAATGTATTTTTAAAAATGCATATATGTAAATGTATAATCAATCTATACGACGAATCAGGACATAAATACCATCCAGCATTAAAATTTTGACAAAGTTATCTGATGAAGTCGTAAGGGGTCAATTTCGGCACTTAAATTAATATTTAGCGACCTTAAAAGCAGCATTGATAAGAAGACTTTGTTGCGAATGTTAAATTAAATTGTTATTAGCTATTAGTCGTAGTATAGGATTTAGTTACAAATTATTAACAGCATTTAATGGCTACCATGGCTTTCGACTATGATGAAAAAAAATTATTATTATTTAATACAAATAGAAAATTTTGATTTCGATTTAAAGCTATGAACTATGAAATATATAGCATTCATATCTGAGGCGTCAAAGCAATCAATCAATACAAAATAATGTCTGAACTTCAATTTGGGAACTTGTTAGAAATTCTTTCAACAGTAATCTGTCTTAGGGCGAGTTATATGTTTTCATGAAGAATGCGATTTGAAGATGAAAATTGAAGTGTAGAAAATCTGCCAGAAAAATTTCGAGAGAAATTCCCAATATTTGATTCAGATTTGCAGCTACGCTGGCGTCTGTAATTTTTAATAATATAAAAAAGCTCTGCAGTTTGATGGAAATATCGCCTTTAGCTGTGCTTCACTGTATGATCCATTTTGAAAATATATGTAAGTGAATTTTGTTGTTTTTATAAAAACAATTGGGGCTTTTATTCAACAAGTTCTTTCTATTACAAGTCGAGTGTGGAGCAAGCCACACACGCCGCAAGGTTATCGTTGACACGTCGGCCGCCAAGTTCAGCTGGGTAATGCAAACTAGCCGGCGAAGGGCGTTAACTGGGCGGTGGTGGTGGTGGTGTGGTGGTGCATCGGTTTATTATATAGTGGCTGGCTGCAGTTGATGGGGGCACCAGTTGCGAGCCAGACATCATGAGCGGTGGCAGGCACTTGGCTAAAGGTAAGCGCATCGCTTCAATTCTCTCGACTCGAGCTGATCCTCTCATCATGAACTCCATTTGGCAGGCTCGTCCACGCCGGATGTGCCCGAGGATGGAATACTGCGGCTGTACTCCATGCGCTTCTGCCCGTTCGCGCAGCGGGTGCATCTGGTGCTGGACGCCAAGCAGATAGCCTACCACAGCATTTACATCAATCTGACTGAGAAGCCCGACTGGCTGTACGAAAAGAATCCGCTCGGCAAGGTGCCGGCGCTGGAGCTGGTGCGCGAGCCGGGTCCGCCCGTGCTCACCGAATCGCTGCTCATCTGCGAGTATTTGGACGAACAGTATCCGCTCCGGCCACTCTATCCGCGTGATCCGCTCAAGAAGGTGCAGGAGAAGCTGCTGATCGAGCGCTTCGGCCCCGTTCTGGGCGCCTTCTTCAAGGCGTCCGATGGCGGCGAACTGGAGCCCTTTTGGCGCGGCCTCGACACCTACGAGCAGGAGCTGAGCAGGCGTGGCACGCCCTTCTTTGGCGGCAAACAGACTGGCATACTGGACTACATGATATGGCCGTGGTGCGAGCGACTCGAGCTTCTCCAGCTCCAGCGCGGCGCGGACTACAACTACGACGAGCAGCGCTTCCCACAGCTGGTGAGTGCCTAGCCCAAATCCGATGCCCAAAATATATCCATTAATCCCATTTTTCCCGTGCAGACGCAGTGGCTGCAGCGCATGAAACGCGATCCCGCCGTGATGGCCTTCTACATGGAGGCCGAGGTGCAGGCGGAGTTTCTGCGCACGCGCAGCGCCGGCAAACCCAACTATAATCTGCTCGTTAAGGATCCCTGAGCTGCATTTTCACACATTATTTATTGGCTTGAATAAAGTGCTTTAGCTAATCCTCAAATGCAGCTACCAGTTGCTTCTAGCACTAGGCATGCAGCTTGAATCAGGTCCAATCTGAGATCTGCGGAAAGTAGTTCCAATCAGGTAGTTTTGAGGGATTCCACGGGTTAACTGTTTCCCACATACCAATTGATATGTTCGATAAGTAGAAGAGCTCCATCCTCGGATGGCACCTGTAAAAGCAGCCAATCTTTAACAGATTTCAGTTTTAATTTCATTTCGATTTATTTGCAGTCCTTTGTGAATCTGAAGAATCTTAATTAGAGTATTTAGACGGCCTCAAAGGCCACATCGTACTTGGCCTCGCCGGCCTGGCGGCTGGCCATGAACTTGGCGTGCACCTGGCTGTCCAGCGCCGTTTGCTTGATGGCCTCGTCCTGGGCCACCAGATCGTTCCACTGCAACAGTTTCGCATAGCGCGTTTTGTCCAGCTCGTATTTGTCGGCCAGGACAAGCTTGAGGGCTGGGAAACGCTCGAACCAGGGCCAGATCATGTAGTCCACCATGCCGATTTGCTGGCCACCGAAATAGGGCGTGCCCCGTTTGGTAATCTCCTCCTCGAACACATCCAGGGCTTTCTCAAAGTTGGCCAGCGCATCCGCTGGTGGATTCTTGGTGAACAAAACTGGATAAATGGCACTGACGGCCGGCGCCAGGCGCTCGATGAGTATCTTGTCCAGAGCCTTCTGCAAGGGATCAGCGGGCCAGAGCTTCCGACCCGGATACTGTTCATCCAGGAACTCGGCAATGACCAGCGACTCGATTAGCGCCGGTTGGCCATCCACGGCGGTCAATTGAATGGCCGGCACCTTGCCTAGGGGACTATAGTCCGTATACCATTCGGGCTTCTCGCTCAGATCAATATAAATCGAGTGGTGTGGAATCTTCTTGGCTGCCAGGACCAAAGCGGCGCGTTCCGAGTAGGGACAAAAGCGCATTGTATAAAGCCGCAACACTCCATCCTCGGGCAGCTCCGGCTTGGGCGTACCTGTTGGTGACGCGTGCAGATAGTGACGTCAATGGAAACTACCAAACATGAGCTAAATATCTCTGTCTGAGATATTAGCTTTGATTTGATTTTTTGCAAGGGCTTCGAGGTGACCTTGAAAAAACACAACTTACCTTTCTTAAAGTGTTTCAGTGGTATGCTCATTATCTTGCTTACTTACTGGCCAAAATCGAACTATAATTACTAGTCTACAGCTCAGTCGTTTCTACCAAGCAATTTCTTTTTTTATTATTCACAGAAGAAGCTTTTTATGCGCTGAATTTGTCAACAAATAAAGCTTTTGACAGCTAACAGACAGCGCTATGTTAATGCTAAATGATCTGCTAGCAGGCTGTTAAAAATACTGTTCACGCATATGTTATCGGTACGTTGCGATAACGATAAGCTTAACTGCCAAATTTCTCACTGTCAAATTTAATTTTCAACCCATTTTGGTTTCGCCATTTCTCGCGACCATAAATAAAAATAAAAATTCAAGCAATTACATTTTAAACATAATTTATATTTCCATTAATTTCTTTTCGTATTTCTTTTATATGACAAACTTAGACATTTATTTTGAATTTTAACTAAAATTTAACTACCACAGATAGGTTGCAATTATATATTAAATGTATATATATAATATATATATATGTATAGAAACATACATAGTTTATTTAGATTTCGTATTGTATATTGTATAAATGTTTTTGCCATTTCATATATATATATATATATATTTATAGACATATATATTTTTTCTCTTTTGTATATTATGTTCGCATATGCAAATTAACTCTACGTTTGTAGTTAGGCAATTTCTATGTTTATATGTATATTTCTATAACGTTGAGATTTACACGAAGAATACACATTGACATCGCATTTACATATAAGTATATATACATATATATATAAACGTACATATTTATATATATATATATATATATATTTATATGTACGCACGTATTTGATGTATGAGCTTTTCATAATTTTAAATGAGGTTTTCCGGCTCTGCGTTGAGTCGTGAAAATGCCGCTTAACTAAATACATAACTCTTGCACTAGGCTAAAAAACTAGACAAAATGATAACTAATTAACAATTAAGGTAAACATTTATTGGAAATCTTGCAATGTTGATTTGTTTTTTGCTTCGGATTTGTTTTTCATTCACTTCTGATAAATTTCTCTTCTCTTTTTCTTTTTTTTGTTTTTGTTTTATTTATTTAGACCGTCGTATCCGGTGGCGGCGCAATGGGCTGCTTGGACTCGGACACATCCAAACGCGTGGCAGTCGCGTTCGCAGCACACTCCGGCTGATCCGGGGCAATATCAATCCGATGCGCCTTGCGCCAGACGACCAGATCCATGAGAAATGCCAGAAACATGATGCCAGCGGTAATGCCTGCAACAGCGAGAATTAAACGGGCAGTTGGGATTAAAACAATTGAAGATAACTTGTTTTTTTTTTTTTGTTTTGTGGCAAAGGTAAACGTACCCAAAAAGTATTGCCTGAAGGTGTCCGCATCGTAGAGCGAACAGGCGCCGTGCTTGCCGCAGACCGACTTCCAGATGAGACAGGCCGAGTCCACCACAGCCCCATAGATGATCGGACAAGGAACATTACCAAACAGGCCGATGGCCGATTGTATGACACCCATGGCCATGGCCTTATCTGTTGGTCAGAAAACGATATCAGTTGTGTAGTCAATCTGAAGCAGAGTCTCCGCATTACCTTTAGGATGTGTACAGCGCATGACGAGCAGCATGCTGCCCACCTCGGAGGTGGAATGCATAAATACGCAAATGGCAAAAATCAGTATAAAGTAGATGAAGTTCTTGCAGTTATTATCACAGTAACCATTGACCGCCTCAGCAACTGAAACGATACGATACGAAGATCCGTGTCAATCCCCATTTAGAACATATAGTCCCAGCCGATTTATGCTCACCATTTGGAATGCAAGCACAGTCAGAGTAGAGTGTGCGATTGTCGCTGGTGCGCACCGTGGAGCTGCTGCAGCCGGCGTGGCAGGCCGAGATGTACATTTTGTTGTCGGTTCCGCAGATGGGCGCAAAGTTCTCCTTATCACAGGTACAGTTGGCCACAGCGCTGCAAGCGGGCTCTATCATCGCGGGACTGCAACCAAATAGAAACTGTTTTAAAAAAACACTCGAAAATCGATTTCAACTTAAGAGTAGGTAATCTGCCAAACTTTATCTAGATTTGATCGATTTTTACTGCTCTAAAAAGTGAAAGTTTTCTAAGATCCCAATAGTAATCTGTCTGTATAATGTTTTATATCTTTGTGGGAGATATATAGATTTGATCGATTTGATCGATTGTAGAGTTAGTGTTAAATTTTAAGAACTGTTAAAATTCGCAACCAGTTATTGCGGCACCCACCTGTTGGCATCGCCCGGCTTGTAGCCGGCAAAATCGTTGGTGCTGCAGCCGATGAACATGAGAATGATCATTCCGGCGGAGTAGACAAGGGCGGTGAACGCTATCCAGGCGGCGACGCCACGCGCCGTCGGCTTGCGCTTCAATATGAAGAGACCTGAGATTACAATGCCAATGCCCATGACGAGGATGCCGCAGAAGGCGGCTATCATGTTCGCATCGTAGGTGGCCAGCCGGAACTGGGTCTCCAGGTACTTGGGCAGGAACGTGTACAGTCCGGCGATGGGCAGCAGATGAAAGACGCACGAGGCCGTCCGGAACATGAGTATATCGTTGCTCAGCTGGCGGCGCACCGTCTTCGGGAAATCTAAAGTGGATGTTGAATGTTGATAACAAAAAAAAAATCATTGCCTAATCCTCCACTCACCCTTCAGCTTGGGCTTCTCCTCCAGCTCGGGCACAGCGGCGGCGGCGGATGTTTGCGATTGGGCCTGCTGCTTGCCGCGCAGCTGCTTGGGGATGGAGAACATGGCAATGGAGGCAAGCAGCATGAGGCTGCCAATGGCGACGGGTCCCAGCCACCAGGCGCCAATCCAGCGCGGATCGCTGGCATCGAAGCCGGGATTGGCAAAGTTCACATACCATCGCGTACAGAAGCTGCCCACAATGAAGCCGGAGGCGGGGCCGAGGATCCGCATGCCAATGGTGACCGCCATGTACATGGGCGACTGTTTGCTGCCCACGTTGTCATCAATGTACGGTATGCCCAGTGTGGCCACCGCCGTCTGTCCGATGCCCGAGCTGAGCAGGCTGCCAAAGAAGATGCAGAGCACGATGACCGTGATCTTTGAGTGGGATGCCTGCTCCAGTTGGCGCTGCTCGTTGCACTCGCTGCCCGCCAGTGTACCATTGCCGCCCAGCTGGCAGAGATTCGGATCCGGCAGATTGCTCCATGCGGCCAGCGGCGACTGCGATTGCGACTGCGATTGCGGCTGGAGGAAGACGCTCGATTGCATCAGCTGCTCGCCGAAGATGAAGTGGGGCAGGGCGCACGCGAAGGCCGCTATCGAGAAGAGCACCATGCCGCAGGCGATCCAGCGTGGTCGATGGCCACGCCCCGCGAAATAGGTGAGCAGCATGGCGGTGCTGATCTGGCCCATTTCGCTGGCGCTGAGCAGAAATCCGGTGGTCTTGGATTTGATCTGGAACAGCTTCTCAATGGTGGTGATCACCGAGACAAAGTAGGTCATGTACATGCCCTGGAGGATGTACGCCAGCAGGAACACCACCATGAACACGTGCGTCGACGCAAACCGGCGCGCCCAGCGCGGCCGGCAACCGAACAGGCCGCAATTGGAGCCCTCATCGCCGCCGCCATTCAGATCCGAATCGAAATCCGATTCCTCGGACTCGCTGCCGCGAGCACGTGCAGCGCCCAAGCCAGCACCGGCCGCAGCACCAGCACGAACACCACCACCACCACCACCGGCAACGGCGCCACCAACACCGGCTCCACCATTTCCGGCCAGTTTGTAGCCGCCGGTTAGCGGCGCCTGTTCGTGCGCATACTTTTCGCGCAGACTGTGGCCGTTGCCGTTGTTGTTGCTGCTGAGCAGCCCGTTCTTCAGATTGTTAATGTCCTCGGACGCCTTCCACTCGTTGTTGTTGCTCGGCGAGCACTCGTACAGCATTGTCGTCGGCGTCATCGCCGTCCCAGCGTCCCCCTCCCCATGCGCCAGCAGCGGCGTAAACGCCTGCGTCGAGTCACGTCTGCCGCCTCCATTCTGATGATAGCCATTCCCATTCCCATTTCCGTTCCCATTGCCGTTACCATTGCTGTGCTGCTGTGCGGCCCTGCCCTGGCCGTGGGCGTGGCCGTTGCTGGGCTTCTGCTGCAGCAGCTGTTGCTGGCCATTTGTTGCTGCTGTTGGCGTCTCGATGTCGCTTAAGCTCTTCATTCTGTTGCACGTTGCGTATACGTAATATGTGCCCGCTGGCTATTGCTGTTACTGCTGCTGCTGCTGTTGCTTGTTGCTCTTCTTCTTCCTCTTCTTTAACTTGTTCTTGTTGTTCTTAGTGCTGTTGCTGCTCCTTGGATATTTGTTGTTCCATTTTCGTTGCGACTTTTGCTGCTGTTGTTGGCCAAACAGCAATCGGCTTTAATTAAAACTGTGCCTTGAGTTGTGTGTGTCTGTTTGTGTGTGTGTGTTTGTGTGTGCGTAGTGCTTTTCTTTTTGTGCTTGGCCAGCAACGAGGTAGTTTTGGTTGTTGTTCTTGTTGTCAGTTACTTCTTTGTTGCAATATGGCAGTGTTATCTAAAGGAACAATCAAATAGACATTAATCAAATATAGCTTCTATATAAATATATCATTATGCATTACTTATAAATTCAATATTTATGTTTTTAAGTGTTATTTTGATTTCGTAATCACATTATAGATAGCAGTTAATGAAACTTTTTCTTTATATTTTCTCAATTTTTAATTATTATTTATTTTCTTTATTTCCCCCCTTTTTTTTTGATCTACCAATCTCTAATCAATTAATATTTATTGCTGAGAATCACATAGAGAAGCCATGCAATTTGCATAACACGCGCGCCTTTTGGATAGGCAACAAAATATTTACATTTAATGTAAATTTACATACAAATATACACTTTCTATATCAATAATAGATAGATTTTTATTTTGTTATTTAAATGTATATATTTTGTTTTTATGACCTTTCGAATGTGTTGAGTAACTGATTATAAAATATTAAAAAAAAAAACAAAAAAACAACGAACTGCGCACGTTGTCTACGGGCGGAAAAATCAAACTAAGCGAACAAATTGAAACGCAGACTGCAAAAAGCGCAACACACACACACACAAACAGAAAAAAAATAATAAGAAAAAATTGTAGCACAAAAAACCAATTAAAAGCGCGTACAAAGTAAATGCTGGAAGGCAGCAGCAGCAGCCGCAGCGGCAGAGACAGCGGCTTATCAGCTCATGCACACACCCACACACACACACACACACACAGTCAGAGGCAGAGCGTCAACAAAACGCAGCCTACAAATACAGGCACAGATATGCATATATACTTTGTACAGCACGTATCAGAATATAATATAAAATCGTTGCAAGCAACCTTTTTTTTGGCAATAATTTTTTGCTCAATTGATAAGCAGTTTCAAGGTTAATTGATTAGAACTTTTTTTGGGTATGCGTTCTAAAAATAAAATATAGTAAATGAAGAAGAAACAAATTTTATTTGAAAAATGCAGCTGAAATCTGTAATTCGTTCGTCCATAAAATGGAAAAAACGGTGCTTTGAGAAAGCTACGCTTAATTCGAAGTTTTAAGTTTTGTTAGGTATGAATAAATTTTAAAAGTATTACAAAATTTAAAGGTTATTCTAAAAAAATAATAAAAAATAAAAAATATTGTTAAATAGATCTTGGGATTTGCATATTCTAATGATGATCTCACAAAGTAAAAAGTTTGTGTTTGGGGGGAAAGCAAAAGCAAATATTAAAACAATTTGTCCAAATCGCATTTGGTTCGTATCTGTAGCTTGCTTTTATAATGTTCTCTCTCTTTTTTTGTTTTTGTTTTTTGTTTTGTTGCTGTCAACAATTTCAATGTCAGCCAAAATATTCGCAGTTTTGCACTCATTTTATTTTTGGGGTGTTTCATTTTTGTTTCTTCTAATTTTCTTATTTTTTTTATTTTGCTATTTGCAGACAGTCTCAACTTTTTATGGCGTCACTTCCAGCATTATATTGTGTATAAAAAGCTATGACACAATAAAAAATGTTGGATTTATGTATGCCCTACCACTCAGCACCTCCCCCCTCTCTCTCTCTCTCCCTCTCTCGCGCGCGCTTTGCTCAAGTGCAAACGCAGTTGCTGCACTCGCGAATCTTATCAAAAAAAAATAAATAACTGGGCAAACTCGCTGATAATGAAAGTGAAATTTGCTCGTTTGCGTGGGAAAGAGACAAAAGCAACGCAGAGCACTCACTTGCAGGAATGCAACAGCAAATGTCTCTATAGTTATTGCAGGGTATGTGCTTAGTCGTGCTTGTTATGTGCCAATATTTATTTATTGCGCATTTTATGCAAATGCTTTCGGTTCCGGTAAGAAATTAAACAATTTCATTGGAAGTGCGCAAATTTTCAAACATTCACTAATTAGTCAAATGATTGGCAAAAAGCTTTTAATTTTTGGTTTTAATATATTTTAATTGACAAGTTGCAATCTGTGAATGTGTTGATCAAGAAGCGCTAAAACCATTTGGGAATTCTAAATGAGAACTGTAAGCACACTAAGCTGTCTATTAAATGGTGTGTTTACATGAGCTTTAAGCTTAACATAAATGTAAGAGATTAAGTGAACTGCGTGCTAAAACCATTTGGGAATTGTAAATGAAAACTGATTGTACATATTGTTAGTGAATTAACTACACCTTTAAGTCGGAATCTAACTGGCAGTAACCGCAATTTGTTGATTACACTTGATGGAAAACATTTATAGATACGAATTCCCCATTCGGTTGGTGCCCGTTTTCGATGCGCAGTTGGCAAATATGCAAAGCAGATTTCAATGCTAGTTGGCCTATGCACTTGGCCAAGGGCTGACTGGTTGGCTGCCCAGTTACCAGTTCTAGAGTTTAGAGAATGCTGCCTCTAAGTACCTGACCGATGAGGACAGGTAAAGCACATTGAACCCACCACCCTGGTCACTGAACGGACAGTTGCTCTTGCTTTTCTTTTATATTTTCTTCTGCTTCTTCTTCTTCATTTTTTTCATTTCTTCTTCAGCCACAACGCATTGTGTGTGTGTGTGAGTGTGTGTGTGTGTGTCTATTGATATTGTTTTAAATTTGGTTTAATAGATTGTTAATTGTTCTTCAATTTGTTGCTTACATAAAATGACACTTGCTACAATGTGGTTTTTTTGTGTTTTGTTGTTGTGTGCTCGATTTTCCATTCGGATCTTAGGCTGATTTATCAGTGTCAATCATAATAAATGCAATTAAAGCGTTTACGAAACTAGCAACAGATCCGAGCGGTTTCCATTTCAATTGTGCCACACACTCGTTTATGGTAATAAATATTGACAAAAAACAACAACAAACAAAACAAAACTAAAAGTTATCGATGCTCGCAATCGATGTCTAAAGGAAGTTGTCGTTGGGGCGGAGCAGGAAGCGGGCGGGTGCCGGGCCGGGCGGGTGCCGGGCCGGGCGGTTGGCTTTGTGTGAGACTCTCAATGCGTGTCGTTTTTCCGGTTTTTCGGCCAAGTTGCCAGCGCTTGCCACATCTTCCGTCTTCCGTCTTGGCCAAGTCGACAAAGGCGACGTAACTGCTGCTGTTGTTGTTGTTGTTGTTGTTGTTATTGTTGTTGTTGTTGTTGTGGCTGACTAAGTTATTACGCGATCTTGTTTGGCTCAGGTGTGCGTGTGTGTGTGTGTGTGCATTTGAATTGCGCAAGCGCAACTATTGCAAATTGCATACCAAGCAGCTCAGTTGCTGCCACTGCTGCATGCCAACATGCAACAAACCAGACACACAGGCAACATGTTGCCAACTGTTGACTAAACGCTGACAGCCGCAGCAAGTGCAAAAGCCACAGAAGAAAGCTACAACAACAGCAACAACAACAACAATGGTTAGAAACAGCATTGAAAGTAAATTGCAGACTAGCACAAGAAGCGGCCACAACAGTTGATCATGATGATCACAACGATACAGTCGAACTCGCAGTCGGAGCCGCAGTTGGTAGCGATAGCTCCAGCCCGGCCCCAGCCCAGCCCAGCCCAGCCCACTGCCGGCTTCAGCTCCAGCTCTGTTGGCCATTATCGTGTTGCCATCTTCATAATGAGCTAGCAAAAAAAGTGGTTTGGCCACATTTCACTTTTAGCATAGAAATAATTTAGAACTTGTCTGCAACTCTTGCTTTATGTCGTCGTTTATTAGTCCAGAAGTTTCAGTGTATTCAAAACTTGGCAATCTGAAATCACTGTTATATATATATATATATATAATATAATATATATATATATATTTTACTGTATTAACAAACAAATATATAAATTTAAGTCAAAATTTCATTAAACAAACATTAAAATCGATTGGCAAAATTATATAAGTTTCAAGTCGAAATTAAAAACGGTTTATATTGAAATTTTTGACAATTTGTGCATGATTTTTGACAAAAAATAATTTACCAGCTCAGAATTTGTTTTAGAGCGCGTTTTATAAGAAAAGTGACTTGCGCAAACAATTAAAAATAAAATTTTAAAAACTTTTAAGAAAATATTTTTCGAAAAATTTTGGAAGCAAATTTTTTTTTTTTAGTAACAAATTTTAGATACAGATTTAAACTAAAGATCAAACCATGATTTTAACGTCATTCAATATTAAATTCTGTTGGAACTAGGAAAACTCCATGTTTCGAAAGAAAAATGGTTTTGCGTATATTTTCTTTTGTAATTTTAGTTTTTTTTTTTTGATCACTTGAATCAGTTGCTTAGTGCACGGGATTCAGTGCTGAAATTGTTGTTGGGTAGTCATCGAGTGGAGTTGCTTCGAAATGCGTCACATTCGCGACTTTTGCTCGCATTTGAGTAGCTATCGAAATCAGCAGTTTTTTTGTTGTTGTTGTTGTTGATTCAATTTTTTTTGCCATTTATTTTTTCTTGCTCCGCCGCCTTGACTTTGACCTTCACACTGAAAACCGAAATTAAGTCCAATCCAAACACACAACAAAAAGTCCAGCGTTAAATTTTGTTGCGAATGTTTTTATTTTATTTTTTTTTATAAACAAATTTTTAGACAGTCAGACGAAGGGAATAACAAAAAGTTGAATAAAAAAAAATTGAGTTTATACATTAACACATATATTAAACACATACATACACACATATACAATACACATTCGCATGTAGATATTTGTATCTCGGGTGCTTTAATATGTATCTGAGTCTAATTGAAGCCGCGCTTTTAAGCCGAAAGTGTCAAAAAATATCTGAACTGTGTTTGTTTGAAATTAATTTCCTTTTATTTATGATTTCTTTACAGAGTGATTCATTGCGCTTTTGTTGTGCGCCGAATTTTATTAATTTTTTAAACATTGCTTTTGAATATTATTGTTTTTTATTGTAATCCTATTATGGCGAAACATGAAAATGTCGCCAAAATCAGAAAATACGGATTATAAAAAAAATGTTATTCGAGCTGTTCGGAAATGTACGATTATGATTACACCGCCGATTACCAGGCTTCGTATATGTACATTTGGCTTTTAAAGTGGAACACGCTTGTTTATATGGTCTGCGCACTGTATTTACATATGTATACATGATTCATGGGACACGGTGACAAAAGGTGCGGCGACAACAACAACAACAACAGAAACAATAAGCGAAACAACAAAATAAGCAAGCAAGAAAACAATTATTTCATCAAAACGAGCACTTTATAATACACTTTAAAGCTCACTAAAGAAAATCTTTGCAATATTTAAATCTCTTTTTTGTTGGGCCTCAATAAAATATAAACAATTTAACTTACTTTACTTTACTTTACTTTTTCTATAAAAAATATATGTATATAAAATGTAGCAAAGCTCATGCCCCACTTGATATGCTCTTTCTAAAGTGTAAACAATATGTTGAATCGCTTTTGCACATGGCTTAAGTGTATATATTTTATTTATTTTGTGCGCCGCAGTTGCTTTTCTTTCAGCAAAACGAAAAAAGAAGAGCAACAATAAGAAAAAACAAACTTCCTTTTTGACGGCGCTTGTTAAAAATGCCAAAAAGGTAAGAAATGAAGCAAAAGAACAGCAGCCGCGCAACGAAACGAAAGCCAGAAAAAAATAAACAAACAAAAAATACAAAAAAATTCGAAAAAAAATTAACAACCTCAAAATGGCAGCGAAGTGTGCATAAATTTTTGAAATGTCCGCAACAAGCGAAGCGACAGCAGCCAAAAAATGAAAATAAAGATACAAAAAATAAGTAAAGAAACGCACAAAATAAAAAAACAACGAGCGAACCTAATGAAATGCAATCAAAAATGCATTTTAAGAGCACTGCATTAAGTCGGGAGCTGCCCCCTCCCCCCACCGGTTACCTGGCCAGCTGAAGCGTTCCAATTTGGTTTTCAGTATCTGCCGCGCAGATCAGAACATGGCGCTGACGTGCGCTGTGGCAGACGAAAAAAATACAAAACAAAAAAAAAACAAACGTGAAGATGTTCAAATTTATTTAAGCATATTGCAAACAAAAAATGAACAAAAAACAAAAAAAAAGAATTACGAAAATAAAAACACATAAAAAAGTAAAATAAATTCAAGCGATTGCCTTTTGCTTTCCCGCCACAATTTACATTTATCATTTGTACGCACAGTGAGGCAAGTTTAATAAATACTCAGTTTATATATATCTAATAGTTTGTTATTGTTTTAACGGAATTGCATTTAAATGCAATAATAATTAATAATTATGCATTTTAAGACCTAAAATCGGATATATCAACTTTCTTTTTATTTGCTTCACAGCACTTTTGAACCACTGTGCTGCGCAGAAGGAGTCATCGTTGTCAACGTCAATGCCAAAATGCATTGCGACTGCCATTTACAAAAAAAAAGAAAAAGAGCACAAAAAAAAGCCAATTCTTAATTTAAACAGAACCTTTCGTCTGATTGATTGAGCTGCTGATTTAAGCGGCTTTTTGTGCAGGTCCTTGGGCCCAGTTGACTGGGCCGCCGAGCTGCCAACAAGGTGCGTTGAGGTGTTAACTTGCCTTAAATGTTCAGGCCGCAGTACCGTTATAACGCTAATTGAAGTCTTATAAATTGTTTGCCGCTTCTTCTTTTTCTCTTTTATTCATTTATTTCTTTTTTGGCTGCTGCTGCGGCCAATTTAGCAAAATACAACTCGTAAATTGTAGTGGATGATGCGCATTGATTTTTGCAATTAACGCCCAATTAGATGGAAGTACACACACACACGCACACACACGCACACCCATATGTATAGTTCTTAGTCATGCGTTAGAATTTCGCCCATTTGCATAATATTCAGCCGCGCACTTTTTATTCCCATTCGCATCTGAAAGAAGCACACTCAAAGTGTCAAGTGCCTTGCCCGGAGGAAGAATGGCTGCGGGATTGGGATTGGCTACGCATGGCGTCTGTTCGCTAGTCACAGTTCGGTTTGGGGTCTCTTATCCATCATTATTATTTGTTTATGAAAGTACTTAGCAGTTTTTGCGCCGCACTTTTTCGGCTGCCCACCGCCCGCCCCCTCGTTTTGCGCCCCGCTTTGCGCTCTTCCCTTGTTCAAGTTTCGAACAATATTTTCAATTGTTTAAAATTCTGCGCATAATTTGCTTTGTGCGTAAGTTGATAATTTTTTTTTTTCCTTTCTGTATTTCTCATTTTTTTTTTTTGGGTTATTGTTGTCTTGTGACGCTTTTGAGAGAATTTTTACTAAGCGCCAAGTGGCTTTTTTTGGCGTTACATTTTAAATGAAGTGTTTATTTAAGGCTGGGCCCCGTACACGGATATGTATTCGGGTTCTTTTTTTTTGTTGACTTTCAAATTCATTTACTTACTTATTGTTTACTTTAGTTAAAGTTGGCTTGATGTAGCTTGGGATTGGTAACTGCAAAAAAATATATAAAAAAAACAATGTAATAGGGATAAGTAAGGTAAATATATTTTCAATTGTTTTTAAATATATTTTCAATTGATCAACTGTAGCTTCTGCTATATAGCGAATAACATTTTCTTTTCGTTTTCATTAAAGTGATCAGCTCGCAGAACAGCGCAATTTAAATGCAAAATGCTGGTCATAAAATAATAACAACAACAACAACAACTATTACTGACTGCACGTTTAGTTGGCTCATAACAATTACAACAAAAGTGATTAACAGCTATAAAACAACGACAACAAGAATCGGAGCAACAACAAAAAAAACCACAACAACAAAGTGAGCTGATCAGCAAAACAAGTTCGTCGCTTGCATTGCGTGTGAAAACAATTTATGAACGAGCATTTAAACAATGTTTTTTTGTTTGTGTGTGTGTGTATGTGTTTCGTTGCAACAAAAATAATATGCAATAAAAAAGGCATTACAAGGGGGCAAAGTGTACAATGAATGCAAATGTTGTCTACAACAACAGCAACTAAAATCGATGTGAACGGGCAGCGACAATGGCTGCACGCCAGCAACAACTACAAAATGACGACAGCAGCAGCAGCAACAATCAACTGTATAAAAATAAAAGATAAATGAGCGCAACTGTCTGTCTGTCTGCCTGTCTGTTTCGGTCGCTCTGCCATGTGTGTATTTGTGTCTCACTCTGTGTCTCTGTCTGTGTGTGTGTGTGAGCAACAGCTCAAGTCACATTGCATTGAGATAGGTCAGTCACACACAAAAGCACACACACACACACACACACACACACACACACTCGTAGACTCACGCAAATGCAACGCTGCACTCGCTGGCAAAGCTTTAATATGCAGTTGAAGCTGCAGCGCTGCCGCTGCGACGCCAGCGATAACTTCAACGTCAACGTTAGCGGCGACGTCAACTGCTCTAATTACTCTGGCTGTAAATCGTTGCTAGGGGTGGTCCCCCCCCCTCACCCCACACCCCACACCCTACCGCAACTGTTCAACAGCAGCAGTCGAACCATTCCAGTGTTGCCAAGCGTTGCATCAACAATAACAGCTACAACAACAACAGCATAAAAACAAGTTTTTGAGTTAATCTCTGCCTCAATTTCAGTTTCAGCCGCAGACTCTGCTGCCGCTGCCGCTGCTGATGCTGCTGCTGCTGCTGTTCCAATGTAAAAACTTACACAATCGCCGCAGCGCACGCACGCACACAAATGCAAAAGCATCTGTGGTTGAGCTTCCCGCTCAACGATTCACTTTTCTTTGTGCAATTTCAATAATTTTGCCAGAGAGCCAGAGCGAGAGAGAGAGAGTGTGTGTGAGAGAGCGACAGCCAAGAGAGCGCTAGCATAAGAAATCAACAAAAAAGCTTCATGGCAGACGCTGAGAGCAGCGCAGTCGCCAACTTGCACTTTCTGCTGCACTTTTGGGCTGTTAACATTGCAATAACATAAATAGTAGTAGATTTTATTTGGCAGTAGAATCATAATAAAATGCCTAAAATTCAGATTTTTTAAGGAAGTTTGATAAGTGAGAGCATGTAAAATTTGTAAATTTGTAATTTACGTCTTATCTTATCTTATTAAATCTATTGTTCTATTATATTAGTTGTTCCTAAGTGCTGAAGCTAAGTTTGTTGTGGGACCTACGACAACAAAATAAATAGTGCCCTGAACTGCTGGCGACGCAAGCGACAAACGCGCCCTACAAAACTTCAACCCCTAAAAGCTTAAAGCTTTTTCCTTTTTTATCTATCCAACACAAAAGAGGGCGTGCCTCGGATTACACGACACACACAACACAAAAAATATTGCGCAATTGCCAAAAATGAAATAGCAGACAACCGTCTAGACGAACACAGCCCAGCAGGTGGGCTGAGGGGGTGGGGGTTGGATGTGTTGAACTGATTCGTCATGATGTCAATAATCAATAATGATCATTGGGGCACTGTTTTTATTGTGACATAATTAGTGAAAGTGAAATTGATCAGCAAACTGCAGCAGCAACAGCAACAGCAGCGGCAACAGCGGCATTTGCTATTTTTAGCCGCTCAGCTGCTGTTGCTGTTGCATAGACTCAAAAAGCAGCGCAGCGTGACGCCAGCGTCGCCGCTGACGGCGCCGTCGATGCTGACGCATTGAGAGAGTGCGCGTAGCGAAATGAAAATGAAATTAAAATTCGAAATGAAAATGAAAATATTGCAAAACTTAAACACGCACATTCAACGGGCAACAGGCGCTACAAAATGCAATTGTGTGTGTGTGTGTGTGTGTGTGTAGTTGTGTGTGAAAAGTGCATTGACTTTGCCTGTTTATTGACGAGCCTACCTTGGCTGAGTATGTGTGTGTGTGTGTGGCATGGGAGCAACCCACATTGCCGTGGCCAATTTGTGTTTTCAAGTGCTGTCTGTTGCATTTTGTTGCTGTTTATTTATTGTTAAATGCAAATGCTGAGATTGTTTTATATTTCCACTCTTTGAATATACAAATATATATTATATATATATATATATATATATATATATATATTTAGATATATATTGTAATTTAGATGCCTTTTAAGCTGCCCAATTGTAAATCAATTATAATTACGGAGGCGTTTGCCAATATTTGCACATGGCGTATGCGCAATATTCGCGCAAGCAAACAAATAGCACGTATACGTCTAGTTGAACGCAAGTGCATAAATAATAATAGGAAATAATGCATATAATCAAAAAGTAAAACACTTGCATGCACTTTAGTGCGGTTTACTGCACTTTTGCAACATTTGCGTCGCGCTTGATTTGCCCCATTGTGCCGTTAATTGGCGGTTGCATTCAAACTGGCAGTTTGTGCAACAATGTGGCAGGCGCATGTATGGAAATTGTTGGAAATTGTCAAACGAGACGCGAAGAATGCTCGCTCAAAAGCACCAGCACCAAAACTAGTTTAGTAGGAATTTGTTTGTTTGTCTCCGTCGCGGGTTACGTGGCATTCAATTGAATAAGTGTGGGTGTGGTTGTGCTTGTGGGCGGTGGGCGGTGGGCGGTGTGTTGCAAAATGTGTGCTAAATTGATTGAGCGTCGTTGAGCGATTTACGAGCCAGCAACGAAATGCGATAAATTGATGCACAGGCACATAAAACAAGTCTACTTAAAAATGCATTTCAGATAATTTTCACAAAAATCAAACAAGACGCTGGCCCCACACACCAGATGCAGCCGCAGCGATACAAACAAAGCTGGAGACCCACTCGCTATGAAAAGCGAAAACTGGGTCAACCTGAATGCAGCTGCCTACGCAGCGAACGGACGTCGTCGCCGCTGTCTATCCGTCTATCCGTCTATCCGGCAGCAGACGCAGACGCTACAAATATGTAACTCAAGCGATATGCAAGCCAAAGCCAAAAAATGTGTATTTGTATCTGTGCCAAAAAAAAACAAATCAGGTAGGAGAATAGCCAACTGCAAGATACCCTTTGTTGATTTGAATTTCCAATCAGAGTTATAGGCAATTATTAATTTAATGATTTACGATTTACATAAATTTTTCAATGATAACGCATAGTTGCACTTCATTATGCACTTCTGTACATTTTACAGGGTATTGCAGGAGGTAACTGCGGAAATCGTATGAACAAAAATATATTATAAATCATTTGTTGGAAAAGTAAAAACGGCAGCAACACGACGCCAAAAATTTATGTATCTTTTGGATTTCACCCACGCTGATGTTGATTCAACAACAACAACGACAACTGTAACAACAACAACAACAACAACAACAACGTGGGTCAAGTTACAACTTGTTTTTGGCCGGATTTTTTCGTGTGCATTTCATTCGCCATTGCGTTTTGGTAATCGCATTCATCGTCTTATCAGCAACAACAACGGTTAAGCAGACACGCGACAACAACAACAGCAACAACAACAACAACACCAACAACATTGTGTGCAAATGATAACAACAAATCACGGGACTTCAAAAAAACACGCAACTATTTGCATTTGCTCCACTGTGCAGGCCCACATTGTCTGCGAGTCGTGATTCGGAATCCGATTCCGATTCCGCCTGCGCCAACGTTCACTTTCAAAATCAGTGAAATGTAACCGACAAAAAATAACCAAGTACTGCATCGATGTTGCATTGTTGTTGTTGCTGTTGTTGCTGTTGCTGTTCTCTCACTGTTGTTGCTTTAGTTATGCACATTATTCATTTGGCTTACAAATAGAGGTTAATTTATTGTGGCTCGATCGAAATGAGTCGCACATAAAAATGCAAAGAGAAATGTTTGTATTTGCAGTCGGTTTTGGAAAGGTGACGGCGGTAAGTTATACTAATTTCTATGTGTAAATTGGTTGATTCGAAAATTTTATTCAATAGCAATGATTTTTTTCAATTTCAATGTAAATCGATCGATTCCCATAAATAATAATCGGCTAAAACTGAAGACATACACTATATATACATATATATATATATATATATATATATCTTCTGCTGATAATGCTAGCAGAAGTTATTTATTAAAAGTATGTTGTCTATAGTTAGTATATTTTTTCGTCAATTTCGTCAATTTAAGCCCCTCTATGCGATTCCCATGAATTCAAGTATTGCCTGCACACTTTTGGTGTTTTAGTGATATGATGTGTGAATGTTTTACCTAACAGTTATATTTGAAAATATGTGTATTTTTTTATAGGTAAGTGGGCCTTGCTCTCTCTTGTTTTCCATCTCTTCCTCTCTCCCTCTTTCTCTCTCTCTCTCTCTCTCTCTCTCTCTCTCTCTCTCTGTCTCTCTCTGTCTCTCTCTTCCTTCCACTCTTCTATCCTTTTACTCTTGCTTTTGCTTTCTCTTGTTTTTAATCTCTTTCTCACTCACTTTCTCTCTCTCTCATTTTTTTAAACTCTTTCTCTCTTAATATCTTTTAGGCTCTTACCCCTCCACACTTTTATACTTTTACTCTTGCTCTTGCTCTCTCTTGTTTTCAATCATTCTCTCTCCCTCTCTCTTTTTCTCTAACCCCTCTCTCTCTCTCTCTCTCTCTTGCTTCCACTCTTCTATGCTTTTACTCTGGCTTTTGCTCTCTTTTCTTTTCAATCTCTCTCACTATCTTTCTCTTTCTCTCTCTCTCTCTCTCTCTCATTTTTTAACTCTTTCTCTTTTAATTTTTTTAGTCTCTTACCCATCCACTCTTTTATCCTTTTACTGTCTATTTCTATGACTCCTCTCTCTCTCTCTTTCACATTCTATGACTATCTTTTTATTATATATGTATACTAATCTAGCCAGTGTTGCACAATCGAATGGAAATTTGAATGCCAAGGTCTCTTCACGGCAGCACAAATGAATGTGAATTTGAATAAAACCGTCTAAAGTTACTTGAATCATCTTTGGCCCTACCGCAAAATGAACGAATGAACGAGCGCCCGTCTCAATGCCAAGTTGCGACCAAGTTATTGAACCAATAACACACAGCTTCATTCACATAAAAAACAGATGTATACATGCATAAATATGGATCGATGTGTGCATATACATATGTATGCATTTGTGCCTTTGTATTGTGAGATGGAGATAAAAAGCTCAAGTGCGGAGAAAACTGCGACGGCCTTCAATGCTGATCTGACATTGAAGTGGCTCTGCTCGACGCACAAGTAACCGCACGCAAGATACAAATGTATCTTCTTGTTGTTGTTGTTATTGTCGGAGGTTGCCACTTGACGTTGACATAATTCATCAATGCGTATGCAAATTGCTGGCAACGCTTTTCTTGCCAATTAACACAAAACGCCAAATAAGTCACTCGATGACGCGCCTGCGCTCCAACTTGCATTCCACACAAGTTTCTGACCATAAACAGATCGAACTGCAGTTGCAGTTGCTTCGTGTATCTGTGTGTGTGTGTGTGTGTGCGTGTGAAGTGCGTGTCTGTGGCACTTCATGCTGCAACAAACGGCAACTGCACTTGACTTACTTGCTGCCGCGCTCTGTGTGTGCGTCTCTCTCTCTCTCGCTCTCTCCCTCTTTGCCTCTCTCCCTAGCTGTGTGTATCTGTATCTACAAGTGGATTTGTGTGCTTGTAAATGTATCTGGTAACTGCCATCGCTGCCATCTGCGCAATGCATTTCACTTTCATTATGATGCAGTCGCTTTTTGCAACTAAAAATGGCAACGAGCATTGGTTTTTCCAAGCCGAAAATGAAAACCAGTTAACGGCACACGGATTTTCCCATTTGCTCATTGGCGCTCTCCCCCTCCCCCTCCACATCCCCATCCCCACCTCTCTCACACGCTCTTTGTCTCTGATTGGCATCAGCTGACAGCTGCTGGCTGCCTCACCTGGCCTCACCTGGCGTCACCTCGCTTACCTGCCAGCCGACCGTGTGTAGGAGGCGTCTCTTTTGTCTTTTCATTGTGTTTTGTTAGTTGTTTTTACTTTCTTCTAATAGATCGTTAGCTTTGCTTTGAACTTGCAGTCAGTTGTTGTTGTTGTTGCTGTTGTTGTTGCTGTTGTTGTTGCTGTTGTTGTTGCTGCAATTGATTGCTTATTGTTAAATGAAAATGGAAAGTCATTTTCTATGCAGCTGCCTCTTTTTCGTGGGTTCCCCTTACCCTCCCCTGCACACACACACACACCTTTTGGCTGGCGCACTTTCCCAAAAATAATGCACGGAATTTGTGACTAAAATGTGCTTTACCCGATTTTTGTTGCCCGGGGGGTAGCGGGCGGGGTGGGGCCGTTTGAGGGTCAAGCATTTCAATTCAGAAATTCTTGAATGAACTTTTCAGCGTTTTATTGATTTGCCAGCTGAGCAAACGAAAAGCGAAAGTAATTACATTTAGTCATGCAATCAAACAGCAGACGCCAGCCCCCTGCCCCTCTGTTCTCCCGTTCCCCCTGCTCGCATACTTTTGGTTACTTTCTAGATAAGTTCTCCTCTCTCTCTCTCTCTCGCTCTCGCTCTTGAACTCTTGGTGTATGCACTGCCAAAAACATGCGATAAAAGTGAATGCAACCCTAAAGTGCAGGCCACTTCCATAACGACTTTCTCACAGTGTATTGTTGTTGTTGCTGTTGTTGTTGTTGTTGTTGCCGTTGTTGGCCGCCCGCACGCAACAGAATCAATTTTTATTGGTTACACAACTCCGTCAGCGCCAGTGCAGAGTGCATTGAACCCAACGACTCATGACTTTTAGTACTTCTTCGCACACTTAACTAAGTGCCAGCTGCAGCTGGGCATATCAGCTATGAAATTCACTAGCAAATACAAAATTGCAATAGATTTCTTCCTGCCTTAAATCATTTTACTTATTACTGAACTCTGTTATAATTATGGCATCGGGCAGGCGCAGCCAACTTAATGCGGATATGAGCTGACAGTGCTGCCAATTTCATAAAAATAACAACAAATTTGCCACGCTAGTCTGTGGCTTGTCTTAAGTATTATCTTAAGATAAAATAAGAAATAATTTAATTAATTAATTTATCTACTTTACAGTTGAAAAGTAAGTTTCAATTATCAATGAAATATTTAAAGTTTTCACTGTGCACAGAGTATTGCGTAGTCGTTGACAGTCAATCGCAAGGTTCTTACTCATTTAAGTTTATTGTAGCTTCCCCTTTTTGTGTGTTGCCTTGTTTTTGTTGCTGTTGGCAACTGCTTTAAGTAAATAGCCCATGCATTTTATTGATGTGGCCCAGCACAGATATATATATATATATATATATATATATATATATATATACATTATTAGTATATGACACTGCTCTTAGAGCAACCAAATTAATTGGCTGCTGTCTGGACACGAGGAGACAATAGAAATCGATTCATTTTAACAGCGACTTTTGTGTCTTATCTATCCTATATATGTTATATATGTGTATGGAATCGATTTTAATGGCTTATGCATCCCCGAGCTTCTTATCAGCGAGCGTTCCATTAGATGACCCAAGAGCATAATCTTGAGATTTACTAAAAAATTAGCAGTTCCTTGAAGTTTTTAGAAATCTGCCACTCGAATTTAGGTATATTAAGTAACTAGTCACGGTATTTTTTGTTTTCCTCCCATTTACACTTTATTCAGCCACAAGAATTCGCATATATATAATACTAAGACCGATCCGTTAATTAGAAACGCCAGCTTCCCTGAACGCCGCCGCCGAAATTGTTGCGATTGTGATCGAAATTCCGATTGGCGTTGGCGTAGGCATCGATGGTGCCACGCCCATCCCGGCTGGTATAGAGATTGTGATTATATTGCACGCCCGCCTGACGTCCTTGCTGATCCTTGCTGCCCGACAGAACCACAGAGCCGTGCTGCGGCTGCGGCTGAGGCGCGGCCGCAATGAGAGCGACCAGGCAAGAAACCACCAGGATCAGAGCAAAACAACGATTGGAGAACATCTTTGCTGTAGATGATAATACTCGGATGCGCCAAATTCAACTGTGTCCGAGTCTAGCCCAGCACGGAGCTTTTATAGCTGTGCGGACGAAGACGGGATTCACCTATGATCAGATGGGGTGATCGACGAGCGGTTCTTTTCGCTGGGCGTAAATCCCCGACTAGGTTCTTATCAGCAAGCGTAAATATAAAGAGTGAGTTTTGCTAAAAAAATATATATATATAGACTACCATATATATATATATATATATATTGTACATAATGAGCTGCAGCAATAAAAGAGCTGTTGATAAGCCCTAGAAATCCTACACAGATTGCTTGTAAATTGTAATATCTTACTATAGTTAAATTTTTTAAAATTAAAATTACACACAGAGAAATTAAATATTTTTAAATCGAAAATTTCAATAAAATTTTTAAGTTAAGTCAAGTACAAGAAATGATATACCTTAAAATAAGCGTAGATTAAGTGCAGATAATGCTTGAATCTAATATTTGCGAATTTTGATAAAAACTTAATTTAAGAATATTTTATTTTGCATCAATTTTCAGCTTTACAAGTTCTTGGTTCAATTTTATTTAGTTCAGTTGAAATCCTTTCAAGGTCTGTTTCCAGTGAGATTTCCCCATCACTTCCTCTCTAATTAATGTTATTGACATAATTGAAATCAAGATGCGACCTCTTGACCCGATTCCCCAACGAAATGTTCTTCATTATCAACACAATTAATATGATTGTAAGCACTTTTCAGCTTAAATCGAAATTATCATTACTTTTCTTTTCTAAACGCATTCAAAACGGCTTCGGCCTACGCAATATTTTTTTCTTTTTGAGATAACGCACGCACAAAAAAGAAAAAAAAAGAATTGAGCAGGAAAATAACAAAAATTAAATGAGTATAAAACAAAAGCTAATAAAACTTAAAATCATAAAAAAAGAATTTAGTTCAACCGAGTTCATTGACATACAAAAAGAAATCAAAATATTATGGACTGTGGACGAATTTATTTAATTTTTTTTTTTTTTTGTTTTTTACTTATAGGCGCCCACAATCGCTGCGTATCTGTGGCCGCACACGCACACGCATTTTTTTGTTATACTCTGTTTATAAAGTTGAAAGGGGCATATTTGTTGTGTGCTTTAAATATCTTGCTGATTAAAACTTGAGTGTAGATTGGCTCGATAAAGTTCAATAAAAATAAAAATATTTATTTAAAGCAATGCTCAATATTTATGAATACTCTTTGATCTGTGCACAGAGTATTGCGCAGTCGCTGACAGCCGACACACGCACAATCTTGATTGGTTCACTTTTACTTATCGATGTTTGATAGCAACGTCATCAAGCATACCCTACACATATAGTACATAGTATATATATAGCCAGAGATAGGAGTACTTGTAGAATGCATAAATTTGAAATTGTGCGGGTCCCTTAACGATTGCCAATATCTTGCCATGAACTTGAAATTCGTTTTGGTTTCTTCTGTTTTTTTTTTTTTTTTTTTGTTTGTGAAAGTAAATGTCTCGTGAAACTAGATTCTGATTTACCTGCATTTGTGGCTGGGGGCAACACTGGACGAGAACTGATTTCTAATCAGTTTCTTTGTATTATTTTGGGTTTTTTTTTGTTAAGTGCTGTAATTAGATGTGCGTACTTCAACGCGTTTGGCTTCTGGCTTTATTGATTTGAATGCGAAAGTCTTGAGTGTGTGTGTGTTTGTGTGTGTGGGTTTAGCTTTTGTGTCCATAGATCATTTGCGGGTGAAAGTTTTTTTCAACTCGCTCGAAAATTGTACATATGCAAGTGTGTCTGTGTGTGTCTGTGTGTGTGTGTGTGTGTGAGTATCTGTGTGTTGTTGTTTAGGTTTCATTTACTTTTATTATTCAAGCTCGGGATCAGCTTATCTATTGAATATCAAGTTATGCATTTGAATATCGTTTTGTCACCTGTGGCTATTTATCTTTTCGCTGCGTGCGCTTTGTTTTTATGAGCCCACGGGGCGTATACTCAACACACACACACGCACACACACACACAGAGAAAGACAACAATACCTGTGCGCTTCAAGAGCAAACCCCGTATTCGTGTTTTTCTTCAGGCATCCACACACAAAACAGTAAAAAAAAAATCGACACAAAAACAAAAAAAAAAAAGAATATAGAAATAAAAAAAATTGAAATCGAAATAGAAATAGAAAACCGAAAGCATTGAAAAACCGACACGTGTTGCCAACTTGCCGAGTCATAATTGAATTTTATAAGCCTGCTCAAGCTGGAGGGCGCGCAGCGGGCTGGCAACCTTCTTTTTCTTGTGGTCCATGCCCAGTATTAACCATTCATACCTCAAACAGACACACACACACACACACACACGCACACTCTTTCTAATACATTCATTGACTCGCACTGAAGTGAATGAAGTGTTCGCTCGTCAGACATTTATAGTATATATGTATCTGTGGAATAATATTCATAGCCATCCATCTATATGCACATGTGTGATCCATGTCGTTGGGAAATGCGTGGCGTACGCATGCTTTCAAAATAAATTATATATGCTATAATCATACGCTACGTCTATATCTGCTCAGAAGTCTATCCGATGTGCTCTTAAGATTTATTTTCTCGAAAATATGACGACAAAAACATTAATAAAATTGTTTCTGTTCTTTTTTTGTCGTGCTTAAAAGTCGTGAATAAACCAGCTGCCACGCCTTGTGCTGCCTCTCTTTCTCTCTCTCTATTCTCTTTTCTCTTTTTCCCCTACTTTGCCTGCTTTTATTATTTGCTTTTCAAGTTCGCGATTAAGCAGACAATTAAATCCACTTTTCCATTTTTAAACTAGATAAATAAATTAAAAACTACCACTTAAATGTTAAATATTAATTTACTTAATAATTCCACAATTTCTAGGGTCAGAAACATTAGCAGAGTAGGGTATCGAAAAGCCCGCCAAATCGTTTAAAAACGTATAAATTAACAAAAGACAGAGAAAGAGAAACAAAAAAACTGCGTAGCGCACGCACAAAAAAAATTTTGTTGTTTTTCTCTTATTTTTTTTTTTTTTTTGATTTTAGCATTTTTTGAATAATGTATAGAGCGTAGAATTTCATAGAACCGCAGAAAAAAAAACAACAAAAACAGCAACAACAACAACAACCGCAAAACAACAACAACAACAACAACAACAACAAGAACAACAACAATGGATAGCGTAGAAAACTTAAACTTTTGACATTTGCCAGAGCGTTCTCCAAAGCCGAAGAGTTCTGCGAGAAAACGGAGGAGGCTGTGTGGCATATTGAAATGCCGGTTGCTGTTGCTGCTGTTGTTGCTGTTTTTGTTGTTGTTGTTTTTGTTGTTGTTGTTTGTGTTATGGTTGCGTTTAAGTCAAGTTCAAGGACTGTCAATTAAATTGAAATCACTTGCTAAAGACGCGACGCGAGCAAAACAAGATACAGATGAGTGCGACCGGAGAGATAGAGAGACAGAGAGACAGAGAGAGAGAACGAGAGAGAGAGAGAGAGAGAGAGGGGGCGGTGGTGGGACGGGTGTGGCAGCTGTCGATGGGCCGGCGACTTCAAGTTGCTCTTCTTGTGGCTTATTTTGAAATCACTTAGAGCACGCAATACACACACACACATTCACATGTACATTTATAAATATACACTGAGAGGAAAACCGAGTTGTACATTAAAGTATATCTGCTACCGATTTATACATTTTGTTCTTGAAATTGGTTATAAAACATTGTAAGCAAAACTAAAAAAAGGAAAAGTTTATAACAAATGTGTTTCCACTTGCGATAAGCTTTAAATGTTGTTTATAGAACTAAAGAAAAATAATACTTATAATTTATATCTTGTGTCTTGTGCTTATTTATTTTTGGGGCTTAAGAAATGACTTCTGATAAAAAGAAATTCATGCTCAGCCAGTGAAATTTCTACTTTGACTGAAAAGTTCGTCTTTATTTCGCTGAGTGTACGTACTTCTGCACGCAGCCTCGTTTACATTTTGCGGCTATTTGCGACGCAGTTGCAGGTTCGCAATTGTGATGATGATATCGCCATCGGAACATCTTGGCCAAGAAAACGGCAATGGCCTGTTGGCTGCTAATCTATAAATACGGCCAGGAGTCCTTAGCAAATTAACTCCTAGATCGAATAAATATTGTTCAACATTCACATTCAACATTCACATTCAAAAATTTGGCAAGTTTTTTGGTTGAATTTAACCAACAATTTAATTTAATTTATTCTTGTTTCAAGTTCTATTTCTAATGCAATTTGCAATTTTTATTTCACCAAAAATTGTTGTTCGCTAAAATACAGCCTTGAAAACATTTTTCAAATATCAATTAAATTTATCATATTTAAAAATGTGAAAATACATATATAAACTATAAATGTTCTATAGATTAACTTTATATAAAAATATGAACTCTTTATTATTATATATTTTTTTCTTTGTAATTCTCATTTCCTTTTAGCAAGATAAAACTGCAAAAGTCTTGGTTGCTTACTCATTTTATATTTTATATTTTCCATATATTTTCGATATGTTTTCGTTAGCCAAAATACTCGAGTTTCTTGATACGAACGCGCCCAATTTAAATGCTATCTAAGCCGAGTCCAAATGCATAGTTTAAAAACATCAAAAACGAAAAAAAAAACGTCAAATTGGAACCGTGTTTTTAGGCCAACTTTCAGTTTTCAAATCGTATCGAGGTTTTCGCATACATCTGGCGTATATATACGATTTAAGCTCACGATAAAATTTGGTCATAGCCCGCAGCGCTTTGATACGCTTTTAAATAAATGCATAATTAATGCCGCATTTTATTTTTCTATTTTCTTCTTCGTTTTTTTTTGGTGTCGGTTTTTTGTTCACAAATTAACATATTACCACGATGCCATGCACAATTCGGTTTGTTTTATTTGCTTTATCGGCCGATATCAAAAGCCATGGGCAACAAGAATTTTGAATGCACGTGCTCGGACCTACTGGCCGAGCTGTTAACTTGGCTTAGAGACAAGCCAAAGGCACATGTAAATCTTGTCATTAAAAACAGACAAAACTAAAATAGCGAAACAGTTTAAATTAACATTTTGCAAATAATGACTAAATTGTTTTTTGGGTGACAATTGCTTTTAGCCAAAAAAAAAAAAAAATTATGTGTATATAGACCATATAGTACTTGTCCATTTATTAGCGCCGACAAAAAAAATAACAAAAAGAAAGGAAGCGCCTGCTAACCGAGCGGAAATTCGCGGCGTTTGACACGCACAAATAAAGAAAGACAATGCCAGAGCGAGATGGAGCGTTCGATAGAGAGAGTAAGGGCGAAATAGAGTCAATTGCCAAATGGGAGCGAAAGAGCGAGCCGTATTATGGCCAGCCAATATTTTGCCAATAAAGCCATTTCGTTGCGTTTCCAAACTCAATTTTAATTTGTTTTCGTTGCTTTGCCATTGTTGTTGTTGTTGTTGTTTTTTACACTTTTGTTGTTTTTAGCATTTTTGTATGCCAAGAATTTAAATTAGTAGTAAATCTGGTTTTTTTTTTGTGTTTTTTGTTTTTGATTTCGGGTTCTGTTCTGTCTGCTGTTCAATTCTTGAGTTCTGTGTTTCTTCAGCTTGGCTGCTTATTTCTGCGACGTTATTACAGGTGGAATTCTGCTCTACTGTTTCTGCTGTTGTTGTTGTTGTTGTTGTTGTTGCTATATTTTTGTTGTTTTTGTGTGCGCGCTCTTCACTTTGAACAGAAACAAACAAAACAGGGCTTAGAACGCTTGGCGCTTTTCGTTATGGCCAAAACAAAAATATACGAAAAATAAAAAAAAATTATTTAGACATAAAAATTAATTCCAGTTTGTATGAAAAGGAAATGCTGAACATTGATCATTCCAGACAGAGCCCACTCGGAATATTGGAATGGTATTGTATTTGAAATTTCTCTATTAAAATCAAAAAAAAAAAAACCAAAAAAACCCCATAAAATAATGAGCTATATTTGTATTCAGCGTATATATCCGATTAACTTTTTATACAATTGAAGGCGTTTACTTTCTCTACGAATATGTGAGGGATGTACTAAAGAATAAAATTGAAATTAAAATTGTATTTTTCTGCCAGTCAGTTGAAGTGCATCTTTCGGATCAATTGCTGTTTTTATCATCTTTGAGCAAATTAAATGATAATGCCCTCAATATGGGCCATATTTGTGTTTTGCGGCTTCACGCGCTGCCGCAAGAACAAACTTGTACGCGTTTAATCTCTGGCTTTCTTTTCATTAAAAATATTATTTTACTGTTTTTTTTTTGTTTTTTCATTTTTTGGCAAATTGCTTAAAAGTGAAACTCGACAAAGCCAAAGGTAAACATGGCCTAAACAGCTCCCTGGAAATTTAAGAGAGCTGCAATATAAACATTTACATTAATTAAATGCATTTTTATTGATTTTGCATTGTGGTCCATTTTTTTTTTTAATGCTGCACTTTAGCTTTTATTTATGCATTTTTTGTGTATTTTTTTTTTGGTTTTTCATATTTTTTTTTTTTTGGTTTTCATTTCGCTTTTGTCTTGTCGCATTTACACGCTTATATATGTATATATATATATATATATATATATATATATATATATATATATATATATATATATATAACTTTCTGGTGCTATATCTGCATCTTGTTGCCGCTGCTGTATCTGTATCTGTATCTTTATCTGTGCGTATTTATTTTGCCTTTTACATGGTTGTTTTCTTATTTTGTTCTTTTTTTTTCTTAGCTGCTTGCGCCGGCATGTAATTACACAAAAAATGAAGCAAAAAATGTTTAAAAAAAAAAAAGAAAAACAGAAAACGAAAACGGAATGTATTTTATGTTCTGTTGCTGCTGCTGCTGCTGCTGCTTTGGTTTGCTTTTCGAATTTTTGTCTGTGTTTTAATGCTCGTTAACAAAGTGAAGCGAGTATATTGGGTTTGTGCAATGTCCGTCTGGCTGTCCATCCGTCTTGAAACTTGCAACTTTGGTCAGATAAGGTGTTGCGATTTTTAGTGACAGATTCAATTGTTGATATGCAAAATTTTATATTTGCCAAAACTGAACCTGATTTTTATGCTCGACTGAGTCTGATTCAATTTGATGTTAAAACTTATTAAACTGTGAACGAGGAGTATTAAGCGGTCGGTTACACTCGGCTGCAACGTTCTTACTCGTTTTTCTTATCATTATTTTGTGCTGTGCGCTTTCAGCTGTACGAAAAGGGACAGTCGCGCATTTAAGAAATTTCTTAACTCATTACGATTTCACTCAATACGGCGTATAATTTGTTTGTAGGCCGACGGCATCTGCGATCCACCACACACACACAAAAATTACATGTTTCACTTTCTCTGGCGCCTGGAAAGACACCAAAAAACAACAACAACAACAACAACAAAAGAAACAGAAACAAAAACAAACCAGCACAAAATCCATAAGATAAATGTGAAGAGTTCTACATGACCCACAATATGTATATTTACTGTAGATACATTTTTTTTTAAATGTATTAAAAGTATTAAAATATATTTTAAAAAAATACCCCTAATGCTTTCTATATAGAAATATAAAACTATTGTTTTTATATAAATTTCTTGAATTTGATTTTACGAACTAAATTCTAATTTTTTGTTTTTTTTTTTGAATTGAAGTGTAAAAAAACTAAAAGTGTTTTTCATAATTTTTTAATTTTGATTCATGCTTCTCAGCTCTACATTTTAAACCAGTTTCAGATAATTTGAGTTCGCTTGCCATTTGGATACGCTAATTCGATTACACGCTTGGGAATTATAGCTCCCTATGTGCCTAGTTATGTGCGTGAACATGTGTATATATGTATGTATGTATATATGTATGTGTTATATCTATGTGCTTATTGCTTGTATATGGCTCCAGCTGTACTTACATTTATCGCCAGTTGTACTGTCCGCCCGTATGCCTCGGCTTTTTCATTCAGAACTTTGCTACGCAATATATATATATATATATATGCGTGTAATTTTGCTGGCTCCCTCTCTCTTTCTTTTGTCTCGCTCTCGCCTTCTGTTCGGTTGTTGGTATTTTTTATTCACACAATTTAAATTAATTTCTTTTTGTTGTTGTTGTTGTTGTTGATTATAATTTATTTAGTAATTGCACACATAATGGGGGTAAAAAATTAAATGCTGTGGCTGCGGGGCAAATAGAAACACGCACTCAGGCAATTGAAATTGTTGTTGTTGTTGTTATTTGAACTTTCGTATTTCACTTAGAACCGATCAACTTCAAAAAAAATATATATAAACATAAAAAAACATAAATTAAAATTGCATTCTCTCGTAAGTTTCAAGCAATTTCTTTAATGAATTCTCAAATATTGAAGAGAATATTATTGAGAAACTCTCAGTTCTGCGCTGTGCACGACGAATATTTTTTAAAAATAGAACAATTTTTGCTTTCAAATATTGTGTGTTGTATTTGTTTTTGTTTTGTTTTTTTGTGTTAGCTGTTTTGTTTTGTTTTGAGTGTTGCACTTGTATCTTTCAGATACATATAGCAAGTTAATGTGTGTTTGGTTTGGTTTTTGGGCTGCCGCAGCAAAAAAAGAATTCGAAATCACTTTTTATTTAGCGTTTCAGAGTATTTGGCTGTTTTGTATTTTTTATTGAAATACAGTTTCGAGTGTGTTTAATATATATGTGTACACATATAGAAAAAAAACAAAAAAACGGGACGCGTTCGCAGCGCATGCAGTTACAACGACGACGTCTGAGCGGCAAAAACTCGAGAATAAGCAAAGTGCGGCTCAATTTATACGACAAACAGACAACAAGAAGATACACACGAATGCGGCGCTGCCGCTGTTGCCATTTGGCATTGGTATTGGTGTTAGTGTTGGTGTATCTTAAAGATACACACGATCGGCAGCCAACAACAGATAACAGCGGCGTCGCCGCTAACAGCAACAGCGACGCGCACGCAATTAGAACGCTGCCGAATGAACGCTGCCGCAGTCGGCAGCGCCTAAAAAGAGAGCATCAGCAGCGAGCAGCGCAGCGAGAGTGAATTTTGGGCATTTACGTTTTACGCTCTCTTCGCTGCCTGAGGGGGTGGCGGCGGCGCTGTTGCTGTTATCGCAGCCGTTGGCACTATGCGTCGGCGTCTCTGCCTATATATATATATGTGCGTGTGTGTGTGTGTGTGAATGTTTGTGTTTTATATTAATTACAAAATAGTAGTAGATACTGTAGAAAAGCGTAGTAGATTTGAGCAGCCGCGTTTGTGACGACTGCTCGCCTAATTCAATACGTTTTTTTGTTTTTATTTGCATATATTAAATATGCACGACCCACATTGTTGTTTTTCGACGAGCGGCGCACAAACAAAAACGAAAATAAGTATTAACCTACAGATGCATATAAAGATACAGATACAGCTACATCTACACGAAATATACAAAACAGCACACAGCACAGACCGCAGAGCGCCGCAGACGAGCAGACGAGCAGACATAGCCGCACAGCGCGCATATAAATAAAAACACACCAAGTGTACATAAGTATTACCGCTGTCGCTGTTGACGCTGCTGTTGCCGCTGCTGTCGCTGTCGCTGTTGGTGTTGCTGTTGCTGGCTATCTGCCGCTGCTGGTCCGCCGCACACACATGTGTAGATGTTGGCAGCGACGCTCAGTGGCGCCCGCACTCACACAATAGCTAAGCGTAGGGGAGACACACGCACACGCACACTCACACACACATAGAGAGACACATGCACAGAGAGTCAGTTCAAGCCGACCAAACAACAACTCGCTGGCGTCGCCGTCCGCACGCGGTCAAAGGCAAGTCCAAACTGAAAAATGCTCGAAAAACTTTTTCACTTGGCCCCAACAGCTGCTGCTGCCGTTCGAGTCAGCTGCGGCAGCGACAGCGACAGCGGCAGCGCGGCAGCGCCATTGGAGCTCTTAACGCTCCTCTGCATTTGACTGGCTGTTATGAAAAGCTTAACAGCGACCGCGCCGCTGTTAGCGCTCTGTTAAAGCTCTCGCCACTGTTATTGTTGGGGGCGAGCAGGCTCTGGGAAGTTCTTAGCCAATTGAGCTAACATTTATTTATTGTTATTATCATCTGCATGCGCCTGTCAGCTGTTGTGCGGCGCAAGCTTATTTATTTACCTAATTGGGTTAGTTGGCGTTGCGCACAGAGCAACAACAAAAAAAGCTTGCAATGTGCGTGCAGCTTTTGATTTCAATACTGACGTCATCTTCAAGCGAGTGCTAAGAAAATAAACACAAAAAATAAAAAAAAACAGATTATTAAGATATATGAGCTTTTGAATTCAACGAATCCTTTGCTGCCCAGTTTAAAGACTAGTAGCCTGATGAGCTTTTGATGATGAACACCACAATGAGTGCTAACATAGAATGATGAACACATTAATCTAAATTTTAAAAGTCATTAGTTTAAATTTGATGGAAAAAAGGAGGATAGAAATTCAGAAACCAGTTTAAGGCTAAATGTGTTAAAGTTAAATATCATATTTTGAAATCTGTTTTCATATTTTCAAGTTTTATTTTTTGTTTGACTAATTAAGAAATTTATCAAAATTTTATTAATATATATACTCTATCTACATATTGCATGAAAAAATACTCGTATATCAATTACACATTGAGCGCAAGGCCGCCCAGAAGACAGACAGACGACGGACGGACAGACATGCGATATATTTGAATGCATTAATGAATGATCAAAAACGAATTGAATGCACTCGACTCGAGTCCGTCTGGCCTGTCCGCGACTAAGTGCAGTTTCTCTATGTCTGTGATTAGAGTATTGGCAGACCGGGCAAAGTTAATTACGTGACATGTCAGCGACGCAAACGAGTTAAACACGCTTTGATCGCGTTCGACGAATGCAATTGCAATGTGCAATTGCAATTGCATTCACCTCGAAGTGTTCATTGAACTTTTGTCGGGCATTACAACAAAAAAAAAACAAAAACAAAAACAAACACACGCATTTGCTGATAGGCTTTCAGTATTATAATTGATGAGCCCGAACTCTATTTGTAATGGATTTCGATTAAAATATAACATAAAACAATTGCTGTATGGGGCATGCAACCAACCAGCTTGCAACCCCCACCCCCTGCCCCCTATCAGCAACTGTAGCTGTAAGTTTGTATGTGCATGTGTGTGTGTGTGTGTGTGTGTGTGTATTTGTGTAACTGTTTCCAGCTTGTAAACAAACGTCGAGCAAATAATACAAGAAATTCCAAAAATTGATGTTTGTTGTATTGACAACATCGCTGGGCTTATCGCCAGGCAGTTTATTTAATGTGTACACGTTAACATATTTCTGAATAACCAAAAGAAAATACAAAAAAAAAAAAAACAGTACTTATTCATAAAAGTTGATCCGTAATTCTCACGTAGGCAACGCGAGCGCAACTCTCAACTCCAATTCCGGCGACGACTTTTTAATCAGCACTTTACATATTATCCAAAATGTTACTAGGCTAGATTAACAAAAAAAGAAAAGAAAAGAAATAGAGAGAGAGAGAGAGAGAGAGAGAAAGATAAAGCGAGAGAGCGTGCAGAAGCTGCATAGTCTTCTTATCAGCTAGACCACAATGTGTGTCAATTCTGATAAGGCATTAGAATTGCCTTTTATATAATTATGAACACACACACATACACTCTTGCACACACACACACACACTTACATCGGTTGGCATCTCTACACTGAAACATTTCTGCACGGCTCCTCCTCATTTTCATATACAGTCCGTTGCCATGACTAATTAAGCAAGCAAAACTCAATTTCTGGGCATAAAAACTCGCCGACAACTTTGTAAAAGGATTGCCAAAAAGTTTGTTGCGCATCTTTTGGATATGTGTGTTAGGGCATAAAATGAGCCTGTCAACTTTGCCATGAAGTTTACTTACAAACGATGGAAATATACAGTTTACAGTTACGAGGTTTTAATTTAAGTTAGGAAACTCTCAATTCTCCAAATTCTACAATAACTCCAATTCGAACCTTATTTTCTTATTTTTCTATCACTCAAAGCTTGAACCAAACCGTAAATTGAACCGAACAAAACGTTTAATTTTTAGACAAATATTTTGAAATATTCCCACAATAACCATGAACATAATTGAATTTTTTTATAAATAAATTTCGGAATTCTGATTATACAGCTTAAATATTAATTAAAAGTTTTTAAATATACAACAGAATTTATTTTCGTTTAAATAATATAAAAGTTAGTATATCAGTTTATTTTAATATATTATTAAAAATATGTACTTTACCAGTTTTACCGCAATTAAAAACAAAGTCAAAAACTTAAATATTTGGCAAGGATATCTAATCGTCCGTCAGTCTTAAATCAAACTGTTGCATATCTTTTTATTTTTGTTTTTGTTGTTTTTTTATTATGTTTTTTTTTTGGGTTTTTTCGATTTTGGTGCTTTTGCGCGTGTGAATCATGAGCATTAAGCATAAAACCGACATTTAGCTGATTGATCTTAATAAGAATTCCTGGCCGGGGCTGTGGCTCGCTAACGGATCCGTGCAGCGGGTCAATAACATTTTGCAGCCTGTGTGCCTGGTGCCTCTCCCTATCCCTTTCACACCTCCCTCCCCCCCTCGATTCAACCGTTGAGGGCGTTTCTTGGGCTGCGCCTGCGCAACATAACAAACTTTGTGTTTGTTGTTTCTTTTATATGCATTTCCTTGTGCAGTTTTAATAACTCTCCTCGCAAGGGGAGACAGAGGGGGAAGAGAGGGCTGCCTGTCGGAAATTGAAGTTTGCATTTTTTGAGTTATGCTTTTTTGTTTTTTAATGTGATATCGTCATCATATGTGTGTGCGGTTAAACAAATACAAAATAATTGGATGGTTTTCTTTCACACACACACACACACATACATGTATATATGTATATGTACATATATATGTATATGTTTTAGCTTGGAGTTTGGAATTTGCAAATGTTGAGATGCGGAGCGGATGTCTGTTGCCCAATTCGTGAATGAAAAATGTCGCCAAAAGTGCAAAATTTGCAAACCTAATTTAAAAGAGGCTGGAGTGGGAGTGGGAGGGGGTTGGGGGTGGTTGATGTTGTTGTTTGTGCCATTTAAAGAGTCTGGGGCATTCTAAGAACTGTTGCATATTTCATTTATTTCATAAAAATCACTTTTAAAGTCAATTTGATGTTGATTGATTTCCTTAGCGCAACTGCGTCACTTTGTGCATATATTTCAAACAGTTTCTAACTAATAATTTGTTACTTTTTTTTTGTATTTTTCTTATTTTTGGTTTATATAAGAAAACAGCAACCTGTTTAAATGAAAGCCAATCAATTTTGTCTGCCAAGCAAATTGCAATTTTGGCTGCCTGCAAAATTGGTCCAAAATTGGCGACATTTGTTGCGCAATGTCTGTCTAGCAATCAAATTAAGTTAAATGCAAGCAACAAAAAAAAACAAACAAACAAAATAAAACAATATTAAATAAATAAAAACCTTAATAGCCGGAGCAAAGTCTTTGCCTAAGTCTGCAGTTTGAATTAAGCGCAATTAAAGAAAAGAAAAAAATTGATGGGAACAACCTGAACAACTCGGTAGCTGAAGAGCTCCTTCAACTGCTGCTGCTGCTGCTGCTGCTGCTGCTGCTGCTTCTACTACTAAGTAGTGCACTTGATGAGACATCCATTCCCCTTCTCGTTTCCCCTTTGCCACTCTACAAGCAAACAGTCTGCCTACTGCTGCCCTTTATTATGCTTTTGTATTTGTTTTTGTTTTTGTTTTTGTTTTTCTTCTTCTGCAAACAAAAGGCGTCTAGATTACGTCTGCTTCGTCGACAGACCCAAAACCCAGACGCAGCCTCAAGTTTTTAGCTTTACTCTTGTGGGCCCCCCGCTCCCCCCCTCTGCCGCCCCTCCCCATCGGGCTGTTTGGCCCTGCGTCTGCGTCTGGAAATTGGGTTCGCCTTGTCTGCTTTTTGTCTGCGGCTGCTATCCTTATACATTCTTTTCATTATTTTTTCTCTTTTTTTTTATAGATGTTAGTCAAGTTTTTTGCTCTTATTATTATGTTTTCTTTTTTTTTTGCGTTGCCTGGGCAAGCGGCTTTTTTTTTTTGGGTTTATTGTTTGGATTTCGCATTTGATATCAGCTTTCGGCACATGGCTCGTCTGCCTTGGCGAGTCTGGCCGATATATATAGAACATAATCACTCGAATCTGAAGTGCCTAAAGTTATATAAGACCTGTCAACTTTAGATACTTTTCGAAAATTGTGAAGTGTAACTGAATTGCTTAAGGAGTTTGGAAGATTGAAAGTCTTAAAATAATAATGGATAGTAATAACAACAACATAAAAATTAGTTAAATCAGCATTAAATTAAATTAATTAACTATATTCTATAAGCTATTTTTATTTAAAATTAAACTAAATTAAACTAATTATATGCTTCAGCTGGCTTGCAACATATTTATCTATATGTATATGTACATATGTTGGTTTGAACTTGCCACACAATGTGGCACATAAGTTGCCGAAAAAAGCAGTCAGACACACAAACACACACACAAACACACACACAAACACACACACAAACACACACACAAACACACACACTCACACACACACACGTATCACAAATCATGTCTGGATTTTTATTGTCCGACTGACCTTGAATTTATGCAAATTGCTCAAGTGGGAACAACTTTGTCAAATTGAGAAATCAACCAAAAAATAAAGCAAAACCCAAAAAAATAAAAACACCATATAAATTCAAAAAGACCTTGACATTGAGCTGCGAAAGGGCTCGCCTGTTGTTATTATGTGATATCATCGCGGTTAGACAGATTCAAATCATAGTCTATAAGGAAGCTAGAAGCCTGCTGCTATATGGTGTATATAAAAAATATGCCTTCAAATTTGCCAGCGAAGTCATCTTGAAATGTTTAACAAATGATTTCTTTTGGTGGCCTTTTTTGCAGCATCTTCAATAATATATGTTTATGCATTTAATGCGACACACGAAACCCCATGTTGAGTGCAATATTGATTCTTCTTTCACTCAAGAAATAAAAGCAAGTAAAAGCGCTGCAGTCGGGCGTCACCGACTGCATTATACTCGTTCACGTTCTTAACTATTATTGTTATTTTGAAAATTTTCGGTATTTTGTAATTTGTGCGTTGCGGGAGTGACTAGCTTTAAAACTGTGGCAAATTTCTATTTTTGGGATTTGCGGCGTCGGGAATTGGCGCAAGCGGAAATTGTTTAAATTTTCCAAAAAATATACAAATTTGTTTTCAAAAATGCATCGATTTTAAATTTAAAATCGATATTAATGAAAATCATGACCAGAATGCCAATAAACATGAATATCGGATCAGTTTTAATAAATATGAGACCCATGGGTCCGAGAGCTTCACACGCCTACATTTTTCTCAATTTTGGCATAATTTTCAACGTAAAATGTGACTCCCTCAAAATCAAGTTAATTCAAAGATTTGAATCTCTATTTTCAATAGCGCCGAAATCAGTTGCGTTCATCCGGACAGACAGACGAACATTGCACAAACCCAATATACTAGTTTTACTAAGTGAGCGAGTATAAGAACTTATACTCCTTATACACATACATACATGCAAAATATATATACATATAAAACTTGCGCATAACTTACAAAACAAAAAATATGTGCTGTAAGAAGTGTTTCTTAAATTATCGACTAAAAGATATTCTGTTTCCAGATACAGATACACATAAAACTGTAATTTATAAAAATTATAAATGAATGATACTAAAAATAATATAAAACTGTATCAAATATGACTGGTAAGCCAGTATCTAAATTTATGAGAATCGCATAGAAAGGCGAATCTGATTATACCCCTTCAACTCAGTTCGAATGAAAACAGGGTATTAAAATACCGAAAAAAAAATAACATAATAAGCAACTGGGTTTGGTCCCGGGGCCGGGTATCGATAACCCTTATCAAATGTGCGGCATCTCGAGGCGAAAAATACAAATTATGCTTACAAACAAAAAAAAGTACGAAACAACGAAATACAAAGTATAACTGTGTGTGCCTGTGTGTGTGTGAGTGTGTGTGTTTGCATTGCCACTGGGACTGGGTTCGATTGGCAATGGACTGGATTCGCCCTCTGGGCCACCGTCAGAGCTGTGGGCGTGGCGCGTTTAAATCCAGTACGCCCCACACTAAAAACAAAAAAAAAACAATACAAAGCCCAAACGCACATTTTTTGTGATGCAAATTCGCAAATCGCGATATATTGAAAAAAAGGCTCTGATCAAATTGCAGTAATTTACTTGCAGCGCTACCAAAGAAGTAATGCTCTTCAAATTGAGCAAATTTTGTTTAATCGCAGTTACCGAAACTTAAAATTAAATATATACAAATGATCATAATCATAATTTGATAGCTGTTTGCATAAATGAAGTTTAAGATTGACAGGCATTTAATTGAGTTCGATTTTAGTTGGATGCGTTTTTCACACTTTTCGGATTTGCTTTAGTTGCCTGGCGTTAAGCTTCAATTAAATACGTAGCCCATGCTGATGCTCTTAAATTCTCTAGTTCCTAAAACATTTCATTTTACGTTACCAAATTCACAAGAAGTGTAAATAAAATTTTCCTTAAACAGGCTGGCACGCAACCGTTCGGTTTTTATTACTTCTACATTGAGCAAAGCTGAGACAATGTCAAAGTGTACGCGTTTGGAAATGGAGATACAGCTACTGCGACAGGAGCTGGCCATAATGCGGTCCGATCGCGACGAGATATGTCGGAAGCATGCCTCCCACTTCAAGCGGTGCGGCGGCGGTGAGTGCTGCAATAAGTCGAATATGGATGTGAACAACCCAGATAAGGCGGCCAATCAGGATCTGTATATAGCCTATCTGGAGGAGCAAATACAAAGAACGCGACTGAAGTACAAAAAACAAATGAGCGATGTCAAGTCGAGCGCCAGCCTATTGGAGTCGAAGTTGCAAAGCGTGCGCCAGGAGATGAACTGCATCAGTGCCAGGGCACAGGAAGTGGACAGGCTTCAGAACAATGTTAAGGTATTAAAGTCGAAATTGCAACGTCGGGACTCGATAATTGCCCGTTATAATAAGCAACACGCTGCCTTTCTGGGACTCATCAATAATTTGGAGCAGGAACAAAAGGGCTCAAAGCAATTAAAAGAGCTTGCTAATTCGGTTTCCTTAAAGTCAATCGGTTGTGACGGGGACAGGAAGAATTCTGATAAACGCTCGAGGTACAAGCCGGAGGAATCAAATAACTTTTCCTGTCTGGGCACAGCACTAAAAAATAAATTGATCGGAAAATAGATTAACATTTGCGAAATCAAGCGGCACATGGTAAATGTTCTATCGAAATATTATTGTATTAACTTGTAAAAATTGTTAGATTATTGTCAGAATTATATTGAATTGAAAGTGTATGCGTTACCAAGGCGACATACGGTGCTATAATGACTTGGCCCAATGTTTATATAACAAAGTTGCCAATTCTCCCGAACGTTATGTACTTGTATTTTTCATCAATAAAAAATCTGATTGGGCAAAACTTCGGTCAGCAATTTATTGTTAATTTCTCAGAATTTACTCCCTTCAAGTTCATTGACAATGTCGAACGAAAAGCTGCAACTCAAGAGAATATATGTATATTCGTATATACATTGTGTAACTAAAGAAACATTGCATAAGTTGTTATTTATTAGTTTATAACCATATGGTTTACTTTGAATGTGCTATTTTGGCAACATGCAATATCTTAAATTTGATCAAATACGAAACATTTTTCCATCTTACGTTCAGTCCAACAAGTGGTAGAAACATCACGTTTTGGACGCTGACTGCTATAAAAGACTTGGAATCCGTTGCGTTTGCTTTGTTCGGTGCATTCGTATCCTAATGCAAAATTTGTGCAAAAAAGCACGTAGCATATTTCTTTTCAGCACCTAACTGCAAACACACATACATAGTGAGTCAGAAATGCCTCAGAGCGTCTATTGAATTCTAATGCGAGTGCACCAGGAAGTGCGTGCATCGATCGATCGTTGGTCAATTGAAGTTATTTGTGGCAAACATAAAACAAATGCCAATTGAAAATGATTAGGCGTTACTTGCAAATTATGGGAATGTTAAAAAGGCACAGACATAGATAGAGAGAGAGAGATAGTGAGAGAGAGAGAAAGAGAGACAGAGGGAAAAGAACTAGGCCAAAAGTTCATAGAAACGAAGACAGCCATATTAAAATGAAATCAACTGCATCGCAAGTGATACTTGATTTACAACCTTATTCTTGATTAGACAGTGAATCATCATCTACTGATGAAGCAGACAATTACACAAATGTTTCTCTATTTTTGGCTGTCTTTTGTAAAGCTCCTAGGGAGCTTTCGTCAGCCAAAAACCAGTTGAATTAGCCTTCGCTTACAATTAGTATGCATTATGTTTGCTTTAGGTGTATATACATATTTCTTCGTATATACGTATTTAATGCCTCGCTCATGTGCTAGCCAGCGACGACGACGACGACGACGACCCTGAACCGTATTTGTAACATGAATATTGCGTGGCTGGCTCACATACATATGTGTGACGTCAGTGCCCAGGTGTTCCACTCTAAGAATAAGAATAATGTACAAAATTATATTTGCTTTAAATGGTTATTATTGATGCTTAACTAAATTGCGTACATTACATTCGTATATATTTTTATGTAAATTAATCACTAAGCACATCAGGATCAGCTCTCTTATGTGCCCGAAAAGCTGCGAAAATTGTTTTTCAACAGCAGCACCACAAAGAAAATGCCCACAGCGATGGTAAACAACTGGACGTTAATTACTTTCGAATCGACCAGGGCTTGCAGCATGTTGTAGATGCTTTCGCTGCGCACCTCACCACCACAGCAATCCATATATTAATAACTAATATTAAGTACGACGGTTTTTTTGTTTTTTAAAAAAAAAGACAGCTATCCTCGGGTTATATGTAAGTAAAATGCAAGTCTTTGTTTTTTTTTTTTGCTGACGAACAGCTGTTTCTGGCGGCAGTGTTGGGAAAAGCATAAAAGCAGTAGTGCTGAAAAATATGTAGAAATACTTATACCATATGGCAACGCCTTTAACAGCTGCGAGCTCCGACAACAATGAATGTATACAATTTTGAATATTTGCTGCTCTATAAATTAATACAATAGCAGTCCTCTACCCACTATTAGTAACATTTCTCTTATCTCTAGCTCGCATTCATCTTTACATTCGTCCCAAACATATCTCCATTTAATGCCCAGGCACAACACACAATTTGCACTCAATTGAACTGTGGGTTTTCTTTTATTATTTAGCTTAACTTTACTATTTGCTAAAGTGCGCCGACTTGCAGACAGTTCTTTTATTCGTCATTCTCAAAATCGGCGGGATTCTTGCGTGCCAAAGCTGTGTGCTTGCGTTCGGTCAAATCGTAGATCAGGTAACCCAGAATGAAAGCTGGAAAAGCGTTTATTATGAAATAAAGAGAGTAACAATAGAAAAACTAAGCTATTACGTACGTGGTGCCACTCGGAAGATGTTGGAGCGGAGGCGGCGCACCATATTTGGCAGACCCTTGCTGATAGCACCGGCAAAAGCGCGCTGCTCGAAGGGCGACAGCTTGTAGGTGACAATACCGTGCACCTTGGCGAGGTTGCCGAAGTGGGCACCATTGAGGATCGGAGTTAGGCGCATCTTTTAAGCTGTGGGCAGGACAGTAGAGGTTGAACAAATTAATATTACAAAGCACATATAAAGGAAACGAGTATTTGTATAAAGACACATATAGTTATTATAAACATTCTGCACTTAGCCTCAAAGAGGTTATGTAATTTTCGCACTGGGAACTTTTGCAACCGCGGCTATTTTACTACACCTTTGCCAGCCAATAATTGGTCATATTTATAGTGCCCAGCACTTGACAGATTTTTTTTGGCATTAATTACGTTTGATATTTACCTTGACAAATCAGAATTCGTGCCTTAAATTAGAAAAACTTCGTATGACGTCCGTTCGCCTCAGCTGCTCTTTCTGACAGTGTTAATATTTAACATATGTTAAGTTGACGGCAACTGTTAGCGTTTCGATAAATTGAAATTCAGAATATCGGCCGTCCTCCACAGCATACTACTTTTCAGCAAGAACAACAAAATAGTTGCAAACGCCAACTGTTTGAAAAAACATTAATTTATTAACTACAACCTCATAAAATCCAACAGAAATGGCCGCCAAAGTAGCTAGCACTCCGAACAAAGTGTTTCAAAATGTAAGTGCAGTTGGGCAGATCTTTGTAACCTCACTTTGCCCTCAGCCGCTCCTCACCTCATCATGCTCTGCGCGTTGACTAATCCAAATTGGTTTTCCACTTCCCACAGCACGATGATGTGCATATCTCTTTCGAGGATCAGCAGCGCATCAATCGTTTCGCCAAGCACAATGTACGCATGGATGATTTGAAGATGGAACTGGAGATGAAAAAGAATGATCTCAAGTGCGTCGAGGAGGCATTGGAGGAAATCGAGCTGTTCGACGAGGAAGAAGACATTCCGTTCTTGATTGGCGAAGTGTTTCTCTCGCACAAACTAAGCAAGACACAGGAGCTGCTCGCCGAGACGAAGGATCAGGCACTCAAGGAGATTGCCAGCATTGAGGCCAAGGCAAAGGTAATCAAAGCAGAAATGGATGAGCTGAAAGCACATCTATACCAGCGTTTTGGTAGTAACATCTCCCTCGAAAATGACGAGTAAGTCAACCGGCTGACTCAATAAGTGAAACTTCTGCATTAAAATAGAGTACATTTAATTTAAAGCCCGATCAAGATATTTTCGTTTTACTATAGCACTAAAAAGTATATTATCAGTCCGATTATCAATAACGTAACCACCATGCCACCCAAAAAGACGTGCCAATCCTCAGCCAATCTTCGCTCGATCAACTTCATTGTGTGATTGGACAAGCCCAGAGTGCTGCCAATGGCTTGGATGCGTTTGTGGGCACTGCCTAGCGTCAATCGCTGCGAAATGAGACTCTCCAATATGCCGCTGCCAGAGGCAATCATATCATCTACACCCCGATGGGCGTTTCCCATCTGTGTGTGATGCTGCAGCTCATAGTCCAGTTGCAGACACGTCTCTGACGGCGCTGCGCTATTTGCGGTAAACCGATTGTTTAGTAGCTGCTCCCGTTGGCTGATCTCATGTTGCCGGCGCTGGCGACGACCACGCGCGTGCTCCAGCGATGTCTGCAAATGTTTCAGGTCGTACTTTAACTGATCTATTCGAAGCTTGGAGCTCTGGCGCTGCGAAGGTGGCAACTTGAACAACAACACATCGAGTCGGTCGCAATTGCTGTGAAAATTGTGAAATTTACTTTAAACAGCTGTTTTCGTGGGTGGGTGGGTGGTGTGACTCACGAATTGGCCTCTGTTATTTTCACTTGTATTGTATTCTCCACGTCAAGCGCCTCCTGCGTTCCAATCTTCAAGAGTCGCTGAAAGCACTGCTCAATTTCCTTGACTGTGCTGTTGGTTTGATGGTACAGTTTTTCCATAACACTTTTTAGTACAAATATGCGACGTAAAGGGATGTCAATTAGTTAATTAACTACAAAAAAAAGTAAAACTTGTAAATTGAAATTCGTTTCAAACAGCTGACGCGTTTACAAATAGTATTGTCTACGTAGCGCATTTGGTCGCACACTTGGGTACGCCCTTAAAGCGCTTTTCATTGCAATGGCGTTGCCAGACCAGTGAGTGTCAGTAATCGAACTATCGATTACCGACACTCGCTACCACCTGCCGTTGCTGTGGGTCTGGCAACGCCATTGCAATGAAATGTGCTAATTAAGGCCGTACCTAAGTGTGCGACCAAAGAATGCGCTAAAATAAGCCAAAACACACACACACTCTAGGATAAACCACAATGGCGCATACATCTAGTACCGGCGTTGGTAAGAATTTAATTTGTAAAATTAACAATTTGGCAAGGAATTTGATTGAAAAGCACGTGCCCGCGAGCACTGCCAAGGTGTAGGCCACATTGTGGGCCAGCGAAAAGTGCGAAAGTACGGCATAAAACGTGTGCGCAAAACGACGTTTTTTTATTGAACGATGACGGGCTGCCGTAGCGCTGCCACTGCCCTGCAACTCTGTGTGAAAATGGAAAAGAAAGCAAATGGCAAAAAAACGAAACGGACGATAAAACGCGAGCATATTAATTCATATTGGAAATCAAGCAGCCAGCCGCAACATTGTGTTAGTCTGCTGCAGTTCCAGTAATTTTTCTTCGTGACTTGACAGTTTCGGTGGGGCCCGCACCCCCACACGTATCCCCGCCCCCTGCCGTTGCATGTGTCCCTTTTTCAGTTGTATGTGTGTTTTTTTTTTCGCTCAGCCACTTGGTCTTATGCTCTCTGCCTTTGCTGCTAGCCAAAGTGCTTCTTTAATTTCTAATTAAATTAGTTGCCCGCTGTTGCAAATTCATTTTACACATATCTTCAACGTTTGCACATAATTTGTCTCCAGCATAGGTGTGTGCCTGTGTGAGTGGGTGGGTGGTGGGGGGTAGCGGACTACAGGATCTAACCAGGCAACCAACGAAGCAAGCAACTAACCAATACCACACCCTTCCGTCCGGCATTCGTATTAATTTTTTCCTTCACTTCGAACTTACGAAAATGCGTGTAAAGCCGCACAAACGGAGGAAAAACAACGCAAGACACACGACAATAATAATAAAAAATAACAACAACAACAACAATAATAATAAGAAGAGGCGAAAGAAGCAGAAGACGAACGCAAGAAAGTCTACTACAACCACATGACCCCGCGTCAAACACGCTTTATGTCTTAATTACAACCTTTTGCCAGCATTTCCCCACTCTCCCCTCCCTATTTATAAAACCTATTAGATGGAAATTTATAGCTGGCCAAAACTTCTCGTTTCAGTGGTGCCGCGAAATTTCCGCTTACTGGAGGAGCTGGATCAGGGCCAGAAGGGTGTGGGCGATGGCACCATTTCGTGGGGTCTGGAGAACGATGATGACATGACGCTTACCTATTGGATTGGCATGATCATTGGCCCCCCTCGAGTAAGTTCCCCTTCAATTCTGTTAACACAAGTTAACTAACGTCATTCATGTCCAACTTGAACGTCATTCAAATGAGCCGCGTATCGAATGCCAACCTTATCAGCGGGGATTATAGATATTTTATCTAATCGATTGCGTAAACTCGAGACACAACAATAAAATTAGAGTGTGAATTATGCAGAAATGAAATTAGATTACGACTTATTTAGCCAGTAAACATTTCAAAATAAGTCGAACTCAAAATTTGTCTTAGTGCTGAATGAACGCAGAATCCTTTTCAACAATAATACTTAACAGGTATAGTTTTTTTTATATTTATTTTTTATACCAAAAGCTATCCTGTTATAAGGCTCATGAGCGGATATAAATCTTTAAGATTATAGAAAAGTTAGTTTAGAACCTGGTTTTTCATACCACTGAACCCAGCATAACTATTATATTTATTGTTCAGTTTATTTGTAACTAGCCGTTTCAAAACGGCTATTCATCTTGGAATACAAAAAATTCTTTTGTTGCTGTTGAATTCAGTTATATAAAAGAGATTACAAACATATTCTCTTCGAAGTGTTGATAACAAATTAAAAGATTAGATATGTTTTAGTCGTTAGTGTGATACAAAAGGAAACAAGAACTTTAGAATAAAACAATTGATTTATTAAAATATGCAATAATAGAGTTGTGGCGGAATGTTGCACGCGCCCCATGCGGCATGAATCATATGCATTCAAAGTGGTTAGTTGCAGTGGCGGCGCCCGCTGAGTCACCAGATGAACCGGCCAACTATTGCACGTCGAGTGTGAGAGCCTGCCTTGGGTAATTATCCGTAGGGAAGGGGCCGGCAGCAGAGTTATATAGCCCCGCATTTATGCACATATTTGTATAATCGACGGCTAATTAAATGCCAATTTCTAATGCACTTATTCACATGACTGTTTTCTTTCATTTTTTTTAGACACCATTCGAAAATCGAATGTATTCGCTAAAGATTGAGTGCGGCGAACGTTATCCGGATGAGCCACCGACGCTCAGATTTTTAACAAAAGTTAATATTAATTGCATTAATCAGAATAATGGCGTGGTGAGTATTGAACTGTCGAGCATATATTGATCAATTGCTAATTGTTGACTTTGATTATCGGCAGGTTGATCATAGATCAGTACCCATGTTGTCCAGATGGAGTCGCGAGTATACCATTAAAACGATGCTTCAGGAAATACGTAGGATTATGACCATGAAAGAGAACTTGAAATTGGCACAACCGCCAGAAGGTAGCTGTTTTTAGTCGGCAGCAATAACAACAACAACAACAACCTACAACCACAACAACAGGAACAACAACAACAGCAGCAACAGCAACAAAAACAACAACACTATCACACACAACAACAACAGCTTTAACACCTGCGCTCAGCCGAGTGTAAGAGCGTGAAAGAGCGTGTGCTCGCAGTGGTAAGCCGCCTCCAATCCTCGAGATTTGTGTGTGTGTGTGTGTGTGTCTGTGTGTGTGTGTGTGGTTGTTGTGCCAGAGAAATTGTAGAGAGAGTGTAGACAGGGACGGAGGAGAGGAGCTGCACTGTTGTTGTTCTTGTTGAATGTGTGTGTGTGTGCAGCGAGCAACAACAAGAACTAAAGCAAATATACTATAAGTGTAACAACAACAGCAACAACAAAATGTAGTAGAAGAAGAAGAAGAGCCAGAACATACGTCACTAATATAAATGGTCGTCGTCCCTTCCGTCATCGAGCGTCGTACGAATATCATCATGTTCGGTTACCATTTTCTTCACTAAGAAATAAAACTCAAGTAAAATTGAATAGGTTAAACGCCTACAACATCCAAAAAGTTACATTTATAATTTTACTCACGCAATTTACAACAAACAAACAAAAAATAACTAAAAAGTAAATCCGTAAACTAAAAACACATAAGATTAAAAAAAAAACAAAAAAAATTCAGCGTGTTCTGTTTTCGTTGCAGCAAAGAAGAAGAACCGTAATTATTGTTTTGCATAACTAAAAAATTTATTAATTATATATATATATATACAAATTTAAGAGAAATTTTGTAGTAAAAACAAAAAACGAAAAAAAAAACAAAACAAAACAATGAACCGAACCGAGGCAATGGTAACAATTTGATTAGTTTTCCTTCTTCTAACGGGACGTGACACACGATTTATAATCCTTAAAAATTGCGGTAAATATATAAACAATTATACACACACACACATACACACTAAACTGATAAAGAAGTCGAACGGGCAGAATGATGAAAAAATGATTAAAATAATATTTTAATTTAAGCTTCTAAATAAAACAATTAATAATCCAATAAAAGAAGAGCCAAATCGCGTTGCGTGTGCGCATCAGTCGTAATAGGTTTAAATTTATTTCGATATTATATAGATAAATCCAAAATTCCAAAAACTGGCTTTGAACCAATGTCGACTGATCCACCCGAGAATTGTTAATGATTTACTCTATTATGTTTTTTTCTTTAAGAACTGCAGATGTATTTACGTATCATCAACATAAAAAGAGGGACAGTTATATATTCCTATCCTTTTCTTTTTTATACGAAGTTGATTCCCGATTCTTGACTTTTGAACTTTCGATTCATGAAAATAATTTGAAATAATTCGGGGTTTTTTGTTTTCAATTGTTTATTTAAATACATAATTTGAATTCTAGATTTATACACAATACATGTAATATTATCCATCGTTCATTTTGTCTAGGCTCTTTGCTTTAGTTTAACTCCCCGGTTTTCCTGATGTTGTCCATTGATCGTTTCGGTTTCTTCTCGGTTCTGGCATTATTATTGTTTGTAGCTGTTTTGTGAATTGTTAATTGAATTTTGCGCTGTTTATGCTTAAAATTGATTTATTTTTATTAGTCGGTATAGCCGTGATAACACTGCAATTCTTGACGCCAAATCAAATTCAAACATAACTACTTCTCCTTGGGCACGAAGACGATCTTTCGGGACTTGAGGGAAGCCCATTGGTGCCGCTTAATATAATACGCGATGGCAGTCAGGAAACTGAGAATGCCAATTACTTTGATCAGCAGCTGCTTGCGATCATCGTGCTCCGGCTCCGAAGTCCACTTGAGGAACGTTGCCACATCCTTGGCCAATTGACTCTGTGTTGGCGGTGTGCCATCCTCATACTCAATTACCTGGTCGGTAAATAAATAAGAAAGAGTGTTAGGCAAGCTGCATAGGTTAGACTGTTGGTTTTCCGTGTGCCCACCTCGTTGTACAAGACCTGGGCCATGGAAATGGCACCGCCGGGGAAGTACGGATTGAAGTACTGACCCTCGCGCAGCACCACGCCAGCTGGCGCTTCATGGTAGCCAGTTAACAGCGAGAAGATGTAATCCTCACCGCCCTTGCGCGCCGACACTATGTAGCTCAAATCCGGTGGATAGGCACCGTTGTTGGCAGCACGAGCCGCCTCCTCATTGGGATAGGGCGACGGGAAGTAGTCCGACAGCTTGCCGGGACGGTCGAAGTAATTGCCAGAATCATCGGGACCGTCTTTCACCTGCAGCCGAACAAATGTTAAACAAATATTCAAATGCAACAAAGTTTTACTCTAAATTCTCACCGTGATCTGCTCGGCCTCGGCCTTGGCCTCAGCTTCGGTATGGCTGACGCCAATCAGATTGCGGTAAGCAATGTATTGCATCGAGTGGCAGGCGGAGCACACCTGCTTGTACACCTCGTAGCCGCGGCGCACACTGCGAGATAATTAAATAACAAAAAAAACTTCACTGGGATTCCGGCTCATCTCACCTCTGATGATCCAGCGAGGAGAAGAGACCCTTGTGGTTCCAGGGCTGGGCGGGCGAGTGCACCTCGGTGCCGGAGGCCTCCACAGACTGCTCCAGGGCGAACAGCAGGGCACCAACGCCGCCGGTAACAGCACCGATGGCGCCGATCAGCTGTTCGCGACACGCACACAACGAACGTCGATCGATGGGCGAAGGAAGAGTAAACGCGTTTTGAGGTTAGGTCCGCTTTGCTATTATGAAATGCTCGGTGTCCGCTTTAGTGACTAGTACTTACCTTTTTGTTGCTATTTGCCCAGCTCGAAGCCGTGGAAAGGTTCTTCGCCTGCAAACAAGCGAGAATATATTTAGTTTTATATCCCACAAAAGTTGCACGTAAGATTTTTGCGAGAAGTTACATAATTGTGGGTCGGGTGTAATCTACAGTTGCAATTGGTCGTTAGACCATTATTCATCACAGATACTTATTAGTTTGAACGACATTATGCGTGATTTAACTTAAAACATGACCATTATTTGCTAAATGAATGTTGTAATAGATGGAAACACTGGGAGTTTGTGGCTTGTTTAGAACTCAAGGAAAATGTAGTGTATGATGTTTGGGGGCGGCGGGGTTTTTTACCTGTTGCAGATTCAGTGCAGGCATAGATTTTAGCAATCTCAAGCCATTGAATCTTCGCAATGTCGCTGCCATGCTGGCCGGAGTAAAATTTTCTGCGTCTGGTCGTGTAAAGAAACTTAAAGGGCAGCGCGAATCTATCTATTCCACTGGCACTAAGTCGCTCGCTTCTCGCTGGCAGATGTTTACTCGCTGCCTTTCAGTCGTTGTACTTAAGAAAAGTTACTCCTCAGTGGGTACAATTTGCTCCACACTTATATGTGTGCACACCCACGCAGTTAACAGCAGTTGCTCCACACTTAACGCAACAGCTTATTTACTGCTAACATGACCAATTTCTGCTTTAATATACATTACATTTACATTTTACTGCTAAGTTAACATTTTGCACTGCTTACTTAACTGCGTTATCTGCTCAGCATTTTCTTCTTCTTAAAACAGCGTTTACTCCTCAAATAACATAATGTTATCGTTACAACAGCTGTGCACGCCCCCGCACCTAACAGAAAAACCTCACACAGCTACATCAAATGCGGGCACACTGTTCAAATTTTGCAATAATTATTGGCAGACGAATCATAGCAACGGGTGCATAAACAAATGCAAAAAAAAGCGCTTTTCATCGATTTCCCATAAGCGAAAAGTTGCCAAACTTTTTCAGCCATTCGAATAGAGCCCGAAAACATGCCGCAGGAGCAGACAACGGCAACGGCGACCTCATCGCACCAGCTCGATGACGAAATCGAAAATGTTCGCGTCGTGGTGCGTTCCAGGCCCATGGACAAGAACGAATTGTCCATTGGTGCTCTGGGTGCCATTCAAGTGGACAAAATAAATCGTGCAATTACCGTTATCAAGCCGAATGCCACCGCCAACGAGCCGCCCAAAACGTATTATTTCGACAACGTCTTCGACGGAGGCTCCAATCAGCTCGACTTGTATGTGGACACCGCCCGACCCATTGTGGACAAGGTACTGGAGGGATACAACGGCACCATCTTGGCGTACGGCCAGACAGGCACTGGCAAGACATACACCATGTCTGGGAACGCGGATTCGCCGCAGACCAAAGGCATCATTCCGAATGCGTTTGCGCACATCTTTGGGCACATCGCGAAGGCGCGCGAGAACCAGAAGTTCCTGGTGCGCGTCAGCTATATGGAGATCTACAACGAGGAGGTGCGCGATCTGCTCGGCAAGGATGTGAGCAAGAGTCTGGAGGTCAAGGAGCGGCCGGACATTGGTGTCTTTGTCAAGGATCTCAGCGGCTATGTGGTGCACAATGCCGACGACCTGGAGAACATTATGCGGCTGGGCAACAAGAATCGCGCCGTTGGCGCCACAAAAATGAACCAGGAATCGTCGCGCTCGCATGCCATCTTCTCCATCACCGTGGAGAGCAGTGAGCTCGTGGAGGGCGGGATGCAGCATGTGCGCATGGGCAAGCTGCAGCTGGTGGATCTGGCCGGGTCGGAGCGCCAGTCAAAGACACAGGCGAGCGGCCAACGGCTGAAGGAGGCCACCAAGATCAATCTGTCGCTCTCGGTGCTGGGCAACGTGATTAGCGCTCTGGTGGATGGAAAGAGCACGCACATTCCCTATCGCAACTCGAAGCTGACGCGCCTGCTGCAGGACTCGCTGGGCGGCAACTCAAAGACGGTCATGTGCGCCACCATCAGCCCAGCCGATTGCAACTACATGGAGACGATCTCCACGCTGCGCTATGCGAGTCGCGCCAAGAACATACAGAATCGGATGCACATCAATGAGGAGCCGAAGGATGCGCTTCTGCGCCACTTTCAGGAGGAGATCGCGCGGTTGCGCAAGCAGCTCGAGGAGGGCAGCTTTGAGGACGAACAGTTGCCCAGCGGCGAGGGCGAGGACGAGGAGGACACCGGTGACGATGACCTGGAGGCGCCCCTCGAAATTGAGGAGTCCACTGCTCCAGTGGCGGTCAGTCCCAGCGGCAAAAAGATGCGCAAAAAGCGCGAGAAAACGGACGAGGAGAAGGAGGAGCTGGCCATGCGCAAGAACGAGCATCTGCGCGAGATCGAGCATGCAAAGACGGAGCAGGAGCAGCTGCGCAACAAGCTCGTCTCACTGGAGGGCAAGATTCTGGTCGGTGGCGAGAACCTGCTGGAGAAGGCGCAAACACAAGAGAAACTGCTGGAGCAGTCCATCGCCGAGCTGGAGGAGCGCGAAAAATCCGAGCAGGCGTTGCGCCAAACGCTGCAGCAAAAGGCCACCGAGCGCATCGACATCGAGGAGCGCTACTCGACGCTCCAGGATGCCAGCACTGGGATCACCAAGAAGATCCACCGCGTCATGCAAATGCTGATGGGCGTCAAGTCGGAGCTGGCCGATCAGCAGCAGGAGCACCAGCGCGAAAAGGAGGGCATCTACGAGAACATACGCAGCCTCTCGCGGGAGCTGGCGCTCTGCGAGCTGGTCCTCAACTCGTACGTGCCCAAGGAGTACCAGTCGATGATCAACCAGTACACGCACTGGAACGAGGACATCGGCGAGTGGCAGCTCAAGTGTGTCGCATACACCGGCAACAATATGCGCAAGCACATCGAGCACAAGGCCGGCGGCAAGGAGCCCGAGTTCGTTGATCTCTCCCACGTTTATCTCAGCTACAACACGGACGGCGTCTCCAATCCCATGCGCGCCAAGTCGGCCCGTCCACGTACCTCGGGCGTACCGCGACCGACGACGGCGCGGCGCTACTGAAGCCGTCAATTCATAGTCCCGCTCCCAGTTCCAGTTGCAGTTCCAGTCCCAGCTCCGATCCCTGGGCCAGTGCATAATCATCTGGGCGGACTTCGTGCACAGTTTTGGTTTTTTTTGTTTCTGCTTGTGCTCTTTTATGGCTTGAAATACTTTTGCAAGGCGAACTTCAGTTCTTGGCCAATATTGAACTGTATTATTTAATTTGTTGTTAATTTATTCAGTAGGTGTCTGCAATAGTTACGATTCATAACTTTTAGGTTGAACAAAATGGTGCAATATGTTTATGTCTTTATTTTTAGTTGAATTAATTCTAATTTATTGTATCTCACTAAGCATAACACTTTTATAAATAGCCGCTAGTTGCATAAGGCAAATACGTGCTTTTGGCTTTTTAAATAAAATTACTTAATACTCAAAAATTGTAGCAATAAATACACTGGTTGTTGTTGCTCTTCTTATTTTGTTGTTAAATATTCCTCACTCGCAGCGCTCCGAAGTGTGCTAAGAAAATTTCCTCCATTTGAACTGCGTAACAAAACTAAATTTTAGCTCCGTGCATTTCAACTGGTTCCATAGTGTAGCGGTTATCACGTCTGCTTTACACGCAGAAGGTCTCCGGTTCGATCCCGGATGGAACCATGGTGAACAAATTTTTTTATTTATTTATTTTATATGTTATAATATATATTTTTATTAATTTTTGGTCTGTTCAACGATTTGAGAACAAAAAAAGCGAATCAAGATAACACAATAATGAATAAAATATATTGTAAAATTTTTTTCGTAAGCAAATATAAATATTTAAGAGTTGAGTTAGCTATAACCATAATCCATTTGCCTTTATGAATTATTTTTGCAAATATTTTTAAAAGATTAAAAAAAACATTTTTAAAAAAATAAATCCACATGGTTCCATCCGGGATCGAACCGGAGACCTTCTGCGTGTAAAGCAGACGTGATAACCGCTACACTATGGAACCCGTTGAACGGCAGGCGTCTATGTTCCTTTATTAAATGTGAGACCGAATTTTAACATGTTTGTGCCGTGTTTTTTAGGACACATTTAATTTATGTACTATTTTTAGTACATTTTCTTATTCAATATTAATGCTAAACGAGGTAAGAAAAAAAAATTAAAAAACACCCTGCGACAGTCATACAATGTCGTGGGTTTATTCGTTATGAGTCTTAATGCTATTTTTATATTGCATGGCTCATAATGGTTGTTTGTGTTTGCAACCTGCCTATGTCAGAACTGATAACACCCGTCACTGTACTTTTCCTAGTAGACATATATTACAGCAAAGGCTTTTTATTATGGCACGTTTAACTTGCATACGAGTGGATTGGATGAATAATTATTTTTCTATTGCCAAAATTAAAGGGGCGTGCGTACACATGGCTGGCATTTACACTCAATACGGTGCTCTCTTTTTCCCTCTCTGTGACAAGTGTGTTATCAGTTCGTGTGTTGACGTCACGAATAACAGTTTCATTTACACATACATTGTGAAATCTGGAGAGCAGCTTGTTGTTGCTATGGAAATGAATGTCCAATGATCGGCTCGCATAGCGGTACAGGCAATTGAGTCATAAATGTGTGTGCTGCTAATTGAGCGTAACGAAAGAGAGAGAGAGAGAGAGAGAGAGAGAGAGAGCGAGAGAATATTTTGTACACTGGACAACATAATTATACTACTGGTGTGTTGCTATTTGATTTATCAACTTTTATATATTTGAAAATAAATTTATAGGCTTTTATTTTTTATAGGTAAATAAAATATAATTAATTATAAAACGTAAGTAAATGTGTGTAACTTATAAATATTTGCAAAACAAATTTGTCAAAATCCAAAAGTGTGAAGCATGCGCTTTACTGACAAATATATACATCTTCTTAATTTTAACGTCTCATATAAATTATTTAATATTGTTGAAAATAACATTGGTATGGTGCACACACTCCTAAACGATCTTCAGCCCTGTAGTTGAGTGTTGTTGAGTTGAGCGTCGCTCTCACGCACGTTTGCTCAGCGAGTTGGTTGTATGTGCAACATTTTGGTTGGACTTCGTTTGGGATCTAGTTGGCTTTACCCCGGACGACATGTTGTGGTTCAGTTGATATTCGTTAACGCTGATCGTTAAACGTCGCCGCATCTTCGTATCGAAAAATATTTTGTGTTTTTATTTTTTTTATTCGTAAATCGTGAATTGTGAATCGTTCGTATTGTCGTTGTCTCTTAATTTCACATCAATGTGCAACCAGAAATAAATATATAAAACAAAGCGTAAAAGTAAAAGCGCGCGAGTGCAAATAAAAAGTGAAATAAAATCAAATTAAAAGAAACGCCACGTTCTCGTGCTCTACAAATACTTTTGCATGCTCAAACGCTGATATACATTCAAACGCCGCCTCGCATAGCAACAGTCGCGGCATTTCTCAATCCACAAACATAATCATAAATCTATACGCACTTTCTTCAAGAAAAACGAACTAATTTACGATTTTAAATATCACTTTTCTCGCAAATTATTAAAAAAAAAAAGAAATAGAGAGAGAGAGAGGCAAACCGAAAGCCAAAAATTAAATTATCCGGTGTGGTTCCAATGTAGCCCTTCATTGCTGATTAACACGAGTCCGTTGTGTGACTATATAGCCGTTTCGTGTTAAATAAAAGTCAAAAAGTGGCAGATATTAGCGAACAAAATATATAACAAATAACGATTCATCAACCAAAAAAAATCTAACAATAAGCAGCGCACACTTTGCGTGAGTCACCAGCCACACAAATTTTCCGGTGAGTTTTACATAAGTTTTTTTTTTTTAGTTTTTGATCAATGGATCTGTGACAAACACACGTGTATCTATTCTATTCTATAAAGAATAGGAACTAAATAGTGCAAACTGTTAAGGGGCTTGTCAACACGATCGTGTGTGCACTTAAACAAATATTGATTTCGCCTTGAAGGAAAACCCGCTACGCAATTTCGTGGACATTGTCTGTCTAGAAATCAGGTCAATATTTTTATATATACATACATAATTCGCACTTCTTTAGAAGTATTTATTTTGTTTTTTATTGCGCCGACGGTTAATGCAAATGCGCAAATCAAGTCTGAGATGTGATTACTAAATCAGAATTGCGGAGATCAGTGGACGGACAGAACAGCAGGCAGACATGACTCAACAGTTTAACGGGGGTTGTTTCTTCTTCTTGCATTTCCAATCAGCAGACTTCTAGAGTTTTCCTTTTATTTTTGTTGTTGTTGTTTGTTACCTCAGCTGATAATCGTTCCTCGGGAAATCCATTTCGATTATAAATGTAATTTTTTTTTTTTTTTTGGCAACTGCAGCAAACTGATAAGAAAACAACAGTCAAAGCCCGACGAGTGAGTCAAGTGCAATTAGCTGAAGGCCATAATTGCCAAGAGTCTTAATATCTGTTTGAGTTGGAATTCGCAGCCGGAAATCTGATAGTAGGCAACTCCGGGTCCCGCTGAGTGTTGTTCCATCCATCGGAGGCGTTGTTTGACTTGCCAAAACGAGGTGGGACAAGTGAATGGGGTCACATGAGAGGATTGGGTGTGTGTGTGCGTGTGTGTGCGTGTGTGTGTTGACATGTGTCACGCACAGAGAGACAGATCAGACAATGCATCCGGGACTTATCTTGGGCAAATATGTGTGAAAAGCGGTAGCGGCATCCAAAAATAAATGAAGTATTTACGCAGACAGCTGTTTGTTTGCTGTTATTGTTGTTGTTGTTGTTTTTCCTTTTCGCGAACATTTGTTATCTGCATAAGCTGATAAGATTTTGGAGTCAAAGTGGATGGCATAAAAAATTACTTGGCATTCAGTTTAGTTTCCGCGTCGGATCTGCCAAGATTCAAGATAGAACCGCTCAAGGAATAATTAAAGAAATATCTTTTGCGAAATAAAACTCTTTTTTAAAGATGGAAAATGTTCAATTTGGGTAAAGTCTTTTTTCTTCTTATATGTAAATCGAAAAGTCCTTAACTTAGTTTTTGCACTCAGCTAAAGTAAAAGTTGAGCGGTGATCGAAAAGGCAATGGCCTAGAATAAGAATACAAATAAAAAACAGAAAACCAACAATAAATCGTTTTAAATTACCTCGACACGAACATGATCGAACATGAGAAGGCAGCCAAAGAGCGTACACAAAGCCGCCTAGCAACGAGCCGCTCAATTCGGGAATCCAAGATCTCAACATAACAAATAAAAGGCAATAAGAAAAAAAAAACAAAAACAAAACAAAACAAAAAACTATAAAAGCACTTCTATGCCAACAAGAACTGTGAGGTAAGGAAAGGGGGGCAAGCGAGACAGCAACAGCTTCTATCACATGCTGACGGGGGCAGGTCTTTGCGTAGAAGTTGCCAGGCTGCTTGTGCAGACGGGCAGACAGTCAGACAGCCAGACAGACAGACGGTAAGCGGAGCCAACGATCGGGGCAGCTATTGTATCTCAAAGATATACAGACAAATGAGGTCAAAATCCTTGAGGTTCTTGTCCTTCTGCCGGATACGAAGCGAATTGAAGCGAAGTCGGTTAAGAAACTGAAGAAGGTCACTTTTACGCTCCCCTTCTTTTTAATTTAGCTGCATGTGTGTGTGTGTGAGTGTGAGTGTGTGTGTATATCACATTAAGTCTTTGATATTGAGCGACAATTGTCAATCAATTAACCAGTCTCAAGTCTTGCCAGACACTCGTCTAAAGCATATAGATATATATACATATCTATATATACATATATATTATCTGATGACTTTGTTGCACACACAATTTCATTTAGAGCTATGTAAATGACAATTCATCATCGAGTCCCATGGTTGCCATTTTAATTAGTTGTTTATTGAAGATGGCCGGGAATTCCACGTCAATTAACGGACTTTCATCATTGACCCCCTTTAAGTGGGTCAAATTTGTTGCACCCAAAGAAAGTAGAAATTTGATGGGAAAATTGCTTAAATACGTTTTTGTTTTTTCTTCCTTAACTGCGCACTTAACTGAATGTCAATTTCAATTGAATTTAAGTTGAAGCGACTTCTAGTTTCGAACTATGCGGAAAAACGATCGCATTCAAAGTCGCATTCAAAGTGGATTCATATATGGAAATGATGCTAAATAAATGACGCTGTGCATAATCAAATGTAAAATTCAAACGAATCGTTTAACAACGGCGCTTTTAAGTACTCTATAATAATGTACCTGGTATTTAATTAATTTTTTAACTAAAAGTAATTTGTGTCGAGATGTTAAACCGGTTTCTAAATGGTTTTGTAAGGGTTCGAAAATGATCTTTTTGGCATTTAAAAATTGAATGTTTTCGCTGTTAATCATTATCAACGATTTTAGCAATTTTAATTTAAATGGTGAATTTTTTCATATTTATTTTTATTATATATTTCAACGTCGTGCTTAAACCTCTTTCAACGATTTGTAAAACCATTTCATACCAGCTTTAAAGCATATTTTTAAACCACATATGAACTAGTTTTGAACCACATTTGATCAGTCAGTATTCACATGCTTGACAATCAGAATATTTATTATATATGTATGTTCGGTTCGTAACAAGTGCTTCATTGAAAACCTGCTGCGGCATGAAAATGTGAGTTGCCCATAAAAGTTGGCAGATAGTCACGTGCGTCTTTCTCAGCCTCGAGTCACAACCGATAAATGCACGGGCTGTCATAAATAGTTGCACCAAGTGCTTCTCGACCTGTTCAGCATTGGGTTAGAACTCTTTTACCCACAGCACGAGTGCATTTCGTGTGCTTGGGCCGCAGATTGATCTCCGCTGACGGCCAAACCCGAACGGTCAAGTTCAATAGAACACTCTGCTCTGGCCGTGCCCTGAAAAGTTTTCGCTTTTCAACAACGCAAATCACCGTTGTCGGCGCTGTCGAATTTTCCGCTCGCCAATTTCAGAGCCGCCACAGTTTTGGTGGAAGCGTCAAGGCAGTCGGACGAGATCGTCGAGCGGCGCGCGCAAAAATAAAATTCGTATTGTGTTTTTATTGTTTTGAAATTTTGTTGCGGCCAGCGCATTGACGTAAACGGGGTTTTATCGTAACGATACTTATGTGAATATATGTATGTATATATATATGCCTAAAATATAAAATATTTGGCGGTCGCGTTGAATTGCTGCTGTAGGCGAAATCAGTGCAGATTTTTCCGGTTTTCGACAATCTATTTAAACGACAAACCGAGTATTTCAAATCCATAAATAATTTGCACATTTTGGAAAATAACCAAAACAATATTTCGGAAATATTTTTGGACAACAGCTGATTCAAGATTTAATAGATGTGGACAGTTTTCTACCGAAAAGGTAAATGAACTCTGCCAGCTAACAAATTGCTAGAAATCAAGTTTATATAAAAGCCGAAGATGACCTCTGCTCTGTTATGTGTATCTTTATCACAGCCAAATTGTTGCTGTTGACATTTATACTATATTAAAGCCGAAAATAGCTAAAAGGCAAATGGCTAAAACGAACAAAGAAGAAAACCAGCTGATCGGTGAAATATGTAAGGCAATAGAAATGCTCATGAAATAAATATATAAACTTGCGTTTTCAATGGTATTGTTTGGATCCAGAAATACAACTTGCAAATCATTGCAAATTTCTTTCTTTTTTTTTTTTTTTGTATTTTTAACGGAAATGCGGAACGTATTTCAGGTGTGAATTGCGTGCAAATGTAATCGTTAGAATAGAAAACAAACAAAATAACAATGATGAAAATGTTAATATTATGGGTAAATGTGATAATCTGTTTAATAGAAATACAAATTCAGTTTTTTTTTATCATAACATTTTCCATTTGTCTTGCTCAGATTATTGATTATAATGAAATCTATTATTGTATTAAGCTGATTAACAATTCATTAAGCATTCACATCAGCTGAGATCTGTTCATATTTCTATGCGTTTGTGTCAGCTGTTAATTGCGTGTTGTTATTTATATATATATATGCATATATATATATGTATATATAGCTGCATGCGTTCCCCGAATGCATGCCACATAGATGCGAACTCAAATAACTTTGGCTACCGCCAGACACGTGTATTGCATTCGAAATTCTCCAGACATCGCGACGTCTGCGTTGCCTATATAAGCAATAATCATATTTACGATATAAGTTGATCCTGCAGTAAACGAAATTTCAGTTTTTGATTACACAGTTATTCTTTTCATTATAAAAGAGCCACTTTGTTTGGCTGTCTGCTGCTGTTCGCCTCCGATTACAGTTTCGCTTCGCTTTATCAGTTGGCGCTGACGACGCGTGGCAGCCAGCAGGTTTTGTTGTTGTTGTTGTTGTTTTGATGGATCGTATAACTGTGATCGAGCGCTTGGCTCTGAACTCGTAATTGATTGACTATGCAAATATTAAGTTGTATTACAATATTATCCAGAATGATCCATATATATATTTTGTGTCTTTTTTTTTTGCCAACTTTGCTGTTTTCATTCAGCATAAATTGAGGTTCCCACGTCAGCGACAGGTCGCTGTTCGTTCTTTTTTTTTGGGGGCTACTGTTGCCAAGTGAATAACTTATGCTGGCCAAGTGAATTATTTATGAAACGGGTCCCTTTATATATAATTTTCTGAATTGGAACGAAGCATTCAATTTAACGAAGTTCGATCACGTGTCGAGCCCATGAAATGCTTCGTAATATTCGCCACAAAATTTCAACAAAAAAAAATTGCCTCATGTTGCGTTTGTTTTTCGAAACAAATATTAAATATTCGCACTAAATGCCAAGTATTGTGGATTTTGAATTTGTTTTTGTTGTTTATTACTTAGTTTCAACTTTTTCCATACATTTTTAATTAATGTTGGGTTTTTCCTAAGTTTATTTTGTATATATTTTTCCGATGCGAATATGCGTATTTAATTTATTACTGTTTATCAAAGAAGTCATTAGCGAGGCGTATATAATATGATTTGTTGAAGGAATCGTTTAGCATAATGGTAAATAATTTGAAATTTACTGCCGAGGAGGGCCTCTAAATCATGAATAGATATTGTTTATCTTGGAAAAGTTCTTGGTAGTGGAATATTATAGAATATATATTATATCACCCGTATTGAGTTTTAGTAACAGCTGCTTCCAGACAGCGGCTGTCTATTTAATCTTATCAATATGGAATCCACCTGGAAACACAGTGCGACGACATATTTGGAGCGAAAGTTTATGTGAACAGACTTTGGCATCGACTTAGTCAATTATTTACACTCGGCTTTGTTGATTGATTAGCTGGCAAAACATTGGCTAGAATTTACAGTTGGCAACGGGGTGGTTCGCTATCGTATCTAGTTTAGTGGATCAGTTGGGCTGCAGGCTCTTTCGATTTGAATTTGAATTTGTTTTTGGATTGGTGCAGTGCGCACATTGAACTCAATAAATCAGGCAGGGTACGCTGTCAACATCAAAGCGAAAAAAAATACTTTGTGTGCTGCATAAACAGAGGATGATAACGATAATAAAACTGAATTAACTACAGTTGGCGGCAGAAGAAAAAGACGTCAGCTAACTGTTTGGGATTACGGGAATTAGACGCTATATTTAAAACAGTTTGTTTTCAACTTTTGGCTATTAAACAGCTCCTCCTCGTTATTGACGTCATTGCACAAATTAACGGCTAGAAGTGGCGTGGAGCTGGCGCAGTTAGTCAACGGATTGGCAGCTTAATGATTGACAGCTGCTTCTGGCCCTGAAGCTGATGTTCGGACTATCTCTTTCGTTTATAATGCGAGTCAATTTCAGTTTATAAAACATAAACAGAAGTAACGATTTCAGGGGTGAGGGGTGGGGATGCTGCACTGATTTTCACGGCCTGCAGCTGCTTTTTACTTGTTTATTTGCACAAGTGAAACGAAAATGAAATTTATTTCAAGTTGGTTCATTGCAAGGCAAATGTTCTTGGCCAAGTACAGTCTCATGATTCCGTAAAAGTACCGACGATTGTGCGATTTGATAAACCAATATTTAATAGCAAATATAGTTATTAAATGCCTGATAATTTCATGCGATTTAAACGAGGTGTTGGCCATCATTAATTCAGAACGAGTTCATTTACATATGTAAATATATATATATATATATACTTGCCATGTTTTCCTTAGCCGGTGTATTTATAAAGCCGGTCAGCTTATCAATTCGCTGGCATAAAGTCCGACAGCTGCGGGAAATTCTGATCGTAAAAATACATTTTAATTCCTCCAACGCAGAATGCAGCATAACTTAAGAGCTTTAATTGAAAATGTATTTATAATTCGCAAATTGTTTAAGCATCATATTTGTGAGTTTCTGCAAATGAAACCTGTCTGTTTGCAACAGCTTTAATATTTATTTATAATTCACAAGCGTTAATTTTCTGTTACTTAAGCTTGATTTGCAATTCACAAATTGTTTAAGCATTGAATTAGCGACTTTTTGTAATGCAAAATAGCTGATGTAAATGTAAATTTTAGTTAATTTCAATTATAATTCGCAACTTGTTCGCGAGTTAATAGAGTAGCAACAGTATTGAACTTTAACATCGCACATGACACATCAGCTGGCCTGTGCTCCAATTGGAGCCAGTTAACAACAAGACGTCAGCAAGATGGGACCACCAATCAATTGGGCCTCTCATATTTTATTGCAAATTGCGCCCAGTCATAAGGTTTATGATTGCAAGCCAAACAGACAGATAAAAAAAAAAAAAAGAATTGAACGCGTGCGCTTGCGCAGGCTCTTTAGAAATGTTTCGGATAAACAATGTCTGTCCCCTGTCGTCGGTCGTAAATATATCATGAGATGCGCGCAATTGAAACAACAAACAAATTTGCGTTGACCGAGTGAATTTGTATTGGCGCCGCCTTAAAACAATTATCATCTTATAAAACCCTTCTCTCTTCTTCTTTGCAGTACTTCAAATGGGTTGACTTGTGATATTTAAGCTTCCTGGACCCGGGAAACAAAAAGGTAAGTTGCTCCTACTACTAAATATATAATATACATATATCGAATACAATTTAAAAATGATTTTGGGCTATTTTTGCTCAGACTTTAAGCTACTTTTCGTATGTGCTCGATTTCCGTTGTTTGTTATTTTAAATAAAACAGAAATTGCCAATCGATAGCTCTTTTCCATTTATGCCAGAACATTAATTGTATTTGTTTGTTGACTGATTGATGCCTCTGTTTCGCCAAATGGCGTTTTGTATCTGACAGATACACAGAAACGCAATGTAAAACAGCTATGAAATTAGGTGAATTAATTCACTTGTTTGATTTTCAATTTCAATATTACGATAGAATCCACGTGCCCAAAGATTTCATCAATGCATAGCAAACTTAACGGACAACGGGGCGTATGCGCATTTTCATTGTATTCAATTTGTTTATCTTGTCGACTTGTTCTACAAGTTAAAATTTTCATTGGTATTTCTATTTACATACCTTGATATACTCCCCCGTTTTTTTTCTTTCTTATTTTTACATATTAAGAGGCAAAGCCTTGAGATTCTTAACCAGATATTATTAAATAAAAAAAGGGGGGCATGTGTTTTGCAATTATCTAAATAGGGGCAATATGTGGCATTAGTGCATAATTTATATGCATATCTAAAGCTAGACTTCTGCCCGCTGATATATGTAGCTGCCACCTTTCCATGTACATAGAACAGGTGGGGACTGTAAATGTTTACCTGTTTGGCTGTTGGCGCCATTAAAATTCGCTACTCAAGAGCCACTTGGGCCATAAAATTAATTTCAAAATTTTACAAATGCTGCAAATTTGTTTACCCATGCGCAAAAAAATAGGTGCGAAACTATTTCAAATTAAGCATTGGTCAGTAAATGTGGATATATATATGTATATATATGAATATATATATATATATATAATAGTTTTGGGGGCATTTATATGGGTTTTGAATATGAATTATCGATCAAGTTTCTGTTTTTGGGGATAAATCTAATTGAGATGAATTACAAATGAAATTTAAATGGGGTAAATGTTTATTATTATTCGACGGGGAATGCGCATTTTATAAATATTTAGGCTAATGGAACAATAATGGGCGTTCTTTTCAATAAAATGCACAATTTGTATTCAAAGAAAACGAATTTGTATTTAATATATTTTTTCGGTATTTATTCTAGGGATACATTTTGAACATATGTAAATCCATCATCATAGCAAAAGACACACAGACACAGCTCAGCCTGCTACTGGACATAGCGGCAAGAAAACCACACCCATCGCAACCACAATAGCAACCACCCGCAACCCGCCATAAGATCAGTTACAGTGTTAAAATTTAATTGAATTTTTAATTGAGAACCGCTTGAAACACTGCCCAAGAGCAGAGCCCACACCGATGAACCAAACGGCCGTTTCGCTCGACAGCGCGGCCAACCTGATCATCATCATCAGCAGCAGCAGCAGCAGCAGCAGCAGCAGCAGGCAACACCAATCGCATCCTGGCCAACTGATTGCCACCACACTGGGTCACTCCTACGCCAAACGCGCCGATCTCAACTATTGGCAACAGCAGCCGCTGGGCGAGTGAACTGAACTGAACTGAACTGAACTGGAGTGAACTGAAGTGAACTGAATAGTAGAAGGGAAGTGAAGAGAAGAGAAGTGAAGTGAGGTGAACCAAAAGTTATTTGCTGCCTAAACGAACACGTAGCGGCTTCAAGACGGACGGAACAATGCTGAAAGTCGTCGGTGCATCATGGCAGAAAACACGAATAGGAACGTATATACTGATCGGTGCCGGTTTACTGGTGATCGGTGCGTTCTTCATCGGGTATATGGAGCGGCCCGAATACGATGGCACCTATTGCGCCACCGCACTGTGGACCAAAAAGGTGGGCTTTCAAATTGAGAATTGGAAACAGCAAAACGATTTGGTAAACATTCCCAAAGGTGTCGCCAGAATATGCTACAAGGATTCCGTCTATGAGAATGGGTAAGTTGTTAATCAAATTTCCATGGATATTTGTTTGCCAGAAGCTAACAGATTTGTTCCCCTCCAGTTGGGCACAAATTGAGGTGGAGACGCAGCGCAGTTATCCAGACTGGGTGCAGGCCTACGCCGCTGGCATGCTCGAGGGCTCGCTGACCTGGAAGAACATCTACAATCAGTGGGCCAAGTAAGGGAAAATCTCAACGAACCCATTCCCGGTGCATATTCGCTCATTGTACTCTGTCTTTTCTAGCACGATTTCATCGTCCTGCGATCGCGATGAGAGCTCGGAAAAGTTCTGCGAGTGGCTGCGCGATCTGCTAACCAGAAACTACGAGCATATGAAGAAGGAGGCGGCGGAGAAGGCCAGCCGTGATCACTATTGGCATCAGTTGCATTTAATACTTAACCAGCTGGAGGGAATGCAGTGGGGCTACATGCGCGGAGCATCGCGGGCGCGCTCCGATTTGGAGGACGAAATACCACTCTCCGAGTTTCTGTTGATGAATGCGGCCGCTGATATCCAGGATCTAAAGATCTACTATGAGAACTATATACTGCCCAATGGCACCGCCGAAGCGGGCAGCAAGAACTTCTTTCTGCCCAGCGCATCGATGCTGACGCGGATCATGCGACAAGAGCCGGCGCCACAGTCACCGCAGTCGCCACAGTCGCTGCAGTTGCTCTTTGGCCACAGCACAGCCGGCAGCTATTCGTCGATGTTGCGCATCCAGAAGCGCTACAAGTTCCACTTTCATTTTGCGCCCGATCAGCGTTCGAATACGGTGCCTGGGGCGGACATCACCTTCACTGGTTATCCGGGCATTATAGGCTCCACGGATGACTTCTATGTGGTCAAGGGACGGCAGGTGCAGTCCATTGTGGGCGGCGTGAGCATCAAGAACGAGAATCTGGCGCTCTGGAAGGACGCAAAGATTGAGAATATGGTGCCGCTTGTGGCACGCGTCATGGCCGCCAATCGGATTGCACAGAACCGACGCACCTGGTCGCGTGCCATGGCCCGTCATCCGGCCACTGGGGCCAAGCAGTGGATCACCGTTGATCTGAATAAGCTGGGCGCTCAGGACAATCTGTACAATGCCCTGGATGCGGATGAGAAGCATGATGATGCGCCGGTGCCGTTGAACGAGAAGGATATTGCTGCCATCAATGAACGCCACGATCAGCTGAAGAACATGGTCTGGATTGCGGAACAGCTGCCAGGTCGCCTAGTCAGCAAGGATGTCACCGAGAACTTCCTGGTGGCCGGCAACTCCACCTGGCTGGCCAACGGGGTGCCCTATTTCGGAGAGATTCTTATGGCCAGCGGCATCTCGCGGGACAACTACAGCGAGGATCAGGATCTGACGCCCGCGGAGGAGTCGGAACTGACCAATCTGGAGGCAGTGGACAAGTATCTGCGCAAGCACGGCTTTCGTGGCGATCTGCTGGGCGAGGAGTCCATCGCGTATGGCAACATCGACCTCAAACTGTTCTCCTACAATGCGCGCCTGGGCATGAGCGACTATCACGCCTTTGCCGGGCCGATCTTCCTTAGACTGCAGCACGCGCAGGCCAGAACGCTTGAGGAGCCCCACGTCCAGGTGGCGGGGAATCAGGCGGATCAGGCAGCGCCCGCCGCCATTGGCGACGAACGTCTCAGTGTGACCATAGACGATGCAGCCAGTCTGGCGGAACTGGAGCTGATCACGGAACGGCGTCCGGTGCGCAATGATATGCGCGCCATAGCCATGAGAAAGATCGGCAGCGGTCCGTTCAAATGGTCCGAAATGAGCAGTGTGGACGATGGCAATCATGAGGGTCATCCCGACGAGTGGAACTTTGACAAGGTGTCGCCCAAGTGGGCCTGGTAATCTTAAGAGCTGGAAACTGTTCTCCAGAATTTTCACAAACATCGCAATAGAAAAACAATTCTCAATCGAATTTCACAACCGACAACAACTGCGAAGCAATAATTGTCTTTAGATACGTTATTTTAGATTCGTCATTTGTGTGTTCCTAGCTAATAAATTGTCGTGCGTAGAGAAGTCAATTGTGTTGCGTCCATAGTCATAAATTGTAGTTGTGCCCTGTAAAATATCAATGTCAATTATTGTCTTCCAGTTGATATATGTAAATGTTTTTTAAAACCAATTGTAACATCTGTAGTCTCAAATTTTAGTTCATAATAGAATTTTTTATATATGAAATGAAACAAGAACAAACTCAAGCCAATAAAATTTTGTATTTATTTTCGCTAAACGAAATTTTTAAAATTGCGGTAAAAAGCTGTCTTCGCTTTGTGAATTGTAAAGCGCCATCTAGCGGCAAAGTGTGTTAAGCTTTTGCTTGTGCTTTTGCGTTGTGTGTGGACTTTAAGTGGATTGTATTTGTGCGGTCAGTAACATGTTTTGTTTTGTTCGAATCTGTTTGACATTAATCACATTATATTAAACATAAAGTAGATATTTTATGCTGCAATATATTTTAATTAAGGTTTGTGCATTTGTTATTTTATATCATTATTTATAGGATTATTGTTTACTAACCCGTTTAATTACCTACTTTCACTGCACTTAGTTTAATTTGAAGTCATTCTCACTCATCCCAAGTTTCGAATTTTACTCTTCTGTTAAAGCAAATACCCTTCATTGTTCTGCTCTTCAAAAATAGCGCATTCATTATTCAGATTGCGAAATAAATTACCACTCATTGCATTCAGTTGCCCAATAACCGCAACGAACACACACAAGAAAAACTTTTGCTAAATAATTCGTAAAATGTTCGCATCAATTGCTATGCCATCGGGTATATCTATTTCGGAATTGAATTTGTTGTATTCTGCGACTGACTTACAAACGAGGCCAATTACTTTAAGATACTTTGTCGAAAACTTCGCGAAACTTTATAGGAAATTTGCCTTTGTCTAACTATTTGTACGACAACAAGACAATTGTGAATGCAACATTCAAAGTGGCAAAAAAGCCACGAGATGTGGAGCAAATGAGACGGATAGAGGTGACGGGATTGTGTGTAAGAGTGGGTTAGATGTATGCGGAGAATGCGAGCGGCATCTGAGGAAAGATAGAAAAATCCCCTTTTATGCTTTGATTATGGTAATTTTGCGATTTGTTTTCATTGCAGTGAAACATGCAATTTTCCTATATATACATATATCTAAGAAGAGCAAACTTCGAGCTTTACCCACACACACACACACAGACAAACACACCCACACACAGATACACGGAGAAGGGGCTAGAGATACACTTGTATTCGGACTAGTACTCTATATAGTATACTGTATAATATGCAGTGCACCGTAAAAGGAACTGCTTTGCCGTCTGCTTGACAAAGACGATGGGCAAAGTCGAACTCAAACTCCGGGTCCGGCATTTGCATAAGTTGTGCAGCGAGCGCAAAAGGAATTACGGGCAAGTATTTTGCATACATTGGGCCCAAAGCACATCCACTGACTTTGGCCAACGGCAAAGGCGCTGCAATGGCTTTTATAGAAATTACAATATATATATATATATATATGTATATATCGTATAAATATACATTTATGTATTTACCACCTACCACTCGGTGAGTTATGGGCCAGCTTGTTGGCCCGCGGCTAATATCAATAAACGTAAATTTACTTTGATGCTAATGATTCGGTTGATGGCGTTGTCAGCCGCACGCATATATAAATATATACATATATCTCCATATATACATACATATATACCCGCCGATTAATGCCGTTATTGATATATCAATGGGCCAAAGGGGTAAATTAGTGCGTCAGCGCAGTGCAAATAGCCGCAGGTCAAGCGGCATTTAGCTACATAGCCGCGCCCCGCCTCCGTCTCCGCCACGCCCTCGTTTCACACTGATTTATAATTGTATTAGTTTTTTTGTTGTTGTTGTTGTATCCAGCAAAGCTTAGCTGCAGCTGCAGGTGTTCGCATTGTTGGCATTTGGCATTTGATTTATGGCCCAAAGCGCATCGAGCGACCAGTGTTTTTCGACGGCAAACGCGGCGTATACGTAACATATGAGCATTTGCCCCGATGCGTATGCTTCATTTAATTATGTGCGTGCGAATGGATTCCATACTCTAATCTGATAATGGGTGACTTTGGTCTCAATGCTAACAATGTAACATTATAGATAGATATCTATTATATCTATATCTATCATTATAGATAGATATCTCAAGGATTGAAGTTGAGTCAGCTGAGTAGTTAACGATGATAAAGTATAACTAGAAAAAGAGTTTTTTTTTTTAATTTTTTGTGTATATTAATTGTTGATTATTTGTTGTTCTTATTATAACAAAATTGATCAATTTCAATTTATTGCATTTCAATTAAATTTTAAACTAAATTGAATATAGTTGTTCACTCTGAAAGTTAGGGTAATACAGCTTCGGCTGATGCTGTTGTTGGGTTTTGTTTGGCAGCAAAGTGCAAATTGATTTATTATGAGCCGTAAATATTTGATGAAATTAGTTTTCGATATTTGTGCGCTGTTTGGGCTTATGAACAAATTGTTAGATTTGCGCAACCCCTGCCCCAGATTCGAATTTTGATTATTGTACACATGTAGCAGTGTTTATCCCTCTCTCTCCCTCTCCCTCTCTCTCCCTCCCGCCCGCTCTCTGTTGCTCTTTAGGGCCAGCCAGAGTGTGGCTGCCCCGCGGCCATTGGCAGACAAAGGATGCGCCTGGGATCATTTTATATATTTGCTCATTTATTTGAGGCAATTTTTGTTAAAGGCCAAAAGCTGCCCTTGAAGGCACACAAATCCACACAACGTTCGGTTAAACATCTTAATAACGAATTTGTAAAGCTTAGCTGCAACAACAATGATAAGGCCGCCGCCCTTCGGAAGGGTCCTATACCGTCGGGCAGCCCCCGATAAGCACGCGCTGACTTTAAAGAATTTGCCCAAATAAATACTGAAACATCTCAACCCAAGTGCCGAACAATGGCCCCGCCACACATTTGAGTCTGTTGCACATTATTGTGTGTGCGGGCGTTTTTTTTTCCTTTTATATATGAAGGTTTTTTTCATTTTTTTTTTTTTTGCTAGGTCATGGGGTCATCAATTTCGGAAACTGGCACAGCTTGCGCTGCTTTCACGATTGTGAATTAATAAAAAACAAGAACATTGCAGTCGGGCGATACCGACTGCGTTATACTCGTTCACGTTCTTAAATAAAAGATTCCATAGCTCCCATTTTTGTCAAAAGTGAACCGATTTTTACGTTTGATGGCATTTTGATCATGATTTGTCCTAAATATTGACTCCACATGCAAAATATATTCATTTTCGAAACTAAAATTTTTTTTTGAATTTTTTGGTCAAAAAAGCATGTACTCCCCCTTGTGAATTTTAGAAAAAATTATTTTTTCAAAATTTAGAATTGCGAATTAATAGTTTTAATCGATTTTATTTGTCACAATTAGCATAAAAAACAACATTGAAAGTGATTTTGGGGGGTCAAATTTTTGGTCAAAAATCATCCCAAAATCGACAAAAATTTTGACATGTAAAGTTGTCAGATTCCATAGCTCCCATAAATCAAACCCCCATAAAATGGTCAAAAGTGAACCGATTTTCACGCTTGATGGCATTTTGATCATGATTTGTCCTATATATTAATTCTACATTCAAAATTTATTCATTTTCGCGATAGCACAATTTTTTTGAATTTTTTGGTCAAAAAAGCATGTACTCCCCCTGTGAATTTTGGAAAAAAAATTTTTTCAAAATTTAAAATTGCGAATTTATAGTTTTAATCGATTTTATTTGTCACAATTAGCATAAAAAACAACATTGAAAGTGATTTTGGGGGGGTCAAATTTTTGGTCAAAAATCATCCCAAAATCGACAAAAATTTTGACATGTAAAGTTGTCAGATTCCATAGCTCCCATATATCAAACCCCCATAAAATGGTCAAAAGTGAACCGATTTTCACGCTTGATGGCATTTTGATCATGATTTGTCCTATATATTAATTCTACATTCAAAATTTATTCATTTTCGATAATACAATTTTTTTGAATTTTTTGGTCAAAAAAGCATGTACTCCCCCCTTGTGAATTTTGGAAAAAAAATTTTTTTCAAAATTTAAAATTGCGAATTTATAGTTTTAATCGATTTTATTTGTCACAATTAGCATAAAAAACAACATTGAAAGTGATTTTGGGTTGGGGTCAAATTTTTGGTCAAAAATCATCCCAAAATCGACAAAAATTTTGACATGTAAAGTTGTCAGATTCCATAGCTCCCATATATCAAACCCCCATAAAATGGTCAAAAGTGAACCGATTTTCACGTTTGATGGCATTTTTGATCATGATTTGTCCTATATATTGACTCCACATTTAAAATATACTCATTTTCGAAAATTCAATTTTTTTTGTGAATTTTGGAAAAAAATATTTTTCAAAATTTAGAATTGCGAATTTATAGTTTTAATCGATTTTATTTGTCCCAATTAGCATAAAAAATAACATTGAAAGTGATTCTGGGGGAGCTTTCCAGTAATATATATCCCAAATTTGGTGACTCTAGCTCATAAACTGTGGGGGATATAGCCATTTCAATTTTTTAGGGCGCTGGCGCTGGGGAGCGTTCTAGTGGGCGTGGCCAGGACATCAAGGAAAAAATTTGGTGGCTCTATCTTTAAAACTGTGGGAAATATTCAAATATTATATATCGATTTGCGATTTGAGGAGTATCGACATGTTATCGTACTGCTAGCCTACCAGTGGGCGTGGCACAAAAATCTTAACACTTTGTCTGAAGAGGATAACTACAAGTATATATCCATATATTTCAAGTCTCTATCTTCAATAGCGCCGAAAAAAGTTGCGTTCATTCGGACGGTCAGACCGACAGCATGACGGCCATTGCACAAACCCAATATACTAGTTTCACTACGTGAACGAGTATAGAAAAGAAGGAGCCTTGGCGACAACGTCGCTTGGCGGCTGCGGAGACCATCAAAGCAGCATTTGAACGAGGTGCCCCAAACCGGAGGCTGCCTTTTAATTGTCGTTTATTAATGGACATTTTGGCAGTTTTTTATATTTTGGGGGCAAAATGACAAAATAGTTGCTCTTGATAAATGAGTTTTGAGTGCACTCAAATTGAAGGGCAGCAAGAATTTTAATTTGATTTTTCTTTTTGGTGAATTAATCAATAAATACGTAATAATAAATATAGTATTTACGAGTAAAACTGAATGTATGAAAACAAGTTATTAAGTTCGTTCGCCGCAGCTTAAAATAGCTGCAATGCCAATGAACGGAGGTAGTCAAGTGTTTAAGCCAAGTTGCAGCTACTTCAAATCTTCTGGGTTGCAAAACAAGCGGCAAAACAATAAAATTATGCCAGACCCACTCGAGCCACTCAGCCCAGTCGACCCGGATCGGCGCTGTCATAAAGATGGAAAAACAAGTAAATGATTTGAAAAACGTTGGGAAACTGTGACAAACCAAGATGACAGGCAAAACAGGGCACATGGAACAAGCACTCGAAAACAAAATCATCATCAACGCAATTGAAGTTGTTAACTGCAGGCAACTGCATCATGGCGGGGCGGTGAGTGGGTGAGTCGGGGGAGGTAAATCAAAAAGGACTCTCAAGACAACATGTTTTGCATTTTTGAAGTATCTGCACTTGAGTGTGTGTGTGTGTGTATCAGTTTATGATTAAAGTAAAAGCCTGAATATCGAATATAATCGAATACTTGGCATGACAGGGCGTCATCCTGCCATGCTCGCATCCTGCTACACGGCGCACGCTTCTGCAACTTCATCATTGTGATAAATGAGCTTTGGATGTTGTGCGCCGAGAGCGACAATAGCAACGAGAACAATAACAACAACAACAACAACAACACTATCAACCCAAATGGCTGAACAATTTTTTCTACATATAATTTTCAAAAAAAAAGCAGCCGAGGAAAGCGGTGAAAAATAGGAGTGAAAAAAATCGTGTAGAAAGTTTCGCTGTTCGAATTGTTATTAACAAGTTTTAAACAAAAAGTTCAAAGCCGAAGGATTTATGCCAACCCACATTCACCAGCCAACGAATCGAGGCGAAACTAACTAAACGAGAGAAAAAAAACGAAACAAAAACGAACTTTAAACATTTTCATGCGTTTTGATGACTCCCTGTGAAAACAGTGGGCGGCAGATCATCCAAATCAACCACTTCCCAATCCTCAATTTAGCCCAATGCAAATTTTAACAAGCAAATGTGTGTGCTGTTAGAGCGGCATGCGCGACTACTAGATATCCTATATTACAGAAGACAAATAAAAATTGAGATAAATTAAACATGTTCATTGAATAAGTGGAAATTTCGCGTCTATCTATTTAATTTTATGCAAAAATACCTTAGATAAAAATAATTGGCTGTTGTCTGAAAACAAGGCTTAGAAATATGTTGGCACAAACAAGGGTGTTTAATCTGCGGCATTCCAATCAAAACGCTGCTGCTCGCATCCTTTGTCATATTCCTGGCAACAGGGTATCAAAAGAAAATAGAAATATTTGTGCTGCAGACGATGCGTTCAAGAGCGGTGGCTGCTTCTTCAGCAAACGACTTTGCCACTTTGCCGCCTGTTTTGGCACGTGCCGCTGCCGCTGCCGCTGCTGCCTCAGTCTCAGTCTCAGCCTCAGCCTCGGTGCTCAGGCAGCTGCCACAACATTTGGACAGGCAGCAGGCAAAACCCGCCGCCGCCCTCAATCTCAATCTCAACCTCAACCTCAGCCTCAACCTTTGGCCGTAGCTAGTGGAAAACTTAGTTAGTTTGATTTTGAATGGTTTGTTGGTTTGGCTGCTCTGGTTGCTCCGGTTGGCTGCTGTTTGCCTGGCTCCTCATTGTTATCAACCAATTTGCCATGCGATGGTGCGTTTCTCATCTTGCGTGTTGACAGAATGCAGCCAGCTTCATTTTTTTTTTTTGTGTTGGTGGAGGGGAGGCGGGGGATGGGGGGCGGTTAAACTTGGCAAAAGTAAAAGCGCGTTGGCGGTTCGTCTTTTTTGGTTACATTTGCAAACAGCATTTTGAGCGATTGCCAAGAGCATTAGGGGCTCAGCAGGGTGATTGTGTGTGCGTGTGTGTGTTTGTGTGTGTGTTGAAAAGTGGTCTAAATGGCTTACTAAGTTAGTGGTTTTTTGGAATGTGCATTACGCTTTTGTCAAAAGTTACCGAAACTGCAATAAACTGGATAACCGCGCGCAAAAATTTCCTAACTAATATCTGCATCTAGTTTCTGAAGAAGTTTGCAACTAATTTGAAACTAAATAAGGCATGACTTGTTAGTTAAACTGCTTCAATTAAATATTTAAATTGATAAACTGAAGTGCACGGATAATTAATTGGGCACTTGAGCCTATTGACTGCTCTCGGAGAATGTATTTAGAAGATTTATTAATTTCATTATACAGTCCTATGGCTAATAATTTTTCTGTTCTCTTTTCGTTTAAGCCGACAGCAGGCTGCAAACGTGGCTAAGTGTCAATGTAATCTAAGGTAATGTGATGAAAATATAACAAAAAGGAGAAATGAGAATGGTGGAAAAGTGTAAAATATGTCCGTAGACGTTGGCGGGGTCACAGCTCTTCAAAATTATGGTCCAACCGCAAGGTAATTAAATTCCTTAACGCAAGTGCCAGCCAGCAGTTTGGGCCGCCAGCTGAGCCACCCCATCCCCCTCCCACTTTCGGCCACATTTCCGCCTTGGGCGTTGCGTCCTTGCTGCCAGCAGAGCGCCAAAAAACGCACAATGAATGTCTCTGTGGTGGCATCTTGGCAAGCAGCTAAGTGTGTGCCGGTGTGTGTGTGTGTGTGTGTGTGTGTGGGAGATTCTGACAGCGGCAACGTTGTAGATTTCGTGGTTAGCACTTGAGCATTTAATTGAATTTTTTGTGTGCGCGCTTCCGACGACAACGTCGGCATCTTGTGCGTGTCCTGTTGTCCAACCCGCTAACTGCCATCCCACTGCCCCACTGCACCACTGCCCCACCCCGCCCCACCTAACGGCAATGCTTTACATAGTTTTCCAACTGCGCCGCACCCAAAAATGTCATAAATTATCAAATAAACTTTTTATTTTAACGAGCTCTTCGCACATTTTTACTCTCAAATTTTAATTACATTTGTGAAAAAAAACAACAACAAACAAAAGCCAAATGCTGCTCTCTCTCTCAATTTGTCCAGCTCGCATTTGTTCAATATTATTTCGACAATTTTACCTTGCCGCTGCCCGCTCAAGTGTGAATTTTTCCCAAGAAAATGCAAAATTTGCGTAAGTAAATAATCAAAAATACAAAAGTTGCAACAAAAGTTGTGGGCGTGGCATCTAAGTTTCAATAGTAACTTATCTAAAATGAAAATGATTTTTTAAACGAGATGCAAAAATTAATAGGAAACTATTTTCCTGGGTGTTTCTTTCACTTTGTCGCAACTTAAATTGCTGTTGTTTAAGGATCACTTTCAAGGGAGTTGACGTTAAAAGAAGATCTCAGCTAATGTAGAAAACATTTAACAGATATTAAGCTAATAATATTAAGCTTAATTTTGCAGAATTGAACATATATCTATTTATAGTTTCATCTTTAAGTAATTTATGCAAATGAATAATGCAAGAGCTGAGTTTATTGTCAGTAACTGGAAATGCAATTGATGTGTAAAACTGTCAGCTGCAAGGAGCCTGTTCATGAACTTCCTTGAATTGACAACAACAACAACAAACACTTGAGCTGATCCCATTGTCTGTTGCCGCCTGCTTTCCGTGTCGGTAGCTCTTTGAGATGTCAAGCACCTCGCAATACGCATTTCCTTTTCTTTTTTCATTTCTTTCATTTGTTTTTTTTGTACAGTTAACGAGAAGAATTCATAAGAGAAACGTTTTTCTCTCGCTCGAAAGACAGGAATAAAGCGAGTCGGAAAGCATAAGAAAAATGGAAAAGCAGTGCATGTAATCCAATTGCAGAAGTACAAGGATACAGAGAGACCCACATAAGGCGGCGTTTAATTTGAAGGCGTGGCATACACACACACGCACACACACACGCACACACACACGCACATACTGGAGCGCGCGTTTAGTGCAAAATGTGTTAAATAAATATGAGTGGAAAAAAAGTTAAAGAAATTTACATGGCTGCTTTTGCTTTACTTTTAAGTGGTTTCCCTTGTTGCCGGTTATGTATGGGTGTGCCAGTGTGTGTGTGTGTGTGTGTGTGTGTGTGTGTGTGGCCGCACTTTTTGGCTCAACTCGACGCCCAGCATTTGTTGTTGTTAGGGGCTTTGAAGTAAGTGCATTTAACTTTGTTCCCAGTGCCTCAAAGTGCTAAGTGCGCTCAACATTTGCCTTGCCTTGCCCTCCACCCCACCCCACCCCAGCGCACCCCACCCCGCCCGACCTTTTTGGCCAGCCAAGCCTCTCTCTTAGCGCGTTGTTTATGCTGTTGACTTTTGTGTGCAAGTGTTTCTTTAATGTTTTTACACTCATATTCTTGAATTGTAATTATAATTCACTTACAGAGACACAAAAGCAAATGGAAATATATAAATATATATTACAAATATATATATATATATATATATGTATTTATTATGCAAATTTCAAGAGTTGACCCATTGGCCTCGGCTTAAATGTCAATTTGATTTAACATCGCTGCCAAGAAGAACTTTTCTTAACTTCAATTTGTGTATATAGCATTAATATTTATATGTAAATTCATTTCATGTTTGAAGTCAGGAAATGTGTCAGGTTGCTTGACAATCGGAACACGTTGCTTTTAACTCAGCATTTCATTTCTCTAGAGGGGAGTGCGAGAGAGTGAGAGTGGGAGGGAGAGGCATGTGCCAGGGAAAGGTCAGCAGAGTCAGCAGAGCAAAACATGAACCGACATCAGAGATTTCGCATTTGTTGCATTTAAATGAAATTATGCAAATTACGAACTGATTTTCTATATGAAAATTCAGGCAACACAATTTTGCAAATGACTTGTTTTTCGGTTTCCCCCAGATTGTTGCCATTCAAAAAGCAAATTATGATATAGCACATGGCAGATGGGCGCACCATTTAATTTGGAAAATGTTTAAGGTGATTAGCATATAATTTGTTGTTGTTGCTGTTGCTTACTTTAAGCTAATTAGTAGTTTCAGCATGCTGCCAAATATGCACTAATGCGTTAGCAACACTTTAACTTTGTCAGAACTCGTTTTCATATTGCCATCGACAAAAATGTACGCTTGTAAAAGTTTTAGCCGCAAATTTACAGTTTCACAACTTTGCCAAAACTCAACCGATTTGAATGTTTGCTGGCATTTTGGCTACAGGTTGACGGCAACATCTAAAATTTCTTAATTAACAAACATTTTCTTGAAACAACAAACTTTTGACAACAATTATTTTACTCTGAATTTCGAATGTTTCCGGCTAAAATTTACAACAATTTTTAGCTAATTTAAACGATATGAATGACATTTGGTTAATTTACTGTTTTGATTAAAATTCCGCATCCAAATGCAGTTTATGCATTTATGAAAATTACATTTTGCGGATAATTTTCTAGGAACTAATTTCTGTTAAATTTGGCCAGAGCCAAGCCTAATTGTAAACTTTGCAATGTAATCCAATATTTGTTTAATAGAATTATGTTTATATGGCTTTAATTTTTGCACATCTGTCATTTACGAAAATTTTCGAGCGTGCAATGCCCCAAAATAAATCAGTTGCAACTAACGCAATTGTTGTTGCTGTTTTGCTGGTTTTGGCATTAGCAGCAACAGCAACAGCAACAGCAGCTGATATTGTTGGTGTTGCTGGTTGGGCATTAGCAGCTGCCATTGCTGTTAAATGTTAACAAATTAGTGACGGCGGTTTGGGCCAACAGCGCGTGTAGATGGTGGCAGCGACAGAACGTGTTGGCCAGTTGGTCAATGCTGCGGTTGTCGCCTGTCGTGTGTGGGTTGTCACGGATTTAGACATACACACACACACACACATAAACACATACACACGTAATTCGAGAAGTGAACAAGGCTGCTGTCCGTGTTTGATTAGTTGCTGTTGCATTGCACAAAGCTGTCAGCTAATTATTGCCGACATTTGTTATTATTGTTGGCCATTGTTATGGCATAGAGAGAGAGAGAGAGAGCAGCCAATTTGAGCCATTAAATAAGTTGGGACACAACTTTTGCTTAATGCAGAAAAAATATATAAATAAAACCGATTCGCATTGCAAGACAAGTTTCCATTGTGCGTAGCTGCTCATCCTGCTCATTTCTATTGTATTTGCTGCTGCGCGTTGCCCAATGCAACTGTAATCCTTTAAGCATCTTGTCGAACAGTGAGGTAAATACAGACAGACAGACAGCGAGAGCGCGAGCGAGAGAGAGAGAAAGGGGAAAAGAAAAGAAATAAATGCATAGCGCTTCATTTAAAATTTCCTTTTTAAGAGCCAACATCTTATGCAATCTTTACTACGTTTTGTTGCTTGATAATGCTGCTATTGTAGTTACTGTTGTTGTTGTTGTTGTTGTTCTTTCTTTTTTTTTTTCGTAGTAGCTGTTGGTTTTTTATGGTCCACTTGGGCGCTGCAGCTGTAGCTGATTGTAGTTATCACAATTGACTGAGATTACGTTTATAGCGCTCTATAAAAAGGTCACTTAGTTAAGTTAAAGTCGAGGCGAGTTCATTTAAGTGGCATGTTTGTCTTTTTTTTTTATATTTTTATTGATATTCTGTTGTTAAATGAACTGCAACAAGCATTTCAATTAAATATGAAACTAACTGGTAAGCAAAACAGAAAGCTTTGCATTTACTTGAAATGCACTTTTTGGTCTTTTGTTCCCCCATTTTGTTTACCTTGTTGAATTATTTATGGACAGAAAGTTCTTTCATTTAATTGAAAAGTATGCAAAAATATTTTAACAACAGTTTAAAAGTTGCTTAGTTTTTATTTTTATGTGTGTATAGTTTTATATGCGCATAACAAATTGTGACTGCAACAAGTTGGCAGCTCTGTGTGCGCCCAGTGTGGCCAACTGGTTGTGTGCAGCTCCTAAAATATGTACATACATCTATTTATATTATAATTTGTGTCGTTTGTGCATTTAACGCAAAATGCAAATGTTGTAAAATTTGGTTTTAATTTATTTAACATGCGAATGGTAAACCAAATATTGCATTATTTATCGAATAAACAGCATTCAATTGTATAACCGGGCATTATATAATCGCAATAAGCCTTTAAGCCTTTTGCAGCATTTCGTTTTGTTTGCATTTCACTTTTTTATCTGCAATTCAAACTGCATCTCACCAAACTATTAATTTTGGTTAAGCTTATTAAAATCCAGCCCAACCCCCCAACCCACCTACCCCCCGTTTCGGGGTGTCTTGGCTTAGTACTCGCCAATAAATCAAATCGGATATTATAGACTGAACAACCGCAGCGAACCCACACTATGATGTGCTTTGACACATAACCATTTGATTTATGGCGTCAATGCAATTTCTTCTTCTTCCATTTTCTATTTTTTTTTCAATTTCGTTTTTCGTAAGTGCACTTTTGGGTCAAAAAAAATAAAGAAAGAAACGGGCTGGGCGGCTGGTCGAATGCCTCACGTTTTTGACTTTTTGGAGCACTTCATAGATTTGCGATATTTTATCGTGGGCGACGTTGACCATGTGGCCAAAAGTGCGCTGCCATTTCAGTTGGCCAATGCCAATTGCCAATTGCCATGCAGCTGCGACTGGGCTGCAGGTTGAATTTTGAGGTTGAGACTGCGACTTGCAACTTGAGGTTAGAGAAAGGACCTATTTATTGTTTACCTTGACTGTTTCTTTTTTTTGTATCATTTCACTTTATAAATATATTGTCTGGACTAGGTTCGATTGACCTATGTTTTTGAAAGTGTTCGCTAATAAATTCGCATTTAATTTTAATAACAGAAAATTGTTATCGTTATTTTCGGCATGATTCATTCTGTGTATATATTAAATTAATTTTTGTAAAAATACATAATATTTGCTGGACACACAACTATTTGAAATTGAACATATTTGTCTGAATTTACAGCTCAATTTGGAGTTTTTCGTACTAAAAAAATATTTCTAAAATAACCAATTTTTTCTCTCGCTAAAACTGGGCACCTTCAACAGATTTTGACAGATATTTTTATATATCTATTTGCCAAATATGCGTCATGGTAGCAGTGTCCAAAAAAAATAAGTTTTATTTCATCCACCTTTTGTTTCCACTTAAATCAAGCATCGACTCTGCTGTTGTTGTTGTTGTTGTTGCATCTGGCTCACTTCATTATGGCACATTAGCTCCAACTAAGTTTAACTAATTTCGTCTTTGCTGCAAAGAAAATAGCAGGTTAGTGAAAAAATATATCTGACCAACTGTCCGGTTGACTGGTTGGTTGCTTGGCTGATTTGGTTTCTAGCTCGGAGTCTGGCTAGCTGTTTGGCAGTTGGCCAAGAGTCATAATGCTGTGATGTCGTTGTTGTCAACCAATTCGTTTTCTGCTTGCTTTTTTTCTTTATATACATATGTATACACATATATTTTTTTTTTGGCTAGCTCTCGCCTGATTTTGGCCACAATCAACGCTGCCGATAGCCGGACTTAATTGCAATTGAGTGAATTTTTATGGCCTGCGCCCTTCTGTGAGCCAGTTGAGTGTTTGTTGCTCGCGTGTTTTTGGCATATTTCACAAATGGCTCAACTGCAATTGAATTGAATGCACATCAATTTTGTATGAGTAGCGGGCATTGTTTGGCCGACATTCGTTATTTGCCATTTGCTATTAGCCATGCGGCATATGCGCTCCATTTGGCCCTGTCATTCGCCATTGGCCATTGCCCATTGCCCATTGGCCAGTGGCCATTGTCCATTGGGGCGCCTGTCTATCTATCAGTCCTTCATAGCTAATTAACTGCATTTTTCGCATGTCATGGAATAGATGCGAAGGCGACATTGGCGACTTGTCGCATACATTTTGAGTGTAATTAAGGTCAGCAGAAGTCAACTTGCAACTTGATGCTGCTGCCACCAGCTGTCGCCCACCGCCGCCGCCGTCGCCGCCCGCTTCCTGCCAACGCCATTTGAAAGTGTCAAGCGCTGGGTCCAGCTCTGGTCCACATCTCTGTGGCCCCAATGGCTTTTGGCAATTGGTCCAACAACGCAGACCACAATTTGTGTGCAGATATATCTCTCTATATGTGTGTGTGTGTGGGTGTGCTTCTCGAAATGTATCTGTGTGCATAGTTCGTTATCTCGTTGTGTCGCATACTTTGCACTTTTCGAGATGACAACGATTTCACTTGCGCTAATAGTCATGCCACCACTCCCACTCCCACCCCCACCCCCACCCCTCATCTGCAGCCCTGATTTGCGCTTTTGCCTCAACATAATTGCACGTTTTTATGAGGCCACAAATAATTTGTCATGCAGTCGCAAGTGGCAAGTCGCAAGTTGCTCCTTATCAGCCAGCGAGATACGCAACTTGCAGTTGCGACTTGCTGCTTGCAGCTTAATGTGGCAACGCTATGCAGTTGAATGCACGATAACGGTAATTATATGAAAGCAAACAGCAGCTTAGCAGCTACTTAAGATCTGCAACAAAAAAAAAGGGACTCAACTCAATTTTAACTACTTTTGAGTCATTTGTGGCACATTTGAATTTTCTTATTTCGAAGAAAAGCGAATTTAACTAAAAAAATTTTAATAAAGGAATTTTTTGCATTGAGCTTAAATAATATTTGTGTGGGTAATAAAAAAGTTAAAGAAACTATTTGTTTTATATTATATTAGGAAATTTTATATTCTATATAAATTATATATTATATAATATGAAAGCGTTGCCTCAATCTTCTTTAATACCTAAATTTAAAAAAAACTTAAAAAAGGAAACACTTAAATTAAATTAAATAAAAACCAAAATCAGAGCTGTCATTTCTTAAAAGTTATTGCAGTGTATTCAAGCTCTATATTAAGAGTCCAGTAAATCTTGCCAAAATCTTTACTGTTATTTGTTACACCTATTAAAATGTTTGTCATTTGCAAAGAAAATGCCCTTTGAAATTATTACAATTTTATTGGGTATTTGTGGCTGATAAGCTTGTGTTCAAAAAAATACTAAATAATGATATATATATTGCTGCAAATAGCATAGTATATTATCGCATCTAATCAAATATTATGATGGTGTTTCAACAAATTTGCTATAAAAGCAGCGCTTCAATATAATTTGCAGTTTCTCATTTTGGATTGGTTTTTATTGGCGAATGCCAGCGCCTGCGGCAATATGCACACCCTTTTTTTGTTTCCCGCTGGGCGGGCATTGTGTTTGGGTGGGGTGGTGGCCTTTGGTTGCGGGGTTATTACTTAGTTTTAATCATAAATTTGTGTGTTGTAATACCGCCGAAAGATAAACAGCAAAGTAACCGCCCGTTTTATGATCAGCTTAAGGTCGTCTTATCCGGCATTGCAATGCACTTAACGTAGCTTGTTTATGGGATTTCAGCTTTTAATATGCAATGGCTAACAAAAAAGAGGCGGAACATGGTGAAAGGGAGAACAAGAGAGAGAGAAGGAGAGGTAGATGAAGAGTAGGACAGCTTAAACGCCGTTTGGCAGCAGTCAATCAGTGCCCAACAGTCAGTCAGTCAGTCAGTCTGTCAGTCTGTCAGTCAGTCAGGGACTATAAATTTGCTTAATAAAGTTTTCATATTTGCAATTAATTTCATTTCATTTTTGCATGAATAAAAGCCGCACTTTGGCCTGCGATTCAGACTTTTGGCTGACTGCCCGCCTGCAATTTGCGCGCCATTCAATATAATCAGAGAGACAGAAAGACAGAGTCAGAGTCAGAGAGAGAGAGAGAGAGGTGGGAAAGGAGAAAAGGAGAGTGGAGCGACAGCTGAAACGTAGCAAAAGCGCATTACACCATGGCGTATGCGTAATATACATTCAGAATGAAGCTGACAGACCAGTTTTCCCAGTTTTTCTCTTACTCTTTAAACTGAAGCACTTAATTATTTTGCTGGTACCGAACTGAGGTGGAAATTGTTGTCTCTGTTTAATGTGTGCAATTACCGATAAATTAAAATCGTTTAATTAAATATGCAAGGGGTTGCGTTTGTTCTCTAGAAATTACTATATATTTAGCAGCTTAAATATTTACATCTGCCAAAATGCTGTCTTCTATTTGACTTGTCATTAAATTGCTTGCCTACAGATACACACATCTATTTCTATCTCTGTCACTATCTGCCCCTTTCCCTGTGTGTCTATGTGTGTGTGTGTGTGTGGTTGTTGTCATTATGGGGCATAAATCGTGGCCACGCCCAGCCTCCCCCTCTTTGGTGTTAGCCTGCTAAATTGCTATTTAAACATTTTAAGTGCTTTTGGTGTTAATAACACATCAGCGCATGTTTCATTTGCCTGAGTCAACAGTTTAATTAGAGTTTGTGCATAAATCATCATCATCATCATCATCATCATTCGCATCATTCGGTTCATTCTGCACCCACATTTTCCATCTGTGTTTGAAGCAAAGATTTTGCAATTAGTTTACTTTTCTTCCGTTCGGGCTTTTTGCATTGAGTGCGTCTCCGATTTGTTTGCCCAAATATGTCAAATAAATGAAGAGGTCGAGTTTTGGCAACTGTTCCATTTAATTTATTCGGTCATACAGAAATCTGAAGCTATTTTGCAGAACTATTAGCAAAGCGTAGCAGCTGTTCAAAAACAGTTTTACAAGTGCCAGCAATTATTCGTTTTTATATTTGTACATTAAAAAATATGTTTATATTAGTATAACCAATTTACTTTCTCAAGCTTAGCAATGTTCACAACATTTATTTTTTCTGAGTGTACCCATCTTTACCGAAGTTTTACCCTTAAATTCCTGGCATTGCAGCGGTTTTTGTACCCGTTTCTATGTCTTTAGCGCATAGTTTCATTAATTCCAGCAATTTCCTTTGCATTCTCCTGTTACTATAGATATGCTTGAATTCGTAAAATTCGTGCTTGTTTTTCTATATAAAATATGCATACATACATATATATTCTCTAGTTGCACAGTTGAGGTGCTTTAAAAAAGTTGCATGCAACCTCGGTCATGTGTAACATGGCCATGCCTCATCTTCATGGCGTGTGTGTGTGTGTGTGTGTGTGTGGTGTATTAATGGACCATGGCAAGCCGTGGCAAGTGACAGTGCTAAAATTAATAGAGCACCTCGACTTTAGTACGCTGCCAGTGGCTCTTGAGTTGGCCACGTGGCGTATGCGTGATTTATGCCATGGCAACCGCATTTAATTGAAATTGAGCTGAATCTTCTCGGTGTGTGTATGATGTTCAGTGTGTACGTATATGTGTGTGTGTGTGTGTGTGTGTGTGTGCGCTAATAGCTGAAGACGCGGCGTGCCGCCATCATCATGCTCGTTGTTGCCAGATATATATTGCCTGATACGTAAGCTTGGCCAGTTCGGCTTTCCGATTTTGATTTGTTCATTGACAGAGCCATGAATAGACAAATATTGCGGCTGGCTTATTAATGGCGGCTCAAATAACGATAATAGGCGCACACGCACAGCGGGCGGCCAAGTGTGGACGGCCGCCGCATGTTTTGGCCCTGTTTCGGTAGGTGCTAATTAAAGGCAGCTGAAGCACTTTTGACGTCACGGACGACAGCGATGCGCAGCACCAAAACGGCAACAGCTGTTCAAAGTGCAGTCCCGCCCAGCAGTGGCAATTCAGCTACACACATACGCCGCTGCACAGGCCGACATCACCACCCCCCTGCTCTGCTCTGCTGTGTGCATGTATACGCAATTCAGTTGTTGAGCCTCCTCGTAGTGGATAACAACAACAACACACGAGGAGGACTCCCGGCATTTGGTCGGGCGCAGGCGTTTACAGTGGGCGACAGCAGTTGCTCTCCGAGGCGCAGGCGCTTTCACACTTGCCATCCACAAATGCTGCGCTGCATCTGCAAAGCGAGAGCGAGAGAGAGAGAAAGAGTGGGAGTAAGAGTGAGAGTGAGAGTGAGAGAGATGGAACCGGAGCCGGAGCGGGAACGGAAGCGAGAGAGAGAGTTTTTTGAGATGCTTTTGCCGGCTTTTGGGCTCTCAAACAGCATTTATATTTAATAAGCGATATATGTGCTTGCTTTCGTTGTTGTTGTTGTTGTTGTTGTTTTTGGATTTTTGTTTTTGTTTTTTTTTTTATACAAGTTGGCTCCGTCGACTGTTGCTGTTGGCCTGCACAGTAGCGCCATCTGGCGTCTCTGGCTGCTGCTTTGGGGCCGGCATCAAAAGTTAATTAAAACGCATACTTAATGCGCGGCCTGCGACTGCCTTAGCCTGGTCTATCAAAGGACGGGAGAGGGGGAAAAGGGGGGCGGGACATGACCAGGCGACACAGGCCCAAAAAACCGTAACCAAAACGCAAATGAGAGGCTCCCAAATGGTTCCCAATGCACACATTTCAACCGACATGTATATTTATATATATGCCTAAATGTGTGTGTGTTTGTGTGTGTGTTTGTGTGTGTTTGTGTGTGCTGGTATACAATCTGCAGGCACTGTATGGCGTTTGGGTTTTGATTAATTGGAGTGCCGTTTGAGTTCTGCTTGGACCTCCGGGCTTTAATGTGCTCGAAAGTGCCAAAAGTGTTGAACCGTATGGAATTAAAGATGTTGATGAAGGGTGCCCGGTTGCAGGTGGGTGCAGGAGGGGGATCATGGCAGGTTCAGGGCGTCATTATGGGTATTAAAAAACATGGGAGGGTGTTTGCTAAAGGCAGATTATTTAATGGGTAATTAGGAACTGATTTACAAAAGGGAGAAATGTATGCTTCAGTTCGGTTCGGTTCGGTTCGGTTCTTGGTTTATGGTTCGATACCTCACATTTACGTTCAGCCTAGATCACAAGACATCTAGCTAGCTGATATTATCAGTAAACAAAGTTTCTGATGGGTTGCGTTGAACTTTTTCACTTTGTAATTCCTTGCAACTGACAAACTTTTCTTTTAACATCTACTGAAATCGGCGGAATCCTTTGAGAATTTTGCTTTCGCAACATTTGAGTTAATCATAGATTTTGCATACTCGGCTGCTTTACCTGTTGTATATTGCCGTGTCCCCAATGCCCGAAGGCAGTTTCATGAAAACCTAAAGCGATTTCTATGCTAACGAGCCGAGTGGTCCAGCTAACGGTGCTCGAATGTTCCGTTTGTTATCGCTGCCATTGCTCATAACGGTATACATTTTTAAAATCGCCCAGGAGACTATTAAAACTATTATCTGAGTGAGGTTAACATAGTCAGTCGCCTTTCTCCCTTCTCCCTCCCCTCACCTTACCAAAAATGCCCCCCGGCGACATACGTTCTCTTGTGCTTTCCGTTTTCTAGTGTTTTTCTCCGCTTTTCTCCCACTCTAGTTTCTTTTTTTCCGCTCTTGCGCTTTTTGGCAGGCGAAATTAGCCAAGTGCGCAAAATTTAAATTAATTTCATGCTTCTGCAAGTCGGGCAACTAAAACCGGCGAACACACAACCAGCCGTCCAGCAGCAGCGCCAGCAGGCGAAGGGCAGACAGCGCGACATACATCCATTTACACACATCGCATCACACACACACACACACACACACACACACACACACACACATATGCACACATACATATATGTGTTTGTATATACATTCTAAAATTTTACCGCAAACATTAGCAATTCTAATTTTTCGTGCAACGTTTCGTTCCCCATCGTCCACATTTTGTCCAGCGGTTTTGGCTGGGTCAGTCATAAAAAGGTTAAGGGAAACACACACACACACACACACACACACACACACACACATAGACAATTCATTGTTTATAATGAAACCACAGCACATACACACATCCGGTTTCACGGGAAACATTTAACTGTCTGCTCCAACAGCCTTATTATATAAATTTAAGGCACATTATTACTTTTGTTGTGCAGCTTTAAAAATAACAGCCGGGGATTTTCTATTTAAGCTAAGTATTGTGTTGGTCATCCATAAATTTAAAAGTATACTTTTTGGTGAGTTTTTCTTCCTTAAGACGTAACCTTCTATCCATTTATCTTTCCACATTTGTTTTCTAGCTTTACCTGTTTTTACTTCTCATGTTTCTTTCGCTATATCTTTCTCTCTTTGTTTCTCTTTCTCGGTCTTTCACTCGATCACTTTGTTGTTACTTCTGCTGTCTCTTTCTCTTTCTCTTTCTCTCTCTCTCTCTATCTCTCTCTTGATCTTCTGCGTATCGCCTTTCTATGCAATTTTCATTCATTTGAGTAAGACTGAAATACTTTTTTGGTTTGCAATGGACAGATCAGTAAGTGATCATACATAATTTACCCTGTACGTAGTCTGTTTTCCCGCCTCCGCTCATCTCTACTCTCTACACTACACTGTAATTATTTCAGTCAAAAAAAAAAACCTCCGTTATACATTAGATGCATGTTTATGTTTATGTTTCTGTTTGGTTCGCTGCAGTTCTTTTTAAAATATTGGTATAATTATTTTTAACGTTTGGTTTTGTACACATTAAGTATACGCCCAGTGCATCCGTCCGGGCATGGCATAGTAATTGGCCTTGCCCAGCGACAAACTTACGACAAAGTTTGACCAGGGAGCGGAAGATGCTGCGAAAAGTGGACAAAACTGCGTCAGCTGCAGCCGACAGAGATGCGGCTGCTTAATTGCCATTGACTTTTAGCTAAGATTGCATGGGGAATGCACAAAAAACAGCGCAGTCAAAGGCAAACAATGCTTTGCAAGACTGCGGGCACGTGGTGGGGGGAGGAGTCGGGCTGGGCGACGACATCCTTTTGCAGATATTTCACAGCCCTCGGACATGAATGAAGGATGGCAGCGAAAGCAAAGTAATGCAGTCAAATGGTCGCGCCATTTTTAGTGAGACAAATACAGGCGGCCGACGGACGAATGGGCGGGCAGAAATGAGCAGTGCGCGCGGGAGGGGGAAATTGTGGGGTTTGGCTTGCATTTCCATTTGAGAGCGAAATTTATTTGACTGCGGCACAAGGAAGAAGAAGAAAAGTTTGAAGCAGCCTCCCCGAAAACGGAAACGCTGCAACGGAAGTGCAGCCAGCTCTGCTGCTGCTGCTGCTGCTGCTGCTGATTCTTCCACATTTTATACACGTTCACAACATGCAACACAGGGTATATTGGGTTTGTGGAATGTCCGTCTGGCCATTCGGATCCATAGCATACATATTTCAAACCTACATAACTTTGTCGAAACTGAACCGATTTTCACGTTTGATGACATTTTCTTTCTTTTCATTTTCATTCTCATTTTCATTTTCCTTATCCTAAAGATTGATTCTACAATTATTTGCATTTTTTAATCGATTGTATTTGTGACAATAAGCATAAAAAACAGCATTAAATATAATTTTGGGGGATTACAATTTTTGTCAAAAATCATGTACAGCTCTCGAATCAATAGCTCCCATTTTCAAGCTCACATAATTTGTTCGAAACTAAACAGATTAATTTTATATTTAAAATATATGCAAATACTTTTTTTTTTGCTATATATTTTATTTAAATAATCCCACGCGAAATGTATTAGTTGTTGTTACACTGTAAACGAAGTATTGCGCTGTCGGTTACACCCAGCTGCAACGTTCTTAGTTGTTGTTGTTGTTGTACCGCTTTTTGTGAACATTTGGCGGCTGCTTTATTTGCTGTTTGTCTGTCTGCCTCCTCTCCTATTTTTTGAATGGCGCGCAGGGCGGGCGGCCATTTTAAAGAAATGTGACTTTTACTGCGACAATTTGTGTATCCGCAAATTGTGATTAATTACCAGTCAGGGGTTAAGGGGGGTGTGTGTGTGTGTGTGTACGACGACAAACACAGTGCATAGACTGACCAACGATATTTTTTGTTGTTCGTAGCTAATGTATCCTTCGGCGCTTATCCTTGTCATCGCTGCTGCTGCCCTTTGGGCCATTAGCCTTCTGTCACAATTTATTTTTAGTCAGACAATTGCCTGGCTTTGTAAAATATATTTTTCATTTGCACCATTCGAAATTCGACCAAATATCAAAATCAAAATAATTGCATTTTATTTGATAAATTCAGTTTATTGCATGTTTTGTTGGCAAGAAAACTTGAACATTGTTTGATAAATCCATGGATCTATTCACATCAAAAAAATATTTGTCAAAATAAAACTAAATTGAGATATTTGATGCGAAATGCCTGAATAAAATATACAAATGAAAACATGTTAAATCTATTGAAAGTTGTTAATTTCAATTTTATTAAGATGGGATCATGTTTGTAGCTCGTGTGAAAATGTTTTAAACTAAATTGCATATGCAAACAGATAAACAAGAATTTAAAATGTAAAATTGACCTTGAACATAAATATATATATCAAGATTTTGTTTATATGTAGTCAAGTTATTAGTTCAATTACTTGTGACAGCTTAAGAATGTGTGATAAAGTTCTAAACAAATTCATTATTATCATATTAAATTCACTTTCAACTCCCACTGTGCCTTCGGTTTGGCCTTCGCTTTGAGCACATCCTGGCAGAATACAATAGCGCCCGCTGGTGGAGTGCCCCACGTGGAGAGATGCGGAGCCGCAGCTGCGGCAGTCGCTGCCAAGAATGTTGAGCATTAAAAGCTTAAAGACTTAAAACATTAACACACACACACACACATGCACACACACACACACACCACATATGATAGCATTCCAGGAAATAACCAAAGAAAACTATTTACTGCAGACAGAAAACCAGCTAAGCACAACGGGGAACGGCCGTAAGGGTTCCATGATAAAATTTAAATCCGTCAGGTGTTTTTATATATATATATGTGTATTTCTCGGTTTGGCAGCAGCACACACACACAAGGACACAAGCACACACGCCCGGACAGACAGTTGACAGACATGTGTGTGCGCCCTGGCGTAATTTATTATGCGCCAAATCATGGCAAATGCATTAAAATTTCGTCTACACCGTCACAATGTGGCCTAAAGCATCTGAGCTGAGTTGGGTCTGCGTCCGGGTGCAGGTCCCGTTGCGGGTTTCGGTTCGTTTACGGCAACTGTTTGTCAAATTTCTTTGCGTGCACGAAAATTATATGGAAATAACTCTAAGGTGAAAAAGCAACAAAAACAAAAACCACAAACTGAACTCGATGTCGAGTTGCTGGCGACTAGCGATTGCCCTACGCCTACACTGACTTAAATAAATCAACTCAACTCAAAATATGTGGATAATGGTTTATTTCTGAATTGTAAACAGAAAATCTTGATTTAAGGGAAAACGAATCTCAAACCAAAAGTTTTTGGGCTTACCTAAAAGGAATTTCAAATTTGTAACCCTGGCCGGAATTCGGTCGGAAAGTGCCAGCACTCGACTTAAGCACAAAATTGTTTGTTTTACCAAAATTTCTTTATAGAAAAGTCGGTCGTCTTTCTAAGTCGGTAACATATGATATGCACAATTTCGTGCAACACTTTTTAACTATTTTCGGGCACAAAGTATAAACAAGAACCCTCAACTCAGCAGCAGACGCCAAAGCAACCGAAAACGTGGGGCTTTCAATATGTGTGTGTGTGTGTGTGAGTGGGTGTATGTGTGTGTATTTATGTGTGTATGCCAAGTTTGGTTGCATATTGTGGACGTTGTAGGTGGGCGGCTGGGCTGACAGTTTTGGTCTGTTGCTGTTTGTGTGCGGGCACAAATGTCAACAGCCAGATTATGACCATATACACACATAGTTGTTGTTAATGTTGTTGTTGTTGCTGTTGTTGCAGCTGGTTAGCCAGCAGCTTAAGCGTAAAAACTTTGCTGTGTGTGGGCCCCAAACCACTAGCTGGACATTCTTATATACTGATTCCTATACACATACACACATATACACGTATATATATATATATGTATGTATAATCCATCAATTAATAGTCCTGACAAGCGTCTAATTAAATATGTCCTGGCAGCTGAGACGCGTAGCATATACGAAATGATGCAGAGGCCAAAGAACCAGCTACAAATTTAGCCTAACTAAAGGATTTTTGTTAGGGAACACCACACCATGTAGCTGTCCAATTACTGCGACTGGGCACTGTGAGGAAAGTTCTCCGTTTAGTTCATTTGTTATACACGCGCTGGCATTCATTTAAGTTTTAGTTAAATACTTACATCACTAGATGAATGACTTTATCTATGGGTTAAAGTTGGCTCATACGAAAACAAAAAAACATAAAAATAGAGTAATAGGAAAAAAAATGTTTAATGCCTGTTGTCAGGATGCCAATGACAGCATTCGAAATGCTCGTTTGTCATGTATATTGACACCAGAGGGCTGGCAAAAGCAACAAAAATAAAAACAAAAATTACACGAAAAAACACGATCAACCTTACGGTCATTTAGTGCCTAATACACTCTAAATGTGGGGCAGCTTAAATATTTTATGGGCTTGAGCCATAAAAAAGACAATGCATAAAACTGGCATCAGCCAAATTAAATTTGGGCTAAAATAGCTTTATCGGTGGATGGCAAAGTGAAAAATATTCAATTTAAAACAATTCGAAAACAAATTGCAAAACAATTATACTGATTTAATTAGTTAATCTTCATTTAAAAATCTATTTGATGGAGATTTCAATAATATGAAATATTTTAAATTTATATTGCGTAGAAATGTTATTTAACTGAATCCAAGCAAGTCATTAACTTTTATAAACTTTTCTCGTTGTTTACCCAAATGTATTTATAGAATGTTTATACAACTCATGTTTTTCCGACATTTATTATTTACATTATTTTATATTTAATTTGGCGTAACTGAAATGCTTGCGTTTCAACTGAGGGAATTGTGAAAGCGACTTGTCTGTTATATTAATTCTGTTTCTTGTCTTTCGCTTATTGCTGAGGCTTTCAGGACACGGCCTGCCGCTGTCTGTTGGCTGCTGGCTGCTGGCTGTTGTCCTGGAACGCATTTCGTTGCCTTAATCCTTTATGCACACTTGCTGGCTCGCTCGCACATGCGAGCAGTCAAACAAAAAACCTTGATAATGGCAGCTCGACAGGCAAACAGACACTCGCACACACAGTTACACACACACACACACACACACACACACACACTTACGAAACACAGTGGCTGTCATATATGGCGTCGTTATATCCGTTTGCGCATATATGCCAAGGATTAGTGAACATGAATGTTGATAGGCAGCGTTTCAGTGTTTGACAGATGAGTTTTATGGGTTTTGGGCTTCTGCTGCGTTGCACTCCGCGCCGCTGACTCAGTGTGTGTGTGTGTGTGTGTGTGCGTGTGTGTGAGTTGTCTTCATCGGCGCCATAGTAGCACCCAAATTGAAAGCATAAAACTCAATTAAAGCAACTTTATGTGCAGTCATTTCTCCGGTTTATGCTGCAGTAAGCCCCGCGACATGTCTGCTGACAAGCTGTGCACCTGTCACCGCTTAACCCCCCGCACCCGCACCCAGCCAGCCTCACCCGCCTAACTCTCTAACCCAGTGGCAAGCACTCGCCCCAACCCACTTTGCCAAGCAGACATTTCCTAATTGCGCGCCCAGCTTCAACAGCAACATCAACGGATATTGAAAGTGCGCACACACAAAAACACAAACACAAACACACACACACACACACACTTAGACAGTGCAAAATTGAAACTGCAAACAACTTCATTTGATGCCCAACAGTTTGCTAACTATCAAACCCGCCAAATATTTGCAACTGCTGCACCCTTTGCCCCTCATCCCCACACACACACACACACACAGCACCACCTAGCCCCCCCTTTGTCTATTTTGGCCGTTAGCTGCAATCTCGTCGCGCATACCTTTGCCCTGTTTGAAGCAGCTTTTGGCATTCTTGCGTAATTTGTTGTAACTGCATCATTTAACATTTGAAAGACTACTGCAGCTTTCTGTCTCGCCTCTCCCGCGTGTCCTGCCAGTCCTGCCAGTCCTTCTGCTGCATTGACTTTGCCAATGCTTTGCTCCTCTGTTGCTGCTACTGCAACTTGGCATTTTAGTTGCCATTTGCCCAACTACGACAGCTACAAGCGTTTGAGCAGCCACTGAGATGCCACCGAGTGCTCTCTATTTGGCCCCGTCTCAGCGCAATTGGTTGCTAGTTTGGCTCTAATGGCAACAGACAGCAGTTAATGTTCCGAAAAAATCTGCAACAAAAGTGTGAAAAAAGAATTTACTGTGTTGTTCTATATACTGCAAGCACTGCATTCGCAAGGGGGCATTGCCAAAATGAGCGACAGGAGAAAATACGTCCTTAAATAAACAGCTGCAAAGAAAATGTTGTAAGAATTTAATTAGATATCAGTTGGGCTTACCTGAACTAAATAGCTGGGGATTAAGTTAAAGAAACAAGAAGATATTTTTGGGCTGTCAGATATAGTACTTAAAACTTCAGTGTAATTTGGAAAGGTATCGTTAATGAATAAATAAAATTATTATTATTATATTGACAATAGTTCTTAAATGTTGTATGTTTTCAGATTGGCGAAGTGATTCACAAGACAAGAAGCACAGTGCAACAACCGAGAAATTTTGGTAAGTATGCTTTTATTTAAAAATTACTTCAAAATATTTGTTAAATTTGTCACATTCTATATTCCAGATCGCCGAAATGCGTTTTAGTATATTTTTAAATGCCCGTAAGTTTTCTAAGTATATATTTAAGATATTTAAGTACATATATAAGTATAATACTGTGTAAGAATAAGTTTAAGTTAAATACATTTAAAACAATCGATATAACTATATTTATATGATAACAAAGAAAAATTTAATAAATTATTTATTATACAAATTCTTTTTTATTCATTTCGGGAAACTGGGTTATTTTTGTGCAGCTTAATTTCTTAAAAATCACAGGCAAACAGAATCGCCAAAAGGTCGACAAGAAAAATATAAAAAGTAAAAAATTCTGTTGCATACTTACAAGGTAACGATTTTGAGCCACCAATGTGCAAGATTTTCTTAAAAATCTCAGCGGAACATCAGGCGAACAGAATTGTCAGAAAGTCGACAAAAAATATTAAAAAGTAAAAAATTTGTTGCATACTTACAAGGTAATGATTTGGGGCCACCGATGGGCAAGATTTTCTTAAAAATCTCAGCTGAACATCAGGCGAACAGAATTGTCAGAAGGTGGACAAAAAATATAAAAAGTAAAAATTCTGTTGCATACTTATAAGGTAACGATTTTGGGCCACCGATGTGCAAGATTTTCCCAAAAATCTCAGCTGAAACATCAGGCGAACAAAATCGTCTGAAGGTCGATAAGAAAAATATAAAAAGTACAAAATTCTGTTGCATACTTCTAAGGTAATGATTTTGGGCCACCGATGTGCAAGATTTTCTTAAAAATCTCAGCTGAAACATCAGGCGAACAGAATTGTCAGAAGGTGGACAAAAAATATAAAAATGTACAAAATTCTGTTGCATACTTCTAAGGTAACGATTTTGGGGACACCGATGTGCAAGATTTCCTTAAAAATCTCAGCTGAAACATCAGTGGAACAGAATTCTACAGGATACTTTTTAAGGTAGGGAAGCAGGGACAATGGGGTAGGGCAGCTGAAAGAAAAGCATACATATTGCATGACCACATTTTTGAATATTTCTCAAAAACGCGGTGCTGTAGGTTCACCAGGACTGCACCTTTGGTATGATTACCAAGGCTAGATCGGTCGTCTAGGAACCAATGGTTTGGAAGTTTGAAGGTTAACCGGATTTGGCTAAATAATGCAAAATCCGTCATAATTTGAATTAGAATTTCACTTTTTGTCGAATTTGGATTGGGGATTTTTGAATGCCAATTGACAGTCCCGATTCGTACGAGTCTAAAAAGCTTCAACAATTGATTGATTTGATTTCAATTTGATTTCAGAATTTTCGCGATATGTTAAAAATACTCCCCCTGTGGGACTCTGATATGTTCTGATAGTTTTGGCATCCATTTGTATAGATACAAATGTATATCAAAAGAGTTGTTTGTCTTTCCGCTTGGCAAATAGTTTAAGGCAAATCCGTAAAGTTGCTGTCAAGTTTTTGACATTCATTGCAGCCGTTGGTAATATTCAATTAAAACTGTATTTATGCTTGGCCAAGACAAACAGGCTGGTAAACTACTCACACCACTCATCCAGATACTTGAACCGTACTCGTACTTGTGCGCGTACGCAAACGCGGCCCTTGAGGGTGTAGCGACCCGAAACTTCTCCCAACTTATTAAATCTCTCAGAAGTTGGCATACAAATCATTTGCGTTGCGTTGCGTTGCGCTGCGTTGCTTTGGCGAAACTCGGGCAGAACTCGACAACAAATAAGTTTAAGTACATTTAACTTTTGTGACAGATACGAGCCGACACAGATACAAATTTTGAGATACAGTTTTTGGTGTGTGCAACGCCTACGTCACGCAACGGCACCGCCCCCGCGCTCAACACACGCCAGCCAGCGCATGTGACGACAACTTCTTAAGTAGTCATTAAAAATCAAGCAAAAGTTGGGCGGGGCGGGGCGGGGCTTTTTGTGGTTGGCGGGGCGGGGCTTACACATAACTACACAACTATGACAGTAAACTTTGTGCAATTGCATTAAAGATCTATTTCGCTTCATTATAGCCAGAAATGATGGGGGGAGAGGCCAAACTTTGCGCATACATATTAATTAAAAGTAAGTTTTCAACAAGACAATTTACATGCATTTGTGTGTATCAGGCAAACAGCCCGCAAAAACTTGACTATTTATTGGCCCAACGACGCGAGTGCGAAAATGTGAAAAACGGACTCGGCAATTACTGCAGAAGGTGGCGCCAAATGCATGCCCAAAAAAAAAGTATATGTAATTTATTAATTTGATCATTTCATAGTTAGACAGATGTGTGCAGCGGGGCAGGTGAAGGGGCGCACAAATGAATGCCATGTGTCATTTCAACAGCTCTGTGGAGAAAAGTTGCAGGGGGGTGCGTTAATTGGAGTGCAAAAATAATTTACCACGTTTCGTTCTGTTGTTGTTGAACACACCCAACTTGTTGGGAGGCGTTGCTAATTACGTGAGCTGAAGTGTAAATTAGGTAGCGTATGCGGAAGAGCTGTCCACACGCATATGAGTGCGATTGTGCGTGTGTGTGGGCAAACAAAATTGTTGTGTGTGAGTGGGCATTTTAAATGCCCACAAAAGTATGCTACACTTTTGCGTTGATAAATTTGACAAAGTTCAAAATCAACGCAGATTAAAATAAGACACAGGTTAAATGTAAAAAAAATTAATTTTAAAAAAGTAAATGCTTACATTAAGTTAGATATAAATTAATAATAACAAATAAAATCGCGGTAGATTTTGATGATGTCTTTATTATTATAATTGTATCTATCTGATATCCTCTAAACTTGTTCAACATTATTACTGCAAAATTTATACAAATTTCAAATAGTCTACCTTTTAATTGGCCAACTGCAGTTGCAGCTAGTTTGCATTAGCATGCAAAATAGTTTTATATTTCTCAACCTGGCAATTATCTATAGCCTCTTTATCAAGTGGCAAACAGATGGCTGGTGCCAGTCGGCTAATAAGGGGCGCTGTGCGGGGGCTTGCGTTTGGAGTCGAGGTGAAGTCAAGAAATCCGCTTACAACTAAAATGAAAATTTTCTAAGCGTATCATATAAATCAGCTTATAAAACTTTCATCGTATATCAACACACTAATTATGGTAATTTTATAATTTTAGTAAAAACTGAGCCACTGAAAACCAGCAAACAGCAAAGCGAACCAACAGGCTGCCATCCCCAGAGGCGTTTGCTGTTGATGTTTAATAAGCCAAGCCACACACACACACACACACACACGCACACACACAGAGCTAGTATATACACACATGCTCGGGCTGGCAAACATTTAGGGAAACCTCCAAAGGCAGGAAAACAAGTTCTTTTCATGAAATTTGAACATAAATTCCAATGAACGAAACAAGACCAAAGTGCAAAGCCTGGCACAACCATACACCCCCAGTACCCACACCCCAACAGTTGCCCCAGCCAGCCCCTTTGGCATTCATCACCCCTTTGCCCAGTGCTGCTCGCATGCAGTTTAGTGTTACCAGGCCCTGAGGGATTGGCATAGGCGCAGGGCAAGAAAACTGCCCGGTCTCAAGCAAGAAAACGCCGGCCAAATAGCAAACTATATAAAATAAAAAAGAAAACAAACCTAAAATGTTGCAGTTGGGCAAGCTTGACTGCACGATACACTGTTTGCAGTGCAACAAGAGACTGAAAACTTTCTTTTCATTTGATAAATCACTTTTTTTCTAAAGTTGTGATAACGAATGCAAATTTCTAATTTCTAATTTCTAAAGAGTTGAAATAGTTTGCGATTATTTGGACAGCCCATATACCCTTTTAAACTGCATAAACAGCGTAAACCCAAGACGAAAACTGCGCCAGCGGGCAAAGCAGAGCTGGGCCGAGCACATAAAGTTTATGCAGGACGCTGGCAGGACGAGCCGACGACCACTGGCAAATCAACTTTGCAACTTGAGACTGTTGCAGTCTATTAAAATTACGCCGCCGGCAAGTGGCTCTCTCTGTGTGTGTGTGGGTGTGTGTGTGTGTGTGTGTGTGTGGGTAGACACTGTGTGTGGGCGTGTCAAGCGCAAGCACAGCTCTGGGCCGGCGGGGGTCGCTAAGGGGTTCGCTAAATTAAAGGCAAGCGGCAAAGGGGTGGCAAGGCGTCTCCTTCTTCTAGTGCTGCGGCTGCTTCCTCAACAACTGCTACTTCTTCTATCTCTTCTTCTTCTTCTTCTGCTTCTGCTTCTTCTTCTTCCATGCAGTGCACTGTTTCCGGCCGCCGCTGGCAGTTAGCAAATGTATCTGCACACTATACCCAGTCGCCACACCCCGCCCGGCCCTAGGACCATTTCCTGCTGCGCTCTCAGATACGCTTGGGCTGGCCTCTGATTCTGTTTCTGATTCTGTTTCTGTTTTGGTTTTTGGGCTTTTCTTTTCTTTGCGTTTCTTGCGTTCGGTTTTCTTTATCATTTTTTTGTTGTTGTATTTATTGTTGTTATTGTTGTTTTTAGTATTTTGGGGGTCGGCCGCAGCGCATCGTAAATTTAAAGGCTATGCAGCTACTTGAAAAGTTGGCTGCAAGGCGTTGCCATGTAGTTTACGGCACCAGCAACCACCGACAGCCGCTGGCAACCACCGACATGACCGGATCGGCAAAAACGTCCAACTAGGTGCGCCATCATTTTCATATCTTATAACGCTAGTTACGACTATGTAAGTGTGTGTGTGTGTGTGTTGCGAGCGGGTTGTTGTGCATTTTAGCATACTTTGCCGCACTGATTGAGCAATTTCTGATGATGATGACGATGACGATGGCGATGGCGATGGCGATGGCGATGCTGGGTTGCTTGATACTCTCCTTCCAGTGGCAGCCCATGTGGCGCCCTCATCAGCTTTATTATTATTGAAAGGCATCAGCGCTGCTGCTGATGGGGTTGCGGTTGCGGCTGTCCAAAGATTTGTTGGAGCGCCCGTTTATCGCAATCTCTTAACTTGGCTCAGTCAGTGGCGCAAAATCGGCCACCACCACCACCCCACCAATGCCCAGCACCGCTGACAGCACTTTATGGTGCATTGTTCAAACATAAAATTGATATTTTTATGGTTTTTCGTTGGCAGCTTCTTCCGTCTGGCTGCCTTAATGAGCGCAACTTGCTGAGCATTTTTCAATTTCATTTTCAGTTTTCCTCCTTTTTGTTTTTGTTTCAGCACAACTCTGTGTGTGTGTGTGTAAGTGTGTGTGTGTATTAGTTTCTTAGCTGTAGCTTCCCACTGATGAGCCGCATTGAATTGTTTGCCTTGATTGCAAAGAGCGCAGCGGAAGTGCTGCAAAAGAAGTTGAGATTGATGCGTTCTCATTATCAGTGCATCATCAAAATGTAAGATAAACTCTATTCTTTTTATTTACCATCTATTATTATAGATAATACTAGTACTTACTAAAGAACGTAAAATTTAACTTTTAGTTAAAATGTAAATTTGTCTTTAAGAAATATAACTTTAAACTGTTTTGTGTCTAAATTGTTCTCATTTAATCAATGTATATTTTTGTTTATACTATGGATAAATTGACTCATGAATAAATTGAAAACAACAAACATTTAATTTTGCTATTTTACTTAGATTTCGTTTCCTTTTTTTTTTGAATTCTTGGATTTTAGCAATTCAAATCGATGGCACCGCACATAACTCCAATCTCGAAACTTGAGCCGAACCACAGCAAATAAAACTCAATTGGCCCCATTTGGTTGGATTTTTCACTTCATTCAAATCCGTTAACTTTTTGGCATTTGCCAAGAGGCAACTAGGTATTTGGGTTACCTATTGACTTGCAGTCTGGTCAGAAATTTGCTTAGGCCACACACACACACACCCACACACACCCACATACAGGCAATTGCTGTACTGCCCACACACTCAAGCGAACACACACACGCATGAGCAAACTCTCACCCACACATGTGCGGCCGCATACACATGCTGTGGCCACTGATATAACCTTCTCAATGACCTTTTATTGACCTTCTGCACAGACAACAGCAAATGGCAGCAACAACAGCAACAACAACAACAACAATGCGTACATAAACGCCAACACATAACAGTAAACATATTTCATGCACTTTTTATTCGATTGCCCATCGCATAACCAGAAGCTGAACTTGGACTGGTGTATTCGGTTTGGACTCAGCCTTGCCTGCCCTGACCCGGCACTCTTTCTCCCTCCCTCCCCTCTCCCTCTCTCGCTCACGCTGTGTTACCAGTTTGGCGCATTTTACGAATTTCAGTTACATTTTTGCATATGCAATTCTGATCTCCGTTTTGCGGTTACAATTCCCGATGCCTGCTGCCTGCTGCCCGCCTGGCTTCTGCCTGCGGTTATTGCTGCTGCTGCTGTTGTTGCTTTTGTTGCAATTGTTGCACTTGTAAATGACAAGAACAGCGGCAGCAGCAGCAATAGCAGCGACGCCGACAGACACCAGCGACTGCGCTGCGACTACTCGTAATATCCTTTTGAATAAACGCGTGGCCAGCAGCCACTTTGGCAGTTGGCTTCCCAAATGATTCGTGGCCTGCCGCTATCCTTACCCAAAGGATATAACCATATTTCGATCAGCTATGTTGTGCGCTTGAATACGTTTATTTTTGTATGATAATTTAAAAACAATTAAACGAGCTTAACTGGTTTAAATCAAATCTATTTGAGCCATTTGCAAATATTTGAATATATTTTGAAAACAGAAAATAAGTTCTAAGCTTAAAAAAGTAGATTTTTAATTGTTTAATAAGAAAACTTGAATAAAGTAACAAAATATTATTATTATTTTTATTATTATTTATATACTTTGTTTTAGTCGTCAAATTTTTTAAATACAACTGACTGAAAACTGATTCAATTGCCACAGTTTGGCATCAGATCTACCAAAAAAAAAATATTAAGAAAATCTATATAAATTATAAATTTAAGCTATAAGTAATATTGGCTCATAAAGCGCCAGTTTTAGACTGTTCTGCCTAAATAATTGATATTATTCTGTTCATATATGAAAGAGCACATTTTCTATAATTGTCAGTTTTGCACTTCGACTTTAATATTTCATATTTTCCTAATTCTGAGAAATTCTATTCAGTTGCAATAACACAAAAATAGTTTTTTAAGTTGAGGTATTCACTTTTAAATACCTTTATTATGTGAATGTTAGGGTATTTGAGTGTCGTTATTTGTGGCTGCTGCTGTCGCTGCTGCATTCGCTGTTCGTTTGCTGTGGCGGCTGCTGCTGCTGCTGCTGTTGCTGTTGCAGGCAGTAGCCTTTTACAGTTGCAAAAACTGTAGTGCAATGTAATGTATGTGTATGGCAAACACACCCACACACACACACACACACATAGATAGACATATCGTGCTTGCCCGCCCATATCCTGTTTGTTTTTGTTCGTTGTTCATTGTTGCCGTTGTTGTTGTTGTTGTTGTTGCTGGTGTGTCTTTCTGGGCTGCTTGTTAGCCAAAAGCGACGGCGTTGGCGTCTAACACGTAACGCATTTGTAGTTGCTGTTGCTGCTGTTGCTGTTGTTGCAGTTGTTATCAAGTGCAGTATTTAACTGCAGCCATTTTTACAGTTGAATTTGTAGCTGCCCCCAAGTTGGAATGCAATGCAATTTAGATTTCAATCGAAGCGTGCACAATGCAACCAACTCTGTGTTAGTGTTAGTGTGTGTGTGTGTGTGTGTGTGTGTGTGTGTGTGTAGAGCATAGACAAAACATTGAAATTTATGCATTTTAATGCACACGAGCGGCAGACAGTCAACTAATCATGACTGACAACTGACCACAAGTTCCATATCTTTGCGCTCTAAAAAACAAAAAGGGGGAAAAATAAACAAAAACAAAAAGAAAAACATCGCTCATCTAGGACCAAAGCAGACCAAAGTTTAAAATATAGTTATCTGTTTTGGCGTCGCAAGCTCGTCAATCATGTTAATTATAACAAATCTGTCACGTACCGAACATTTACTACAAAAAAGCAGAGCAAAATGCAAAAAAAAAAAGCGAATACAAATCTTGTATAAGGCAGTTAACGACGGCTAAATACCCTATGTGTGTGATATCAAAGCAGCATTTGCTTGGTTGAAATGTTTTTCGTCCTGTCAATGTGATCATTTGTTCTCTATAAAATGCATATTTTGTTAGCCTTATATTGACCTGGCTCACACATATTTTACCAAATTTGTAGATTTGCAGCTTTACAAATACAAAATACCCTTCTTTTAGCGTGTAAAACAGAGTATAAAAAGCTGAAATGATACTAAAAATGGCAAAACGCATAAAAGACACGAAGCGTCAGGTAGAAAAAGTGCTGCTCCTGGTCCTGGTCCTGTTCCTGCTGCTTCTTCTCCTTGCTGCTTTCTGCTTGCTGCTTCTTCTTCTTTTGCTCCTGCTGCTGATGATGATGATGCTTGATTTTATGACAGTGGCGTGGCCGTAAGCGATTTTTAAATTGCTGCTCTGCATAGGGACAGAGAACTAAAGAGAGAGAGAGTGCGAGAGAGTGGGAAAGGTGTTTGGGGGCAGCGAGAAGGAATTGGGTAAAGGGTCCTCCTGTCGGCTGCCAGAATGGCACGCGGCATCGTTGTTGGTGTCGTTGTTGGGACGCGAGTTCCGTTGCCGATGCTTGGGCAACTGGTCAGGCGGTTGGGCAAAGGGAACGTGGTACGTGTTGCGCTGGTCAGAGACGATAAACCGTTAGACGTAAAGCATATCCTTAAACCGTGCGCTGTCCCATTGTTCAGAGGTAGCGCTCGAAATTGCTCACAAATTGAGTTTGTTAATAGGGCCAAATGCTTCGAGCTGTAGCTAAAAAATGCGCCATTATAAGTTTTATGCAGAGCGAGAAAGAAGCAGAAATGAGACAGAGAGAGAGAGAGGGAGAGTGGGCTGGGTATGAGAAAGAGAGAGAGAAAATAAAAGCTATAGAGCTGGATATGGCCAGTGTTAGAGGCCACGTTCAAGTTGCCAAATACGCAGTCAACTTTGTTGCCAAATCCAAGGCATTTGTTGTGTGTGTGTGTGTGTGTGTGTGTCTGCATGTGCGTGTTTAGCTCGTTCCACACACACACACACACATGCACAAAGTAAACTACAGCTATAGAAATAAAACTCGAATGCATTCAAACGGAAATGCAAATAAATCTTAGTCACCGAAAGGCAATTGGCTTTGGTCAGTGGCAAAACCACTTGAAAGTGGCAGCACTGCGACTACACACACACACACATAGAGACCTTTGGTACTGTATATAAGAACGCGTATAAAACAAATTTCAAAAATATATATATAACAAACAATCGTCTATCGCAAAGACGCTCTTTGACTTATGCGTTGTCCGCTTGAATATTTATTAAGATTGCATTTTATGTAATTTAACAGAGGCAATTTGGGTTATAAAATATGGTTTATTGCAATGCCAGATCATAAAATTAATTATATCGATGCACAATAAACAACTGGCCTCAAACTCTAATAAATTAAATATCTAGCCAAGAATTATGCATTATTTATTGAGGTTGAGTGCAAATGCAATCCGAAGGTTATCAGTAAATGCAGATAAATTTAGAAAAATAAATTGAAGTTATAAACTATTTATTTCCCCAATTTGTGAATAATTGCATACCATATTTCAGCTTACTATCCAAAAAAACAAAAATACCTTAAAATATATTCGAAATTTATTTCTGCAACTTGAAGCAAAGACAATAATTTATTGGGATGCCGCATCAAATCAATCGTGCCTCAATCAAGAATTTTTGCAGTTCTTTCAAAACATTATTGCCCAAAATATTTAGCCATTTAAATCAATTGATATTAAATGAAATGCCACAGTTTGTCGTTATTTTACACACAGATACACACTCGCACACACACACACACACACACACACACACTTGCCATGGAAGTGTGCATGGTAAAATCACAAAAGATTTACCATTAAATGAATTTCAATGCAGTCAGTAAAACAATTTCGAAAGATTTGTTACGGATTTGCACCCAACTCAACAGCGAGCGGGCTGTTGGGGGAGGGGGCGGAATGTGGGTGGCGGATAAGTTGCGCTGCGACAGGGCAATTTTCAGTTGCCAACTGAAAAAAAGAACAAAAAAACAAAAGAAAAAATAAATAAAATAAAATAAAAATAGCAAATAAAAATAAAATTTAACCTAATGCTAATAATGTGCAAATTTTTTTTATGGAAATTTGTAAAGTCCCAAGGCACCATTTAGTATAGATAAATGTGAGTGTGTGCGTGTGTCTCGATGGAATTAGATGTAAAGCGGGAAACCTTTAGCTGTAGTCTGAATATACAGCCTGACTTAATCTTTCATACTCTCTCTCTCTATCTCTCTCTGTCTCACTTTTTGTATATATTTTGGCTAGAATCTTTTAGCCATATCGTGTTTGTCTTAACCTTTTGCTTGTTTCGCAACCTTTGCCTGATCTGCATATTTAAAATGGATAAAGTGTACGCATGGCCAGCATATGTTTTTCTCAATCCAGCACATCACCTGTCCGTCTATCTCTTGATGTGTGTGTGTGTGTGTGTGACTGTGTGTGTGGTCAATGCAATGTGTGTGTCCTTTGTCCCAGCGGCCATTGCCAATGGCCTGCTTGTCTGGCTGTCCGGCAGTCTGGCTGTCTGCCAGCATCCCCGTCTAGCAGTTTGGCATGCATAAATGCATACGGACATGCCGTTTACTCGGCCCTCGGGCTTTATTTTCACAAATACACACACACACACACACACACACACACACTCGCACACATAAGTATTAAATATATACCTTACGAAGGGAGCGCTCTAAGATCTTGTGCATATTTTGCTTATAAATATTTTGCCATTTTCAACAATAAATATTTTAAAATATTTAAATGCGCAGCCACAGAAACAAATTTGCGCCAGTGTCCTGGACTGTCCTGTCCTGTCCTGCGGTGTGGTCACTTCCCCGTCCTGCTTCCCTGCTCTGCCGCGCTCCTTTGTTTATTATCTCTATCGCCACTGCTGTGATTTTCAACAATGCAGTTTAATTTTATCAACACATAAGCGCACACACACACACACACAGATATGCACACACATGTGTGCATTGTTTTGTTTAAATTATTATTGTGTGCTTATGTGGTTAGCTCAATTCTCTTATAACTTTGTTACAATGTTTGTTGTCATCTTTGATGCACATCAATTTCATGTTGATTTCAATAAATGGCCACATTTCAATATCGATTTAACAATTTACAAACTTTATTTTATTAAGTTCTATAACATATTTATCCAAATACAAATTCTAAAATTTAATTTGGAGTCAGTTCAAACAGTTTTATTATTTAAATATATAATATTCAAATGTTTATATATAAAGAAATGCAATTAAATTTAGTTTTTTATATTTATCACAAATTTGGCATTTTTTTGCGATATTTAAGTGTATTTTATCTTCGGCACTACTAACTGCTCTTCTTCTTCTTTTTTGCAATTTGATGTAATTCCGTTAGATTCGCCTTGACAATTTGACATTTGTCGTAATTGGCTTAACAATGTTTTTTGTCCGCCCAACTCAACGTAAATTGTTTTTGCAATCATTTTCATTGTTGCATTTAGCATTTAGTTGTATTCAATTAGCAAAATTCGCTCTCCTGTGGCGCCTCCATTAATTTGGGCACTAATATGCTAATCGGTGAAATTTTACCCAATTCGAGGCGAACGCTTAAAACATTTTGCAATCATTTTGCAGTCACGAATTTCGTTCGACTCCGGCGGCAATTTGCAGCCCATTCATATTTTGGTTTTGTGTTTGTGTTTGTTTTGCCAAAACTGCTTCTTTGAACATTTCTGGTCCTCTTTTTTTCTCGCATTTTTTTTTTATATTTGGCGTAATTTTTACATTTACGAGCCATTAAAAATATTTTATTGCATTTATATTTCGCTGGCTGCTTTATGACTGCCCTGCAGGAGATTTTCTCGCGTATGTCCTGATACTTTGTTGCCGACTGCCTGACTGCCTGCTGCCTGCTGCCATGTCTGGCGATGTCCTCGTCCTTTGGCACAGGACGCACTCATGTGGGCCCCGCCGCTGCTGATGATGATGATGACGTTGATTTATTTGACTCTTGTTTATGGTATGCACTTCACACACACACACACACTCACACACACAATCCTTACACTCTTGCACACAAACACACACACAAAGTTGTGTGCCGCATTCATTTTTGTTAACAAATTTCGGTTTGGCGACCTGAGCCAAATATGCATCTGGGCAACAACTTTTCCCAGGTATTTCATACCATGTTCAATGTGCTCAATTTCCGTTGGGAATTTCCCATGCAAATTGCAAACTGGCTGCACACACTTTTGCACATTTACCAATACCGTTCGGGCAACTTGAAGGGTATCGAAACATCATTATTATATGGCACATAAGTAATTTGTGTCTGCCGAATACCCAAGTGGAATTAATGTTTGCTTCCAATCGCCACTAAATCTATGAAAAATGAGCAAATAAACTATTTTAACTTTTAGTTGCAAATTTGTTGTTCTTTTTTGTTTGTTATTAAATTCGAAATTAACACCCTTGAGAAGAACTTGATTCAAGGACATTATAAGTTAGTGATATAATTTGTAAATTATAAAATATATCCTTATTGTATATATCTCTCGATTTAAGATATTAGATTTATCATATATATAATATCATATACTTTAATCTTCTAACAGAAAATGATTTTAATTTGTTATTTTCTGTATCCATATAAAAATATGTAAAAAATGCTGAAAAGCTTTTCTTAAAAACTGGTTTTAATTTTCTGTCTTCGTGGTAACAAAAGCCAGCCAGCTCAAAAACAATTCCGAGCAGACAATGGTTGGCGCTAACAAAATGCCTTCACACACACACACACACGCACACCCCCGCATTTGTGTGGGCCTGGCTAAGAAATTAAGGCACGCATTTCTAACTCGAAGTAATTTTACAAAATTATTTGTGCTAAAATTGCTGAAAAACACGCGGCTCGGAAAATGCGCGCGCGAGTGTTGAGTCGCATTTGAAAGCGAAACAAAATTCTGTTGGTGTGCCACACACACACACACACACACACACACACACAACTTAGAGTTAGGGTGTGTGTGTGTGGCTCACTTGTTTATGGGTATTTGGGTTAGAAGCTCAAGTGTTTTGTTATTGAGTAAACATGTCATAAATACCGTTATACAAAATACGTGTTCGTGCCACAGCGCGCGTCTGTGTTTGCATAGAAAAATACGAGTAACCGCGCACGGTGTTGAAAATCCTTTTACTAAACACAAACTACATACCAAGTAACACACACACACACACAGACACAGATACACCCGCACGCACAGCAACACGTAAGCCGTTAACACACACACACAAACAAACATACGAAACACGCGTCTCATATTTCAGCCTTATAAAAAAGCATAAAGGCGAAAGTTGTGTAAGTGTGTGCGTGTGTATAATGTGTGCGCCTGTGTGTGGTGTGGAAGATGTTAACGCATTCCAAAAACCGCTGCCAGTCCCGGCCATAGAACCGTCACAGATCCAAGCGCTGTAAGCAGGCGTTTTGTTTGCCTTGTTGCTGTATTTAAAAATGCCCGAAAGGCAAAAGGCGAGAGTTATTTGAAATGGGTTTTATTTGTGCCAGCTTGTAGGTGAATACAGCGCCCGGAGAAGGAGTGGGGGGTGGGGGGGATACAAAAGGTGTTTCAACAAAAAAAAGTTACACAAATTTTCAAAGTGAACTTGCTGAAGGATTGCGCTGCTTAAAGTAAAAACACTTTAAATCAGTATTAAAACAAGTATCGAAAATTCGTTAGCTGATAATAAAAACAAGTTTTTGATCGATTCAAAATGAATAGATTTGAATTGTGTGTGCTCTGAGGCCAGACATCAAATGTAATTTCAATTTCAACTATTAATTATTAATTGCAATACATTTTGTATTGTTTGTCATTTTATTGGTTGTTTCTTTGTTTTTTTTTTGTTTTGTGCCGGTTGTTGAACAAGGTAAAAATATAAAATAATGTGATTTAATTACATTTAGTAAACTAGTAAATTTATTAGTAACATAGACAAAAACATTGACAAACAGCGATTGGGGCCTATTGTTTGCTTAAAGGCACATAAATTAATTATGCGCAAAATTTATTAATTGTCAGAAACAATTGAACGTGCGCCCCAATAATGACGACAACAACAACAACAATTATAATGACAGCGGTAAAACAATACAAACCAACAACACACACACACACACAGACACATACACCCATAAATATACTTTAACAGGCAAGGGCAAAGGCAAAATCAAATGAAATCAATTATGCACAAAGACAATTTCAACTAAATGACAAATTGAATTTAATTGCCAGTACACGTGGCATATAATGCAAATGTATGCGTGCGCGTGTGTTTCTCATTTACTGCGGCATCTGTTTCACCTACGCAATTACAACAATTTAAGGCAATTTTGTATAAATGCCCTTAAATGTATGCAACACTTTTTTGGTTGCAAAAATTCAATTTCTTTTTTGATAACCTAAAATATAGAATTTAACCAGAGGAGCCGTTTTTATTTTTAAATTTTTTTAAATTAATTTATTTATTAATAGTTTTTAATATTGTTATTTAGCATCTACTGCAGCTGGTAGTGTATTCTTTCGTCGACTTGGCATTGCCCGCTTTGATTATCTCGACTATTACTTTTCTTTCGCTTTTGCCTGAAACACAATTACAGCAATTTTCTGGCCTTAAATGGTGTTTCCACTTAGCTTCCATCCACCAGGAACATATTTGACAATGACTCGATGTCCGGTTTTTGGCGCCGATTATACAGAGCAAATGTTGTTGTTGTTGCCTCTTTTTTTTTCTTCCTCATTCTCTTTTCCGTTGGCTGCACGTCTTGTAAAAAGCGCAGCACTCAGCTTAAAAATGTTTGTCGTTTAGGCACTCACACAGCAACAACAACAACAACAACTGCAACAGCAGCAGCAGCTATGTAGACACTGTCCAGCATGGTCCTAGGTCGTATCTCTCATATGGCATCACGATAGGAGAATGACGTTCCTGCCATGGACAAGAGCCGAGTGCTGGGAGCGGGAGAAACTAGTGCTGGGGCAGATGGACCGTTCGTCGCCAAGCAAACTCATCAACATTCAACGTTATTGTCACTGAAAAATACACACAATTATCGTTACAAATTGCTGTTAACTCTCACTCGCATTCAGTTGCTTTCAGTTTGGCCCGTCACCGAGGACGAGGACGAGGACGAGGACGAGCCAGCAGGACCAGGCCGAGAGATGTTGTCGTTACCATTTTTAGCTCGTTTTGCTGTGGGGGGGAAGGGGTGGCGTTGGTGGAGGGGCTCGGTTTTGGTGTCAATGGAAAGTGCTATTGAAAGTGTGACGGTGTGTGGACGAACCATTCACACACACAAACACACACGTATACACACACACACACACACACACACGCAAACAAAGCAAAAATAAATAAGTGTGTCGGAAGTTGCCTTCAAGGCATGCGGATTGCACATTGTTGCTGCTGTTGTTGTTGTTGTTGTTGTTGCCAAGGATGATGCTGCAGTGGCTTTGACAATTGAAAAGTATAAAGAGAGGAGGGAGGGGCCGCGACGGGAATGGCCTGACAGATGTGGTATAAGTAGTGCTTAAAAATGACTGTCCATCAGTTTGGCTGTGCCACATTTACCCAGCTTCGCGCTCTTTCTCATATTTATGACTGGTGCATTAGCATTATCCTGCAACAAGCACTCAATAGCAGCCAATTATTCAAAGTGATTTGCAGCGACCAACACACTTACAATCACACACACACAGATATACTTTGCACTCCTTTAAGTGTGCACTAGTTCCCGTCTAATGAGTTTATACGACTTTATGAGCAGCTGCCGCACACAGAGTGCCAGCAATCGCTTAGCTCGCCACCACTTTGTGCCACGTGAATCCACTTGAAGGCTAATTTGCATTTCATTATTTGCCAGCTTCAGGTGCGTGGGCCAAAGCGCAATAAACGTGGCTTTAAAAACTCTGTTGAATCGTTAAAATAAAATGACTGAAAAACAGATACAAAGCAAATTTGCAGGCATCTACAACGAAAATGATTAACCTAAAAAGAAAGAAAAAAACTTTAAACAAACCCATTTAGTTAGTACTCTGGCTCCTGAGAAGTGCTTTAAAAGAATTTCTTTAATATTGTACAGTATACAGTAAATATCAGCATAATAAATTTTGTGAAATATATTCCGAAAAATGTTTGTTAGCCGAATTCCATTGTTAACCCAAAGTTCCTATGGCAGGTCACGAATATATATAATACTGAAATACCTTGAAATGTATTAAAAAAAAAGGTAACGGAAACAATAACAATATCATAAATTTACCTCAATATGTTTTTTTGTTGCCCAAAGCTGAATTGCTGCATTCTGCATTCAATCAATTAATTTTCCAGTCTATCAATTGTTTTTCAACTTCATTTTTAAAAATGTTATTTATTTAAAAATTTATTTATTTAGCACTATCGTGTTGACAAAATTCATTTGCTTTGTGGCATTTTCAATTTTCAACACCTGTGGCATTTTATAATATACATTTTTATTCGTTTCGCTCACTCTCTCTCTCTCTCTCTTTCTCTCTTTTTTCGCTCTTCCCCTTTGGGTCAGCATATGCAAATATAACACATACGCTCCGTTGCCGCACACATTAAAAATGGTTGAAATTAAAAACATTGCCGCAAAAATAATATTTGCAGAGCGTTAAAAGCTAGCTGAAAGCAACTGGCAACATTTGTTAATTTCATAAATTTAATAAGGCCCCATTACAAATTTGATTATATTTGCATAAGATGATATGCGGCGCGCTACCTGGCGCCATTTCTCCCCTGCTGTTTGCCCTGACAGGCTCTGACTGCGTTCAAGATGCGGACATGGAGCTACTTTACTATGTTGCTATGTTTGCCTGCACATGCTGAGTTCTTTTTACCGTGCACACACACACACACACACACACACATACAGACACAAATGGAGTGTGCATGGTCTGGCAGCTTTTGTCAAAATATATGATGCTCATATGTTAGCTGTAGCCAGGCACTCAACGTGTGCCGCATTATTCACTCATCAACAGCCTCAGCCCTCAGGATGCCCATCATCATTATCATTGTGCTTCTTGCACTTATTGTTTCTCGCCTTGTTTGCCAGCTCGCCCGCCCAGCTTGCCTGTCTGTCTGTCTGTCTTTCCGCCAGCCCGCTTGCACACGGCCCTTACGTCCGCCTGTCTCTTGTCCCTTTTTGTCATTCGCATGGCCCGAAAAGTGTTTTAAAGTAGACTTTGCTTTGTTGCGGCTCGGCAGCTGTGCTTTTTGCTATATATAAATATATATATATATATATGAACAATATATATATATGAACATTATATATATATGGGCTCTACCACCATTTTGATGGCAGCGCAACTGCATCTTCTGTAAAATAGCATACGATACAATAATTAATCAGATTATAATAAATTTTTTCAGCAATTTCAATTTGCGTAGTTTAGTAACACGGTTTATTACCAATAAAAATAAAAATGATTCTCATGCAGTTGTCTTTGCTTATATATATAATTGTGTATTATTAATGCGCTGAAAAGGGTATATTGGTTTTGTTAAAATGTACACACATGGACAAAATAATAGGTGTGATTACTGTAATTTTGAATGTATTGATATAAAATGTGTACAAAACGTTCTCTACATAAACATAATCATTTGTACATATGGTTACATTGTTTTGGTGTAAATTCGGTAAATTCCCGATTTAATTTTGTTGCCAATAAAATTTACCAAGCGCTTATTTGCTGAGACATAAAATTTAGCTGGCCAATAAAATAGGTGTATGTAGAAAAACTTGAAGTTTTAATAAGTTAGAAGAACTTTTTGGTTGTCCATGTGTGTATGTAACAGGCAACCCCATAAGGTATATATATTCTTGATCGGGACGACTAGCTGAGTTGACTTAGCCATGTTCGTCTGTTCGTCCGCCTACTGTCCGTCTGTCGATCTCGGCAACTACAGAAGCTAGAAATCTGATCTGGGACTCATTCAGTTCTTATATATCAATCGCAGAACAAGTTTTTAGTGTTTTTTTCTCGATAACTTGCTCCGTTTCATTAATATCGATAAAAATCGATAGCAACAATATCTCTCACTTGTTTTACATAAAAATACATGTGCATTTATTTATATATTATTTATATAAGTCGAAACAGTTGTCACCAATTGGTTAACAATATATATAAATATATGTATACATATATATTACGTATATTCAGCACAAATCAAGTATTCCAATCGTAATCTATAAATGCTGATGTCAGCTAATTATTTTTTTCACTTCACTTTGAACACAAATACCGAAAAACGTCAGTTTGCCAATCTTTGGTTGCCATCTTTTAATTAGAGCTGCATTGTCACGAACAACTTCAAGGCTGATTTGAAGACTTTTTCTTATTTTTCTTATTTTTTTTTTGTCGTTTCATAATTTTCTGAACTGTGCTTTTTATATTTTCCTTTGTTGCCCACTTGTTTGCTCTATCTTTGCGCTCTCTCTCTCTCTCTCTCTCTCTCTTTCGATCTATTCGACGCACTCAAAAGGCAAAACTAATTTCTGTTGCTGACAACCATTTAAATTCAATTTGTTTGCTTGCCGTGCAACAATGGAAAGCGCAACCTACCCCACCCACCCCACCACCACCACCCTCCTCTCGAACAGCAATCAAACCAGAACCTGAGGCAGCCGCAACAGGCCACAAATTGTGGAGGCCACTGCAAGCAGTCGTCGATTATCTGTGGGCGATGGCGATGCGCAGCGAAGGGTATGCATGATTATCCGGCGTCTTATTTATGCTGGCTTGCCGTTTTGGCCACCTTTTATTTATTTATTTTTTTCATTTTTTCTTTTTTTTTGCTTTATATTTTTTGGTGTCTCGCTCCTTTTGGCCGCAACTGGCAACAGCTGTTGAGCATTTTTGGCTGCGTCCTTTATTTTCCGCGTGTGTGGCAGCGGCAACATTATTAAAAACTACTTAAAAAAGGCTTATGGCATCGCATCTATGTTAGGGTTTTGGCCTGGACTGCCATAACAGAGAGTGTGTGTGTGTGCCTGTGTGTGTGTGTGGAATGTCGCATGTGCCACACTCGCCAACGCTCGCTTCGTATGTATTTTGGCAGCCAAAGAAACTAGAAAATGAAAAACAAACACATTTTCTTTATCACTCTGATGCTGTTTAAAACATCAACAACAACAACAACAACAACAACAACAACAGCAACAACAAAGGGTATTCGTATGGCTCAAAACAGCTGGCGTCAATGTTTGAATGACAACATGAATGATTGAACGAATGACTGGCCGTCTAGCTGAGGTCCTTGCCAGCCAGCCAGTCGGCCTGCCAGCCTGTCTGTTAGCTGGGTTGGGCATTTGGGCTCTTTTGGCCAAATTGCTATGTGGATGATGCTGCTCGAACGCAGATGGCCTTATTTATGCTTGCCGGGCGCAAAATGAGCCAAAAGCTGCGGGTCGGCGGCCATATTTGCTTAAAGCAACAACAATAACAACTACTACGTAAAGCCCTTTAATGTGTGTGTGTGTGTGTGTGTGTGTGTGTGTGTGTGTGCCTGACTGTTGCCATGCGACTATTCTCGGTTGCTGCCACCGCGCCCCCCTCCTTCAATTGTTGCGCCAAAGTACACATGAAAAATATTTACAAAATGTCCGCTTCTGTCTTTTTTCTCCATCCTTTAATTTTTTTTTGTTTTTCCCTTTTTTTTTTTGTTTCTGCTGGCAAACAATTCGGCGCCATTAGAAAGCTGCGTTAATGGGGTGAGGGAGAGGAAGGGGGGGCAGGGGGAACTGGGTGTTGGGCTTAGCAGTCCACACAAAAGGGACAAATTGCGAGGCGCATTTCAAAGTTTAACACGTTTTGGTAATTTCATCAAGGACATGTGCATAATATATGCGCACATACATATAAATATCCTTGGGCAAACATCGTGGCACGAAGGCATTTTAAAGCTAAATTGAAAATTCTAAAACTAAATACTATTTACAACAAAAATATTTGATAAAACGAATTAACTTTTCTTACTGTTCATGCTAAACCCAAAGCCAAAAAAAAAACGAAAACCTATTTGCTTATGACTTAAACCAAGGTTGAGGGTTGAACCAAAAATATATTATGAACAAAAATATATTACTATATCTATTATTGTTATATTTGGACAAAGTTGATAGTTGATAATGTTAATATTAGCAATAATATGAGATAAGGCCGACTTAAATTAAAACCAAGTTGAAATCATTTTATTACTTTGTATTTCATCAATATGAATTCTACACTTGTCTGATTGCAAATGTTATCAAAAATTGTAATTGCCATTATTCACAGTTAATCAGTGAAATTGCGAACTAATGCTAAATGCCAATTGAAAGTTATGAACTCGATGCTCACATTACGTTATTTGAACGACTCGAAATGCTGCTCTGCTGAGATGGTCGACAATTTGGCCATTACACCAATTAGGTTTAGATCACTTTGACTGCTGCATTCATCACCGACTCAAACTCAATTTCCTGCCGATAACGGAAACGTTCATCAATGACCATTTGGCACTTTCGGTTTCAAGTCAAAGGCCAACGGGGGACTATTTTCGAGTTGGTTGGAGCCAAATCAACTGCTGCAGCGACGACAGACAGTTCGGACAGTTTGGACAGCTCGGACAAATGCCAGTCGAATTCGTGCAGCAGCAGCAGCAGCAAAAAAAAAATACTCCCAGCCAAAAACCAGAAGAGAGAACCCGAAAAACCCTGTGTAGACCAATGCAGTGCGGAAGTACAACTGGAAAATTTAATTATTACACACAGACACACACGCACAGACAGTGGCGGAGAGTTGAGGCTAAGGCTGGTGGCCAACTGATGTCATGTTCTTGTGAATTGTCAATGTCAGTTCGTCTGGTTGGGTTGTTGGTTTTGTTAGCGATGCAACCGAATTTAAGCCCCAAGCCCAAGTTGTAGCCTTGATGTGTCGACATTGCCTGCTGCCGGCTGCCTGCTGCCTGATGACTCTATATTGCGCTCTGGGTTTTTGGTTAGCCTTCAGTCGCGTGTGGCTTCCCCCCACCTCCCCCTCCCAGCGAACTGCAGCGCGCCATCTCCATTACATTTCTTGTGCTTGCGGTTCCCGTTGCACACGTTCGTATATTGTCAACTTTTGACAGCAGTTGCCCTGCTAAGGCATGCAAATAAAATTTCACAAAAAACAAAAAAAACACACACACACACAAAAAAATAATTAATCCATATGAAGAGCAATTAAAGCCATGCGTGTCCAGTCGAGGGGCCAACTTTGAATATAATTTTAATTAAAAATACGACATCATTTTTATGGCCTGCTCAACATTCGTGCCACATGGCGTATGAATATGCATATATATATATATGTATATATGCATATATATTCCAAATTGAGACACGAAAGTTGGCTTCAGTGCAGCAGCTGCTCAAAAGTGAATCTAATCAAATGACTTTGCCCGTTCTGTTAGGCATCTTTGTTCCAAATTTCAATAGTTTTCTCAACAAAAAAAAAAATGTGTACACTTCCAGCTTTAGTTTAATGGCTTAAATGGTTTTACAGGGCCCAGTTTGAATTTCTTGGCGACTGCCATTTATAATTATTTTAGCTCTGGCTGCCACATTTAACACATTTAACAGGCCAGCGCCAAAACTTTGCCCATAATTAAAACGAAAAAGCGAAATGTTCTTTTTATTCAAACGTCAGCGAAGAATGAGAGAGAGGCTGGGACAAAAGAAAGGCCCGCTAAGTGCAGCTGACAACAATTGCACTGAAACTGCTCGGCTCTGCTTTATGGCTAAAACAAAAGATGCCGAAATTATTCAACAAGCGGTGACGCCTGCTGCCAGGACGACTGCCAGGACGACTATTTTTAGACAGACGCCGCGTTGCTTTATTGTGTGCGCGGCTCTTTTGTGTTTTAATAAGTTTTGGATTTCACAACAAGCGCTGCAAAAGCACAACTTTAAACTCTGAACAATCCCCCCAACCCCTCATCCCCTCCATCCATTCTTTATTCTATATATTTTTCGTTGCTTTTGGTAGCGTACGTAGCGAAGCTGCAACCAATAATTAATACCAAAACCATTGTCGTTTATTATCCGTTGCGTTTACCTTTATTCTATTTTTTTTATTTTTTTTTATATTTTTTTTTTAGCTTTTTTCATTTGCTGTTGTTGTCCTGGCCAGAAGAAACACTTGGAAAATTTGCCATCGGACGCTGCTGCGGCTGCAGCTTCGTTAGTTTCATGTTCACATAATGCCCTATACTCACACACACACACACACAGACACACATACGCACACTCGAATACAGTCACTTCACTCATGCAGCTGAATTGCAGCCGTTTTAGCCTTGTGCCATGTATCTTCAATTCTTTTTGCACTGCTCTTTTTTCTAGTTTGTCGTTTTACTTGTTGTTTCTTCGTTGGCTTCTGTGTTTTATAACCCGCTTAAGGGCTACATCAGCTACAGCATGCAGCTTGCGACTAACAACTATAAAAAGTTTATAAAAAAAAACAGGAATGATTGTTATTTCATATTAGTAAATATTTCATTTTCTTTTCAAATTTTATTATGTTAAAAAAAAACTAAATATTGCTTTCAAAAGTTATTTTTATTAAAATTGAGCATTTTTACCAGGAACAAAAACAAAAAGGAAATGCCGCATTCGTTGTTATGTTCAAACCGGGTTTTTAATATCTTTTCTTTCTTTTTCTTTCTTTTTTTTTCCTGTGGCTGCTGCTGTTGATAACTTTGTTTTATAGACTTTTGTTCTCGCTGTTGTTACCTAGCGACCCAAATACCCCGTTCAATAGTTTGTACCGCCTTTTTTTTTGGTTTTTTTGGTTTTCATGACCAGCCTGGTCGCTGGTTTTTTTAGCAGCTTAGTTTTTTGCAGGTTTTTGGTTGTCTCTCAACTTTTGTTTTTACCGGGATTTGCATGGCGCAAATCTTGTGTTAGTTGTTTTTTTTTTGAACAACTTTTTTGTGTGGGCGCCGCTTATAACATCTAACCGAAGGGAACAATTAGGAAGAGATGCAAAAACAACAACAAATTATAAAAAAAAAGGAGAAATGAAAATGAAATGGGTCTGGAAAACTCACGCTTGTTGCGGTTCTGGTGGATATCAGTGGGTGTGGCAAGAGGAAAATGACTTCAATTATGTAAAAACTTGCATTGAATCTTCATGGACCGAACCGAATGGCCCATTTGTTTGGGCAACTCAATTTAAAGCTCTTAAAAGGATTTCGTAACGAGTCTATTGGGCGGACTGAGCCCTGGCCAAGTGGGATGACTCGGCCTGATCGGGTTTGGTGGCTAAGCCTTTGATGGACTTTACTTGGCAGTGATTTACAATTGTGCAGGTTTTCTTTCAACTTTTCATATGTCAGAGGGCTTTAATTCTTATCAAATTGACGTGGCCCGAAAGGCGCTTATCGGCGCAACTGCAGCCGAATAGACCAGCAGCGGCAGCTGGACAAGAAGGACCAAACACTTCTTCAATGATTCGCCAGCACTTGTGGGCATCAAACGGTCCTCAATAAATCACCAAATCGCTGGCAAGCTGAGGACTCTGTTTGTGCCGCACATCGTGCATCCTGGGCCAAATACGAGCCAAACAGACGACAGACGACAGACGCCAGTTGAAAGTCTGCTCGAGGTGCGGCGCATCCTTGTGCCGCCTTTTTTGTGTGAGAGCAAAATTGGTCGCTTACCCCGACGCCAGCAGCTGGCTGGCGGCATAGTTTTGCCTTATTGCGGTGCTGCCAAGGGCAACAACAACGAAAACCCATAATAAAAACTACCGCTTTGATAAGCAACTGTAACTGAGATTGACACTCAAGCTGCGCAGGAAACGGAGACGGAGACGGACACGGAGACAAAGACAGAGATTGAGATTGAGATAGAGATTGGGACTGAGGCGTTCTAACGATACACGATATTGCACTTAAGTTGCGTCTTTCGGCTGCTTTTTGATTTTTCTCTGATAAATTTATACCCTGCGCCCAATGGCAACTGATAAGAAACCGTTATATGCGGCCGTATATAAATAGTGTATTTAGTGGATATTTTGATTCCAAGTAAACATCGAAAGTAGCGTTCGTCTGTCTTTTTGTACGTTAAAACTCTTGTTCCTTAAATATACAATTTTTTTAATTTGGAAAGTTTGCTTTACAGAGTATCTGTTAGTCAACCAAGTGCTGTTTCTATTATTATGTGTTTTTATTATTTGTAGCTACTGGCCAATTTGGTCTTTTTTTTGTGCGTTAAATTATCTGTGACAGAATTCAATTGCGCATTATTTGTGTTTATTTAGCATAAAAAAGTTCTTCTCTTTTTTTATAGTAAAATATTTTCATTAAAATCATAAACATAAAGTGATATTCCTCAAAATAATAACAAAAATTTAAAGTGAGCTTAGTAAAAAATTGTATATGCAAAATTGAAATTTTATATAAAAATCTATTCTGTTGCATGCTTGTTTAAATAAATACAAATGTTGATGAGCTTCATTTAATTTAAATTAGACAAACTTTTACTTATTTTAACTATAGTTTTGATAATTTGACAACTTTTGCCGCATGAAACTTTCTTCTCTTCGCTTATCAAAGGTTTTTGCCTCGGCAAATATTTACTTAATAAATAACTCGAAAAGCTGCTCAAAGAGTGGCAGGCGCACCACCAACAGCACCACCAACACCACCACCCTTATCATTCCTTTGCTAGTAATTCATAATTATATTGAACTCAGCGGAAAACTGAAGACATCTGCAGGGCATTTTCTTGTTTGTAATGCACTTTGGCGCCTTGCCAGGCGTTGCGGGCAGCGGGCAGCGGAGGGGGCGTGGTCGGTTAGTAAAGTTTAAAGCATTCCAACTAGGAGCGCTATCAAATATTTGCGCAGGCAAGCAACGGCCTGTTTTTAATTTCAAAATACGAATTGGCCCGGCGACCAGTTCCAGTTCCGTCCGTGGGGCTCGCTTCTATTTGGCAACTAAATATTTAAGTTGTGAATTTCAAAGCAACGCCGACAACAACGGCTCGAACCAGGGCAGGCCAAACACCTGACGGCGTATCGGGTTTGCATACACATATTAATTTAATATTTTCGGCCTGCATTTCTGTTTTTCGTTCCTTCTATTTTTGTGTCGCATACAGTTCTAGGCATGATATTTGTCATGCCACGGACTAACAAAAAAAAAACCAAAAAAAATGAAAAAGGGAAAAAAACTTTTGGCCCGGTCGCTCATGTGTTGCCACCGCAATTTGTTTACTTTGTCGGTTTTTGTGCACGCAGCCGAGTGTCCAAAATTGAATTTTAACTTGGTTAACAGAAGAGCGTGGCACGCCCACAGCCCAAAATGTGCCTATCAACATGTGAGCGGCGTTGCCACGTTTTTCTCCCCGCCCCCTTCACTCCCCGCCTCCGCTCCATGGCCAGCGTTGTGTCCTAAGCGTCGCGATGGCGTTGATAACGTTATCCATTAGCCGGCTCCGGCAATGGCAATGGCAATGGCTACGACTGCGGCAACGGCAACGGCAACGGCTATGTCTACGGCTCTCGGTTGTGTGTTGGGCATTGGGCGTGGCACATTGGCGTAGCGTGGGCGAGCCGCGTCTGCTTGCCGCACAAAAAGTTTTGTTAGTTAGTTTTGAAGCAAAGTGCTCGACGCTCGTCATATTTGGTTTTGGTTTCAGTTTTGGGTTTAGGTATTTCCTTTTCTATTTTTTTTTTTTTGTATCTTTGGCATTTTTGTAGTTTTGTTTTTGTCAGCGCAGAAACGATTTTTAAATGCAATCTTTTAAGTGCTTTTTGGTTGCCGCGACTTTTAATAGCACTCGGCTTGGCCTCAATTTAATTGCCAGCAGCCCCGAGCTGGCCAAGTCGAAAAAAAAGCCAAATTAAATGCCAAAAATTGCAAAACAAAGTTTCGCTTAAAATCAAGATTTAATTGGAAAAAAATTAATGATCTGCCGCATGTTCTCTTTTGCTCGCTCTTTCAGTTATTTTTGCCCGCTAATTTTTCATGTGGCAAAACTTCAAATAAAGAAATGCAATAAATACAATTTTATGGCCACAATTTTTGGGTTTGTTTGTTGCAGCTGCACTCGCAACAGCAATTACAACAAGAATATTGAGAACAAGTTGCTGCCGCATTCAATGAATTTTTGGCCATAATAAATTTAGCAGCTGCCTTCGCAGTTTTCGCAGTTTTTCGCAGTTTCCACTGGCTTCCAGCCGCATTTCGTCCTTGCCAATCGCGGGCAAACGTTCATTCTTCGCAAATTTATTTATCTTGTTTGGCAACATGTTCCTTAAATATAATAAATATTACTTATACTTTGCGGTTATTCGCTTCAAGATACAGTTATTGTCGAAAATTGGGTATACAAAATCATTGACTAAAGTTTAAAATAAATGAATTGAAAATTATTTGTAAATTTAGTTTTTAGTCAAAATTTCTTTAGTTAAAGCTAAACCGATTTTTAAGCCAAATGTAATTTTGTTTTGACCTTTAGCTAGAAATTGCCCAGTTTGAATATTGCAATTGTTTTTTGTAACTTTTATGCGAAACTCAGACTAGGCTCAATTAGACAACTTTCTTGGAGCAATAGTCACTCAAATTTGATTACCGGCAAATTAGCTTTGGCAGCAGGAACTTGGTTAAGTCTGGCGAAGCGCTTCAGATTGTTCATTGGCCGTTTTTATGAGCCACTTTAGTGGGTGAGTTGCTGAGTTTGTTGTTGTTGTTGTTGCTGCTGGGCACTTGGGCTGAATTTCATGTTACTCTCTCTCTTTTTCTCTCTATGAATTAGCCATTGTTTATGGGTAAAGTTTTGTGTGGGCCTTGTTGCCAAGGCCTTTTTATGATAATTAGCTGTATATTAGCTGGATGCGCAGGTTATTGTTTGAGCTCTTGAGCCCTTTTGATTAGCCCATAAAGTTGATTAAAATGCGTAACGAAAAAGCAAACTTTAAGTTAGCAACAATATATACAATTTTCCCACGCTGCGACACGAACACGAACACACACACACACACACTCAACCACAGTGTGAACGTTTTCTGACATTTATGAAATATTGAAAATGGCAAAAACTCTGAAACTGGGCAAAAATTTGCGTTGGTTTCTGAAGTGCCTGCCAATAATAATGAGCAAAGATTTCTGACGCCGACAACAATATAAAGAATTATGCAGCCAAAGTGTGAGACAGTCAGAGAGTGAGAGGGGCAGATAACAAGAGAGAGATAGCTTGAGTGAGAAGACCAGCTAGAGAGCAATGTATTTGTTTTTGGCTCACCCGTTTTAGGCCATGCCGGATGTGTGTAGAATATGTTACAAGTGTATGTATGTGTGTGTGTGTGTGTGTGTGAGCGTGTGTGTGTGTGGGGTTGGCAGTGTTTGTAAGGGTTTGCGGGCGTTTGTTCCTATATAGACGCCATCGTGCAGTTCATTGTTACAATTTCATTTCAAGCATATTGGGTTTCAGTCATCGTCTGCGTCGTTCTCATCCTCGTCGTCGTATCTGTGAGTTACATTCTATAAAAGAATTTAGCGCAAAGGTCACGTACATTCGGGGCAGGGGCCAGAGGGTTGTCCTGTGTGATTTCATCAGCATGGCATTACCGGAAGGAGAGGGCCAAAGGGGGCCGACACAAATGGATGAGCAACTGTCGCTAGACTTTAAGTCGCATTTAAAGCTGTAGTTAATCGCTTATGCTAAACTCTTTTCCCGTACTGGTTCCTTTATTTCTTCTTCTTTTTTTTTGGGCGCAGACTTTTAGTCGCCCGCTAGCGAAATGCGGTCAGCATTGTTTTGAGTATGGCGAGGGGGGTTGGGGGAAGGGATTGTGAATTGTTTTCGGTGGCAGTTGTATACTTACGGCCAATATTTTCATGTTTAGACGTCGCTAATCCGTCGTGTAAACAATGCCAGTAAATGCAGCCAGCGCCAGGATATATGCAGTTAGTATGCGCGGTCCTTGGGGCCACAGAGCTGCCATTGTGCCGACTCCTTTTGTTTAACTAAAGGATTTAAAGTTTTTGTTTTGCTATTTCATTCATTTCAGTGCCGCCCGACGATGTTCGTCATTCATACTGCCTGCCTGGCAAGTCTCTAAGTGTGTGCGTGTGTGTGTCTGTGTGTGTGTGTGTTTGTGTGTGTGTGTGCCGCAGCCGCCATATTAAAATCAATGTTGGGCGCTTCGCTTTGCATTGTTCGCATATTTTTATTAATAGTCGCGCGTTGTCTGCAATTTTCCAGGCTTTCCGCCTATCCTTCACCTCCTTTTTTAAGCCGCGCCACCTGCTGCCGCATTCAATGCAAAGCTGAAAAACTTCGTCATGGATTGGGAATCCGTTGGGTTTATGAATTGCAAATGGTTTTTGCTTTTCGCCTTTTGCGCTTAGCAATCATTTAATATGCCAACGTGCCACAGAAAATAAGTTGCAATCCTTTCAACTAAAAGCAACGACGTGCAGTTACCCTGTAACTGTAACTGTAATATTAATTATGTGCACTTATTCTACTTCTTCTTCTTTACAGATAAAAAGGGATATATTTTAAATATATAGTACTATATAGATCGCTTGTTGCATATCACTTCACATAATCAGCATACCGTTTTCTCGCCACTTGATGTGTACAGGGTATAATGAGTTGTTTATCAAGCAGCCGGAATGCTTTCATATTTATTGCTATTGATATTGAAGCTCGGCCATATTGAGAGACGGACTGACTGTGCGAGCGCGCGCATCAGGTCAACGAATAAGCTTCTCTTATTTATTCATTATGAATAATACTCATTTTCAGTGCTTCTCGGTAAGCCTTTAAGTGCCACATTAATAGCAACGCTTCATAATGCATTTATCACTCATATAAATATATAAAAACAGATTCTTTTTGATTTATTTAATACAAATGAATCATGAGAGTGTATTAAATAGTAAGGGAATGATTATTCGACCAAAAATTTATTTTCAATATTGCAAATATTTCAAATGCAGAAATAATTGAGAATTCATGACAAAAATGCCATTAAACATGATGAAATCCGTTGCTATCATAGCTAAAGAATAATTTTTTTTTAATGATGCATATATATTTTTAATGTGGAATCAATTTATGAGACAAATAATGACCAAAAATGCCATCAAACGTGAAAATCCATTCAGTTTTGACAAAGTTGTGGGAGTTTGGAATAGGGTAAATATGGATCCGGAATGTTTTACATGTCAAAATTTTTGTCAATTTTGGCATGATTTTTGTCGAAAAATTTATATTCTAAAGTGCACAAATTTTTAATGCAGAATTAATTAAGAGAACAAAACACGACCAAAATGCTATCCAACATAAAAATCGGTTTAATTTTGAAGAATTTTTGGTTTTGAAAATGTTACAACCTATATTTATATTATACATATTTATTTTTTTATAATATTAAATTAAAACAATAATTAATTTATATAATTTATCGATAAAGAATTATCGAAACTTTGTTCAAACTACTTAAAACTGGCCTCAATATTTAAATAACTCTGAAAATATGTGCAATTTACAGTTCCATAAAATGTTTGCTTCAGATTTTAAAGCTACATTTGCCTTCTCTCTCTCTCTTTTTGTCGCACTCTTCTTTTTCTATTTCTATTTCTATTTTGAATAACTTTTCTGAACTTCCACTCAACTAAGCCTTAATTAAAGCCTTCGCAATAAGTATTCAACACTCATAAACAGTCCAAACTTTTGGTTAAAATTATTATGCACCAAAAAGGGCGTTGCCCCCTCGCCTCCTCACCCCTCCCCTCCCTACTCCTACATCTCGTCTAAACTTCAATTTCACACGTTAATTTGCAGTTTGCCCAAGGCAAAAATGTTAATGGCAAAGGCAGCAGCAGCAGCAGCAACAACAACAATTATAACAACAGCAAAAACAACAAAGTTGAGCTTAACGCACTTTTTTCCCGTTTTCCGTTTTTTGTTGGGGTTTTGAGATGAAGACAAAGGGGATTTTGTGCGTTGGCGCGTCTTCGGCTGACGCACGAAAGTATGCAATGAAAATTTTACAATTTGCGCGTGGAAAAGTTTATGAACGCGTCTCGAGGCGACATTAAATGTGACTGGGTAAGTGTGGGTGGGGTAGGGTAGGGTGGGGTGGGGGGTGTTGGGTGGAACAAAAGTTGGGCTGAGGTGGACTGACGAACTCGGCCGCTTGAAGAGGCGAATAGCGTTGACAATGACAAGCAATTAATGTTGCGGAAAATTGTTGCGAAAAATCGCTAAGCAAGTGGAACGCTTAGTCAAATAAAGAAGAAAGCGGGAGAGTAAAAGTGGAGTAAGAGGAAGCGAGAGCTATAATAGAGCTACAGGTATATACATATACAGATATAAACACATTTGACAGGTTGATGTATAAATAAAGAAAATATGCAAAAAAAAAAATAAAAATACAAAAAAAAGAGAGATTACAAAAAAATTGATAAATAAATGAGAATCGAAATATAGTTATATAAAAGTATAAAAGACGAATAACACAAGAAACTAATACAAATACAGATAAAGAATACTATGGAGAGAGTAGAGAGCGAAGGAGAGACTTGGCGATAACAAGAGAAAGGGAGAGAGAGAGTGGTATAAAAAGAGAAAGCGATTACAATTCAAAATCTCTAAACACTTAAACAAGTTTTGCATATCGGCCCAAGGCGCCGGCAACTTAAGCGGCAACTGGCGCACACATGCAAGCGCACCCGAATGTCGGTGTGCAGGTGTGTTTGTACAGGTGTTTTCCCGCAATTTATTATGCCGCCGCGTCCAAATCTCCGGCAAAACGCATCAACAGGAGCAAAAACAACAACAACAACAATAAAACAAGCAGCAAAAAGAGCACACCCAAAAAATAAACTAAAGAAGTTTCAGGTAAAACTTGTGAAAATATTTTTGCCCGGATTTGAAAGAGACGCACCTCACGGAGCTGAGAGGTACTCAAAAAAAGAGAGAAAAAAAAAGGGGGGCAGGGATGAACGAGAAATAAAACGCAAGTTGGTAAAAATATTTTAAGTAAAGTAAGTAAGTAGCTAAAATGACATCAACAACAACAGCAACAACAACAGCAACAACAGCAACGACGAGGGGAAAATGTCACTTTAGCAGGCATAAGTAAGTTGATGTGGGCCCCAAAAGCCTTGTGGAGCTGACAAGGGTGCGCCAGTGTGGGGCGAGTGTGGGCAAACGGAAAGGGAAACTTCCCTGTCACCATTGCCGTCGTCTACAGTGATGAGAAATGAGAAATAGTTGCAGCTGCTGTGACATACGCGTTGCAAGCATTAAAGGATTACCCGCTAGCATGAGCACAGTGCTGGGCCAAAGGAACGGGGGTGTGCGGGATTGGGCAAATACATATATGCAACATTTGTTGTTCATGTTGTTGTTGCTGTTGTTGCTGTTGTTGCATTGGCAACTTCTTTGAAAGTTAAGTTTTTAATCATTTTTCAGTCAACACACAAAAAACACAGTTTCGTTTTTCTGCTTCTACTTTCGCCTTGGCATCCTTTACATTCACATACCAGTTAAAGCTGGTTGTGTCTGTGTGTGTGTGTGTGTGTGTGTGTTTGTCTCTTGGCATAATACTTTTGAAGATTAATCATGCGCAGCGCATCAAACAAGTTGAGAAACGCGTAGAAAATGGCAAACGTTGGCCTGTTTTGACTTTCAGACGGATGTAAATTGTTTTCTTGTTTATTAGTTTTTGGTTACTCAACCTATAGAGAATTGCTTAGAGAATACACTCGACAAAAAAATAAAGTGTCATGTTTCTTATAATAAGATACATTTCTACTTTTACAAACATTTTTTTGTATAACTTGAAAGTCTTTTAAATTGTTTTGTTTACTCAGAAAAAATTGTGTTGTTTTCATTTTCTTAATTACAAAATTGATGCAATTAAAAACAACTCAACCAATAATTATTCATTTAATATTCTTTATTTTAACTAAATAATTTGCACTTTTTCAAGTGTTCTAATTTGCCAATAAAATTTTGAAGACTTTAACCAACTCTTGGCAAAAATAATCAAATTATTTCTCAAAACTATAAAATAGTAATTTCAAGCAAATATATTTTTTTATAAATTCTTCATTTATTCTAATCAATAATGCATTGAAATTTTCATACAATTTTCCATTGCACATGAATTTTCTCAATATTTGTCATTTGCAAATGATTTTCTTTTGTCTGCACGCGTTTTTCCCACCACTTTCATTCAAATATCCTTTTTTGTTTTGTGTTTTTGGGGGTAATTCAAATAACTGAAATTGCTGGCCATTAACTTTTTAGTGGGCGTTATTGCGCCCATTTTTTGCACATGAAGTATGTGGAAAATTTAATCGCGCCTGGCGCAATTTTCAATTTCCCCTCGTTGGCCATAAATAGATCAGTGAATGTTTCTCTGTGAATACCAAAAGGCTCGCACAATGCGCATTAATATCCGTACCCCCCACCCACCCCCCAATAACCCCTGGCATGCTTGTGACCAGCTATTGGCCCATAAATTGCCACTTGGCGTGCACAATAAATAAAATTCCATGCGTTGACCCATTTAAAATGTTATCCGAAAACATTTGGCGCTGGCCACGCCTACGCCGTCGTCGCATCGCCCCCAGCAGCAGCTAATTACAAAGGCTTCTGGGCGGTCGCTCATTGAAAGTAATGGCATGTGTTGACCTTTTGCAAATGACCCCGAAATAGATTATGCAGCAGCAGCAGCAGCGGCAGCAGCGGCAGCGGCAGCAAATCCGCTGCCAGCTCAAAATGTGCAACATGGCGCCTACGATGCGATGAGCATAAATTGCAGTTCCAATTTCCGGTTTCTGTTTCAAATGTCGCCCACGTACCCGAACCCAGTAAAACTCGCCCCACTCCCCGTTTCCTCCTGCTGCTGCTGCTGTTGCTGTTGCTGTTGCTGTTGCTGCTGTTGCTGCTGCTGGTTCTTTGGCTCGATTTCGACGACATCGCTTCAAATCAGCTGCCACAGCCGCGCAACGTTGCACAAAATTGTGCAATTCATTTAATATATAAATTTTTGGCTGCCACTGTGTCAGAGCGGGGGGAGGGAGAGGGCGAGGGGAGGGGTGCCGGAAAACGCGCTGTGCTGCGAGTAACGAATGTGCAACGTTCTCTTAAGTAGGAAAAGTTTCAATTTGTTTGGCCTCGTGCACAAAATTTTGTAGCTCGTATTGTATTGCCTGTTATACCCTATAAAAATACATGAAAATGGCATGATGGACAGTAAAGCTTGTTTTGTTTTGTTTTGTTTTCTCGCGTTCTTCAATAATAAACATATTTCTGCCTAAAAATTCACCAAAAAGTAATGAAACGAAATTGAACTTAATAAATGATGCGAGCTTATCAACTAGTCGCGTATACTCTGTTTCTGTTTCTGTTGTTGTTGTTGTTGTTGTTGCTGCTGCAATTGTAGTTCATATATATTTAACCGCCTAAATACTGTTTGCAGTTGCTGTTGTTATCGGCAGCAACCAAATGGCGGAAAATGCAGCCAACAACTGTAAAATGAAACTCAACTAAACGACGTCAACGGCGCTGCCGACGCTGACGTCAACGTCAACATCGACGTCGGCGACAACATTGCGAGTACATGGAATGACTATTTGCTATTTGTTGTTGTTGCAATTTATTCTCGTTGCTATTGTTGTTGTTGTCGTTGTTGTTGTTGCTGCAATTGTTATCGAACGAAATTTCAGTTTTGCTGAATTACGAGCAACATTTTGCTGTCCTTGTTGTCGTCGTCGTTGTTGTTGTTGTTGTTGTTGTTGTGGTTGTTGCTGCCTTTTTCTTGGCCATGTTGCATCGTTTGTTGTTGTTGTTGCCGCCTGCTGCTTGACTATTTAATATTTCATCATTAATTGTAATTTTTCTCTCTCTGCTCCGCTTCCGCTGCTAATTGCGAACGCTTGGCGCTCTGCAAACGTGATGATAAGTGCCCGGGAAAAAGCCACAAAAATTATTGCCAAAAGATTGCATTTCAGTTAATGGCGAAATAATTGCGGGTGTGAATATAAAATTATGAAAAAAAAAAAGTACAACTTAATATTATAATTAAAAAATGCATTGAATAATATTATTAAAATTACTGAATGCAAAAAGAATACAATTATTGCATTTATCAATTTAAAAAATGCAAATTCGTTTTTAAATCTAAATTGAAGAATATTTTCGAGAAAAAAAACCATTTAGTTTTTCTTGACTCGTTTTTGCCAATAATTACGAACAGCAAATTAGACAAGTTGATTAAATTCTTTGCTATTTTCTTTTTTTTTTTAGTTTATCTTCTCTGATAACAAGTTATTTTAAAACACCTGTTTGCGTGGTGCGCTCTTCAATTAGATGCGCTCAATTAGTTTACGCAAGTTTTGCCATTTTCACACACAACGTAATCTTTAATTTGAGTAACTGGAGGAAGCAGCCATGATGTCCTGTCACTGGACACATGCACGGGAATTGCGTTAAGCACTGACAAAGCCGACAACTAAATGGTTTGGGAATACACACAACAACATCGTCCGGCTTATTATAGTTGTTGTTGCTGCTGCTGCTGAGGCTTTGAATTACACGAATGTGCTGTCAAAAATGCTTAACACCCTTAAGTAGTGGCTGCTGTGCTGTCCTGTGGGATAGCGGCTTGTAAATGACAGCTCCCTAAATAAACCCAAAGACAAAGATGGTCCCAAAAAAAAAATAACAAATAACAAATAACAGCAGCAGCCGCACAAAAACGAGCCATGACAGAGGCCAACTAACCACTTGAACTTGGTTAGTTTCATACCGGACTGGCTTTAAACTGTCATTATTTATAACGCAGATATTGGTGGCCGCATTGATGGGCAGTGGGGCGCGGCGAGGCGGGTCCTGGGGCTTGGCGCTGAGCCTCTTGTCTTTTGGGGCCGGCATTATTATGTGAAGCGTTTTCTGGCATGGAACATTTGCTGTGCAGCCAAGCGAATGTCTTTAGGAGCCGAGGGGGTCGGCGCCAAGGTGAATGGGCAATGTCCTGTGGTGCGTGATAAACGCAGTTGGCTTTAAATATGCTCCGCCCAGCGGCCGGCCCAATTCCCTGAAGCTAAGTGGCAGCCGTATCCTTTGCCCAACTGCTTCATCATTTTTATTTTATTTTTCTTTTTTTGTTGATAAATTTAATAAATCAAGCGATCAAATGGAGAAGGGCGGGCGGGGGGCGTGGCATGGGTTGCGGGAATGCAATCGTTTGTGTATAATAGATGGCATTTTATTTATGTCCTGCGACTGAATCGTTCGCCTAATGAATGCTTATTAATAATGCGATTAAGCTGAAACAGCTCGGAAACAGGCTAATAGAAATCTCGCCCGTCGTTTCGGTCGCGGGCCCCATAAAAGTATGCTACACTTTATGTCACAGCTCAATGGACGCCCGCCGCTGAAATCACAGTCGGCGAGTATTATTCAATTTCAGGACCTGCTTGTACGCACCCAAAAAAAAGAAAACAAAAAAAAATTAAAATAAAAAAGGACAACTGTAGACACTTGAGTACTTGTTGTTTCTATCAAAGGACCAAAAGAAAAGTACAAAAAAAAAAAAACAACAACAAAGAAAAGGGTTTTATTTTCCACTGCTTATCAGAGCGAACGCAGCGCGAGGCTGTCTGCCGGGCTGCTCGACCGTGCGGGCTGGCAAAAGGACAATGGCGGCCTTTGTTCGCACAGCTGTTGGCGCGGTTTAAAGCTCGTTAGCGCTGGTCCTGTTGCGGCCTCGCCGGCACTCAGCATTGCGGTCGACGCTGGAGCAACATTTCGGGTCTCCAACGGACGCCACTGGTGCGGCAATTCCAAAGTCGTTCTGTGCGACTCTCGAACTCAAAAGATAATAGAAATACGACCGCAAATATTGCCCAGCTACAGAGAAAGATAGAGAGCGAGAGAGCGAGAGAGACAGAGAGAGAGAATGAATGTGGGAGCAAACGATTGTATTGGCTGCCTCAGCGAATGATTGCGGCTTGCGGCTGCGGCGGCTGCTGTGGCCAAGGATTAATACCAAAGCTGATTAGATTGTCAAATGCGACAGCCTGGCCGCCGCTTTTGGGCCTTTAACTTACAAGCTGCATGTTATTGCAGGCTTTGGGCCAGCTGGCAATAACATAATCAGAATTGGAACAGTTTTACCAACAGCAAAATGCAATGCGAGGGCTAAAAACGATTGAAAACTACCAATTTAAATACCCTTTGATACCCTTACACATTTAAAGAATACACTTGCAAAACATAAACAATAATTTGTTACTTAAATTAAGTACAATATTCTAGCCGAGTTAAAACAAACTTAACTTAAAAAAAATAAAAAAATCAAAGCTTATTTTAATTTATTTATTCAACTTTATTTTCCTTCATTTTTATTATTTGATCATTTGAAAAATCATATTAAATGTTTAAATATTTTATTTGCTATTTATTTATAATTTTAATTTTCTCTGAAAACGTTGCACAGCTCGCACTAAATTATGAATACCCTGCCGAAAGAAAGGGTATTAAGCGGCTTTACTTCTGATTTAGTCACGAATAAGGACGCTTAATTAAAATGTTCGTACAACTGTGGAACAAGTGGAATTAGTCGAAAGTTGCTGAGTGAAAGCTTAAACATGATTAAAAATAATGTTTGACTGAAAATGCCAGATTATATAATTTAAACAAAAAGCTTTTGCCATAGAACTAATAATTATGAATATATTTTAAAATCAAAAAAAAGGGAAGACACTTTTTTATTAAAATTGAAATCAAAATATGGCAAATATATATTTCACGTAATGACTTCATTAGTAATTCTGGCTTTATCTAACTTTGTCGGATGTGCAATTCTTTTGTTTTTTGGCTGCTCCTTTTATTATCCTTTGGGCACTCGTTGCTGTCCCATTGAATGATCGATGTACATTCAAATTCATGTTGAAATTTAATGAACTCTCTGCAGTCAAATTGAATAAAATATGCAAAGCCCGTCAACTTGTTGGCCCTCAGTAATTCCCTCCTCCCTCCTCCCACCCCCCCTTTTGGCACTATTGTTGCCTGCAGCCACTCAATTACTTGAAATTGTAGCCCTTACTTGGTATAAGTTAAGATATTATAGCCATGTCTGCAGCAGTTTTCATGTTGCTGTTGCTCCTTCCTAGGCCAATCACTCACTCAGGGGCTTTGATTTTGGGGTAAAACTTTGTCCAGGAAAACAGAAAACAGAAATTCTTGGCCCATCACCGTTATGGCCAAGAGAGAAAAGCAACAGCAACTTGTTTATTTTGTTGTGGCAACATTTGTGCAGAGTTTTTACTTGCCCCATCCCCCCGCCCGCAACCCGTCAGCCATCAATCAAAGCCCAGCAAAAAAAGCGCAACAGTTTTTTCTTTTCTTTCCATTTTTGCTTCTTTTTGCTTTATTTTAATTTAATATTGAAAAGATTTGAGTCAAGTGAAGTCAGCTGGAAATCCAATGGGCGCTGACCACGCCCACGACCAATTCAATTGCAAATGTATATATGTATGTATGTGTATGTGGGCTTTAATAAAACCAAATTATGATCACTCGCCGAGGCGTTGGCCAAAATTTTTACTCCTAATGGATTATTATGACGGCCGAGAAATGTTGGCCAAAATTTTTACTCCTAATGGATTATTATGACGGCCGAGAATGAGAAGCCGCAGCAGCTGGCAGCTGGCAGCTGGCAGCTGGCTTACATACATATGTGGCCTAAGAGTTTTCCGCTTGCCACTTGCGAGTTAATTCCCTTTACTTGGTCGTAAACTTTACGCATTCACTGTAATCAAATTTTATGAAAATGCTCTGTGGATGCTTTTTTCCCGTTGCTCAACGACCTTATTGTTCTTGTACTTTAATGTATTTTCTGTGGTTCGTGTTTGTTGTTGTTGTCATTGTTGTTATTGTTGTTGTTGTTGCTGTTGTTGTTGTCTGTGGGTTGAGTTATCGCTGTTCGGATTTCTGCGGCGCTGTGAATGAAAATTTTGCGGCATAGATAATTAAATAATAAATTGTTGTAATGTCTACATTTCGCACACCACTTCTTCAACCACCCCCCCGCACCCCCCTTTTTTCGCCCTGTTGTGGTGGTGGTAATTTCTGCGTGTCTGCACCGCCTGAAAAGGCCATAAATGATTTATATGCACATTGAATGCGCCGACAATAGATTTAATTTAACGATGTCTTGGCGTCGACGCCATTTTGGCTTTCATCCCGCTGCCACCAGTTTCTAAGTCCTGTTGCTGTTTATCCTTGTTGCTGTTGCTGCTGCTGCTGCCTCATCTTCATCATCTGCTTCTTCACCCTCTTCTTCTGCTTCTTCTTCTTCTTGCACTTGCTCGCTGTTGAGGTAATTACGCGTGAATGCGCGACGAAGGAAATGTTCCGGAAGCCATTGGCATATGAAACATCAACATCAATATATGCTCTCTCTCTACCCCCACCCATCCACCCCCTTTATACAAGTCATTTTCTATGTGAGCAAATTAATTTTACACCAACATACAACATTTATATGAGTAATGCATGGGAATTAGCTTGGGAAATAATGCATCAGCATTCAGCTGCATTTCACAAATGCGCACGCATAATTATAGCACATTATTCGATGAAACCGAGCTGATGCTAAACTCCACATATAATTATTCCATTGCAGATAAGCTGTGAGTGCATTAAGTAATGTATTCTACTATTTCTAGTTTTTGAAGTGGGACAGACGCTTTCTTATTTAAATTGATTTCACTTTGCATAACTGGTTTTTACAGTTTTCTTAGATAAACGAGTTTTAACAAAATATTTTAAGAAGCTGTTTAGAAAATTTTGTGACTCGGATCTATTAGTTAAAGCAAAGAAATCAGCAACATTTATTTGTTATTTACAGTAAATAAACCTTAATTTTTAAGATCGATTAAAGGTAAGAACCTTTAGACTTGTCGATCTTTTATTTTTACATTTTTTTTTATTTTAAACCTACTTTGGTAAAACAAAAACAAAAAACCAGTTTTATGCGCCATTTTGAACATTTCGATGCTCGCCAGGTAAGCCGCTGTCCTCTTCACGCTTTCGTAGTTTACGCTGAGTGTGCACTATTTTATTTGCTCCAACGCTCTTGCTGTCTCGCTCTCGCTGGAGTTAAGACGCCGCCATAAATTGTAGTTAGATCACGCGCCATCCTGTGACCCGCTGTCCGTTTGGCTGTCCGCTGCATTCCGGCCGTGCGTTCCCGTTGTTTAGGAAACTATTTTTGTAACTAGCTGGCATTCCGAGGAGTCGCCTCAGCATCTTCAGCGCTTTGGCTGCACAAGAAGAAGAAGAAGGATGATGGAAACGCGATGCGGCAAAACAGCTGACATTTCACTTTTCTGATGCGATTACGCAGCGGCCGCTTCTTGTCTGTCTGTCTGTCTGCCTGCCTGGCTGGCTGTGTGCGTGAAAGAGGGGGGGCGATTGCCTAGCTGCCTGCTACAGCACTATAAATTGCTTACGGTCACGTACCAAGCTGACTCTGTCCCTGTCTCTCTCTCTTGCAGCGCGACAAGAATGTGCTTCAAGCCAGCAAAAGTGGCAGAGGGCAACACACAAAAATGAAAAAGGGAAGGCAAACGAAAAAAAAATGGTGCCAAACTTAATGAAAATGCCAACGCGTCGCCATTTTGGCCGCAGAGGCGCACAGTTCGGCCCACTTCTGTGACCCCCCCGCTCCCCTCTCACTCTCCCCTGGCATTTCCATAATATGTTATTTTTCATGCGTTTTAGCGAAAGTGTTTCCATTGTGTGCGTGAGAAAGAGGCTCTTTTCATGGGTGTGTGTGTGTGTTTGTTGGTGTATTGGCATTTTTGATTTCTTGCTCCAATTTTTCTATTCTTCTCGCACTTTACTTTTTGGTTGTGTGCCATTTTTCTTGTATTTTGCTGCCGTTTGGCATTTGCATATCAAGATAGTGTCATTAAATTTGCATATTTTGGATAAATTTAAATTCTTTGCATGCTTTTCTCTCTCTCTCTATCTCTTTCCCATTCTCTTTGCCGCTTCGTCTTTGCTGCTGTTTGCTCGTTCTTCAAATTTCAGTTGACTTTGTTGCTGTTGTTGCCGCCATTGTTGTTGTAATTTATTGTTGTAGGCATATGCAGAGAGCATTGTTTACACACTGTGCGTGTGCGTTCGTGTTTGTGTGTGTGTGTGTGTGTGTACGAGTGGGTGTCACTTTTTTTCTGCCTGTTGTCGTCATGCATCATTTGTTTAGTCCTTTAGTCCTTTGTTATGTGCCAAAGCTGTCGGTGCGATGGATGGTGCGGGGTCAAGGGGTGTGCGGCGTTAGGGACCCCTATACGAAACCGGGATAATGCTGATGTGTGTGTCTGTGTGTGTGTGTGGGTGTCGCACTTTTATGCCGCGCACTTGTTGAGAATATTAATTTTATTTAAATATTTCAAAATGTCACCGAGCTGCTGCTGGCTCAACAGTTTCGAGCAAATGCGTGTGCGTGTGTGTGTGTGTGTGTGTGTGTGTGTGTCCGGGGTGAGTGATGTGAGGGGTTTGTCCTTTTTATTGGGCCTGTATTTACGTAATGGACAAACAGATGGCATCGAAGGAGCCAACGGTACAAACAATGCAAGCCAAATGAGAAGAGCCAATCCAATTACAGCTGCAGATGATTGACAGTGATATGTCAGTGTGTTGGAAAATGCCAAAAGTTGTGCATAGAATTGTAATAAGACAGAGAATACGCTATTATTGAAATGTATTTGAACTTTGAACTTTTCAAAAATGAATGCATTTAAAACTAAAATAAGTGTATATATCTATTATATATTTTTGACTATTTTCAAAATAATCATTTAGTATTTAATTACTCGCAATTATTAAAAAGTTCATTTCATTTAATTTATATGTCTATTATTTATTTTTGTTTTATCTTAATTTAATCATTTAATATACGCCGATCCACTTAACTTCACTTCACATATTTTCTCGGATTATTTTTATCTTGTCTTAAAATAATCATTCAAAATATGCTCCGATCCATTTAAATATTCTGCACGCAGCCGCCAAGTGTTTGGCGACTCAGAAAAGCTAGCTGCTACGTCACGCGTAGCTGCCCAACTGCAGTTTTGAGCAAGAGCACCCATGCAGTTATATGTGTTCAGACTCAAGTGCACATACATACATACATACATCCGTTGGTACATACAAACACATGTGCACTTAATCAGCGCAGCGCCGTAAGTTTCTATTTCTATTTGTTGAATTATTTAAATTTCTATTTGCGCCGATTGCTTTTTCAAAACAACAACAACAACAACAAGTGCACAGCGGCAAAGCAAAAGCAAAATTGCCGCTTTTGCCGGGTGCCGGCCCCACAGCTGTAGCGTACCCGCTAGAGTGACAGAGAGAGTGAGAGAGCGCACACGAGAGTGCGCCAACAGATAGTGAGCACATATTCAAAAAGAGTGGGCACGCAAATACAATTTTGTTTTTGCTTGCGCTCACCGCTACATTCAGTGTTGCGCTCTCTCTTGCTCCGTTTGCTGTGTGCTTTTGCTATTTCTCATCCACCACCTTTTCGCATACATTTTGTTTCGTTGTCGCCGTCGCCGTCGGTTTGTGTGTGTTGCGCTTTTTCGCTCGCTCGCTGCGCAAGGTATTTTGTCGTTGTAAGTTTTGCATAAATAAAAATTCATTACGCGCCCGCACCGAAAACAAAACAAAAAATTGCAGCCACAAAACGCACCAACAACAATAATAGCAACAAGAATCAACAAGCAGTGCAACAGACAGTGTCAAGTGCAAAGTGCGTTCGGTTTGTTACTTCTCAGTTTCTGTTACTCTATATAAGTGTGTGTTAGTGTGTGAGTGTGTGTCCGCGTGCGAGCGTATTAGTTTGTGTGAGCAAAATCTCAAATCTCGTAATCGTAATCAACTTATAACGTGCAACAAGAGAAGCGCACAGCTGACATTCAATAGTAAGCATACTCCACAACACCCTACACCTGTCCATTTGTAGTACAACTGTAGCAACTTCGCAATTGACATCGCGCTGTCGTAACAGTTTCGCTACGGCAAAAGCAAATTTACAGCTTTCAGCTAATTAAAAGCGAATTTGAATGTGTTGCTGTTGTTATCGCATGTCAATGCACTCGACAGTAATAGTTAAGGGCTTTTGTTTTTAATTTGAAATTGCATAAAAATACATAATAAGCAGCCGCACAGTGTGAAAAGCAGCAGCGCAAATAAAGCAGGCTGTGAAAACAAGCGCAGAAAAGCAATAACAAAACACAGGGACGCTTTTAGCTGGCTGATTGGGGCTGCAGACACTGTCCAACTGCTTGACAGTCATGCAAATTTGTTTGCAGCACACGCTTGTGTATGTGTATGCGTGCGTATGTGTGAATGTTTGTGCATTTTAAAAAAATGTTTGATACGCGTTGCCAAAATCTGTTGGATATTTTCAGCACCGAAATCTAATCAAATAATCATATAGCAAAGCAAAGTCAGGCGTGTGTTTTATTTTTGCTCACTTGTTGTGCGTGCTTTGACGATTTTGCTTTTGCTTTTGCCGGTAAATTGCGCTCATTCTCATTTTTTGCCGACGCTCTCGCTCTCTCTCTCGCTCTGTCTCTTCGTTCAGTCAGCTGCAGCTGTCAGAAAACGACTGGCGCTCTATCTCGCTTGCTCACGCTCTAACGCTCAATCGCGCTCTCTCGTTTTCGCTGCGTAGCTGTCATTGTCCTTTTGGCGCACTGCAATTCGCATTTTATTAAGCAACAATAATAATAACAAACAACGAAAGTGTCGCACAGAGTAAGCAACAAATAAATACAAAGTGCCATTCGCAATATTAAATGCATAGTGCGTAGATTTTTGCACTGTGCATATCAATAAAAAAAATTGTTTTTTTTTATTTTTTACATTTCTCCCTGCCGGTCAACGTCTGTTTACATGTGAGTGTGAGTGTGTGTGAGTTGCCGTTGTCTGGCCCCATAAATTGGCTGTGCGCTATTTTTAAGCCTACGACATGCAGCAACTACATTTATTATGTGGATGTGTGCAGGGAGGTGTTATATGTATAACAACAGCAACAACAGCAGACGATATGCATTATAAAATTCTACACATGCCGCATGCAAAACATGTATGGCAACATAGTTGCCGAGACTGCAATTAACTGTAAATGTTAAAATGAACAAATGATCTGGACACAAGCTCTCTTTTTTTATGGGCCTGACAACTGATGCATGGCAGACGGCAGAAGAGAGTGAAGTGAAATATAACAGCTCGCGGCCAATACAGTGTTGTCGATGGGCATGCAGCAGACTACTAATTGTTGGCTAATCAAACTGTTTGAAAAATTGAACTCAATGAGAGGCGTAATGCAATCAAACATAAAAACTATCAAATAAAGAAGAATACACATTAAAAAAAAAAACTTTAAATATCCAATTTATTAAACATAAGCTAAACATATTTCAATCAGAAAGTGTTGCCGATCTGCCGATTTGCTACTAAAGCATTAGCAATAGCAGCTGACACTGTCATAATTATCAGTTTGTTTTACTATCAACTGTTATACGTAGCCATTGCTGCTCTTTCTCGCTTTTCACTTTCTGCAAACACAAATTGTGCTCATAATTTTCTCACAGTTTTTGCTTTTCAGTTGATTCGTCGCGAGTGAAGTTTGTTGAAGGAACAGAAACAACAGCAACAACATTTAATATGCATCCACGCTATAGTCCAGCGCCGCCTGCGCACCAGCAGCAGCAGCAACAGCAGCAGCAGCAGACGGGCGGCGGTGGAGCCGGCGCAACTGGCCACATGAGGGCGCCACCAAATTCGCAGCAATTGCCGCCGCAGATGCCGCGTTCACAGAATTATGCAAATGTAAGTTGATGCGATACAAGTTTTTCCATAGAACTAGTTTAGATCTGAATGGTTTCGATCAAGTACTTATTATCGATCATGACTACTTATCGAACGAAAAACGAAATTGATAACTTTTTAGTATGTTTTAATTCGTAATAATGTATGTTTTAGTAAATACTTCCATTTTGGCCTCCTTTTTAGTCACATTCTTTGCTTTATTTACTCCTAAAATCCAAAAAGGGATGTCACTTATTCATAAATTTGTCATAATTTGAAATTTTGTACTGTTCAAGGCTGAAAACACACACATACATATACATGTATGCATACATATTTATGTGTACGCATAAAATGCCAGCTTGTACGCAATCAGCGGCACAATGAATCAATCAATCGATCAATCAAATGCATCAGTGCATCAATCAAGCAATCAAGCTGGCAACCGCACAGTCACTCATTCATTCACTCGCAAAACTCATTCATTCAAATCGGCTCGGCACCCTTCTTCTTTCGCCTTTAACTGATTTCAGAATTCTGATAGGGGACGCTTCCCACCGCCCCCACGCCCCCCGCCCAACTAGCTGGGTTTGGTTTCAGCCTGGGTTTTGGTCCTGCTCCCGACCGCAAGGGGGCGCCAATGCAATCGACATGTGTCATACGCAGCGTTGGCCCATTTGAGTGGAAAATTGCTGCTGCTGCCGCTTGCTATGGCAATGATATGGATTTCTATTCGCTGCTACTCCGCAGCCAATCCCCGCCCCCACACCTAGCATATCAATACCTGACACATGCAGGCCAGAACCTGCCTAATCTTTGCCAGCTGGCGCTCACCTGCAATCATTACTCAAATAAATCTAAAGCTCTCTTCACTTCTTTTTTATACCCTGCCAACATTAAAGTTGCCAGCAGGCACTTTCGACCCTTTGCTTGATTGGCAGCTACCAAAAAAGCTGCCTAAAAAAGCTGCTCAGAATCGATTTAATCGATGCCTGTTCCCTAAAATAACATAAAAATCTGACGATCGATTATTTGCCAGCTCTAATTTTAAAGCTAAAGATACAGGGTGTCTGTTAGTCGGGCACTTCTTATATTTGGGCTCTTTGCCTAATTTTTCTACAGGTTTTAGTGCATCAAAGTGGCATATTTTATGCATTAGCGTCGTCTGCTAAAAAAGAAAAATTCGCACACACAAATGGCTTCAACGCACAAAGGCAGTTTTACATTTGTAAGCTGTGCGTTTTTAGCCCCGCCCCGCCACCCCCGCACACCACTCCCCCTGCTGCTGCTGCTGCTGCTGTAGTCGTCTATTTATCAACTACTTCTACTGCTTACCTGCGTCTATCTGTATAATAAACTATTCACTGATGTTCGCCGCACAATGCGGCGGGCAACTGTGGCTGCGTTTTGGGCAATGCCGCCCCTCCCCTTTGGCCCGCCGCCCACCGTTTTCCACTGGCCATGTTCTCAGCCCAGCTCAGCTCTGTTGCTTGACTCGCTTTGTGGCGACGTCTATTTGGCATCCCCTAATGGCCGCATGGCGTTGCTTTTGCTTTTCACGAGCGTTCCATTTAAATAGCTTTCAGCACACTCGCAACAAACAAACAACAACAACAACAACAATGACGACCACATCAAAATAAAAATGTAAAACTGCAAAAAAAAAAGTTAAAAAAAAAGTTCAAAAAAATACAAAAATAATATAAATAAAGTACAAAATTGTAAACATTCCCGCTTAGTCAGCGGTGAAGTTTTTTTTTGCCGGCATCAGCATTTTCTATACATATTTATCATTCTGTATATGATTCTTCTATAAATTGAGTTCTTTAAGCCACAGACCTTACTGTATGTATATAGCAACAATCTCAAACTATTTTTGAAAATTAGTTAAATTTCGTATCAAAAATTGTCAGCTCATTTCAGTATTTATAATCTATAAGAAGAAGAGAGTTCAACAGCCTTAGTTTTCTAAGTATTTCATTGTGTAAGAACGCTTTCAACAACGGTAAATAGTTGATATTCAATTAATTGTTCGTCTTGGCTTTAAAATTAGTTTCTGTTTAACCGAATGTCCAATGACTGACCAAAACTCTTGCCACAGTTTGCTTTTCATTTACCAACTGGCCACCGTGTTGCATGCCTCTTTCGTTTTCTCTTGTTTAAGTTGGCCAGCAAAATGGTTGCTGCTCCAACTTCAAATTGTAAAGTTGGTCTATTTGACTTGTAAGATGTTCCATGAAAACATATATATATAAAATATATATATTTATATTTGATTGGGGCAGCTATGTAGCTGGGGCACGTCGTAATTTCTGATTAAATTCAATGTTGACAATTACCAAACGCAAAGTTGTTAAGGTAATTGCGGCTCGCGTAGGCTGAGATGCATTTCAATTGGTTACGCCCCACAGGGCTGGCTGGAAACCTCAAAAAAAAAAACATTAAAAAAAAAAATAAATAAATAAACGTGTTGCCTGAACGCGGCAGCAACACGGCCCACTCGCATATCCTGCAATCGGATTGTGTGCGTCGCTAAGGACGCCGCTGTGCAGCGCTGAATGTGGCCAAAACAGCCGCGTGTGTCCGTCCTGCAATACGCCTCTGCCTCGGCGTGGATGCGCATGCGCCTGGCTTGTGGATTCTGCAAAGTGCCCGAACACGCAATTTGCCGGCTGGCACGAATGCGTCATCGTGACGGAGCCGAACGCTGGCGCCGACTGGCTGCCAACTGCTGGGCCCAAGTTGAGCATGCAACCTTACTCAATGAGAAATTCAGAATCCATTCGACGATTGTCAAGTTAAGTTAAACGCCTTTTCCTCATTTTCGCAAACGGAAAGCGACCAGCAGCCAAGCCAAGCCAAGCCAAGCAAAGCAAAGCGGAGCCGAAGCTGAAGCCAAGCCAAAGCCAAAGCCATAGCCTAGCCAAAGCCTAGCCAAAGCCTAGCAAAGCCAAGCCAAGCCAAGTCAAGTCAAGTCAAGTCAAGTCAAGTCAAGTCGAGTCGAGTCGAATCAACCCAAGCAGAGACCCAACGGATCCAAGCAGTTCCCAGCCGTTAATCGCAGAGCATCAAGTGAAGTTCCGACAAGTAGTCGCCATTTTTTTTTGCGCCTTCCCAAAAAAGTTAAAAAATTTTAAAAAATATATAAAAATAAATATTAAAAAAAATAAATATTAAAAATTTAATAAAATTAATTTCAATTTAAATTGTCGTGCGTATACGTAATATTCATAAATATATATATATTCGAAGCGTTGTTACTATTGTGAGTACATTCTGTCCATATAAAGAAGTGTGTGTGTTTTTTTTTGAAACTGAAGTGAATGCACTCGAAAGTGTTTACCGTTGTCCGGGCAATCCACAAGGCAAATTCAACAACAAACCAAACCAGTATTATTTACACGAGACGGTACGGTGCTACAACTAATTAGCGTAAAAACAAACAAACAAACACCAACAACAACAACAAATGCTCAAAGCTAGCAACAAGATATCGGCTAAAGGTCTAAAGTCCCTATAGAGAAGGTTAATTGTATTTAGAATACCAAAGAACTTTTTTTTTTAAAGATAAAATTGATAACTAAAAAAACAGCGAATTTTAAACTCAATCTGAAAGTAAGTAAAAAAAAATTGACTTAAAAACAAATTTAAACACAGTAAAGAAAAACATTTTGAAATCAAAGTAAACATCAAAATACTAAAACGCAGTATTATTTAAATACAAATCTATAAAAAAATAAACAATTTTGGCAACTATTAAAAGTGTTAAACATTTTGTGCGCAAAAAATAAGACAATAAAATAAACAGAAATAATTAAATAAAATTAATTAGAAATTGTTTTAAAATAGCGCAAATTGTGAGTAAAAACTGAAAGAAATAAGCAAAATATATATATTAAAAAAAAAACCTAGTAAATTAACAAGAAGAAGAATATTAGAGAATTTATCAAAAATAATAACAATTTTTTTTTAGCAGAAGAAAGCTTAGCTTAAATTAAATAAATATATAATACATAAATATCCTGCATAGTCTCTGTGTGCTTTAGTAACTGTAATTGTTATACAAATTTCTCAACTTGCAAAACTCTTAATTGTTCAGTGTTAGCAAAAAAAAAAAAATAAATAAAATAAAAAATTTCAAAATATTAAATGTTTCTAAAACATAAATAAAAAATAAATTTAAACAAAAAAAAATTAACGAATTAACCACTTGGCGCAAATTAAATTATTCACTGGTCGCATTTGAAAAGTAAATAAAAATAAGCAAAAACCTAGAGGCAAAAGGCAAACGAAAGGAAAACACAGGCGCCAACAAAAAAAACTGACAGTCGTCGAGTCTAAAGAAATTGGGAGACGGAAAGACCACAAAAAGTAGCTAAAAGAAGAAGAAGAAGAGCAGCGCGGTGCGAAGAGGCGTAAAATTAATTTACAATCAACGTGCACATCAATAGCCATTAAAATTGCGTCAATCAAGAGAAAAACCTCACCGCTGCCCACAACAACATTGACGCTAACTAATTTCAATCAGCAAGAGCAGCTACAGCAGCAGCAACAACAACAGCAGCAGCAGCAGCAGCAACAGCAGCAGCAACAACAGCAGCAGAGCGAGGCAACAGCTGCAAGCCAACAGTTGGCAACAGTTGTGCAAACAGAGCGGCAGCAAGAAGCCACAGCAGCAACAGCAGCGGCGGCCACAGCAAAAACAACAGCAGCAGCAGCGGCGGCAACAGCAGCAGCAGCGGCAACAGGAACAACAGCAGCAACAGCAGCAACAACAACAGAAAGTTTGTTAACAAATTCTAAGGCAAACGCCTCGGTCAGCGTAGACAACAACAACAGAAACAGCTCCTTGTGCCTAACAGCGCCGCCGCCGCCACCGCCACCACCCACAAGCGAGCCAACACAAGCAACAAGCGCTGCCAAGCCAAAGCAAGCGAAAGCAACAACAGCAGCAGCAGCAGCAGCAACAACTTTTAGAGGCGCCACAGTTAACGCCGCCACGACGTCGTCCACATCGACGCTGTACACGTGCTCCAGCGCCTCATCCTCGCTGATTGCCCAGCCGCCGCCAACAAAGATATTTAAAACGGATCATCTGTGCGTTAACGCCGCCACCGCTGCCGCCTACGGTCTGCCAACTGTCGCTGCCGCCGCTGCTGTTGGCCATCCCTGTGTCTACTGTGTGATACCCGTGCCAGTGGTAAGTGCCCACCCGCCTTCCTCAATCCCCTCCCCCTTCGTTAGCGCCCTACAAATTCCATAGCCCGAAGCCCGCTTTCCGGATTCTTCCCAGTCATTTGCATAAGTATTCGTTTGCGTCCCTTCATTTCACTTTTGCTTTCGCTTTTGCTTTTGCTTGCTATTTCTTTTGATTTTTCACAGTCATTAAATATTAAAATAATTACGCGTATCCTGGCGCATTGTCCTTGGCTTAGGCGATGCCGTCGCACTTCCACTTGTCGCATCTTTATGAGCTTAGGGGATAATTCGCGTTCACCTAGTCGCCAGCTCATTATCATTTATTATCCATTGTTAGGGTGTTCGATTCTATTTATTTTTACTTGGGGTGCAAAATAAGTGGAATTATAAAACAAAGTCTTTCGAATTTATCACTTTATGAATTTAAGAGCTTACGATTAAGAGTAAAGGTTAAAAATGGGAATTTATGAAGGTTTTACAATGGGGTTTTTTTTATAAAATTTAAAACATTTCTTACAATCAATATATTTATATTATATTCTAAACATCTAATTTCTTAATTATTTTCTTGATTGAATTAAAAACTAACTAATTGACAAACTTTTTGAATGTTTAACTGATTGATTGACGATCAAATTGAAAAATCGATAGTATGCAACTTTCTTAACTTTCATCACATTTGCCTATAAATCATTTTCAGATATATCTCTCATTTGAAAACTGTTAATAACGATGATTGCGTTAAATTTAAGCAAAAAAAGTTTAATATCGTACACAAATATCTACAATATCAAGTAATTAACTATATTATATGCGGATAGCAGTATTTAATAACATAATTATTTTCCTATGAATTCGGTTTTTCTGTTTTGTTTTTTTTTTACAGTTGTTCCTTCCCTTATAAGCCGTACACGTAGTTCTCCCTCGCGTTGCTCATTAAAAATCCAACACAAGAAACAATTTGCATTCATTTGCCGGCTAGCCAAAACAAATTACACAGCACGCGACCAAAGCGAGCCACCAGAAATGTCAGGCACAATCTAACATCCTGGCCACTTCCCCGCCCTCCCCCCACATCTACCAACTGTTCACCCTCAATTCCCGTAGCTGCCATTAGCAGCGTCAGCTGTTTGCCCACTTAAAGATTGTCCAGATAATCGCCGCAACAAATGTGCCTAATGTCAATGAAAATAAAGACAAATTATACAAATATTGGGGCATACGACTGGGACAGACGTTGATAATGATACGCTGTCGGGCCAGTGCAGGATATATATATATATATTTCATTATAAACGCAACCAAAAACAACTTGGAAGAAATCAAGCTCGGCCAAGTCTCAGTTTCAGTTTCAGTCTCAGCTGCAGCTCAAATTTGAGTAATTACATGGAAATTTCGCCTATGAAGGCAAAATAAATTTATTATAATGATTATTGGCTCTGTGGAGCAGTTTACTTTATGTCCAGGTTCAGCAAGAAGAAGAAGAAGAAGAAGAAGAAAGAGAACAGCGACAGCAATCCAAAGCAATGGCCAGCAGCATAATTGCAGCTGAGCAATTCAACAAATTATTCATTCATTTTCATTGTTTGCTGAGGTTTTTTTTTTCTTTCGCTTTTCTCTTAGCTTTTTGTTGTCCCTGGCAAGTGAAAAATTGTATTTTTGTTTTTATTATTTTCTCCCATTTCTCTCTGTGTATATGTTCTTAATTTTGCCATTTCAGGCTGGTCGAGATTTATGTATGGTTGCGCTCTCGGCTTTCGGCTTTGTGTGTGTGTTTTCGTTTTCCTCTTTTGCTTAATGCTCATTTTGTTGATTTCTAATTAATTTTACTCGAAGCGAAAATGAATTGGCAAAATGCCCCAACACAAATAAGCTGGCCGAGTACAAGAACCAAGAACAACACAACCAACAAACCAACCAAACAACCAACAAAACTGAAGCAGTTCGAATACAAACATTTCCCCCCTCGCCCAATATTTGTGTATTTTTCACATATTTTCAAACTGCAATTTGGTGTTCGCTGCTTGGGTAAATTTATGCTGATTGTTAGTCGTACTTTCAAGATAATTAAAAAGTAAAGAAAAGAACGGAAAAATAGTATATATATATATACAGTTATTGATAGTTATGGTCAAGTGGTTTTTGGTGTTTCGTTTTGTGATATTTCTTTTCAGATGTAAAACAAATAATTTGAAGAAAACGAAAGCAGGTTTAATTGAGTCGAATTCCAACATAATACAAATTCCACAACACTATTATAATTCACAAGTAATTATATTTTGCTTTTTCCATTTAAGAATCCGGCTAAAGGTACTAAAAATTTGCTCTTTCCATTATAAATCAGCATTAATTATATTTGTAATCTAATCTAAATGAAACACTTACACTTGCCACTAGCAATCCAATAATTTTGTATTATGCAAATGGAAACAACAACTTTCACTTTGGGATCAGCGCGTAATCGCGCTCTGTCGATCTTGAGCACAAAACATCCATTAATATAGTTGTATATTGTGTGTATATTGTGACATGAAACGCAAAGGGTAATATTAAGTCAAGTCTGGTGACGCCCAGCTCAGCTCGGCGCTTACCTCCTCCATCCGATGAAACAGTGCCAACCCCCTCCCTCCACACCCGCCACCACACTTTGATGTTGGCCATGTTTCAAGGACTTTTTCAAGTGAAAGAGCGTGTCGCGGCTCACGTGGCGTATGCGTGACATGGTCACATAGCGTTTTTTTCTCTTAGATTTCTTTTTTTTTTTTTTTTAATATTTTGCAGCCATCACGTGTCGCATACACACACACACGCACACGCACACCACTGGCTGGTCTATGAATATGCATTATTATTTTTTTTATTTTAGCTGCTTTTTTTTTTCGCTGCGACCACTGAAGTGCGGCTAATTAACAGCTGACATACATTTGGGCCCCTCTGTTCTGGTTGTTGTGGCGAGGTTAAGTGGCCCAATCTAGCTACCCAGCTGATAGCCAAGTGTTGAATTTTAAAGTCACTTCTGTGCCAAAAAGTTCAAAGTTGAACCGAGCAAATTGTGTGGAAAAATTCTATTCAAAGTTTTCTGTTGTTTTCGTCGCTCTCAATTTTGCATAACAAATGCGAGCGCTGGTAATTGTTATTGATGCAGAAATATGGCGATTAGTGTAGCTGGCCTATAAAACCGTTTTCGTTGCGTACCGCTCAAACGATCAAAGTCCCCGCTGCGCGCCCACACACACACATTATCAGCCCCGCTGTCGCCTCGTTATGGCCGAAAAGTTTCCAAACTAAAAAGTGAAAATTTACGCCAGGCACATTTATTTGAGTGGCTTTTTCGGCCAATGGGAGGGGAGGGCGGAAACGTGTCCGACGCCATATTGGCTAACATAAAATGGCGTTTATGATGGGCAAAGTTTTCATCATTTGCAATTTACTGTGACCCCCAAGCACGCCAGTGTCCAGCGTTTCAGCCGAGTTTCCAGCAAATTTAACAACATAAAAACTGTTGAAATCTGGCGAAAATACTCGCCCCGCCTCCCCTCGACCACAGTTCAAAAAACAAAGTGCAAACAGTTTTCACAAATGTTTTCAGCTTATATATATATAAATATACATATATAGATATATAAATGTATTTACATATATGCTAGTAAATACTTTATATTAAATAATGTAACATTTGCTGTGATTTGCGTCGGCCATGCGTCATCTGGGGACCAGAGTCGAGCAGCTGCCCAGAAAAACCCAGTTTGTGCCCTGAATTTTCTAGTTGATAACTAATTCCATGCATGTTCACAGCCGTGCAATTTAATGCCAACGAACATTTAATTAATTTTCTAACGAAAAAAAGTTGCAACTGCCGGACACACACACCAACACACACACACACACACCCACATACACCCACATACGAGTGTGACAACGTTCGGGGTTTATTTTATTTCTCTTTTCTTTTTTTTGTGTTGTGTTGCTAAAGAGGAAAATTGTGTAAAAAAGTTGCCATGAAACGGCATTTCATTCAATTCAATTTCATGGTATGTAATTATTTTGTACGAATTGGGGCTCCGACGTAACAACAACGGCAACTGTCCAAATAACTAATCAAGATGTCTAAAATGGCATCAAACTTTGCGAGTTTCATAGAAATTAGAAATACTTGGGGTCAAAGGCACACAAAAGCGTTCAGTTACCTTTCACTCGAATAATACAGTTCTATATGGTGGAAAAAACTGTAAAAATAATGCAACAAAATAATTGTGAAAAGCTTTAAGAGCTTACGGAAAATGACATTTCGCATACGGTTGATGTAATTGCAACTATTTCAAATAGTTCTTTTAATTTAATTTATTTCAACAGTTTGCTTAATCCTTAATGCATTTATATACAAATATATTAAAACGGCCTAAATGCATATATTCAATTAAATATTTATTAAATTAGAAAACTATTGCAAACACACACACACACATTTGCAAATTTATTAAGTCCTTTGGGCTGCTGTCAGGCATTTTGTGTTATTTATATTGATATTAGCTTTGCATTGAGCCATTTGCTTATCAATAATTCAAGGCTAATTTGAAATACTTGTGTGCAATTGCAGCTCACTTTGCAAGTTGTTAGGAAATATATATACCTAATATCTTAACTGAATTCATATTTGCAATATTTTGATTAAATAATTAAATGCCACAAATTCGAGTGAAAATCAAGTGCTTATGAATTGCAATTTGAATTCGTAATTTGATTCTTTTTGGTTTCTATCATGTTCCCAATTTGTCAATATCTTGTTAATTAGTGTGTGAAGAATTATTTGTGGATTACCTTGTTGCCTTTTGCTAAGCACTTAGCACACAGTTGCGGCTGCCGAGTGACTTTCAAAGCCGTGCTACACTTTCCTTTTTGATTTTGCGTAAATGTTTTCGAGTATGCAAATTTTGGAATCTTGACAAGCAACATTGTTGTTCGGTTCGTTCTATGTTCCACAAACAAATCCCTTGCCTTCAGGTTTAATTTGTTAACCTGGTTTTTTACATGCTCGCATGTTTACTTTTAATTACGGGTTCCTCCCTATTGTCTAAAAAAAAACTTTTCTACAACAAGCAAATTGTATGTATTCAGAGAAGTTTTGAAATGAACACTCTTAGGTGAATATTTTCACATTTGCTCGAATATGCAGTGTATTCGCGGTTCGTTTTGCACCAATTGCACAGCCTGCCTTCGCTTCATTCGCATTATTTTTGGCATCAAGCAGCCTTTTGAGATTCTCTATGCGGTGACGCCTTGTTTACCTTGCCAGCTGCTTGGCCCCTATGCTCAAACCTTTGCTAAAATGGGCTCCTGCGGTGCCGCTGTGTCTGTCACTGTGTGCGTGTGTGTGTGTGCTTGTTCTTGCTGTCATGCCTCGCATGACGCGCTGCCTGCCACTTGGCTTAAGTATTTTAACCTAAAATCGTAAAAATAGCGCTGCATAGAAAAATGCCTTCCACGACGATGAGACTTCAAATTAAAGTGGATGCCCCAGAGAAATGTGTGTGGCATCAGCATCGTCACATGAATTTAGCTGGCTACTGACTGAAACTGTCGCTTAAATTCTGTTATTTCTGCTGCGCCACACTGCGTATACGTAATGCGTTATTTATTTATTTAATTTGGCCGCGAGTGTTGCTATATTGTCCGGTTACCCTTAGTGCCAGCTGGGCATAAAATATGTTCAGCAATTTGTCAACAGGCCGCATACAAAGTTATAGCACACCCCGCACCCGCCACACCCTATTTGTCCGTTTGTAATGAAATGTCATTAACATTAAAACAACTTTCAACACTTTTGTTGACATTTCGCCCTCTTTGCTTGCGTGCGTGCGTGTGCGTGCGTGTGTGTGTGTGTGAAAAATTACATTGTACAACAAGCCGAGACATATTCTTTATACGTATTTTTGTGTGTGGCCCAACATCAACTTTTTCTCGATTTTGTTTTGTTAATGAAAAAAGTTTTTTTTTTCGTTTTATTCGTTCCGCTTTGAATTGCTCAACATTATTTCTGTCTGTCTGTCTCTCTCTCGTTCCCTCTCTCTCTCTCTCTCTCCTTCTTTTGACTTTGTGATTTTGTTATGCCGGCAACGCCTTTGACAGTCTCCATCAACTTTTCAGTAATTTATTACACGCTCAGCCACGTACCGCCCCTTTGGACACGCCCGCCGACGAAGGCGCTTTTCCTATCGTTTTTAGCGACCTTGTCACATTGTTCCTCATCTTTCGGATGATGCTTCTGCCGATAATCATAGTTTTTTTTTGTTTTTTTGCCTTTTGTCGCAAAGATTCCTCATTTTCGATTTGCCTTTTTTTTCGTTTCCTTTTGTCGCTTGTTTCCAATCAATGTTTATTAAAAAGTTTCCTTTGCTCGTTGAACTTTGTCATTTTGACTAATAATTTTGTGTCAATCTTCTCGCTCTCTCTCTCTCTCTATTCGATTCTATCTCTCTTTTTCGCCTTGCAGCAGGTAAGTTTCTGTACATGTCATTAACCGAGCACATTTATATTCCATTGCATACTTTTGGGTTTATTTACTTGGGCTGCGCTCCTCTCAGTTAACTATGGCATATTAACAATTCAACGTGATATATCTGGCGGCTGGGTTCAATCCGGGGCATTTAACCTTCGGGCTCGGCTCAGTTCAATTACACCGCAAGCTGTCTGTCTACTCGGTTTCTATACAAATTGCATGTTCACATCATTAGCTTTGTCCGAAAATTGTCACGTTCGACACATGTGTGTGTGTGTGTGTGTACGTGCGTGTGTATTCTTGTAGGAAACCCTGCATAATCCTAACATGAACACCGTAAAAAGCCCAAGCGAGCGTACACCGAAAAACCGTAAAGCATTTCTGCAGACAGACAGTGCGATCCGTTGAACCGTTGAACCGTTGACCCACAATCGGGCTAGGGTGATTTTTTTCGGCTGGCTTTCTATATGTATACCGTTACGTTAGCTACCTACGTAAACCGCTAAGTGCTTTGCCTTTTGTTGCATTTCCTTTTTTATATATTTTTTTTTTTTTCTGTTTCGCCCGTCGGCTGCTGCCAACGGAAGTTTGCTATTATTGCATTTGGCGTTTAACAACACTGTTGCCGGTGTTGTTAGCTTCTAGCTGATTTTCTTGAGTGTAACGTGCTGACGACTTTCACATGAAACGTGCTCCGCATAAATCCTCCACTACGTTCAAAGGGGACGGGGGCTGCCTTATGTACAATATATATTTTGACCTCCATCTAACGCACAATCCTTATACACACACACACACAAACACACACACATAAACAGCCACAAAATTGGGAAGATTTCACAGTTTGTTATTGCCCCATGTTCTGGTCGCATTAGATGGTTATTGTATATGGCTCGAAAAGTATTTTCAGTATTGTCACGGTGTTGCGCTTGGGGATTGTGCAAAAGCATAGCTATGAATGCTTATGTTTATCTATGTTCAAGCTAAAATTTTGTGTTAAATTTTAGCCACTTTTGTTGGTAAACTTAACTGGTGTCCATATGCTTGAAGAGATTAATCGATTATTGCAAATTCTAGTAAAAAAAGAAATTTACAAATATTTACAAATTTATTGCGATTCAAAACCTATTTATAATCTTGCTACAAAACACGTTTTGAATTTTAAGCTAGCTATTTTCTGCCAGAACAAGTTAAGAATTGCATTGCCAAAGCCGGTTATTTTCTGCTTTTAAGCATTATCTGGCAAACAAAGCACTCTGGCTTTATTCTTGTATTCTATATGCTCAAAAACGTTGGTATTTTTATCACAGCTATTTTCACAAGTATTTTGTTTTGGTATTTTGCCCGGCAGTTGCATTAAAAATTCTTGGCATTCGCTCACGTAGGTGAGAGCCCAGCTCCACCACCGACTGCGAACATTTTTCGTCTTTTGATTTTGTATTGGAATTTTCTGTTTGGCAATGCATCAACTTAAGCTTACAGCTTGCACAACCAATGGCAAATATATAGATGGAGCAGTGTGTCTGTGCGTCATAATCAGTATGCCAGAGATGGGCTAGAGAAGGCAGACAGAGATACTGAAAAGAGATAGACAATGCAAAAGTCACTCGGTCGCATTTGATTTTAAGCAGACAAACTGCAGCAGCAGCAGCAGCAGCAGCTTCTTTGGGACTTTGACTTTGTGCGATGTCAAAGTGGATTTAGCAAGCTGACTGTCACGCCCGATCGGCCCGCCCCTCGTGCACACACACACACACACACACACACACACACACACATAGTATATTATTAACTCTCGGCAACGTTTTTTGACACATCCATTGATATGCACATTTGTGACTTGTCGCTGCATCGAGCAGTGGCACATGCACATTGATACTGTTGTAAAATGCATAAAAAAAGTGCTTAGCATATTAAAAACATAGCCAAGTGCAGCTGTGACTTTCACGCAAGTCAGTCGTACGTGCCAGCCAAGATGCACACGCACACAGTTGCACATTTCGCATTTTATGTCTCGGAGTCTCTCTTGGCGTATCTCTCCTTCCGCTGCTGCTTGGCTGCTCCAACTGTATGTTATCTTTGGCGTTGTGTTTCTTGGTCAGAAAATGGACGAGCGCATTTTCCACATTTGCAACATTTGATTTATTCGCCTCACACACACACACACACACACACTTATACAACTGCACTTTTCCTAATGCATATGCGCCATTTTGCATACGTTTCTAATAATTCATCTTCATGTTCCGTTTTTTTTTTCTTTTTTGCTTTGGTTTTTTCATTGCCCTTACTCGTCGCTGTCTCTGCCTCTGCCTCTGCTTCTGCCTCGCTTTTGCTGCTTTTTGGCGCAACTTTTGCTGCCTCAGCTGCCATTACAAATTTCAATTTTTTTCTTTCTTTTTGCATCCCTTTTTTTTTTGGGAAGAGGGTTTTCTCTCATATCTGTGTTTGTGCAGCTTGCAACTTCTTTTGCTATTGTGGCCCCATGTGCAACTCTCCGTGTTGCATCCCCAATATTTTTCTGTTCCTTTTTTCGTTTGGCTACATTTTTGGGAAAATTGGAAAATAGTTTTTCCGTTTTCTTTTTTATCGACTTATTGTGTTTGACGGAAATATGCTTAGTCTGTCTTGCTGCCGTTCCCTCTCTATCTTCTCTCTCTCTCTCTCGCTCTCGCTCTCTCCCACACTTTAACAGTCGATAGGGTCAGACAATGTGCCCATTGTCGCTAACGTTGCGCTTTGTTAGTTCAATGGCTTTCAAGTTGCGACTGCAATAAGTAACTAAAAGCAGGATGATCGCATGTTTCAGCTTAGATAGCATCCTCTTTTGATAACTCTACTCAAAGTCCCGGAAGATATATATCTTATGTTGGTCTTTCATATATATTGCTAATATTAACAGCTGGTTACAACTTTAAATAAGTTATTTTTTGCTAAATAATCAAGTTTTTATAGGTGTACAAATAAGAAAATACTAGATAAAATACTGAAATTGCTTTAATTTGTATACAACTAAAAAGTTTGAACTGAGAATTATTTATTAAAACATTAAATTGACAAAAAAAAACAAGCTGACAAAACAAGCTAGAAACTATATAAATGAATATAAAATACATATACCACAAATATACCAAAAGAATCATTAAAAAGATTACCCTGTATTGAATATGTTGTTATAGCCTGACATTAAAAACAAATGTTCGCCTAAGTTTTAGAAGATAGAAACAATTAGATGTGAATCATATGCATAATGGCTTTAAATTTTTGCGTCAGTTATTTTAGTATGTAAAAAGTATCTGTGGAAATGAAAGGACTCTATTAGTCAAACAATAATTCTGCTGTCAGCTCAGATTTCATAGTCTTGCAAATCCTTGTTTATCACAGAACTTTTTGGCTTTGCACTTCGCTCCACCTCATTTCGTTTGGTGTTGTTGTTGTCTTTGCACATATTTTAGCTACGACAATAATGATAATAAATTTCAAAGTTGCTTTTGTTGCTGCTGCTTTTATTTCTTTATACCCTGTTTTATGGCCAACGCCCGCTGCCCGCTGCCCGCTGCTCGCACTTCTGAACGATGGCAGACGGCAAACGCATTTTGGTAGCAACACAATCATAACTCTTATTTTAGTTTTGAAATGGGCGTGGCAGTCGAATACTACTTCAAATTTTCTTTATTTCCCATATTTGCACAGTTTTAGCCATGTTTCGATATCTTTGCCCGTTTCGTCTCGCCGCCCGCTCAGCCATTGCACTCGAATGCACTTGAAAGCGACGTTGTCGTCGGCGCCGGCAGCTGCTCCTTTGGCTGTTTCCGACTTTGGCGCATCATCTGGCCACATTTCATATTCGACATTCCTGGCACTCGTGTTGTCAGCTACACGTTTCCTTTGCCCTGCTCAACGTTGTCTTGCCCGCATCCTGGCACTGTCACATCTCCACTCTACTCTTCTCCTACTCTCCTTCTCTATGTCTCTCTCTTGCCTTTGCATATGCCAAGCTCTGTCGCGGCATGCCCTTAAGTAGTTTTAGCCCATTGGCATTTTACTATAGAACATCGTGGTATTTGCTTTTAAGCATCTGCGGACAGAACTGCGCTCGCTGCCTGCCTGCAGCTAGTTTGGCAGCTGTCTGCCAACCACTGGGCGACTCAACCCACTCACTTAACCACCACCACCACCACCACCACCCGTCGCCGCAAAATCCACAACTCCACGCAATCTCAGGACATCGAAAAGTATTTACGTTAAATTGAACTCTTCTGCTGGCAGCATTTGTGACGTCATCTGGCTGCATTTGCCGTTTCTGGTCGAGTGTCGACATTTTTAGAGATAGCTGCTTAGCGATTTTTATTAGAATTCCAAGCTTAAAGTTTTCATATTCAGCTTTTACTAGCCGCATTTAAGCTGCGGCATTTTCAGCAAAAATAATTAAAAGCCGAGTAATAAAATTATAAATGTGCATTTCCGAAAACAACAACAACAACAACAACAACAACAACGGCAACAACATTGCAATTTGCTTCAGGCACTCGCTCTACGCTCGCTCTAGCGCTGACCGCATTCCGAGCCAAATTAAAAGTCAGGCTAAAGGCTATGGCTAGAATGGCTCAACTATTGCTCTCTCACTCTCTCCCTTTATCTCTCGGCTCTCGGCTTCTGTTGTCGCCCATGTTGCTTTTAATTTGGCAAATGCTTAGAAAATGGAACAAAAATTAAATCAACATAAATGTTGTTGCCCAACAGCTGAGCTTTTAGTTGGCTCACAGGACCTCAGCGACAGCAGCATCAGCACCAGCAGGAGCCTAGAACGAAGTTAATGTTGCGAAAACGACGAACGAAAAACCAAGTGGAGCAAAAGTGCTCGCTGCAAAAAAGAATAATTCTCTAAAAGCATTACAAAGGCAGATAGATAACTTTGAGGACGTCTGCCACCAACTGCGTAATACTCTGTTCTGTTCGTAAAGCTACCATCAGAGATTTCGCTTCCAAAAAGTTGGGAACTGTACGAAATTATATATATTTTTCATTAGTTTGCAAATTCAAAGAAACTTTTAAGCTTTACTTATTTGTATAAACAGTGTATAAAAACCTTTTTTTTTGAATACGCAACACTTTTTTTTGTAATGCAACGAATTGCATTTACGCTTTTTACTTAAATGAATAAAATACCCAAAATAAGTAATTTTTTCTTTAAAAAAAAAAAGTTTATGTTGATAATCTGGGCAAGGAATAATTTGCAGAAGAAAAACTAACTGTATATATTATACACTAGAATAATATTGAGAAAAACATTTTGCCGGCACAACTGCATATCAAAATCAGACAACTTTCCTTCTGGTAGGGTAAAAAATTAACAAAAAAAAAAATCCTCGCTAGGTGGCAACAAGCTCAAGTGTTTTTGGGGGTCAGACGTTGCTGGCGGGTTAGGGGTGTGAGGCGGTTAATATATGCCGACTGGCTGCTGCTAAAAAAAAACAAAAAAAAAACAGGCACATAAAGCAGAAAGCGAGAAGCAAGCAAAGCGAGAAGCAAGCCAAGCCGAGCGAGAAGATAAAATATAAAACATAAGTAGATAGATGAGTGGCCCTGTTTAGTAAGCGGGGCGGGGCGGGGGGCAGAGCGGTGCCAAAGGAGGCTGCGGCAGAAAAAAAAAGATATATATGTATATATGTATATATATATATAGAAACGGTGCCCAAGCCGGAAATGAAAAGTGGCATGTGTGTGAGTGCAGCATTTGTGGGCGGCTATGGTCATGTGGGCGTGGCATTTTGTAAAAGCGCAGCTGTGGCAACACTTTTCAAGTGTCTGTCAGGCATGTGCCTGCATGCGACTGTGTGTGTGTGTGCGTGTGTGTGTGTGTGTGTGTGTGCGTGTGTGTTTGTCTATGTAATGAGGGCAATTTAAGGGCACTTGAAGCAATTCAATTCTCACACACACTCAACGGCCCTGCATAAAAGTGAACGGCTCGTCCGCTCAACTGTCCGTCTCTCAGTCCGCTTGTCCGTCTGTCCCACTGTCTGCTAGCTGCTGCTGCTGCTGCTGTAGTTTTTAGTGTTATTAATATGCATGCAATGCATATGCTCAACGCTCAACATTGCTTTTGCCAACGTCCTGCTTCGTGCATCATGTGGCAGCCGCCATTTTGCATTTGCCGCCATTGCAGTCAGCCTTCTCTCTTTCGCCTTTCCGTCTCCCTCTAAGGGTAACAGCAGCAGCTGCATCGAGTGCTGCTAGTAATATTAAGTGGCGACTTTAGACTCCCCCATCCCCCAACCCCCTCCACCCTGTTGCCGGTGCATCTCTGTGCTCGCCTCCTGGTGCCGTCCGTCGGGTTATTAACCCATAACTGGAATACATGTGCTTAATTTTTTATTGCGCTTCTAACGGCACACGTGGCTGCCGGCTGCACGGCTATGAAACTCGGTCGCAACGTAACGAAACACAAATTCAAAGAAACACAAAGGAATGCGAGGGATGAGGGGGGAATTGGTTAAAAATGAAAATACGTTAGCTGAATTGCCTGGATTAGACGCATTAATGGATTATTTGCTTGTTTCCTGTTTGTTTTAGTTTTTCGCTATTTGCAGCTGCTCGCGTTTATTTTCCAGTTTATTTTTGTGTGTTTATTTTGCTGTGTGCGTTTTTGGCTTAAATTATGCACACGACTCGACAACAGTAACAGTAACAACAGTAACAACAACAATAACAACAACAACTTTTTGCAGTTGATTATGCGAGTAATGAAAGTTGGTTGCGCACTTAGTTTAAATTAAAGCAAATAACTGCAAATTGCTTGCCACATGCAATTGTTATTTAAATAACAGCAAAGCATTTAACAAGTTTTAATTTGTACACACTTTGTTGTTGTAAACCGTTCTCTCACATCATCCTGAATTGTGTAACATAAAGGAAAAGGCGATATCTTCAACTAACTTACTTAAAGTCTGATTAAACTCTATTCAAATTAAACAATCGGTTAGAAATTAAAGTATTTTATGTGCATATAGTTCTTTAATTTCTGAAAAAAGATTTCAAGCAGCCCCTTTTACCAAAATATTAACTTATTTTATTCATAAGATATTTGTTGGTTAAGTAAAAATGGCAAAGCAGACCCTAAGCGCTCGTCTTGAAAATTGTTCATTTCTCTTACAAATTACCTCAAACTTCAATCCATGAATTATGCTCATCATGTTCCATTTCCATTTCCATTCCATTCCGTTCCGTTCCCCGCCACAATTCATGCTCACTAGAGCAAATATGAACCGAAAATGTAATGAATTCTTGTTAGGCTCTCTCTGCCCAAGAAGCAAAAAGAAAATATAAGAAAATATATGAAAGGCGCCACAAAAGCAAAGGCAAAAGCAACCAAAAAAAAGGCAGTTCTGCCATTTCCGGTTCACAAAATATCCTTGAAAGGCACGAGCGTAATGTGAAGAAGAAGAAGAAGATTGAGAGGTTGAGGTAAAAGTCAAGAAGGGCGACAAAGAAACCTTTTTGCGTATAGAAAGTAAAATGAAAGCGCATCGTTTTTAACACAACGCACAAATACAATTAAAAATTATGCTGCCAGACGAAGCCGCGCTAGTGTGTGTATGAGTTTTGGTTAACTTGTTTCAGCGTGTGTGTGTGTTTGTGTGTGTGTGTGTCAATTACTGTCAAAAACTAAAATTGTGCGGGTCTCTCAAAGTAATTTACACTAAATTACATACGCACAGCTGAGGAGTCTACAAAGCTTGGGGATTTGTGTGCGTGTTTTTATATATATGTTTACATATAGATATATATGTGTGTGTGTGTGTGTGTGCGTGCCACAAAAGGCAACGGAAACAAAATAATGAAGCGCGCTTTTGTGCGCACACGGCAAAGCCTGACAATCCTGTCAACTGCTCCTCTTTGCAGCTTCAGCTTCACGACTTGTTGTGCATTTAGAAGCTGCTGCTGCCGCTGCTGCTGCCACATGTTGTCATCTTTGCTACTCGACTTTGCAACGCTTTTCATTTTCCGTTGTTTTCCCCATTTAGTTCTGTTGTTGTTGCTGCTTATTCCTGTCTGGCAGCTTTTTAACCCTTAAGGAATAGCAGAGGTGGCAGCACGTTTTGTAAATTTACTTTTCATTCAGCTATAACGGCATAAAAAAAAACTTACTCATGATGCGTGTCGGCTGCAGGCAAAGTACGCCCCCCTCCCGCCGCCCTGCATTAGCCGCTGTACGCGCGTAAACAGCAAATATCTTTTTAGTTGTTAATGAAATGCAAATTTGTGTTAAAATTAATGCAAAAACACAAAGCAGAAACAAAGCGAAAAGGCGATGCAAACAATTCATGACTATGAGTTGATGATGATGACCTGCACCTGAAGCAAGCGCAAAAGTATGCTACAAAAAAATGAGTATAAGACAAAAATTAAACCTTAATTATTTGGCATGCAATTAAAACAAAAACATAAACAGAAAAGTGTACCAAATGCGTTTATGAATCAAGATTGAATTACCTACATATGGGAAAAGAAGATTTGTTGTTGCTTTTTTTTATATATGAATTGAATCTGATTTATTTGAGGAGACACTTCTTGTTGACACTTTGTGTTTATTGTTCATTGAAGGCGCTAATTAATTTAATCAGCTGCTTTTGTTGTGCTTTTTGCGTAGTCCACTTTGGTTTCGAAAAATCGTACAAATTATGCACTGACCTTTTGACCCGCGTTTAATGGCACGAACCTTTACCCAAGACTCTAAAAGGTGGCGCTGGGTGACAGATATTCGCCGCTCATTTGTCACAAGCTGCTTGCGTATAACCTTTTTTTTTGTTTGTGTCTCCTCAAACTCACGAACTCACAAAGAACCGCATTGGCCTTTTCCCGCATTTTATTTTATTTATTTTCAGCTCGTTGACAAGTAGTCTTTTTTATGTTATTTATTTATTTTTTTTTTGTTGTTGTTGTCTTTCGTTTTTTTTGTTGTTTTAAAGCCGATTGCGGCGGCAGCTTTTTGCCTTTTTAAATAAACGTTAATTTTTAATGACAATGCTGTTTTAATATTGAACGTCCGGTGCATATTTTTCTCTTTTATGTGTATTTGGTTGAAAACCAAAACCCGATTTTAATATGACAAATTTCTGTTCTTATTTTTTCCCCCATTTTTATTGGTCCTTTTTTACTGCCTTGTGGCTCATCAAACGCAGCTGCTGTCGGTATTTGGATTGTGACAGCTTGTTTTTACTTTTATATCTTCTTTCATTTTTGTTTACCTTTTTTTTTCTTTTTTTTTTTTTTTTTGTCGCTAAGCAATTCATAAAAATTCTGAATTATTTAATCAGCTTGAAATTCGCATATTTTCTGCGAATGTTTTTTATCGTTTTGCCATTGAATTTTTGATTTGCGCGCGACTGTAAATTATTTTCGTTTCGCGGAAATAATTTTCCATCGCATTTCTGTTTGACTTTCGCGGGTATTATTTAAATCTTTTTATGCTTCGCCTTGAGTCGCATTTGTTGCAGGTGAGCGCTTATCTTGAGAGACCCGGCAAGTTGCCTTCTTGATATTCTGCGAAATGCTGGCCACAATTTTTCAAGGCTTTTAAAGCAAACTTTCACAGTTATTTTTCCCACGAAAGTGCATTGTGGAAAATTCGTACTAAAAACGTTGCTTCATTGAGTAATTGTTTTTTAGTAACATTAATTTAAAGAACTTTAAAAAGTGGTAAAATGTTAAGCTAACAAATTTTTTATAGCATAATTAACTCGCTCTATATAATTGTTTTTTTGTCCGTCAACTCTCTGACTAATTCGTATTGATTGGCATTGTTGTTTGTGGACATTTTTGAAAATCAAACAGTTGATTTTCCATTTCCGCTGCACACCTACGCAAACAATTAGTCCTTCAGGGCATGTCAAAAAATGATTGCACTACTGCAATCGCTCTACCCTGCTCGGTGCCTCTCTCTCACTCTCTCTCTCTCTCTCTCTATCTATCTTTGTGCTTGACATTAGCCAGATTTGCAGAGGCAACCAGCGTCTGGCCAGTCATGCATTATCCTGGTCTCTGCTATTCAAATATTGTTAGCTTAACCGAGTTGTCAATTCCGAGCCAATGCATTTGCCACGTACAACACGAAAAACAAACAGCAGCAGCAGCAGCAGCACCAGTTACCACGCCTTCCTATTTGCCGCCCATATTGTGTATCTGTGTGTAATTTGAGTTTTTTTCCAACTACTTTTTTTTTTGCTTTGCTTTTTCTACTGTACTTTTGTACTTTGACAATGTTTATACAGGAGAACAGGTTTCCAGCTGGTTGCGATGAGGTGCAGTTGTTGGAGTCGGTTCGGGTTCCGGCTTGGAACGGTTCTGTTTGTTATGTGGCCAGCCAGCTGACGCCTGGGCACAAAAAGCAAACCGAAGGCGTACTAGAAATTTTAGAAGCAAAAGCTGAACACACACAGAACAAACAGTATTTCAATTGAATAATTTCAACCTTTGTTGAGGTAAGCGCAGGGCGGTGAGTTCTGCACAAAGCTAACAATCAGCGATGACAAACCCAGTGTCATCATCATCATCGTCATCATCATCATCATCATCGTCATCATCATTGGAGGCATAAAGTGCAAGAAGTGCATAAACTTTACTACCTTTTGGGTCTCACATGTCATTTGCGATAAGAAAGGGCAACACTGTACTGAACTAAAGTGCTTAAAACAGGGTATTATCAAGGATATGTCCGCCTAACGGATGTTGGTTATAGACCCAAAACTCGCCGGCTAACGTTAATTGTGCAATAATATTAAAACTTGATGAGTTTTGAGGTTGCCCAATGGACCAATAACTGATTATGAAATGACACTCTGTTGTATATATAGAAATCTATAATGTTTGTGTGTGTGTGTGCTTCAAAGACCTTTGTCCTGTTCATTCGATCAGCTTGGCCACTGCGCTATTTATCCTGTCGTCCTGTCGCCCATTTTGTGCCGGAAACATTTGCTCGTGTCATGTCATATATGGTCTTTTGCTCTATTCCATTTTCCATTCTTTTTTCTAGTGCCTCTACCCCTCCCCCTCCCCCTCCCCCTAGTATTATTTTTTCTTCATTTTTCGCTGCCTTTGTGACTCTTTTATCAACACTTCCGTCATTTGGTGCGAATGGTGCTGCAGTCCAGCGACTTGGATTGTTGATTTTTCGTGTGCCAGCTGGCACACGTTCACTGTATATTCTCACCCGCAGCCCCCCCCCCCCCCCCCCCCCCCTCTCTCTCTCTCTCTCTCTCTATCTCTCTCTATATATGCGATTGGAGCTTCTTTTGCAGCTTCACTTGTTTGGCAGCCGCTGCATTATCAATTGTATTTTCGAACAGCTAATGGAATTGAAATTGAAATTGTATTTGGGTTTCGACTTGAAAGCATTCCAAATATTTATATTAAATCATTTTCAAAGTTTCCCCACGCATTGCGCTTCATTCCGTTCAGTGCATCGAACCAAAACTTTTCCGTAGACCACAAACAAAGCTGTCATATATTAATATCTTCTTGCTGCTAAATATTTAAGTATTTTCACTACAAAATTTTCAAACTCACAAAACTGAGCCAATTTTTATGTTTGATGGCATTTAAGTCATGATTTATCCCCTAGATTTATCCTGCATTTAAGGAATATGCATTATGCATTGTTTATTTAAAAAAAAAACATTTTTTTTTGTTTAGAATTGCGATTTTTCATTTTTAATCGATTTTGGGTGTCAAAATTAATTTTTGTTCAGAATTGCGAGTTTCCATTTTTAATCGATTTTGGGTGTCATAATTAGTATAAAAATCAACATTAAGGTCGATTCTGAGGGGGTCAAATTTTCAGTCAAAAATCATGCAAAAATTATCAAAAATTTTGACATGTAAAGTTCTCGGACCCATAGTTTCCCTATTTGAAACTCTCATAACTTTGCCAAAACTAATCCGATTTTCATGTTTGATGGCATTTTAGTCATGATTTATGCTTAAAATTTATTCTGCATTTAAGGAATATGCATTATAGAAAATACAATTTTTTTTGATTTTTTTGGTGTAAAATCATGTACTCCCCCTTGTTTATATTTAAAAAAAAATTTTTTTTTGTTCAGAATTGCGAGTTTCCATTTTTAATCGATTTTGGGTGTCATAATTAGTATAAAAATCAACATTAAAGTCGATTCTGAGGGGATCAAATTTTCAGTCAAAAATCATGCCAAAATTTTCAAAAATTTGGACATGTAAAGTTCTCGGATCCATAGTTTCCCTATTTCAAACTCTCATAACTTTGCCAAAACTAATCCGATTTTCATGTTTGATGGCATTTTAGTCATGATTTATGCTTAAAATTTATTCTACATTTAAGGAATATGCGTTATGGAAAATAAATTTTTTTTGGATTTTTTTGGTGAAAAATCATGTACTCCCCCCTTGTTTATTTTGAAAAAAAAAATTTTTTTTTGTTTAGAATTGCGAGTTGCCATTTTTAATCGATTTTGGGTGTCAAAATTAGTATAAAAATCAACATTAAGGTCGATTTTGAGGGGGTCAAATTTTCAGTCAAAAATCATGCCAAATGTCACAAAAATTTGGACATGTAAAGTTCTCGGATCCATAGTTTCCCTATTTGAAACTCTCATAACTTTGCCAAAACTAACCCGATTTTCATGTTTGATGGCATTTTAGTCATGTTTTATCCCCTAGATTTATTCTGCATTTAAGGAATATGCATTATAAGAAATAAAATTTTTTAATTTTTTGACAAAATATAGCATTCTTTGCCTAGAGTTTGATTCTGCATTACCCACGATTTTTTAAAACTTTCAATCTTATGCATTTTCAAGATCTGTCTTATGCGTAAGTGATGATAAAATTTAAATAAATGTATCGCCGACTGCTCCATTGCATTTATTCCATTTGAAAACGTATTCCAGAATGTATTCATTAATTTGTTCATTCAATGCGACTTATTCTCATTATTGAGAACCACCAGGAATAGCTCGGCTGAAAATTGGATTTGCTGTTCGCAGCTGCTTTGGGCTCCTTTAAATTTCATATATTAACTGGATGTTGGTAGAGAAGACTGCAAATTGTCAATTGAGAATAATAAAATTTACACTTGCCGGGCCGAATGCACTTAAAGGCGAAACTTTCTTTGGGCCGCTTGATGGGCACGATAATGTTCTTGCTGCAGACTGCTCCGTTCGGGATTCCGTTCTCAATATGGGCGCCGTGTTGAGGCCGGCTTGAACATGTTCTGCATATTGTTAGGGGCATGTGTTTGTGGTCAAAGCGATGAGGACCATTAAAAATGCAGTTGCATTGAAATGCAGTCGGGAAAGTTGAAGAGCCTGTTGCTTGACTTGGAGCTGTGTGGCCAGTGTGAAATACGTTGCATACTTTGGGGCGTGGGCGAAAAAGTTTTGGTGCAAAATCAATTAAAAAGGGTTTCGCCTCTGATTTGTAGTCGAAGGCGTTTTTGGCATAAATTGCATGGACAAAGTTTGTCTTTAAAGTCGTTGGCTCAGCAAAGCCAGGCAAACTTTCTAACGAGCTGATGTCGAAGGACAACAGACACTCACCCACCACACACACACACACACTTATAGGCAGACACGTGCTGACAGTTAGAGGGACACACCCACATTTCATGCTTGATTCTCTGTGTATGCGCTCGTAAAATCCGCAAATGCTCAAAAGACACTGGGCGCCAGTCAGGTCGTAAAAATGTGCGCCGCTCTTCTTTTTTTTGTTTTTTTTTTTCAAATGCGTCCTCAACTCAATTCGAATTTGTAGCCGAAGCTGTAGCTGTAGCTGTAACTGTAACTGTATATGTATTTGTATCTGTATCTGTATCTTTAGCTGCTAGTGTAGTTGTATCTGTGTCTTTGGCCATATCTTTGGCTCTTCGCACTGGGCATATCTTTGTGGCTGCTGTGGACCATTTTGTTATACTTCGATTGGCATTTTTACATGAGCTGCCCTGCGCACCCCCTCTGGCATTATCTTGTCAACCCTAGTCCAAGTCTCAAGCTGCTTTGTTAAGTTATATAGCAATTGGCAATTGCTTTCCATTTGCCTGTCGCATTGCTACATAAACTCTTGTATATGAGAGGCACACACACACACACACACACACATATCTCACACTTTTCATACGGTCTCACAATTCATATGGTTGCTTGCGAAACCAGCAGATGAGCTTTTGGCCATGAAAGTTTAATGAGTCCAAGAGCGAGCTGCTGTTGTTTTTTAGCGATAGACTCTTGGACACTTTGTGGTCTCCCACATGCATAATGTTATCGAGTATGTCTTTATGTGTTTGTGCGTGTTACTGTGCGTGTGTGTGTGTGTGTGTGTATTTCCTTCTGCTCTTAATGTCATCACTTATGCGACAAAATTGTTGCTGATTCGTTTGCTTTTTTGATGCGTAATGTCTTCTTTCAACGACTTGCCCGTTTTAAGTTCTTGAATACGAGATTTGTCAGCTTATATATTAAAGCATCCCAAAACAATCGAAAATTCTATTTGCGCTTAAAGTGTTTACTTATATATGTATATATAACTTTTTCTCTTCTTCTTTTCAGGTAAGTGCTTGCGTTGATATATGGCAAAAGTTCTTTAAGTTAAGGGTAAGATATAATAAGAAATTGTAAATTTAATTAAAAACTGAATTTGGAGACTTGGAACGACTTTTCAAAAACATAAAGATGTATTCTAGATATAGATCTTAGAAATAAATGAGATACAAAAGAAGCTAGGGTAATATTAATAATGTAATCAAAAGGGTAAAAGAGAACTCGAAAATATATGTAAAACAGCGTCATATTAAAGAGAAAGGAAAGAAAGACAGAGAGATAGAGAGATAGAGAGAAATGCTGGCCCTAAAAATGACAAAGAGAAAAGAAAGCCTCCAAAATAGATCAATAGAAATGGAGAGAAAAAGAGAGAACAAACAAGTAGAATCGAAAGAGTGTTGGCAAAGCTTGCATTACTTTAATTTGGTAGCATTTTATGCGTGTATTATATAAAATATACTTCAATTGACAACAGAAACATTATTTCAATAAGCACAATACGAGCATCCTCTGTGCCAATTAGTCTAATATTTTTGAATTGCAATTCAATTCTTTCAAATACGAAATCAATGTACCAAAAATGAAGTACAAGTCTCCATTTATACTAAATTTTCTCGCATTCCATTTGGGCACTGAATGCCATCGATTGCCATTCATCTTTTTCATTTGGCAAATAAATATTACGGAAATGGCTCAAACAGAAATAGGTCTGTGTCCAATGCAATATTTAAAGCATAAAATTTCCCATTCAGCTGGTTTTGAGTGTGTTGTAAAAACAAAGAGTGGCCATTGCCATTGAGGGATAGAGTGAAGCCGAAACGCTCTTGATATCCATGTCCATTATCCATTAAACCGACTGCCAACCGCACATTTGTCAAAGCTAATTGCCAGGCACCCTTGGAGCCGACACGCTGCCTACACCTACAGCAACAACAACAATTTGAATGAGAGCCTGCACACATTCGCAGCAGGACACTCAGGACACGCACTCAGAGGCAGGCGCTCTTCAAAAACGGGGCACGCTTGGATTTTTAATGGTTGGGGAAATTGCTGCCCCTAAGCCAATTGGATAAAGTATTTCGTACCCACAACACACACACACACACACACGCACATTTTCCACTTTTTCGTATATTCGGATTGAAATTGTGCTCATAACTTGGCAAAAATCGATGCTGAGCTTTTTCGACCGCCTCCTCTGCGTGTCCTGTCTGGCCGTCTGCCTTTGGCCTTTGCTTGCATGTAATTTCATGCATTTTTAATGCAAGCCATGAAAATATATATCAGGCAAAACTTTGGCCCACGCTGACGACATTAATCATGTTTAAAGTTTCGCTTTGCTTAGCAGCAACAACAGCAACAACCACAAGTTGAGAGTGCCTGACTAAGAGATACCCATTTGCTACTTATTATTTATATATAACATTATCTAAGTTTGAAATGATTTGAATGTGTTTTTGTTTATAAGAAAATCTCAAATCAACAACAGCTAAATTGCTGTAGCTAATTTAAGGTATGTATAGTTCCTATAATATCCCAGATATATTTGAGAAAAAGATTAAAATTATATTTATGGATTTTGAAAAAAGGTTTTCTTAATTTCCTAATCAAATTGATAAAGTTATTTATATTGAACTTTGATACCCTGTATACCCTGTATACTCTATTGTTCATGGTTGCAGGGTGTAGCAACATGCACAACACACACACACACGCACATACACCTTTGAGGTTATGGCCCAAAATCCATTTATTAGGGACAACTAGTGCGCTGCAAGTGTTTCCTGCCCGCCTCAAGGCACACACACACACACACACACACACACACACACACACACACACACACACACACACACACACACACACACACACACACATGCATGCCTACTCTCCCTAATAGTTTTCCTTTTTTTGCGTGTGTGCTGTGTTAAATCCTTTTGGTCTTGTGGATTTTGCCTTTGCTTGTTGATATTTTTCATTGGCCACTTGGAGCCGTTGCCTTTCGGCCCGAAGGCTTTTGTTTTGGCCAACACAACGTTGATGTTGATGATGACATTGGGCTTGGGCCGGGCATTTTACTAGCTGGTGTGGATGCCACATGGCTGAGCATGATTGAGCGTGCCATGCATGCCACAATTTCTGCCGCTCCCCCGCCCCCTCCAGCTGCCCCATTACTTACTCCGTCTTTGGCTCTTTGCTGTCAGCGCTCAACAATGTCGCCATTTTTGGGAAACTGCTGCTGCTGCGGCTGCTGCGGCTGCTGCTGCTGCTTTTGCTGGTGTTGTGGCAACATTCCTTAGCTAAGCTTAGCCTACCACTGATGCGGCTGCAACAACGCCCGCTGGATGACCCGTTCGTTGCATGCCCCGCAAAACCACTAAACATGAAAATTAGAAAAGGTGAAATTGCACGAAATGAGTTTATGTGCGTAGCGAGCGCAACATATTTACACGACCTTTAGATACATACTAACGGTACTGTTTGTGCCGCCAGCGTTAGCTCAGATTTGTGGCACACAGCCAGTTATTTACATAGGGGAGTCAGAGTCTTCTTCTTTGTGGCGCTTCAGCTTGCTACAAAATATAAATTTACCTTGTACTCAAAGTAGAAAATGTAGCTGCAAGTGCATTGTTTTTTATTGAAAAAATAGTCAAAAATGAGTATTTATTTTAATTTTTTTAAATTTTATCAACTGATATTTTTGTTTCATTATTTCTCAACTGTATTTAAATTCTTTAAATTTTTTTTATATGCATTTAATTTCTTTTTTAATGCGCAAATTCAGTCCTTAAATTATATTATTAAATTATATTTATTTACTTTTAAGACATTTAGGAATTTAAAGATATATTTAAGAGTTTCTGTGATATTTTTTTTATGTTATTGCATTCTTCATTCAGCAAACTTTTACATTTTTTCTTAAATCAAAGAGATTTTTTTTTTGTATTTTTTATGCCTGTTTTTCATTTATCTTCAATGTTTGCCACATAGATTATTTCATCATTTATCATGCAAGATTTGAAAAGTTATTTAAAAAAACAAAAAATAAAAAAATAGAATAAGTAAGAAAAACTTTTCTCAACTTGTAATTTGGAGGTGCGGCACAGCGAACCCCCTGCCAACTAAGCCACTGGCTTACCCTTAAGCGCCCCGGCAAAAGTGGGAGGCAAATATGCCACCTCCGGACGTAATAACAACGCACGTGTGTGTGTGTGTGTGTGTGTGTGTATAAGTGTGGTAACCTTGATGTTAGTAGGTAGGCTCATAAAACGCGTTGCTCGATGCTCTTCGCCGTAGGCGCTGCCAGCCAACGGCCCATGTGGATTAGGCCGCTGACTTTATAGGGGAAAAGGCGAGCAGACAGGCGGGACAGAGACAGGTGCAGGGGCAGGGGTAACGGCAGGCGTCGGTTGGCACCGGAAGGGGAAGTGCTGCTGCTGGCGGAGCAATTTTAGCAAATGCTTTGAGGATGCCCTCACCATGTGTGTGTGTGTGTGCGTGTGTGTGAAATGAGGGCTCTTTGGTGTTGCCTTTGGCTGAGAATTTGCGACAAGGCGGCAGCTTTTTGGATCTGGCTGATTTACATGAGAGCTGCCCGCATGTGGCAAGAGCAGTTGCGTCAGCGTCAGCGCAATGACAGCAACAGCGACAGCGACTGAGGCTGAGCTGACCTAACTGGCCATAAACATGGCCAAAAAGTGCTCTAAAAAGTATCTGCAAAGTGCATAAAATGTATCTGTGTGTACGAGTATCTGCAGCGTTAAAAGTTTAGAAATCATAGCGCATAGCATGACACACACACGCACACACACAAACACACGCACACACACACACACACGCACACACAATAACACTTGCACACTGGCAAAACTGCCAACAGACAAATCCAGATTCCGATTCAGATTCTTGGTTGGGAGAGCTTTCGCCACGCTTCGCCAGCGATGCTGCAACCCGCCAACCAACCCCCTCCACATCCCCTAACCCCTCCCCAACTTGGCTGCTTGGCGCTGCTGTGACGCTGCCACTTGTCAAGCAGCATTCCAATTGTTGTTGTTGCTGTTGTTGTTGTTGTTGTCGAAGTCACAGTCGCAGTCAGGTTTTTGCAGCTAGAAGATACAAATGTATCTCTGAGGCGCTGTGCAAAGCGAGTGATAGCTAGACATAGGGCAGGAAAATACGAGAAGGGGAAGTGGCGGCCTGGAGATGGCGGTGTGGGGTGTGGTGGGGTGGGGCGTACTTCAAACTATGCGCTCTGGCCATTTCGCAGCGCCTTTACGGTACTTTTGTTAGCTGCCAGCTTGGGGAAACGGCCTTCGCTGGCATTTGGCTAAAAAGTTGTTTGCCTTTGCAATACACGACCCTCGCCCGCTTGCCCCGCAGCAGCTCCTCTTGTCTCTCAGTTTTCTTTGTTGTCTTTTATTTATTTTATCTACTCGTTAGCTACATTTGCCTTGCATTCGTTTTGGTCTTTCTTATTTTTTGATTTGTTTTTTTTTTTGTTTTTGTTTTTTCGGTACTTTTGGTTTGGTTTTCTGTTTGGCTGCCTTTGTCCTTTGTTTTCGGGTTTTATAATATTTTAATTTTTTTTTTTTGTGAATTAGTTTTTCCTTCACCAACTTTGTTTCAACTTGGCTTTTCCTGCTACGTTTACACGCGCATTAATTTTTGCGTTGATTTTCTTGCTCCTATGAAAATGAAGCCAAACTTTGTAAGTTTTGCGGCTTTTGGGATGCTCTCAGAGCTTTTATCTCACAGATATTCCATGTGTTGTTGTTTTTTTTTCATTTATTTTATTTATTTTATTTTTTTTTTTGTCAACTTGCAACTGCTGTTGACATGTCCAACCTTTGCCTGAGTTTACGAAAACCCAAAAAACAAATCTCTATAAGTTTTCCCTTTTTTTCGTTTTCTTTCTTCTTCTTTCATTTCCATTTTCATGCTTAATTAATAATGCACTAAGCGCGTTAGCGTCGCACTGCACTCACGAAAATTTGGCCAACAAACAAATAAAGTTTTCTGCAATTAAACCGCAACTCTCGAAATGCCACAAGCAATGCAGTAATTCCCCGCCACCTGTCCCCCTCCCCCCGTGCCACAAACCCTCCTTGGCAAACTTTGTTGAGTTTTGGGCCCGTCAACAAGTTTTCGCTGCTTTTTCGTATTTAACGCTCTTGTCTCAAATGTTGAAGATTTTTATTGTATACGCAACAACAACAACAACAACGACAACAACAAGCAAAATGTAATCGACTGATTTTCATGGTTCTTTACAACACTTCTAAGCAGTTGTTAATAACTAATGGCCAAGCGTCTGCGATCGGGCCAAAAAGTTTTTATACCACCACTTGAGTGCCACAATAAAACTGTTGTACAAGTATTCGGCTTCTTCTTCTTCACCATCTACTTGGTTTGCTTGTTCCTACAACTTGCGCCGTGGAAGTTTGTGGTCAGTTTTAGGATTGAGTACATATAAATTTATATATATATATATGTATATCTTTTGATCGAGTAAACGTATTTATTTGCCTTAAAACCTGTCAGTTACACGACCGAAGTTGTAGTTAACTCTCCCAGATTCTTTGAAGAAAAATTAAAACACTCCATTTCTGAAGATCTTCCTTTGTGAACGATTTTCATATGCTCCTTACGGTTTTTTCCTTCTCTCCCTATTTCATTTTCTCTCTCTTTTGCTCTTTCTCACTCAAGTTTTCTATATTATCCCCCTCTTGTATCTTTCGATCGTCCTCTTAATAATTGTTTAATGCTCTGTTCTCTTTCGCTCTCTCTCTCTCTCTCTCTCTCTCTCTCTCTAAAAACGCCTTTCTATGTGAATTTCATGATATTTTATAGTGATTTATTATTTGCGTTTTCGAATGGGTTCAATGCTCACGTTGCATTCGCAGATGTTTATCTGGCTATACTTTTAAGCTCTAAAACATAGATAGATATGTGTGGTTACTCAACGTACATCGCATTTCCTGTTGTAGTTACCTTTTATAACTGTTGTTTTGAGCTCTTGCTCACCCCAAACCTAATCATATTGTATTTAATAGCCATATAGAGCATGTAACAACCGCATTAACCATTATTTTAACGCGAAAACCTTTTGAGATTGATAATGTGAAGTTCCAGTATTGAGTACTACATATGGAGAAGTGCCGCATGATGCAACCACACACACACACATACACTTACAACGATATATGTATTATGGTAACCGCAGAACTTTTCAGAGAGCTTCTCGGTTTGCTGTTGGTTCCTGGGCCTATCTCAAAGTTTTGCGCTCTGGCAACTTGCACAGACTACAAACAAGCAGCAGACAGAACAGATAACTGGCATTTTACAATACGTGTGGAGCAATATGACTAACAACAACGACAACAACAACAACTATAGCAACAACAACATGCACGCTTCACAGAGCCAACGACGTTAGCAGCGACTGCGACTGCGACTGCGACTCTGACTCCGACTGCAACCGGCAAAATAAATTCGCATAAGAGCGCAACTTGCATGACAACTTCGACGCTAGCCGCGACGTCTGCTTTGTCTAGCCAGACACACTAGCAAACCTGCTGCTGGTGCTGCTGATTTTGGAGTTGCTGCGTCCAGCCAGAGAGCAACGCAGCGTTGCTCCAACAATAACAGTAAAATTTTAGCAGAGGAGGCCTCAGTCGCACATGCATGCAATGCCGCCTGCAGGGCATTGAGAGCGACAACGACAGCGGCGGCGACTGCGACGCCAGACAGAGACTCGACAACTTCAACAGCGGCTTCGTTCAGTTTCAGCCGGCATCGCACGTTCGGCAATTAGTTGAACTTCGTTGCTCGTACCGACGAGACGAACCCAACGAGACGTAAGCCAAACAACAAACTTAACGTGCGCGCAACTTTTTTTCGGTGCTTTTTATCTCGCTTTACAACTCCCCCGTGAGCAATAACAACACGTGAGAGAGAACGAGAGCGCAGTTACGGCTGGCGCGTAAATCACAAGCAAAAAAATAAAAATAGTTAACAGTAATAATTTATAGCAACAATAATTAGTTACAAATGTTTGCATTGCAAACTGAATTGAACTTTACGCAGCTTCGAACTTTGATTTAATTTGAGCTGCATGCACGACTGCGACAGCAATAGCAATTGCAATAGCAACAACAGCAGCGGCAATAATAATAACAAAACCAACAACAGCAACAACAACAACAGAGTAACCGGCAATGTCTGGCAGCAAATGCGCCCCGCGCTCTCCCACTGTTTGTTTGCCGGCTACGCTGTCAGCGTCGACAAATTTATCGATTTTTTCAGCCGTTCGTTGTTGTCGTTGCTTTTGTAGATGTTGTTGTTGCCGCTGCTTTCGTATTTGTAATTTTGCTCATTTTACTACATTTTTTTTTTTTGTTATGCGAACCAATCAAAATCTAAAAATAGATTTGCCATTGCATTAATTGCAGCTAACCAAGAAGAAGAGAAGCAAAATATATTGCATAAAAAGAAAAGTTTTGCTTTTGCATAAAGCTAAAGAGATTGTTTGTTTCTGTGTGTGCGTGTGTGTGTGTGTGTGTGATTGTGCCTGTCTGTGCCGGGTTTGAGGTCGTCTGCCAGCCTTGCCACCTATTTTTGCAATATATATTCGTGTGTGTGCCACTCCCAGCGACGCCCGCGCCGACTAAAAAAACGGAAAAGACGTCAAGCTCAAATTTAAGGTAAATATTAAGTGGTATCAGCCAAAAAAAAAAAAAAAAAAATAGAACAACATAACTAAAAAGAAAACAAAAGAAATCGAAACCAGCTGGCAACGCCAGGCGCATCGCTAGAGATGTCATCTTCCAACAACAAGCATCGCCTATCGCCTTCTCTTTTGCCTTCTCGCTGTCTCTTTCGCACTGCGACATCGTGGGCAACTCTTGGGCTTGCCAGGAAGTTGCGCTAATTTTGTGCGGAAGTTTATTGCCAGCTTCATAATTTGTCTGTCGCGTTGCTCCCCTCTCCCCAGCATCGCTATACCCTGTAAACATCAATTGGCCAAGCAGGGAATACTAAAATTTCGAAAAGAGAAAGGAAACGTTCGTTGATACGATAGGATACACGAAACTGTAGGGCATTGTCTAGTCGCGCATACTTTCACTCTTCATTTCCTGATGTGCGCAGCTGGCAAAGCTCCCACGCCCCATGATTACCGTTGTGAAAGCCTAAAAACAGCCCGTCTGCCTGCAGTTGTCTAAAATTAAATTTTGCTTTCATAATCCCATTAAATATTTCGTGAATTGCGCTAATTATGCCGTTAATTTAATGTTTGTTAAATTTTTAATTGAATTATTATCAACATATTTGACGTCATGAAACGAAATTCGTCGCTCCACAGATTGGCCCCAAGCCTAAGCCTTGCTCGACTTGCAGCACTTCCTGTCGCCCACGCGCGTTGATTGTCTTTGCCAAGTTAGTTAATTAAAATACAGTATATGTTGTATTGTTGCTGTATTTACCGCACTCTGGCATAAGTTTAGTGGTTTTGCATAAGGAATGCTCGTAAATTTCGACAGTGGCTGGCGTTTTAGTTCCTCCACTTTGCGTTTGAAATTGTCAAAGGCACTGTTTATATTTATAGCATGCGCTTAATTTGGTAAGAGGCTGCGCATTGCCAGATAAGATAAGAAAATGCGGCATTCATGCTGGCAAGCTTACAAAGTTAACGTTGATTGAAAACATGGCTAAGTTTTTCAGGTGTAATTGTAATGATTGCATACAGCTGACAAATACAGTAATCTCCCCGCAAAGAATACTTGAGTACACTTTACAAACGTAATCATAAAATGTAATTAATAAATGAATAAAAACAAATCGTAAAAATAAAGTAAATTACAAAATTATAATTCGTTTTTAAATTTTAATTAGTTTTAGGTCTTTATTACTTGATATTTAAAAAATTAGTTTTAAAAACAGTTCTATGGTAAAAAAAAAACTATTTATATAGAAACTTATTTGCCTTAATGAAATATAAACTCTCTATAACTCCGATAATAGGATAGCATTTTGACAGGTGTATTGCATACTCAAATTATTACTTTATTTATTTGATTCGAACAAATTGCGAGACCAGTTGTAAGCTTTAATAGCAACTGTCGCAGTAACCCGAGTAACCATAATTCTCACAATAATCGCTTTACCCAGTTTCGAGTAACTTTTACAATTTCACTGTCTAAAGCTGACCTGACAACCTCATTTGCCCAACCACCCGCACAAACGCCCTGCGCAAAAAAAGAAGCAACTTTAAAATAATTAAAAAAAAAAAAAACAAAAATGAAAAGAAAATATCTTTTGGAAAAACTTGAACGTTCGCTTACGCATCAAATCAAATGAAATTGCCAGGCCGCGCCCAGGAAGCGGAGTGGAGTGTGGCGTGGCGCGGCGCGGCAGTTCGGTGCGGTGCGTGTGCCGCCCAGACAGACAGACAGACGGGCGGACAGACAAGGCTAATGGCACACACTCATACGCCCCGTGGTGCGACAAGGCAGACAACGTTTGCCAGAGTCTGGCGCAGACATTGCAGGCAAACATTACCAACGTCTCGACAACTTTTTTTTTATTATTTTTTTTTTACTTTTTTATGTTTTTTATGTTTTTTTTGTACATTGTGTTGTCGCTTGATCTTTGCTGTTGTAATGGTTGTATTTGTTGCTGTTATTGTTGTTGTTGTTGTTGTAAATGCTGCTGTTGCCATATCCAACAGCAAGAGTCGAACATGGCTAATGGCAATTGTTAGGGAATCTTGTTTTGCGGTCTCTCTCTGCAAAACCTGCCCGCAGTTTGGTCAGATGATGATACTTAAACACACACACACACACGCACACACACACAATCACATATACAGCTAAACCGTTGGCCACAAACGACTTTGGCTCGCTCCATTGGCTTTGCCTCGGAAGCTGTCCCTCCGTCCACCTCCGTCTTCATATCTTTGCAGTTTGCCACATTTTCACTTTTCTGCATTTCTTAGCGCGCTTTTTTCCAACACCATCGCGACTTCTTTGCTAGCTTTTTTTTTGTACATTTTTTTCTTGCATGTTTTTTTTTGTTCCGTTTTGGTGGCATCGTCAAATGCATCCGCTTAGTCGCCGCGGGCTCTCAGCGCCGCGCTAAGCCAGTTAACGCAGTCGAGATTCCCATTTGGAATGCATTTGAGTCTGGCCTTTGTGTCAGTTTTGGACAGTTGGCCAGTTGGCCAGACAGCCAGCTAGTCAATGCACCTGTGCACCTGCACAAACGGACGTGGCTCACACCAATCACGCCTCTCTCTCTCTCTCTGTATCTCTCTCTGTCTCTGTCTCTCCCTGCAGTTTCATTCTTTGACTTTTTCTCGCTTTGTGTCTCTGTTGTATGGCATTTAATGGCACTATCGCTTTGTGCCTGGTACACCTCTGTTTATCGCTCTGTCGCTCTCAAAAAAAAAACCAACTCGGTAATCGTTTCAGTTGCTGTTTCTATTATTATTTTTTCGTTGTTGTTGCTGTTGTTGTTGTTCTCTATTTCTTTATCTCTTATTACAGCTGATTTCCATTTAATTGATTTCACATTCCAAGCGCGTGATTCATTTTGTCGCAATCTCGAATTTCGTTGCTGGCGTTTTAAGCGCTGCAATTCACATAAATTGTGGGCGAGTTTTCGAGGAGGAAGTCGCCCATTGGATGCTGTCATTTCGTGCGCTTTTTTATGGCGTGCTCATTGGATTTGGCTGTATTTGGGCAGCGAAAATTATGCTGTTGTTGTTGTGGGCGAATAAAAAGGATATGTGGGCGCATTCGGTGGGTTTTTACTTCCCAAATTGGCAGTTTTATGATTTCAGATCGTAATGTATTTGATTTCGATAATTATCTGTATCGATTTCAACCGAAATTTAATTGCAATGCTTTAAAATGCTTATTTCTAGCATTTATATCGGTTAATGTCTTGATTAATCGATTATACATTTTATAATCGATAACAGTTAATCGATTGTTCGATGACAAAGAACATATTTAATTGTTGAATTTACTCATTTCATATTTGATATTGATTGAATATTTATTGACAGCTATTTCAATTACTTCAACCTGAATGCTCCGCCGCTTTCTCTGGCACGCCCATAGTTCAATGGAATTGAACAACTCGACCGCCCGCATAAATCTTGACACATTAAGCTACTTCCCAAACCCTCAATCAGCGGGCACAATTATGACCATAATAATGTGCATCAATTTCCGTTACAATCGAACTGGCAAGCCACTTATTCTATTGTCACCTTATTCTCTATCTCCCTTTCTCTCTTTCTCTCACCCCCTCGCTCGGTTTATGCGATGCGATGAGCCCCATTTTGAGCCCGTCCAACCATAAATCACGGCGCGCGTGATCAATGCGAATGCGTGTCCGCTGCATTGACAACAATTACATGCCATAACATTTTGCATGCACAATTTTGCAGTTACTGCCCGGCACCCCGCACCCGGCGCCCCCCGCGACCCCACTGTCAATTCATGTTAATGGCAGGCAACTCCCTCCACTTAGCGCCCATGGCAAACGGACCTGTGCAGCAAATACAGTTATTTAAGGCCTAAAAACAATTGCATGGCTCGCTGGCTTTTGGGCCGAATATGCCCCCACCTTTCCAAACTGTTTAAATAGACAGTTGTCTGGGTCTGGGCCATGCCTCAATGTGTTGCAGCCAGCAAACGGCAAAAGCAACCACAACAACAGCAACAGCAACAACATAAACAGCAACAACAAATGCACTTGAAATGCTTTTTCCAAGCGCATTTTCATTTATTTTATTGCTGCCTGTTGTTGTTGTTGTTGCTTGCTTGGTTCTCTGCAGCGATATGCAATTTGTTTTATACGCTCATTGCCTGCCTCGCCGCACTGCTCGCCTGTCTGACTGTCTGTCCGTCTGTCTAGCTGTCTGTTTGTCTGGCTGCCTATCGAGCGCCGTCTAAATATCTATCTTTTCTTTTTATACCCTGCACGCAATTTAAATGAGTAAAATAGGGTATTATTAAGTTGGGCAAATGCTTGTAGTCGGCACAAAAATTATCATGTTTAACTGTAATTAGGTATACCATATGTATATCGATCTTACTACAAATTATCGATAACTATTTCGATAAATACAATTAAATAAATATCTCCAGTATTATTACCAAATGTGGTTTGTAAACGAGAGTAGAACAAAGAGCAGAGTACAGGGTATCTTTCAGTCAGACACGATTATTTTTTTATTTCTGCCATGTTGCATGTTGTTGTTGCCGTTTGCTGCATGAAAGCCGCTTCGTTCATCGTTCTAAATTAAAGCTTGAAGAGGCGCCTCAACTCGACTCGACTCGACTCGACTCGTCGCGACTCGACTCGCCAGAAACTCGTCTGCGAAATGAAACTTAACAAGTGGAAAAGTCTAAAACCGCAATCAAGTGGCAAACAAACCAATACACACACACACACACACTAACTGATAAATATTTATGTATAAACATATTTATATACTTATAGAAGGTATATAAATAGTTACAATGTGCCAACATTTGTTTTATTTTTAGCAAATTGCCAATCAAATACAATTTTTTGAGTGTCTTTGGTTTTGTTATTGCTTTGGCTGCTTCATTTATTGCAACCCCCAACCCCCACCCCCTGCTTCAATCTCCATTTTAACTTGACCAAGTTTTGGTCACTCGCCGCATGACTTGGCCCAGCCTAGGCTGACGCATTGTTTTGGCTTCGCATTCTTGCCTTAGGCTAATTCAATTGGCCACGCCCCGTGCATTGTTTGTATGCAAACGCCCACCAGCAACAAAAGAAGAAGCAACATCATCGCCTCGACATAACCCCCAAAAAGTGGGCACACACACAGTTTTTGTGGCATTAATTTTTAACTATTTGATTAATGTTTGTTGCGCTTAACTCGCATTTCATTTATTGCAGTTATTTATATCGCTGGGGTGTGGCTGTGGGCGTGTGGGCGTGTCGCTTTTATTTGTTTGACTTTTAAAAGCGTCCATTAAATATTTGCGCGACATCATTAAAAATTTGCGCATATTTTATGCATATAAATTGCCATTTGGCGTTTTGCGGTCGCAATGCGAAACATTTTATTTGGTTTTATTATTTTTTGTTATTATTTTTTATTTTGTATATATATATTCTTGAACTTTTTTTTGTACCTTCGCAAAAAATTTGCATATTTTTCATTTATTTTTGTAATTGGCCGGCAGGAAATGGCGCAAAGTTTTTGGCCATGCATGTAAGCATAAATTATGATATATGCATAAAGATTATCGACTGATATGCATGAAAAATAGAGAAATTTCATATTTTTTGTTTTTTTCAATTTTAAATGTAATAAGCGTAAACGCGGGGAAATTCAGCCATGTATTTCCGTTTTGGATTAGACTGTTTGCCGATGTCGGATTAAAAGAACAACAAAAATATTCATATTTAAAATGAGTCGAAATCAGCTTTCTTTCTTTAAATCGAATTTTGCATTTAATTTGAATTTTTGTTTTTCGCAACTATTTCTAATTACAGATATAAATTTTCATATAAATTCATTTAAATTTCGATTAAACTTTCAATATATTTTATTCTCTTTAAAATGCAATTCCGTTTAACAATTATAAAGATCTTTACACAATTGATTCAAATTTAATTCGCGTTAATCACCCGTTAAATGTTTATTATTGTTTTTTTGTTTTGTGTTCTTCCAATTAAAATAAATTTGCTGTGGCTGTGCAATTGTTTAAATTGCAACTTAATTAATTTATACTTTTGTGCAAACATTCGCTGAAATGAGCTCAGGTAAACTCTCGCTCGCCTGCACAAATAAATAAACCAAATTTACACAAAACATACAAACACGATGAGACAAAGCGACAGCCAGACAGCATCGAGCATCACAAAGCTTCAGAGCATGCATGTACGTTGCGTATACGCCGCATTGTGCGCGAAATAACATATAAAAAGAATGTTAATTAACCGTACTCTTCATGTGCTTTTATTTAATAATCTTAAATAGAATTACGTGACTTTGTTGCGCTTGCCGGGCACTTAATTATATGTATATACATATATATTCCACACACACACACACACACACACACATATATATATATAGATAAATAAACACACCTTGTCCAGGCAAAGAACCAGGCAAAAAACCCGCTTAGCTGTTTTCTTTTTATTATTTGCTTAAATTTTTTTCCCTTTTTATTTGGCTTACTTTATGCTCTTTCTCCCTCTGTGTGTGTGTGTGTGTGTGTGTGTGTGTGTGTGTGTGTGTGTGCGTGTGTATTTGTACATTTCTCATACATATTCAACGTTTGCCTAGCCCCACCCATTCGACTTTGCCACTCGTGTTGATTTTTATTTCATTTGCAGCCTTTCTTCGTTGGAGGTTAAGTATCTGTTTACATTTCTTTCTACACCTCATTCATTAAGTGCGTTGTATCTGTGTGTGTGTGTGTGGGTGTGTGCGTGAATTGCTTGTCATATGCTTGTGTGCTTGTGGGTGTGTGTGTGTGTGTGTGTGTGCCACCAGTGCGTACTGCCCACAGTTGCCACTCAACGAGTCAGCCACAAATGTCGACAAACGCATTTGCTCCGCATACCCTATTCCATAAATAGTTGAACACTCTCGGCAATCCAAGCCTTACGAGACGTGAGAAACTCTAAATTAAATTCCTAAATTATTGTACTTCTATCATTTTATTCCTTTAAAAATCGATAACTTTTCGATAAAACAGTTTACTGTTGAAATTTGCTAGCATTTTATTTATACAATTTTCTAATTTAATTTGTATAATTCGAACATTTCCTGTTCAGAACATTTGAAAAGAGCATGCAATATTCGTTTAATTTTGTGGTTTTTTTTCGCTCACATTTGGTTTTTATGATGCGCTTGCAACAATTTGGCTTAATAGAAATTTTTGCTTTATTTCAATGAGTTTTGGTAAATGATTTCGCTTGGAATTGAATTTGATTTCAGGTCAGCACAACCCACTCGATGCTGTCCGCCCCCTGCCGCCACCTGCCCCTAAAGGCGCGCCCACTTCAATTGGTGGTTGGCAGTTGGCAAAAATTGTTTAGCTTATATTAGCTTCAATGCTTTGGCTTTGGGTATCATAAAAAGTTCATTCGCTAAATGGCAAATGTGGTTGCTTGCTGACCTAGCGAACCACTGACTGCCCCCCCGTGCACCACCCAAACACCCACAAACTCATCGATGTGTGTGTGTGTGTGTGTTTATGTGTGGGTTGTGCTTGTTTTGCGGTTGCCGCTTCAATTTTGTTTATATTTTGGCTTATTTTTATTTGCTGCTCTTTGCTGTGGCTCCTTTAGCTGTTGTTGTTGTAGTTGTTGTTGTTGTAGTTGTTCCTGCCTTTTGGCATTGTTTAGTTTTAGCTGTTTTCTTTGATTGCCTGCCTTGATTAAATTGATTTGCATTTGCTGCTGTTGTTGTTTTTGTCCTCGATAATTGAAAATTGTATGTGTGTTTGCTCGTTTCAACCCAAAATGAAGTCTGGTTCCAGTTCAACAAAAAAGACAAAAAAATAAGCAAAGCTATTGCAATATCAGCTGCAGCTTAATAAGCAAGTTTTTCCAGCGCATTGTTCGTTCTTATTAAAGAACTTTTCTTTAGAACATTGAAAATGTGTGAAAACTAAAATAGGACGAATAAGAAACACAGCAAATTTACTGCTTATTTGGTGTATAAATAGAAATATCTTAGCTGCACTTAAAACAAATGAAAAAAAGTAATTTAATAACTGGAATATATTTTTTAAGGGGTAAATTGTGATTCTGCCTACGCTTCTTCTTGTACATTTCTTCTCCGCTTTGATTACCGTTTACAGCCTTCTTTTGTGGATTAAAAGGGGGAAATAAGAAACACAACAAATTTGTGAAACATTTTTAGTGATTATAGTGTATAAATAGAAATATCTTAGCTGCACTTAAAACAAATGAAAAAAAGTAATATAATAACTGGAATATTGTTTCAAGGGGTACTTTGATTACCGTTTACAGCTTTCTTTTGTGGATTAAAAGGGGAAATAAAAATTGTATAAATGCTGTCCGTTAAAAAATGGAATAAGTACTATTATAAGTACCCCTTTCTATATAATTTGCCACCTACAAGCATTATGCAACACTGATTACTAGTACACATAATAACTTTTAAGACAAAGATATAAATAAAATGACGCAATTGCTTTATAATTCCAAAAACGAGCGCCAGAAAAATGAATTTGCGCTCTTCTTGGAATTTCAAGACACATTTTTCATTGAATAAAATTTAAAATAATTCAAGTATATTTAAATTAAATACGATTTTATACTTGACAAGGTTATCAAAGAACATGATTTTTACATAAAGTACTGTAATAATCTCTTATATTAAAAAGATATGTGATGAAAAAGTCAGCTCTTGTAGTACTTGATTTATTTTAAAGTAAAAAGTTGTTTAATTTGGAACGATTTTTACTTAATTTTATTAGAAAATTCCTGACAATCTCTCATGAGTGTAGATGTACTCGAAATTTCTTTTTTTATTATCTGTGTGATCCCCTTTAAAGCGAAACCCACACCTGCCGGCACATATTATGCTGCTGCTGATGCTGTCCGAGCATTCGGGGCACTCACAGTGACACTCGAAAGCAATCCGCAATCAGATGCTGTCATTCGTGGAGTTTGTGCTGTGGAGTGTGTCCGTCTGCCGTCTGCCGTCTGCTCATTTGCATCATTTTGCGGGCATTACAAAGTTAATGACAAAACTTGTGCAGCGTCTCCGCTTTCGAGTGCAGTACAGCGAATGATTGACCAAAACCGATGCAGGCGATGAGGACACTTACAACGACAACAACAGCAACAACAACAACAACAACATTAACAACAGCGACAACAACAATGGGTAGCATCACGACAACAGCGACGATGACTGTTTGATGAACAGGACAACACAATGAACACTGCTGCTGGACAATGGCATGTGCCACTCGTATATACACATACATATATATATATATATATGTAGAGTCCTGCATATCCTGCTTGCATATGTAACTGTTGCCACAGCCCCAACTTCAACTGCTGCGCTCTGTGTTCTGTGTTCTGCGTCCAGCTGAATGACCAAAAGCGGACGAATTCAAAGTTGCGCTTGTGCAAATAGAGAAAAGCAGCTGCAGTTGCAGTTGCCAGTTGCCAAGTGGAAAATTTAATTACATGCAAATACCGTTAACTGTTAGTGTGTGTGCATGTGTGTGTGTGTATGTGGGATGGGTGGTTGGGCGCGAGTTGACAGACTCCCTTGTGTCCTGTGCAGGACAATGCTCAACTGTTCTGTTATTGTTGTTTCCTTGCTTAGTCCTTGTTTAACTGCAGTTGTTGTTGTTGTTGGTATAAAAAAAAACATGATTTTTTTTGGAGTTTTCAACTCGCCCATTTGCACAAATATTTGCGGATTAGAAATAAATATAAAAAATATTAAATCAGAATTTAATTTTTAATGTTTGGTTTTTTAATTTTAATTTTTAAAATTTTGGTTTTTTCTATTTACTTTTGAATATAAATCATGTTTTTACTATTTATCCTTGTTCAGTTTATACAAAATATATATTTGCAGATAATCGCATAAAACGCGGCAGCTGTGGCTCTTCTATCGAACTTATTGTTGTTAATTTTCATGCATTTTTTGAAGACAAATATGGCTGGGATTGTGCCACAAATTGTTGTTGTTGTTGTTTGCATTGCAGTTCATTTGGTTGAGTGCGCATCGTTAGCCGTCTGTGTCCGGCCCCCACTATGTATCCCACAGGGGAGGGGGCGTGACAGGCGGCAAGTTTTGTACAAACTTTGATTTTGCCACAAAATCACAAAGTTGTTTATTTGCCAGCCACGAGATGTTGTGTCCATAGTTGTTGTTGTTGTTGCCGGGTAAGGGGATTTGCATTTGCAACTGTTTTCACATTGTTGTCATTTAGTTTTTGGCCTTCGTTGGCAGCAATCGCAAATTGGATTGCCATTTCAAGTTGGCTCCGAAAATTATACAAACAAATCAAAATATCTCTCGAGCGCTAAGTGCATATGAATGAGTTCTAACGGGCTCCTTTAGAGAGAAATATATGTGTAGATATTTCACAACATTTCCTAATTTTATTGATCTACCGCACATCAAATTGCCCAATATAATGAATTTCAATCAAATGCCGATCAATCAAATGATTTTTCAAATTAAAATCATTTTAGTTATGCATAAATTGATATACATTTCGTAATTGATTCCATTATTTGAAATTACAAAAAAATTGCTCAGTTTTACAAATAAATTTACTACCATAATTTTCTTAATGCTTTCAAACTGAATTCCATTGATGTCCACCTTCTTTTTGAAGCACAACACTGATTTCGTGCCACGCTTTAGAAATATTTTCGTGCTACCCCTGCCTCTGTCTTGTTGTTCTTCTTCTTATAGTTGCCTCATACACTGCGTATGCGTAATATTTTGCTAAAAATCAACTGGAAATTGCGGTTGGCTCAGATGCAAATGAAACAGCAGTTTGCCATCGATTTGCATTTTTCGCTCTCGGCTTGGCTTGCATTTCGCATGCAACAAAGGCAAACATAAGCTGTGCCACGCCCACTTGTGTGCATGTGTGCGTGGGCATAAAGCCGCTCAATCAATTAGTCAAAAGTTCATATTTTACGCCCAAGTGAACTAATTTGACTTTGAGCTGCTTTGGTTGATGTGCAGGGAAAGGGGGGGAGTGATTGCATTGGGAGTTTCAGTGTGTTTGTATTTGTGTGTGTGTGTGTGTGTGGGGATGGGGTTGGTCTGTTGTGACTGGCATCGCTTCGCCTGTCGTTTGTTTTATTAACATGGCTACTCGAATCCCATAGCGCGCACGAGCCCGACAATCGGTTGTCGGGCTAGTTAGGCACTCAAAACTGACCATTACTCATATGTGGCAGCCAGGACGATAGGCTCCAATTCTGGAATGTGGCAGGCGGGCGGGCGGGCAGCCAGCCCAACGTTGTCTGACAATTAATCACTTTGTCATACGTCCGCCCCGAAGCCACCGTTCCCTGCACCAATCCCCCGTCAATCATTAATTTATCATGTGCACTTAGCACGAAAATTGCGCCAACTACAAATACAGAAACACGCCCCCAACACCCCCTCCCCCAACGACGGGCGAACTTCCCCGATTGCTTTCACCTGGTGTGTGTGTGTGTGTGTACCTATTCCGTCCGTGGTGTATTTGTGTGTTTGTGTAGCAGGTGCAGTGACCAGTGTGTCCCCATGTCCTTTTGTTTGCCTCGTTCGTGGTTTCGTCTGCTGCTTTTTCTACGTTTCATTTCCCTTGTTGTTGTTGTTGTTGTTGTTGCTGCTCCTGTTGACATGTGACGCCGTCCTGGCAGCTCGTCCTGGTCATGCAATCGTACTGCGCTAACCAAACCAATCAAATTGACATTCTCGTCCTGCCCCAATGTAATTACCGCACACTGGTCAGCCACTATGTGTCTGCCGTGGGCGTGGCACAAATATGCATTAAATACTTAAAAACTACAAATTAATTGCTTCAACACTTTACCAGCATGCCCCGTTATTTACACAAAAATTAAAAATTAATAAACCAAAACGAAGCAAACGCAGCAAAAAAAAAAAAAAATGGCAGCAAACAAACACGTTTGAAATTCCTTTTCCTTTCTTTTTTTTTTTATTTTGCGCTTTTTGATTAAATTTTAATTATGTATTTTGCTGTGCGAAGCAGCAAAAAAATGCACACATTTAAAATTGCATAATGGAATTCGCATTGCTTGTTATAAGCGTTTATAAAATATTCTTTGATTTCCTTTTTTTTTTTTGTCCGTTGTGATTTAACGTTTAACTACAATTTTTTCTCTGTTCTGGTTTCATTGCAGGTAAGTTGATGCAATGTGTAAGCGATATGACGATTATCTGCGGCTTAAAAGCTTTTAACATATAGTTCAAAAGTTGCTGGGACAAACTGAACAAAATGGAAACACAAATGGTTTACTGAAGAGCTATAGCAATGCAAATGTTACTGCAAATATAGCATTTTTAATTGGTTGATAAGTAAAGTGAATGTTTTAAAAGCAAAAATGAGTAAGTAGAAGATAGATTAAAAATAGCTGCAGCTGCAACAGGGCAACGGAGGAGCTCTTTCATAGCTCAACGATTAACTTGTCAATTGATCACCATTTAAATCTTAAATTATTTAAATTTGCTTGCAAACTTTATTTAATGCTTTAATTTGCTTTCAAAGCTTTACAAAAGCTTCAAACGGAGGAGCTCTTTCATAGCTTAACGATTAACTTGTCAATTGATCACCATTTAAATCTTTAATTATTTCAATTTGTTTGCAAACATCATTTAATGCTTTAATGTGCTTTCAAAGCTTTATAAAAGCTTAAAACGGAGGAGCTTTTTCTTAGCTTAACGATTAACTTGTCAATTGATCACCATTTAAATTTTCAATTATTTAAATTTGTTTGCAAACATCATTTAATTCTTTAATGTGCTTTCGAAGCTTTATAAAAGCTTAAAACGGAGGAGCTCTTTCATATCTTAACGATTAACTTGTCAATTAAATGTTCAATTATTTCAATTTGTTTGCAAACATCATTTAATACTTTAATGTGCTTTCAAAGCTTTACAAAAGCTTTCAACAATTTTGTCGAAATATTTATTTTAACATAATTTAAAAGCTTTTGGCTAATAGAGTAATTAAAGTTTATAGTTTCTCATAGAGAAAATACCCTTCATCCCAGTAAAGCAATCAAATTTATGCCTTAAACTGAACGAGAGTAAAATAACAAATAAGATAAAGTTATAAAAAACGGGAGAAAACATTTTTTGTAAAGCGCGTCGTTGTTTGTGTCTAACGTGTTCCGTGTCATGTCTATATCTGCGCCCGAGTTGTCGTCTCTATTACCTTATGCAATCCTGGCAGGTGGCAGCCAGCGAAGTACCAACAAGACCACATTATCAGAGCTTACGCTTGCCACACACACACACACACAGAGACACACACACACACACACACACAGAGACGCATTTGTTGATGTCGAAAAATGCAATTTTTAAATTTCCATTAATTTCGCGCTGTCGACTTTTGTAAAATGTCACTTGTGAATTCAAAACGTTGCATTGAAAGGCAGCCAGCAGCGAGCAGCAGTAGAAAAGGCGGGCAGCAACAGCAGAAGCAGAAGGCGTGGCACTTGCTTGTTATTGTTGTGCAGGCTATGGAAAATGCAAGCGACCAGCAGAAGCAACAACAATAGCAATGCAGACTGTAGAAGGTGCCACCAACTAAGTGACTGACAGACTGACTGATGAATAAGTGTGTGTTTGTGTGTGTGTGTGTGTGTGCGTGTGTGGAGTGGCTGCTGTGGCACCTGCCACTGCACTTGCCTGGCCCTAGCCAGACAGCGAGCCTCCAGGCATCAGGCAAAACCGGCAGCAACTAACAAACGATTCATTCTTTTCCCTTACATTTCTTCTTCTTTTTTTTTTTTTTGCTGCCTTTTTAATGACATACATGAACAAGGCGTGGACTTGAGTCTGCTAGAACACTTATGCCGCCGCCCCCGTCACACCGTTAGGTGGCCATATCATAGAGTCTTCCGTGAAGAGGCGTAGTACTATTTTAGTCGCCTTCACTTGATGCTGAACAAGCGAACTTACACGACAACGTGACATTTAATTCAAAATGTTTTTTTCTCTTGTTAACAAAGAGAGAGAAAAAAAAAATAGATACCTAGCGAACCGGTTGACTGATGGGGGGGTAGAGAGGATAGAGCAGGGGGCGTTTTGTGAGCTGCTGTAAGTGATAATTTTGCGCTTAAATGAAAAAATAAAAGAAAAACAAAAATGAAAGATGCATGGACGTCGGCCTTTGGCATACAAACGGATATTAAGTCCAAGTTAATTGCCATCAGATAAATAACATGAGCCAACTTTAGAGTGGATCCCAGTTATGCAATAATGCAGGTGCATCAATCGGTTACAAATTTAAGAAATGGAAAGGAAAACAATTTGAATTTATTTATTTTTTTTGAAAAGTGCTGCAAAAACGAGTTTCGATCAACTCGGATGGCTTCTGAAGTATTTTAATTGTTTGATGAAATTAATTCATCCATTAAAATACAAAAGTTGCCTTGCAAATATATAACCTCCAAAAAGAACACGAACTTCACGTTAATGGTGTTAAAAATAGTCGAAACATCGATGTATCGATTTATTTTTTATTTTAATATATCGGCGTATCGATGACAAGACGATTTCTTAAATCCGATCGATTACTAGGCTACTAAAATGTATTGATCCAAACGTAAAGCCCAAAAAGATATGAAAACAGATGTGAACGTTTAGTCCTCATCCTCGTCATCATCTTCGCCACCCTCGCCGGGTCCGGCCTCGCCGCCTTCTTCCTCCTCGACCATCTCCTCGGATGAGCTGACCTCCTCGATGGGCTCGATTTCGGAGGCCAAATCCTCTTCGAAATCGCTAATTACGGCGAGTTCCTCCAGGCACTTGTCGTAGCTCTCATCGAAGCGTATCGTCTCATTGAGCGACGCCACTTCCGCGTCCTGGTCAGGTGGCAGCAGCATCGGCGCCGAGCCCGGCGGACACTCGGTGATGTTGCGTATCCGCAGCGTGTGTATGTGAAAAATGGCCGAGCGATTCGATTCGAGCAGCACCTGATGGAAGACGCTCAGCAGGCGATCAATGTTGCCAAACATGCGCACCGAGGCGCTCTTCGGGTCCTCGCCCTCCTCGAGGATGCGGCCAACGATGTGATGCCGATAGGGATCCATGAGGTAGATGAAGTCGCCCTTCTTCCACAGCGAGTACATTTGATTGTTTATCTGGAAGATGACGTAATCGTTCTCATCGAGGGCCTTCTCCAGCATTAAATGAAAATCGTTGTATTTGTACATCGGCACACACTTCCACCAGCCCTCGTAGGCGTTCGGTGTGAGCAGCACCTCGGCCACGAATTGACCCATGCGCACCTGGCGCGGAAACGTGTCCAAATCCATCGGCTGATTGATATCCGTGCACGGTTCCCAGCAATTTTTGCACATGTTGACGCCGTAACAGATCACCTTATCGTAGGTCTTCATATCCCACGTGGCCGGATGATCGATTTTGGATGCCAATGCGGTGGCCACGGCCACAGGCAGGGCGCTGCGATTGCGCAGCGCATCCTTCGGATTGAGCGTCAAATGCAGATTCGACTTGAGATAACCGTAGTCCGAGGCAATCACCTCGAATTCGCTCATGCGCGGACCGAAATCACGCTCCTGGACGCGTCCCTGCGCACCCGGTGTGACCAGCCGTATAACTAATATGTCGCGCAATTTAAATTTGTCTGTCTTATCGAGATTGCTCTCTTCCTTCAGCAAATGGATGACATTATCAATTGAGCGCATGGCCAGCAGCACGGGCAAACCGCCATCATGATTCGGCTTCAATGTGTCCGGGTCGCGTCCATTCAAATCGAGCACCAGCCACACCCCGGCATCCTTCCATATCATCACATACCAATTGGGAGTGTGGAATACGACGGACTTGTATCGCCTAAAGTAGGCGGTAAGGACGCGTCGAAAGTTCACCATTCGATTCTCCACGCCGTATAGCTCGAATGGTGCATCCAGCTCGATGGCAAATTCAATGTCGTTGATCTTAAAGTGACGCGTAACCGCCATCTCGTTTTGGTCATAGACCTCCGGGTACTCGTTCGCATTGGGCGGATCCATGCCCTCCGAGTCGCTGAACAGCACCTCGCCCTCGACGGCAATCTGATCGATGGTCTCCGGCAACCATTCGGTGCGCCTCGTAAAATATGTTGTGCCAAATGCCTTCAGGTAGCCCGCATAGCGTATGGACTCCACATTCGGTACGCCCGCTTTCGTTGGCACCGTGCCGAATGTTGTCCCCAGTGGAAAGCCCAACGATTTATCGATAAATTTGCGACGAGTTCGCCCGCATTCCTTCGGATCGAATGGCCGTATATACGGATCATCATGGACGCCATAGATGCGGCAATGCTCATGACAACACGGATCCCGTTCATAGTAACGCACCGATCTCGAGAATCTGCATATAAAGCAAAAATATATTTATATATAATAGATAATATATTTCTATGATTTCTCATTTTTTTGCTCACGTGGGCTCGCAGCGTATAGGTTTCGGTGGCATGCAGCAGGCGCCACCCTTACAGCGGTTCCTGTTCGACATCTCGCGAATAAACTTTTTTGAAATTTCACCAATTCTTAATTTTATGCACACACAAAATTTTTAGGCACGTTGAACTGCTTCGAAGGCAACTAAATAATATTTTGTAAATTTGAACAGTCTACTTTAGTTCTATTTGAAAGCATGCTAAGTTGATTGTGTTTTCATAAATGTATAACTGTAAATAACGGAGCTAAACTTGTTGTAATTCAATTTCAATTAATTATTCGTATTGTGTGGGATTGTTCCTCAAAAATAATTCTGCATTCGGTAATTTTAATCACAGCAAAATTATGCCAAGAATTTCTTTGTGTTTTAGATATAAACTTGATTTATTTATTAATTGCTTCTTAAGATGAAACTGTTAAATTAATGCCAGGCTTATACAGAATTTAATTATCACAACATAATTTAATTAAAAACCACACAGCTAGAGTTGCCATCGCTGGCAGAATCTTGCTAAAATTCCATTTATCTGGTGTGTGTGTGTGTGCTAATGATTCGTCAGCCATTTGGGTCTTTCGGCTGCACCACTTGTCAATGCCCCTCCTCCCCCTCTCCCCACCTCCAACACCTGTGCACCACACCGTCTGCTCATCACATTCCTCAGTTAGCTTTATAGTATACAGTGCCTGCTGGCACTTGTTTTCATTACACAAATTGCGCTGAATCACAACAAAAATTTCATTTACTGCATACGTATAGCGAACTTATGATAATTTTCGGAATGTGTTTAGGCGGAAGTGGGGGGACTAGAGAAGAGGCAGAAAAAATTGTGTGAGCTTTGAGTTTTACGACGAAGGGAAGTTAATTTCTTAGCGCAACAGTGGCGCACAGTGGCAACTAACAGTTAACAGCCAGGCCAGATAAAACGGGACAACAGTTAAATGTAATTGGAAAACTCATCAAGTGCCGTTGTGGGTGCTCGTTGTCGTCGCTGTTGTTGTTGCTGTTGTTGTTGTTGTTGGTATTCTGTGGTTGTTGCTGGCACTTCAGCTGCGCACAGAAGTATGCAAAAGATTTTTGTTTTGTATTTATTTTTGCGGTTTATTGAAAACGAAGCCAAACGCTGCGTATACGTAACGTGCTGTCAATGGTTGGCAACTCTGCTTAGCTAAGCTGCTTTGCCAGAGATTGTGCTGCAACCAGACCCGCTCCTACCCCCCCCACCAGTCGTCCCCTTTATTTACGAGCTGACACTTTATTGTCCTTTTGTTTTTGGCTGCCAGCCACGTAATTGGCTTAGTCAGTGAGCAAACATCGAGCAGCGGATCGGAATGGGGCGTTGGGGCCGTGCAGCGTGCAGTCAGCCAGCGAGCTTTGCTATTAACAACTTCAGTGTGTGTGTGTGTGTGTGTGTGTGTGTGTGCTGGATTTTTATTTCGTGTCATCCAATCAGTCGCGATACGAGGTACTTCAGTCACATGTGCAGATTGATTCCCAGAGCTGCCATCAAAGCCGTTTTCGACTAAATTTTTGTATACACTGTTATTTTCTGTTTTTTTTTTAGCGATTTCTTTCTTTTCAATTTATTTGCTGCTGTCTTAGCTGTTTTCCGGCTACATTCGGACCATTTGCTTAGCCGACTTCGCCGACTCGTTGGCTTTAACATTTTGCAATAAATTTACACAAAATCGTAAATTTTAAACACTTCATTTAACAGCGCCAAAAACACGAAACGAAACGGAACAAAACGAAATGAAATGAAATCGCTTAACGATTATCGCCCACGACAAGGCGTTGCCTGTGTGTGTGTGTGTGTCTGTGTGTGTGTGTGTGTGATTTCTTAGCCTCTAACCAGCAAGTATCCCAAGTGCGCCAAGTGCTGCTGCTGCTGCTGCCCACTGCCCACTGGCGTCAGAGTTTTCCCATTTTCTTTACTTATATTTCTGCTGGGCTATTCCCATGACAGCGCTGCTGAACAATTTCTCTCATTTTTGTTGTTTTTTTTGTATTTTTTTTTTGACTGCAACAAAAGTGCACTTGCATTTAGGGCTTTGCCCATGAATTTTCAGAAATGCTAACAGCAGCCTCTTGGAGCCCTTCGACAGGGAAACCAACTGTACCTGACTGTACGGCGCTCTGCCCACCTTGCCCCGGGAGCTGTCGGTGTCTGGCTCAGTGCTCAATAATGATTTCCATTGCGAATTATTTGCATTTCCCCGAACTCATTATGTTTGCATTGTAAAATTTCCTTCAACTTTGGCGCCGACTCCAACTCGAACTCTGATTGTGGTCTCCGCTTTTGGCCACCTGCTTCTCTGTTCCGTTCCGTTCCGTTCTGTTTTGCCATTTCTCCGGGCAGTTCAAAAATGCCAAAATGCTTTTGTGTTTAGCACGACGTTGATTTAATGCGGTTGCAATGTTGCTTAAATTCTTGATTGGATCTCGAAATGGAATGGCATTGCCAAGTTGAGGATTTTGTGTGGCATTCAGCTCATAACTTTGAGCAAAAAATAAACAAACTTAACAAGTTGATTGGCAAACACTGTTAATCTTTGGGGCTTCATTTGGCTCTTGGCTTGGCATTAATATTGTATGTAAAAGTGGCTTAAAGTAATTAAAAACGGTTTTCGCTGCTTTTGTGTACAATTTTATATAAATAAATGAAAATGAAATGAAATTCCTTGAAGACTTAGTGTTCATTATGGCTTGAACATACATTCAATACCATATAAAATGTGTTTACCATCGATTTTTTAGCACTGATTTCTGTCCATATTCGATTGTTGAAATTTTATTAACGTTTGTCTCCGGCACAAAAATAAATGCAATCATTTATTTTTATCAACGTAAAATTGTTGGGAATATTATATTAACAACGGACAGGAAGGAATTGTGTTGTGTGTCCTGCTCTGTCTCCTTGCAAAGCTCTTCTTCTTCTCGTTCTCTCGCTTATTCTGCTGCATTTCCATTTTCGTTTCATTGCGTTTCATTTCATTTCATTTCGTTGCGTTTCGTTTCGTTTATTACATGTCAAGCGTCAATGAATGTCAGTTTGACAGTTCATAAGACAAATACGACACGGGTATGGTGTGAGTGCCAGCCACACACAACCACACACACAACCACACACAACCACACACACACACACACACACACACACACACAGGAGCAGAGCAGGGGGTCTGAGTCTGACTCTGGCTCTTCTGACAGCCAGGTAACATTTGCGGACATTAACGTCAACGTGCAGCGACGGCATCGGCATGCCACATATGAGAGACGTGCTGAGGCCACGCCCACGCACACACACACACACAGAAACACAGGCGCATATCCTGTGGAGCTGACGCCGCTTGCATCTTGAATAATGTGTAAATGGAAGGCAGCCGCAGCTGAAGATTGGCAATTCTTGAGTACGTGTAAGTGGCCTAAGGATGTTTCACGCTGATGCTGCAGCGGCTGCTGCTGCTGCTGCTGCTGCGGCAGCTGTGGCAGCTGTTGTCCTGTTTTGGCAGGACATGTGCGACGTCGTTTTGCCTGACAACTTATTGGCACTGGCGCTTGTACTTTTCACACTTTAAACAATTCCAAACGAACGCTGAAAATTGAAAATCAGATAAATGTGTGCGCAGCGGATGCTGTCTTTAATAGACGCTGTCATTGCTTGAGTGTGTGTGTGTGCGCGTGGGTGTGGGTGTGTGAGTGCGATGTGTGTGGCTTGTGGGTGTGGCTGGCATTGACAGCTGGCCAGCAACAGCAGCAGCAGCACCACCAGCTACACACTTTGAAAACTTTCAACGCATTGTCATAAATCATTTTGCGGCAAACAAGTTGTATGGAAGTTGGACACGCCCCCTTTCCCTTCCCTCATGCCACCGCCTACGCTCAACCCCAGCCAGCTGTCTTTTGTTAGGCATTTGAAGTGGGCGGCGTCTGTTTGAGTTACATGCAGAAATGTCAAAGTTGAGTTCACAAGTTGTTGTTGTTCACGTTGTTGTTGTTGTTCTTGGTGGTCGCAGCTTGTCATGTTCTGCTTGCTCGGTGCTTCAGTTGAGCACAGGACATGGCTGCACACTTTTGCTGTGGCAGGACATAAGTCAGGACTGAGCTTTACTTATACCTGGACAAGAGCTGTTATAATTTTTTTTCTTTTGTTGCTTCAGCTAGCTGATGCTTTGGCTTTGGCTTCTGCTTTAGCTATTACGCGTTTCTTTTACTATTATCATCATCATATTTTTATTTTCAATCAAGTGAGCAACTGCTTGGAAGCCTTGGCAATGTGTGTGGGTGTGTGTGTGGGTGTATGTGGGTGTGTGTGTGAGCTCATATAACACATACGCTCGTCTGTTCATTTTCTTGTTATTCTTTATTTATTTAGTTTTGTTATATTTTCCTCTTTTTTTCTGGCTATTCTTAATACATCTTGTTATTTTTAGACATGTTTTTATTTGCGCTTTGGTTATATTATATATATATATATATATTGTTATTATTATTATTTATTTTTTGGTTTTTTTTTTATACTTTGGTTTTATAGTTCTTGCTCTCATGGTTGGTTCTTGTTACTTTTTATAGTTACTGCTCCGAGGGTTTACAGTTTCTAGCACTCAATTGTGAACCAGATGCTGTTGAGTGGTTAGTTAGAAAGGGGCAGGATGGAAAGCGGTGGGCGGTGGGCGGGGCGTCGACAGCATTGTGTTTGGCAACATGAGATTTTGATGTAATCGTGACGCTGTCATATGTGTAAAATGTTGTAAGTGTTTGGGAAATGGCACAGCAAAGCGTGGGCTGGCACTCTTATTTATACATATATTTATATATATATGTATGACAGCATATCCATGATTTTAACTAAAAATATATTGCTAAATTTTGAAGTAGCTGCTCTTTAACGTGACTCGGCTTTTGGATGCCATTCGACGGCAGCTGTTGTGTTAATCAAACTTTTCGTTTTTATTAAATTTTCGACATATTTTTGCATTTTTGAATATTTTGTTAACAATTCGTGTTTTTTTTTTGCTACAGCGGAATTTGATTAAAAATATTGTGCTTCAGCACGTTTAACGTTTCTGTTGATCTGTATAAATGGTTTAAATTTAAGAAAAGTTGAAATCAAAACTGGCAATAAATCAAAGTAATTGTTAATGTTAACAAATCAAAATAATCCAATTAGTTGTGATGCATTTTGTTCATTGCAGTCGATTGATTCTTGAAATTATGCTGGGACATGTTTAACTTTGAATTAAATTCGGTATATATTGAAATTATATAAGACAAAAGATTACTCTTAAATTTCGTCAATCTTTTGCTTCTGCTCGCACTTTTACCTTGCCTTCATTCGATGCATAAGCTATCTCTTCCGGCTTACCTGTTTCCTGCTACTTGTTCGTGCTTCAGCCCCTTCCCTCATTAGGCAGCCATTTCTCAATTACTTACTGCTAGCAACCAAAAAAAAAATAGAAATAAAAATAAAATAAAAAAGCAACATGGCTGCCAGTGCGCTGGTCCAATGTCTGATTGCCGACAACGACTTCCGTTTTTTAATATTTATAATCCACTGTAATTAAGACAAGAGCCACAAGCCAAGCACCACAAGAGTCGCTAGCAAAAAACGTAGCAATAATTACCAGCATTTTTATGGCATAGCCAACAAGCACAACAACAACAACAGCAATAAGGAGTTTTATGAAGGATTCATGTTCTGGTTGTACATTTGGATCTGGCGATATATAAAAATGAAAAAGTAACTGCCATGGAATATAAATGCGTAGCCGGGCCAAAATGTGTAATTAGTGGCAGTTAATAACTTTGGCAAACTCTCACGCACCGCTTTGCCCTCCTTCTCCCCCCTCCCCGCTCGAGCGAGACACTAAAGCGGCCGCCTGCCTGTGGGCGTGTTGCTGGCGTTAGCTCAAAACTCAAACTGCAGAGACGCCGCCGCCAGCACGCACTCTTAATTAAATACAAAGTGAAAATGACGCAAAGGCGGTCGGCGGTCGGCGGATCGTTGCTGCGGTGAGCGGTGCGAGTGGCAAAATGGAAGGAGTGGGGGGTGGGGGTGGGGGTTGTAGCGAAAAAGGTCGAGCTTTGACTATAAATTATGTAAGAAAAACCAAAAGTATTTATAGTTGACCTGAAAAACCGCAACGGCAACAGAAACCGCAGCATCCACCTTTGCCAGTGACAAAAAACAGAGAACGCTGAAAAATGCTTCTTAGATTGAGATAACTTGGCCAGATTCCCCCCGCAAGCCCCGCCCAGACCCACTCAGCACCGCATCAAGTCTGTGTAATGTCCTTCGTTATTCTTGCACTAATTTGTGGTTTTCCTTTTTGCCTTTTAACGTACAACGAAATTAGCTTCATTATTGTAATTAACTTGGCCCAGACCCATTGGAAACGCACACTCACACACACACTCACACACACACTCACACACCCACACACACACACACACACACACACACACACACACACACACAGCTGCGGGTGGCGGCGCTTTGTTAAATTTAGCAAATTAGTTCGAGTTCAGCAATCAGACCGTTGATTGACTTGATCAAACAGCAACTGAAAATGGGTCTTGGGCCTCACGGCATAATTGATGTCTAGCAAATAGCAAAATAGAAGTAAAAAAAAAGGAATATTTTGTAGCGGCTAGCCAATACCCTTTTAGCTGCATAGTTGAAAAAATAGTGCCCGAAAGAAGACACTTTTACTTTACATAAAAACGGATTCAAAAATATTCCTTTTCCTTTTAACAGTGATTCTTAAAGCTTTTAAATGACTCTTTTTGTATGCCTACAGGGTATTAAAATCGAATCGAATTAATACTTTATCTGACATTTCTTTTTTTTTGTTGATTTTCGTGCGTTGTTCAAATAAAATTGAACAAACTGTAATTCAGATGCTCAAGTATTTGCGAGACCTTTTCACGAAGACTCATTAAAAATAAAAAAAAAAAGTAAAGTTTGTAAATCTAACCCGAACCTTTTTTTTTGCGTCTTAAGTTGCCTCCTTTTTTTTTTTTTTTTTGCTGCCTACTCATAAAACTCATTAAAAGTCTTGAGTTTCCAATCAGACAATTGCCAACCTCCACTTCAATTTGACATTTGATTTTACAGCAGCCCAATCCTTGGCTCCAATTTTCCGTTCCGTATTTAGGCCATTTCAAACATATGTAGCGTTAAACGTTACTTGAATGGGCCAACTTTTGAGGCATTCGAGCAAAAATATGTCTTTCATTTTGTGAGCAATTCTCTTAAATGGCAACCCAAATCAAAATTCAATTCGTAAATGCCCCCACACACACACACACACACACACACACACACACAATAATGCTGCCCCATATGTGTCTGCGTCTGCGTCTCTGTTTCCGTTTCCGATTTGTGTTGCGTGCGCCACGTGGCTGACATGTTAAAAGCCTAAATAATTGCCCACATTTTATTACAATATGTCCAAAAAAAAGAAAAAAAAGGGCCGAAGACAAAGTATGTTCTCTGGTGTTTAAATTTAGTTGATTTTCTTTTTTTTTTTTTTTTGATTTGGGCTTTATGCAAAACTGTAAAACCTTTCTCAATCAATCGTTTTGTTCTATTAAGTTACTTGAAAGCTTTTTTGAACAGCTTTAAATTTTTTGTGTTATATATGCAAAAATGCAGAAATGAAGAATAAATAAAACTTAGAATCGAATTAATTCCGTTCTAAGAAGCATAAACAACATTTGGTTAAAAATTGCAACATATATCAGATAACATTTTATAGAATTTCCTTGCTCAGATTTATTTATTATCCAACTTGAATTTGTCGCAACATAATTTGTTATTTTTTTCAAGTGAATTGATATTAAATCAATTGTTTGTCTTAGCTTGTTTCGAGTCAATAAGGTTTGCATTTCATTTGTCGCCTGCTGTCCGTTTTGTTTACTTGCAACATTTGTTTAGTCTGTTGCAATTGTCTTGTTGTCAGAATTTGTTTTTTGTTTTTTGTATTAAGAGGAATTCTGAAACAGCAGGCAGCCGCTTGTTAAGCGCAAATGCCAATGCCCTGTTATTGCCAGTGCATGTTCAACGCTTCAGCACTTTGCCACGCGTGTGTTTACAAAAAAAATAATGACAAACAAAGGCAACAATAACATCAGCAACAGCAGCAGCAGCAGCAGCAGCAACAATAATCTCAACAATGCTCGGGAGCGTTTGCAGCGCATCTCGTTGCTGCGATTGCATTTCAATTTGCGCAGTTCAAGTGATGAGCATCGCAATTACAATCAATTTGCGCCACAGCGGCTGGGCGTGGCGAGTCCTGGCCAGGACACTGATTTGCGGCAATATGTGAGTGGTTTCTGTCGAACACGGGTGGGGGGTGGGTGTGGGGGTAGCTGGCGAGCTGTCCAGAGTTGGTTAATTGCCAACAGCAGCAACAGCAACTGGCCAAAAATTAAACTGCCCAAAAAGTTTCTACAGCTGCTGCTGCTGCTGCTGTTGCTGTTGCTGTTGTTGACGCGTGCTGGCAACATGACAGCAACAACAGCAAACAACTAAAACAAAACAAAATATAAGAGAACAATTATCAGCGGGTTGCCGAGCATTAAATACTCTAGCAATCATATTGAAGCGTATATATATATATATATATATAAAATTAATGATGAAATAAATGTTAGAATTGCTGCTAAATTTGGTATGAGACTATTGGAAAACAAAAAGTTCTTCATATGAGAGAACTTAATTGTTGAACATTGTTAACATGAATTCCATATATATCCATATAAAAAAAAAACCGATGTATTACGCATTTCGTGATCAATATGATAATGTTGCCTTTCGCTTCGATTGTTTTAACCACAATTTAATTATTGAATTGCTGCGAAAAATTCGTATGCTTAAAAGTACGCAATGTTATTTAAATTTCTTCGTTTCGTTTTGTCGCCGTCTTTTTGCGTTTTCGGCGAATTTTCATTGTTATTGACAAACAAGCGACATTTTGCGGCTGCAATTGTCGTCTGGGAGCTGCTGCCTCGGGCTGCAACTCACACTCCCTTTCACACCCCCACTGCAACACCGTGCTCAATGTGTGTGTGCGTGTGTGTGTGTGTGTATGTGCATTGGACGTGTTGGGACACCGCTTAATTTCCGGCAATGCGAGTCACGTACGCCTTTCCTGCCTTTATATGCAGTGACATTTTCATTTTGTTTGGCTTTTCACAAACACACACACACACACACACACACACACACACACAGATACTAACACGTAGCAGCCGCATGTCTTACAAAATGAACAAAATGGCGGCTGGGCTTATCTCACATGTGTGCGTGTGTGTCTTTGTGTGTACTTCTGGCCTTGCATGCAACGCGCCAAAACTTTTTGTCAACTCATTTTGTTGCAATTTGCGCACAAAACTCGATTATTTTTAATTAAAACAACATTTGCCTGGCACAAAAAAAAAAACAAGGCTAAGAAGAGGAAGAATGCGACACAGAGAAATACAAAAATACACGCGAATTGCACATTTCTCAATCTGGGTCTCTATGCTTTTAATTACACGCTAACGATGCCGTCAACAACATTTGCCAGCCTCAAGTCGGCAATTGAAACACACAATTTCTTTCTTTTTTTCCATCTTTAGCTGCTTTGGCTTGGTGTTTATTTCGTATTTTGCTTTTGCGGTTAAACAGACCGTAAGAGCTGAGTGCCCCGGCAGCGGCCAAGTCGCTAGAAACGCCAGGACAATGCGGAACCTGCTTGCCCCAACCTTTGAAATATGATTCCTTGCCGTATCATAAACTAAACAGTTATTATAACAATATCAAATTCACTGATAAGTTGCTGTTGCCCTTTTCTGGAAACGTTCTGTTTGCCTTCATTCGCATTTGTTGACATTAAACGATAACCATTTGTTTAGACTGGCAAACCTGCCGTGTTACAACAGCCATTAAACGTGTTTCGCATTTTTAAAACTTTTCCACTGCCTATCAAATTTCACCACCACCAAAAAAAAGGCAACTGCGAGGTTTTTTGAAATCCACCAGGGAATAAGTTGCGTGAAATTATTGAAGTGTAGCCATTTTAAAAGCATTTTACAATTGCTGCAGAATATTTGAGTGCTCTCAGGAAATGTATAACAATAAGAAACCCGACTTCAATTAAAAAATAATATTAGCAAACATATTTTTACACATATATATATATATATATAAATATTTTATAAAGGTTTTTTTTTTCTTTGCAATTAACTGAACCAATTAATAAAGCACTCTAATTATGTAGCTGAATAAACAACACTTTAGACACATTTAATTAGAAACCGAATTTGATGTTTAAATACCTTTAGGCTTTTAGATAAATGTCTGAAGAGGCAGTCATCTAGTCAAAATCGGAGTCCACAGAACCGGCCCGGCAACAAATCCCATAACAATGCTGTGTTGTGGATGGGCAGCGGCAATTCCATAAATGTTCTTCAGTCTGGGCAAACCCCAAAAGGGAGCGCAATTGAAAAGCGTGCAGCAGCAAACCAGAAATTATAATTAAATTTTGCGTTTTGTATTAGCCTCCTCGAGTTGGAGGCCGAGCGTTGCGCGCGCGCTCGGCTAAGCCGCTACACAAATGTAGGCGCTGCCGTGTCTGCGGTTTGAATGTTGAGTTAGCCGAAACGCAGACGCTTCTCAGTTGAACAAAAGGCCAACAATACAAAACGCAAAAAAAGATGAGAGAAAAAAAAATATCCCCGAATGAAATGGCTAAAGAAAAGCTGCAGCTGGTTTCCGTTTTGCCTGCGCACAAAGATTTATTGCCTTGCATGGATTACATGGCCAACAAAATGGGCGCCTTGTTACCATAAAGCCGCTTAAAGATTTTAATTTAAGCGTCGCCCGCGCTGACGAATGAACACGCACAGCGAGACTAGCCACACACAGAGGGGAAGAAGGGGGCGGTATCTTGTCTTGACGAATAATTGGGTTTTTGTTCTGTTTTAATACCCTGTAGCCACAAAAATGTGTTGAAAGGGGTATAACAGATGTTTACAAGCTTATATACTCTCTACAGTAAATTAGTTATTTTCTTTTTACATATTTCTCTACAGTAAACTAGTTATTTTCTTTTTACTATCGTAAGCTTGGATCAGCTATATATATTATTACCATTTTATTTATTTTTTTCTTTTTGGTGAGTACATAAACTCTGTTTTAATTAGATTTCGAAACTATTCGCATAATTATATAAAGCCCAATAATGTTTTTGTCATTTGCTCATTTAATTGGCGTTTTTTTTTTGGGTGGCAATAAAAATGCATAGCCTACTTTTGGGAGTTGCCGGCAACTAAACACGGCCAAAGCGAGAGAGCGCATTAAAAATTCAATAAAAATGTGCAGTAAATATAAATGCAGAAGTAGTTTTTGAGCAGAGGTGGGGCTTAGAGCAACATTTACAATTACAGTGCACAGTTTTCATTAAAACTAAAATTGTAATTTTTGTCGAGCGCTGAATTTATGATGCGCACGTGACTGCCACAGGAAACGGGCTTAAATGATGGCTTAAATGAGTCGTGCTTTTGGCCATCTGCCGACACTTCCAACTGCACTTAGCAGCTGCATTTGAATTTATTAACAAAATAATTTTCTACCCCAAAAAAGTTGGCCCGCAACAACGGGCGAAAACGCCAAAAACAAAATGCCAAAAGGCCAAAAACGTACAAAATGCAATTGCAGCGGCGCTGAAATGTAATTTTATGTTGTGCCCAGAATGAATACGATGCATAAATAACAGTAGTGAGGCGTGGCAAGAGGCGCGCGAGAAGTTGAAAATTATTTGAAAATACTATATTCAATTATTTGAAGGAGACTCGAAAGTTAAGGTTTAGCAGGATTGTTTTTGTGGAAATAAAGCTGCATAATATATTTAAGATTAAATTAAATTGAGCTAAAACTTAATGTTTACCAAACATTTAATTACATTTTTTAAATATTTTCAGATATTTTTTAATATATAGTTTATTTTATTTACCTTTTCACATTTTATATATTTGTTTTGCCTTTTGGCAGAGCATTTCGAATTCGTTTCATCCCCGGCCATATAACATATATATTATTTGACGCTGATTTCTTTTTCGCGCCGCCGTTGTCCAGAACATAAATAACCAGCAGCTGTTCAGTTTTCGAACGGCTCTGGAAATCATTGCAGCAGCAGCAGCAGCGGCAAAGTTTTGACTGCTGGCCCCGTCGGGCGTTAAACGGCTTAAGACATAACCCCTTTGCCAAGTTTGACTTCCACCTAAACCCGAACAAGCATTCGCAAGCGTCATTCGTTTGCTTTGGAAAATGTAATTTTGTCGTAAATGTCATTTTTTATGTTTTATTTTATTTTACTTGCTTTTTTTTATACAAACGCCGTCTGCAATTGTTATTGTTGTTGCTGCTGCTGTTGCTTTACTTGCCAAAAAAAAAAAAGAAAAATATCTTCAAATCACAACGAGAACGACTCGACTCGACGCCGAGCCACGCCCCGACACGCCCTAGCCTACCCTCTAACCAGACGATTCGCCTCAGTGCGACATTTCAACTGGTTCGTTTTATTGGATTTCGCCCGTGCAATGTTTTGAGTTCGTGCTGTTGTTGTTATTGTTGTTTTTAGCTGTTACACTTAATGAAAATTTGTTGAATGTCCTCCTGTCAGGGCGTGCAAAATTTTAAATTGATTATTGCACAGACGGGTCCACCCCGACCCCACCACACCTTAACAAACGAACAGCAGCAGGCTTCTTTGAGGCATCCAGTGGAGTTACGCCGCATGGGTTTGCCTCTCCGTTTCTGCTGCTGCTGCTGCTTATTTTTGGCTCTGTTTAATGTGCTCAGCGCTGTTATATATATTATCGTTTATGATGGAAACATAAAACTTGCACGCGTCGTTGGCGCACGCAGATTGTCCTTGTTGCCTTTTAAAGGTATGCGTGCCTACACGCTATAGGGTGTAGGTGTAGGTATTAGGGATACCGTTATGTTTTGGGTGCCTGCCCAGGAAAGCATCCACTTTTATGCCTCAGTTGGCTCCGGCTAAGACGTGCCCATAAAATAAACGCACTGAGATGAATTGCCCAGTGCGAAAGCAGTGAAGCAATCTGAGGCTGCTTTTCGTCCTTTTATCTTTGCATAATGGAAATTCGTAGACATTTGAGCCCTTTTTATAGACATTTTAGTTTGGCTGCGAATTTAGATATCAAATGCCCCCCAAATAAAACACTTTTTATTGCCCCATTTTGAAGAATTCGTGAAATGAATTATGTGTTTTAGCCGAGAGTTTATTTTACGCGGCAGAAAATAAAACAACACAAATTATGTTAATGGAGCAATCGGTAATGCTAATAGATCGGGGCTTAAGTTTTAACTGACTTTGAGAATTAATACAGCAATTGAAGGTATTTGGATCTGTTGTAAGTGGAAAAAAATGAATGACAATTTGAACAAAAAATAAATCAACATGTTATAAACAAAAACTAAATTTTTAGATTTGATTTTCTTTTTCAATGATTTTACCTCCTTCGACTTTCCCGTCTTTAAATCGAAGCTTCTTTTAAATACCCTGTATTCTTTTTTCTACTATTCAAATACATGAGTACAAAAATGTATATAAACAATTGCTCCGACGTTCGCCAAAACAAAAAGAAGCCAAACCCACAAAAATAAAACTATTCATATGAATATTCATATTCGAGAGCTGAGTGGATGAACACACACACACACACACTCAGACGAAAATGAAAAATACCAACAAGTAGTGCAAACTCAAAATGGAAATAAAATAATTGCGAAAAAATCTCAACTTGGCTGCTTTCCCTTTCTGCCCGTTGGGCATGGCATAAAGGTCTATAGAAAAAGTCAGAGAAAATATGCAAAATAGGCTGAAAAAGTTGCATATATGCAACACTCACACACACACTCACACACATATTCATGTGCATTTGCATAGAGAAACAACAACAACAACTAGAAAGGATCTTTTTTTTTCTTGTGCCGCTCGCTCATTTTCATTTTTAGCCGCACCTTCTAACGCGCTTTTGTTTTGCCGATTTTAGTTGCTGCTATTTTTAGACCATGCCACGCCCACACACCGCCCTCCTCGGCACCCTTCATTATTATGTGGCGCATTTTCACTTGTGAATTTTCATGCTCAATGCGAGGACAATACAAAATTTAATTTACCGCATAGAATTTAAATAGGCAACGCTGAACAACAACAACTATTTATAATAACAACCAACAAAATGGACCCCCGAATACCCTGTGGCGATCAAAATTTACCCTTGCCGTTGCCTAAACACGTTCAATATACCCTTAATATAAGCATTTTTGCTGCAGGGTGTCAAAAAGGAAAAATTTTGCGCCTGAAAAGGAAAATTCTTTTGTTTCTGCTCTTGCGCCTCTTCCGCTGGGCATATGGGACGGCCGCATACCCGGTCTCAAAACCCCACCCAACCCAACCCAACCCAACCCCAAGCGACTTTCTGCAGCTTTGCCGTCGGTTTTAATTATGGAAAAAGTTTTTGCTTTATTTAGTTTAAACAATAAGTGGTTGGAAAATATGAATTATGCAAAGAGTCACACAGCCTGTCAATGTATATATATATACTATGTGCAAGTGTGTGTGTGTGTGTGTGTGCGCAGACGTTTCTTAAGCAAAATGCAAATATTATGCATTCTAGTTTTGCGACGCTCTTGTTTTGCTCTTTGCATTGCCAAGTGAGTCGTTTGCAGCGCAGCTTTTGCTTTCCTTTTCAACTAGTTTTGCATTAAGTAATTTGAAATTTTGAGCCTACAGTTTCTTCTTCTTTTTTGTTTTTTTTAAAACACCCAAATGCAGTTTAAGTAATGGCAAAGCAATGACAACAAAATGATTAAAAAACTGTTTACAAAAAAAAGAGGCAAACAGTTTAAGAAATATAAAAGAAAAAAGATAATAATAGAACACTTTTTTAGAACTTTTTTAGTCAGCAGATCAAAAATTGAGAAACAGCTAAATTTGCATTCCTTTTTTATTAAATTCTTTCCGACAAAACCTGAAATATTTTCAGCAAAATGTTAAAAATTGCAAAGCGACTTGCTTAAAAGTGGGAATATTTTTTTATTTTTATGTTTTGTGCAGCCGAAAGCGGCTTTCTGGCTTATGCAAACACACGCCATACCCCAAACCAGCCAATTATCCAAGCTCACGTACTTCGCTAAAAAAAAAAATAAAAATGCCAAACTCAAATTTGCGCATAAATTTGCAAAATGACAATAAAACTGACAATGGCTGTCGAGCAGCAGCAGCAGCAACAACAAAAGCATTTGGAGCATTGGCAGCGCTAATCACAAAACGTTTATCAGTGCCCATGAGTAAGGCGTGACAGCGACACCTCCGCCGTACCCCAACGGTGGCCCTTCCTTTCTGCCAGCCCCCCTCCCCACACACCCCCCTCGTCTGTCTACCTGTCAGTTCGTAATAAATTATTATCATTAATATTTTGCGCTTGATTTTGGCTGGGGCGCTGTTTGCCCTGGCTGGGACAGACACGCAGACAGGAAGGAACTGGGGGGAACGGGAGAGAGAGAGAGAGTGCGACGACTATCAGCAGCCGTCGTATCCTCCGAAAAATTCGAGGGCGTGGCACGCAACGTTCTTTGCATAAAAATGGCGAATGGAAATATCTAATAGAATAGAACAAAAGCGTCAACAAAATGTTCAAAACGCGACGAAATTACCAAAAATAAAACCGAAACGGAACCGAGACGAGACGAAGGGCAAACGGCGGCAACTAGAGTCCCTTTTTAGTGTGCTTGTGTGTGTCTGTGTGTGTGTGTGTGTGTTTTACTGTGTGTGCGTGTACCACAAAGTTTATAACACCCTCCACGAAGTGCACGCGATAATGGCTCCCAATTTGATAATTAATCACGTCCTCATTCTTTGGTGCCTCCCCTCGTTGTCGCTTCGTGCTGTCTGCTGCGGTGCCACAGCTGCCCTGCTGCCTTCCCCGACACATACCCTCCCCTGCCCTGCTTTGCCCTACCCAGGTCCCTTTGGCTAGGCGACCCAACTAGGCGCTTGAGCTTCATATTTTCCATTAGTCGACGCCGTCGTTGACTGTTTTTTTTTTACTGGCTTTCCTTCTTTTTTTATATATATATTTTCAAGCCGACGTCGAAATTAAGCGAATTTCAACGAACGATAAAATAATTACCTTTATGATTATTTTTGCCAGGCAAGGGGTGGGGGTGGGGGGAGGGTTTCACGGCTTCTGCAGCGGTCGTGAAGCGAACGATGGCAATTGTACGCGTTTATGTGTGTGTGTGTATGTTTGTGTGTGTGTGTGTGTGTGTCGATGGGTCCCCCCACAATGTGCCAAACGTGTCTAATTTAGCGGCTTAAATTTATTGCATTTGTGCGCTTAAAATGTTTGCCAGTTTCGTTTTTATGGCCCAAAATTGAAGCAATTGATGGGAGTTAGAAAGTTGGAGATATGCGCATAACCGTAAAACTTCTCAGGTTGCAACTTTGCGAAACGGACGTAATATGGCTTAGAATGTATTCCATAAACTTTGAAATTTTTAAAGAAATTTTTTTACCTGAAAATTGTACGAAAAGTTTTCAATATGGGAGATATTTGCAGCGAAAGTTTGAGAAATGATTGTGAACTATATTTGAATCTAAAGTAATCTATAACTGGCGAAAAAATATATAGAAGAGTAGGATGAAAGATTGAAAGATAAAGACAAGAAATATGGAATTGATTGAGTGTGAAGAAAAAGAGGGGAAAGAGAAAGAAAGCCGGAAAGAAACCGAAAGAGACCGAAATATTGAAGTATTGAAAATAGTATGGTAGAGAATATGAAATTTGGGCGAAAGAGTACGAAAGGTAAGATGAAAGCAGAGAGAGAGAGAGTAACTGGGAAACTTCACATGAAACTTACTTTACCAATATCATGTTTGAAACGGACACAGGATATCTTTTAAATTAAATTTAGCTCGTTTCAACCAAATTAGCAATACCAAAATCGCAATCAATTTTCATCCAACCGACATCGTGTCGGGTTGTCTCATTTGTCAGTCAATTATCAAATTGATTTAGCAAAGCTTTCAATTTACCCCATCCACTCGATGGGCTTCGATCAGCCAGCTGCCACAACATAACATGTGCAATTACTTCACTCATTTCATGCCGCTTGCAACTTAAAGTTGCATGTTTACTTTTCGGTGGCAACTAGAACTTGACTTACGGCTGCCACAAATTGTAGCACCTCAAATTGAAAGCGAAGCTGTACCTTTTTTTTGTTCTTTGTTTGACTCTGTCATTTGGCTGCCAAATTACAGGGCCGCCTCGCCCCGTCTCCCGGCGCAACCGCATTCAAATTGCATGCACCCAGAAATTAACTGGAAATGCTGAATGCCGGCGGCGGACGTCGAAGTACACAAAACGCAAAGCCAAATCCAAACATTTGCCATATATTTTGCAGTTCGGCAAAAATCAAACAACACGCAAGTCGCAAGTGCAGTTGCACGTTGCACGTTGCAAGTTGCAGCGAGCTATGAGAACGACTCGCATCCGTTGAGCCAATCAACCAAACAAAATGGCGTTTTGTTGTTTCCGGTTTGGTTTTTTTCGGCAACTACAAATTTGTTAGCTGTGGTTGCAATCAAAAGAGAGAGAGAGAAAGAGAAAAAAAGTGGGCAGCCGAAAAGAAAGAAATGCGAATTCACAACATGAAATTATTCACCTTGTAAACTGCAGTGCAAAAAATGTGTGCACAGTTCAGCGCATTCAAATATATCAGCTGATACATAAAAACACAAATAAAATAAGGTGAAAAAAAAGAAAAAGAAGAATTTGGAAAGAAAAACCTGCCGTTATTTGTGTTTATAACCTGCTGCTAACAAAAAACGAACTGGGCTAGAAATGGCCCAAAAGCTCGTGCGAGAGCCCAATGCATTTGCAATGCAAAACTGGAGCACAGGAAGCGCGGGAAGACGAGGCAGCGAGGCACACACACACACACACACACACACATTCACACACCACACACACGACTGTTGCATCCGCTAAAGCCCGCAGCCAACTTGAAAACGCCACCAAACTCAACGCAGTGCAAAAATTTATTTATGGCCAACGCGTTGTTGTTTACTCTATTGTTGTTGTTGTTGTTATTGTTGTTGTTATTGTTGTGTTGCTGTTGTTGTTTTTGTGTGACGAACTGGCGCAACTGGCACTCAATAAAACAAAATTCCTGCAACCTGTATCTGTATTTGTGGCTGTTTTTCTGTGTGTGTGTGTGTGTGTGTGTGCTCGGGTGTGTCATGGCGGATGTCATGGCGGTTTTTGCCAGCGGTAAACAAAGCTTTGCCAACCGTTAGACGCAGCTGCTGTGCTGCGGTTTCTATTTATGACAACAAAAACCAAAATCCATGCGCTGCATTATTTATGCATGCACACAAATCCAACGCCCACATCTATCTATCTAGCTCTCTCTCGCTCTCTCTAACACACACACAAACTCTATATTTTTTTCTGTATTACAGGGCTCGTCCAGTGCCGCTAGCGTCGCAGCCGCACCGCCAACGCCGCGCAGCGCTTTTCCCGGCGCACCGTTGACCGCCTCAGCCGTAGCACTTAAAGGCGCCATCCCACAGCGTCCACCGGCCATGACCAGCCCAGCTGCTGCTGCTGCTGGCGCCGCTCTAGCAGCTGGCGCCCCCTATCGCGGTGCCACCAGCTGGACACCGCAGGGCTATGCACCCGCTGCTGCCGCCGCCGCCGCTGCGGTCGCCCAGCAGGCCTATCGCTATACGGCGCCACTGCCCCAACCGGCATACGCCGCCTATACGCCGCACACGGCCACCACGCCGGCCACAACCACGGTGAGTACCTGCTTTCTGCTTTTGATTTAACCCAGATGACATATGTATAAACAGATATATATATATATAGAGATATATGTATATGCGAGGGATTGTTAACAGCGCGCTTAATGCACGCGTCATTAGTTACTAAAGTTTTTCTTTCAATGCATTTGGAAAAATTTTAAAGTTGGAACATGACAGATATCACTTAATGATAATACTGATTATTAAACTAAAGTTAGTCAATACTCAATTGAGATTGAAAATTATCTGTACAAAATTTATTATATTTTCGATACTTTTGTATATCGATATTATGTTCCGATTGTGAAATCAATAGAAATCGATAATAAGTTGATCAACAATCGATATAAGTTGAAGCTATGATGGAATAGAAACGATTCTTAAAAGTTGTACGCAACAATACATTGATATATATATACTATATATTTCAGCTTTGACTTAACAATAATCCTATTATAATCCGGACAAAGTTTGTCGGCTATAAATAAAAATTTCTCTCAAGTAAATTCGAAGCATTTCTGTTATTTACGACTGTTAACTGTTTAGCTTAAAATCTTTGTAAAACATTTCCAGCTCAAAACTTGAGAAGTTGAAAGCGATTTTGACCACGTAAACAAATATTTGTTCAGGCTTTGGCCTAATTTGAGGCATGGGCAAGTTTCTGGTAAGCTCGGTAAAATGTGGCCATTACGGCGATGAGTGCTCTTCGTTATGTAATGAACCGCATAATCGCAAATTTATGTGCGCCCATCAAAAAGCCAAATGGTTTTCAAGCGTTTTACACTTCAAAAAACTACCTCTATTAACTCGAATAATGGACGACCAACCAGCCAGCAGCTGCCGCCACCCACTACACCACCCCCACCCCTCCCCCGTTCAGCTTTGCCTTATTGATTGTCAAGCGCAGTGGCGAAGACAAGTGCTGCCATTTATTGAAAATTGCTCGAGCTTCAATTTATTTATAGCACGCACTGTGCTTGGGTCTCTCTCGGCGATTCTCAGCTGCTCAAGTTCGATGAGCACTGGTGTTTTCTCCAAGTGTGCGGGTGTGATTGGCGTGAAAAGTGCTTGTATTAATTTGCTGCGATTGCTTTTGTGTGGACTCTGCGTAGTTTGTAGTTGTGTGGGCAGAATTGTGAGGGGAGACGGGGTGGGGGGCACTCTGGTTATCTCTGTAGGCCGGGGGACAATCAATTAGTTTTGTTGTGGCTGTTGCCAGGCGGCATTCATCAAAGTCAGCAGAAAGCTTAACTGACTGCGTCTGGCCATTCATTTTTGTCATTTTCAATTTGACAGTCAACAGCAAACGCAACAGCAACAATGGCATCATTAATAACAAACAATTAAGAAGTTCGTGAATGACAATCGAGAGTCAAGCTAAGCTCAGTCAGTCAGTCAGTCAGTCTGTCAGTCTGTCTGTCTGTCTGTCTGTCCAGCTAGACCGCATCATCATCATCCAGCAGACAGAACAGAACAGAACAGAAGCAGCAGCCAGTCAACATTCTGCACTCTGTTTATCCTGACAAAGCTTCAGTGTCAGACTCCTCGCAAGCTCGTTGCCAATAATCCTACGAAAAACCCACTGAGCCGCACTGAGGGTGGTGCTGGTGCTGGTGCTGGTGGTGGTGTGGCACATCTTCCTATCTTTTCACGAAACCCAATTGAATCGGAATCAGCGCATGAAGCAAAGTCATGACGAATGATGTTCGCTGAATTTGACAAATTTCACGTTGCCACAGCAACAAATTCACAAACCCCCTACCCCCCTTCACAACCACCGGGATCAGTCCCCACCCCCTCCGTGGAGGGTGCCCTGGTTAATAGCAGCCGCTGCCTGTTAACTCCACCCACGTCGTTATGTGCATCCTTTTATCTGCTTTTCAGGCAGCATTTTCAAATTTGATTTACAAATGATTTTCAATTCAAGTCTGACGCTGACAACATGTCACAGAGTTCAAATTGGCAGCACTAGATGGCGCTGCTGTCGACAATTTTTTAGCAGCAGTCGATTCTTTTTCTAGTTCTCTATGCGTGCGTGTCTAACCTTATATATATATATTATATATATATATATATATATTTTTTTTTTTTTTGTTTGTAGCTTAAGCAGCCCATTACGCAAACCCCTCAAGACTCCTGCTTTAGGCAATCTGCCCGCCTTCTTGTTCGACTCCTGCCCCTTTACTTTGTTGTTGTTGTTGTTGTTGTTGTTATTTTGTTCAATGCTTACGGCAACAACTTCTAATAAATGCGCCGAAAAGTGCTGAAAATAAACGAGCAAATAAATAACCGAACCCGGCCTACCCTTACTCGTCTCGTCGTTGTCTTCTTCTTCTTCTTTTTTTTATATATATATTTTTGTGTGCCCGCAGGTAACCAAAACGCTGCCTGCTGCTTTTGCTACTTCGTTTTTAGCCGATTGTCGATGCCTTTGCATTGGTTTTGCGTGGCTTCTGTGGTTCAAGTCGTCGTCGTCGTCGTCGCACACACACACAACTCCTCAACCCCCCGCCCCCCTTTCTTCTGGCGCCCTCTATTCCCTATTTAATGCCGCGGGGCACCTTTTGCGTTTTATTTTATTTGCTGTGCCCCGCCATTCGATTCGCTTCTCGCCTTCTCCGTTTGTTCGTTCGTTTGCCTTTCACTCAGCCATTCATTCAACAACAACAACAACAACAACAACAACAGCAACGTTCCGACGTTTCCACATCCTTTGTCCTGCCGTCTTCTCAATGTCCTGCCGGTTGCCGGCGCTGCCATCAATAGTAGTTAAATAATCCAAGGAAATGTACTTTTGTGGGCGTCACCAGCCGCCCATCTGCCACCTGTCCTCTGGCCTAACAGTTGGTCACTCATTTTTCCATTACTCGCGGCTTCTTTCTTTTCTTTTCTTTTTTCTTTGCCTCTTGTATACCCTGTTGTTATTCAAATAAATGAAATATATTATAAATACACTTCGCGAGATTTATTAAAAGCTCTCATTTTTCTTTTCAATGCAAATAAAAAGATTACATTTAAGTTCCTCTTTTTGTTATACATCAAACTAGGAGGTATCTTTGAGTCTTACCCTTTTTGCAGCACATATTCACCATAGTTTTTTTTGTTGTTTTTTTTTCGGTACGTTGGCCAGCCACTTGACCATTAAAGCTGCATGCGAATGCTACTCATAAATATAAAGTGCGGCTACTTATTTTCTTTTTTTCAGATCTGTTTTTTTTTTAAGATAGCCTTTTCCGGCAACATTCCGCGCTGCGTCCTGTCTACCCTCCGGGTCATAGATTATCGCATTTGATTTGAGTGTCGTTGGTGCGCAGCCCTGCGGCAACTAGAGAAGTAAAATATATATATATTCTGTATATTGTGTGTAGCCCTCGTTACCACTCAACATTCCGCCCCAACCCACCCCACTTCAGCCCGTCTTATCTCCTTGCCGCCCACACACTCTGGCAGCTTTTCCCCTGGGCTGCTATCGCGCTTGATAACTCGACGCTGATAAGGCAAAATGGAATTTGTTTTAATTATAATTGGCTTTTCTTTTAGCTTGAAGAGCGCCCTCGACTGTTGCCAGAAAAGCTTAAAAGTGCCTGGCAAATTTGTTTGTCAAGGACGCGTTGATTGCATTTCGGTTTTGTCTTTTGCCAAGGTAAAAGCTGCTCGACATAAAAGCAGATGCGAATTCAAGTGAAACGACTGCCAGAGTACTCTATAAATAGGTTAAGTACGTTCATATGAACTTCGCTCGCTGATGATATAATTAATGGGTTTTCAGGAACAGCAAATTTCATTAAAACTAAATTGTAGTTAAAAGCTTAGACAGGATTTACGAAAATATAATTCGGGAATTCAGAGGAAAAACAAATCATTGTCAGAAATGTATCTATCTAAAGTAGATATTTATATATAGATTTTATAATTATACAAAAATAATTTAAATGAATTAATTATAATTACTTTTCGCATCAAATTTACTTTAACTTTTTTAACTGTAGCTGAGTATAGGCCCAAATTTAAAACCGTTTAGCTTAGCTTAAAGCAATTGCAACTGAATCAGATGCAAGTTTCATATTAATAGCATGTATTATTATTATTATTCAGTAGTATAACATGGCAACTTTTGCTACTTATGTATGCTAAGCTTAAATGTCATTTCCCTTATCTCTCATTTTGCTTATCTCACTGCAATTTCTAGCTGGCAACTCCCATTGCTCCCTGATATCCACTTTGGAGTCAAGTTCTGTGCCATTATCAAAGACTAATATTAATATTAAACTCTCTCTCTTTCTCTCACAACACTCGTTCGGGGAGGGGGCATTAAAACAGCATGTGAACAAAACTGAACTGAACTCAACTCAACGCAAATTCAATTGCTTGCGAGCATTGTCAGCATCTTGGCCAACTAAAACTCAACCCAGGCCAGGCACTTCTGGCCAACTTTGTAGTTGCTTTTCAATTGCGATGGTTGTGGTGGCCTGGACAAATAGAAGATAATCATCAAATGGAGCAGGCAGGCAGGCAGGCTGTCTTTCTGCCATCTGCAGCAAGTTGCTAAAATAGCACACTTTACCCTTGCTCCCCCCGTTCCCGCCCTCTGTCAGCTGCATAACTGTGATGACATTTCAGTTGTCATTGCAGCATCAATTGGCGACAAGTTTGCCTCATTGCAATTCAATGTGCACTGGCATTTGAGTTCGCCATAGTTTTGCAATAACTATAAACATTAGTTTAATTTTAAATACGTTTTCTATTCTCTCGAGTGAATGCACCCACTCAGTTCCTCTCCCCCTCTCGTCCCTCCAACCTCCAACCCGCCGCACTCAACTTGTTGAATTTGAATTTATTTGTTAGGCAACGAGGAAGCAGCTGAGGAGCCAAGTCCCCCGGCAAGGACATTTGAAACGCATAAATGTAAATGTTATTCTTGTGCATTTATTCTGTTTTAAATTTTAATTATTCTCAGCAGCAGCGGCAGCAGCAGCAGCAGCAGCATTTGGCCATTTCCTTTTGTTTCTAGCTACCAAGAAAACGATGCTGAATTGTGTGTGGGAGTGGCCAAAGATAAGGCTGACATACAGACAGACAGACAGACAGACACGAGGAAAGACAGCTTAAACGGTTGGATGGACTTGGCTTGGCTCTGGCACTTGAGTTTCAAAAGCAATTATTGTTGAAATATTATTTACATATTTAGCTTGACTCCCTTTTTCTCGCTCCGTTTCTGCCATCGCGCCATCTCTTTCTAATGCTCTTCGTCTCTGCTGACTGACTCAATGCTCACGGGGCGTATGAGTGTTATGCAAATGTATTGCGGATAATGCAACATTATGTGGCCGCTGCAACAATGCCACACAGAGGAAAAGAGCGAGCCCCAAAGGCGAATTATAAAAGCAAATACAAATTGCAAGGATTTGCCTTAGAACCGCTAAGCAAAGAGATGAGATAATAAAATCCATAGATAATAGTGGCATTTTTTTTGTTTTCAATTATATTCAAATTGCATATCAATTGCAAAGTACCGTAAACTATGAAGAAAATAAATTATAGTTCTGCTTTATTTTGTACTTGGTGGTCAGATAATAAAGATAAAAGATAAAGATAATTTTTGTTCCCTTCTTTCTTATATTACTCTGCAAATATCTGATCCTTTGCGATATATATATAAACTAATTCCAACTTTAATAACTATTTTAATGCTATGAAGGCATTTTTACTAATAAAATTGAAAAAATCAATTTATTTTCCAAAATGAATTTATTTTAAATTTTGAATTAATCTGGAAGACAAAACATGACAAAAATGCCAAAAAACGTTAAAATCTGCTTAGTTTTAACAAAGTTATGGGAGTTTGAAATATGAGACTTATGGTTACAAAAGCCAAAACTTGTCAAAAATTTTGTAACTTTTGGCATGATTTTTGACCAAAAATTTGACCATCCCAGAATCGACTTTAATGTTGTTTTTTATACTAATTACGCCAAATACAATCGATAAAAAGTATAAATTTGAAATTCTAAATTTTGAAAAAAATTTTTTTCGAAAATTCATAAGGGGGGAGTACATGCTTTTTTAAAAAAATCAAAAAAAAACAATTTTTTTCAAAAATTTATATATTTTAAATGTAAGATCAATATAAATGAAAAATCATGATCAAAATGGCATCAAGCATGAAAATCGGTTCAGTTTTGGCAAAGTTACGTGAGTTTGAAATATGGGAGCTATGGATCCGAGAACTTTACTTGTCAAAATATTTGTAACTTTTGGCATGATTTTTGACCAAAAATTTGACCATCCCAGAATCGACTTTAATGTTGTTTTTTGTACTAATTATGACAAATACAATCGATTAAAAGTATAAATTTGAAATTCTAAATTTTGAAAAAAAATTTTTTCGAAAATTCATAAGGGAGGAGTACATGCTTTTTTCAAAAAAATCAAAAAAAAAATTTTTTTCAAAAATTTATATATTTTAAATGTAAGATCGATATAAATGAAAAATCATGATCAAAATGGCATCAAGCATGAAAATCGGTTCAGTTTTGGCAAAGTTACGTGAGTTTGAAATATGGGAGCTATGGATCCGAGAACTTTGCTTGTCAAAATATTTGTAACTTTTGGCATGATTTTTGACCAAAAATTTGACCATCCCAGAATCGACTTTAATGTTGTTTTTTATACTAATTATGACAAATACAATCGATTAAAAGTATAAATTTGAAATTCTAAATTTTGAAAAAAAAATTTTTTCGAAAATTCATAAGGGGGGAGTACATGCTTTTTTCAAAAAAATCAAAAAAAAAATTTTTTTCAAAAATTTATATATTTTAAATGTAAGATCGATATAAATGAAAAATCATGATCAAAATGGCATCAAGCATGAAAATCGGTTCAGTTTTGGCAAACTTACTTGAGTTTGAAATATGGGAGCTATGGATCCGAGAACTTTACTTGTCAAAATATTTGTAACTTTTGGCATGATTTTTGACCAAAAATTTGACCATCCCAGAATCGACTTTAATGTTGTTTTTTATACTAATTATGACAAATACAATCGATTAAAAGTATAAATTTGAAATTCTAAATTTTGAAAAAAAAATTTTTTCGAAAATTCATAAGGGGGGTGTACATGCTTTTTTCAAAAAAATCAAAAAAAAAATTTTTTCAAAAATTTATATATTTTAAATGTAAGATCGATATAAATGAAAAATCATGATCAAAATGGCATCAAGCATGAAAATCGGTTCAGTTTTGGCAAAGTTACGTGAGTTTGAAATATAGGAGCTATGGATCCGAGAACTTTGCTTGTCAAAATATTTGTAACTTTTGGCATGATTTTTGACCAAAAATTTGACCATCCCAAAATCGACTTTAATGTTGTTTTTTATACTAATTATGACAAATACAATCGATTAAAAGTATAAATTTGAAATTCTAAATTTTGAAAAAAAAATTTTTTCGAAAATTCATAAGGGGGGTGTACATGCTTTTTTCAAAAAAATCAAAAAAAAAATTTTTTCAAAAATTTATATATATTAAATGTAAGATCGATATAAATGAAAAATCATGATCAAAATGGCATCAAGCATGAAAATCGGTTCAGTTTTGGCAAAGTTACGTGAGTTTGAAATATAGGAGCTATGGATCCGAGAACTTTGCTTGTCAAAATATTTGTAACTTTTGGCATGATTTTTGACCAAAAATTTGACCATCCCAAAATCGACTTTAATGTTGTTTTTTATACTAATTATGACAAATACAATCGATTAAAAGTATAAATTTGAAATTCTAAATTTTGAAAAAAAAATTTTTTCGAAAATTCATAAGGGGGGAGTACATGCTTTTTTCAAAAAAATCAAAAAAAAAATTTTTTTCAAAAATTTATATATTTTAAATGTAAGATCGATATAAATGAAAAATCATGATCAAAATGGCATCAAGCATGAAAATCGGTTCAGTTTTGGCAAAGTTACGTGAGTTTGAAATATGGGAGCTATGGATCCGAGAACTTTGCTTGTCAAAATATTTGTAACTTTTGGCATGATTTTTGACCAAAAATTTGACCATCCCAGAATCGACTTTAATGTTGTTTTTTATACTAATTATGACAAATACAATCGATTAAAAGTATAAATTTGAAATTCTAAATTTTGAAAAAAAAATTTTTTCGAAAATTCATAAGGGGGGAGTACATGCTTTTTTCAAAAAAATCAAAAAAAAAATTTTTTTCAAAAATTTATATATTTTAAATGTAAGATCGATATAAATGAAAAATCATGATCAAAATGGCATCAAGCATGAAAATCGGTTCAGTTTTGGCAAACTTACGTGAGTTTGAAATATGGGAGCTATGGATCCGAGAACTTTACTTGTCAAAATATTTGTAACTTTTGGCATGATTTTTGACCAAAAATTTGACCATCCCAGAATCGACTTTAATGTTGTTTTTTATACTAATTATGACAAATACAATCGATTAAAAGTATAAATTTGAAATTCTAAATTTTGAAAAAAAAATTTTTTCGAAAATTCATAAGGGGGGAGTACATGCTTTTTTCAAAAAAATCAAAAAAAAAATTTTTTCAAAAATTTATATATTTTAAATGTAAGATCGATATAAATGAAAAATCATGATCAAAATGGCATCAAGCATGAAAATCGGTTCAGTTTTGGCAAAGTTACGTGAGTTTGAAATATGGGAGCTATGGATCCGAGAACTTTACTTGTCAAAATATTTGTAACTTTTGGCATGATTTTTGACCAAAAATTTGACCATCCCAGAATCGACTTTAATGTTGTTTTTTATACTAATTATGACAAATACAATCGATTAAAAGTATAAATTTGAAATTCTAAATTTTGAAAAAAAAATTTTTTCGAAAATTCATAAGGGGGGAGTACATGCTTTTTTAAAAAAATCAAAAAAAAATATTTTTTCAAAAATTTATATGTTTTAAATGTAAGATCGATATAAATGAAAAAACATGATCAAAATGGCATCAAGCATGAAAATCTGTTCAGTTTTGGCAAAGTTATGGGAATTTGAAATATGGGAGCTAGGGATCCGAGAACTTTACTTGTCAAAATATTTGTAAATTTCGGCATGATTTTTGACCAAAAATTTGACCATCCCAGAATCGACTTTAATGTTGTTTTTTATACAAATTATGACAAATACAATCGATTAGAAACAGAAAATCGCAATTATAAGTTTTGAAAAAAAAATTTTTCGAAAATTCATAAGGGGGTACATGGTTTTTTTCCAAAAAATATCAAAAAAAAAAAAATTGTTCAGTAATGCATATGTTTTAAATGTATAATCAATCGAGGGGACAAATCATAATCAAAATGCCGTCAAACGTGCAAATCGATTCACTTTTCAGAATTTTATGGGAGTTGCAATTTTGGAACCAGGACCAGGACATTGCGCAAGCATAATACATTCTTTTCGCTTCGTGAACAAGTATGAAATCGTGTGTCATTTATTTATTAATCAAAATTCAGTTAAATCGAACCAACTCGTTACACACTTCACAAAAGCAATCGCATATTTCCTGCTGCACTTTACACGCATATTTTAATTTGAAATTAATATATGTGAGCACTTCCCTTTAATTATACTCAAATTTTTTTACACCATTCATATGGAATTTTCTATTTTTTCCAATTGTTTTGCTTGTGCATTTTTTTTTGGTTCGTTTTTCTGTTTTTTGTTCTTTTGTGCCCGCGTTTTTGCATTTTGCAACGACCGCACATAAATTCCAGAACTGCCGCACATAAATCAACAAACGCGCGCTCAATCAAAATTCCAGCTGTACACACGCATAGGTGCCAGAAGGGAGTAATAGGGGCGCGCGCGGGGGGGTGTATATTTGTACAGCGGCCACAATAAAATGTGAATACACAAAAGGGCCGCATATTGACGCAATCAATAAAAACACATTAAACTTTGTTTGGAAAAAGGACCAAAAGAAAATAGCAAAAAATGAGAAAAAAAAATCAACCAACAGCGATTAAGAGCGGCGAAAGGGAGGGAGAGAAAAAGCTTGGTTGGAGGATGTTGTCAACTATCTGATGCAGATTAATTAAAAGTGTTGAGCTGGCAGAAAGTGCAGAAAGGCAAACATGGTCGAATGGCAAAGCTTCATCGGAGTGTGTGCAACTATATCTGATCCTGTTTTCGACACAGCAGCCACTCTGCCCCGTCCAACGGGGGCCACATAAAGCGATTAACTCAATAAAGCGTAAGCGTAAAAACAAAAGTGACAAAGTGTGCAGCAGCAGCCAGCAGCATAACAATGCAAATAAACTGCAGCAAAAAAGCACATCACGTATGCGCGCCGCGATATTGTCAGGCGCAGTGGCTTAAATGCAAGTGACCAAAAACATGCGGCTTTAAACTGGCCCAACAGCCCCCAAAAAACTGTGGCAGCAACAACAACAATGAAGAGTTGCTGCAGCTGCTGCTGCTGCTGCTGCTGCTGGTTAATGTGGACAGCAACTGCAAGTGACATGAAGTTGCCATCAAAAGGATGCACATTATGACATTTGGCGGCCAGCAAGCAGCGAACTCTTAAACCCATCCACCCAATTTGCTGCCCGTCGCCTGACACTTGACATTTGCCCCGACCTCGGCGAGTGCAGCAACAGCTGAAGGCAGCTGACAGCACTGAACGCACTTGCCGGCGCTCATATTTCAATAAAAAAATAAAAAAAATGCACAAGGAAGAGAAATCAAAAAAAATAAAAAATAAAAAATAGCTGCCACCACAGCTGCGGGTTGGTAACATTTCCGTCTCAACCTCCTGATTCCTGTTCCTGTTCTGTCTCCTCTCCTCTCCTCTCCTCTCCTCTCCTCTCCTCTCCTATCCACTGCTGTTCCGTCCTGTTCTGCTCGTGCGCCTGCAGTCAAATACTAAGCCAACGACGGCCGGCATATCGCTGCAATATCCAGCAACGAGCATCGTCCAGTATTGGGTTGTAATATTATCCACTTTGGGGCCTTCCTGTTGCTGCGTTCCTTCCGTTTGGCTGCTGTCGATTCTGTGTCGGCAGCTCTTGTTGTTCTTGTTGTTGTTGTTGTTGTTGTTGTTGTTGTTGTTGTTGCTACCTCAGTCATTGTTGTTGTTGTTATTGTTGTGGTTGTTGTTGGCAGCATTTCGACGCGCAATAAATTTGATTGCAACGCATTCGCGTGGTGAACAAATCTTGACACTGCACAGTGGAACAAAATAGTTAAGTGTTGTTTGAAATGCATGGTAAATAAATAATATAAAAAGAACTTGAACAATTTATTGCTATTTGAATACATAAATTATACCATAGAATTTCATAAAAAATATTACTTTTATTAAAGATGCTCGAATTTTGTCTCATGTAGCTGAGCCAAAAGATAGTTGTATATATATATATATATATATATATATATTTGTGAAGTTTCATTTATTTAGATAGACTCTGATTCTAATTTCCAGAGAAAACAAAACCCATACTTTATTTACTCGGCTGCAAATTCCAATCAAGAATCTGCCCGAAGACATTGCTTTGCCATACGACACACATTCCGTGACAGGGTTATTATATATACATACATATATATCCCTGCTAAAGGATATAAAAACAAGAAATTTTGTCTAAAAGTCCGACAACCTTCAATTTTGTGCTTAAGTTCATATAAATTATATTTAAACATTACACAAAATTTAAGAAAATTATAACCCGATTTGCTATTGTCGGTACGCCCACTGTGCCGCCCACTGCTTGTGCTTGTCTGTATATTTATGGGCGTGCCACATACAGCAAAGGCAGCGCAATCCAATATTTACAGCATTTATTTGCCTTTTATTTTTAATCGAAAAACGAGCAGTCCGTGGTCCAGCTGCCAACTGTTATGCAAGCCAGGAGCAACAATAATGCTTGCGACTACCGTTATACCAGACCTCCCCCCCTCCTCCTCCCTTGGGTTCGTTTTCTCCGCTCCAACTGCTGTTGCTGCTGCTGCTGCTGCTGCCTTTGCTGCTATAAATTGTCTGAAAGGCGCTTTACAAGGTTTTCATATCATATTTTATTATTACGCGGTTTTCACGCCCTTTCGTGCTGGGGGTGGGGGAGGTGGGTGCATACCCCATTTTTGCCCTCGGACATGGACTTACGACTTGGACATGGCGCTGCGCTGCGCTGCCCGCTGTTGCTCGTTGCTCCACCAACTCCGGCGGGAGTTCACCTCGATTGCAATGTCGATGCGTTGCGTTAATTTTGCTTTTATATCCCAGCGACAACAACAAAAGTCTCAACAATTTTATTTTTTTTTTTGGTTTTTTTTTTATGGATGCGCGCAGATTTTCTGAGCCAGCCGCACAAGAGTTATTACAAAAGTTTTTACAGCTTAAGTTGCAGCTTGTTGGGGGAGTTCTTGTTGTTGTTGTTGTTGTTGTGCCCTTTTAAATTTTCCCCAGCGTTTTTCATTGTTAAATTCGAAAGTTCAAATACGCACAGCAGCTGGTCAAGTTGTGCGCTAAAACTTGAACCGGATGCGGGGTCTCTGCGGAACCGCCAGAGTAAATGCATCCCAATCCCCAACGCACCTGTTCCACGTCACTTCGATGTAAATATATAAATATATATATATATATATTGGTGTTGCTTAAGTTCCGACAGGTTAATATGTCCCGACCTTGTCTATAGCAATTGCATTTAGCAAAGCTGCAAGAAGCAGTTTCTAGTTTCTAACACACAAATGCCAAGTTTTTAATTGCTTCTCGTAAGGATAGCGCATTGGACTTGTGTGCAGCAGCAACCTTTCACCTTTGGCTTGCTGTCACACAAGTTGAGCCATAAAGTGTGCTCTCACAACTTCGAATGCCGCAGGGACTAACCAACTAACCAAGGGACTGACCAAACTGCAAACCCATAACAAGAACCGACAAAACCCCAAAACGAGCCACCGAGCCACCGAGCCAAGTCAAGTCCGAGTCGTGTCCGGGCCAAACAACAAAGGCGCACAACAATGGCTTACAGCTGCGACACGACTCCTAATTAGGTTAGAGGCTTTATGCTTTTCAAGCGCCTGCAACAGTGAAGCGAATGAGAGAATGAGAGGGCAGACTTCACTGAGAATTGGAATAATATGAGTAGCATTAATTATATGTAATTTAAACACAGCTAGGCGGCGCTTTAATTGCCTGACAAGTCAAGTGAGTTGCAGCTGTCAAGTCTTAGCAAACAATTCGTATGGGCCCGAGCATAAATCAGGCAGAAAATACCCATTGGCTCAACACCTGAAGCAGGTGGCAGGCATTCAGGTGTCATGAGCCGTACTAAATGAGCGGTAGACAGGCTTGGCAGCAGCAGCAAGCATTGCCAATTGTTCGCAGACAGTGGAGTTTAGGTAAAGCACAACACCCCTTAAACAGGTGGGCACACACACACACACACACACACACACACACCCACAACAAAGTGGCGCCCGAGCAGGGACAAATGTGCTGGTGAGATTGTGGCTTGCATTGTGACATAAGCAATTGCCATGCTGCTAAGCCGTGTGTGTGTGTGTGTGTTAGTACACACGCGTCTAATATCTGTGTCTATTTTGGTGTGTGCGAGTGCATCTGCTCATTGTTGCTTTTGTGGTCATTGATTGCCTGCAATTTGCATTCCTAGACATGTACACGGCCAAGCAACAGTCGCTGCGCCTCATGCAAAATGAATGATGAAGCGCTCGACAGCCAGGACAGCTAGGAACGAGGAACGAGGAGCGGGGACTCGCCGCCCGCGCAATCAGTGAAAATTGTTTTGGCTTTGACAGGCATTCGACGTGCTTTAATATGCCAAACCAATCAGTCGGCAGAAATATGAAAGTCAGCATTAAAGAAAGAAACAGCAAACGCGAAACGAAGAGGGATACTATTTGACACAAGCTGAATATGTAATGAAATGTTGCGCGAAAAAATGTCAATTCAGCGAAAAACGCTTGGTAATTGAGGCCAAGTATCCACTGTACAATTCTGTTTTTGCTCTCGAATATGAGTACGATGTTGAATTTATAAAACGTGGTCATATTTCATGGAATAGGGGATGAAATGCGGATGCTATGCACACTAAATGCTTAGTGCCAGTGTTGGAAAATTGTAAATTGGGTTAACGAAACCTTTATATAACACAACTGTTTTGGTTTCGAAAGCTAATGTGACCAAAGTCTTAATTAAAACATTACTTTTCCTATTTTGGCTGAAAACATAAAAGTTGAACTACAAAAATTTTAATAAAATCTGTAAAGTTTCTTTTAAAATAAAAACTGAATTGAAATTGTTTCAATAAAAGCAAATTTTCATTTAAGGATATTAAATGTAATAAAGTAAAAAAGGAAGTAAAGTTTACCATTTCTATTTGAATATATACTTTAATTTGGAATTGAACTGAAATTCATCATACGCAGCATTAAACTAACTACGCTGACATTCACACTCATTCATTCATTCACACACTCGTTCAGTCAGTCAATCAGTCAGTCATGTGTGGAAAAGTGGAGCGAAAAGGAGGAAAGCAACGGTGCTGGGGATTGATCGTCGGACCTAACGGATGGACGCATTGAGTGCATTCAGTTCAGTTTGCAGTTTGCCGCTTGACAGTCTTCTTCTTTTTTTTTCCCCACATTTTCCCGTTTGTTTTTCTCTCTATCTCTCCTTTAATTCTTTGGCTTTTGCCTGCAATTTTCATATGGCATGGCACATTTTGTGCATTCAGAAGGAAATGAACAGCAGCTGCAAAGAGAGTGAAAATTATAAAAATTGCGGCATTGTTGTAGAAAAAAAATAAAAATGTATACATACATACATATATTTGTATAAGGTATATAAAATATGAAAGTAATGGAAAATTCAAAGGAAGAGAAAGAGAGAAAATGCATAAAAAAATAATGCAACACAGAAATTAATTTCCGTTAATATGACAGACGGCATGTAGGAGTGTGTATCTGTGTATCTGTGTGTGTGTGTATGTGTGTATGCTAGCTGAAAGAGAGAGCCAGCCAACAAAGGATGAAATTGTGTGTGTCTGTGTCTGTGTGCGGCATTCATTTTTCGGAAGTTGAAAATTTCTTAATTGGCATTTTAATTGAAGCCATCGAGTGAATACAATTACCAAATGAAACTGCCAATTAGACCAAACTAAGTCGCTTTGGGGTCGCCCATCGAATAAACAGGCACTAAATGTATATTTAATTTGCGCAATTTTCATAATTTTTCATTTTTCACAATTTGTCGTAATTTTCACGAATGAATTTCATTTTGTGGCAACATTCCAAATGCAAATTTCGCATGTAAATCATTTTTTTTTTTTGGTTTTTTTTGTTTATAGAAATTGTTCGAGTGACCGATAGAGAGGAAGCGAGATAGATATGGTGAATTAGATAGAGCTAGAGCTAGATTGACGCTGCCCGGGGGCCTCATAGTAAATGGCAAACAATCCATTAGATGTGCCAACTACATGCGTGACTGGTCACCGGTTTTTCCCCATGGAACTCCATTCGGTGGATCCACTAAACAATTTACTCTCCCAACTGGGAGCTCAAAACGCATTAGGCATCAACATCTGGATGGGGGCGGGGGGGAGAGGAAGTAACAGGGGTGGCAAACAAGCGATAGAGAGATGCAAACGTAAAGCTAACAAACCAGAAAATCCGTGATTATTTATTAATTTGGCAAATTATTCATGCGACGCCCCGACGCAAATCTGCTTAGTTCGAGGGGTGCGCAGAGGGGCGATTGAGGCTGTGCATAGAGGGGGATGGTTAGGGGGGTAGGGAGCGAGGTGTTAGGTGGAGTAACTGCTACATGGCCTAAGGGCACGCTTCACAGTTTTGTGGGCCAGTGTCTGTCTGTTCATTTGTCGGTTAGTTGGTTTTGTCAGGCAGGCGGCATTGCCCCAAGTATTTCTCAGTTTGTTGCATTGCAACATTGTGCATAGCCACATTGTGGCAAAACTCTTGCCTATAAAATATATATTTAAGATTAAGCTCACATCAAATATTCTGAATTTTATTACTATAAAATATAAAATTTAACTTAATTATTTAATTTTGTTTATTTATTTAAAATTTCACCTTTAATCGCATATCCCTTCAACCACTGTGCGATTTTAGCATTTAACATTTCACAACAGTCATGTGGGTAAAAGTTTTGATTTTCACACACACTCAGACACACACACACACATATTGTAGACTATTGCAGTCCCTTGTCACAGCCAAAACCGCACTATGTGCGGTGGGCGTGGCTCTCTGGGGTATTTTTTGCTGGCAGTCGCCAAAACTTTGTTGCAACGATTTATCGCAACTTTGTGTCAAAATAAATGCAATAACAACAGCACAAAAATTCGATAAAAATGTAAAATGCATAATCAAATAATGCGCCAGCCACAAGTTGATCAACAAATCACACTCAATTTAAATATTATGCAAAGCGAACACAATGCTGCAATAAATTTTGTTTATTAACTCGAAGTAAATAAATAGCTAAAATATAATTTATGCAAGCTGCAATTTGTATTCAAAGAGAGCTGAATAATAAAAAGAAATAAGCTATTTTCGAATATAAAGGATTGTTGTTCTATGAAAACCTAAGATTATAAACATAAAAAGCAAAAATAAGTTATATTATCAAATTCAAATTGTATTACTCACTTACTTTATTATTGCATATATTTTGGCAATAAAAATGTTGTTATTAAGCATACGCCAAGTAGCACAATGTGCATTAAATCTTGCCTTGCTGCGTAATTCTAAATGTAGCCGCAAGCAATGTGGCATAAATGTTAATAAATATGCGAGTGCATTGTTCACATTGTAAATTTATTGTTATTAAAATAATATTGGTAAATAAATGTATTTATGTACATGCATTTTACATTTATTCCACTCGAGGTCATAGGGAAACGGTCAAAGGGGCTTGTCCGAAATATATATGTTCTGTTGCACATCTTTGGAGGTCGTTGTTGCATTAATGTGCATTTCGCATAAATCAATAAACATTCAGTTGGCAATTAAATGGTTGCATAGCGACGCTCGCCCATTTTTGCCACGCCCATCAAAATGCGTTAGCAACGCAACGTGCATAAATCAAACTAAACGTCTGCCGCACATAAGCAAATACCAACTGGCCCCTTTCCCCTCGATTACCGCAAATAGCAATTGCCAAATGGAATGCATCTAGATACAAATGTATCTGCATCTGCAACATTTACTGTGCGTGTGTGCTTAGCAGTTTGTTTAGTTTGCATTTACATGAAATTATTTCGTATAAGTAAAATACTTGGACAAAACCCACCACAAAGCCCCCAACATCAGCATCTAGCATTTGCATAAAAGCTTTCAATCCTCGGGCAAAATTTTGATTATAACCCTGCGCCCAGCTGTTGATTGCGTAGCAATTGTCCTTGCAACGCAGTCCTTGAGCTGCTGAGACTCGCTTAAGTGTAGAGTATAAGTGTTGTCCCAATGCCTAATTTGATTAGTTGCAGCTTGTTGCAGCTGTACCCATAGTCGCCGCCTAACGAAGCTTCAATTGCAGTTGATTGCCCAGCTCAGTCGGCGGATAACTGTTTCATCCCAGGGATACTACAAGTGGCCCAACTAACTAGCTGTATAACACTCCATTTGGTTTTGGCCATTGTCAGCCGGCAGCAACTAATCAAATTTAGCTGAGCTTAACAAGCTCTTCCAAGCCGACTAATAAAGCGTGCGCCAACAACTTTCTCAGCTACTGAATATGGTCGTTTTTTTCTCTCTTCAATAAATACACAAATATTCATAGCATACTTTTTTGGGTCTAAAAAGAAACATATACTTTTTGCTTTTGTTAATTAGACATTATAATACTATTTTTCAAATATTTGAAAACAAGTCGAATATATCATTATTAACATTAATTTCTTTTCATTTTAGGTAAGTTGATGCAATCAAGTCTTAAATTTTACAAAAATCGGGTAAGCCTAAAGTTGAAGCTAAATGAATGAATGAAGAACTAAATGACAAAAGGTATAAATTTAAAGTTAGTTTATCGCAGGCATCAAACTTATATGGGAATGTAGGACAACTAGCTCAGCAAAGCTACCGCAAATGAAAATAAGCAGATAAAATCTGTCTAGCTTACCTTGTTTTGATTTGATTTTGCATATTGCCCTGCTCTTGAGCTTTTCCAACACTGTCAGTCAAATGCGAAAGCAAACAAACAAATAAGTTGAGTCACAGCTGACAGCTGGCAATCCAAACGAAATCCTTGACATATCAAAATTATATCTGAGGTAAATATCAAAACAAAGTCCAAACAAAATGGAGCTAAGCCAAAGCAAAGTAACCCCAAACAAAAAAGCTAAAACTTGCATCCAAACCGCCAAAGTAAAGAGACAATTGCTTTATATAAAGCTATAAATATATTTATATATATATATCTATATATATATACAACGGACATTCAGTCAACTAGCCTGAATAAGAGCAAACAGCATTACAGAAACTTTTCAATTACATCTCGTAATTTAAAAGTTGCGCCAAAGTCCAATAAGAAAATACAAATCCCTGCGGCGCTTAAATCTATTTATGTCGCTGCAACAGCAGCAGAAAAAGACTTCAATGCAACCCACTATTTGACGTATATATGTATAGACTAATTTATTTAGTATATATATATATACATATATATATATCTAAAGTTTTTTTTGTTGTAAGGAAACCAGCTTTTGTAGCTGCCTTGTTCAGTTTCTGCTGCAGCTTTTGCAGCAGCTCCAACTTTTCTTGTTTATAAGCACATTTTGTGTTCTTGTGCATACCCTGTAATAAGTTTATAGGAGTTGATTAGCACAGCGACTGAAATATATCTAAAGTTGAAGCATTAAGCAATTATTTCAATTAAAATTCGTTTAAAAATTGTGACCAACTTTTGTCTAATATAAATAATTTAACTCCACTCCACTCTTGCCTTCAGACAGCTGCTATAAAAGAGCTTCTCTTATTGCTGGGTATCTAAGAGTTGTTCATCAACAAGTTGTGTTGCCTTTTTAATTGGCTGACCAAGGAATGCATCACAAAGTTCAGCCAAGTTGTAATTGTTGCTGCTGCACTTTTTGCCCGGGCGTTTTTTTAAGCCGATTTAAAATGCAATCTGCCAATGCTTCAATTTGCCAATGCTTCAGTTCGCCAAACTGCAGCGCAATATTCGCTTTTTGAGCGTTTTTTGTTTTTGTTTTGTTTTTTTTTTTTGTTGAGCATTTTTTATGGCTGCTTAATTGAATTTCAACTGCAAATGGCCGCACAAATTAATTGCCGGCATGTTAACCTCGAATATTTTGTTGTTGTACAACACTGTAGAAACAGCAGCAGCAGCAGCAGCAACAACAGCAACTGCAATTTCTGTGCGTTCAGTGCGCAGCTGTCAGCGGCGAACTTAAGAGAAAAACAATGCGCTCTTAACGAAGAGCTGTTGGCTCTGGCTTCAGTCTGCCATTAAAAAGATATTGACTTGTAATTTAATTAACAATTTAATTTTATAATTTAATTAACGGACGTCAGCGTCTTAACTTGTATTTAGGAGACGACGCCGAGCGTCTTACGCTAAGCCAGCTAATCAACATTAAGCCACGCCTGCACAGTCGCCGCCGCCCTCCCCCTTCAACATAAACACTGCTTATTTTTGCAGTTATGAATTTTTCAGGGCATACTTTTTTGGGCAACGCTGGAGCAATGGCAAAGGCAGACGGGGGCGTCAGGCGGCGTCACGCACCTCATAGACATGTCAAGTGTAAAGTTCAACGCCAGATAAAGTCGCGGCGCAAATTGTTGTTGTCGTTGTTGTTGCTGTACTCTTTGTGGCTTGTTGCTGTTGTTGTTGTTTTAGCAGCTAGAAGAAATGCTCGCAAGTATTTCTGTGGCGCACAACTTAATTAAGAATAAGCAATGCTTCAAAACTCGAAATGAAACTGAAACAGGCAACGCAATGAGGGGAATGGGGTTGGGGGTTGGGGTGGGTATGGGGGTTGCGGGGCTGCGACTGTGGCAACCGAACAACTGAAGCAATGTGGCAGCCTCTGAGGACGCGCTTGGAATAACAAAAACGGAAATGAAAGTAATTTAAAGTGGTATTAAGTTGTGGCTGCCACATGAAGATGACTCCCATTAAGTTGTTGTTGCTGTTGCTGCTGTGGGTGACTTGTAGCGGAAGTGCCGCACTTATAGTGCTAAACACACACACACCCACACACACACAAACACACACACGCACACCCGCCTACATTGTATATGCGTCATATGCACATAGCAACAACTGTCGCTTCTCAGACAAACGCTGCCTTTTTCACACTTCTTCTTCGTTTCTTATCGCTACCTCATTTTGCACTCTATCAAAAGCTGTCAGCTATTGACTCTAAGATGACTGAAATTTCATAGCAAACAGTTAGTTAGCCGAGTTTCTGAAAAGAGAAAATGAAATATTAGAACGATGCATAGTTCCGCTTTTTATCAGAACTTTTCCGCGTTTTATGTAAAACTTTGCTCAAGTTGAACTTAGCAGAGATATGCTGTAAATTTTAGGTATGTTAAGATAATAATATTCTTCAATTGCCTTAAATAAATATTAAATAGCCAATTTAATTGGTGCCTTTGTCTTCAAGCTAAAGCAGAATAACTGAACACAAACATACATATATAAAATATCATATTACCTTTTACATAATATGCTGATGTGCGAAATTACCCAAAATGGAAAATGGAAAAGTCTCTCCTAAGCATAATAATTTTATTGTTAAATAATTTATTAAATTTTCAAAGACCCAATTTGTGTATTTTAGCCTTTTATTTGACGTGTCTTTCTTCAAAACTTCATGTTGCCATTTTGCATGCAACTTGCTTTATGGGTTGGCTTGGTGACGGGGGTTGGGTTGTGTTGGGTTGGGTGACGGCAGCGAGGTATTTCCGTTTATAATATAACCATAAGTAATGGTTGTTGCTGGCTGCTCAAATTCCGCTCACTCCGCAAATAATAAAGCACTTTAAGTGCCGCGGCACGAGTTTTGATGCAAGGCAAACCAAAAGGCGGCACTAAAAGCCTTCAGCGCACATGTGCTTGTGTGTGTGTGTGTGTGTGCTTGTGTGTGTGTGTGTATATATATATGCGTGCTGGCTGTATATAAATAACGATGCATATAGCATATATGACAGGCACAGCCGCAGAGTTGCGAGCTGAGTTTTACGCATATGCGCAAGTTTATGACTTTGCCGTATAACTTAAACTACGCCGAATTCAATTAACTCAAAGCACGGCTGCGACTTGGCCGGGATTTTGGAAGGAGCAAGGAGCTGAGGGTAGCTGAGGGGGCGGAATTGGGCGGTGGTACCAACTTGCGGGTGGTCCTGGCGCCAACTGTTTTAGTTACGAGTTTTGTGCTTTGCTGTGACAACTTAAGCACATATATGTATGTGTTTGTGTGTGTGTGTGTGTGTCTGGGGGGAGCCTGTCTATGCCTGGCTGCTGTTTCTCACTGCCTTAATGAGCGACACATTTGCGAGCCGCCTGTCAGATTTTTTACTTAACTTTGCCACAGTTTCAGTAACGGCAAAGACACTAAGCGAACCAAATGAAACGCAGCGAGACAAAGGCTCAAAAACTTTGCCGCCTACACGAGTTGTTGCTGTTGTTTATGCTGCCAGTGGCAGTGCCACATGTTGCCCATATCTGCCACAGCATGGCACAAACATAACCACAAACTCTGTGCTCTGCGTTGCTGTGTGCAACAATCAAAGCGGGCAACACTCTCACACACAAACAGACGCCTCCGTATATTCACACACACACACATACACATACACACTCACACACACAAGCATTGTGTGGCACGCCCCTTGTCGGCTGTTGTTAAATGCCAACTCAGCAGAATCCTGACAAGCTCCTGGGCGTCTTCCACTCTCGCCTCATTTTCGACTTTCATCATTTTGCACAGACAGCCGAAAAGTATGCAACACGAATGCTAAACGTTTTTAATTTAATTTTCCAAGCGCCAAGCCGCCCCCCCCTTCCACTGCCACTGCCACTGTTTGCTTCTACTCCCACGCCCTTCTTCTAAGCGTTTTGTAGCACTGAAAACTGTGACTGGAACCCTGACATGACTTGTCAGGCGATGCTCTGCGCGATTTTCCTCACTTATTTATATATACACACATGGACAAAATAATAGGTGTGACCACTGTTATTTTGAATGTATTGATATAATATGTGTACAGAACGTTTTCTACATAAAAATAATAATTTTTACATATGGTTACATTGTTTTGGTGTGAATTCGGTAAATTCCCGATTTAATTTTGTTGCCAATAAAATTTACCAAGCGCTTATTTGCTGAGACACAAAATTTAGCTGGCCATAAAAATAGGTGTATGTAGAAAAACTTGAAGTTTTGATAAGTTAGAAGAACTTTTTGGTTGCAGAAAGTAATATATCAAGAAAATGCAACTAAATGTGAGTTTATTCATAAATAAAATTATACTAGATGGGTCGTGGGCGTCACGGCAGTGCGGAGGAGAAAAGAATTGTTCAAAGACTACGAAAATCGTACAAAATTAATGCCAAGATCATGAAACGTTCAGAAAATGTTGTTAAAATTGCATTACAACCTAAACCAACGGAAGAAACTCTGGGTGCCCCCCAAAACCTCTTCAGTGACCAACAATTACAAAGTAACATTGGTCAAGCGCGACCCGTTCCTGTCTTCCAGGAAAATCCCCAGAGAAATTGGTAACGCTATATCATCAGCAAACATCAGGCGACGTTTAGAAAATGCAAATCTACCAGGAAAAAATGCCCGTAAGGTACCTTTGCTTCGATCTGCAAATTTACAGATGAGGAAAAAATGTGCATTGGATCGCAAAACTGGGTGCGGACCGGTGGGTGAGAAAAAATGGCGAAATATGCTCTGGAGCGATGAAACAAAGACAAATTTGTTTTGAAATGCTGCTAAAAGGAATGTTTGTCGGTCTAAGGAAAACTAATTCCATATGAGGTTCATCCAAAACACCGTACAGCATGGAGGTGGCTGCCTTTTGGTATGGGGCTGATTTTCATGGGAAGGTGTTGATCCGATACATCTGAATTATGGTACTATGGACAGATATTTTACAAAGATTTATTGGAGACGGTAATGCTACCATATTCCGAGGATAGCATGCCACTTTTATGGAAGTTTCAGCAGGATAACGATCCGAAGCACTCATCCCGATTTGTAAAGGATTGGTTCCAAGAGCATATGGTGGACATTCTCGAGTGGCCAAGTCAATCCCCAGACCTCAAACCCATTGAGAACCTCTGGGGAGAGCTTAAAAAAGAAGTCGGAAAAACTGTTTGCCGAAATAAAACCCAACTATAGGAAAATATCCAAAGAGCTTGGTACAATATTCCAATTCGAACATGCAGGAAGCTTATGTCATCTATGCCTTCACGAATGGCTAAAGTGTTGCTAAATAATGGCGGATACACATGGTATTAAATGGAATATAACAGCTCTATACCAAACGGGTCAAAAACTGGCAATATTTTGAAGTAATAAACAAAAATAAATGATTACACCTATTATTGTGGCCAGCTGAAATATGAGTTTTTTATGAAAATATTTAATATTTATTTTATTTGAAAGCTTTTAAGGCCAATCTTTTTTTTATTTTAACATGATAAGAATAAGTTATGAAATTCGTATTGCCTTTTTTTTATTGATGGAAAAATATACGTAAAATAAGCTGTTGAACACAAAAAAAAATTCACACCTATTATTTTGTCCATGTGTGTATATATATACTTTTTTTTTGTCTACCCTTTTTGCTATTTCGGTTATTTGCATTTATTTCTTTTGTGTTTTGTGGGTTTTATTTCTTTTTTTGTTTTCCCCGTTTGATTGATGGCATTTTGACGCCACGCTGCGTATATCGTGCGTTGTTCAAATATATATACATATATATATATGTTTGATACCCAAATTTATAAATAGAAAAAAGTGTCTACAAGTGTTAAGGCTGACATCAAAAAGCGCAACCCCAAAGAAATTCCCAATTGCGATTACGAGATTAACTACAAGAAACAAAAAAAGAAACACGAAAATTGACGAAAAATTGTCAATTAATTTGAGCGTTATTTAAAATGTTTACTAAATAAATAAAAATTGAAATAAATTAAATTGAAATTTATTTGAGAGCGTTCAAGTTTGTTTCCTTCAGTTATCGTTGGTTTAATCCTTTCGCGCACTGCTTAAATTCGGTTGCGAATGTGTTTAATGCTACTTTCAAATGCTCGTGTGATGTATTGATTGCTGTGTTAACCCAACAACTAGCACCCGTAGCCCCTTCCCAGCCCCTACACCCGCACTTATCGTTAGCAATGCAGCCATTTTGTATTCGGCAGCGTCGCAATGTATGCTACACTATAATTAATTACAGCATTCAATGGCATCGCTGTCCTTGTGGAAGCTGATGTTTGCAATTGCTGTTGTTGTTGTTGCAATTGTTGTTGTTGTTGTTGTTGTTGTATCCTTGACATTTAGCAAGCGCCACGCCACGCTTCACATCGCTTCGGGACCCACTCGCCCAACCGGAAGTGAATTCTTAGCCCCGGCAAACGAACAAGAGAGCCAGAATCGGGCAAAACTCTTTGCTGGCAGCCAGTTGTCGGAGCTGCTCTTTTTGGTGGTGGCGACGAAAATGTCGCCACCGCAGGCGACTTGTTTCACTTGGGCATTTTCATGTGGTGCGGCGGCCAACGGAAGACAGCGTGGACGAAGGGGCGGCGGCGGCGGGGGCTGGGTGTTGCCTTGCCTAAAAGAGAACTTTATTTGGCAAGAGCGCAAAATGCTGTGAGCTGTGGCTACAAGCGCCACAGTTGTTGCTCCAACTCCCACACACACAACACACACACAGACACACACACACACACACACACACTTAGCCACTCGCCACCCGCACAGTGGTACATTTCTTGTGGTCACAAATGAAATGTGATTTTGCTCATTGGCTCCAAAAACTAATTTTGCATTTTTACTTTGTCATTGGCTTTGGCCTGTGTGTGTGTGTGTGTGTGTGTGTTAATGCGTCGCAGCTGTTGCTGATTGCCTTTTATTGTATTATTCGGCATATGTTTTGGGAATACTGAACTAATGATAATGACTGCCTTGGGAGGGGGAGAGGTGGGGAGGTGGGGGCTACGGCACGCCATTTAACGGCCAAGGGGAATTCGCAAATGATTTTGTATTACGAGACTTTTCGTGGTTTTGCATCAGGGAGATTATAATTAAATATGAATGTGTGTGACAAATGTGTTTGCAAATGCTGCGAAGCGTGTTATTTATTTGCCTTTGCTGGATTTTGGGAATATCATATGATTTATTCAACTTATTAATGTATATATATATATATGTAACTTTCTTAAAAATTTTAATGTTGGAAATTTTCTATTGCAAAATAAAATGTGGTTCAGTTTCTATTTGTAAACAAGTACTTCGTTGGCATATTATTAATTCCAAAAAATAAATTAGTTTCAAACTTTGTAAAGTTTTCATTCACTTTTGCGCAAGTTATGCAGTTATTATTAACTACTGCTGCGTATATAGTTGCTGACGTTTTCCGAGTGAAAAGCCCACGCATTTTCCATCACTCTTTCAAAACATGCGCAGGCAAACTCATCAAAGTAGGGAAGAAAAAAAACAACAGAAATGTAAATAACGTAAAGTTTAGCACGCCTCTTCATGTTAATTAGGGGAACAGCGTACACACACACACAGAGACACACTTGCTGACAGCTTCGATGACGCATTTGACGCCTACACACACACACACAGACACAGTCAGCACAGTCAGTCGAATAATTGAAATGGATGCGACAACGGAGAGCAGAAGAAAAAATACGCAAAAAAAAAGGAAAGAAAAAAGTGAAAACGCCCTTTGGCTGTGCGAGCTCTGAACATTTTATTAATTGACTGTCAGCGGCACATCCGGCACAGAAATGGCACAAAAAAAACAAGAAGAAGAAGAAGAAGACGTCGCCAATCTGGAAGTGGACAAAAGCGGCTACCCAAAGGAATATGGCGACAGCTGCTCAACTCTGCTGCATACTTATGGGCGCACCAATTACAGCCAGTGTGTGTGTGTGTGTGTGCTATGAGTTTGTGTGTGTGTGTGTGCAGTGCGTGTTCATTCATGCCCGCTTCGGGCAGCAAAGTCCTTTTCAATGACATTGACAACGACACGCGGAGCAGAAGAGTACACAAAAGGGAAGGAGAGGGTATGTCAAGTCCTTGGTGCTGCTCAACTTGTTGCTCAACAGGTTGGCAGTCCAGTTGAATATGCGCTTGTTGTTGACTTTCAGGAAATATACCCCCGCCCCCCAATACAGCACAACAGCTGCAGTACCTACCCTATACGCACTGAAAATATATAGAAAAGGTGTATATAGAAACAGAGGAAACCAGGTTTGATTCCTGTTTTCGAGCTTGTCAATCTATTATTTAGCATATCAATTCAACTAGATATTTCAAGAACAAACTATAAATTTAAATATAACCCATTTCCCTCAAAATAGAAAATATGTGTGTTTAAGGTTAGGTTTCTTCTATATATATAAAGTTTTGAGATATTGATTTTAGCTTTTACCGCTTTTGGTATTTAAATAAACTAGATGGATCAAGAAGAAGCCCAAAATATAAAAACTTTCGATGTTGTAGCCCAATGCCAGATACAGGGTATACGCCTGGTGGATGCATTTTCAACTTGTGAACTTTTAGTTATTTTTCTTTTTCTGTTGTTGTCGGCTTTCAATCATCGACTGGCAGCTGGCAGCAGCGTCGCCGTCGCCGTTGCCGTCGCCGTCGATGTCGATGTCGCTGTCGGCGTTGTCCTGCTGCTCTCGGCCGTGGCTGCGTATCGCTCAGTTAGCATTTGACAGCGTGCGGAGCAGAATGTGCGTGCGCTAAACTGACAAACTGAACGCCATAGCCAAGCGAGCCCAAAGAAACCAACTTCAATTCGATTCGATTCAAAAGCCTACGTTTCTTTTTTTTGTATATGTGTGTGTGTGCGTTCGTTTGTGTGTGCAACAGCTGTTTGCAACAACAATATATAAATAAAGTTGCCACAGGACACGCAGGACACGCGAAACAACAGCGCAAATGTTAATGACATTTTGAAATCGCGCAAAAAAATCAAAAAAAATAAAAAAAAACCAAATAGAAAAGTGTATGACAAATGTTTTTATTTTTATCGAAAAATTCGCACGCTTTGACAGTTGATTAAAAAACTTTGCCATAAATAAATGTATATATATATATATACAATAACGGGAGCTGTAAGAAAAGTTTGTTTTTTTTTAATGTTCGCTGGCAACATATGGCATTGGCTTTCGCTCAGCTTTAGTTGTATATTCCAAGTCTTTGGGGGCGCTGTCGCTGTGCATGTTTGTTTTTTGTTTTCCATTTTGTTGTTGCTGTTGTTTTTTTTTTTTTGTGTTTTGTATCCTGGCACCTGCTGCCTGCTGCCTGCTATCCTTGTCAATATTGATTTTTGTGTGATTGTTATTTATTTTTCATTTTTACAACGCCTCAACATGTTGTCCCAGCGTTTGCCTCCATTCAACTTTTCAATCGCTTTCGCTGTTGATCTTTGATATAGTATAGGTACACACACACACACATATAAATTTATGCATGTGTGTGTGTGTGTGTATCAGAAATTTAAAGCTACACGACCCGACTCGACTGGCCATATGCTATTGCCTCTTTTCTGTGTGCACAGATGTGAGTGTGCGTGTGTGTGTGTGTGTGTGTGTGTGTGGGGCACGCAACATTTTTTTTTTAAGCACTCGTTGGCCCACGCGTTGGCACCAGATGCTTGACTTTGAAGCCCCTCCGGCGAATGGGCGAGGCTGTGCGAAAATATCCTCCCCAGATGTCTAGTTGAAGCGGCTGTCTTCTGCTTCCGTCGCCAAAAATAGATTTGGCATCGTTAACAAAGGTTTCCTATTCGCTATTATTAACAGATATTTTTAGCGCTTTGTGTGATTTTCATTTGAATTGATTGCTTTTGCTTTAGGTAAGATACATTAAAAGCACTTTAAGTGATTAAGTTATTCGCTTTTCGTTTTTGGTAGCTTTAATTTAATGATTTTTTGACCAGTTTCATTGAAAAAGGTTTAAATGCGAACACAAACAAATTAGTTGACATATTTCAAAACATAATTTCTGGCATTTAAAAACGTTTCAATTAGAATACAAATAAATTTAATTATATCAATAAATATTTGCTGTTTATATATTTGTATCTATATTTTTAATCTTCCTCTTGAGGCTTCCACTTAGTTTCTTTCCCAGTTTAATTTCTGTATCAAATTTTACTCCGTTTTTCTCTTCAATCGTTCTTTTCAAGTTCCCTTCCTTTCCTGCCTTTATTCGCATTCCGAACTGTTCGAAAGAAACCCCCCAAAAAATGGCAGCTCAATCCAATCTAAATGAAATGGCCCTGACAAAAGTAGAAAAGTAGAAAGCAGTCAAAACTGAAACCGCAGAAGTCAAAACTTCAAATATTGCAACAGCAACAGCAACAGCGGCGGCGGCGGCAAAAACAATAACAATAACAACTGCAAAACGGAAGCAAAAACCAAAAATACAATGCGAAAGGCCCAAAAACATGCGCAAAATCACACACAAAAAACCCCACCCCAACCCAACCCAAAAAACGCTTACAACGGAGGGTTGAAAAAGTTTGTCGAGAATCGAACAACAAAACTCGTGAAATTACTTTGCAAATAGTTGCAAATACTTTGGCAACAACAACAGAAACAGAAACAGAAACAGAAACAGCAAACAAAAATAATGAGCATTGAACGATAAAAAAAAGAGAGAGCGAAAAGGCGACGCGACAAGTTGCGTGTGGGCGTGGCAGTGGCAATGGGCTAAAATGCAAATAGCGCCGCAGACCGCCAAGATAAAATGAAGATTACGGCCGGATAGGGGAGGGGAGGGGAAAGCTGCGAGTTGGTTAAACACAGGCAGAGGCGCGGTTTATGAAACGACCAAAGTTCTCAAGGAATGAACACAAGGGTGGGGGGGGGGGGGGGGATCGCTAAGCATAAGAGGCGAACAGACAGCCCCAAAACAACCCAAACACAGCAGCAAGAAAAATGCCCCCCAGCAACCGCAAAATGTAAAGCCGCACACAACTAGTTGCCATTGTTGCAGCTGCAAAATGGGGCGGGCAAAAATTCCAAAATGTGCAAGGGCGAATTCGGCACAAAGGGGGGAACGGGGTGTTCAGTTTCAAGTGCACGCTCTTCAAGTAATTTGCGAGCATTTCCGCAATGATTAAGACATTTGCCACAATTTGCAACGCACAACGAGTCGGGTGAATAAAGGGGGGAGGGGCGCTTGTTTGTTGCAAACCCAAAACTGAAATTAATTGTCATCATAAAATTATGCAGAGTGTCTGCCTGCCTGTCTGTGTGTGGCTGCCACGCCCCTTATAACGAGCGAAAAATACCTTTGGAAAAAAACTGCAAAAAAAAAAAAGAAAATATTGCTACAAAAAGTTGCAACTTTTGCAGCAGTTTTGAGTGCGTAATAAATGTTTACGCAAATTGCATATTATGTGTGTGTGTTTGTGTGTGTGTGTGTGTGTTTGTGTGTGTGTGCTGCTACCACTTGCACCCCCGCGACCATTGCGGGGCGTTGCCTGATGAGGTGCCAAGCATGTCGCACTTCAACTCCTTTCGAACAGTTAACTAGACAAAATAATTGTTGGTAATAGTTGCAACTTGCCAGTTGCCAGTTGCCAGTTTGCAGTGCGGCAAAAGTTTTTGCAAATGCGCTTGGTCAGGGACCCTAAACAGCGAAGGGAGCAGCAAGCAGGGTTGAGTTGAGGGCGCCAGTGTTGTATAATACGATGGCAAGTGCGAAAATAACAAATAATGCTAAAGTTGAGCAACATTTGTCGCGTTCAAAGTTGAAAATACCCTCAAGACATGCATAAAGCTTTCTAAATAAAAAACTTGCACTCTGCCGCTCTCTGCGATTCTCATGAATTCCAATAAGAGTAACAGATTTTAGGAGCTCTCCACAGAATGAGAGTAAGTTTAACAATGATATATAAAGGAGCAGGAAACTTTTAAGAACAAATAAATAAAATAGAAACGAAAAAAAAGGCAAAGAAAACAGGTGAGCGACAAAGTGAGACAGAGACTCTCAGAAAAAGACTCAATAACACATCAGCTCTGAAATTCAAAATATGAACATTTACAAATAACTGAATCTGGCAGAAACTAAAATTTAACTTTTGAATACTTATGTTCAGTATCGCAGCTATAATCTCAGATATATTAACGGTGCTTCGCCTTAAACAAGAATATATATATATATATATTCGTCTACTTTATGCGATGGAATTTGCCTCCTTCTGTTGAAACTTTAACAGAACTTTGTTATTACCTTTTTCGCCATTTGGCGTTCGTTGTTTTTTTTTTGTTTTTTTTTATTAAAATGCCCGTTTTCAACTTTTTTGTAACGGCAGAATGGTCCATAAAAATAATTATATAACTTGTTTTTTTCTGTTAATTTTCATCATTTTCGTCCACTTGAAAATTTCTCACAGGGCCAATCAACTTTTCAAACAAACTTCCTTATGGGTAGAGCTAAAGCCAAAAGCTTAAATATGTTTGCCAACTTGGCGCTAATGCTGACTGCTCTCAGCGGTGTCTATCCACCTCTCCACGCCGCCCTGTTGCTCCAGCGCCAGCGATTGCTTCATTAACTTTCAGTCTAATAACTCACACGTTTCACGTTGCGCCAGACCCTCCCCCCACCCACTCCCACTCCCACTGCGGCTCATTAAAACGCAGCCAAGCGCAAATTTTTGTGCACTCTCCGCTTTTTTTTCGACTCTACTTTTTGATATTTTATTTAACAAATTCGTTTCTTTTTTTTTTATTATTTTAATAGCAAATATAGTTATAAGCAGAGGCAACTGCAGACTTGGGTCTTCAGTTATTTGTGGAGTTTGTTGGAGTTTGCCGGCGTCTCTGGGAGTTTCGGTTGGCCATAATTAAACAGCCATTTGGCACGTACGCGCCAACTTAATGGTATTTACAACAAAAGCTGCTGACACGTCGTCGTCGTCCTGCCACAGGAGTTCCAGCTCAAGGAACTCTGGCAACTCTCTTCCTGTTCTGGACGCGCCGCACACATTTTTGTTTTTAGGGATACTCGAGGCGTCGGCCTCACAAAAACAACAACAACAACAAAAATTAAGAAATTCCTGCAGGATAATTGCGTCGCGTGCGCTGCATACGTGCAGAGAGTTTCCCTATGGCAACACGTCTCGCTCCATCCCTCTCTCCCTCTCTCTCTTTCTTTCTCTCTCTGTCTCTCTTTTTTAATTCGGCGCAAATATTTTCGCACATAATATTGAAACTGCGTGCGAAACGACGGGCAAAGTTTTGCGCTCAGCTTCTTAAAGTTGCTGCCAACTTTTGGCACGCCCCGAGGGCAGTTTTGTATGTTCACCAACATGCTTTACTTACGACTCTTCTTCTTTTTTTTGTTGTTTGTGGAACAGGTGCAGCAACAGCCCAGCCTCATGTGCATTCGTTAACCCTTCGGGGGGAGGGCGAAGGTTGAGGGTTTTCTCGGTTTGGGTTTTGTTTTCGGCAAGTTTTTGGGCTCGCTCGCTCGCTTGGCTGGGTTGGCAGCACACATGCCAGCGCCAGTGCTGCCAACTTTTTCGCATATGTGACTCGGCTGCACCCAGGGGTATCCAGGGGTTTATTTTGGGTTTCTCGTCTGCTGCGGTTGCCAGTTGAACACGATTTTTGAATTAATGCACAAAATGCAAGTTTCCACTGCTGCTCATTCGTTGCTGGGCTTTATTCTCTCCCTCCACTCACCATTTGCCCGCTCTATTCATTCCTTTTCTTTTCCTTTCGTTTCCTTTATTTTATTTTATGTACATATATTTTATTTTATTTTTTGTTTTTTATGGCTGCTACGCTTTGAGCCAAAGTGAAATTAAATGTTTTGCGCGTTTCAGTTGGAATTGCGAGTGCTGCGGGCACTGGGGGCAAATGGGGGACGTTCCTAGATTTTGGCAAAGGTGTTGGCAGCTGCAATTTGAAGTGTTTGCTGCTGCCGGAAAAGAAAAGTGCGCATAACAAAGCGAATACATATTTTTGGGTCAATCCCTTTAATTGCAAACAGCTCGATTAATGTGACTTTTAAATACAGCTTAAATGATTTTCAACTTAAATAAAAGTATATATTTCTTAGCTAAAAAAATAACAAAAAACTCATATAGTTTAAAGGTAGATTCTTTCTACTTGACAAAGAGAAACTAAAATACTTAGATACAGAATTAATTTAAAGATTTACCCATGATCAAAATGCCATTAAATATGAAAATCGGTTCACTTTTGAAAAAGTTTTGGGAGTTTGAAATATGCGACGGATGGTTCCGATAGCTTTATATGCTAAAAATTTTTTACATTTTGACATGATTTTTGACCAAAAATTTGACCCCCTCAGAATCGACCTTAATGTTGTTTTTTATACTAATTATGATAAATAAAATCGATTAAAAATATAAATTTGAAATTCTAAATTTTGAAAAAAAATTTTTTTGAAAATTCATAAGGGGGGACTACATGATTTTTCCAAAAAAATCAAAAAAAAATTTTTTTCAAAAATGCATATATTTTAAATGTAAGATCAATATAATTGATAAATCATGATCAAAATGAAATCAAGCATGAAAATCGGTTCAGTTTTGGCAAAGTTACGTGAGTTTGAAATATGGGAGCTATGGATCCGAGAACTTTACTTGTCAAAATTTTTGTAAATTTTGGCATGATTTTTGACCAAAAATTTTACCCCCACAGAATCGACTTTAATGTTATTTTTTATACTAATTATGATAAATACAATCGATTAAAAATATAAACTTAAAATTCTAAATTTTGAAAAAAAAATTTTTTCGAAAATTCATAAGGGGGAGTACATGGTTTTTTGACCGAAAATGTCGAAATAAACATTTTTTTCAAGTATTCAAAATACTTGGATACAGAATTAATGAAGATGTCAAACCATGATCAAAATGCCATCAAACATGAAAATTGATTCATTTTTGACATAGATGTACAAGTTTGAAATATGGGATCTTTGGATCCGAGAGCCTTACTTATTCATGAATGTTTTTTTCTGGAAAATTTAAATATGGAATTAATCGGAAGGCAAAGTCATGGTCAGAATAGCAGCAAACATTAAAGTCATCTGTGCTTTGGAAGAGTAATCAAATTTCGTTTACCGCTGTAGGAAAAATGTTCGTTTTTAATGAAATTCTCACACATAACCTCATATTGCATATTGCATATTGGAAAATTATGGTGTTTGCCGTTGTCGTTGTTGTTTCTGCTGTCCGCACTGGCGTTGAATATCCTTCATTTGCGCACTTCACACTTTATGAATGTTATTGAGCTGTGTAGGGTCTCGTTATAGCTCACAATCATCTGTCAACAATTCCCTGGGCAGCTCGTTGTCCTTAGCTTACTCGTTCGGTCCTTCCTTCCTTCTCGCTATCTATCTCGCTTGCTCAATCATCTATCGGTTCGTTTTCAATTTTCCTTAATGCCCAAAACGAAATGCTGGCAATGTCCCAATCGAATTGGCGCTTTGCACTCTGCCCTGGCGATAGAAATTCAAAACGCTCTGCATAAAACTCACTCAGGAGACCGAAACGAAGACGCAGACATATTCAATTATGACATTTCCCCCAGCTGGAAGAAATAGAAAGAAAAAGAAAAAAAAATACGAAAAAAGAAGGAAACTAGAGAATCGAGTTCAACAGAGTTGTGCGCTAAGAGGACACTTCATCAAACGAAGTGTCAACAAAGTTAAACGAGAAACTGCTGCTGCAGCGACAACTAACGGAATACTCTACTTTAATACCCTCGTTGCACGCAACGCAACGCAACGCATTTCAGGAGCCGCCCCTCCTCCTCGCTGATCCCTCATTGGCATTGCAACGCCCACGCAACGTTTTTATTCGCATTTCCGTTTGCCGCTTGTCGCTTGCCTCCTTTTGTCTCACTGCTGCAACAACAACAACAACAACTCTCCACGCTCGTAATTTCAAAACAAATATGAATGTCAAACGTGACTGAAATGCAGAAACCGAAACAGCTACAAAATCATAAGACAACAACAAAAAATTCATCTCGTCTCGTTTCTGGCTTCTGTGCCCAAAACAACAACAACAACAACAACAAAACAAAAAAAAAAAAAAACAAAACCTTGTTTCATTCTCGAAATCTCCCTCGTTGACACTTTCCAGCACTTTCCTATAGGCGAGTTCTCAATTTGAGTTATGCGTTCCGTTTCCGTATACCCTGTAACTATTGAAAAGTCAATCAGTATGAAAAGCGGATAAGCATATTATTAAAACAGAAGTATATTGACAAATCGAACAGAAATATATAAAACTAATATAAACTATAGAATTGGGTTCAATTAAAAGGCACAAAAGTTAACCTTTGACTACAGGGTAGCTTACAACCGGGTAGTTTCGCCTAAAACACTTAGATTTTTTTGTGTTCTACATTGAACATCAATGCCATTGTCGTGTCTTTGCTTGCCCCGCCCACTTGCCCGCCCCGGCAATCCCGCAACGCTGGGCAAACAAAGCGCTTCAATGTATGCAGCGAGGCGTTCCGAGAGCTCTGATTCCTGTCCAGCTTTGGCGTCTCGCCGGTTCCACTTCTGTTTGCCATTGTCTGGTGTGGCTTGCAACGCGTGTCCAGTGCGTTTCGTAGGCGATTGCCATTGTTTGTTGTTGCATTTCGGTGGCATTCAACACCTTGTTGCGGGGGGGGAGGCAACTCTCGGCGACGATCTTCATTAATATTCTATGACTTTTGCGTGAGATTTTTCTATACACACATTGTTGTTGTTTTTTTTTTGTTTTCTTTTTGCTTGAACCGAACGACTTGTCAACTTTTTGCACGTTCTCTCCAGCTCGGCCGGCCCGCCCTCAATTTGCTAGGGTATGCGATTTGTTTGACCGGATTGTGCGTCATGAATTGTTAATATTTATGCGACACTATCAATCATCAATCTTATTGTTTGCCGTTGGCCCCTTTTCGCCCCAAAACGCACATCAATCAATATTTGCATTTCTATATATTCTTCCTCATCCCCCCTCATGTGACAAAAACTGGAGCATCATCCTCTTCAAATTGAACTGAGATTTGGCTTTTGTTTTGTTTTTTTTTCTTTTCTTTTCTTAACTTTTGTTTTGTTTCCATTCGATGCGTTTTGCTTATTTGTTTGACAAATTGTTATTTTTTTTAATGTTGACCAAAACAAATGAGCAGACCCACAAAATGTTTGCGGGCTAACCGTGAGCTGAGGCTTACGTTTGGCAGCTTGTCAATTATGGCCAAAAATCTTTGAGTTTGATAGATGAATACAAAAGCAAAAAGTTGCACTAACTTGCCCAAAAAGTAGAAAGCTATTTGTACATAAAAGATAGATTTAAGGGGTAGCAAATACCTTTATATAAATATCTATAAAGTATATGTGATTTATACTGCTTTAATAAATTATAAACGCATCTGTCAACATTGTTAGCCACCCTTCTATTCGCTTCTCACACGATTTACTTGAGTAATGCCTGTGCCATACGCTTTGCTTCCAATCAATTTTAAAACCAATTAAATTCAATTTTGTTCTTTTCTCTATTTTTTTTTTTGATTACAGGTAAGTTTCACAATCGATTTAAAAGCGAACGCTGTGTTGTGGGTAAGTAAAGGCTTAAAAGAAACTGCACTGTACTGGCCAGTATTGCCGCCTAACGCGCAGCCAGAGTTGTCACGCAACAAACTGTTGCCCTTTAATCAAAAGGCAAGAGTCTAAAGCGCAAAATTAAATACAGCAAAAGGGCTAAAGAAACGCTGCAATTTTGTGCTTAATTATTTAGGGTTCTGCTGTCTTTGCATAACTATTAGCCAAAGGAGCTGCAATAAAGGCAGCAACCCTGTCGCATAGCTTTGTTTGCCCGCCACTTAATCGGCTCAAAGTTAACTACAAAAAAAAGAAAAGATGATGGGGAAAAAAGAGAAATAACAGGGCAGGCAGGCTGGCTGGCAGGCAGTCGAATCTACGTGGCACGCTGCATGCCCCAAGCTTGTGGCATGTTTTAATTGGCAATTTTGTCAGAGGACTAAAAAGTAGCTGACAGCGACAACAGCTCCTGTGTGTGTGTGTGTGCGTGTGTGTGTAACACAATAAGCCCCCGACGTTGTCACAGCTCTCGCGACATGGACATGAAACCCAAATACCCCGCCCCGCCCCACTTTGCCCCGGTTCGGTCTAGTCCCCCGTTAGGGACGCCGCCCGTACGCAGCGGGAGCAGCTGTGTTCTTGTTCTTGTTCTCGTCCTCGATCCTGTTTGTACCTTGCGCCTTTCACCCCTCCTCCCTCCACCGTGTGAGCATAAACAGAGCAGCCACTTGTCTCTCTCGCTTCGGCCCGCCCGCTACCTTTTTTTTTTTTTTGGGGGCGTAAAGCGAAAATTGACACTTTTAACAAGTCGAGAGAAGGGCAAAATACAAAAAAATTTCCTGTTGAGGGGTTTAACCCGAAATGACGGCAGGACGCGCTGAAACTGCCGTTAAGTGGCGTCCCGGTTAGTCAAAAGCTAAACAAAGGGCTGCCATTTTAGCGCCCTACCCTCCCTGCCCTACTCCTACGCCCTCCGATACTGACGCGTACTTTGCCAATTTGCGCGTTGCTCGACATTTTTCTGCTTTAATATTTCTTTTTTCATCTTAGTTTTGTTCAGCTTTTGTCGTTATTCACCTTTATTTTTTTGCACTTTGAATCGTGTTTAGAAATTAGAAAAGTTGCCGCCAGCAGCAAAAGCAACTAATGTCAATATTTTAGCAAACCCTCACCGCTTCCTACCTGCCCCGTCCCCGTCCCCGCTTAACTCACATGCGTCCACCTCAGCATGACTAAGCGCACATATTGCGCATACGCCACGTTATCAGCTTTGCTCATTTCCTGCATTTCATTTTCTGATACACTGGCAACAAGCATTATCACTTGCTCACAAAATGTGCATTGCAAACGCCATCAATTAATCAATTAATCATGCTGTCCATTTGTCCGTTTGTTTAACTGTTTCCCAAAAAAAATGATCTTAACACAACTTTCCAAATATTCCTTATTAATCAAAGCAATTGTCAAATTGGCCAAAATTAAGTATTTGTATAAAAAAAATACTTCCTTAATATGAACAAAAACTTAATAACTGTATTATATAATTATGTATTATAATGGAATATAAAAAAGCTTAACAAATATCTCGCAAACTAATCGAACTAAAATTCTGCAAGCGTATTTAGTCTTCGGCTAATCGCGCGTAACAGTTTTTTTTTATTTTCCTTTCCTGTTTTTTTTTTGTATGTAATTTTAGCCAGGCGAAATTAAGCGACGGGGCGGGGTCGTAGGGCAGTTGGCTCCGTGCGGGCGTTCATAAATCACGTTTTTTCGCTGGCTTTTTAAATTGCGCTTTTAATGTTTGAGCTCTGATCAAATTCAGATTTGCTGTCAACCAAAACTGTCCGCCATGTGTGAAATGTTGCCCCAAGTTGCGCGTCATCCAAGGCAGAGCCCTGTCCACACCCACGCCCACACACAGTGTGTGTGTGTGTGTGTGTGTGTGTGTGTGAATTCGTATCGGTTTACATTGAATTACGGCTGACTGATGACCACGTATTGGTTTCGCTGCCTCGCCTCCTCCCCCCTTTTCGCCTGCTCAACCTCCTCCCCATGTTCTTCTTCTTCTTCATTCACTTGTTCTCACACTTAATGCTCATTAAATTTATGAAAATGCAGCGCATATCAAACGAAAACTGAGATGATTTATGGCCCGCGCCAGAACCCATTTTAATGAGCTGCCCAACTGAACCGAATTTAATGGATTTCGATTCAACTTCGACTTCTCTTTCGCTTCTCTCTTTTTTTTTATTTTTTTTTTTCATTTGTTTGGAAAGCGGTAAATTGAGCAGCAATCTGAACATTGATAGAAAAAATATATATCTCTAGGGTAACGTTTGGCTGTGCAGCTTTTTTTTAATAATCTGATTTGGTGAGAATGTGTAGGATTTCAGAGAGTTACTGTAAACGGTCAAACAGCAATATTAAGGGTGGTTCTAGGTGGCAAAAAAAAGAACGTTATCTAACGGTCTGCAACTGGATACTGTTTATTAGAAAAGTTTGAGCAAAGCGCTTGTAAAAAGTAAAAATAGATTAATCACAAATATTGCATTTAAGTTGAATGTCTAAAAATGTTTAAATAATATCTGATATAGGTATGTATGAAATATCTTCCCTTATAAATCTACATATTGTCTTATGCATCTCCGTCTAATCTATATATATATATATATATATATATATATATATATTTGTGCCTTGGGAGCTAGCTCTAAATAATGACAACGCCTTCTTTTCAGGCCTGAAACGATGCCCATATATCCACTTCTCATTAAGATATCACTTTTATGCATGCACACAACCTCCCCTCCCCCTCGGAACCGCCTATTGACGCCCCCAAACTCACTAAAGTTCGCAGCTGTATCAATTTTCTGACCGCATTCAAATTATATATTACCACACATGGAAAGTTGATGCGCAGGCGTATCAAAAGTAAACTGGACACGGCTTAATCTTCCAGTGTGTGTGTGTGTGGGTGTGTGTGTGTGTAGACCTAATTTAAGCCAAGTGAGGCCATGTCTGGCAAAAGTCCTGAACCCCAATGTCAGTTTATTGTTTGTATGTTTGTCCATTTGGTGTTCATTATGTTTGATGTCCATTAATGACCGTGTTGTCTATGCTTATAATATCATTAAAATGGACAGACACCCACACACCCACACACACCCACTCAGATACACACACACACACACACACACGCTCGTCGTGTCGTGTTGATATTAACACTTAAATTGTCTCAGCTAAAGTGAAGCTTGATAAGCGCGTGAACAGATTTCTTGTGGCCTTCGCATACCTTCTCCTCACCCGCTTCTTTATAACATACACACACCTCCCCCCCACTCCCTTTACCCCTCTTCAATTTACAAGTTAACTGTCTTAAATGTCGCTGTAACTAAACTAATTCCATCTGTGACATAACCTTGAATTCCTGGCAAAAACCAAGCAACTGTCTCAAGGTGACAGCACGGCAGGATACTTGGCAGTCAACACACACCCCCTCCCCCCTCCCCCACCCCTCAGAATGGATGCACTTAATGCAATTCCGCTTATTTCTAGCTAGCAGGCAGCCACGCCCACTCGTATCCAACGCCCCCGCTGTGTTTTCTCGCCTCCACCGCCCAACATTTTCCGCACATTTTTCTCAGTATTTTCTCCAACTGTGAAATTCCTTTTGCCGCATTCCTCTGTTACTTATCTCGAGGCGACGCCTGGAAAATTAGTTTCCTTTAAAGTTTTCCACTTTATAATGAGTTTATTATGCCATCAATTTAAGTGGAATTTTATAAATAACACAAATTCATTTTATTTGCTTCAATTTTGCATTTGTGAAGACCTTTCTCCGCGGTTCTCATAAAAAGAAAACCGCACAGAAACATTTCTTAACATACGAATCTTTCAGATATTTTATGTAAATAAATGTAAGATTATAACAAATTCTGTAAAATGATATGAATCAGTTTATATATATATTTATATTAAGTTTTTTTGGTATTTTTTTTTAATTTTTATTTATATTTTATTTTACTTTAATTTCAACACATTTCCGAGAACCAAACTGCACATCCCGCTGCCTTATCGCATTGGCAACACCCTGTAAATGCTTAATCGGGCTTTTCGGCTTCCTGTCGACTAACGCTTTCTTATCGCTGGCCCATGCCAAATGCTGTTATATATACATACGTATTAAATACAAAATACTATACCATAATTTTCGAAACACTACCCAAAAAAAAAAAGAAAAAAATCGATAAGCGACAAAACGCCCACAAAATGAGGCTTTTCACTGTTCTTTTTGTGTGTGTATTTTTTATTTATTTATTTTTTTTTTTTTGCCGATATCTAGAAAACAGTCTGATAAATACTTAGATATTTATATATGCCCCATACCACCCCTTGGGGCCCAAAAACATCGTTTCGATAAACAACTCCGCTGATTTCCATATTGTCTCTGTCTCTGTCTCTCTTCTCTATTTCTTGCTATATGTAACTCTGGAGTTTTTGTTGGTCCCCCGTCTATGATAAGTCGACTTTACATACGTGTATTTATTTTTAGTCAATTGCGTTTTGCCGCTGCTTCGCATTAAATGCAAATGTTGGGCGGCAGCGACAGCGCTGGCTCTGACGTCAGGTGAAAGCATTAGCCCCAGAGTTCCGTTTCAATCGCAGGTAGCGTGGCTTGTTACAACAAATACCCTGTAAGTGAACCTAAACAAATAAACAGGTTTCAACTTGCTTGCAAATATAAAAGTGTGAAAAGAAACTAATTTGAAAAATTAATGTTAACTGTTATAAATAAAAGTTTTGGATAAATTTCAGAATTGTTAAGAATTTTGCAATAACTAATAGACAAAAATATAAGAAGAATAATTTTTAAAATTTTATATTTTTTTATATTTTTGGAATTAAGAATATTTTGTAAAATCTAACATTATTTTGGAGTTTGAATTTATTGTTTATGTATATTATCTGAATTTTAATACTAAAATTTCGTATTTTTAGAATTCTTTTCAAGGCTTTTTTTACAGTTAGGCGTTTAGTTTATATACCACTAAATTGACTGGGTATCTTGTAGTCATGTTCGACATTTTATTATTATTCTCTAATCCAATGAGCTCATTGATAGTTAACCGGAGTTATAATGCGGGCTTTTATGATAATATCAGAAAAGAGAGATAAAAGAAAAATTGTGATTATCGGAGAACACACACTATATTCAATATACATAAATTGTAACAGATTTGGGAACTACATATATGTATGTGTTTATGTATTTTACTTTTATGTAATATACTATATGTATAATCCAATCAAATTGCCTTGCCCGATGATTTAATGGCTCGTAATGCGATTCTTCATTGATCTACGCCCCCATTTAGTGCGCCTCGTTTTGACCCACAAAAATGGAGGACACAAACAAGACAGGGGAGAGATAATAATAAAAAAAAATCATAACAAAACATAAAAACATTGCACAAATGTGTTTGTCATTAACCGTTTTATCTGTGACTCTAATAAAAATCGCTTATTTATACAGCACACACACGCACACACACACGCACACATGTTTACTCATTTATTTATTTGGATACACATTTATATTTATTTTCCCTTTTTGCGATAATTTTGTCGTGCGACGACATCGACAACAACAACAACAATAAGAATTGACGATTGTCAAGCAACATGCAATAAATGTTTGTTTATAGTAGTGTGCGTGTATTGGTGTGCCGCTATGTGGGCTGCTGCGGGCTGAGCAACGTGGCAGGAGCAGTCAGTCGCAGTCGCAGCGCAGCGACAGCGTCGCGTTAAGCCAGCAAATGGTCAGCGTTAGTCCGTTTGCCTTTGGCAAAGAAGCCGCACAAATTGATGAGTCGTCAAAGCATTTGGCGATGCTGGCAGCGACGTTGCGTCGCAGCTGCAGCGTAACGGCAAAAGGAGTGTGAGAGAGAGAGCACCGAGTGAGCGAGTGAAGGAAAGAACGTCAGAACTCGAACGGGAACGGGAACGCGAGCGTGAGCGAGAGCGAGACCGCGCACAACTGATAAGGAATAAGAATGATGAAAGCAAAGAAAAAACTAATAACGAGCATTTAATTTCTTGACAACCTGTAAACGAAATGAAATGAGGCGAAATGATCAAAGTTATGCACACAAGATAAACTAAGAGAATAGAAGAGAATGACATGAAGTGTGCACACATACAAACATACGTGTGTAAGTGTGTGCGTGTGTGGGGAGAGCACAGCTGAAGTGTGGGCAAATATTAAATGCCAACTGTGCGTTGCGAGTGGAAAGCAACAGAAGTCCAACAGTCGCTTTGCGTAACAGTTGAACAAACAAAGATGCCAAAGAAAGATGCTGCGCTGACGTTGGCGTTGGCGCTGGCGTGCGCGTCGCTGCCTGCGGCTGTTACCAGCAGCTAAAGCAAATACACGAGAGCGGGGGTGGCACAGCTGCGGAACGCGACGGAACGCGTCGCGTCGCTGCGACCGCGGCTGATTATTTTAACGCATTTACACCCCGGCGACGCTGGCGTCGCACCAGCATAAAAATTGCAAGCGAAAGGCGGCCGATAAGCAAGTGACGTAGGCAGTGCGAAGCAGCAGTTTTCACACACACACACACACACACACACACACACAGGCACACACACACAATACATGGCCTCATCCCTTGGCTTGTATTTTCCATATGGGCGCATTTATACGCATTCATTTTCAATTGAAAATTCCGCTTGTTAAGCCCGCAACCGCCCGCCCGCCCGCACCCTCACCCGCACCAGCGTTACTGTCCTACTGTCAGTTTGTCGTTTGTTTTGCTATTATCGTTGCTTTTGCTTTGCTATTGCTGCTTGTGCGACCCGCTGCCCGCTGCCCGCTGCCCGCTCCATATGCGATTTCTTGCTGGCTTTGCGTATGGAATTTATCATTGGTTCTTGTTGTTGTTGTTGTTGCTGTCTTTTTATCAACTGATATATTTTTTTTTTATATATATTTGTTTTTTTTTTTTTGCTCTTGGGGTTTTCGCTTTAGCTAACGCGCTGCAAATGCAAGCCATATAAACTTGTTATTTTCCATTGAAAATTGCTTTCTGTGTGTGTTTGTCCCTTTTTTATTATTTTATTTTTTTTTTTTGCTGTATCTTTCGTAACTTGATCAAATTTGCCTGATTTGCTTTACAATTTCAAAGCTTTTCCAATTTTCATGACCAAAGCGCTCTGTTATCAATGATAACAACGAAATTTTTGTCGTTACTGTGATGATGACTTGACTTATCGCAATGCAAAAAAAAAAAAAGAAAAAGAAAACTTTTTAGGGGAAAACACAAAATTGAGGGGAGAAACAAGTTAGTTGTTCTACAAAAAAAGAAGTGCATAATCATTGGTAACTCCCCAATTGTTGTATAAGACACGGCGGCCCTATTATTGTCTATTTATAGTGGGCATCAATCACTTAAGCACAGGTAAACAATCGAAAAGCCAATCTGTCGCTTTTGATTTATGGGAATTTCTAATGTTCGCATAGAAACGGGTTTCTCTATGCTCGCAGATCCGCAGATATATTTTTTTTGCTCAGTTCTCGTGACGTGTTTTGTTTGATTGGGTTTCTATTGAAAAAGGCCTGAAAATGGTTAAATATATAAATCTTTGAAAAATAATCAAAACAGTCGAATTCACTGTTACAATAACTGTTTGTAGATATAATTAATAAATGTATTAAATTACTTTTTTTATGAATCAGTGTTATTTTCAAGCCTTTCTATGCACTTCTCAGTTAGTGTTGTATGACAGCGCAGTTAAACAGTTGTTTTTGGTGAGAAAAATGCGGAAAACTCGCCCATCAACTGTCAAATGTTGCAGTTCCTTTTGACATTTCCACTGGCAAACGATTTTTTTTTTTGGGTTTATCTTTATGGCCACTTTGGAGTTGCCCACTATAATAAATTCCATTTAATGATCATGTTGATTGGACGTGGCCAAAGGCGGAGACGTCGCGACTGAAACTATTTTTCCGAGTCTATAGCCTAAAAGCAGCAACAACAATAACGCGACCAAAAAAACGCATTATATTTTATATGATTTATGTTTACGAGCTGCAAACACACAAAAGCCAAAAGGCAAAAAAAAATGAAAATAAAAATAAATAAAACAAAATACAAACATTCACACGAAAATTGGCTTGAAAAGCCATCATAGGAAAAATGGTCAAGTCCCAAAACGACGCCAACGTCAGCAGCGATGCCGACGTCAAGCGCAGCGCCAAGCCGCCAGCTGATGCGACTGACAAAAATTACAGGGGAAGATATGTAGGAGCGCGCCTGAGATGCTAACGTTGACGTTGACGTTGCCGCTGACGTCGACATCGACATCGACTGCTCTGCCGCAGTTGCCAATTGCTGGGCTGCCGAGCGTTCAAATTTGTTTCTCACGCGTTCGCCAAATGCCAAAAAACCACTTGTTTTGAGTTTTTTGGCGAACACAAGTGGTAGGGAACGGCGGCGTTGGCGACGCCGGCGGCTTTCGGTCGAAATCATGACAAAAGTGACGCCAGCGCAGACGCCGATGGCAATTAACGTCGTTTTACACGCGAACGTCGAACGAAAAAGTACCAAAAGCGAACGGCTGAAAAATTGATGAATGAAGTAATAATTGCCTCAATATGCTCGACTTTTGCTCCACTGTGCAAAATTGGGTGGTGGCGCTGCGGTTGAGTCAGACAACGACGACGACGTCGTTGACGTTGACGTCAACGCAGCTCCCTTACTCTCACTCTCACTCTCTCTCTCTCTCGCTCTCTTTGTGTCTGTCCTACTCATGTTGGCGCTCTCGGCTATACGAAAAAGCCGAAAAAAAAAACACCCCCGCCACAATTGCTTTTTTCCGGTGGCAGAGTTTGTTGTTCGAAGCGGGGGTGAGAGAGAGAGAGCGCCTCGTGAACACTGTGCAGTAGCGGCGCTGCGAATAGTTCCGTTTGTGCCCGAGACATCGCCGCATACCGGCGCTTTTTTCTATTACATATTTCTATTCTGCCGCTCCGCTCTCACAGCCGGTTCTGCCAGACAGCCGCCCATTCATTCACATGAGGCGCACTCGCTCGCACTTGCAGGAGAGTGCGGCGCACGTCTCAGTCACTCAGTTTGTCACTCTCTGCGGAGTGCGCTCTTTTGTTTGAGCACTGCGCATGGATCGCTCTCCACCGGTTTCTGGATTTGTGTTTGTCGTCGCTTGGCTTTGCGTTCAGTTTCATTTTAATTTTTGTCGTGGCCAGTTCGTTGTGCGCGTGGTTCAAGCGAAGAAATTCAAACAATATTTGAAATCAGCTGGACTGGACACTGTCACTGTCACTGTTTGTTCGTACGTTCGTTCTGTTTGTTCAAAGCTCGCAAAAATTTTGCTACGTGTACGCGCCGACGACAAAAAACAGCAAAAACACAACTCTAGCTAGCTAACTGTGTTTGTGCATACAGTTTCTCGTCTCTATTCATCTCTCTTTTTTTTTTCTCTTACTGTGCATGTGTATGTGTGTATATTGCGTGTGCTTAACTTAAAGCTGACGTCTCGTCATCATCCTCAACGTCAACAACAACAACAACAGCAACAACAACCACAACCATAGCAAGAGAGCAGCGACTAGAAATTATTGCAAAAATTATAAATTAAAACAATAAGGTAGTGAAATATTATCGTATGTGCGGTTTTTTCATTGTTTCCTCTGCATTGCCTTCTTCGTCGTTCGTCTCTGTCTGTCATTGTATATATATGTATGAGTGTCGGTGTGCGAAACGGCATTAAAAATATAAAAATAGCAATAGAAAGTTATTAAAACGTTTTGCAAAAAAAAATTTAAAAAAAAAAAGAAAAGGAAAAAGCCGCAGCAGCAGTGAGCGAACGCAAGCAAAAAAAAATACATACATTTTTTTTTATACACATCAAAAACAAAAGGAAAAGAAGCAAAGTCAAGAAAAATAGTTAAAGCTTACGTTGCCGCTCTGACATCGCAATCGCGCGCTCTCTCTCCCTTGCTCTCGCTTACTCCTTACGTCGCTGCCAACGTCGCAGTCGCCGTCGCCGACAACGTCTACGTTTCGGGGCGCACTTGAAAACGTCGCAAAAGTTTGTAAACAGCAGAAAGCTTTGTGCAGCTGTGTGTGTGCGTGTGCTCTTGCGAATTTGCGCGTATGTGTGTGCAATAGAAAAGTGAGGAAGCAGCGGCAAAAAGCAAACGCCATTAACGTCGCTCGTCGTCGTCGTCCCAGCAGCAGCAGCAGCAGCTGTCAAACACAAAACAAAGTAAATAAACGCAATTGCCCAAAGGGCATAATTTTAAGTAGGCTCTCAAAGTGTCTTCTTTCTCTTGCTCTCTCGCAAATAATAGGCATAATTAATAACAAAATAGAATCCAACTATTAATGTTTTGCTCTTGTTGTGTCCTCTGTGCGTGCGTGTGTCGCTCTCTATTGTCTGTTTTTTTTGTTTTTTGTTTTTTTTTTATTAATTTTATTTTTTTTGTATTTTTTCGGCGGTACGCTCTTTTGTCGTATTGCGCCCACACACAGAAATTCGGCGTAAAAAAAAGCGGTCATAATAAAGTTCAATGTCTGCCGTAACAACAACAAAGGCAACAGCAAAGCAAAACATTTTTGCCGAATTTCGTTTAAATAAAATATATTGCCCTGCTTTTGTTTTTGTTGCTGCTTGCTTGCTTGTGTGAAAAATTAAATGAGCCACAGCCGACAGCTTTTGTCTATGTATGCGTGTGCGTGTGTGTGTGTGCAGAAAATTTCATAGCGGCTTTTATTTAACTTCTCTTCTTCTTATTTTTTTTTGCGAGTCAAGCTTAGCCGCTTTTAGTTGTTTCTATAATTTTAACCGTTGCTCAAATGCCAAGCGTCAAGAATAAGGCAAGGCAAGCAAGAATGAGACAGAGAGAGTGTGTGTGTGTGTGTGTGTGTAGGATACGTTGAGAGGCACACACAAACACACACACACACACACACACACACATTTGCTCTCTCAAATTATTAGCGAATTTTATAGCGGTTAATTTTGGCTTTAAAATTGAAGTTGAGTGTTGGTAAATCAGCTGATTTGTTCAGTATTGTGTAAGTGTGTGCGTGTGTGAGTGTGTGAGTGTGCGTTGCTTTGAATGGGGCAACCCTGCTTGTCATTATTTACTTGTGCAATAAAGTGTGCTCATACATAATTAAATTGTCACGTATGGAGTTTTATATATTTACTTAACTTTAAATTTGTTTTAAATATGCAAATATTTTTTGTTGTTTTTGAATGGTGCGCTGTTCTCTTCTACAACTTCAACTACAACTACAACAACAACTGTCTCTCTGTCTCTGTCATTTGTCTGATATGTCTGTACGATTTGCATTTGTTTCTAGGCTTACCAGTGGGTTAATCAGCTGAGCACTTTGGAGGTTAGTACTATTATTATGCCAAAAACAGCAGGCTTTTGTTTCATTTCTTTTTATCTCTCACATATATATTCTATATGCTGTTGCTTTGCGCGCTTATCTTGATTTGTGTTCATTTTGTTCTTGTTTTTTTGTCACATTTTTTGCAAACATTTTAAAATGTTTTCGTTTGTGTTTTTGTTCTTTTTGTTCTTTTCAACTTATCACGAGCTTGTTTTGCGGCGATTAGTCAGCCCCGCGTGAGAGTGCACCCAACAGAGCCCCTTATGCCGACGCCTCAGGCCCAACCCATTCCTGCCAACCCCCCGCTCCTGATTAGCCAGCTCGCCCGGCCGCCCGCTCCCTTCCGTTCCTCGTCGTCGCTAAAGTCCAAGGTTAAACCCTTTTGTGAGGGCAATGTATCTGACGCGAATTTTCGGTGTCACGTCGACTCCTTCTCGACTTCTTCTCTTAGTTTCTTCTTCTTTTTTTTTTGCACTCTTTTTTTTTTATTATTTACTTTGTATCTATGTCTGCGCGCAACCCTTGCTAAAATTGCTATGCAGTAGCCGTAGCAGATGGGGGGAAGGGGGGGAAGCTTCAACAAAACTTTCTCCGTGACACACACACACACACACACACACACACACACATATGCACATATAAAAAGTTGCAGTCATTGCACCCTCCTCGACTTTGTAGTTGCTCTCTCAATCGCCTTTCCTCGCTCGCTCGCCTCCCCCTCCCGTCTATCTTTTCGCTCTAGTTGCCTCCCTTCGCCTGTGCACTTGTCTCACCTAACAGATATCGTTAACCTGCCTGGCCAAATAACAGCAGCAACAACAACAACAACAACAACCCCCTTAGGGCGGATGTCTTTGTTTTATTTCGGTAACAAAGTAAAAGTTGTAAAAACAAAAAAAAAACGTGCAAAACAGTCGTGAGCAAGGGGATGGAGATAAAGCGATAGAGAGAGAGAGAACATGACCAACAAAATACAAAATACAACAAAAAAAAAGAAGAAAACTCTGCTGACGTCTACAGGCGGCTTTAGCTGCTGCTTCTTCTTAGACTTTGCTCATCTTTTTAACGCTTTTGGCTTTCAGGTTTTATGTCCTGGCCGACGCTTTTATGGTTTGTTTGCAATTTTTGATTTACATATTCCCTTTTCGTTTCGCATTTTATTTATTTATGTTGTTTTTTTTTTTGGTGGGGGGGGGGGGGGAGCTGTACAACTCGCCCCACCTGTGGTTCACTGGCTGAACTTATCGCGCGGCGTCGTCAACTTCCTGGACTTGCCAGGATACGAACACAACACAGCAATTTGTTAGGAAAGTTACCCCTAGCCCCGCCCCCTCTTTTTCGCCCTTTGGGGGTTGCTTTTGGCATCGTGTGTGTTTGTTGTTGTTGTTCCACATCTAGTTTTTGTTTTTGTACGTGCTTAAAAATGCAAATCCATCAAAATATACACAAACAGAAAACAATATGAAAAACGCAGCCATAACAAAAATAATAATGGAAAATGCTCAAATCACATGCAACGCAATTTTCTCGCAGATTTTAACAAAATAAATATTCAAAAGAGAAAAAACAAATAAATAAATAAATAAAACTAACATCAACAAAGGTCGCTCAACATTTCTCTTTTTCCGTTTCCTCAATTCATTCTAGATACATTTAAAAATAGTTACCAACTTGGTAACCCAATATTTTACACTAATTGAATTGATCAGGGCGCATTAGCCAAAATATCAAATTTAAGTCAACAGTTTCTCAACAAAATGGACTCTAAAAGTGTTTGAAAAGGCTCGTAAGGTTACTTTTGTAAAAAAAAGAGTGAGGGCAAACTTTAAGAATTCGAAATTTAACGGTAGTTTGCTGCAAAATTAGGAGCAAAAATTTCAAATATTTTGGGGAAAAAAATTCAAATTACAAATTTTACACTGTTTACTGTTTGAATTCACAATAAGAAATATGTAGGAAAATAAATTACTTTCACAGAAAATTTTGTAATTTCTTTTAATCGAATTTCGAAAGTATATGAGGGCCGAATCAGAATTTACAAGAACTAATGAAAGTGAAACGTTCCATTTCTCTGATTGCCATTAAATATGCAGGCTACAAACATGATTTCTAAATAAATTGCTTTTTCATCAAATTACTTAAAAATTTAGCTAATGTCGAATGATATTCCTCCTCAATAGATTAGAGATTGATGTGTCGTTATATATATTATATTCTATATATATAAACACGTCAAGTCAAGTTTTTGTAGTGGCTGTTGCACTTGCCAATCTCTGAATACAAAACCAGAGGCCTTTTAAATAATAATTGTGAATTCCCAGAATTCAGATACACACACTGCCGCTAATGGCGACTCTTATCAGCACACACACACACACACACACACACACACACACACACACACACACACACACACACATATTGCAGCTCCCGTCACGTTCGTTTAACAGCAACAACAACAACAACAAGCTGTCACTAAGTGTACGATAAAAAAATACTTCCACAAGTTCCATAAACAGCGCGTTTTCTTATCAGTTTGAGCAAAAACACAAGAACAAGGGAAATTATGTCAACTGTTATTTTACTTTTTTTTTTGAGAGAGTATTCGTCATCGAATTGAAACCAAATCGACGGCTGCCAGGCACCGGCATCTCGGCTATACGATCGCTTTGGCGAGTCGACCCGGCGATCAAGTGACGCAGCCGACACAGAATCGAGCTTGATTTTCGCTTTCTGTGGAACTGCTGCAGCGAGGTGTGCGGCGGTGTCGTTGGTGACTCAACAATGTAGAATTTCAATAAACATTCTATATACATATATATATAATATCGATTAGAAAAGCAAAAAGTCGCAACAACAACAACAACATTGAAGTACGCTTTCCAAGCTCTGCCACAATTTAAAGTTGTCATTCTGATGATGTCAGCAATTTGGGCAATTTTTGAACAGAACTTGTTTCGACGAATAGAATAAACCTGACTGCAAAACGAATTGAGTGAAATTTTGGTTATCTGAAATGAACCCAAGAGAGGAGTTATACTTTAAATATATAAATAATATGAATATGAAATTACGTTAAATTACATATTTTATTACAATTTTTTTTATCTATATAAAAATTTCAATTCATGATATTTATTATTCAACAGTCCAAAAAGTTTAATATGTTAAAGAAGATTAGTTTTTGTTTACAACTACAACTGCAACTTTTTACTTTTCCTATCCAAAATGTGTGGTTTTTGTCAGCGCTTGCAGGTGCTTTTTATGGCCCCATTTCTTTTAGTGCACTTTGCCCCTGCCCCCCTCTACCAGGCTTACCTCACGTGACCCCTCTGTGACGCAGATTTTAATTTAAAGCACAGTAAAATTGTGAAACTTTCGTTTTAGTAGAGATGCATTAAAAATAAAAAAACAAATCTAAAGGTTAACACAATTGAGTGCGTGTCTGTTTGCGTTTGTGTTTTCGTTTCATTTGCTGTGCTTTCAAATGACTCATTTTCAATTACACACACACACACACACACACATACGTCTGATCGTAAGCATATTTAGCTTAGATTACACTTGCGGCTTCAGCTATTGTTGTTGTTGTTGTTGTTGTTGTTGTTGTCACTGCTGCAGTGTAATTAACGTAGGCGTTTTACGTGTGTGTATACCGCCCTCCGTCTGCGCCCGCCATTTTGCCGTTCATATCATCGCTCTGGGGACGCATTTGTTGCCGCGGCACATGCGGCGTATGAGTGATAAAAACATTTTGTGTGCTTTCCCTTTAGCCCATTTGTTATCGCTGCCGCTGCTGCTGCTGCTGCTGTTGTCCGTTTTGGGTATTAGCTACCTGCAGTTGTTCCTGTTGTTTGTTGTCCAGCGAACAACAACAACAACAACAACAACAGCTGAACCAGCTGAATATCTAAATAGCCGCCGAATTGCTTGTTTCATTTGCAGTGCATTTGGCTAATTGTTTTAATGGCTTTGCATGTTGTGTGAAGTTTGTTTTCAGCGGTGACTTGCACTGATTGAATTGCCCAGATGCAACAAATGTCAAACAGCAAGAATATGGAAAACATTTAGAAAAAAACCCAATTTTTAAAGCGAGCTCTTCGTAAATATAAAAACATGAGAATATTTCATGCATTACCTGTGCCGATTTCAGTAGAATTTCTTTTGAATAATAAAATTTCTGTGGAATTCGATTTCAAGTAAACACACACAATATTTCTCATTGGCAATTGCTCAATAAATTTATAAAGACTTATTGGAACAATTGGCTAATAAATTCGATTTTATACAAAATAAACCATTTTGCGGCAGCTTAATTGTAATTGGCTCTAGTTTATGCATGAGTATTTTGTATCTTTGGTATTTGTTGTGTTTTTTCAATCAATTTTCATGTTTTACATTTTGTTTGAACTCGCAACCTTTTCTGCATCGCTTTAAAGTTTTCACCTGCTTTCACTTGGTTTTTGTTTGTATTTAGTTCGTTTGTCTAATGCGTCTAATTGACAGCTCAGCTTGGTTTTTGGCCATTTGCCCCTCCGCCTCACCTGTGACCCCTTTGACCCCGTTTGCACAACCCCTGTTAATTTTGAGTTGGAACAATTCAATTAAAATTCGAAGCTTTTAAGGCTTTTGGGCAGCCACCTGACAAATGTTGTACCACTAATGCCAATGTTGCACTCAGCAGCACAACAACAACAACAAGAAAAGCAACAACAACTACTTTCGACATTGACACTCTGTCAATACTCATACAAGCGTATTAATACAATGGTTCTCTCTCTGTGTGTGTGTGTGTACACTTTTCTCCGACAGCACACAACCACTGCCTGTGGCCCACAGCCACAGCCACCCCCTGCCACTCCCCTTGCCGCACGCCGTACCCCCCGCAGCGTTGCGGCTGGCCAAGAAAACCACTTAGAGAGCGCCAGCAGCATTTTGGTTGGTTTTGTGCTTGACTTGACTTGCTTTCAAATAACTTAACAACGAGCGTGGCAGGAGAGGAGGGGTGTGCAGGCAGGGGTATTGGGTGGTTGAGTGGTGCTACTTCCTGTCACACACGCACACACACACACTTACACACAAGCGCACATTCTTGCACACATATTTGTGTCAAGAAAAGCGTTTGCTTTCTTTTTTGTCAGCTTGCAAATTAAATTTAAATACCCGCATTTTCATAGCAGTGTCGCAAAGGGCAGAGGGAGTGAGTGTTAGTAGAGCGGGCAGAGAGAGAGAAAGGGGGAGGGGAAGCTTTGTATGTTGTATTTAAGAGGTTACTGTTACTTTGTATTCGTGCTGCTGCTGTTGCTGTTGTTGTTGTTGCTGCTTTTGCTGCTTTTGTTGTTCTGCACACAAAAACGTGTTGTCTTTGTCACTTTGCCAAAGCAGCGTGTGTGTGTGTGTGTGTGTGTATGCTACTGGTGTGCGTTGAGTGCCGTAAAGCCCAGGCAAAGCCCGCGTGCCGGCCAGATTCAAGCACACTCACCTCCCCCTCTTCCCCTTTGCCCCTTTGCCCATGCCATGTCTCGTGTGCTCATGCATTTGAGTTAAGTGTTACTTCCGCTCTGCACGCATTCACGAGTCATTCATTCGCATCCATTCATTATTCAAACATAAAAAAGAACGCGCAAAGGAGGGGTATTCAATTTGAATGAGGCATTGGCAAAGCATAGATACAAAGAAAAAAAAAAACAAAACGAAAATGAAAAGGTGTCATCAAATCAGTTTTAGCTAATTACAAATATATATTTTAAACAAATACACAAACATAAACTGAAAAACCTGACTTTAATTAAGTCATTGAAGTATTTCGTGTTTAATTGTCAAAACTGGTTGCAACGTTTTCACGACAGTTCAGTTCAGTTATTAACGGTCTAATCCGCCCCACTGACGACTTTTTTGCCAGCTAGAATTCCGCACTTAACTCCCTATGCCAAAGAGAATTCAGCTTGACGCAATTTCCGATCACGTTCTGCAGCTTTATTTGATTTATTTGCAACTGCTTTTCAGTTGTCTCTTTCTCTCTCTCTCTGTCTGTCTCTCTCTTTCTTGTTCTTTAACTGGTCTCACAAAGTTTTGCACGTTGTCACATAAATTATTCGCATAGTGCAGAAATTGTCGCCGTGATTAGTGGTCATTGCTAATGTGGAAGCGATGTTAAATATCACGCGCCATATATTTATTATCAACATATAAATACAACTGTATAAATATATATATATAATAAACACCTCCCCCCAGTTACACACACATATATCATCAACATCATCATCATCATCGTTGTGCGGGTCGAAGCGTAACGAAAGGTACCACAATACATATATATTATATATAACATATATATATATATATATATTTGCTAGTCATGAGAGCTGATATTTATTGCTTTTTAGGGTGAGCTTAATCGACGCTGAGGTGGGGCAATTACAACAAATTAGATAGTTTGCTTTTGTGGGTGGCAACGCGTTGTTTGTGCACAAAGATTTTCAGGAGAACTAAAGTCAGATATTTAAGCATTATGTAAATGATGCCAAACGATAATTTTGATTATTGCTCTTTCGCGAAAAAGTAGAAAAACTAATATCAATTTCTAAAACTCTGCTCTGCTCAAAGCACAAACAAACGTTCTCTCTCAGACTCGTTTGCTAATTGGCTGCCAATCATTCGCTTAACCTTTTATGGGCGAGCTACGGCAACGACTTGTTAATTGGACAGGCTCAATTATGGCGGCCATCAGAGACAGGGATTGATACCGTTAGGCATGGGGCATCCCAGGTATCTAATAAGCAGACACGCCGCCAGACCACTCGGCCGCCACACCTCGCGCTCGTTTGCGCATGCAATCGCCTTTTAGCTAATTAATCGAACTCATCAACTGGGTATTAAAAAAAAGTGAAAGAAGAGGAACGGGGGAGGTTGGAGAAAAAATGCAAATATCAACGGCAGTCGCAGTCGAGCTGACTGACGACTTTTGACCTTTGAACAGTGAGCGACGTAACGAAGCGACAATTCCAGTTAACTGCTGGCTGCAGTTGAGGCCAGGACTTTGTCCACTATACAGTTATAGGCAGGCAGGCAGGCAGGAAGGAAGGCAGGCGGCAGACTTTGTCAGCTCGTCGCTTGGTTCTCATCAACAGCAATTTCTATTAATATTCCATTTCCTGCTAAAAGCCTTCAATTAAAATCTTATTTACCAATTGTAGTTGTCGCTGTTGTTGTTATTGCTGCTGCTTGCTACCCTTTTCTGCATACACCTACAAACACACACACACACACACACACACACACACACACACACACACACACACACACACACACACACACACACACACACACACACACACACACACACACACACACACACACACACACACACACACACACACACACACACACACACACACACACACACACACACACACACACACACACACACACACACACACACACACACACACACACACACACACACACACACACACACACACACACACACACACACACACACACACACACACACACACACACACACACACACACACACACACACACACACACACACACAACACTTTATAAATGCTAAAAATTTATTATGCCAGCCCAGAGAAACAATGCAGAAACATGCTACTTTCGACCCTTGTCAATAAGGGCAAAGTGTCGGCGTACGAGGAGGGTTAGGGGGTAGGGCGTAGGGGGGGGAGTGGCTGGGCACTCTAGTTAGGATCTGTTCAATGTGTGGCCCAATCTTGACCTCGTTTAATATTTGAACTCCCAACTAATCGGGCTAAAATGTTTTCAGTGTTTCATTAACGATAAATTGTTGCATGCAACCAACTCGCTCGCTCGCACACACTCGCTTTCTCGCTCTGTTTAGTCGGATGCTTATCGCTATTGTATATATGTATATATCAGAAATAACTTGACTGATAAAAACTGTTAGAAAAAGAGAGCAATTTTAAAAGTTATCGTTAAGTAATCGATAATTGTATACATACAGCAGAAATGATATATATCGTTTTCATGGCTTTTAATTACATTTATATTTTTTGGGTGCCACGTTGAGAGAGCAACACTCCAAAGGGCTACAGTGAACTAGTGTAGCGTAGCCCTGCTCCTGACCCCCTCCCTCCCCCTTCTCCTGCTGCTGCCGCTCCTGTCTCCATTTTCGTGGTCTACTCTGGCTGGCAGACATGGTCCCCAGATGGGTTCAATAGCTGCTCGAGCCGCTTCATTTTGCCCATTTCCTTTGTGCACTCTTGACTCATCGGTCATTTTATCTGAGTGTTTTTTCTTCTTCTTTTACTTCTACTTTGTTCTCGCTCTCGCTCGCTCATTTTAGTCGCTGCCAGTCAAGTTGCGCCAGTCGCCCACTCAATTGAGTTATCGTCTTTAATTCAATAAAAATTATTGCATTTTATTGTTGCGACAGACGCCAAGTGGCTAGCACCGCCCACCCCCACCCGCCATCCCCCACGCCCCTTGCTCCTGCCGCCTTATTTGTATTTCTGTATACATCCCACATATTTGCGTATCACGACAAGTTCAAGTACTTTGAGCCAGTAGCAGCCGCCGCTTCCGCTCTGCTTCTTCATTTGTGTTTGCATCTGTATCTTGAACATGTATCTGTATCTGTATCTGTCTCTGTATCTGCAGTTGGCATGAAATTTAAACTGCTGTCGCTTTTACATATCTTCTTAAATGCCAGCCAAGGGGTTACACACACACACACAAACACACCTCCTCCTCCCCCTCCTCATCATCGGCAGCGTCTTTAACCAGACGCAGACATTGCTTTTCCATCTGTCAGATTCTTTTGCTGTGTTTGCGCAGCGTTTATTCAACTTGAGCGAGGGAAAGTGTAGCATGTGGTTTTCCTTATATACATTATGACTAACAATGGGGCTTTTATGATTGTGACATTCTTTAAGATTATTACGATGATGATAATACGACTACCGTTGAAAGCGCTTTCCAGCTATAAACGTTCGCCCCAAACCCAAATCAATCAAACGCGAGTGCAGAATCATTTCCATTGTGGCCGTAAATTTCAAGCTTGATGAAAAACTCCTTGTTTAATCATTAAAAAAAAAGAACACAATGAGAAGAAAATCAACAGTAGTTTGATTAGTCCGCTTAACCCAAACCAATCAATACCCACTTAAATAAACAGAACCCTTTTTCTTTTTGCTGATTAAATATGTTTATTTTAGCTATTTAGTTATGGAAGCGCTCCTTTTTTGGGTTTTTATTGCCTATGTTTTGGCAAAAAAAAAAACATTGTTGTATTTGCGGCTCATAAATTATGCAAATTATGTTTGTTGTTGGGCCAAAAGGTGAGGTGTGGGCGGTGCTCTGGGTTATTATGCGAGGCAATTGCCAGGGATTAGCAGGCAGCTCACACTTTTGGCTGCGTTTTTATTCTTCTTTTTTTTTGCAGCTAGATTGAAAAATCCGCCGTCGGCTCTGCTATTGTTATTTATATTTCTATATAAACATTATTGTTGTTGCTTTATTTATGCGCATTTATTATTGCAACAACAACCAAAAAAAAAATAAAAATAAAATACAATAAAGAAAGCAAAAGTATTTGTGTCAAGCGACAAAAGAAAAAACTTGCACATTTTGCACAATATATATATATATATATATATATATATATATATATAAATATGTAAAAACAACTCGAACACAAATTTATGTGAACAAATGCTGAGAATGTTAAATTATGCAGAAATGAAATAGTAAATCCTTCAACATTAACATTTAAATGGAAATTTGTTTAACCTGCAACTAACAAAGGGCCACAAAAAATAAATCATATTTCAAAAATTAAAATGCACAAAACAACAACAAAAAACAAGAATTTATTCACTGCGCAAAGTAATTTTAATTATATTTATGCGCGATTTAATAATAACTGCATTGTTTTTATAGCATTTTCCGCACAATTGCGTTATTAATAGCTGAAATGGCGTTGTCTATGTAAATATTTGGAATTTGGCACAATTAAAATGAAGAAAGCAAAAAATAAATGTGCAAAAATATTTTTGATTGTTTTGAGTGAAAGTGGAGCGTGGCATAGAAGACATTCTTAATTCTACCATTATTAAATATATATTTGTGACTTATTTTTTTAATATATGTATTTTTTGTTTTTGTATCTTTGCAGGTAAGCCTTTTGACTATTTATATTAGGGTTGGGTAAACGATTGAGCCCCACAATTAAGTAAGTATTATATTGCATCGATAGTCTCCGAATTCGGGTATCAGCTTGATTGTAAGTAATCAAAATTTGTACTCATAAATTCCTTCTCTTTTTTTTTACCAGAAAAGTACTCAGAATTCCATTGAACCCGAAATCGATAAGCAATCAGATTTTGAAACTTGCGTCGAAAATGCTTATCAATTATTGTGCATTTTGGCGAAAAGTATAATAAAACCTGAAAAAGGTATTTGTTTAGGGGTGCCGAAGTTTTAATACTCTGTTCAAGACAGTTTATATGTATTTAAACTGAATTTTTAATGTGCTCTGTCGAAATCAGAATACCCTTTTCAAGGTTTAACGATAAATTTCCACAAATGCCAGAAGAATAATCAATTCAAGGTCAAGTTCAATGAACTCTTCTTTGTTCTGACTAAAAATACAGCCAATATATATATATATATATGGTATGGTATCTGTATAATAAAATAAAAATTTATTTGTTTTTGTTTATGCAAAAGTGAAAAGTGCATGAAAAAAACATGGCTATCCTTGAACTGTGCCGATTTGGTGGGTTCATTTCGATGGATTATAAATTCAATTTACTCCAATTAGTTTATTCCTGAAGGATTTTAATATATATAATATATAAACCCAAATATTTGACGTAGACATTTTTGAAATTCCCTAATAAATAATTAGAGCTTACTTGTTTTTTTTTCTTTATCGATTGCTGACACGCCAGATTCGAGAGTCAAAAAAAAAATATATATATATTTGAAAAATTACTAGCATTCTCTCCTACCCTCCCCCTCCCCCTTCTCATCAGCTCAGCTCAGTAACCACCTGCCGCGTCATGGCCTGATAATCCGAAATTCGCGTTCCATGGCAGGCATTTGAATTATTTGCCAGATGCGTTTCCTTTGCCTCCGCTGCCCTCCCCCCACCCTTGGCACATGACTTGCGTCAATTATGCCAATTTTGCCAATGAAAAATTCTGGTCTCCCTGCGGCAGGATTTTCGCCGGAAAATCGGTCGTGTCGTATCTCTTAGCCGAGACTGCGAAGGTTTCCTTCCTGGATTGCCCATCTATCACCTGCGTGCCAGATACCAGTTTCTACCCTTCACATACGCATTTAATTTATAGAAGTCACGTGAGCGGCATTTTTTATGCACACACACACACACACACACCATCAACTTCAACCCCCTCCCCCGCTCCACAAGAATCGCAATCAGTCAGAAAGTCGAAGCGTGCCGGATTTAGCTGAATGCTTCTTGATTTGATGACTTTGGCAGTCGTCAGCAAGAGATTTGCTCAGCTTTAAAGCAAACAGCAGTTCAAACTTAACGATTCCAATCCTATATATATATATATTTAATTATAGTATGAGAGAGAGAGAGAGAGAGAGTTGTAGCTCTGGCTTTAAGACACAATCCAGCAAACGGGTTGACAGTGGGACAAATTATAACTGTCGCTAATCGTGATTGAGTGGATTTATGGTTTCATTTTTGGCACAAGTGCAATGCGACTCGGTTCTTTGGCTGCTGCCCCTTTGATTTATTGGCAAAGACATCCAGCGAAAGAGAGCGAAAGAATGAGATCCCTGCGCGAAAGAGAAGACGAGTGTGTGTGTGGGGAAGACAGCGGCGGGCGCTGTTTAAATGAATTATATGGCGCTCATGTTGGCGACATCATAAATCACACAAAAGTCCATTTGTATTTGGTATGTGTTGTATGTTCTGTTCTTATTATTATTGTTGTTGTTTTTGGTTTCTTACTCGAGGCGCTTTTGGCACGTGACTCGAGACGCAACGTCCATTTCAAATACTGACCACAAAAAAAAAGAAAAAACCGAGCACTTGATTTGATCTTAATGGAATGTTAGTAATATAAGAGTGGTACTGGATGCACTACTTAATAGCTCAAGGAAGTCTAGAAAAACGAAAGTAAAGTTTTGAATATTCCATTTTTATTTTCAATTTTAACTTGATAATCCTTTTATGACATTGCAATAAGTCGATCGATTCTTAAAAGGAAAAGTCGCTTTAAGGCATCCTGATGATGAAGATGATATGAAGCTATGTTCAACATTTGATCCGATATATTGTATATAGCATATATTCCATGCCAGAAGTTGTTTGAGAAAATGTCTGTCAACTTGCCGCTTTATGTTAATTGTTTAGCAAGCCAATTTACGCCGCTCTCTGCGATTCTCATGAATTCAAGTAAGGCACAGCAGACTTGTGTTTCTTTCAGTGATCTCTGTTTTATTTAAAAGTTATATTTGTTATAGTTTTTTTCTCTCTCTCTCTCTCTCTCTCCCTCTCTGCGATCGTTGTGCCACATACACAAAAATATTCTTAATGTGCATTTTTGCTAAGGTTAGCGGTATTTCTAACCACACCTCCTAACCGCTTTGTAATCCCCGTCGCCACATACTCTCACTGCTTGACTCGTTAAACATGTTTGCTAACTGCCTTTTTACCTTTCGCTAATTTTCGCGACTTACCCCGGTTGGGGTGGAGAGTTTTTTTGGCCTGTTTGCACTTGCGTGATTGGCATCCGTTTGCTGCCATACTATCAGCATTATCATTATCGTCATTATTAACATGATTATGAGCATTGTTATGCGAATGGGAAGGCAATCAAAATGTTTAGCTTATGTCATTAAATTGTATTTTTATCATCAACGCGCTGCGATTGTCTTTTCTCTTTTTTGTTTTAGGCTTTTTTTCGTTCTTTCTTTCTGTTTTGGGTAAACAAATGAAAGTCGCATAAATAAAAGCCAAAAGGTTAATGTTAACTAAAACTATAACAATAAGTTGAAACAAACTATATGCACATAAATAACAGTAAAAGCTATAATAAATATGCACTAAAACAAGAAATAGCGTAATAAACTCTGCTAAAAATTAACAAAACCTTCGCACACGTGTCTGTAACGAACGGAAGAGAAGATACAGAACAAGACATAGGGAAGTTAAACATATTTAACAAAGCAACTGACAAAAAAAAAAGAGAGAAGAGTTTGATGCGTGTTGTCGCTGTTATTTTTGTTGCTGCTGCTGCTGCTGTGGCGTCAAATATTTTGCAAATGACGCAATTTTTGCAAATAATAAAAAAGAACCAAAGAAACTTTTTTTTTTTTATAAAACGGCAGCCAAGACGACGCTCGCCCATTTTTGGAATGACACACATAGCTATATATATATATATATATGTATGTATGCATGTAAATTTGTGTGTGTGTCTGAGTTTGTAGTTCATAGCATTTGCTGTTGCTGTTTGCTGTTGCTGTGCGCATTAAATTATGCGAACGATATAATTTCATTATCAGACAGCAGCAAAAACGGCGTTCAGTTCATTGGCATACGGGGCGTATGAACGTGTACACACACACACACACACATACAAACTTCCGACGCACGCACAGTGTATGCAAATAGTCATCACACTTGAGCCAGCATACAACATTTTCCAGTTGAATTTATTATTTAATTACGAGCCAGCGAGAACAAGGCAAATGCAAAGGCCCGAAAATTGTATATGTCTAGAGAGAAGTTTACGGGCTTTGGGTCGTGTGTGTGTGTGTGTGTGTGTGTGTGTGTGCGTGTGTGTATAAAGTATTTGCGCTGGCAGAAAAGATAACAAAGCTGTGCAAAAGAAATGAACTCGCACTTGAACTCTCGTCTCGTCTCAGCTCTTTGCATCTTTCCGCTTTTCTTTCTCACACACACACTCTCGCTCTCACTCTCTCTCTCTCTCTCTCTCTCTCTAGCTACTTGCCTCAGCTCTGCTCTGCCTTGTGCTTCTTGTATCAAATATTTTATCAGCATTCGCAATATTTGCTCTGTTACATTCGCGCTTCAATGCTTCAACACACACTGTGAGATATAAAAGTGATATATAAAAGTGGAAAAATGTATGTTGCGAAGCGTGTAGGTGACAGACAGCCTGCTGTCGAGTTGCCATCTTACCGAATGCGAACGAAATCCTATCCTGCACCCTGCTATAATCCTGCTGCTCTCCTGCGCCTTTCGGTACTCGCATTTAGCTTGCTGATAAAGCAAATTTCAGATGTTCGCCGCCATCTTTGTCTGACACAAGTACTGAACGACGGCCGTCACTTTGAATGTCAGTTTAACACTTGAAGAACAGCAACTAAATCACGCAGCATCAGCAGATGCGAAAATAATAATATCAACAACAACAACAACACCAACTGGAGTGCCAATCAAATCTCTCTCACATGCTTAAAAGTTAACAATTTCTTAACATACACTGTTTTTCTTAGGCTTAAATTAGATGCCTTTCTATGTGATTTTCATGACTTTGTGTAATACTAAAATGTTGCTTTTATTTCTCGTAGGATGTATTTTTGATGAAACGCGAGTATCAAAAAAAGCCTCTTTAAAAAACATTCTTTTTAGTTCGAAAACAAATTGATTGCTTTATATTTTCGCTTCACTTAACAACACATTCGCACGTATAATTACGTATAACTAATTCCGAATACGTGTTAGGGCATCTTTTAGCCAGGCACTCCCGGAAGCTATTATTTTCCTAGAAATGCAACTGGGCGTTGCCCGGCGACGCCCTACAATAAAAATGCTTCGAATTGCGTTAAGAACAACGGGCGCCATAAAACTATGATTATTGTTGTTGATGGGCATTAAAAACGTTAACCGCACACAACAATAATATTAATAAATAAAATAAACTAACTGACAGCAACATATTTCATTTTAATTTAATTGAAATATTTACTTAACTCATGTTGTTTTTTTTTTCGTGGAATTTTTGCGGTTGACTCTAAAAATATATCAAATTGGGTTTTTTCCCCAGTTTCTTTTTTGTGGTATTTAATTATTGTGCTGAGCGAGCCGAATTGAATGCCACAAAATGTGGCAGCTAACATGACAACAGACACGACACGATAAGGCTCATGTTGCATTATCATTATCAGACAGCGTTTGAATTTGTCAATAAAAAAAACAATTAGACGACAACTGCAAACGCTTTCAAATTGGCGAAGCGTTCAAAATGGGCGTGGCAGGTGGTCGATCTGTGGCAATCAGTTGAAACAAAAAACACCGAATTGGAGCTTATTTTGCAGTGTTGTTGCTTTGTTTATAGCTGATTTTATTTTTTCAATTTTGCCATTTTTTTATTTTCTATATATTTCTCTTGAAGGAATTAAGCAATTCGATTTTCTCTTGTATCTTGTTCTTCTTTTTTTTCTGTTTTTGTTTTTGTTTTTAATAAATTGCATTTGCTGCTAGCGTAAAATAATGCTGCTAGCTTTTATTTTTGGCAAATTTCCAAAAATAAAAGTGTATTGAAAGCTGTGTGTGTTGATGTGTGTGTGTGTGTGTGAATGTGTGTGCTTTTGTTTGTTGCATACAAATTTTATAGATTTTCAACGCCTGCCTTGCAACGTTGCCAAATATCCTACAGCGCTGAGCTGCACAAACACACACACAAACACACTCACAAACACACACATATACACACACACACACATAGAGTTGCACAAACACTTACACCGTTTTGTGGCATTTTAAGTGAAAAACGCCATCATCAGAACTTTGGTCCATGGCATGCCTTTCTCTGCATATCCTTCTGTGGATGCCTTGCCAACTGTACCTCAACAACCGACTGCATATGGTATGCGCATTGTATATATATATATATATATATATATCTAGATTTATATATATATATATATTTATACATACATGTGTGTGTATTTGTGTGGCATTGAGTCGAGCTGAACCATTCAATAACTTCGCATGCCTGACTAGAATTTCAATAAAAATACTTTATCACACACACACACACACACACACACAGAGACAAGCAGCAGACAGATTGAAAATACCGCTTAATATTATCGGGGAAACATTGAATATTTTCCGTTTGCATATTGTGGACAGTTTGTTGTCAATCTATCTATATGTAATGCGCTGAATACAACTCACACTCGCATCTCTCTCTCTCTCTCTCTCTCTTCCTCTTTTTTATCTCGTTTATTTAAACTGTAGTACGGCCAGCGTGTGCCAACTGCAGCCTCACCGAGCAACACGAACTCGAGCAGCTCATCGAACACGGGCTCCCAGAGCGGCACACTGAGCACCAGTCTGAGCAACACGACAAACACAAACACCACAATGGGTCCCAACGGTACGGCACAGAATCAAAATCAACAGGGCGGCGAGCAGTTGTCAAAGACAAATCTCTATATACGCGGACTGCAGCAAGGCACAACCGACAAGGATCTAGTTAATATGTGTGCACAGTGAGTATTTCCTTTTTAAATAAACGATTATATTAATTTAAGGTTAAACAGAAAAGATTACTTTTCCAAGCATTCAAAACTTAAAACTTCTCAGTTTCAAATCAAGATTTTTAAAACGAAACAATTTTAAGAGCGATTTCTTCCAAATAATAAAAATATAATTATTGTTCATTGCTAGTTAATTTCCGACAAACCAATCAGCCGCATTGAATCAGTTCTACTAAATCTAAAACATAAATCAGGCAAAAAATAAAAGCTGTATTTTTACAAGTTGAACTGTTTGCTATCGATTGGCATTTAAAGTGTCTGCGACTAGAACTATCCCCGCTTGAATACTATTTATTTGGGGTGGTGCCATGGCCAGCCAGTCTGGTCTATCAAAATTTGTTGCGAGCATGGCCCAAAGCTAAAATTCAATTCGTGCCCCATTCCCTCCCGCTCCTAATGAGCAGCTTATCCTCAGCTCATTCCGCTTCGTTGAATTTCTACAAAGGCCACACACACACACAATAGACTCCCCCCCATACGTACTATCCGGTCTCTGGGGGGAGCAAGCAACCCCCAAAAACCCATTTTTGAATGGCCTTTTTCCAAGCAAGTTTCTGCAAAACTAAACAAAATCTACTAATTAGAGCGCAGGCTTCATCAATGGTCACGAAAAATGAACAAATATTATTGCTTTAGCTACAACCACTTGGAAAGTTATCATGATGTGGCTGGTATATTGCGCATACGCAACGTTTCCCACTTTATTGGGGGCCAGCAACAAAATATGCATAAATATATTTATATGAAACTATTAGATGCCACGCACAATCAAAAAAAAAAAAACAAATAATGAAAAACCAACATCAAACGAACCACAAAAGCACAACAGTAGAGGGGCAGGGGGAGGGGAGGGGAGATGCTAAGGGTAGCCAAGGGAGCTTAATAAGTCAAGTAATTAAATTGAAGGTTAATTTGTATTTTTTTCCCCCTCTAGAATGGACTTGGGCCGGGAATTGTGCGCCTAAGCCCACCCTTTCTTATTTTTTATGCTCTTTTTTGCTGCGGCGCAATCAAAATAAGCGGCTTATGTGCCGGCCAGCTTTAATGTTATTACAACTACATATAAACGCTTATAAGTAAATACATATTTATGTATGTGTGTGCGTGTGTGTGTGCTATCGATGTCTGTAACTATGCTGATATCGATTTAATTTGCCTAACAGGACTCGCCTGGTCTAATGGCAAATTGAGCAATTTCCAACGAAACGAATTCAACGAAAATAATTCGTTGCCTACTTTTCAGCGCGCCATTAATATTGCATTTTAATGACTATTTAATTGCCTAATGCACAGTATCCTTTGGCAGCATAAACCCGAAAATGATTTCTTTTTGTCGTGACGCTTAAACAAAACAAAAATCAAACAAACAAAAAACAAAATAAATTTAGAAAGCCAGCTAAAATCTCACACGCACAGCTTTTGACAATCAAATAGCAGGATAGACGGCATTCGGGTATCCTTGTGTATTTTTATAAACAACTGCTGCTTAGCTCTTGATAGTCGAGAGTCCTGTAATTATTCGACATTTTATACTTATCTATTATATATGTTTATTTCGCTCACTAATTCACTGGTTTACCTTGTTTCCGCCCTGTTTCTCCCTTACAGATACGGAACAATAATATCAACCAAGGCTATTTTAGATAAAACAACAAACAAATGTAAAGGTATTTTTTTCTTCACCATTCTCATCATTATTTTATTTATGTGTGTTTTTCGTATATGTATTATTAGTATGTGTTATGTAATCAAAAAAGATAAAAGAAAAAAATACAACAAAAAAAAAATCAATTATTTCTTTCAAGGTTTTCTTTTCTCTTTTTTTAATTATATATATGATTTATTATTAGTTTATAAATATGCGCAGTACTCAAAGGTCAAAAAAGATCAAGTATATTATTTCTTAATACAAATATCAGTTAAATTTTTTAATTTAATTTATGTAGAAACTGTTTATTTCGATCCAATGAGTACTGTTCATATTTAAAATTAAATTTACTTGCGTATATAGTTTTTCAAAAATATTTTTCTCAAATCTTATTGCTCGTTCTGGTTATTTGTGTCTGGTACTTTTGATGTATTTATTACAAAAAATTCAAAGAAAATAACGATTGGCCCCAAATTATTATATATTATTCTTCTTCATTTGCTTTCATTTGATTAATTGTGCTATTGATTTTATAGTTTTGTATATTTCTTATTTCGCAATCGTATCATCCATGCATTCACTTCTCTACTACTACTGCACCCTAATACTACCCCTTGTATTACCTAAATAACTACTTATATTATTATTACTACTGCTAATGATAATTATAACGATAATACTACCCACTCTTATAAATATATATATAAACTGTGCCAGAAATAACGAGCTGTACAAATGTGTGTGTATGTGGAAAGGCTTTACCTACGCCGTAATTTGATTTTTTTTCTTTATATATATATATAGTTTTACTTATTATTACGTAATACATACTACCCGTTGTGTTCTCTTATAAGTTATTGTCAAAATATGTGTTAAACTAATTATTAATTTATTTTTCACCGTTCTCTCTTTCTTTCCACCTCTCTCTCTCTCTCTCTTTTACTCTGTTTCCAACGGAATTCGAAATACGTTTCGAATATATTTTGTTTTTGTTTTGATTGTTTTTCAATTTTTCAATTTATTTTGCACGTGCAAAAATCGCTGAATTATTTTTTATAAACCCATTTTACAATGTGTGCAAAAAAAACAAAAAAAAAATAATAATAATAATAATAATGAAATAATAAACTTATCTATTTATACAATTATATATATATTTATATATGTTTCAACATGCAATTAAAAAAATTCCACCTCCGCCCCCCTGTAAAACAAAACACACACGAAACAAAAAAACGAAAAACAAAAACAAAACAAAAACAAAATATGTTTCTTACAGGTTACGGCTTCGTCGACTTCGAGCAGCCAGCCTACGCTGAGGGCGCCGTCAAGGGACTGCAGGCGAAGGGCGTACAAGCTCAGATGGCCAAAGTGGGTATCTGGGTGCTTCATAGGCCGGCCATTGTACGTTTGTTTGCATGCAAGTAATACTCACCCCTCACACCGCAAACTATCCCACCCACCCCAACCACCCGACCACCCGAAAGACCAACCCAACCCAACCCCCATAATCCGCTATCTGTAATCCGTGCCTAACCTTGAACTAAAACAACCCATTCGACAATACCTTTCATTATTACTATCCACTGTGCTTAAAATCGCTTTTGTTTTTAAGTTTATTTTAGCTTATGATTATTATTATTGGTATTTCCCTTCTCATATTTTATTTATGTAAGTTTAAAACACTTCCACTTGGAGCACATTTTCTTAAAGAATGTATCTTTAATCTTCAGTTCCAAGTTTTATGTAAAATACAAGTTCCTATTCAATTCTATTAAATTTTTAAGCAGACTTCAAAGTCTTTTTTATTTGTTAAATATACAAATTCCTCGACAACTACCCAAAAAAGAAGATTCGAAAGAATTCGCTTTGCATTCCATGCAATCCCCAACGCTATTCACGCGCGACCCGAAAAGGTCAATATGCCCACGCTTGTGAAGCTGAAGAATTTCGCCAGAGCTGCAAATTCAGCTGTGGGGCGTTTTCTTTTCTTTTCTTTCCTTTTTTTATTTATCCTTAGTCGTCGCCCTTTTGCATTTCCAATTCACAAAGTTTGCGCATTTGCGCTGTCAGGTTGCCAAGGAGTCGGTCACATTTGGCAGCTGGATTTTTGGAATTGCGGGCAAATTTATATTGATTCGCGATGCTGACTGAACTTTCTGTGACTCCCACACGTAAAATGTGTGTGTCTGTGTGTGTGTGTGGGCGAAATAGATTGCCAAGTTATTTTTATAAATTTCATCTTTAATTTGATATTTCTTTTGATTTGAATTCAAACCATCAGCATTACACCCAGAACGAACCCAAGCTCCCCCAAAACCCCCAAACCTTAGCCGAACCCCTAGTTTGTAGTGTTGTTAAACTATATAAAAGACTCTTGTATATCGTATATTGTACTATATACTACCCCCATTAAAAATACTAAATTATCCTAGCCCACATACACAAATTATATTCTAGTACATATTTACCCAATTTAGAATTCATAAATACATCATTAGCGTAGCTTAAACATGTTAATTAATTCATAATTGAAAATTTTGATATAGATATATTTAATGCAGCCACACACGAAATTATTTGAAAATTTACTCGTAGATATTTTCTCATACAATCATCGAGTATAAACGAAAAAAAAAACGAAAAAAAAAACAACAATTCAAATTAAATACGTATTTATAATGCGTTTCAATTTAGTATACATTAAATAATTATTGATGGCAAATGCATTTATTATTATTGTCATTCATTAATTTTGATATCGTTGTACTCTCTCCTCTCTCTCTCTCGCTCTCGCTCTCTCTAGTATTTATTAAAACACAACAAAAATGTTAATACGCCAATTTATAATCCTTCTTTTTAATCTTCCTTTAGCAGAAAAACAAATACGTATCTGAATTGAATAAAAAAAAATAATAATTAAAAAGAAAAAAAAACTCCCCTAAAAAAGAAAACCTTTAATAGCATTTAGCGGATTGTTGGTAAATTAATTAAAAGCATTTAAAGCGATTTTTAATTTTCAACAATATGTCGAAACAATTTTCGTTTAATAGTTGCCAGGTTATCGATTAATGTAACATAACAATCTCTCTATAAGCAGTAGTTACGTATCGTCTAGCTAGTTAAAAACGTTAAAAGTATTAAAATAACTCGTAAACCCAGTTCAACAAAATGTTATCTTTTAGAACAAGATAGAAACAACAACTCCTAACTGCGGCGTGCCGTAGATTATATAGCCTTGCAGAATCACAATAGTTTTCCCAGAATTTTATTTCTTAAAATTCACATTTTATAAATTTAGAATCAATCTATAGGATAAGTCATGATCGGAATGCCTTCAACAATGAAAATCGAATAAGTTCTGTCAAAATTATGGCAAGTTGAAAATTGGGATCTTTACATATCAAACATTTTTGTAAGTTTTGGCATGATTTTTGACCAAAAAAATTTAACTACCCAAAAGCCAGTTTAAAAGTTGTTCATAATGCTAATTATAACAAATACAATCGATTAAAAATATAAATTTGGAATTCAAAATTTTGAAAAAACAAATTTGTTTTCGAAAGTGCTTTAAAATAAATCAAAAATATTGCATTTCAAAAATGAAAATATTTAAAATATATAATCATGTCAATCTGGGGAACAAATCATGACAAAAATGCCATCAAACGTGAAAATCGGTTCACTTTTCAAAAAGTTATGAGAATATGAAATATGGAAAGATATGAATCCGAAAGCTTAAAACTTCAACTTTTTTTTGTCAATTTTAATCTGCAACAATTTGAAATGTGTAGCAATAAAACTAAGATTAAGAAATATAGCTTATAAAACAGCTTTAGATGCTTCACGTTCTGACTTCTGGGAGAAAGTTTCTGCGAGGGTATTCAATAGGCGCTTTGATATAAGATCTGTGCCTACCATGTATATCCATGCTATTATAATATTAAATAGTATTTAATTCATTGGTATTTATAATATACACAAAAAACAAAAAATACAAATTATACAGTATTAGCTAAGAGAAAACATTTAAAAGGCCATTTTTGGCTGAAATCGCACATTGATGAAAATCAATCCTAGTTTACTGATAATTTCTTTTTTCTTTTTTTTGGAGTATTTACATATAAAACACATAAAAGACCCTGGTTATGTTTTGTTAAATATGTTTGGTTCGAAGTAGTAAAATAACGTTAGTGAACAATTGAATTATTTACCCAACTTGGTCGCTCCATATAAACACTCAGATTGAGTAGCTGAATAGACGAAACCAATTATCCAAACTGTATAGCTGCTAATTTTAGATCTACATATTTATCGTAACAGTTGGTTAGCCTAGTATAAAGAGAGAAATGGAGAAAATCAAAACAATTAGTTTTATATTTCTCATATATGCATATATAGCTACAGAATCGTAAATAATCGATGACATTTAGGAGCTCATTGAAGTTTTGTGATTTGTGTTTTCTTTGTTTTGTACAAATGTCAGTGTAACGTAACGTAACGTAACGTAACGTGTAACGTAACATAACTAACGTAACGTAAAAAACTTAGCTAAAAATATATATAGTTAGAATTGATGATCATTTAATCTCTATAAATTTATATATATTTAAATTCTTTATACTCTACATTACATGTATCTCTCGAAAACTGTATAAACCGTAATCGTATATTTGAAGTTATAGCCAGCCATATAATCAACCTACCAAGTTTGTTGTTTGAGTACGCAAAATGCTACAAACCTGCGCCGGCCAAAAACTAACTAAGCTCTAAAAAGAAAACAAAAAATATATATATATTTAAAACAAACAAAAAAAAACCAAAACTAAACTCTAAGTATAAAAAAAAAACCTTAAAACTAAGACATACATAAGTGATCAGGTATTTAACTTAATTAAGTGCATAACTAGGCAATTCAACAGACAACAGACGACAATCAAACATACATTCACGCAACACTAACTGTGCCGATTCAACTTGTATATATGCAATATATATATATATATCAATTAAAATGTCCTTGTTTTTTTTGTTAGGTCTATAAGCGTATTTTCAAGCAAAGAATTCGCTTTTTTTGTGTTTTATGTATTTTTTGTAATTAAGCAAAGTATATTTAGGTCTTGCATTAGGGCATAAAGTACACAACAACAACATACAACATTTGACATAAACATTAAGTGAGGCACACTAAAACAACACACACACACACACACTTCAACACTCACTCAACACACACACTTACAGAACCAGTTACCAATAACAACAACAACTTAACTTAAATGTTACTAAAAATGTTTACTAATGACAAAATTTCTACGTCTTAATTTTCTTTCCTCCTCTCTCTCTCTCTATTTCTCTTTTTCGAAACGCGTCGTCTGTGTCGCTCATTCACACACACACAAATACCCTTCATTACCATACACACACACACACACACACATACGCACACATACAACATGCGCTTCTGCCAAAACTGCTTTTGTTTGTGTATGTTTAAAATGTTCTGTGCAATTTTCAAACAAACAAAACAAAACCAACTAACACTGATTCGATTGATCCTCCAACAACAACAACAACAACAACAACACCACCACCACACACACGCTGCTGTCCTATGCACACAACAACTACACAGCAACAGGAACAGGATCCCACAAATTTGTATATAGCAAATTTGCCGCCACACTTCAAAGAAACCGATCTGGAGGCAATGCTAGCCAAATATGGCCAAGTCGTCTCCACCAGAATATTGCGTGATCAGCAAATGAACTCAAAGGGTAAGTTGGCAATATATATATTCTATCCCCTAAATATATATTGCATCTATTTAATATTTGAAACTTGCATTGATTTTGTGTCCGTCAGGCGTTGGCTTTGCACGCATGGAGAGCCGCGAGAAGTGTGAACAGATTATACAAATGTTTAACGGTAACACAATACCGGGTGCCAAAGATCCGCTATTGGTCAAATTCGCCGATGGCGGTCCCAAAAAGAAGAATCTCTTCAAGACGCCCGATCCGAATGCGCGTGCGTGGCGCGATGTCTCCGCCGAGGGCATCCCCGTTGCCTACGATCCGACCATGCAGCAGAACGGGGTCAGCGTCAACGTGGGCACACCCATCGGAGTGCCCTATTCGCGATTCGGTGCACCACAGGTCGGTGGGTATCCGGTCGCTGGCTCGCAGTGGATACCCGGCTATATGATGACACAGCCGATCACTCAGGTAGATGATCAGGTGAGTGCTGCAGACGATCCGACAATGCCAGCATTTGCCCAACATTTATCAGTATTCCTCCTCTGCCCTGCAGTACATGCAAATGGCTGCCGCTCCCCAATTGGGCGTCACCTCCTACAAACCGGAGGCCGTTAATCAGGTGCAACCACGCGGCATCTCGATGATGGTCAGCGGCGACACGGCTGTGCCATACGGAACAATGATGCCACAGTTGGCCACCCTTCAGATTGGCAACTCTGTAAGTGCTACAAAAAGTGTGTTCGCGTCATTTCAAAAAAAACAAATGGAAAATACACTTATACATACAGGTTCATATATCAGAGCTTACTACAAATATCGATCTTTATTTTGTTTTTATCGATATTTCCCATATATATATATATAAACTCATAATTGCCAGCTGTGTGTTAAATAACCACAACTAACAGAATCAATCAATGAATCCCGCTACGTATGTCCTGCAGGAGTACCTGATAAACCCAGAGGAGTGAGGTTACCCACACGCTCCGAAAGGACACACGCAAAGGCATGACTAGAAGTATCTTCTACTAAAAAAAAAACAAAACTACAGATACGGATAGAAAAAACAAGCTGCAACAGATACCAAATCATCCAGAATAAGTTCATGAAAGAAATATATTCATTCAAGTGCGACTTTCAAAAAATATCAATTCAATCAATAACAATTTCTACGATTTTTGAAAGGAGTGTTCTTGTTTTCCCTCACTAAATCTATATAGTTTTCGGCTCTGATATATGACCATATATATATGTATGTATACCATGAATATTGTGAATTATCATTATTGAATCGATGTAGAAAACATTGAAGGTGCGCGTTCGCTCTTCAGCTTGTTGATCATCTATGTTCAATATTAAGTGTGTGTGTGTGTGTGTGTGTGTGAGTGTGTTGTTGCGTCTGTGTGCGTGTTTTTGCAATTGAATTTGAAAGTTGAATGATATTTGATATATAATTTGTATTCTATATCTGTTCTTTTTCCATTATTTTTTTCGTTCTCTTTTCGGTTCCTTTATAGAATTTTTCTCCATCGTTACAGTATATTAGTCCAACTTATCCATATTATGCACCACCAACTATTATACCAACAATGCCAATGACAGATTCCGAACAGGCTAGCACAGCTGCATCACCCGACGAGGCATACACACAGTATCCACATCAAGCCGCTCCCAAATAGGTCTTCGCGAGGTGAGTGATGTCTCTCTGTCTCTCAATCTCTCTCTCTTTCTCTCTCTCTCTCTGTTTGTCTCTCTATTCCCCACTGTCTGATAGTCTAATCCGTCTGTTATTTTTATGAGCTGCGGCTCATTTCATCGTTCCGAAAAATGCTTTCCGAAATGCTTTTCCTTGACGTAGAGTCTTCATTCATTTGCTTGAGTTGCTTGAGTTGTGCCTGGTCTCTCGCTCATCAAAAGTGCTGTTGCTTTGTTACGTTTGCCAACACTGTTTTGCATGTGCTGTGTGCTTTCGGCTTTGCCAACCTTCACTGACACATCTTCAACACTCACTCGCCTCATTTCATTACGCGTTTTACAACACTCGTTTCTTCGCTTTTAACGATCATTAGTGATGTGTTTCTTATTATCATTATCATTATCTTCCTTACACACACACACACACACACAATTTTTGTTCAACACACATTTTTCTACATTTGTTTTGTGTGCTGCTTGTTGTTGCTTGCCTGTTTGCTTACAAAAAAAAAAAACAAAAAAAAAACAAAAAAAAACAAAAAATCAAAATCTGTTCATCTGACTTTTTGACAAGAACTCTTTCATAACCGAACGCTTTTCTTTTATTTTCTTCTTGTTCTTTTTGATTCCTGTGCCCACAACAACAACAACAACAATAACTACAACAACAACAAACGCTCTTTTTCACATACTTAGTATAGTTACTAAGCAGCCTAAACACTGGTAATACATATTAGGTAAATATCATCATGCATCCATATCATGCTTCTTCTTATACATTAAGGAACCCCACGCCTGCATGCTAAACCCGGCCAAATCCGAATCCTTGCAAATCTCCCACAATTGAGAAACCAGTTTTTTCCCCAAAATATTTACCATATGAAATATGATCATATATGTACATATATTTAAAGGCCGTCTTTCCTTCACCTTTGAACCCTACTATCCACACTAATTGCATTGAAATTAATTCGCGATTATTATTGCAGATATAATATTTTAGTACCCAATTTGAGTACTATCTAATGGACGCGAACGAGGGCAAGCAAATGGGAGCTTTAGGCGCTGGAATAACAACAACAACAACAACAACAACAATATCTACACAACAGCAACAGCAACAGCAATGGCTGTGGAGGAAACATCAACAAGAAACAACAACTAACAACAACCAACAACAACAACAACAAGAACAGGAGGCCACATCAGATCGGAAGAAGAAGCTGTTCGATAACAGTCGAAAAATGCTGTTCCCTTAAAATAATGTTAAAAACAAAAAATAAAGAAAAAGAAAGAGAAAGAGAGTTAAGAGTTATGTATAAAAACAAAAAAGAAAAAGGAGAAACAGCAACAAACAAAAGAAAAGAAAAATACATACATAAATCAAGTGTAAGAGCGATTGAGAAACGGAGTTAAGAGAGAGAGCGTAAAAAAGTGAAGAAAAGCAAAGACTAAACTTAAATAATAGAAATTAGTTATACACTAAATAAAATGCTTAAACAACGGCAAAAAAGAAAAATAGAAAACCGGGAATGATGTAGTAGTAGTAGTACTAGAAGAAGAAGAAGGGGTCGCAACTTTCACTGAGAGAGCAGGAACAACTCACCAGAAAGGGGCAACATTCTCTTAACAGAAAAGTTGATTAAAAAGAAAGCAAAACGGCAAAACGGCAAAAACTGCAACCAAACACTTGAAGCAACAACAACAATTTGCAAAAAGGAAAAATGAAACGCAAAAACCTAGTTAAGTAAATTTACATAAGGCATAAAAAAAAGCAACAAAACAACAGAAAACTTGCATTGAAGTAAGAAAAAAAGGGAATTAAAGCAAGCGCGCATGTAAATGTTAAAAAAAACCAAACAAAACAAAACAAAACGAAAACCACAAAAATTTAGCTATTTGCGATTTTGTGAAGAAATAAAGCAAAGCAAATTGAAAAAAAACCGAAGAACCCAAAAATGTGTGCAATGTATGTTAAAAATTAACAAACAACAACAAAGACAAACACGAAAGCAAACAAATGAAAGTAATTTGATCAACAAAAAAGTTAAATGAAAAGAAAAAAAATTCAAAATCGAGCAAAACCAAATACATTTTTGTTTTTTATTATTCTCGTCTGAATATTCAGTTCCTCGCTTTTAAATTGTAATTTTACTTCTTTAATAATCTCTATTTGCTAATTAATGAATTGAAAGCTGATCGATTTTGAGTTGAGAGTTGAGTGTTTAAAGCACAAATCAAAGAGAGCGAGACAACAACAGAGATGGCATTGTTTTTTTTTTTTGTGTTCGTTTTTCGTTTGCAAATTGTATAAAAAGCAACGGGAAATGCGACTATTTAAATCTAATTGTTAATTGCAAACGTTTCACACATTTCAAAAAAAAATTTGCTTTTATTTCCCTAAAAATCTAAAAAAAAAATAAACAAAAACAAAATGCAGCAGAGAAAAAAATAAATAAATAAATGAATGAAGTAAAAAAAAACTCGCCCTAAAAAAAGGGGACAAAACTAAGTTTAAGTACTAGCAAAAATGCAGTAAGCAGCAAATTTAGTAGTTATAGAGTCTAACAAAACGATGATGAAAAAATGATGAATATAAAGAAAGTAAACAACCGACGATGATAAAAAAATAATGAAATAACAAGAAGAAGAAGAAGAGGAAAAAACTAATAATAAAAAAAGGAAATCTTGTACTAGTTTTTAGCATATTTTTGTGCTCATCAGTCGATTTAATGAATTTTTTGTAGCTGTCTACAGTTTTTTACGTTAAACTGTGTGTGTTTTTTTTTTCTAGTTACATCTAAGATATAAAAATATATAATAAGAGGAATTACAGTAATAACAACAGCAAAATAGAAGATAGCATAGCGGTTTTTTTTTTGATCTGCAAACAATTGAAAAACTGTAGCAGAGTTTAGCATAGAGTCATGATGATGATGATGATGATTGCGACGATGATGATTATGATAAAGATGTTGTTAAGAGACGACATAGGCATAGGAATAGGAATGGAATAGGAAAGTGCAAGGCAAACAATGAGGCATACACGAAAACACTTTATAAAAGGATGGAAAACAAACAAGTAGAAAAAAGAAAGAAAGAAAGAAAGAAACACAGATATGAAATTGTAGCATTGTAGTTTAGCATTGTGGCACGTGAAAAACGTAGTGAATTTGTAAGTGAAAAGGGATGCAAGATGTTTTTTTAATAGCATGGAAAAGAAAGAGAGAAACAAAACGAAAGAGTTGGGACGGTCAAAGCACATCAGTAGCAGAAATGAAAGCAAAACATAAATAAAAACAAAACAAAGCAAATTAATGTTAAAAAATAAAAATTAAAATTAAAAAAAAAACTACGATTAGTAAAGTAGCCATAAGAGAAGAAAAGCAAAACACAATAGAAAAATAAAATGCAGCAGCGATGATTTCTTTAGTCTCTATTTATAAGTCTTACAAACATAGTTGATGGGTTGATAGATCGTTAGATCAATGGACAATGGACGGACAGACAGCACAGTGTTTGAAATGGAAGCCTAGCGTATTTATTTTCTTTAACAAAATTCAGACAAAAACACACACTCACAAACACTCTCAACACACACACACACACACACACACACACACACACACACACACACACACACACACACACACACACACACACATTGTATTTGTGATTTAAATTAATAAAAACAAAAAATTGATAGATGAAACATTTAAGGTGAGTTGGGTGGCTTTGAGAATCTCAGAGAAAGGCAGTTAGCAAAAACGAGAAAGACAGTCAAAGCAATGTTATAAAAAAAGAAAGCTGAGATTCAGCTAGATTCTAGCAGGGATTTATAATTTATATAGTTCGAATTGAATTTCACTCATACACCCAGAGACAGAGACACACACACACACACTCGACCGACACACACACACACACACACACAAACAAACATTCCTGAGCAAAGTCTTTGATTTTCATATGTATGTATATGAACTGCATATATGATTTCGATTTATATAGATTACCAAGTCAAAATGCCTAAAACAATGCTAACAAAATCTATATGATCCACATATATATATATATATATATTTATATATATATAAATACAAAATGAAAACACAACGCCAAAAGTCTTCCTAAGCCTAAACCAAAACCAAAAACAAAAGTGCAGTGCATGTTTTCTATCAATATTAAACGAAAGCAAAAAACATCAACAAACAAAAAACTATCAAATATGATTTATAAAGAACGTTTCTATTACTTTTTTTCTTTTTTTTATTTGTACTATATGTAATTTGCTTTAGACTGAATATCAAAACTAAAAAAAAGAAGAAGGAAAATTCAATGGATTAAAAATGCAGGATTGACAAATTTCACACACACACACACATACGCACACACACACACACACACACAACATCAAAACTTGCAAGCGTCAGTGAAAGAGAAAATAAAAACCAAAACAGAACTCAGAAAATGGGGCAAATATTTTGCAAAAACATTCCAAATGCGAAAAGTACTAAGCAAATTTTGTATACAAATTGATATATATATATATATATATATGTTTTTTTTTTAATAGAAGAAGAAGAAGACGCCTCTGCAAAGGAAAACAGCCCAAAAGCAAAACCGAAACACAACGCCTAACAAAAAAAAAAAAGAAGATAAAAATCACAAATACAAGAAATTTTAGAAGTTTTCTCTTTTTTAGTTTTCATGCTCACTTTAGTCCTTTTTTACACCCTCCCATCCCCCCTCCTGCTCCTCCTCGTTTTATACTCTGTATCTCTACACAAAGTGCAATTTTCGATTTTTTGTTTATTTAGAATATTTATTATTTGAATTTGTATCACGCGTGAAATTTGTTTTTGTTTTGAATAACATTTAGCAAACATAACTTAAGCAACATTTTTGCGCTGTTTTTTAGGCAGAAAAATATTAAACTTTAAGTTACTTATAACGAAAGAAGGACATGAGAAAAGGAAGTAGAGAAAACCGAAAAAAACAAAAAACAAAAGCAAGAAATTTAAATCTTAGCTTGAAGAGTTTAGTAACTTTAGTTGTAAGCCAATAACACGGGGTATACTAAGAACCCCCAAAGAATAAAAAAAAACACACATGTTGTAGATGAGTAAAAAAGAAGAAGAGGAAGAATATGAAAAAGATAAGATTGTGGCTTAGGAGTAGGCGTAGAAGTAGTAGGAGAGACAACAACAACAACAACAACAACTTAGTAACTAAGATCACAGCACTAGCGTTTAAGTTTAGATGAACTAAGTATAGATTTGACAAGAACCGTTGCGTTGATTAAGAACAACAACAACAACAACAGCAAGATGAAGAAGAAGATTTGAGAAGAAACCGTAGAATGGAGAGCAGTAGTTGATGTAGGAAATATGATTTTTTTTTTAATTGGTAGAATTTAGTCGTTTAGAAAGAATGCAGAGAGAGAGAGAGAGAGAGAGAGAGGCGACCTGGACGACGAAGGGACGAAGGGAAAGCTAGAAATTTGTAGTGTGTTTTGTGTAGTTAGAAGAACGAGGAGAAGGCAAAGGCAACAGCGAAAGAACAGTGTTGGTAAACGAAGAGAGTCGTCAAGTTTGGATTAGTTTTAATTTTTGCATATACAGTCGTTAAGCGAATGATCGATAAATCGATCGAACGATCGATCGGCAGTACTGCAGTTTTTTTTTTTTTTTGAAATTTTTTACATCTACTTTGACAAACCAAACTTAAGAAAAAGAAAACTTGTTTGTTTTGCGTCTGTATTTTGTTTTAATTTAATGCGTTTTACTTTAGTTTTTTAACTAATTTTAAGTAGTTAATTTATTATTTGTCTTAATTGAGAAAAGCAACAACAACATCATCCACACAAAATGGAAAACCCTTGAAGTTTGCCTTTTGCTCTGCGTGCGAAAGAGAGAGAGAGAGCAAAACGGAACAGAAATTAAAATTGAAATTGAAATTGAAATTGATGAATGAATGTGTTGAAGTAATTTTTAAAGCAAAATGTCTAGTGCGTAAAATTAAAAACTAAACAACAAATATAAAAAACCTTGAATAAAAACCTACAAAAAAAAAAAAACAAATAATAATAATAAAAAAATATATAAACTGTTTTTCATTTAAGTTTTGTGTGTTTGCATCATTTGCGTATTTGTTTGTCGGTTTGTTTTTGCTTTTGTTTTTGTTTTTGTTTTTGTTCGTTCGATTCGTATGTGATTTCTTAGTAGTTAAATGTTTGCTATATTAATGAATTCGAGAGAGAGAGAGTAAGCTTAATTAGCACTCACCTTACACCAAATAGTTTCCAATAACAAATTTTAAATTAATTGAATTGTGTTTTAAACAAAGGGCAAAACTTAGACATCTAAGTCGTTGTTAAGCGCGGCTGGAAGCAAAGTGAAAATGGAAAAGCATAAATGAGGAAAAATTTTTTTATTAAGCCAATTTAAGGAAATGATGAATACATATATATATTTTTTTGAAAACTTTTTTGACGAAACCAAAACAAAGAAATACATAAATAATTGCAAAAAAAAACAAAAACAAAAAAAAATGAAGATCTGATAAATGCAGCACGTTAGGCAAATCGGAGAAGAACAAAAAAAAAACGTCGTTGCAGGTGTTGCGAACGTAGTAAAAGAAAGGTCAAAAGAACAAGCTCATTAAATTTAAAAAACAAAACCAAAACAAAACAGATGAAAAAAAAAACCACGACGACAACAAAAGCATAAAAGTAGCTGTAAGTAAAAAAGCTAGCACAGAAAAGCAGCTAATTAAACTTAGAAGAAAACAAAAGAAAATAACATAAAAAAATGATAGTAAACAAAACAAAAGAGAAATAAACTTAACTTAACTTAAAAAATGATCAGCGGTCAGCCGGGCGCAAAGTAATGTAAATTTCGCTTGTTGCTATTTTTAAGTTTTAAATCAAAGTCTTTTAAAGAACTTTATTCATTTTTCTTGTAAACGATAAACGTGAAACGCTTAGACGCGTTAACTGGCAACTATATCTCTCTTTGTAACTCTCCACAAAAATAACAACAACAAAAAAAAACAAAAAACAAAAGCAAAAAAAAAACACAAAAACAAAAACCCCTTTCGAATCTCTGTGTATTTTTTAACGTATTATTTTTTGCATCAATGTGACGCTTTTAAGCATTTTTTTATATGCATATGGGAAAGAATTGTATTTAACACTAGTAAAAAGCTAACAGAAAACAACAAAAACGAAAACCAAAAAAAATGATGAATAAGAATATAAGAAACAATGCAACAACTTTGCTAAAACTTTCAAATTTATATGCGTACTTTTTGTGCGCTCAACTTTAATGCAAAAAATCATACATTAAAAAAAAATTGGAGCTAAGGAGATAAAGTTAAAAAAAAACAAAAAAAAAATAACACAAAAATAAAAAGTAAAAAAAAAAATAAAAAAAAAATTATTAAATGAAAAAAAAAGAAAATAATAGTTTAAGCAAAACATTTTGCAGCTTTTGTGCTTATTTCGCTTAAGAAAAGTAAGACTAGTTGAAAAAAGAAAAAAAAAATTAAATCTAATTGTAAGTAAAATGAAATGAAATGAAATGAAAGTGCAGAACCGAGCAAACATTGAGTAAATGCGGCAAAGCAGTGCAGTGCAGCAAAGCATTAAACAGAAAATAGCAAAAGATTAAAACAAAAAAAAAAAAGAGAAAAGAAAAGAAAAGATATGAAACATTAAGAACATACAAAGTAAAATGTCTCTTTAAAAACACTAAAGAGCAAATGCTGTCATCCAAAAAATAAATAAAAAAAACAAAAAAGAAACTGAACTTTTTCTGAATCAATAAAAGACAAATTGATTTTCTGTAAGAAAACAAATATGTTTGGCGTTTTTCTTTCGAATGGGTCTCGAGTCGTGAAATAGCCATGGATCAATAAATGCGAGTCAGAAACGGGCTTATGCACTTTACGCATCAGCTGGGGGTTGTTCTAACCACACCCACATCCACAAGGCAACCCCGCAATTAAGGGCACCCGGATAACATCGCACAGCGCCCAGCCTTTTATGCTGGACCGGAATCACAGCAGGCCGGAACTCCCCTAAAATACCCAACAGGCGCAAAATATGAAAGCCTACAGCACAACTTATATATATGTATATCTATATATGTATATGTCTGTGTGTGTGTGTGTGCGTGTTTAACCACAAGGATGAACCCAAAAATGTTGACAGCAGTTCAACGTTCAGTTTTTGCTGCGAACCTGTTCGTTTGACTTGTTTGATGGTTTTATGAGTGTCAAAACTTGACAGCTTAATAGACGGTTTTATGGCAGCAATCGCATTTTCATTGTTATTGTAATGAGAGAGGGTGACTGTAACATGTTAGCGAGCGTGTCTGTTTGTGGGTGTGAACTTGACATGCCAAAGCATGCACACACACACACATACAAAAACACACGCACACGCACAGTACGCAAGGGATGCTGAGAGAACCGCCGGCAAAGCTCCCGGGTAGCGGCACAAAACGCACAGGCAAACAATACGCTTTATACGCACATGCCTATGAATGAACACACACACACACACACACACATACATACATACATACGTACGTTTGTTTGTGTGTTTACGTTGATGCCGACACAAAACTGGCTGCTGTAAGCCGGCACCGGCAACGGCACCGGCAGCGCCATGCGTGTGATTGTGTCTGTGTTCCCCTCCGCAATGAAAACAGCAACAACCGACGCACACACTGACACTTTTGTGCTTGCTTGCCTGGTTTACTTGCTTACCGTTATTTCGTTGTGTGTCTCGCTTTTGCTGTTACGCTCTTACAAGTTTCTGTGCACCTGTTCGCTGGTTGCTTTTTGTTGTAGCTGTTTGTATGTGTGACGGCGTGACCGACAGCAGTGTAAGTGGTAGTAGGAATTGTAAACGGGTAAATAGCGTATTAATATTATAAATTAAGCCAGTCACACACTTGCATGTGATCATTTATTTGCACTGCAGCTAACATAATAATATTATAAAACACTTGACTAACTTTCAAATACGTCTTTCGAAAACACGCGTTTATTTTTTGCCATTCACATGCAGCAGGTTGCTCTAAATAAGAAGTCTGGCAGCTCTGCGCAAGCTGTGAATAAACGACTAATAGATGGCGCCACAGATTAGCCAAAAAAAAACCGAACCACAAATAAGGCAAGGCACATTTGGAAAAACCATGCAAATGAGTTTTTGAATTTCTATTTGGGTTTTATTTATTTCATTTCCGTACGGACTCGTATGCATGCATTCTAATTGTTCGTTGACAGTAAACTGTTTGAAACAATAAAAAAACTGGTCAAACAATGCGATCGCAGCGCACTGTTTGCCAAAACCGTACAAAAACTTAAGACCGCTAACCGTAATTGTTAACTGTTTTACATAGATTTCGTTTCACTGTTTACCACTATTGCCACGAACTGTAATTGAATTTGGTTAAACAAGTGGATATCGCCACGAAACGAGGATAATTGTCGCGCTTGTAAACCGTTAACAAATTAATGCTAAGAACCGAACTATATTAAAAACAAAATCATACAAAAATCATTACGGCCAGTCTCACTTGCCACCAAAGCCGCCCATCAAGCTCCCCAGTCCGCCCAGACCGCCCGCCGCGCCCTGCTGCAGCTGTCGCATCATATTCTGGAGGCCACCAACGCCGCCCATCTGCTGCAGCATTCGTGGATCGATCATCTTGGCCATCTGCTGGTTGAGCTTGGCCATCTGTGTGGGATTCACATTTTTTGTCATGTCGCCCTGCTTGAACAGGCCCTTCACGCCGCCCATTTTCTTGACCACGGCCGCGAACTTCGTGTAGTGGGCAATCAGCTCCTTGACCTCGCGCTCAATAACGCCAGCGCCATGGGCCACTCTGATGCAGCGTGTTGGCTGCTTGCTGAACAGCTTGGCGCCATCGCGATTGTCCAGTTCACTGTCCGACATGCTGTCCATCATCGTCATCATGCGCTTGATGCGCGCCATTGACTCCTGTTCGCCGCCCTTGGTCATGAAATCTTGCGAGAAGCCGGGAATCATGTTCATTATCTGTGAGAAGGGTCCCATTTTCATGATGTTCTGGAACTGTTCGTACATGTCCCGAATGGTGAAATGACCATGCTTGATCTTCTCCAACAGCTCCTCGTTGCCATCTAGTTTCAGTTCGACCACCTAAAACACACACACACGCAAACACACATCGGATTCTTAGTGGATACTCAAGCGGATGTTCCACACAACTTACCTTGTCTATCAGGCCCTCAATGTCGCCCATGCCGAGGAGCTTGCTCACAAAAGGTTTCGTCTTGAAGGGCTCCAAGTCATCGATGTGCTCGCCAGTGCCAATAAAGATGATGGGCGACTGTGTGGCAGCCACAGCAGAGAGCGCACCACCGCCCTTGGCGTGACCGTCCAATTTAGTGATGATCACGGAACCAATGTCGACTTTCTCCTTGAAGGCCTTGGCTTGAGCCTCGCAAGCCTGTCCAATGGTGGCGTCCATCACGAAGATGATATTGTCAGGGTTGACGGCATTGGACACCGCCAACATTTCCTCGAACAGCGACTCCTCCTGCTTGTGCCTACCAGATGTATCCACAATGATCATTTCGAATCCTTCGCGCTTGAACATGTCGACGCCCTCCTGGGCGATAACCACCGGATCGATTTCCGTATAGCTGCCGTAGAATGGAATGCGAGCCTTGGTCGCGTTCTGCTTGATTTGATCGTAGGCACCAGCACGGAACGTGTCCGCGCAGACGAGACACGACTTCCAGTTGCGCTTCTGGTAGTGATAGGCTAGCTTCGTACATGTGGTTGTTTTGCCGGAGCCCTGCAGGCCCACAAACATGATGACATTGGCCTTGCCTTTGATCGGCTGATAGGGCTTCACGCCCGGATCCACCAGTTTGATCAGCTCCTTGAACACGGCAGACTGTATCATGCGGCGTTTGTTCAGTCCTCCGGCCATCTCATCAAAGTCAATGACGGCGCGCACATTCTCGCGCAGCTGCTTCACCTGCCGAATGTTTACATCAGCCTCCAGCAGTGCGGCGCATATCTCTTTCAGCATCGCACTTAGGGCTTCCTCGTTAATCACTGTGGCTTTGCTGAGCGAGTGCAGCGCCGTCGTTATTTTTCGTCCTAGATCTGCTAAAACCATCTTGGCGTTTTGTGTGGTACGTTAACTGTTTTGCAGCGGTGTGCGGTTAAATTTTGTTGCGTTATTTGCAAAACAAAACATGCGAATTGAAGACAAGTTAACTTTTGATTTTCTCTGACACGTCAAATGTCGAACACAAAGAAGAAGCGACGACTGACAGTCAAATGGACACGTGCATCTGTCGAAACAATGCCATTCAGCTGAGTGCTGTTTTGCCAGTCAGATGTATGCGCTCGCTGTGACTGCCAGATATGCTATTTGCATATACTTTTGAAATTTAACGCGCTTAAAACGTTATTGAATAAATGGGCGTTAAAGAACTGTGGACAATTTTAACACCACATGCAGAGCGCAAGCCCATATGTGAACTTCGCGGCAAGAAGGTGGCCATCGATCTGGCTGGATGGGTTTGCGAAAGTCTCAATGTAGTCGATTATTTTGTTCATCCGCGCCATCATTTGAAGTAAGTTGCGCGGAATTTTCTTATAAAATGTTCGCTTACAAACTATATACCACAGAAATCTCTTCTTTCGTACCTGTTATCTCATCTGGGAACAGGTGACGCCAGTGTTTGTTCTGGAAGGAACTGCCCCAAAGCTGAAAAGTCAAGTGATAGCCAAACGCAACGAGCTCCAGTTTCGTGGTGTGCGTCCCAAGGATAAAGATGCACCGGCACCAACCCAAGCTGCAGCCAAAGGTGACAAAGGACGCACACGTTTCAATCATGTGCTCAAGCAGTGCGAGAATCTATTGCTGTCCATGGGCGTACAATGCGTGCAGGGACCAGGAGAAGCTGAGGCCTATTGTGCCTTCCTCAACAAGCATGGTGTAAGTAATTGGTTGACATATTTATGGTTAAATTCATTTATGTTATTCGTCCAAGTTAGTGGACGGTGTCATAAGCCAGGACTCGGACTGCTTCGCGTATGGTGCGCTGCGTGTTTATCGCAACTTTTCTGTGTCCACGCAGGGCACCCAGGCTGCTGCCGGCGGTGCTGTGGATATTTATGATATGCACGAGATTTGCAACCGGATGGATTTTGGTCAAAACAAGGTCATCGTCATGGCGCTACTCTGTGGCTGCGATTACTGTCCGGATGGCATTGGCGGCATTGGGAAGGACGGCGTTCTGAAGTTGTTTAACAAGTACAAGGATTCGGAAATACTTGAACGGTAACACAGAATAATTTTTCATTTTGCATATTATAAGCTAAATTATTTCCTTAGGTTGCGCTGCTGGCGCTCTGAGACGGACAAATATAACGCCTTGGAGCTGCGTGTCGACGACAAGTCCATTTGTAGTAACTGCGGCCACATCGGACGCACCCAAAGCCACACCAAAAGCGGCTGTGGCGTCTGTCGCACCCATCGCGGATGCGACGAGAGCTTATGGAAGTAAGTTGGCTAGCCAGATGCACCTGCTGAAACTAAGTCTTTTACTTTTTCTGCTTAGAGAACAACGGCTTTCGGTCAAGGCGGAGCTGACGTTGCGTAAGAAGGCACTCGTGGATGAAACCTTTCCCAACGAAGAGATCATATCCGAGTTCCTCGCGGAACCAGCAGCACTGCCCAATTTGAAGCTGGACTGGCGACAGCCCAACATTGTTAAATTCATCAAACAAATTGGGCATCTCTTGCAGTGGCCAGAGATATATTGCTTTCAGAAATTCTTTCCCATTCTGACGCGCTGGCAGGTGCAGCAGCCAAATCAAGACATATGCCTTGTCCAGCCGCAAGAGATCATCAAAAAGCGCACCGTGAAAGGTGTACCCAGCCTCGAGTTGCGTTGGGAAGACACACACGGCAACTTCAAGGGACTTTTGCCGGACAATCAAATTGCTGAGTTTGAGCTGGAGCATCCAAAGGGTGTGGATGAACTCTTCTATACTGTGGAGCCATTGGACATGTTACAGGCGGCTTATCCAGATATGGTGGCTGCCTTTGTGAAATCCAAGGAGAAGCCACCCAAAAAGGCAGCAACGCGCAAAAAGAAGGCTAACTCGGAGACGCCACTCAATGCGCTTGAGAATCTTTCAGATATGGCTGCAGCAGCGGCTGAGATTGTCACCAAGCCCAAACGGGTTAAGAAAAAGGCGCCAATTGAACCCCTAAAGCAGGGGCAAATCACAATGAAGCAATTCCTTAAGCAAAAAGAGAACACACCAGTCAAACAGTCCGCTCGTCAGCTGGTTAAACAATGTTCCACGCCAATTAACAAGTGTTTGCCCTCTGATTTGGAGAGCGATGGCGAGTTCGACATGTCCGACATTATCAATGGCATTGTTTCCAATCCGCAAGCAAAACCTGTTGTGACCAATCACGCCGGACATGTGCTCCACTATGAGCCGTTGGCGGAGGATTTGAGCCTGCGCCTGGCACAGCTCAGTTTGCGCAACGATGACGAGCCACCGAGGCAGAGCCAACTGATGGATGATGCAGATTTGCTGCTGCAGAAGCGTCGAGATATCTCCATGCAGGCTGAGTGCGTGCCAGTGAGCAAACGTTACTCTTTGGACGACAGTTTCGATCTGCTTGTCAAGGGCGATCTACAGAAGGTGCCCCATCTGGTCAGGACGCCTGTGGAGCGGTTCAAGCAGCAGCATCGTCTGTCCATCGCAAAAGATGCAAATAAATCAACGACGCTGCCGTCGCCAAAATCAGCAATCAATGTCAGCTACTTCTTCAATCAAAGCGTTGACGATGGCGATGCCTTCGAGCAGTTGATGGAGTCTAGCTTGGTGCGCTCGCAACAGGATTTGGTGGTAATTAGCGAAAGCGATTAAGGGGTTTTGTTTTTCTGGTATGTACATCTAATAGTCCGCAATAAATTATTGGTCACAATGGCAAACTTAAAGCTTAGCTTTTGTTCGGTTAGAACTCCAGATGACGTTTGGCGTAGACCTGAGCATTGCACATTGCCTGCTCCAGTTGTTCCTCAAACTGATTGTTCACCTTGCGTCCCTTCATGTTGCAGACGATCTCGGGGCTCTGACCCTTGGGCGGAGCCACCTTGCCGCCAAATGTGCTGGCAAAGGCTTGCAGCCAAAGCGTGGCATTAAAATGCTCGCTGATGCAATCCTGCAAGGATAAAGAGAAAAGCATTAGCGGGAGTTAACTTGGAGTTACTCTTGCGACTCACCTGCGGCACACAGCAGCGGGCTTTGACCACATTGTTACACATGCTGACAACCAGAATGGGTCGATCTGTGCACAGTTTTGTGGCACGCTGCAAGGGTATCTCCTCCACCAAGGCCGAGCTGGTTATGTAATGCAAAATGTAGGGATGCGTGTCAAGCGGTTTTTCCAGTAGCACATTTCGCATTTCCACCTCGACAAACTCTCTGTAAACAATCACAAATTAGCTGCTGAGAATGTTAGCAAATATAAATGCCTACTTGAGAGTTGTGCGCGATGTCTCCTTGAGCTTCCGTAGCATGTCATTGATGCGGTCAAGTGTGTCCATCTTAAAGGCGTACGGCAGCTTTATATCCGAGTGCAGCATATTGTGGCGTATGGTCTGCAGCTCCGTTTCCGTGGCATTGGTCAGCTTATCAGTTTGGAACTGTTTCTCCAGCATATCCACGCGGTGACGCAGCAGCGCGGCAGTTTTTAGGACCTGTCGCAGAGGCGAAGAAGTGAACAATTACTAACTCAAGGATGTATGATAGATGCTTCCGCTTACGTTCTCTGCCGCCTGACCAGCCACAGCAGTGAAGGCAAAGCGCGCCCGATTAGTTTGCTTGAGATTAACAATGCAGAAGCAGGAGAGTTCCTTAGTATTGGTCACGTGCGTGCCGCAGCACAGTTCCTTGGAGCTAAGATTTAGCTCAGGGCATTGCACATTAATAAGACGCAGTCCTTGCTCTGGATAAACCTCGCCGGGCACCATCGTAATGTCGTTTTGCTGCAGCACATCGGCTGCGCTCAGTTCCTGCACTTGGACGGGCGTGGCGGAGCAAATGGCGCGGCTGAAGCGTCGAGATCATATATATAGATTTGAAGAGTGAACATATTGTAAAACTCACTTGATCAGATCCTCAATGTGCTCGACATCAACCTTGTGGATGCGCTTGCCCAAGAGGCCCAGTTCCAGTTTGCACTGCTCACTGCTAACCGCGCTGGAAACCTGATATGTCACCTTGTTGAAGAGAGATCGTATGGCGGCATTCAGCAGATGGGTGGCTGCACGGGGGAGTGGTCAATTAGACTAATTTGCTATTTCGGTTCTCTGTTACCTACCCGTGTGATGGCACATGTTAAGCTGTCGGTGCTTGACATCCACTTCCAGCAGCAGCTCATCCCCCACGGACAGCTCAAAGTCATCGGTGGACGTGGTCAGGCGGCAAACGTGCACCACACAATCGTTGAGCTGCTTAACGGCCACCACTTCCAACTGATGAGGCTCCTCTGGCTTGTGTTTGTTTCGCACCAGAAGCTTGCCAAGATCCGATTGCTGGCCGCCGGACTCGAAGTAGAAATTGCTGGTAGCTGTCACAATGGACAGCGTATCGAAGGACTCTTCCAAACGAGTGCGTGACACCGCCGCATCATTTTGAAGCATGCCCAGCACGCGGCTTGTCACCGTGGGAATCACATAGGTTTCATTCTCTGCATCATAGCGGTAAACATACTTGTGACTGTTGTCCGTGGGAGACAGTCGCTGGGTGAGTTGCGCCTGGGCTTCTGCGATGCGCTGCTGCAGTGCCAGGTCGAGATCGCCGCTGTTGCGCTGGGGTTCCTTAGTTCTCAGCTTGGCCAGAGCCAGTTCGGCGCGATAGCGCTCCAAATCACAGTTCATGTTCTCCAGCTCGGCCAGCTTAAGGAAGCTCTCCTCGGTCAGGCCATAGGTGTCTGTCAGCTTGTACAGGAAGTCACCAGGTATTGTGTTGTTTGGGAAATTCGAGCGATGCACTTGAAACTCGCGATAGGCGGGCACAAAACCAGGACAATCCATCAGATCAATGTCATCCAGCTTGGGAAACTCTGTGAGCACCTCAGCAAAAGCCTTCGATGAGCTCTCGCGCAGATTTTTGTACACCTCCTGCTCGTGTGCTATCAGTTCAATAACTGCCTGCTGCTTGGTCGACATCTCCGGATAGGCCTCGCCCAACGTCTCCACCACAATGGGCACCAGTTGTGAGAGCAGCTTCTCATGTGCAAACACTTGCTCCGAGATGCTAAGAGCTTTTCGCAATACGCGACGCAGTTTTTGGCTGTGGATGTGAAATGTAGATTAAGATACGTGTCCATTTAATGGAATCTGAAACGTACTTTTGATCCGGTAGCATACCATCCGCTAAGCAAGCGGTGACCATGCGTGCATGATCGGCAAGTATTCTGTAGTTTGTATCCAGCAGGGCAGAATTCTGGGCATCGGGAAAATTGCCAGTATACACAGGTGCTTTGGAGAGCTAATCGAGAAGCACATGTGAAAATTTTAGCTAATTAACAGTTCGCCAGTATTTACTTACGCTGTGTATGGCATCGAAGAGCGGTGTAAAGAGATCCGTATCGTAATTGGAAGACTTGTTTTGCAGCAGCGCTGCTAATCGCTCAAAGCCCATGCCCGTGTCCACATGTTGGGCGGGTAGCTGGGTTATACTGCCATCTGCATTGCTACAAATCAAATTAAAGATATTGAATATTGAATTAACAGATTGGATTTCTAGTTGCGCTACCGATTGTACTGAATGAACACCAAATTCCAGAGCTCTGTCAGATCTGCGCGTCCCGCATTGACCAGCTTTGCGCGCTGCTCAACGCTGCCGGGTCCAGAGCCAGGCCTGTGATCTATGTGTATTTCAGTGCAGGGTCCACAAGGGCCCGTTGCACCCATTTCCCAAAAGTTGTCTTTGCAGCCAAAAGGCAAAATGCGTCCAGCAGGAAAGCTGCAAGGCAAAAACTTTTCATAAATTCTCTAAATGGATTATGTAACCATTGCCATTGCTTACCCTAGGCTACGCCAAATCTCAAAGCACTCCAAATCAGCGGGTATACCAAGCAGCTTATCGCCGGCAAAGTAGGTGACATACAAGCGCTCCGGATCAATGTTATAGGGACCTCGCAGCAGCTCCAGTGCCATTGCACAAGCTTCACGCTGTAAGCAACAAGTCGGAGTAGCGGATGGCAAATGCGGCCAGTGTACTCACCTTAAAGTAGTCGCCAAACGACCAGTTGCCCAGCATTTCGAAGAACGTGTGGTGGTAGCCATCCTGACCCACCACTGACAAATCGTTGTGCTTGCCACCAACTCGCACACATTTCTGCGAATTGACGACGCGTTTGTGCGGCGCTGCGGCTTTGCCCAGGAAAACGGATTTGAACTGAGACAATGAGACTGATTAGAATGCAGTTGATTAATGCAGTTAATGCGCCTGGGTATTACCTGGTTCATGCCCGCATTGACAAAGGCGACGGTGGGATCACAGAACGGCACTACGGGACTGGAGCGCACGAATTTGTGTTCATGATTCACCATAAAATAGTCGATGAATGTTTTGCGTATCTCGCGTGCGGTGAGCACACGCTGCAGCTTTTTGGCCGAGTTGTACATGCCAATTAAATTGCGGTCTTAATTACATGCGAGAGCGATGCAAGCACAGCTGAGCCGGTAATTAAACAACAGAATCGGATCAGAGCAACAAACAGCTGATCAGAATTGCTGTTCACATGTGAACGCAGCCATTCCCAGGTGAGCACCCGCTGCTGCTGTTCTATTTTCTGGCTGAAGCAACAGCTGCATATTTTGATCAAAATATGCTACGAACAAAACGAGTAAAAGAACAAAAGAAAATTGCCTTGTGCTGAGTGAAAAATTCTTAAAATATCCATAAAACAAATAAAAACCGGAAAATTAATTGGTTCAGCTAAATGAAAAGCTGTCAGAAATGGTGAAATTTGAACTTTGACACCTTTCGTTTCGGTTCCGCTTTCACTTTTCCCGAACCTTTAGGCATAACCAAAAACGGCAACAATAAAACGACGTAGTAAAAAACACATTAGTAAAGTGCAAACAACTGCAAGCGCAACGAATTACACAAAAACGACATATCAGCATGGCTACAAAACGGCGGCCACTGCGTCCAAATCTTGCCCCCGGACAACCCAGCTCCAATATGAACTTTCGACCCGGCGGACCGGACATTACTCGTTCAGAGGCGCGAGGCACACGTCCAACGGCTGCGCCCACCAGCATACGGGAAATTCTAGTCATGGGCGTCATACACCTGTGTAAAAAGACGATATTCTTCAACACCGACCTGAAAGTGGCTCTTTATTTGGGCAGCTTATTCATCATTTCGCTTATTGGCGACTTCTTGCCATTTCCCAAGACATATTTCGCCCGCTCCGATAACCTGTTCAATATGTACTTTGTCAAGGTTGGCTGGGGTTGGACGTTACTGTTCGCGGTGCCGTTCACTGTGCTCTCCGCCTACATTATCACCTGCGGCGACATGAAACGCACGCTGCGTCACCACTTCCCACGCATTGTTATCGCCACATTCTTTTGGTTCTTCTGGACGAAGCTCTTCAATGTTGTGGAGACCTCCTATGGACGTTGCACTACCAAGGGCAAGTTTGAGACTTGATATTCCCATTGATATTGTCAGTAAACATTTTATTGCTTGCAGGCTTCCAGAGCAAGTCCAGCTGCCTGAAGGCGGGCCATCTGTGGCAGGGCTTTGACATCTCCGGCCATGCGTTTATACTTATACACTCTAGCCTGGTGCTGATCGAGGAGGCGCGACCCATTATCAAATGGGAGACCATAAAGGAGCACCTGCGCAACGAGCTGCACAATCGCAGCGTTTCGGATAAGAGCGGCAGCAATCCGTTGCGCGGCCTGAACGACGAACAAATGCGGAGTCTACAGTTTCTCTATACGCGTCTGACGCCCATCATCCGCACCTTGTTCATTGGCATGGCAGCGCTGCAGCTGCTCTGGGACATTATGCTCGTCGGCACAATGTTGTATTATCATCGCATGATTGAGAAGGTCGTCAGCGGTATCATCGCCATTCTAACGTGGTATTTCACATATCGCTTCTGGTATCCAACCAATGGGCTGCTGCCCGACGCGCCTGGTAATGGCGTCTTCTACTACCAACGCGAAAGCTACCCGTTGAAGCGACCCTCGCATTTACACACCTGCACCCCATCAGCTGGCAGCCAGGCGTCCGCCACTGGATTTAAAGCGAACTCCAACGGCAGTGGACTGGGTAAAGCGGGAGCTCAGGCGTCGCAGCAGCAACAAATACCAAAATTCGTGGGCATGCCCTTGTATACCAGCCCGAAGGCGGCGAGTGCGGCGGCCAGTTTGCTGCAAGCGGAGCAGCAGCGTCGGGAACAGCAGCAGGCTGGCTTGGAAAGCTGAACCCAAAGTGTTTGACAAATTCAGCAACAGAAAACAGGAATTGACGATGAATTTTATGGATAGGCGAATCATTTTTAAAACCGGTAGAGGGTAGCAAAAACTTTTGTACCAAATAGAACTTAATACCAAACGATATTTTATAAACTCGTATGTACAATAATCAATCAGCAGCAGAGGCTCGCACCTTGGCACTGTGCGCTGTTCAGGGTTCATAAGGCGATTTATCGGCGCTCCGCTTTCACTTTCACTTTCCCTCAATCGCTCGCTCGCTCGCCCGCTCGCTGGCTGTATCTGCATTGCGCGTCTTGCGATTCCTTCTATCCACATTGTTACCACGTAGACTTAAGCGTTCTTTTGTGTTTGTGTTTATATGTGCCCAACTTAAACAATAACAATAAAATGATTGTTAACAAATCTTGCCGGACTACTTATGCGCAAAGGCTGCAAACATGGCCATACCCAAGAAACCGGCGGTGGCTCCCAGCTTGTAATTCGATGGCGTCATGCTCCACATATCCTTCAGTATTTCAAAGTTGCTGCTCGGCATGACCTTGTGGTACGAGGCGCGCTGCTTGAACCGCAGAAAGAAGCCCTCCACCTGCGGCAACTTGCCGTAGCCCCAGTAATAGTTCTCGAAGCCCAGCTGGTAGAGGCGCTGCAGCAGCAGGCCCAGGCTGATGTCGGCTAGCGTCAGAACATCGCCCGTCAGCCACTCGTTGCGCGGCGTTTGCTTGGCCAGCTCCTGCTCCACATAGAGCAGCACTTGGCGCACTGCATCCAGCACACTCTGGAAGTCTTCGCGCGAGGTGACCAGTTCCCGGCGACGCATCTGAATCGCCAGCTTTTGCTGCAGTGCAGCACTGCTCGTATCCTGTTCGTCCACGGAGCGACGCAGCAATTCCAAGACTTTATCATTGTTCTCTGCGAATAAAAACACAACAAATATTACAATGGGAACAGACCGACGGCCACATTTGCACGGCTCACTCAGGCAAGATTGCCGCACGGGTCCAATGAAGGGCGCCTTCGGCACCAGCTTGAGGTCGTCGTGGATAAACGAGCCCAGACTCAGTGCGCCCACCGGCAGGCGAGACACAGCGCGTTCAAAGACCATCATTTGGTCATGTTGCAGAGAATCTGGCGTGTATGGCTTCAGCAGTGGATGCCGTTCTGTTGGGGCAGAAATTAGTTGCGATTAGTTATCGGTGATCAAGTCAAGATAAGTCACTTACGTCCGCGAAACTTGGTCTCCACGTAGTTGATGATGTGCGGCGAATTGGGTATGATAAAGGCGCCATCCTGCAGCACGGGCACATCGCCTTTGGGATTCAGATTGAGGAACCAACTGGAATACTGTTCGCCATTGCACAGATCGACAATGTAAGGAGTAAACTCAATATTCTTCTCATAAAGCGCAATTAAAACCTAAAAACAAAAAAAAAAATAATTAAAAACTGAAATTTGAAACTAAAACAAATAAAAAATATAATATAATATGCAATAATTTATAAATTGTTTACTTGTGCTATTTAAAAGATTTTCGCCGTTTTGTTTATTTGCCACCCAAAACTTGTTTTTTTATAGTGTGTGCTTCATTAGCACCTGCATCAAGGTAAACAGTTAAATAATATTCTTTATGGAACAAAAATAAAACAAAAAAGAACGAAAACTAATTAATGGTCACTTGTGATGGGATATTACTCATACGCCCCCGTCAGGCACGATTGCACTCTGAATTGATGGGGTAATAATCTCCTCCTACATAGTCATAGCTATGTAAATAACATTGAATAATAATGACAATTACTGCGGTTACTTTTGTAATTTCGCGCCATTAAAATGTGTTTTTTTTTCTTTTCAAAAAAATCACATGATTTGCATTGCGAACTCACTTTCTGCGAGTAGAAGTTGTATGGATGAAAGTAGAGCACTAGTTTATTGTCCTTGAACACGGGCGCTTTGAAGTCCTGTGGCGCCGGCGCAACTGGCGCAATTTCATTAGCTTGACTGCTCATCTCCCAAATCCTGTGAATATTACTACTCCCAGACTGATTTTCCTATATCACATGAGTTGTGAAAAAAATAAACCGTTAAGCGCGTGCCCAGTTCCAGAGCTCTCGATTTGGCGGCTTGCACGCTAGAAACGCGACGGAGCGACTAACTGGCGATAGTGCGATTTGTGTCGATGGGCTGGGAATGGAGTCGAGCTATGCGACAACAACTGAAGCCGCTCCGGCGACGTATTAATTTGCACTTTTAGCTGAGAGTAAACATTTGCGGTTGTTGTTATATCTGGAAATGATTTGAGATTGTTGGTGGTTTAATCGTCAACGATTCTTATTCATTTCCACTGTGGCTGCTACTTTTTTTTTTTTTTATTGTTATTATTTTCATGTTTGTCTTTGTTTATCGTGTTACGACATCGCGATTATATTTAATGCGTACAATCATTGTTTATTTAAGTCGCTGGAGATTTTCATTTCAACAATTCTTATCTACCAATTGAGGCCTACGCACCAGACGGTGGCCAGCATGAAAGGTGACACTTGTTATTTATTATTAATTATAAAATAAATACAGAAGCAAAACGAACATAAGCGAATTAACTCGATTTTTTATATTCAATCAATGGGTATGAGAATATTAATATTTTTTTTAAGTGTTGCCCCATTTCAAAAAGTGCGCTCAAAAGAGCTTTTCGCATTCGCGGTGAATGGCAAAAATATGTGGAAAACACAAATCTTCCAACTGGAACGATATAGCGGAATCGTATTAGAATCGTACAGATAGCTGTAGCGGGAAAAATCAATTGTTACATATTGTCAACTCGAATTTGATTGAAAACTGGACTCGGCCATGTTCCATCTGGGCAAGAAATTCGCCGGCAAGGCGCCAAAGCTTAATTTGACCGCAGCAGCCAGTTTGGCCGGAAGCAAAGTCCAAAGCACAACATCGATTAGAAATCTTAATCAACACAACAACAACAACAACAACAACAATAGTAAGCAACTTGTTAGCCACAATCTTTGCCACAAGCGTTTGTCCAGCGGCAGTCAAAGTTCGAGCGTTAACAGCATGAAGCGTTTAGCGGGCAAAGTTGCTGTGGTTACAGCCTCCACGGACGGGTGAGTTACGTTCATTATTATTGATCATAACGGTATCGATGTCGTTCCATTCGCAGCATTGGCTTTGCCATCGCCAAGCGTTTGGCCCAGGATGGTGCCGCCGTCGTGATCAGCAGTCGCAAGCAGAAGAATGTGGACAATGCGTTGTCTGAGCTGCGCAAGCTGAATCTGAATGTGCACGGACTGAAGTGCCACGTGAGCGAGGCGCAGGATCGAAAGCAGCTCTTCGAGGAGACCATCAGCAAGTATGGCAAACTCAACATTTTGGTTAGCAATGCCGCCACCAATCCCGCAGTGGGCGGTGTCCTTGAATGCGACGAGAAGGTGTGGGACAAAATCTTTGATGTGAATGTGAAGAGCTCCTATCTGTTGGCCAAGGAGGCGCTGCCCTATCTGCGGCAGGAGAAGGGCTCCAGCATTGTGTTTGTCTCCTCCATTGCCGGCTACGATGCATTTGAGGTTAGTGGGTTATTGGTTAAGCCAGCCCTCATCTTAATCTGTAACTTATCTAAAGCTGCTGGGCGCCTACTCGGTGAGCAAGACGGCACTGATCGGACTGACTAAGGCGGCGGCCAAGGACCTGGCACCCGAGGGCATACGCGTCAATTGCCTGGCGCCTGGCATCATCCGCACAAAGTTCTCCAAAGCGCTGTACGAGAACGAGGCTGCCAATGAGGCGGCGCTCAGCAAAATTCCCATGGGTCGTCTGGGCACAAGCGAGGAAATGGCCGGCGTTGTGTCCTTCCTGGTATCTGAAGACGCTGGCTACATAACAGGCGAGTCTGTTGTTGCCTCTGGCGGCATGAACGCTCGTCTTTAGAGTGATGCATGTGTACATATACTTATATATTTTGTTTTATATCTTATGGCCTATGAATAACAAATGTGTTTACAAAAAAATAAAACCGTGGAAGGGGTGGATAAGCACGGAAAGAATGAAACATTATAATAGCTAGGAGGATCGCAGCTTGGCCAGTTGATCGGCAATGTCTTTTTCGGTGCGTGTGCCGGCCGTTTCGAACTCTCCGGTTCCCGTTGCTGGTATGCTAGCCATTTTGCCAGAGATTTCGATGCCAATTTCGTCGAGTACCTTGTTGACCACATCATTGGATTCCTCCTCGTCACCGGACTCGGTCAACATGTCGTCCAGTGTGTCGTTTATCATTTCGTCTGTCATTTCCATGCGCATATTCGCCTGCTGGAAGTCGCGTACTGTGCCGGCTATAGCCTCCGGTCGCATCACCTTGTTCATGCTGGCCATCGTCTTGGCCGTGGTGCCCATTGCCTCGCCCAGCGCAATGTTGGCGCCCATGTTCTTGTTCTGATAGCCAATCGATTGTATTTTGCCGGCAGCAGCGTAGCTGCGTGATTTCTGCTTGCGAACCTCCACCAGTTGCTTGGCCAGAATCCGGCAGGCGTCATTGTTTCCGGCGGCTGCATTTCGTCTGATCTCAGCTTCTAGTTTCTTTTCTTCCTCCTCCATTTTTCGACGTTCTCGTTCAATGTCGCGTGTTGCTTTCCGCAAGCTGCGATCATTTTCGCGTTGTTGCTCCTTGACAGTGGGTTTTTTGCCAAACATGTTGAACATTTTATTTTTTGTTTTAAATTTTTACTGCTGTTTTTCGAAAAGATGAATCACTATTGAAGCTGGCGATTGGTGCGTATAAATATCAAAACAAAATCAGCTGTTGCTTTGTCAGCTGTTGGCGCTGTCCTGTGAATGGTTAAACTTCAGTGGAATGGCAAATAACTAAAGTGGGAACTCGCGCCTGTAATTCTCCGGTGTTTACTTTATTTGATGACATAAAGATGGCATTGGAAATAATAAAACAAGGCGCCGAGGGGCGGCTATACCTTGGTGAATTTAAGGGCGAATCGTGTCTGATTAAGGAACGCTTCGTCAAGAAGTACCGCCATCCGGAGTTGGACACACAAATAACGCGGCAGCGCATGAAGGCCGAGGTGAAGGCATCTGGCCGTTGTTTGGCTGCCGGCATTCTGGCACCGCGCATTCTTCACTCCGATTTGAACACGCACAAACTGTACATGGAGTACTTTAGCAGCGCCCGGACAGCCAAGCAGTTTATACAGCAAATTGTCGCCGAATCGAACGAGGAGCAGGCAAAGCAGCAGCTGGAGGAGCTGTTCACGCGTATTGGCGGCATCATTGGCCAAATGCATGCGAATAACATAATACACGGTGACCTGACCACATCCAACATACTGATCAATCCAAATCCAAGTGCAAGCAATGGCTACGACGTCGTCTTTATAGATTTCGGGCTAAGCCACTATAACCAGGCGACGGAGGACAAGGGCGTGGATCTGTATGTGCTGGAACGAGCGCTGCTGAGCACGCATAGCGAGCAGCCTTATTTGTTCGAGCATATGCTGGCGGCCTATCGCAAGGAGTGCGGCAAGGACGAGCAGGCCGTCTTGGCCAAGTTTGAGGAGGTGCGCGCGCGTGGACGCAAGCGAACAATGATCGGTTAACCGTTTAAATACAACAACTATTTTTAATAAACCATGTTAAACTTACATCATATGATTATTCTATTCTTTTAACTGCGTCCGCTGTCGGAGGATCGTCCTGCAGCTCATCTATTTTGATTTTCTTAATGTATTTGCGTACTTTTGTTTTACGTTTAACCTGCTCGTGTTTCACTGGCTCCTGGCCAGCGACAGGATTCGTCTTGTACTGTGCATACGGACGTTCTTTCATCTTGGCAATGGCATCTTCTAGCTTTAAGCCGGTTAGGCCGTGTTCTTCGTAAAACAGGCGATATTTATCACAGAATTTCGAATGACCCTTTTTGAAGGCATCAGTTTTGGTCGAGGGATGCTGCAAGGAGAGAAAGGGTAAATATCTCAATTGTTCAATTGATATTTGAGTGTATACTCACCCTGGCATCAATGGCCCTGGCGCAGCCTCTGTGAAAGTTATGCAAATGCCGCAGGAACGATTCGTTTGGCTTGATGCTCTCCTCCAGACTCAGCTGCATGATTTCGTTGATATACGCAAACGATTTCTGCGCACAGCCCTGCCGCAACATAGCACCAAGTATGGGCATATTCATACGTATGCCCGCCGCCTGCATCTGTTGCAGCAGCTCACGAGCCTGCTCCTGGGTGCGACAGCCCAGCGCCAGTACCCCATAAGTCACAATGTCCGGCTGCAATCCTGCCGTGCGTATCATAGATAACACCTCGCGGGCGCTCTCATAATCGAAGCGCATCGACCGCTTCTTGATGAGTATGTTGAAGAAATCAATGTCCGCCTTGAGGCCAATTTTGCGCACAAAGCTCAGCAGTTGCTTCTCTGCTGCATTTGTGGGCGGTATAACCTCCAGCATGGTGGTGAAGCTTTCAATGTTCGGCGTGACTTTGTGCGACTTCATCAGATCCAGATAGCCGGTAATGCCGCCCAGTAAAAGAAAACGCTCGTGAGGACGCGTCACTTCGGCCAAGGCAACCAGGCTGCCTAGTTGAGGGCATGGCAGCAACAAGTTGGGCAACTCCAGTTGCTCAGTGGGTGGCGTGATCAATTCCAGGTGGTTAGCTTCGGCAGAGCTAGGCGCAATCTCTAAGCTATCGGATGGAGCTGCTGTCACCTCTGCCTGTTTACCTGGCGGTAGTTGCTCGCTGGCCACACCCGGAGCTATTTGTTGCAGCACCTGTTGCATGGCCTCGAGATCGCCAAAGCTACAATCCCGTACACAGCGCAGCATGGCATTGAAGCTGTAATAGTCCGGAGCAATGCCACGCTGCAGCATCTTGTGCCAGGTGAGCAGAGCATGCCGGAACCCATGCTGGCCATCGCTGGCGCAGGCTTGCAGTAGAAAATTGAAGGTCTCCGCGTTCAACGGCAGCTTACGCTCCTCCATCTCGTCGGCCAGCGTGTAAGCAGTTTCTATGTCACCGCAGCGACCGTAGGCCTTGATCATAGCATTATAGTTCTTCACATTCGGTTCGTAGCCCTTCTCCAACATGTTCTCACGCAGCTGACGCGCCTTGCCCAGGCCGTCAATCTGTGTGGGTGCATTGGCGCACGCATTGAAGAGGGATGTGTAGGTGCCGCCGGTCACCTTGAGGCCGCGCTGCCGCATTTTGGTGTATAAACTGAACGCCTTGCGAGCGTAGCCCGCCTTGGCGCAGCCGCTGATCAGCAGGTTGTAAATGTAGTTCTCTGGCTTCACACGATCCTCTCGCAACATGCGCACCTCCAGCACGGCAATGGCATCGTTGATGCGACGCGCATTCAAGTGCTCCTTTATCAGACTTGCGTACTCCTTGGTGCGCAGTTTTCTCGAATGTCGCGTAGGTCTACTTATAAATTCCTCTTCCTCAACGTCTCCGGGGTCCTCTGTTTCCGTGGCGTTGAATTTCGCATCGCCAAAGGTATCGGGATCACCAAAGTCAATTACCGTCTCCTTTTTGGACTCCACTTTATCCGGTTTTGCTGCCTTCTTTTCGTAATGTTCAGAACTTTTAAATTTGTTGCGCAAGCGTGGCTTCGGCGCATCAGTTGAATCTTCATTCTGTATCCTGTCCTGAAAAGGGTTTGATCTGTTTGCCTCACGTTTCGCTTGCAAGCCGGCATCCTGATCCGTAATACGCACGTGCAGTAGGCGGCTGTGCACCCAGTTGGGAAATTTCGTTTGGAGGCAGAGTGCTTTGTTAAAATGTATGGCACGCTTTGGAGCATATTGATGCAAGCGGAGGATGTGCGGTGACAGCGATAATTTGAAAAATCGCAATGCCATTATTGTTTATTGCAATTTTCTCTTATTTTTATGTAATTTAACAAGTTTTTAAATGTGCATGCCGCTGAACAGAAATTAAAAGTACTGTCGAAGAAGAAGAAGCACTACCAATCACATTTCGTAACGCTTATTGTAAATGGTTGACAGCTGTTTTGTATTGATGTGGCAACGCTAACATTCCCTTTGCACTTAACAAGCTAATTTCTGTGTTTTTCATCTAATTTGTCGGACGTGTATTAAATTTAATTCAAAATGAGTTACAGTGTGGACCCACGTCGCAAAGAGAAAATAAATCGCTATAAGGCACCCAAGAACCAAGGACAAGGCGGAGGCGCCAACGAAGACATGATGCCCGACTATATGAATATTTTGGGAATGATTTTCTCCATGTGCGGTCTCATGATGAAGGTGATACCACGTCTTATATTTAAGGAACGTTGTCGAAATTGATATAATTGTTTTGAACAGCTCAAATGGTGTGCCTGGTTTGCGCTCTATTGCTCCTGCATCAGCTTTTCCAGCTCGCGTGCCAGCGACGATGCCAAACAGGTCAGGCTCATTGAAACCACAATAGATAAACCCCGTACTAAACACAAATTTTCCAGGTGTTGTCTTCGTTCATGTTGAGTGTTAGCGCTGTGGTCATGTCGTATCTGCAAAATCCGGCTGCCATGACTCCGCCATGGGCCTCGTAACACAGAAGGCGAAATATTGTATTGCATTTTCTGCTAGTTTAATGAGTGGAACTTTATTTTCCAAAATTCAAATGACAGTTGCATGGGTGTAGAGAAAGAATTAAATAAATTAACCACAAAAGTTTGAAAAAATTTAGCTAAATAATTAAACAAAAAAGAGTTGTTGTTGTTGTTGTTGGCTCTAGCTCCGTGATTATCGTGATTTGAAACTCTATGTGGTGAGTATGTAATAGGCAAACAGAATAAAAGCCAAAATGTAAATGGTACCAACGATCAGTACGTATTAAATCTCTCCAAAGTTCGCATGACCGGTGGCTTTGGCGTGCTGCTGGGCCTGGGCCTGACCGACTAGCAACAGATCGCACTGTAGGCAACGAAGATTGAACTTATCCACATTCGTGAATTGGCGAGAGGACTTGGCCTCGTTGGCCAGCTGCTCGGCCTGCTGATAGACGCCCAGCTCCTCAACGGGAAAGATGGTAGCTGGTGCGGTGCTCTGAGAGGTTTCCATGTAAAGTGGATCGTAGTGTATACCATCGAACAGCAGGAAGACTCGCAGTCCGAAGTTCTTGTCCTCGCCAAATCGATTGATGATTGCGTTTTGTATGTCAACCACATCGATTTCGATGCCATAATAATTCGATAATATGGACACCTCGATGGCGCCGCCCCACGAGTCTGCCTTTTGTATCCAGGAGCAGTATTCGGCATTTGATTTGCCAAGAACGGCATCATTGTATTGCTGCGGATCGGCGGCCACTTCCTGGGCGATAATGTGACGCATCATCTCGCTGCCCTCGTTGTCCACCTTGCCATTGAGCACGAACCGTATGCTTGTGAAGAGACACGAGTTATCCGCCGGCACCACCTTTTTCAACAGAATTCCGTTAAAATCGCCGTTGGGACCAGTTTCCGCTGGCGCGGAGAGAGGCACGCTCTCACTAGTGTTGCTGCTGCTCTGAGCTCCGACGTCCAGGTCGTTCAGCTCGGCATTGCCTGAGTTTGTCACCTGACGCAGGTGCTCCGCATCTTCCTCCGCCTGCAGACGACGCGCCAGCGCCTCGTCATCCTCAATGTTTGCGGAGTTGACCAGCGGCGTTGCCGCCTTCTCTTCCACAATCAGAGTCTCGCCGCTTTGGATGCCAATTGAGCGCAAATTTCGCTGCTGCTGATCGTTGAGGTCCAGCGGCCGTGGTGGGAATCCGACGAGCACGTGCAGCTGTGGCTCCTTGATTTCCGTTGCCTGAGATATCCGCGTTTTCAGTTCGGCTACTGTTGTGTTCTCGTTAAGGTCATTAACAATGAATTGACCTTTTTTCGATTTTAGCTTCACACTGAACGAACCAGTCATACTTTCGATTTTAGCTGTCTTTCTGTTTGCCAAAAAAAATTTATTTCGAGAATTTTTATATATTTTCAAATTAGTGTTTTTTGAATTATGTCTTGATTTGGTCAAGTGTTTTTATTGTCTAATAACTTTTTTTTATCGTTCTGCTTATTGTTTAATACGCGCTAGAGATGGCCGTCAGAAGGTATTTTATCGCACACGCTTCATTTGGCGTTGCCACCCAGTGTATTTACGCTACCCACAATACGCAGGCTGCTTACATATACGTATCGAAAATAAATAAATGTACTAAAAATCCCCTACCGCATTTAAACAGCGGGTAAAATTTGAATTTGAATTTGTTATCTTACATGTTTGTTGTTGGTACACATAGCTATTTGAAGAATGATTGTGCAAAATTTCTAAAAGCTGTCAAAGTGAAACAATTAGCATTTAGGCAACTTGTGAAATTCATCCCAAAACAAATGGTACAACCTTGAACTGGTGGAATTTACATAAAAAATATTTGCGTTTGGCAAACAATTCTTGCGTTGCCCATCCTCAAGTTGTGATCAAAGCAAGAGCTAAGCAAAAAAGGTAACTTCAAGTCAGTTGAGGTGATAAAACTATAATTTCCAATGAAAACGGCGAGTGAATCAAACATGCTCACCTAGAGCTGAGGTTAACCGACTATAAAGCGTAATAACGCTAATAAGCATTTAGTGAGAGAGCGGGGATTGGGGTAACGATTAGCTAATGGTCAAATCAAATAGAACTCAGAACCAAGGAAACATATATTAGCGGAATCCACAGCGAGATGTACCTCAACAAAACAAATTGCCGTTCGACCAGCCCAACAATGGGGCCAATAATAACAACAAAAGCGGCAACAAAAAAAAAAAAAATAGTTTGCTTTGCTTTATTTTATTTCATTTTTTTATTTTTTTTTGTATTTTTTTACCAAACATCGAAACGCCTTGCGTGGTACACTAAAATCACATTTAATAGTCCAAACAAAATTTATTGTTGGGCCGAGTTCGGAGATACACGAAATTTAAGAGCTTCCATTGTGACGACGATGTGTTGTTTTAATCTATACGAAAGACGAGCGCGCATGCGCGCCGCTCAAAACGGCTCAAAACTCCGATATAAATAGATGGACAGCGGGGTCTATGCTCAGTGCAAGTCTGTCAACGCGAAACGCGAGATCAATCAACTCTCAAGTGCCCAGTCAAGGAGTCCTCAGCTCACAACTCAATCACAATGAAATTCTTGCTTTTGGTGCGTCCAACTGTGCTCAAACTCTTTGGATAACATTCAACTGATTGTGGATTATTTTTTTGTTTTTGTTGCAGACCGTATTCCTGTGCGTGGCTGTGTGCTTCATGGTGACCAGCGCTGTGCCCGTGGAGGAGGCCATACCCGAGGGCATTGAGGGTCCTGGCAGCGAGCCCGTCAACCCCACCGACGATCAGTCGTTCCTGCTCAAGCTGAAGCTGCTCAAGAAGCTGCTCTTCCTGGGCTAATTGCCGCAGATAACATCGACTTTTAGCACTTTTTTTTTTTGTCTAGTTTTTAAGATTGATAATAAATGAAAAATAATTTTCAAACCTATTTGCTATTGTTTTCTGCACTTTGTTTGACGAGTTGTGGGAATAGTTAAGGATTATTCAAAAAATATATCCATATTCGGATAAGTCAAGAATCAGCAACAGATTATAAAACATATTAATTAAGATAATGTTAAAGTTAAACCCGTTGTTAACAGCTTTAAAAAGTATAAAATTTAATTTTTATTAGCTGCCGTTCGCTAATTAAAATGTTTAATGATAATAGTTCATAGTTATTTATTATAACACATGATATATATATGAATTTAGGTCAATGTCATATATATATATAGTATATATATATATCTACATTTTGAGTTCTGACTGAATTTAAATAAGTTTAAAGTCTAAAAAGTATTTAAATGAAAACTTGTCTGTTTGGGCCAAGCGGAAAATTTTGAAATTTTGAGTTCTGACTGAATTTAAATAAGTTCAAAGCCTAAAAAGTATTTTAGCCTGAAAGCTTTGGTGTCTGTGTGGGCCAAGCGGAAACAAATTTGTTGGCACTTTTACACCAATTCACAAATCGGCTTTCAGGTCTTGTGGCCAATATCCAAATCCAGAGCCAAAGCCAACTTGTTAACTTGTTAAAAGCTCCTTGTTTTAAAGTGTTCCAAATGAAGCAGCATTGCATAAGTAGAAATCGTAAGTTATTTTGTTTTTATTTTTAAGAAAAAAAAAAGCATACATTTATTTAGTGACGTTTGTTTTAGTGACATGAATTAGCTGCGATGGATTTGAATGGTTTTATCTCTAAGCGAAGGGGTAAAATGCCTAAACCCAGTTTGTTGTTGCTGTTGTTGTGTGTGTGTGTGTGTGTGTTGTTGTTGCTGTTGTTTGTACATGGACTAGAGACAACGGGTAAGGGCGGTCAGCTAGGTCCGCTTTAACCGAGCAGCAGCTTCTTCAGTTTCTTCAGCTTGAAAATGGCCTGAGGATCGTGAGGATTGTGGACATCCGTAGACTGGCCGTAAATGTTGTCGCCTTGGAGCGTCTCGTCGACGGGCACCGCGGCCACCAAAGCCACAGCCAGCAGGCAAACGAAAAGGGCCTGCAAGTGCGGATTAAATAAAATAGAGCCTTGCAGGCATTCATTGAGCGAACTCACCAGAGCAATATACTTCATACTGATTATTATTTTATTTTACTTTTTTTGGGTGATGTGCGAAGGCAACTGTGAAGCTGGTTAATCCAAAAATTGACTGCACTTGATGGCCGCAGTGCTGGTGGCTTTTATAGCCCGAAAAAGAAGGCGAAACCCATCATCGGGCGATGATAATGTCATATGTAAACTGCACATATAACATTGCCGGTTTGGACAAGCGGCCAGAAATGGCGATACATAAACAAAGGCGCATAAATAAACGGGTCTGGTCAATAAAAAACAACAACAACAACATCAGCAAAGGCAAGAAAAACTGACAAAAATTGCAAATTGGTTGAACGTGCACAGTCTCTGGGCCCTGTTGGGCACCTGCTTGCGGCACAAATAAAGCATATACATACATATTTAAAAGGCACAAATGCAACAACAACAACAACAAAATTCGTATCGAGACACGCCTGCCACTGTGTTTGCACTGGCTAGGTTCGAGCCAAGAGCGAAGCGTAAGCGTTTGTGCCACTGAAGAAGTTTTTAGACACTGTTCAAATAATCTTAGTGCCAAGCTAAAGTTAAAGCATCGCATTGCACATTTACTTAGCTGAGTGAAGGTTATCACAACACGGCTTATTCAGATATTGGTCAACATGGCGTGCATTTTATTTGACAACAATTATTTGCTTTATGCGGAAGTTGCGCTAGCTGCAAAAAAGTGTTGACTATAAAACTCTGATCAAATTGACAGATTAACAGCTTGTTTACACTCGCCCTTCACTTCTTCCCTCACTCATAAGTCATGTCAATTAAAATCAGTTTGGCAATCAAACCTAAAACAGATCCATAAATATTGGTCACTTCTAATAGCCATCAAGCTGCGAGATTCAAGAGCTAAATCAACGCTAGCTGAAAAAACATAAACCGAAACAGAATAAACGACTAAACGGGCGTTGTCCAAAAAGCCAAGAGTGAGCCAAGAGAAAAATAAACAAGTGAGATTGCTCTAGTCGAGATTGCACGACGGGGAGATACCCTAAACTCTCGGCATTTGATGAGCATGAGTAAAATTAGGAAAACGAAAATAAGGATTCCGTACCGATGCGAGGCTCGAACCATCATTTCTTCAACTTCCGCGGATGCTGATCAAGAATATATATAATATATACGGTCGGAGTTGCTGCCTTCTGCCTTCTGCCATTATACCCCCCATTCTTTCATATCCATTTTCAACAACAAAAAAAGAGAAACAATTCAAAAAGTTAAATTGAGGTCAACATTTGATTTCAAATACATTTATTTATTATATTTTTGGGAGTCAAAGTCAAAGTCAAAGTTCCACATTTACATTTTGATTAGCTGCGGTGACATATGTGGTGCATTTCGAGTAGCGGAAACAAATGCAGATCGCGAGCGTTGGCTCTTAACAAAATTAGCATAAAGCGTAGATGACTAAGCACCTTCGAGCTGATATCGAAGGGACTCGAAACGATTATGGAAAATACAAGTATTTATGCAAATGAAACCAAACAAAAATATAATGATAATAATCCACTCGTTTGTTGCAGCTTGTTTGGCGGCGCCACATCTAATAACGACAGCAAATTGCCGGAATGCTCGCTGATCAAGTTATCGTGATCAAATGATGTGCGGCGTCGTCATGCGTCGTCGGTTTGTCTGTGACTGAAGCTCGACTCGACGCGTTAGCTAACCCGTTTTGTGCCCGTTGCCCATGGGCATTTCAATTAGCTCGTTTATTATGGGCGTGGCTTTTGTCAGTGGAGAAGAGATGTGTTAAACACAAGCTGGCAATTCATTTATTTATCTGTTTCTCTTTTATTTTTCGCACAGTTTGGACAATTTGAAGATTGTCAAGTTTGTCGCAAGTGGGAATTGCCTAAATAAAAGTGCGTAATCCTCCTAATTTCACTTTTGATAGCAAATGATGACCTTTCTTGTTGTTGTTGTTGTTGACGACCTTTGGCTAAAGCGAAACAAATCACGCAGCTGCGCTTAGCTACGAAATACAAATGAGCCGATAAGAATCTGGAAGGGGAGAAGGGGGTCTGGGGTGGCCTTTCCATATAACCGACGTGGCTGGCAAACAAATCCATTAGGTCAGGCGACGTGGCGTGACTGAACTGAAGTCAAACGAGTTGGCCAACAAACAATAAGCCACAGTTTAGCCGAGCTGCACGATTATGCGGCCATATCGAGAACTGTTGTTGGCTTTCGCCTGGCGTTTAGCTCAAGTCTGCGGCGTAAGTCCCAATTTGCCGAGAGGACAGACCAGCTGCATTAGATCCTTCGTTGTTGTTGTCATCAATTCCAGCTGCTGCTGCATATTGATGAATTCTATTCCAAGTCGTTTGTGCCCAACAACATATTCATCAGCTACAGCCTGGCGGATGTGGAAACTCTTAACTATAATTTAACCGTTAGGGAGCATTTTCCCGGCAAACTGCTGATGCAAATCTTCGTACGGAAGCTGGACGATCTGCCGGGCGGATCGAACACGTTCGATATGCTTAAATTGAAGAATTTGGACTTTTGCAAGACACTCGAATCGCTGCGCAACATGACCATCGACGATGTTCAAGGCGAGACAATATTGCCGCCAAACTTTCTGATATCCTGTCCGCTGACGCCGGGCTTCTACTATCTGGAGCACAGCCAGTTCGATGTGAGCCTGCTGCCGCTGCGCATCAACGATGGCAGATATCTGGTGCAATTTGAGCTGGTGCAGGTTTACGAGGAGCTAACCAGACTATTGAACTGCAAGGTGAAGGTCAGCAAGAATACATCTCAAGCGGAATTAGAGGGCGACAAGCAGGACGCAAGCAAGGACGATAGCCAGATGGCGGATAGTTTTGAAATTTACTAAATTTCCGTTTAGTTTTTATTTAACAACAAGATAAATCTACCAAGTGTAACATTAGCAAACAAAAACCATTATTTAGTTTAGTTTTTTTTTGATTTTTGTTTTGTGCAAATTGACGCATGTAAATTGCACAGAGGATATCTGAAATTGGCCGATGAACTTGAACTAAAAACACAGTTTTGGCTTGGTATAAATTATGCGAGGCAAACAGAGAAAACGGGGCAAACAAGCGCGAACCCGAAAACATATCCGCGATAAATAAATCATAGCCGAAAGAGAGTCGCATGCGAGCAGTCATAAATTAAAGTGCGAGTATTTTTATTGCAATTCGCTTGTTTGTACCAACAAATAACAAGTGCAAACAACGGCAGCAGCTGAAGCAGCTGAAGCAGCATCAGCATCAGCAGCACCAACAACAAAGTCGACAGCAACAACAATGAATGTTTAACAGAGGGGGGGACGGCTCTTAAGCCGCAAAGTACAGTGAAAGTGACGTAATGCGGCGTTGGGAATGGTAAAATATACAAAGAAAAAAAAAAAAAAGAAGCAGAAAATAAAAGCATTAAACGGCGACAACAAAGTAAAGAAAAAATGTCAATGTCTTTAACATCAGGCGGAAGCGGAGAAAGAAGCAGCAGCAGCAGCAACAGCAGCAGCAGCTACCAAACAGTGACCATTGATATGGACATTGGCAGACAACGCTGCGTATACGTAATCTGTGTGTTGTCAGTGTTGCTGCTGTTGTTATTTTTTTGCAAACACACACACAAATTGCACATGCAACATACGTCCGACTGCGGCTTACATTTATTTACTTCTGCTGGTTTGTCTTCTTTTTGTGGGTTTCTTTTATTTTTCTTCTGTTTCTCTTTTTTTTTTCGGTGTTTTATGTGTTTGGTTTTTATCGCCTGCATTTACAATTCAATGTCATTGCATTGTTTTTGTTGTTGTTGTTGTTGTTGTTTTTTTATGCTGTATATTTCGAAATTGCCGAACTTAAGAAGAAGAAGAAGCAATCTGTAACCGGTTTAAGCCATGTAAGCCAACCCAACTGCAGTTTCAATGTTATTTTTAGGCTGCGACTGCGTTGACCTTGAAACCAGTTGGCAACTGCAATTGCGGCTTGTCTGTCTGTGGCCACTGCTGTGGTCAAGTTAATGCCGCATCATCTGGCCGCAACTCATCAAGTTTTATGATGCCGCACCATAATAATTGTGATTAACAATATTATATATACAATATTATATGGTCCCGCCACCATTATCCATTATCGTTTTCCAGACGATCTAAACGATCTGCCTTTTTTTTTCCGCCTGCAATTAGCAACAGCAGCCTTAACATTGTGGCTAATGTTATGTGTTATATGTTATTAACAGCGCGCAGTTAATGTTAAGTTCATGTTCAAAAACTTTGACTTAGAAGTGGGAGTAGACTGAAGCAATGTTGAAAATAAATTACATCATTTGAAAATAATATAATAAGCATTCGGATAGAAATCTACGTTAATTGCAAAAGCAAATTCCAGTTTTTTTTTAAATTTTATTTTTTGTTGTAAAACAACAACATTGAACTTTACACGTTAGTCATAGCTGCTAACTAGTATTTTAGTTGTATTTTATTCTTGTTTCATTCGATTTGTTTGCAATGACGCCAGCCAGTAAACATCTCCGATTGATTTCAAAGATCAAAGCCAAGTGTTGTTGTAAAACAAAACTGTTAACACTGTTTGCTAAATACTATTTTTTGTTGACTTCGCACTCGACAATGGCAACTGTGCGGCTTTAATTATGCCACAGGTACAAAGTAAGCAGCTTATAAAGCATTTTCGTCGAACTTCTGATCAGAATGTGCTCTCTGTGTGTGTGTGTGTGTGTGTGTGTATATTGATATGGTGTGTTTTTAGATAAAATGCAAATTCCCGTTAATTGAACGCTAAACAAAAGAGCAGTATCTGCAGCAGCATCAGCAACAGCAGCAGCAGCAGCAGCAGCAGCAGCAATGCAACAAAAACAAAGATGAGTTTGAAAAATCAATTAGCAGCATAAAATGCTTTGGCTTAAAGCCTGGCACCCGGCTAGTATGTTGCTGTTGCTGCTGCTGCAGATACTGCTGCTGCTGGTATCAGTGTGGCATGTAAACACGCCCCTGCCCCCTCCTGGTTTCGCTTTTGCCCCGCATACAATCAGCAGTGAAAAACCGCAGCTGCTGCTTTAAATTTATGCCAGCGCGGCATTAGAAGCATAGTTTGCGGTTACAGAAGGCAGAAAGGAGTAGGCGGTGGGCGTGGCATATTGGCTAGGTATTTGGCATGAGCACAGTGCAGCAACAGCAAGCGAATTGCAAGAAATCAAGGCTTTAGTTGTGGGCGGGCTGCCCGCAAAAGTACAAAAAACAAAAAAAACAAAAAAAAAACCAAAAAAAATTGCGCGCTTTTATGAATATTTATAACACAATGGAGCATGAAAAAGTTGTTCGGGGCTTTATGCAATGAATGTATGCATACAAGTATCTTTCTGTGTGTGTGTGTGTGTGTGTGTGTGTGTGTGTGTGTATGCACACATGCATGCATGCATGCATTTAAAGCGCCCAATGTGGGCGAATGTTATCGATATCAATGCGTTGACAGTGACAGCCAACAAAAGGGGGGCTCAAACAATGGCAGCGGCACAGATGTAAAAGAAAAGTAAGTTTATTGTTCGGATTAATAACGGTAATTTATACTGTAATGGAGATGTTAAGAAGAGCACAGATAATTTCATTCTTTTTTTGTATTTTATCAAAGAAAAATCTTTAATAATTAGCTCGGCAATTGTTCATGGCGAATGAAACCTGAAATAATCAGTGCTGATCAGTGCTGTAAACATAAGTTTTAATTATATATATACTATAATTATGCTGAATTGTATTGTAAGAAAAGTTAGAATATTGTTTCATTAAATTTTTAAGGCCACCCCCTTTTTTGGGTACACCCATGTCTCTGTTGCTATCTCTTTCATTTCTACTCTACTTCTACTCGTAAGAAATCTTTGTTTACACACATTTGCAATTTGAATACCAAAGGGAAAGTGCATTTATTCGTTTTGCGAATTCTATGTTGCCGCATTTCTCTGCATCAGAAATTGAAAGTTAAAATGTTTAATTTTCCAAATGCGGAATTCCAATTTTTAATCCTTTTGCATTGGCCGTATCAATATCAATGTGAGCCAGTGTCAATTGGTCATATTTGATATCAATTGGCTTTTGCCATTTTAAATGCAGTTTAATAATAAATATTACGTATACGTAATATAGCTAGCATTCGGCTTGAAGAAATAGCTGGATAAAAATGCAAATTGTACATTTTATTCAAATGCTGGGCAAATTATGAAATTTTTGTGGGTTTTGCGTAAATTTTTTACCAGCTGCATTCAATATGCGAATGGAAATTCAAATATTGATTGTTGCTGTTCAAATGCGCCAGACACGTGCGTTGCCGGCGCCATCTAGCGGTCGCCGCATGCAAATTGCAAAATCAGTGCGTGACTTGTAAGATTAAAGAGCCAAATCAAAAAAAAAAACTAAAAAAAAAACACAAGTTTTCCTTAATGTTCAAGTCAAAAAAAATAAGAAAAGAAAAAAATGTTGCATTAGCTATGGCAACGAACTCAACTAACGGTGCTCGTTTTTGTTTTTCTTCTTCTTCTTCTTCTTCTTTTTTTGTAAGCAATTGGGGTGTCTATTGAACGCCCTTCGCACGAGCAATGCCACAGACAATGGGCCAAAAGCAAGAAAACAAAAAAAAACAGGGTCGCTAATAACGTCGTCGAGTTTTACAAAAGGGCTAATAGCGAACTAATTTGAAATACCTGCCCAGCCGTGACTTTTATGTGCCGACAATATTTCTTACATACATCTTCAACTGGGCTATTTAAAAAAAAGTTTTCTTTTTGAATCGTTTCGTTGTTGCCAATTCGACAACAACAATAAAAATAACTATAACGATAAACGAAAAGGCTGACCAACGACCGGCAAACTGTCAAAGTCAAAGAGTAACAAGAGTCACCGTCACCGTCACCGTCACCGTCGCTGTCACCGTTACCGTTGCTGTCATCGTGAAACGCTCCACTTCATTGCAATTCACTTCATTGCCCGTTCACCCACCGCCCACTTCACCCCACCTGGCAGACAGACAACAAAAGCCTTAACGATTGCCCAATTTCATTTTATATTCTCATCTCAATTTTTATTCGCAAACATAAGTGTACTATATATATAGATATATATATATTTGTATGTGTGTGTGTGTGTGTGTGTGTGTGTTTTATATCAATTTGAAAACATGTATTTTTATGCATTTCTTGAGTTGATTTTTGTTCTTTCTTTTTTCGAATATGGCAAACTTTAAGTTTTATGTTCTAGCTGTGGGTGCGAGGGGGGGGGGGGTGGGGATGTCCGAGAGGTCACCGAAGAGGTGTTGAAAGTTTTGTCAGATGTTCATATTTGCTTTTGCCAGAAAGTTTATTGATTTTGGCATATGCTGCTACTTAAATACATATATATATATATGAATATATATATATATGAAATTACTCAATAAATATTTGATAGGTTTCTTGAAAGTAAAAGAACATATAAACTGATCAATCAGTGCATTTATATAGACAACATTCTACAACTAATTTGTATTTGCATCACATCATCATCATCATTCGGATTACTCATCTTGGTTCAGTTCGGATCTGAGGCATTAACGCATTCCGCATCAGAGCATTTAAAATTTATGTCAAATTAGCGAGCGCCTCAATGACAAATGCGAGTGCCACAGAAATGCCGCAATTGCAGCAGGCACAGCAAGGAGCGGGGGAGGGAACAGGGGCAGCTGTTGAAGTTGTGCTACAGTGCATCATCCGGCGGCAGCTGGGGGGATCCATTGCACTGTAGATGCCGGCGGAAATTAGTTCAACGGCACTCAAACTGCGGCAGTTAAACGGCGCCCAACCCACACGGAGGCAGGCAGGCAGGCAGGGAGGGAGGGAGGCAAGCAGCGACGATCTAGACATTTGCCCGCTGTACAACTGCACACAACTTGTCCGCCGCCACTTGTTTTTTATGGCCCACAGGGCGGGGGTAGCGGGGCTCTGCCCGGCTCTGGACATTTGAAGATGATGTAGTGCGGACATAAACATAAATAATGGCAATGCGCAGTTATTACTTTCTGCTGCTTCTTTCGCTTGGGGCACTTGTGCATCTTCATCTGCCCGGGAGCGTCGCGTCCTTGGCCACATAAAAATTAAATGTGAGTGAAGCGAAGAAGAAGAAGAAGAAGAAGACACCGAGACGATGTCTTCCTCGGTGGATGCATCTTTTAATTGCATTCGAGGCAACCGACATCAAATGGCTAAGACGAGGGCGCGCCTAATGGGTTAATTGGGTTTAAGGCGACTCATTGCCAAGTGATTTATGTGGCCAGCAAATTGACAAACGAATGCGGCACCTAATGGAAATATTGTGCATACGCCATGTCGAAAGGACGACAGGCGGACAGGCGGACAGGCGGACTCGCTCACATTATTAATATTCATTTCGTAATTTCAATATCGGGCATTCATATATCAGCCAAGTGCCACCGGCGAACAATAAAAGAAAACAGCGGCAATTGCAATGATTTGCAGCTTTCATGAATTTTTCGCATCCGCTGACTACCAAAAGTCAAGGCTCGAGCCGAGGATGAAACTGAGCCTGGGGTGGCTCGTCGCAAATGCAGATTGCATGTCCTGGCCAAGGCATTGCAATGCATTAAAAACGCACACACACACACACATACACACTGGGAGACACAACAATGCAACGCTAAAGCCAAACATAAACAATAAAGAGTGCACCTTAGCTTGTCGGCGAAAGGGGAGGGGGAGGGGCGCAACGCACTTGCCGCTAATGCACCAAAAACTGCGCCCTCGTCGACCGGCACCACCAACCCCCCCGCATCCACCGCTACCCGCACTCAATCTTTTCATAACGCTGGGCTCCTTTGTGCAGTTTACTTAACAATATTTCTCATTGTTGTTGAGACGTTGCAGGTGTTTGCTGAAGCATATCAAAAAATATATACGACTACGACTGCGAAGACGCTAGCCAAGATGCGCCCAAGGATGCTTGAACTTGAGCATGAACTAGTTCCAGAACTAGTTTGTAATAAAGTGAAGAATCAAGAGCCAGTTAACGCAATTGTTTAGATGGGATCAACAATTTATTCAACTTGTTTAACGAATGTTTAACAAAATGCGCGAACGGGTTTCTTTTTTTGTTTTTTATCGTGTGTAAACCCAGCGATAAAAATAGCATAGCAAACTTTTTAACTGCCGCAAATTGAGCTTGAGAAGTTAAAAACTTTACTAAAGAGTTGAACTGAACTGAACTGAACTGAACTAGTTCCAGTTAGTCGCACGAATAAAATGGAATTAAGCCACATCATAAAATTATATAGCTTTCTGTTTTTAATGGTATTTATAGTAGTTAATAGAACAACTAATACACTTTCCAGTTGATTTTATTAGCTAGCAGCGGAGCTGGTTCGTTAAGTCGGAACTGCTGCTTAAATCACAAGTTCCATCTCTAATGCGAACTACTTAGTAGCATAGCCAAAAAGTAGGCAACAATACGCTGGCATTTGCCATATGAACAGCAGGAGCTGCCTGTCTGGCCCGCCCCCCCCTCTCAGTCCCTCTCAGCCAGCCCGAGTTGGCTTGGCTACCTTCTGCAATCCGTGGACTGCTTGGCTGGCTTGCCTTAATTATGAGTTACTTTTGTGCATGCATTTTCTTAGTTGCCTTCCCATTTGGCCCATTTTCTCATTTTGTGCAGACGCCGTCGTTGTTTAGTTTTTTGTGCAGCTTAAATCAACTGTGGGTGTAGGTGGTGTGAGGTGAGGGGGCAGGCAATTGGTTGACGTTGCCTTGTGTTTGCCTTTGGCCACAATGGGTTGCAAGGTTCGCTACGTGGGCACAACAAAGCAGACGAGTCGCCTGCTGGCGTTTGCCGCATGCTGCGAGTGGGACTGCGGTTAAGTAGGGTACGTTTAGGGAGTTGCGGATTGGATGTGTGTGTGTGTGTGTGTGTGTGTTTGTGTCCCCACACAGTGGCAGCTGCTTATGCTGTGTAATTCCGCGTAAAATGCACAAAGGGATCTTAACCTGGCCAGGCACTCCTTTCGTGGCAATGGCTGCATGACACCTGCCATTGTTCACAAAAAAACAAAACAAAACAAAAAAAAGGAATTACAATAGACAACCGCAGCGCAGCGACAAGAGAAAGTGAGAGAGAGAGCGAGCGAAGGAGTGTGAGAGTCGCAAATTGTATTAAACATTTAAATGGTTCTTTTCTGCTCATTTTCATTGTTGGCTGACGCCATTGAAATTGATTTCTGGAGCATTCAAAAATCTGCCAAAGCGAACAGATGAAATTTCATCACAATGTCAACAGTTGAACAAAGTGCAGCAGCAGCAACAGCTAAAACAGGGCAACCCGGCTACCCTGCTGCCCCCCTTTCCCCCCCCTCCGACAACTGCCTGACCCATTTGCCAAGCGACTCAAAACACAACTGAAAGGTTTTTCGCATTGCAATTGAAAATGCAACTCAAAATATGCTTAAGTAAATTGCATAAATTGATAAAAGCAATGAAAAAAAAATACAAAATAAAAGTGAAATCGAACATATATAACAAAAGTATGTCAAATGATTTTTAATGCGCACAATACAAGTATTTTATTACATTGATATATTCGTGCAGGAATTTGCATTTTCGAATTTCATTTGAGTGCCGAAATCTATAAATAAAAGCAGGAATAAATACCCTCTAAAAAAGAAAAGAAAGGAAAGGGTTTACATTGCTTTGGCGATTATCGATACACAAATATCGATAGTGTTCCTTATCGGGTTTTGCTTAAGCAGAGGAAACCGGGGCAACTCCTAGTCGAGCATACCTCATTGGTATGTACATTCTTGCTTGCCTTTACAAGCATTTCACTTGAGTGCTCGAGTGTTGGGCTTTATTAAATTCCAGTACTAAACACTTTCTGTTTGGCCAACAACAATTGCAGCAACTTGTAAATTTGCCCTAAATAAAATTCAATAAATTTTTGTTAAATCAATTTTGGAAAAGCAGCTGTTGAAATTCTATTTTGCAGGTTAATTTTAAATTTCCGTTAAAATTGCCCCAAATTCCATTTAATTTTATTACGTAGCAACAGAGTAGCTAACACACACACACACACACACACACACACACGAACACATACATATATTTTAAGGCCGGAAATGCAACAGGAAATCAGAGTGCAACGTTAGTGCAGCCACGCCCCGCAGCCCGCACCCCGCGCCGTGCGTCCTGCGTCCACCGCCCGCACAGACACAGGCACTGGCAATAGGAAGTGAAGCACATGCCGCACATTCTCATTGCACATTTTGCGTTGAATAAACTTTGCCATTTACTGCAGCAAACTACAATAAAGTGGGCGTGGTCGTTCGTGTGAGGGGGGGAGGGGGCGTACTTGAAGACTGACTCTGGCTAAAGGGGAAACACACAAAGTCAAAATAAGTCAAGCTGGAAATATGTTACATGCGCACACTTCCATCCCACTCACACACCCCCCCGTGTGTGTGTGTGTGAGTGTGTGTGTGTGTGGCAACAGCAACAACTCCGGGGGCCATTTTGTTATTACAGTTGCTGCAATTTCTGCTGCCTGGCGCTGCTTTAGCAACAATTACAACAGACGGCAATGTTAGACAAAAAGGAAAACAAAAAACCACACAGAAAGAAAGAGTACGAAATAAAAATACAAACTGCTCGCAACAGTTGTGGGGGAAAGTGGCGCAAGAAAAATAGGAGCACCCTGTACACCGATCAACCGTCCCGGATTCGTGTCCGTGTCCGTGTCCGGCTCTGTGTCCTGCCACGTTTGCATTCGGGAGCGGGTCAGCGACTTGGCGCCACTCAAGTGAAGCAACAGCCCGCAATCACAACATGCCATCGCCCACACACACACACACACACACACTCACACACACGCATATATTTGTCTTCCGGCCATGACAGCGTCTGTAAATTGAAAATGGCGCGCAGCGAGGCAACCAAAATGTGCTCCGAGTTGCCCGAATAACGGCACTAGTTCCGGGTGCATTCGCAACCAATTGCAATTCCCGTTACACGCTGCACGCTTGCAACTGACATTGTCACTGTTCCGACTCTGACTCGGCTACGTACAAACTTGAGTGCGCCCCCCATCTCTTGTTTCCCCCTCTCACGGCATGCAGTTATCCCGATCTCAAGCTGGCCAAACTAACCTTGAGAATAAAAGGCAAGGCTATGTTTGGTATAATTACAAAAACAACAAAAAAATAATAAGAAAAAATTTGTAAACAAAGCCAAAACAGAGAGAGGGCTATGTTTCATATATATAAATACAATATAATGAATCCTATATTGCAATATGTTAGAGCAAAGTGAAAATGGTAAAAAATAAAACTAAAAGTTATTAAAAATCAGGTAACTTCAGCCTATCTATTTTAGCTATATGATACAGTTAATGGATACATCGCAAATACATTTATAAAAATTTTAAATATAAAAATTTTAAAAATATATTCTTTACTATTTTATAAAAATGCCTTTTAAAACTGATTCGATAAATAAGTAAATCAACCAAATAGTCATTGAGCTAACTTTAATGAAACATTTTAAATTAATTTCATTATTTATTTATTTATTATGCTTGCATACTAAATGTTGGTATTAAAGCACAACTTTGACCTGTATTAGCTTTTTGCCCATTATTATTTTGTTTTTGTAGTGTTTCTTTTTGTTGTTCCTCATTTAACTTTTCATATTTTGCTCTTAGCTATTTATCATTAATAAATCACAATAACTTAATTTAAGCTAGCCAAGTTGAAGATTACAATAGCCTTACACAGATTTTGATCGGCTCAAAGCCACTTTTCAGTTGGTCAGCTTTTCAGATCAAGTGAAGTTTTTCAAGTTTTCAAGTCATAAGTAAGGCTGGAAATGCATGGAACCGTCGCTAAGACCCAATCGGTTTCCCTGGCTGAGCTGAATGTGCCCCGACAGACTTCATTGCTGTTGTTGTTGTTGCTGTTGTTGTTGTTGCAGCCTGTCTGTTAACGTTGGCTCGTTAATTGTGTGCAACTGTGTTGGCCCAGTGGGGAGTAGTTGGCCAACAGAGGCACGTTGGTTGCATCGACGATTGACATTGATCAGCGTTGACCTGTACGGTGAGCACTCGTTGTGAGCTGTGTGGAGCAGTTAATGCGCTTAAAGCGATGGACAATGGGTTAAGCGGGAGGCGATGTCAAGGCAGGCAGATGGGTGGGGGCGGACAGGTCTCATTTATATGGAGATGCGCATTGAACTTAAACTGGGCCTCAAGGCATGCAAATGGAATACGCTTCGAATGTGAAAAATGCGGATGCAGTTTAAGGAGCAAAAGGGGAGGTGGGATTCGGCTTCGGATACAGATACGGATTCGGATTTGGATTGGGGGCTGTCGTTTGGCTGTTTTGGTTGTTCTGCATGATAATGAGAATGCCACGCCCATTGCCCAATGTTGCCCAGTGGCCAAAGTTGCGCCTGCAGTAATTGCGGCAAATGAATTAAAGGCAATTTGCGGTGCAAAAAGCAACAACAACACAATGCAAAACGAAAGCAAACAACATAAGCGGCTCAATGCGAGTGAGTATGTGTGTGTGTGTGTGTACGTGTGTGTGTGTGTGTGTGTGTGTATTGCAGGAAACAGTCATTGCAGGAACTGCTCGAGGAGCAACGGCAGCCACCGCACATGCAAATGTGAATGCAAGGTGGCAGCTCAGCTCTCCTTCCCCACACTACTCCTCCTCCACCCCCCGCACAGTGTGTGTGTGTTTGTGCGTTTAAAAAGCTAAAAGAAAACGGATGCAACAATTTGCCGTTGTGCATCCAGATGCAAGCCAGGAAGATGGTGGCTTGCATCACGACATCTTGACACTGCCGTTGGGCGCAGCGGCGGAAGCGTCATCTGCAACAAGGAAGCAGCTTATGCCAATGGGAAAAAAGTGAGTCCTCGCTTGGCTTTCTACAGGCAATTTGAGCGATTTGAAAGTCACACAACATGGCAGGCAGAGATGACTGGGCAGGAAGCCCGATGATAAGCACTGAGAGCCCAGGATATGAACAGAAAGTGGCAGAACAAAAAAACAATACGAATTGAAAATAAACTACTCTCGATCAGTAAACGTTTTCTATAAAACATTATTTAAACTCAATAACGGTATTGTTGTCAATTTATCAAAAGTGGTATTTTTTATTGCGAAGCTATTTTTGACAAAAAACCGCTTCAGAGTAAGATAAAGTTTTGCTGGATACGGCCAAGGGGGGCGTGGTAATTTAAGAATATCTATATATCTACCTAAGGTTTAACGCTTGAAAGACTTAATAAATGCAGTTAGATTAACATTTTTAAAAAGTATGCGAAACCCTCATAACTTTGCCAAAACTGAACCGATTTTCAAGCTTGATGTCATTTTGATCATGATTTTTTTCATTTATATTGATTCTACATTAAAAATATATTCATTTTGGAAAAAAAAATTTTTGTTGATTTTTTTAAAAAAAATCATGTACTCCCCCCTTGTTATTTAAAAAAAAAAAAAATTTTTTTTTATTTAGAATTTGAAATTTATATTTTTAATCGATTGCATTTGTCATAATTAGTATAAAAAACAACATTTAAGTCGATCCTGAGGGGGTCAAATTTTTGGTCAAAAATCACGCCAAAATTTACAAAAATTTTGACAAGTAAAGTTCTCGGATCCATAGTTCCCATATTTCAAACCCACATAACTTTGCCAAAACTAAACCGATTTTTATGCTTGATGCCATTTTGATCATGATTTTTCATTTATTTTGATTTTACATTAAAAATATATGAATTTTTAAAAAAAAAAATTTTGTTGATTTTTTTGAAAAAAGCAAGGGGGGACCCTTGTTCATTTTCAAAAAAAATTTTTTTTCAAAATTTAGAAATCCAAATTTATATGTTTAATCGATTGCATTTGTCATAATTAGTATAAAAAACAACATTATAAGTCGATCCTGAGGGGGTCAAATTTTTGGTCAAAAATCATGCCAAAATTTACAAAAATTTTGACAAGTAAAGCTCTCGGATCCATAGTTCCCATATTTCAAACCCACATAACTTTGCCAAAACTAAACCGATTTTTATGCTTGATGCCATTTTGATCATGATTTTTCATTTATATTGATTTTACATTAAAAATATATTCATTTTGGAAAAAAAAATTTTTGTTGATTTTTTTTAAAAAAATCATGTACTCCCCCCTTGTTATTTTAAAAAAAAAAAATTTATTTTTATTTAGAATTTGAAATTTATATTTTTAATCGATTGCATTTGTCATAATTAGTATAAAAAACAACATTTAAGTCGATCCTGAGGGGGTCAAATTTTTGGTCAAAAATCACGCCAAAATTTACAAAAATTTTGACAAGTAAAGTTCTCGGATCCATAGTTCCCATATTTCAAACCCACATAACTTTGCCAAAACTAAACCGATTTTTATGCTTGATGCCATTTTGATCATGATTTTTCATTTATTTTGATTTTACATTTAAAAATATATGAATTTAAAAAAAAAAATGTTTTGTTTATTTTTTATAAAAAAGCAAGGGGGGACCCTTGTTCATTTTCAAAATTTAGAATTTTTTTAATTTAGAATTTCAAATTTATATTTTTAATTGATTGTTTTTGTCATAATTAGTATAAAAAACAACATTTAAGTCGATTCTGAGGGGGTCAAATTTTTGGTCAAAAATCACGCCAAAATTTACAAAAATTTTGACAAGTAAAGTTCTCGGATCCATAGTTCCCATATTTCAAACCCGCATAACTTTGCCAAAACTGAGCCGATTTTCATGCTTGATGCCATTTTGATCATGATTTTTCATTTATATATATTTTACATTAAAAATAAAATCAATTTTTGAAAAAAAACTTTTTTACATTTTTTTGAAAAAATCATGGGGGGCTTATTGAATTTAAAAAAAAATCGTTTCATGTTTGATGCCATTTTGGCCATGAGCTGTTATTTATATCAATTCAACATTTAAAATATTTGCATTTTTGAAAATAACTTTATTTTTAAATTTTGTTTTGGACATGTAGTCATACTCATTTTCAAAAATATTTTAATTTATTTTATATTTTTGTATATTTTTAGATTTTGTTTGTTATACTTATTGTTACCGAATATTGTTCGAGTGGCAAACGTTCATATTACTGTTAAAACTATTTGATTAAATGTTAATGTTATTAGTGACAGCTGTTAATTCGTGAGGCTCAATGCTATATAATTGAATTCATACAGGGAAATAAGGCAAACTCTCAATTCTTTGCATATTTAGTTATATTTAGATGAGTTTATATGTATTTATCAAGTGTAAGTTCATTTTCTGCATCTGTAAGTAAGCTTTAACTATCAATCAATCTGTTATTGAGTTGAGTTTTTGGCCCAGCTTAAATTGGGTGGGGTTTTGATGCTGGTTTAATCAGATGCCATGTTGCATTTTGTCTCGCTACAAAATGATTTGGGGCCACTGATAAATGAACTATTGTTGTACAAAGGCTGGCAAATCTTCAATCAATTCGGGCTGCAATTTATCTTTATCATTCGGCAGCATCAACTGAAACTGTTGTGAAACTGGATTTGGAAAATGAGCTTTCAATTTTGATATTTTTACGCTAATTTGATTTTCATTTGTTTTTGTTGTTACGAATTGTTATATTTGCATTGTGCTGCTCATGTTTAATTAAAAACACATTTGATGCCAACACACACACACACACACACCACTTCATTATTGCAATCATGGGGCGCTTTATAAATTACAAAAATAACTCAATTACGAAAACAGTCAACATTATGCACCCCGCCCAAACTCTGGAAAACAGTTGCTTTCCGTTTCCGTTTTTACAGTTGATTTTTCAGTATGCCAAAAAAAAAAAGAGTAAATGTAAATGTAAATGTATGTGTATGTGTATAAATAACAGCCAAGTTTTTATTTCCGCTCTGATTGAGCATTAAATGCATATAAATTTTACTAAAATAAAGCAAGCAAACAATTTGGCAACTGCAACAAAAGCGATTAATGCCTAACAAACACACGCGCTTAACAACAATACATAGATAAATTGCATATACACACACACAGAGACAGACAGACAGACACACACTCACACATACACAATGGCAACTGGCAAGCAAATAAACAGTAAATTTGCATAATCAATTTGTTTATTGATTCGTATATTCAGCTATTTTAATTACGTTTACGCTTGAACCTCATTTTATACACACACACACACACACACACACACACATAGTAAATTTATGTGCGCAGTTAACAGCGCCAAAAGTTATTCAGCTACAAAAAAACGTTTTTTAGGCTTTGCCTTTTAGGCATTTTTCGGCTTTGTAATTTACATTGACAAAATTGGGTGCACATAAATATAAAATTTTCGTTTTTTTTTGTTGGCTTTAAATGAATCAAAATACTTCAGCAACAACAATTAGCACAGCAGCAGGCGCCAATCGCACGTAATTCGCATGCGACTAAAAAAACAATTGCATACTTTCAGGCTCTGCCAATAAATTCCCCTTTAATGACGCGCACTTCGCTGGGCCTTTTGGTTTTTATCTTGCCTGCACGCAAAAATAAAAAGTGTGCAACAATTATGAAAAGTTTTTATTTCGTGCTTTTTGTGTGTGTGTGTGTGTGTGTGTGTGTGTGTGTTTGGTATCTGTGCAGGGCTGCAAATAGTTGCGATTTTATGCGATCAAATGCGAAGGCTAAAAATAAATGTCAATAAATGAACAATTCCATCTTAACAAGCTGGCAACGCTGAAGCAAACATTTAATTAAGTTGGCAGTGTTGTCAGCTGTCGTGGAATATTTATTGTTTGATATTATATATTAATATAAATAGTGGAGCTTTAACTATAGTTCAACATGATGAAACGAATTCTTTAACATGTTGTTAACAGTGACTGTTAAACCGAGGATCATAACATAATTTATGTATATGATAAAAGCTGATTGATATTCTGTTAGCGTAGCTATGTTATTCTAGTTAAGGGCGCAAACAACTTGAATTGAGAAAACGTTTTTCATTCCAATAAAGATGGCTGCAACCCTGTTAAAAGCTTAACCCTGGGCTAGATTGCTGTCTGACTGGCCATCAACGTTAAAAGCCACCTTCGGCGTGGCTCGGTGAGAAGCAGTTGTGGTGTTAGTTCCGAAGTTGCGACGAGATGACGAGTGGGCTAAGTACTCATATCCATTCGGATGGTGCTTTGACAACAGCCTAAGCACTTGGCCTGCGTCAAAAACACGCAGCCAGTCAATCAAAGGCAAAGGGATGCAACAGCGAGGGGAGGGGGTGGCGGGAGGGGTGTAGTGCTCGTCAAAAAATTGCGCCAGCAACGTGACAACTTGAAAACGTCGCGCTGCCAAAATTGTTAAGTGCCACAAGTGGCCACAGGACACAAACGCCTCTGACCAGCGCCAGGAGGTGCAGCATCAGCTCGAGTTGGAAGGAGTTGCGGGGAAGAGAGCGGAGTGGAGGGGTGGGGGGTCATCAGGACTGCTGGAACATGATGTCAGCCGCAGCAAAAGTGGAAAGTTGAAAATGTTCGCAAAATGAATATTTCGAGTTCGAGAGTAGTTTTTGCGGCTTTTTATGCTGTTGCGTTTAATTAAATCAATTGAAAGTTTCGAACTGCCATCTCGATGCCGCACTGATCCCCCCCCCCCCCCACGCCCCCCGTCCCCCTCGTCCAACAAAATGCAATCGTAACATAAGCCAGGATAATGGACATCAACGCACTTTGGAACAAAATCTATCCACGAATCTATTTCAACTCGTCGCATAAATTTTGTGCGTGACAAAGAACAAAATAAAAAGAAAAGTAACGAAAGCAAAAAAAAGAAGAAAATATCAAAAAGGGGGAAAACACAAAAGATAATTAAATCACAGTGAGTGATGGCATATAAATCTCCAAGCAAAGAGCCAGGCAATGAGTGCACTCAGATAAACCAAAAAACTTGGACAAGAAGCGAGACAGCAACAGAAAGAGAGAGAGAACGAGTGAAAGAGCAAGACATTGTGCCACTTGAAAACTTTGATTAAAATCCTTTTGAAGTGCTAACAAATAACGCGAGACAAAGACTTGCAGCAGAAGGGGGCGGCCCCGGGGGACAGTCAATGTGTGTCCACACTTTTTGAAGGCTAAGCTGAAGTAGCTGTGGCTGCAGGCCAGCAGGCAGCCGGACAAGAGAGAGAGAGAGGAGTCGGCTAGCGGGGGTCAGTTGGTGTTTGCATTTCTTGCATTGCGTTTGCACTTCTTGTACTTTTTATTTTGCATCTTTTTTGCATTTTTTTTGTTTTTGTTTTTTGTGTGCTAAGCGCCACTAAATCCGTCTGTCGCGACAACAACAACTAGTGTCAGGAGGCAGGCAGGATCTGAATAAGGCTGCCGCAGCCACAACAGCAGCAACAAGGACAACGACGCCGGCGACAATGCAATAACTCATGTGTGCCAGTTGCTGTTGCTGTTGTTGCTGCTGTTGCTGTTGCTGCTGTTGCTGCTGGTCATGATGACACTTTTGGTTGTTGCTGCTGCTGCTGCTGCTGCTTTGACTCAAAGTTTTGTTTGATAGTCGCCGAATTGTGCAACTTTGGGCGCTTAAATGCATTTTAAGTTGCGCTTGGGTCTTCCAATTGCATTGACTTTAATAAAATGCCGCACACGTTACTTGCTGCTGCTGCTGCTGCTGCTGTTGTTTTAAGCAACGCTCAGTTTTAGTTAAGTGCACTTGAGAGCGCTCCAAACTTGGCCAGATAAGCGCCAGCTGAATCGCATAGTGTGGCGCCGTACACCGTGACGTATGCGCAACGAGCCAACGAATTTTACTTGCGTTTATCATACGCACCGTATAACGGGTGCCAGCCACGTGTGTGCGTGTGTGCGCGTGTGTGTGCGCTCCTTATGATAGCAGCAAAGAGCTTGCTCTATTCATAAGGGATATATATATATATATAGATATATGCAAGAGTTTCAAGAGTTTTCAAGTGAAGGTCGCTTAAGTAAGTTTGAACAAAATGCCAGAGTCGAGATATAACTCTATGCTGCACCATGAACACGAACACAATGCAAATTTTAAAGCTTTAAGCCAACTAACTGGGCACAGATCATGGCCAGTAATGAAGTTTATCGTACAACATTTTGTGCAGAAATTGCCAGAAATTTGAGTTTTATTGCGAGACTAGTTTAGTCTAGAAGGGAAAGTTGGCTGTCGGCTTGGTCAGCTATTGCGAAAGTAGTTGAGCTATTGTTGAACAGCAATCTAATGCTTAAACCGCTTGAGAATTACAAGCGATTACTTATGTATTAAGACACTTTATGTGTACTTATTTGCGATTTATTTAGTCAAATGATGCTTTAAAAAAACAAATTATATATATTCCGATTTGACAATTAATTCAGAGAGAGATCAAGCTGAATCGCGCAGTACACTGCGCATAATTTTCGTGGCCGTTTCATGATGTTGGCGGCACTTGTGCGAAGCGCTTGGGCACCGTTGAGTGTCTAAATGTCACGCTGAAATTTATGTGCCAGCAACAATAACAAAATGACAGAAAACACACACACACACACACACAAGTGGAAACTAGTAACACTCTACCCAACAAACAAAACAAAAAAATACCATGAAAATGCGAGAAAAAATGCAGCATAAACAAAAACAGTTATGACAACAATAGAAACAACAAACAGCAACAACTAGACTAAAAACAACAACAGCACTGACACTGCACAGAAGGCAACTTGTCGCCGTGTGTGTGTGTCTGTGTGTGTGTGCGTGTGTGCGTGTAAGTGTGTGCATGTTAAGGGTGGGGGCGGACACATCGCAACTGTCAACAAAACATTTTTGAAAAAATAAAAGAAACCGAAAACCAAAATTGTGATTGGAATACATTAGAAATTGTCTACTGAATGATGGAATGCAAAATGCGGAATGGGTCGATAGGTTCTGAGTGCTATACAAGGCAGATTTAATGGATCGTGAAGGCATATCAATGCCCTTCTTCTAGTTCAGAGTTTTGTGCAGAGTTAAGTTAACAAATGACTTTTAAAAATATTGAAAAATTGCTTGAAAATAGAATAAAGAATTTCAAAGAAATAATTAAGCAAAATTTGAACTTTTGTTCATTTTGTAGTTGAAAAAGTGTCCTTTCAGTTAGTTAAGTGGGTTAATAACAAATTAAGCTTAACGAAATTCAAGTAATTTATATTAATTTGCAGCACTTTGTTGGCCAGTTGTTGCCAAAGATTAAGGCAAAGCAGCAGGACGGCTAAATAGACCAGCGGACGGACGGCCGGACAGCGAGGCATGGAGAAACAAAATGAAAATAGCTGAAAACAGCGAGTATCTGTGAGTGCGGTGTCGGGTTGCATCAAATTGTTGTTGTTGTTGTTGTTGTTGTCATTGCGTTTTACATGTGGCATGCAACAATGTTGTTGTTGCTGTTGTTGCTACACAACAATACAACGGGGTCTAGCCATTATTATTTTTGCTTTCAACTTTGCTGCTGCCGTTCCCACTGCGTTGTTTGTGTTTCAACTGCCATTGTTGTTGGCATATTATTTTGCACGCTCGTTGAGGCACGCTGCAACAGTGAACAACCAGCAGCAACAATAACAGCAGCAGCACCAGCAGCAGCACCAGCAGCAACAACAACAGCAACCGCAACGAGAAAAAATGTTTTCATATTTATTTGCCGCGCTCTATGTGCCTCAGCTCCAGCACCCAGCCACGCCCCCGCCCCCCGCCTCCGCCGCAGTCACAGTTCCAGTTTCAACTCATTCTCTCAGCTTTTCATCCTTGACACGCCCCCACTGACGCCCTCGCATAACTCTACTCAAGTATGCAACTTTATCATTTTGATTTAAATGTTTTGTTGTTGCTGGTGTTGTTGATGTTGATGTTGTTGTTGTTGTTGTTGATGTTGTTGTTGTTGTTGTTGTTGGCACTGTTTGCCGCATTGTGACAGGCATGCCACAGCCTGTCTGTGTGTGGGTGCGGTTCAAGGGGCTGCAACAAACAGTGCAACGCATTGTTGTTTAGGCAACAACATTGCAGTCAACGCGGCGTATGCGTGTTGTGTTTTAAAGCCTTTTTTATATGTTTTTAGTTTTTTTTTGTTTTTTTTTTTGTATTTTTTTGTCTAAAGAACTGTGCAAATTGCTAACAAAAACTTGATGAAATATCGCTAAAAGAAATATGAATGTGCGCCCAAAAAAGTAGGCTACACAATTAATTGATGCCATTTTGCATAGAAATCGACACACAGCAGCGAATAAATTAGTTTTTATACGAAATAAGGCTGCGTCTGAAGCATTTAGTTATTATTTAAGCCAAGTTCTTGCCGCCCAACTCTTCTTCGCATATAAAATTTTCCATAATTAAGTAAGTAAGCCGGGCCAATAAATATCATTCGGGCAGCTAATTAAGCTAATGCTTCTTAATGACATTCCAAAATAGGAGTAGGTCAAAATAGAATTATTCCTGCTTTCTATATACATATAGACTTTATATGCATTCATCTGTTGTATCAATTTTAACAATATTTATAGGCCACTTTAAATTTAAATTTTTATGTTTTTTCATTTAATACCCTGTATCCGCTAATTGGCTGCTGTTTAATTAGCTAACGAAATTGCTCAGGCATTGACATGTCATAAATTATGCGCATTTGTCAGCATTTTTTTTTTGTTTCATACATAACATCATTCGCTTCTCATTTTCTCACTTCCACACACACACACACAAACACACAAACACAGTGTGGCACGTGCTGTGCGCAGTCCAAAAATTAATTTAATTAAGTAATTTCACACATGCCATCCCACATATGATTTATGCGCTGCTTCTATTTGAGTTAATTTCACAATTATTTTCTATTTTTTTTTCATTTAATTCTTCATATATTTTTTCTGCTTTTGCTTCATTATTTTATTTGTCTCATTTCCTGCTCTTTTTTTTTTTGCTGTGCGTGTTTTTCAAATTGTTTTGACGCTTCGCTGATTTTCACATGGAAATGCTCTCAAGCCAATTGGTTTTTCTATAATTTTTGTTTTTAAATTTTTATATATATATATTTTATTTTTTTATTCATATTTTGTTGATTATTTTGTTGGCAATGTTTGCGATATTGATTTGTAAAAATAAATGAACGAAAAAAAAAATGGACTGGCAAAATAACGCGCAGAAAATAATTTAATAACATTTTCGTTAGAAATTATACAAACAGTGCCTGCAAACGAGATTCGACTGATTGAGTAATTCAATTTAACAACCATACAAAAAGCTTATAAATATTTTGTTTATAAAACCACAATTGAACTAGTGTTGTTTTGAAATTGGAAAATTCGATTACAGTTTGGGGTTTGCATTTCAATTCTTTTTTTTTTGTTTCTTTCCCCAGAGCCCAAAAGTATGCTAATTTATTTTTGTATGCCATTTGTGTTTGATGTTAAATTAGGGACATGCCTGGATTGTTTATAGTTTTTAGCGGAAAAATGCGAAGAAGAATTTTGTGAAATCATCAAACTACAAAAATTAATTATTTATTTGTTCAACGAATCGAAATCCATCTGGCGCTTTTTCGCTAAATGAACCCACTTCTGTTCGCATTTATCTATCGCATTTCGAGCGCACTGTCAGCTAACACAACAATAACAATTAAAGCTCGCAGCCAATTAGTGTATTGATCGTCACTTCGTGCAACATCTTTCGAAAACAATTTAGTGCCGTGTTTACTGCAGGAGAACCGGACACTTTGCGCCAATGGCGCCATTGGAATGCAATGTCCTTGCCAGCAATTGCCAGGACATTTCCGGTGTGCAGCGGCTTGAGCAGCGACAATAATGACATACGAACAATGCGCACATTCAAGTGATTCGACTGACAATAACAAGTTAGTTGTTAGCTGCTGGTTGCTGGTTGCTGGTTGTTAGCTCTTGGCTGTTAGCTGCATAGGTGCAACATGTTTGTCCGTGCCACAGTTGCTCATTCCAACTGCATCAATTTCAACTCATTTATTTTGCTTTGCAACAGACAACAAACAACTTAAACAAGCAAGAAGGATTATCTAAATAGTGCCAAAGATTAAACATTCTTTTAAAAGTTCACTTTTTAGATAAAGCCACAAAAAGGTGTTCTAATAAATTTTAACATTTGCATAGAAATCGTTAAGATATTCTGTTGAACAAAAAAAGGTTAATACGAAATTAAATAGCAGCAAATTGTCAACACTAAACTAATTAGATAAAAGTATTTTTTATATGGTTAATAATATTTTAATTTGATTAAATAGAGAGAGTTTCTGATTTCAAAAAGAATTCTTTGTTTAATCAAGATTCAAAAACTAGAAACTATGGAAAATAGTATTAGTTAATGTTGAGAAATGTTGATTGATGTACCAATCCCGCTCATCAGCCCGATAACGTAGTTTTGTTCTTTTTTATACGATTCTGTATACAAAAGTGAAGCGTCTTTCCTGGCAATGTGATAATACCCTGTGCCAGTAAACACAGACGTCTGATCATTTACTTTAATTTGCAAAGCAGCAAAGTTAGCTAGCTGCAAGTAACTTCCGCCCCCCCCACCCCTCGAGCGTTCTTACAACTCCACCCACCCACCACTAGCTGGCATTGTTTATGGCCGGACTTGTGTTTTTAGTGAAAGCATTCGCGTTACTTTGTCCGCCAAACTGTCTGCTCTATCGGCCAGCGCTGCTTTATGCAATTAACTAATTCGATGTGGACCTTTTTGCCGCTGCAGGAAGACAATTGCAAGTGCAAAGCACAAAGTACAAAAAGTTCAAATACACAATGGAATTAATGTTGCCAAGGGTCAGGGTTCGGCTTAGCCGGACTGCAGATTAAACCGAAGAGCACAATCGAAGCGAAGAGCGCAACAGTTGAAAGCGGCTTACAGGGAATTGGTGCGCTCTTAAGCGCACAGGAATGCAGTGGAATGAAACAAAAGAGAGAGAGACAGAGAGTGAAGAGAGCGAATGCAGCGTTTGCTCTTACTGGAAATAAAGGACAGAGAATCGCTGCAGCTGTGCGGTGTGTTGTTAAAGATGTTGTTGTTGTTGTTGTTGTTGTTGCAAATAGCGCTGCTTGACGAAAGTGAGCAACAAATGGGAAAAATGGCAGCTCGCATTTGGCGCATACAAAGCTGTTGCCTACTTTGCGGCGCTTGTCGAAAACTGCGACGCCATTGAATTCAAATCGCAAAAAAAGAAATGCAAGCAACAAGTACAACAAACGTTACCAAATGGCTTAAGTGTGTGAATGGGAGTGTATTAAGTGCATGAATGCCTGCCTGTCTGTCTGGTCTGTCTGGTCTGTTGGCCAACAGTGAAGACGGGCTGACAAAGCAGCATGCAAACTCATTAAATTCCATTTCAAAACGAGGCCCAACCTAGTTGTCTGCGCTACTTTCTGACAGAAATGCACTCCCAGAAAGTATGCAGATAATTGCATTTGCTTGCCAACACACAGCAGCAGAGAGGCAACTGCACTTTTCTGCCTCATTGTAATTCCCAACACGTTAACGCACACACACACACACACACACATAAGGATACTCTCGATACTCGAGAACTTTTGGCTGCAACGGAGCTCAGCAGCAGCTGTCAATTGTTCGTATTGATGATGACAGTTTATTATTATTAAAGCAAACCCAAATTATGTGCCCTGGGCTCGGTTGGCGCCTACTCTTGTCAGCGTGTGAAATGTGCCTGCAACGGAAATGAGGTTTCAATTATGATTTATGCAGACAACGGGGCCCGACACACAGACACAGACACAGACACAGACATAGACGTAGACGTAGACATTAACATTTGCAGTTATTAGCCACACGCCGAGCAGCAAGTACATTTAGAACTTGACACGCATATTTAGTGGCAACAACAAACCTAATTACGCATGTCCAAAAGCGACCACTGCAGTCGAGTCCAGTCGAGTTGAGTTGAGTCGAGTCTCCAGCTCTCTGCTGGGTTCCATTTATGAGTAGTTTCCGCACACTTGACCAAGTTTGCGTCTCTGTGTGTGTGTGTGTGTGTATCTGGCAGTGCATTTCAATAAGAATAAGTGACCGTTGCAGTTGCAGTTGCAACTTGAGCTGACCCACGCCCGAACAGCTGCCCAGCTGCCAACTGCAATTCCAAAACATTTGCAACATTTGTCATCAGCAAAGATTTGGATGCGCTGACCAACCCATCAGATGCACCCCATAACCCCAGGGTGCCCCACCCACACCCCCCCACCGCCTCCAAAGCTTAAGTTGCTTGTGTGGCGCACAGATTTCATGATTGCGTCTCCTGTTTCGCTGCCACTTGCCACATGCCACAGTAACGCCCCAAACGTTTCGAGCGCATATGCTATTCCCTGTGTGTATGTGTGTGTGTGTCTGTGTCTGTGTGTGCGTGTGCATGCGTGTGCATGTGTGTGGGAGCTGAATTAGCTCTGATTAGGCCTAATAGAGCTGCTGCTGCAGCGGCACGTTGCATGGTTTTCAGCTTAGTCGCTTGCTTGCCCCAAATTTTGGTGCATGCAGCAGCAGCTAAACATGCTAAATGCCTGTTGCTGATTTACTAATTATAACCCGGTTGCAGCTGCTTCCCCAATCTTATTTGCCAAAGTGACCCGCAAATGGAACTTTGATGGGTGGCCCAACTGCATACAAAACAGCTCCGATTGAAAAGCAGCAAAGTTTTCTGTTCAACAGAAAATGTTTGTAATAGATACATTTTTCCAGTTTTTATGCGGTTTCTTTTTTTTTAAATTACTTTTCATTAAGAATAAGTCTACATTTTAATCTAAATATGCATTTTTTTTTTGTTGTAAACTTTTTTCATTATATTTTTCAGTTTCATAACTAACTGAATTAAGTTTGCATTCAAAATTCAAAATAAAAAAATTATGGCTCAAAATATATTTAAGCTCTTTTTATACCCTGAAAAGAGGGTATAATGGTTTTGTGAAAATGTATGTAACAGGCAGAAGGAGGCATCTGCGACCCCTTAAACTATATATATATTCTTGATCAGGACGACCAGCTAAGTTGATTTAGCCATGTCTGTCTGTCCGTCCGCCCGTTTGTATGAACGCATCGAACGCGGAAACTACAGAAGCTAGCAAGCTGATCTTGGTCTCATTCAGTTTGCTCTGTTTCATTAATATCGATAAAAATCGATAACAATTTTTTGTTTTTTTTTTACAGTAACTCGGTTCAGGGTATCTCCTAGTCGGGCGGCCCCAACTTGAGCCAACTTTCACTTGTTCTTTGCATACTCAGATCTGATTTCCATTTTCATTTCAACTTTGCCAAAACTAATGTAAAATTGTTTTATGATTTTTATATGTCTTCAACAAATTTAATTTGAAATTGAATATTTTGAATTATATTTTTGTTTTAGAGAATATGTTATCCTTAATCTTCTCACGATAAATTGCACATTTGCGTAACTTTTCTGTTCACAATGAAACCCTTTTTGCAACAACAACAATAATAATAATAATAATTTGTGCTAGCTTATTAACCAATATGGTTTAAAGCTCCGTTTCGCTGCCAAATAAATCAAACAATGCGGCTGTTCACACATTTTGGCCGGCGTTAAAATAGGCCGCAGTGCATGTCAATGGGGATATTGTGTTGGCCGCCCGTTTATGGCTCACAGACTTGAGCACACTGTGGCCCCAATGTAAAATCAAATATTGCGGCTGCAGCCACTTGGGCAGCTCGGGCACAGTTACTTTGGCCTGCGGGCGGGGGGAGTAAAACTGTCAAGTTTTCGGTTTGGTCTTGTCACATGTTGCCACACCCACTAAAACACTTGTCAATTAGGGGGCACAATTCAAAGTCGCCGCACTGCTGTAGAACAAGCAAATGCATAAATGACCATAGCATGACAGCACACACACACACACACACTTTGAGTGTGTGTCATGTCGCCAATTTGAAGGCGTATGCAACAAATCTTTGGCCACAGGCAACGTTTGGGCTCCAATCGAAATTTGCATGCTGCAGTTGCAGTTGCAGCCGAATTAATTATTTAATTTAATTTATTGACTTATTTAACTCAATTTAGTGCCAGCTGCTTGACAATCATTTGATTTACCACAATGAAATGCAAAAATTATGACCAACATTGCCGCATAAAAGCTGAGCACGCAATTTCCGCACGCACACACACAAACACACACACACACACACACACACACACACTATAAAAACAGCAGCAACAATCTATAGAAAATCCTATTAACTAAGAGCCTGAATATTGACTATGTCAATGTAAAGTCTAGATTGAGGGGAGGGGAGAGGGTGGTGGTGGTGGTGATGGTGGTGGTGGGGTTCCAGGCCACTTGGCTGTCCACTCAACGACTGACAAAATATTGGTTTTGTTTTGGCTGCCTGCAAAATAATGAAATGTTTGTTTGATTGAGTGCCCCAAAAATAAACAGAGAACAACAGGCGGATTGCGATGAAGCAGGTTTGCCAATTGCCAGAAATTTTGTTGGATTTTCGATATGCAATTCTAATAAGTTGTATTTGGCTGCCTTTCCTTTTTTTGTTGTATTTTGTGCGTTTGTTTGTTTGTTGTGGGGCCGGCAGCAGGAAATTGTTGCATGGCGTTGCCATATTATGCAAATCACAGCTATTGAGCTGAGTTAAGCACAGTCAACAACCACAACAACAACAACAACAACAATGACAAAGTGCAGCAACAAGCAGAAAACCGAAAACCGAAAAACCACTTTGCCAACTTATTTGTGGCAAGCAAAATTTGCATGCATTGACGCATCATCATCGACACTGTGAATGCCCCTCAATATATATATGTATGTGTGTGAGTGTGTGTGTGTGTGTGTGTGTGTGCGTGTGTGTCCTTGTCAAAAGTAGCATTACATGTGTGCCGCATTGTTGTTGCTGTCCACTTTTTGGTTGTGTGTGTGTGTTTCCTTTTTTTTTTGTTGTTGTATTGTTGTGTGTGTGTGTGTAAATGCGGTCCTTGACGCACACACAAGCCGGGGATAACACAAGGACTCTGTATGCCAGCAAATTCATCCGCACAAATCAATTGAAGTTGGCCAAGCTGGGCGTGGCAGACCCCAAATGTGTCAGCTCATATGTCAATTTGCTATTGCCACATGCCGCACCGGCCACGCCGCACAGCTGCACGCTGGCAAACTAATAAAATCCATCAATCCGTGCTGCAATTTTCAATCGTTTAACAACCGGCTCAACCACACCGACTATAACTGCATATAAACAACAACAATATAATTTATATATATATAAATATTATTAGTCAACTTGTCTGTGAAACAAAGAAAATTTCATTAAATTGCAGCCGAAGAGAATTTCTTGCTTATGCAACCAAAGGACTTTAATTGGAAATTATACTTGAATTATAACATGAATATAATATGTGAGAAAACAATTAAATAAAGATTGATAAACGAAAAAAAAAAAGATTGCAATTAATTACAAACTAATTTAATCAGATACGTTAGAAACTTTCTTGCAACTGATAATGGAATGCGAATACTCAAAAAAATTGAATAACTAAAGTAAAAATTCTTCAAATCCAAATCTTAAACATTGCTTTATCAATCAAAGCTAAATATAAATATTTATATAAAAAAAAATGGAACTTTTTAATAAACGCAAATTATGCGAAAATAAAAATAACAAATAAAATGCCAGCCAAAATTAGTCATCTTTAAAAAAAAACGACAAAAAGCAAATTTGTAGAAATGGAATACAAAGTTAACATTAATTTATGCATACAAAAAATAAATGTAAATTTGTATTTGAAGACATGCAAATAAATTTGAATTTTTATACATAATATGAATATATATATATATATTTATTTCATTATTCTTGGGGAAGAAAATCTAAATTACAGGAATTATTCAACTAAAATCTAGAAATGCAAATACTATTAAAAAAAAAATATATATATATATATATATATATATATATATACACATATATTAATAATCTTAGCGTTTTAAATTTGCCTCGTTGACAAATGCGAAAATGCGGCTTGAAAGCGCCGCTTTTAACATGGCCAACAATGTGTTAATGCACACTGAAAAGTGTTGTGCGGTAAGTAATCACCGCATCCATTTTGAGCGATTATATTTCACAGTTCGTAGACACACACACACACACACACGCACACAGGCAGGCAGGCAGACAGACAGACAGGCTGATGCTCTTCTGGCAACTTTGGAAGTGCTTTGTGAGGATCATTTTACAATTTGTGTGCCAACAATGCGGCATGTGGATGGCTTTTTCTGGATGAGGCAGTGGCCAGTGTTCAAAGTATTGCCTCATTAAGCTGTACAACAGCCACTACACACACACACACACACACACAGAAAGGGAGATAAAAACATAGACCAGCTGTTTTGTAGGTAGTCGAGTATTTGGGCTCTAATTACAAAACACAAATGCTCCATAATTTCAAAATCAAACCAACAAACCGCCCCCACTCCCTCCCCCCGTAGGCATTCTAGTGCCTGTCATTGACATGCATGATTTCGTAATTTAAACGGCAATCAAGTTTAGCTAACCCCATCTACTCCCCCTCCCCCGCCTCCCCCCGTCTGCATGTCAACAGTCAGCAAACTTTCTGTCAGCAAAATCATGCAAAATGTGACATTTGGGCCGAGTCCTTGCGCTTTCGAGTGGCTTAACATGGATGCGCTAAGGGTGCAGCAGAGGAGGGGGACAATAGTGCAGACAGCATGTGTATGTCTGTCTGTCTGTCTGTCAGTCACATAAATTCAGTGCGTCATTTAAAGTTAATTGATTTGGGCTGAAGTTGGGCACCTGTCGTGTTTCATTTTTGTTTTCCACCGAACACGACTCACGACGTGTTTCAGTTTACAAAACTATAAAATCAATGTTAAATAATATTTTATATATTACAAATTGAGTTAAAATAAAATTCAATAAAATATACTAATAATTGTAGAAACAAAAAATTATATATAGCTTTAATATTGCTTATATATATATATTCGGCTCGAACGAGCGATTGTTGAATATCGCTTTTACTAAACAAAAAAAAAATTACAAGCCACAAATACTTTTATTTATTTTCTTTTATGTTTACTAATTCAACTTCAATTTTTCTGTGTGCTTTTGGAATTTTTATATTTAACAAAAATTATATTATTATATTTTATTCAAATTTTAGTATATATAATATATATTGTAAATGTATAAATACAACTAAAAACAACTAATTTTCTTTTTTTTTAATTTTTGTAATTTTTAGTTTCGTTTCGTGTTTCCTCCCGCGCTCATCTCTAAACGCGACTCAAAACAACACTTGCGCAAATATTTTGCACGTTAACGTTTTCGGGTTGTCGCTTTGTTGATTGGCCAATTGATAATTTGGTTACCAGCCAAATGCTGACTGTTTTCATTAAGCCTAATCGTTAGCCGGCGTCATCCGCGCTCCGCTGAGCACAGCACAAAAACCCGCAGCTTCGAATGCCGCAAATCTGTGGCACATAAAAACCAAATGCAACACAAGTTGATAATCCGCAAGCGATGCGGATGTCGCCAGCTATTCCAATAGCTGTCCTCATTATGGCTCACCAGGCGGGGGGGTGTTGAGTGGGAAGTGAGGGAAATGCAAGATTAGTTGTAAAAGTCAACTGGCTGAGCGGACAGCTCGCGCCGTGTGACGTCCATTGCAATTACACAGGCCATTTAACGGGCAACAAGGATTCGCAGCCTTTTCGCTGCCCGCGCGGCGCACAATTGACCAAGTTAGTTAGAGCCCGGCCAAGGCGCCTGTTGCTCAGCTGTTGGTCGGACAATTTACACAAATTTATTATTCACTTGTTTCTGTCCATCAAATCGACAGCTGTGAATTTTTCATTTGATTCGTTCTATCAATAGCAAAGGGCCAGCTGTCACATTCGCACACACACACACACGCACACACACAGGAATCTGAGGTGTCAATAGAAAACAGAATGAAACAAAGACGTACATATATATAGATAACAGTGCGGGACAGGGGCCGGGGGCACAATACAATACAAAGCAATACACGCAGCACATTGTCATACAATTTATTGCAATTGAAATGTTAGCAGCTCGTGTGACCCTTGAACTCTGCTGTGGGGCTTCCAATTTGGTTTGGTTCGGTCGGGCTAAGAGTAGGCACCGGTCAAATGTCAATTGCTCTTGTTTACGAACAACAAATATATTTAAAAGTATGTTTGCGAATATGATTTACGGCATTATAATAATATTGAAAAAGGGCAAGATACCCTGTACACCGCTTCTTTATTTAAATCTAATTTCATCTTACTTCTTTAAAACTTAGCCTTGGCCATCCTTTTTGTTATTGAATAAAAATTTCATTTTCTTTTTGTAATTTCATTTTTAAAATCAAAATATTGAGCAAATAATGTCATATATTCGAATGATATACTTAACAGTTTAGGCTCGTAAGAATCGGGACTATCCATTGGTAAGGAGTTATGTAAATTTTTTAATTCTCTTTAAGTAAAAACAACAAAATGAATCCATAAATCACATGCACAAGATAAAAAGGGCGAAATGTTTAATAATCGGCGCACTGGGGTTAATGGTAAGTGCTGCTCATTTGTGCTTGCATACAACAAAAACGAATACACAAAACGAAATAACCGCAACGGAATCAAAGATAAGAGAGAAGAACCGCGAATTAAACCAACTACAATATTAGCTTGAAACGCGACAGAGAGAGAGAGAGAGAGAGAGAGAGAGAGAGAGAGAGAGAGAGTTGGAGAGCTAAGTACAGTTTAGAGTGAGCAAAGACAACACAAGTGTACTTTGGTCAAAATTCACTAAAGTTGTGCTTGATCGCCAGTTAGTATAGGATTTTGTATCAAATATTCTTTAAAATTCGCAAAAACCCACTATTTTCAATATTACTTAATTGCAGGCAACACAAATAAATGGTTCATGAAACCAGCTAAACATGCGCTGCTTAAGCTTAGTCAAGTTTCAAACCAAAGCTTTTTAAGTTTCAGAATTTGTGGCAAATGCGAAACTTGGCGTTTTATATTTAGTGCTAAAATTTGGCTTGCCCATAATTATGAGTATAAAGGCTAACTGTTATATGAAAGGACTAAACATATTTGGAGAGTTATTAGCAGAGCTTCATGCTATAAAATATATATAGCAAGTTATTCAACAGCTTTCAGAAACAAGCTTTCAAATACTTTTACCATGCGCAAACCCAAATAAGCTCAACAATAAATCAGCCAAATCGTTCAAAGGTGAAATATACATTATTTTTGCGCTAATTATCCCACGGCAATAAATATAACAATAACAAATCGAATGCCATTGCCAAAAATACAAGTAGAAGAAGAAATATTGAAATAAAAAAGAAGACAATAAGGGGAAATAATAATGAGTTCAATAAAAAATCGCCGATGAATAAGCTGAAAGTCGTTTATGGCCAAGACAAATGGACAGATAAACAACAACAACAGCAACAACAAGAAGAACAGCAACAATGGCCAGTTGCAACATCGCCAGCTGAGTCATGCAACAACAACAACAACAACAACAACAATGCTCATGGATTTAGTTGAAGGTGTCATCTTCGATCAGCGCTCGTGATTGGGAGGCGTCCAAGTCCAACGGCAAAGGTCGAACCCCATTCCACCTCGGGAAGCTGGCACTGACAGCAGCAGCAGCATCAAATAGCATCTCGACTCGAATTCACACGAAACGAACATTGGAAGCGCTCGTTGAAGCGTTTCTCTTATGACGGGTTTGAAATTGTGTGGGCCTCGTTTTAACATGTATTACAAAAAAAAGTATCTGCGAGCCCAATTACGAGTGCGCCTCAGAATATCAGCCGAAAAGCGTTTGTCCGTCCGTCCGGTCAGCTGACCTTGCCCAGCAATTTATTTGTGCCGCGCATCGCGCATCGATTTAAATGAGAAACAGCTACAAATTGTGGCTAAAACTGGTGCTGCAAACGTGGCCAACTCAACTGGTGCAGCACATGGCGTATGCTGAATATTTAGCAAGTGCCACAAATGTTGCAGTTACAGCTGCAGCAGCAGCATCATCGTTTTTATACACTTACAAAAAAGTATTTGACTTTTGTGTAACGCATTAGATATATGGAATATGTATAAAAATAATAATAAATAAAATTGTTGATAATTATAATACAAACACAAGTCTAGAAATATGAATTGAATAATTTATTTTGGCATAGAAACTTTTTTGTTTTTGCAGATATTCTTACCAAAACTCAAGTAAAAAGAGTTTTAGCACGTTTCTAAAACATAATCTTAATGTTATCAATATCAGATAACTGATAACTTAAGCCAAATTTAATATTTGGAACAGCGGACATTGAAACTTCATTAAACAAAATCAAACAAAAAGTTTTTTGAACATATATATGAGCTAATATCAGCTAAATTGTATGCCCATATCCCATATCAAATAAATCCTATAGAAACATTTACATTAAATTGAGTCTTTGTCTGATAGAAACTTTGACTTCAACCTGTGTTGAAGGGTATTTAATCTTCGGCACAACGTGTATAAATATATTCCATGCCAGTTCTTTTTTTGTCGCCAACAATTTATTGAGTGCCGCACTCGAAAAGCTGGCCAACAGTTTATTTTTTTTCGACCAGCTCGCGCTGCTGCATTGACCCTGTTCGCGCCTCGTTACAGTTTCTATTTCTCATTGTGCCCCCCTGCTCCTCGCCTCTCCGCTCCGCTCCTCTTGGCTGGCTGTCCAACTGGTTAACCGATTCTTCAGCTGGCATTTTCAATATTCCGCCAGTCTCAATTTGTGCCGTAATCATTTTTTTTGTGTTAAATTATTTTTCTTCGCTCTTCGCTGGCATTTTGTGTTAAAAAATTTCGCCGAAAGCGTTTGTCTATCATCGTCTGCGCTAACGCGTCATGATTATCATTTGTACTTGTCCAACTATTTTTCTATAGTTTTCAATTTTTATTGGGCCTTTGTTGCCTTTGCTTTTCAATGGAATTGGTAGCCGAACCGCTGCTCCCCCCTTCGATTGTTTTCGGTACTTTTTGGCCTTCTAAAGTTTTTTTCGATGAGTCGTTTCAATCATCTGCAACTTGTTGTTGTTTTGGTTAGTTTGTTGTTGTTGTTGTTGCTATTGTTGTCACAGCTGTCTATCATCGTACTGTAATTCAATGCAATTGTGTTTGGCATTTTTCGTGAATTTTTTTTGTTGAGCTGCAAGCTTCATAATTCATTTTTGGCTTTTTCAATAATTTTGAAAAATTGACAAATTTGCTATAAAAATTAATTTTTATTAAAGCGACAGCTGCAATTCCCAAAATGTCTTTAATACAAAAGTTGAACAACTTTAATTAAAATACAAATCAAAAATGCTTTTAAACTTTTTAGAATCGAACTTTAGGGTATCATTTTATATAAACAAAGGGTATTAAATTAAGCATGATTTCAACAGATCAACCACACAATACAATTTACTACTAATAAACAGCTTTGGCAACCCTGACAAGCTTATGTGCAATACTTATTCGCTAATTCCATGCCCTGAAAGAAAAAAAAACGCTAGCTTGACATAATTTAAAAGTCACTTGGAATAATGACTACAATTGAAAATCAATCAAAGCAGCAAATTGCAAGGGAATCTGTTACAGTAACCCAAAAAACCCATCCCGCAACCACCCCCGCAGTCAGAGTTGATATGTCAACACTTTCGCTTAATCCTCCACAAAAAGAAAAAAAAGGCACAAAAAAATGTGACAAAATGTTTGGCAAAAGGCTTTGATTTCAATTGGCAACCTGGCAAATTGTGGGCGCTGATGAAGTGAGCCAAGGCAAAAGGCGCAAAAGAAACTGATACAAATGAAATAGAAGAAGAAGTTCAGTTTAGTCGAAAAGTCAGCGTGTGTGAAATTGCAGAGAAGAGAAGAGAAGAGGCGAGTACACAACACAACACAAAAAAAAAAACAATAAACGAGTGGCTCGAATTTGATTACAAAACTTCGACAATTTGCTACAATTTGAATGAGCGAACAAGGGAGAGAAAGAGAGAGGGGAGGGGAGAAGGGGAGAAGCGCTGCGATCCAATATAATTTGGCAACCTTTGCGATGATGTATGATATTTGCTTTGATTTCGGTTTTGGGTTTTGGCCGCATTGCGCAAAACCTGGCTACCTGAGATGAGGCTCGTTCGTTGGTGTTGTTGCTGCTGTTGTTGTTGCTGCTGTTGTTGTGGCGGATGTGGCATGTGCCTCGTTGGGCGGCATCATAGGATGTTCTCTGCTCGACTGTTTAGCATATTCATTGTTGATTGCAGCGCCATGATAATTATAATTCCTCGTTTTATTCTTGTTGTTTTTTTTGACTGTGATTTCTGCTTCTTTTTTCTTTTTGGGTTGTGCTGCCTTTAATTACCTTCCTCTTTTTGTTGTTGCTGCTGCATAATTGCATTGTTGTTGCCGAAATCATCATTAGAACCTTTATTTGCACAATAATCAGCTAACTGCAGCTGCATTGTGTTTGTGCAATGCCAAAACCACTGAAAGGAGCAAAAAACAACAAACGAACAACAACAACAAAAACAGCCTAAAATGGAGGGGGAAAAAATCAGAACAATGTGAACCCAAAACAGCTGCTGAAATGCGTTTATCAAGTTGCGGTCTGTTTGGGAGAAGGTTTTTGGTTTTATTTTTTTGTTTGTTTGTTTCTGAGTAGAATTTTGGCTTGAATAATGTGCACTCCAAGTGAATTAATGATATGGCATGCATTAGAATTGGGAACTTGCCGATGTTGCAACATGCAGTCTTAAACAAATAAAGCTGACGAAGATGTTTGTTAACATACCCATATCCAATTCACAGCGTTTTGTCTGAAATATAAAAAATGCAAAAATATTTAAATAATCCAAGAAAATAACAACTACCAAAAATAAAATTAAATTATGATCAGTTTTCTTGTTTTGAGGCAGCAATGAATTATTATTAATAATAACTTATTATAGAATATAATAATCAAATATCAATTTCAACTGCCTTTTTTTGACCTTTACGATGCTGTAATTTCAGCCCGGATCTTCTTTGTTCTTGGTCAGTTCTTAAGTTATAAATAATTTAATCCAAATTACATATTCCCAGGCATATATTAAAAAACCATTTCGAAACAAATGTCATAAATTATAGCATTAAAAAAACTGGCCACTTCTTAGGCTCATTAGTAAAAAGCCACAACAAAAAAACAGCAAAAAAAAAAACCATTTAAAAACGCTAATGCCCCGTAAAGTTGACAGCAGAATAAGGCGACGCACACAGAAAATCATTTGAGGCACAGCAAGTGTCACAAACAATGAAAGTCAGTCGCATATATATATGCACATAAACATGTGTCTATATAATTACATTATCATTGTTTTCGTCACGTATTTAAAACAATTTTGAAGAAGCAGCCGCCGTTGGTTAAAAGTCAAGGTTAATGCGGCCAGCCAAATGATCCGGACGTTCAAGATGATGGCACATGTTGTCTTGTCGGAGACTCCATTCAAGGGCAAGCCCAAGTCAATTTTCAACGGTTCACCAAAATGAAAAATAAAAGGAAAACAAAATCAGAAACATAATCTGCCACAGCGTGTGAATCGAGTGCTAAACTCTAATAAAATGTGGGGCCGCAAGTCAATGGAATCTGTGCGCGGAGAGCTATATTAATTGCACATCAGATCGGTTCAGTTTAGTTCAGTTCAGTTCAATTGAGTTTAGTTCATTATGAAATGGCAGCACCAACGCCTAATGATAATGGATCTATCTATATGAAATCAAGCCAAACGTACCTGATGCCATTTTTGAGCTGCCAGTCACAGCGTATTTAGAGTTTTCTTGTTTGCAACCGCTGTGGCAGTTGCAATGACTGCGCTGATTAAGGGAATTTCTCACAGACATAAAAACAACAAATAAATAAATAACTGGAAAACTAAAGCAACAGCAGCAGCCGCATTGCCAAACGTTTCTTGTATTTTTTTTGTTGTTGTTGTTATTAGTTGTTGTTGTTATTAGTTGTATCTGCCGCAATGCTTTTCTCGAAGGTGAACCAGAATGAGTCTCAGTCTCAGACTCAGTCTCAATCTGAGACTCAGTCACAAGATTCGTCTCTGCATGCGCTTCAATTGAAGCGCATTGAAAGCAATCTGAAAACTCGACAGTGGCCGTCGATATAAGTATATTCGTTGGCTCAATTGCTTTAACCGGATTGCCACTGCACATCTTTTGAAAGTGAGCGGCTGTCGCTGGCTGCTGGCTGCTGGCTGCTAGCTGCTGGCTGCTGGCTGATGCTGTGGCAGCAGCATCAATTCTAGAGCGAATGTCTCGCTGTAAATTTATTGCCGCATTTGATTTTAATTAGTTTAATTTATGGTAATTTATAATAGAAATTAATGCACGGCGTGGGCTTGTAACATTAGGGATTTGCGTAATTAAAGCGCTTAACCGCATTCAGCAGCATCCGGTAGATCGTTTAGTTGCCTTAAGCTTTTGCTTTCAATAAAGAACCTTTAAAAAAAGCCTTTTTCTTAAAAGTGTATGAAACTATTTTCTTATTTATCTGAAATTATTATTTACTTATTTTTTAATTTTTATTATATTTTTAATTTTATCTATCAATGAATCAATCAACCTTAATTTTTATTTTCTATCAAAGTATTTTGTTTATTTTATAATGACATAACACCTAGCTTAATATTTTGATACCGTTGAAAACAATATTTAATAGAAATTCATTGTCAAGTTCGTTGCCTAAGTCTTTTGTTTAAAGGCACATTTGGCTTAAAGCATGTAAGCAGTTTTTACTTCTACTTAATTATCTACTTCTCCTTAATTATCTTCTATTTTTCTTTTAATCTATGCCTAAATTAGTTTGAATGAGCAATTTAAACACTAAACTGTCCAGTTTGTTGCCTAAGTCATTTGTTTTTTTTACAAATTCTAAATTTCTACGTACAATCATATAGTTATATCCCAATACCGTTGCAGTATTTGCTTTGATAAGCAAGCAACATATTTGTTGCAAATTTGAGTTGAGAGCAATCAACTGGCAAGTTCGTTGCCTAAGTCTTTGAATTTTTATCACACTTAAGCGCTTCTAATTGCAATCATTTCGCCGGAATTAAGCACTGCCTTACTGCGTTACAAGTTCGTTGCCTAAGTCTTTTGTTTGGCTTTCATCAATAGCTCACAAGCCAAATGAAAATTTGCACTAATTTTAGCATTATATTGTTGTTTTTGTTTCTTTGCAACACAATATATGGCAAAAAACATAAACAAACAAAAGCCGTAAACAAAACAAAACAAAGCCCCCAACAATGCTGCAACGTTGCGAAGCTGCGGCATCTGCCACAGCGCCAACTATTTAGCGATGAATGCGAGCTAAGAGGCGACCCAAACTGGAGAGCCGAATGAGCGCCAATTGCACGATGATTTAGTTTCAGTTTCGGCTGCTGCTCGTCGGACTGACGATGACGACGACGACGACGATGACGATGAGTTTGCTCTTTGGCAATTGCTGCGGCGGCGGCGGCGGCGGTCGCTTTGCCTTTGGCTGCGACTGTGGACCGAGCAATGACGATGACGCTGTGCATTTTCTGTGCGGAGCTCGCTCATCTATTGGCCCCCAGCCGACTGGTAACGGCGCCGCGCTCGACCTGCTCTTGAGTATAAAACTAAAATTGATGCGAAATTTTTTCTAACTTTTGCATCAACTCCAAACGCGGCAACACGTGCAGCTCACAACTCGCGACCCAAAAAAAACGTACGACCAAAAGAAAAATTTTCAAATAAATATCAACAAACATACCAAGAGTTTTTTTTAAGTGTGCGGTTAAGTGCGTGGCTCTCAAGCTGAGAGATTAATTACATAAGTTCTTGAGGGAAAAAAATGTATAACTTAATGAACAACAATTTTCAAAGAAAAATAATGTAACAAATATAAAAAAGTATTGCAAAGGATTCCAATTTAAAAGGAATATATAATAAATTAATTTAATAAAAACTTTGCTTATTTAAGCTATAGTAAAACTCTAAAAAATATTCTAAAATTTGGTTTGACTATCAAACAATTTTTGTTAAATAAAACATTTTTTTATTTTGATACTATGAACACAAAAATTAAAACTAGTTTCGATTCAAACTAAAGGATTTAAGGGAAACTAAATAGTTATAAACATAACTAAAGGAACTAAAGGAAGAACAAATTCTCTTGCATCAATTAAAAAGTTTGAATTTGCATTAGCAATAATAAATTTTTTATCGCATTTAAATTAAACAAAATATCTATCAATCTACTAAAATAGGTCACTAAAAATAGATAAAAACTATCCTATGCTTACGTATATTCGATCTGATTTCAATATTCTTTTTCCAAATCAAAATCCACTCAATTGAAATATTTCTCAACAAACACAATCTCTCAATTAATTGAAGCCGAATAAATTTTGATATAATTGCCACCCACAAGCTTTGCACATGCCAAGTGAATCGACCATTAAGCGTAATCAAAAAACGACAAAAAACTGAATTCAACTGAATTTAATGGGCAAGTGCCAAGAAGTGAATGTTATGAACTCGGCATCGTCAGCAGCAGCTCCTGGCAAGGCAAACACAAAAAAAAAAAACAAAAAAAAAAACGAAAACGAAAACGAATACTCCACTGTAACCACAAATGCCCATTACCATTTGTGGCTGGCATGAAATTCCTTGGCATGCATCAGAAAATAATAAAAATATAAAAATGAAATCTAATTACATGCCAAGCCAAACAAATAACAAAATAACCAAAAAAAAAGATACAGAAGACATCGCGCTTCTGCTTGGGCCAAATGCAATTTTCCAATTGCAGCTTCCTTTCTAAAAATGCGCGGGCACACACACACACACAAACACACACACACACACAGACACAATTACACATTAAGTGGTTGTTGTGCATTTGTATATAACATCTAATAGCACTTAGTTTAGCTCGTCTTTTTTTTCTCTCTTTCGATTTTGTATTTTAGATAGCAAACAACAACAACAACAACGAAACAAACACAAAATCACATTTAAATTACGTATACGCCGCGTAGCCGTAAACCCAAAATCACAGACATCATGGCAACAACAGCGTACAAATCACCGCTGCAACAACAACAAAGCAGACAGCAGCATCTTCATCGGGCAACCAACAGCAGCAGCAGCAGCAGCAACAACAACAACAACAACAGCAGCAGCAGCAGCACCGCCCCCTGCAGCAACTTCTTTGCCTCCTGCATGTCCATCGCTTTTATTGTCGTGTTCGCTGTGCTGCTGGCAGGAAACTGTGTCAATGGGGTAAGTTCGGGGCGCGGGCGTCCAACTGCTGCCAAGCTGCAACTACCTATTTGCCTGAGCCTGAACCCTTTCCGAGCTGCCCGCCCGTCTCTCTCGGCTGTCGATTTATCTATTTATTGCTCTCTGTCAATTATCTTGCATTTATCGTTGAATATTTGCTTTCTGCTCATAAAACTCGATGTGCCTGGGAATGGGAATGGGAATGGGAATGGGGATCACATCACATCGGATCACAAATTAAACAAATTTTACAGCAGTTGCATTCAATTTGATCGCTTCATTAGCCGCCATATAGCGTAGAACAGACATATCATGGTAGACGGCGGTGTGGCTGGCTGGCATGCACAGTGGTATAAAAAAGTGTCATCTTAGATAATTTCTATACTCAGTCAGCTAAAAGATTGCGCACACCATTTGTCTCCTGACTGATAGCGATCTACACACAGCGAACAACAACAAACTCCCACGCAAAGTTGCAGCCGCAGTCGCCTCAGTGGCAACAACAACAGCAACAACAACAACAATGCAATTGTTGCCACAAAAAAAAAGTGAACCAAAAAAAGGCTGTTTTTTCGTTGCATGCGATTTTGCAAGTGCAACGACAACGACGTCGACCTGTCTGCAAAGTGTTAGACATCTTCTCACGTCCGAGACGCCACAACACCAAACACACACACACACACACACACACACTCAAACACACACACGCGAATTGCAGCCCTCTCAACTGCTGCTAAATCTCCATGCCACATTCCCCCATTTCCCATTGCTTTAAGACTGCGGCTCAAGGTGTCGTCATCGTTTGCTTTTTTTCTCTCTTCTTCTTTTATCAATTAGCCTTGGTGCCCTGCTCTAGACAGCAACAACAACAACAACAATCGGAGCATTAACAAAAGCAACAACAAAATGCAAACAAAAACAACACGAAAGAAAGGAAAATTGCCCGCTTTGCTGTTGTTGTTATTGTTGTTGTTTCTTTGGAGTCATCGTCGACGTCGTCTGGTATTTAAACAGCCAAACTACTTACTGAACTGAGAGTTAAGGGGCACTGAGAGGGGGCAACGTTTGGCAGTTGGGTTACTGAGGCACTGGGCCTTATTGTTGTTGCGGCAGTTGAAAATGTTAAAACCTCAGGAAAGTTATTAGCGTGCTGCAGGAAATCGCCGAGGTAATAAAAAAACGAGCTGTTCAAATTGTTTGGTAATAGGTGAGAATAGTTATCGATAAGTAATCGACATGGAAATGAACAGTTATCGAAATGTAAACAAAACCTAAACAAATATGTTATTGATAGATAGTTATCGATAATTAAACGCATAGTAAAACAATCAAAAACAATCAAACAAAAAGTGGCAGCAGAAATATCGATCACTGGAATAAGCGATAATTGATTATTAATCATTATCATTAATCAATGAACTATATTTTTGGCTTTCTAAAAGTCTTCAAAGTACTGTTAATTGTAGGCACATCACATTATTTCCATATTTTACAACATTTTGCTCATCAGCATAAACCGAGCATTAACCTCAAATTAAAGAATAACTTTAAAACATGCATTTTGACATCAATAGTAGAGTTGGGATCCAAGCGAGAAGATTTTCTTCACACGCCTTCCAAATGAATTTATTTAAGCGTTACGCATCAGCAGCTACAGCAACAGCAACAGCAACAACAACAGCAACAATGAAAAGTTAACTGTGGAAAAATTGTATTTAGATTGAAATTGAGGCAAGATCAAGATAGCTGAAAGATGGACCAATGACATGCAACATGTTGCACAGCAGCCGCAGCCAGAGCCGCAGGAACAATCTGAAACTGGAGTGGCATCATTTTTGCAACGGCATGTTGCATGTTGAAAAGGGTTAAACAAAAGAACAACTGTCGAATGTCTCATCGGAATGCCTGTGTGTGTGTGTGTGTGTGTGTGTGTGTGTGTGTCTTTGTAATTGTGTGTGATGAATTTGCCACTTGGCCACGCTTTGTTGCAGTGTCGGCTTTTCATGGTTTCATACGCATGAGATTGACAGTTGTCTGTTGGTTTTTAAAGAGGTTTTATTGTCCCCCACACACACACACACACACACACACAATCAGTGGCAACCACCCACAATTGCACATTTTCAACACTCACTGATTCTTTTGTTGATCTCTACTCAGTTCTTTTTTTTATGGTTTTATTTTTGCTGGCTTTTCGACAGATTTTTCGGTTGATGCATTTGCATTTCAAATTTTTTGGGTTGTTTTTTGTTCGCGTGTAGTAAATTTGTGTGGCAATTGTTTCAAGCTCGTAATTTGTTATTGTTTAGACATCATTTTGCTGTTGTTTTGCCATGATTTAAATGTGCACTGCTTGGGCAATCAGCAGGCCCAAAAAGAATATAGAAAAATAAAACACCAACACCCAACGAAGGTCGCCGCAGCTGCACTCGATGAGATAATTCACATTCCCATACAATATATTTTGTGTACTTGAAAGCCGCATCTCATTTTGGCAACCATTGCAGCAAATTGATGGCTACATCGCTGGCGAGGATTACCCAATCTACGATGCGGTGCCCAAGGGCCTGTCCTTCAACTGCCAAGGACGTCAGCCTGGCTACTATGCGGATACCGAGACGAGGTGCCAGGTAAGAAAAAGAAAAATGCAAAGCTAAATGAAAAATGGAATCAGTAAAAGATTCAGCCAAAACTAAACCGATTTTCATAGCATTTTGTGTTTATTTTATGCATTCTTTAAAATCTTACTTTTTTCGGAAAAACACAAATTTCAATTTAAACAAGTTTATGTTTTCTAAACTAATTTTTCTATAGTTATCTTTTTTCTCTGCTTGAATTTCTAAATTATTTTATAGGAATCACAACTGTTTTTTATGCGAACTATATTCGAACCGAACCATCCAGTTTTGGATGGTATACTAGAAATATATTTCCGATGAATCATTAGCTAAACATGTTGTTTGTTGTCACTTTCAAAGGTCTGGCACTGGTGCCTGCACTCGGGACATCAGTACTCGTTCCTCTGCCCGAATGGCACCGTCTTCAATCAGGCTGTGCGCGTCTGCGATTGGTGGTCGAACGTGAACTGCGCCGGCTCCGAGCAGCTGTACCAGAACAACGATGAGCTGTATCGCATACCGGAGCGCAGCCAGCAGCAGCAGCAGCAGCAGGATGAGGTATGATATAAGGCTGATGATGAGTATAAGATTGGGACAGTGCACACGACGAGGCAACGAGGCGGCAGACAGCGACAATTTCTGGCACAAAACAAAAGCAACAGCAACAGCAACAGCAGCAGCAGCAACATAGATAAAATCAAGCACAGCAGCAACAGCAACAGCAACAACAACAACAGCATCGTAGATAGCACCGCATCAACCAACTACAATAAAATGACCAAAAATAGTTTTAGAGGCAGCATGAGATATACAACCAATCAAACTCAATCGTCATACTCATCATCACAGCAGCAACATTATAATTCTAGTAAATATAGCGAATATCAAAGTAGACAAAATAGTAGCAATAACCGTAAGCAGAGCAGTAGAAATAGCAGTAGAAATAAAAGTAAACAATTTAGCATAGGCAACACGCCCGCTGGGCATAGAAATCGCACCTCAAGCACAAGCACACAACACAACAACAACAACAAGAACAGCAACAGCAACAGCAGCAGCAGCAGTGGCAGCAACTTCGGCAGCAATCCCGTCAGCAGCAACAGTTACAACAGCAAACAACGCGGCGCTCAGCGCTACAATTTGAATAAATTCGAAAACGACGATGAACTCAAGGATTATAAGAGTAAAATCAAAAATAAATACAACATCGATTATGACCATTCTTTGGATGAAGAATATGAAATAATCGAGGCCATCGAGTGAATCTAAAGAACATCATCTCACAAAAGCTTTGTAATTGTTGTTGTCAAAAATGAATATGCTGCAAATTGGCGCTACTTTGTTTACCAATTATTGTATACCCTCACCAGTTGGCACGTTTCCAATTTTTCAATATTGTATATATATACATATATGTTTTTTTTTAAATTGATCTTTACACAATTCTTATTATAATAAATTTTATGTACCTGGAACAAAAATCTAAAATAAAATGTTTTATAAAAATAGTTGTTGCATACTTTAAGGCTTAACAAGTTTAAATTGGTAATTAAAAGCTGAATGATATAAAACTCAAGCTTTCAAGCTGTATACTATAGACATCTCTTTTGCACACATTGGCTGTTTACTTTTAAAGCTCTGCTTGTGAGATCAGCTGCTGATCATATGGCTGGAAGCTTTCAGACAAAGCACTGGAAATGCTGCGCTTCCAGCTTCCAATTGTCAAAGTTAACTGCGCGTATTTGGTGTTATTTTTGTGTTTTTTTGTTTACTCCCCCAGCAAAATGTGCTCAAATCGATAGCAATGAGATAAAGATAAGATAATCGTGTGCAAAAGACTTTTTAACCAATGAGTCAAACTGACTTTTGTTAGTGACCGACTTAAAGCGTTTTTGTGGTAAGAGCCAAATTAAGGCAAAGAATAAAGCAGCAACGTGGAGCATTCGTGAGTTTGGAGTTTGTTTGGTTTATACTCTGTGTGTAAAGCTTTCAAATTTGTAAATTAGATCGGATTGCTAGCTAAAACTAAAGAGTATTCGAATTCTAGTTGAATATCTTTGTATGGCTTAAAGAGAATAGAATATTGGTTACTGCTAACAATAACAAACAGTTAACGGCAGCACACGGCAACTAATTGACCAAAAGCCATAATAAAAGACCGGTTATATGCGGCAATATTGGTAATCTACTCGAACTTCATCGGGCCTGCCTAATTATAAGTCAATTGTCAATTGTTTTGGCCATTAGGCGGCCAAGTGACACCATTTGTGCAATTAGCGAGTAGAAATGCGTGTCAGGCTGCCCCCGATTGGCCCCACTCCAAACTCGACGGCCTGTAACCGAAGACACAGACCCCAGACAAGCCCCGGATACAGATACATATCTATGACCACATCTACCCAAAGTGTTGGCGCTGTCTGCGTGCGTGTCGCGTTCATTGTTTTCGACGCGTTTTCTTGGCCCGGCTGGTCACCCACATTTTAATGGGTTACTGTCAAGTGGCCAAAACCACAACAAAGCCAACACAGACAACAAACAACAAGCACAGCTACAAATTAACGCCATGTACATTATATAAGTGCAAATTATTTTTTAAAGAAAGAGACACCGTTTATCGTCGTTACGGCTCGTGGAAGTGTTCACCAATTAATATGCAGCTAAATAATTTACAATATGACGTAAATGTCATGTAGCGAAGAAAAGGAAATAATTATATTACTATATATGATACACAAGCAGCTTTTCGAAATTTAAACAATAATCACAATGCTTAACCGCTTAACTATTAAATACCCTTTAGCGAGAATTTAAAACTAAATAGTTAGAACAAAAACTTTCGAATTCTTAAAGCAATTTTTTTGTATATTAAGCAAATAATAATATATAATAGCCTTATACCCTCTTTGGGCATATGAACAATATGTATAGGGTATCGAAAACTAAACCAAAATTGAATATATTTTCGAATAAGGTGAGAATGTCAGAGGGTCTACCAGTTGCCGCAGAAACCGGTAAGCGCAGATAGAGACGAGTACGCGCACTTATCGCAGACTGAAACACCTTGGCAAAAAACAACAAAAAAAAAGATTCACAAAAAATAAACTTATTTAAGCGCTGCGTCTCTGTGAATCTTGAAGCCTGAAGTCGCATCTTGAGTCTAGCATCTAGTTTGCCTCACCGCCGCGAGTTGACAAGCTGACAGCTTGGCAGACTCGGTTGGTTCGGACTGGATCTGGGCCTGGGGGGGCTGGGATGCGTCTTGGCGCATTTTATGCGACAGTTCAACTTCAGCATTTACATTTTGTTTCTGTCTTTTTTTTCGATTACTTCAGTTTTTGTGCATAGTCAGGAAGAATTCGATTTGCCAGCCAGACGCACAACAGCCCCCCCAAGTGCCAAGTCCGAAGGCAGCGAAGGCAAGCCACTTTTGTCCATTTGGCGACTGGTTTCTGTTATTTTTACATATTTTTCCTTCTTCTTTTTTTCATTTTTGTGCATTGCCACAACTGCGGGTTTTTTTAAATTAATGTAATATACTTTGGCTTGGCTCTTTTCGAAACTGCAAGACGACTCCGGTGCAACGCCGGTCAGCCAGCCATAGACCCATCCGAGTTGCGGTTGATTTGTGTGCTTTAAATAATTGCTGCATTTATCAACTGCGAGATGCAAACTCAAGTTGGAGGCGCTGTATCTGGCTAAAGATACAAATCGTAAGGTTAAGTAGATTTTGTTAAGCGATTGTCAAGTGTATTGAAGAGATGCAATCGAGTTTGTGTTTATCAAACCTGGCCAAGAGACAGTGGCGTGGCTAAAAGGGGATTTGTTTTATAAATATATCAAGGCAATAATCTATAAATAGATTTTGGTTATTCAGAGTTTGACGCATAGAGAATGTAATTCGAAACAATTACTGAAGCTCAATTAAAAGTTAGTATAATTATAAAAAATCAAAGATAATTACAATACTTAAATACAACAATCTATTTTCATGTATTTTTTATTTTGGGTCATTAAATCCAAATCTTAAATACGACCCTTCTTTCTAGCTAGCCAACTTATTGACTTCCGCTCTTTTTATCTACAACAAACTGTTCGACGCTCTATTAAATTTACTCCATAAACCTGCCTCAATATCACAAATTCAACGCCTTTTGCTCCAGTTTAGTTTAATAAAAAAAAACAACAACAAAAAAAAACGAGTCAGCCGCATTTTCGCAATCCAATTTGTTTATTGATGCCGTTATTAATTGTGCTGTTTATTACTGAATTATTTATCTTCATCAATATTAGATTCCCCGTCACGAAGCAAATTAATTTTCAATCAAATTTAAATGCGCTGAATATTTGTTTTTTCTTTTCAATTTTTACAGAGCAAGTTAAATGCAACAACAGCAAAAAAAAAACGGAGCCGAAAAGCAAAAAAAAAAATTGTTCAAAGCTGCTCCACAAATTAACATAATTAAGGTGCGTACATAATGATCAAAATGTCAACGTGAGAGATACCCAAAAATCAACAACAACAACAAAAAAATGGACTCTTGAAAACTGAAAGCGGCAGCCGAACAACAGCAACAACAACAATTATTACGAGTGTAAAAGGCCGAAAATTCGAAGCGAGGGATCATCAACACTATAAAATTCAAATGAGGCGACAACGACAACAACAGCAACAACAACAACAGCAGCAACAACAAGAGCAGCAGCAGAGCCGAAAGCATCAGTAAGACACGAAAGCGAAATGTGCATCTTTAGCGCTACACTACTAATGCGCTGCTCCACACAATCAATACAAAACAATAACAACAACAACAACAACAATAGCAACAACAAAAGCCACAACAATTGCATAAGCAACAAAGCGACGCTTTGCTGAGCGACACCAAAAAAACTTTGCAGCAAACTCCAAAAACGACGCCTCGAGCGACCTCATTTTAAGCAAATCGCAATATTTGCCTAGCTTGTCGACCCTATATATATACATATATATATATATATATATAGATATCTTTCTATCTGTTGTTTTTGCCAAAGATCAACTAGCGTATTTGCATTACGCATACGCAACGTCAGCCGAAAGACGACAACATGGATCCGTTGGAGCTGCTGCATCAGCTGTGCCTCAATATTGTTTGCATATTCAAAATTTATCTGAAATTCGCATTTATCACGCTGATCATTTACTTTATTGCCGAGTGGTATATTGTGCGCTATGGCCAAGAGCTGGAGGATCAGCTGGATGCCCAAGTGGCGGCCAACGAGCGTCCGGCCTCGAACAGTACGTTGAGTAAAGTGTTTCGATTCGTGTTGAACTTCTTTATCATCTGATAACTAGATAAACCACCTGATATACTCCTACAAGCACAAGGTCAACTGTATGTGTGTGTGTGTGTGAACTCTACTCGAATTCGAATTCGAAATTATTGCGGAATTGCAATTCGTTTCGCGTGTTTTGTTTTGTTTTGTTTTGTTGTGTTCGATAAAACCGCCAAGGCCTGCAAAGAGAATGTAAAACAACCCGTTTGTCATAAGTAAAAAAAAAAGAAAAAACAGAAGCAAATCAAAAACCCAAACAATACAACCATATAACAACAAATACATTCTTTTCCATGTAATTACGTAGCAACAACAAACAAACGAGTTGAACGACTTTTCGATTGTAACGATAACAATAACAATAAAAAAAAATGCATTTTGTTCTTTTAGCTGTTAACAAAGGAATTAAATTGGCTTATTTTTTATGGGTGGGGTTTTTGTTGTCCCCAAAAAACATACAAAAAAATTATATTATTTTATTTTTTTTAAATTGGGGTTTAGCACAAATGTAACGGTAAGAAATACTTCCAACTCGTCAAGGCTTGAATTTCAGTTATACATTTTTGTAAATTGCGTTAAGCCCTAATTTCCCAATTCAAATTTTAATCTACGAATTATATTTAATAAATCAGTTTTGATTTCCTAACTGCTTTAAACTTGCGCTGATTAAAAAGTTGCCGGCCAATTGGCAAATAAAATTTGACTTGCAAAAATGTTGGCAAAAAAAATAAAAAAAAATTAATAGATTTTTGTTTTTTTTTTTGGCATTAGCAACAACTTCAATAAGTTATAATAAACTGTCGCAAGAGGGTTCGACTAGAAGTTACCCTACAGTTAGAACAGTTAGATTGTGATAAAGTTTCCATAAAAGAACTATTTAAAAAATGTTAAAAAAATAATTAAAATTAGCTAAGATAACTAACGGTGTGCTTAAGCTTTTTCCTATTAAATAATTTATCATATCAAATGTGAATTGCAATTTTCTGCACGACAAAATGTGCAAATTTTTTATCAGGCCAAATAAAACAGCTGGCGATTGGCAGCTGGCAGAGAGCTGTTTAATAGTTACAACATGTACTAAAAACTGTAACTTGGATAGTATGCGGGATACCGGTTCGACTAGGCAACCCACACACACACACACACACACACACACACAAAACTCTCCGACACATTGCTCTCGTTCTCAGCAGCAGGCCCGCAGGCACACACACACACACAGATGGCAAATGCACAGCAAACACACAGATAGATAATGGAGCATAGGAAACAATTGTATGAATATGAGTAGGTGCCATTAAAGTAGCGTGAATCGGAGGCACACGCCGTCAGCGATAAACACTCAACGATTTGTGTTTGTTTGTGTGTGTGTGTGTGTGTTAACTGTGGCTGTGCCTGTTGTTGCTCCAATTTGAATACAGGCAACGACAGTCGCCACAAAAATCAAATTCAACTTTCACATGCGCAGATGCAGTGCAACACACTCCAAGTACTTTAGCCATGTGACGTAAGAAGCACACACACACACACACACACACACACACACACACACACACACACATACATCTAAACTAACTGCAGACACAGCCTCAAGTCGTTTGGCAGTTAAAGAAAAAAAAAAATATGCCATAATCCGCAGTTAGCGCAACAACAACAGCAACAACAACAACGATAATGGGGAGCAGTTGTTGTGACCGCTGATTGATTTCATTATGAGCCGCTTGAAATGCCTCGCATTATTTTGCATTCAGTCGATTTTAGATTTAGTCATTTAATGCGAGTGTGTGTGTGTGTGTGTGTGTGTGTGTGTGTGTGCAGTTTGTATATGAAATGCCTAACTAAAATTTAATTGTGCTCCGCACCACGCGGCGTATGCGCAATAATTCATGAGCCGTTTAAGCAATTTATGTGTCTTTGGACAGCGTCCACTGCTTATTGTGTTACGGTTGTTTGCTGTGTGTGTGTGTGCGTGTGTGTGACTAATAGCAGATGGTTTTGGCCTACGTTGGTTCATTAATTGAAATGCTTGGCGCTGTTGTTGTTGCTGCTGCTGCTGCTGCTGCTGCAGCAATTTGTTGTGTTATTGTTATTATGTCATTGCGGTCAGTCAGCAAATCAAACGTTAAATAAATTAACGTGCACATGAATATCAATTATCAATTGTGTATTGTTAATAGATCAAACAAATCGAAATTTCGACGCAAGCAAATTGTAACTTAAAAATTAAATTTTAAATAAATAAAGTTTTCATACATTTGTCCGATACTTCCTATATGGGTTATATAACATATATGCATATCATATTTTTAAATTCTTTTGATAATATATGCAGAAGTTATGCAAGAAAATGTTGCCTGTAGTCTTCCGGCTCTAGCAAAGCAATTTCGACCCTTCTATGCGATTCTCATAAATTCAAGTCGTACCTGCAAAACTTTTGTGCTGTTTTTATTCAAATATATAGAAATCCATTCTGAATAAAACCACAATAAAATCAAGATATGCTTAAGCAACTTTAAATAGTCAACAGCCATCTAACTATAAATTTTATTATCAATTTATTTACTTAATACATTTTGCAAGAATTCAATAAATAAATTATAAAAAAGAAGAAAAAAAAAACAATTAAAATCTTAATCAGAAAACCTGTTATAAGTTAGAAACAGGCGACTAAACAGCAAATGCTGCAAAGACAAAGTAAAAGAAAAAATCTATAAAAAAAAAAACACAAGACAACAATAACAATAACAAAAACAAACTCAAACTATTGCAGAATATGAACAGTGGAAAAACTGTAACAAAAATAACCAAAACTGCTACACAAAGAAAAGCTCAAGCTAAAGCTCTCAAAGCCAGCCGCTCTGCTCTCGCTCTCGCTCTCGCTCTCGCGCTCTTTCTTACGCTCGCCCGCTCTCTTTTAAGCCAGGCGCATGCGCAAAGCCGTTGCGGCGAAGCGGCAACAAACCAGTTTCCAAGACATGCGACTGGAAACCAAATTAGCGAGCTAAAGCTTCGATTCGTTACCAAAAGACGATTTTTATGCCAACGCAAAGTTGGCCAACAATCTGCAATTTCAGTCTGCAAACGGTCAGCCAGGTGAACGGCAGCCAAGACAGGTTGGCAAAAGTAAGTGGGCGTGGTTGCATTCGATCAAAAAAAAAACAGACGCTGCGCATGCGCTGCGTTCGCACAAGTGTATACGTATATATATATATATATATATGTATTTGTATTTTATGTGTGTGCGTGTGTGTGTGTGTTTGTGCGCGTTTGGCATTGTGTTGTAAAAAAATTATATAAAATTTATATGGCCAACAAAAGTTGTGCATGCAAATTTTTTATGTTAATGTTAATTTGTGACAGAAATCTTTAAAAAAATAGCCTGGCCAAAAGTGTTAAATGCGCAAAGCTGCAGCTGTATTGGTGTGAAAAACTAATGCACAAGTGTCGTAATACCCACAAAGCGTTTTTCATTTAAATCGCTTTAAGCTAGCTGAAAAAAAAACAATTTTTTTTTTTATTTTAAATTGATCATCAAAAATAAGCATGTGTGTTAAAATTGGAGGAAAAAAAAGACATGAAAATAAAAACAATCATAAAATTTTCACAAGTGCACGCACACCAGGCAACAAACTGCAACGCACACACACACGCACACATAGCCATATATGCTAGCCTCTCTCTCTCTCTCTCTCGCTTGCGCTGCCTGTCTGCGCATGTGTGTATGTGTGTGTGTGCCGTTTTATTGTATGAATTTTTCCTTTGCTGCTTCATTTTTAGCAAACACAAAATATATTTTTAAAAAAATTTAGAAAACTTTTGCGGATTATTCAAAAAAAAAAACATAAAATTTTTTAACTGCTTTTAAGGTAAGCCGTGTTTATTTGTTTTTTTTTTGGTTTTTGGTTTTTGTATACTCATAGGCAAATTGCTGCTGCAGCCTCTTCGAAACCCAGGGCCAAATCTCTGGGTAAAATTTTGCAAAATTATCTCAAGCGTTGCTAATTATTTGCCATGTACAACTTGTTGTTGTTTTACTGTAGTTGTTGTTGCACACAAGACAGACAGACAGACAACATGTTGAAATCTGTTGTTTCGTTGTTGGCTGGCATTACTTGCTGAAAAACACACAAACAATTGCCATAATTTGTTTATACACAATTTGTAGCTTTGTATCTTGTATCTTTTGGCATGCGCATCTTTGCCGAAGCGCCCAAACAAAACTGCGCCGATTTTACTTTCATCATCAGCAACAACAACAACAACAACAACCGCAGTTACAACAACATTTTTAAATTTTACTTTCATCCATCTGCGACGAGCGTATGTGCATTTTATTTTTTTGTTTCTGCTTTATATTATTTATTTTTATATATTTTTTTAATTTCTTTAAACATTTTACTGCTCATTTCGCCATTTCGGTTGCCCATTTCGTGTTTTCCTCACACCTCAAAGAAAACATTTAAGTCTATTAATTACTGGGAAACACTCTAAAAGTCTGTTTTTAATGCGTGTGAAACTCAAATTTCTCATGGCGATGCTGCTCTCTTTTTCTCTACTCTTCTTCTTTTTTTTTGTTTTTGTTTTTGTTTTTTGCATATTAACTGCGACTTCTCACAACTCGCCAAACCGAACCAAACTTAAATAAATCGCAACCGGAATCGGCGATTAACTTATTTGCCGCACAGCAAACGGCTATAACAAATAGTAAAAACAACATATAGCAAGCACACAAATTGAAACTGAAAACGATTTTCCAAAAGGAAACTTCGTTTTCACTTGCCATTCAAGCGACGCTTCAGAAAAAGGCATTCAAAGTTGCTGCAAAGATGCCAGCTGTGAAAAGCGTGATAATAAATTCAAAGCAAAGAAATTAACAATTGCAATGAAATAAATTGAAAATATAGCAAAAAAATAAGAGTTTTTTAATATTTAAATAATATTTAAAATACATTTTTTTGAATTGTTGGAATTTAATTTCTCTAGGAAGTAAAACACAAATATAGAAGGGAAATAATATATAACAAGAATTCTTATTAATAACATTAGTCACGCTATGTGTGTTAAAGGTCAACGTATTTATATCAAAGTTCTAAAAAATACAAGGTTTTATATTGAAAACCTTGCTGGATAGGCATAGGTTATTGATTGTTCTTCCGTTAAAACAAAAAACCAAAGAGTAATTTAAGCCTTTTTTTGTTCATTAAAATTGCACTTGAGATACTCCCACTCAGATAATGTTACGAAAACTGAATGACATCTAAACTGCTTAGATAATTGCCTGCATAATCGCCCAAATTGGCAAAGGACAAATAACACTACAAAGGGCAATTAGCTAAGCCCACATTATATTGTATAATAACATAAGTAAATAAAGCCAACAAAAATTCAGCAGAAACTGAAAACCACAACAGCTGAGGCGACCTTGAAAGATCACAAAAATAAGAAAATAAAAAAAAATAAATAAAAATGTAAAAATCAAGAAAGAAAAAAAGAAATGAAAAGTCCAAAATTGAACGGCTGAGCCGCAGAGATGCTAATTTTTAGTGACAACGCAGCAGTTGAGTTTGGGAACCGGCATCTACTATTGAAGATCAGCAACGGTGCTCGACTGGAGGAGCAACCGGTTGATGCGAGACTTTGGGCATCAAATGAAATATAATCAACTCAAAATCAAATGGAAAAACTATCTGGCGAAACCAGTTGCTGACGTCGTTGCGACGACACATTTCAAAGAAATTCGACTGCTCGCATTAGAAATGTAAATGAAATCGAGAGTCTTTTTTTTTGTTCAAGTTAGCATTAGCTCAAACTGGTTAACTAGTGATTACTCTAGGCGAAATTCGAGACGCTGCGACCTTTTCTGAATGAATAATGCATGCCAAAATATCGAATAAAACGCTTTAAAGCTTTATTCTAATTGTGCATTGTCTAGAGATCTATGACTGTGACTGCGACTGACCTTAAGCAACTCCCATCTCCATCTCCATCTCCGATTCTAAACTGCTGCTCATTGTCTAAGCCTGGCTAATATTTTAATTAGCTAACGTCATTTGCCGAAATCAACCTCTAACAAAAACCCACACACGCACAATCAGCGATTTTACTGCTAAATTATGTGAAAAATTCAACAAATTTTAGTTTGTTTTTTTTTATACCAAATTTGCAAATTTTCAAGGCGGTTTGGGCTCATAAAAAACCCCAAAGAAAACTATAAAACTTGCAAATAAACAAATTTTAAAAATAGGAAAAATAAATAATTAAATTAAATTGACTTTAAACAAAAACCATCCGGAACTACATAAATTTATGAAATATTTCCGTTTTTTAACTGAAATTTAAAAAAACTGTGACTGCGACTTCAGCTGTGACTGTGACTGTGACTCGTTTGCCCATCATCAATAATTTTTTCTTTTTAAATAGACGACGACAAACAAATACAAAGACAAAAACAATAGCAACAACTCCAGCGACAACAACAATTTACCGGTATTCGTGTGTTTGTAAGCCGTCGTGCTTAGCCTTGAATTTGAACTTGGCTAAGGCAATTTAACAACATCGAAACTTCGAGGCATCGATACATGTCAGAGACATGTAGACATTTAGCCAGCCAGCCAGCTCATCTCCCCCGGTTCCTCCACTCAGTGGTGGGCCGTAAAAAAATCGATGTTCATATTATATTATATTGTTATGCGGCCCAAGCAATATTAAGATTAATATACTAATATATTAATACGCGCGCGCTTATTGTGTGGTCGCTTTTGTTTATGACAATGCAAAGTGCACCAATATAAGGCAAATAATACCTTAACCCGAACTATAAATTCAACTTGTTTAGTATAGCCATATATCATAAAAGCCAAAAGAAAAAAAAACGCTTAAGCTTGACCTTAGATATTTGAAATAATATATGGAAACATTTTTGAAAGATTTATGATAGAGAGAGACAATATTTCTTATAAAGTGTGGGAAGAGGAGAAAAGTTTGCCGGCTTACAATTATTTATTTATATTTAATATTTAATTCAGCTGCCCATTTATAGTATTATCTATATATATATACATTCATATCAGCTGCTTTGTAGAACCCTTTGACATTTAAAGTTTTTATTCGCCTACATTTGAGGCCGCATGAATAGAACCAGTTGGCTGCAGCGAATGCTAAATGCTATATACCAAAACAAACGATTATCATATTTTGTCACATGTTTATCTAAAGTCTGGCTCAAAATGTCAGAAACTGCACACAGCTTGAGACAAGCTTCATCATATTAACGCACACGCTTACCAAAGCGTTGAAAAAATATACAAAAAAAACCAATCAAGAAAAATAACTACTTAAAATGCGCGACACACATTTTTGTATTTTTTTTTTGTTGTATTTTTGCTTTTGTGGAGCGGGGTGTGAACGGCGCATCTTTGAACTCCGTAGAGCCCACAAAGTCGAAACGCCTTCGTCATACAAAATGCAGCTTACAAAAAATTGTGCCATGAATAAATGAAAGGCAGACGAGGAGCTGCTCGGAGCTGCTCGGAGCTGGGCATAAATTGAAGCGAATTGGAGTCCAAAAACCATTACCAAGAGCAATTGAAGTTTCCTCCTTGGCAAAAAAAAAACAAAAAATATATATATATACAAAATATTAATGAAAACCCAAACAACATGCACGTGTAATTGACGGCGCGTCGTCTGACATTTTGAAATGCTCATTGCGCATACGCCCTGTGGTGCGAGTGTGTTTGGATGCATAATCGAATTCACGGAAAACCAATAAACAATGCATAATAAAACGGTTATCTGATATATGCACATCTATCTCTCTATCAATAAACAATGCCAAGCTGCCGAATTACAATGCTCCAATGAACCTTTTGCAATTGTGCATTGTCTTTCATTTGTATAACTAATACAACTTAAACGCTTCACTGAGCTAAGAGTACTCCTTTCTCTCTCTCTCTCTCTCTCTCTATTCGTCTCTTTCGCTTCTTTTTTTTTCTCTGTCCGTCTCTGTTTCGCAATAAATCAACGGCAAGTGTTTGGCAGCTTGGAATTTGCAGCCACGCCAATATTTAGTATACTATGTTTAAATGATATCAATATAAATAATTAAGGCACTTACTTTTTATGGCAGCTGCCGCTTTTGATTTTGATTTTTGCTTTTGCATTTTTTTTTGTTTTTCTTTGGTTTTACTTTTGATATTTGCACAGCCAATTAAAACGCATTGAAAATGAAAGTGTTGCCGCATTGTAATTGTAATCTATTGTTCACTTTTCAATTTGATATAGTTATGCATTGTCCGACTATCTGTCTGTCTGTGTGTCTGTCTGTCTGTCTGTGTGTGTGTGTGTGTGTGGTTTTTGTTGCCCTTTCGCTGCGCTTTACGTAAGTGACATTGAAGGCAGTGGCTAATTATGCAATTACTACTTCAACTGAATCAAGTCTTTAAATTAACGGAAATTCAACGGAAATTCATTTTACAAAGCTGTTTTACACAAAATGCTGGCAAATTATTCAGAGCTTTTATCATTACTTTTCTTTTGCTATTACATACATATACATCGTATATAAAGTTTTTTATTTTTATTATTTATAGGCAGTTATATTGACAAAAATATATTTTCTGTTTGCTTTTGGTTAGTGCTATAAAAAGCACAATGAACACAGTTTAGTATTAATAAAACTAGCTAATTAACTGTGTTAAACTTTTATTTCACATTTAACTTTTCATGTGTAGGGCCAATAGCCAATAATTGACCTTTAAACGCCCTGAAGACTAATCTAAAAACTTCCTTTGAACTTGATATCCAAAGCAGAGAAACCACCGAACAGTTTTCTACAGTGCCCAAATAGATTTGGACTAAATCATGTCGATTATGCGGCCAGCACATTTTTCGTGCGACAAATTGTCACACACAACAAGCAGCAAACAAAAGCAACTCAAAATCAAAAGGGTACAATAAATATCTAACGAAAATAATAGGCACACAAGGTTTACAGTTAAATGATGCTGATTTGTACTTACATACAACAACAACAACGAATGCACTAAACATAAATGCGCGAGCGCGACGACCGAACCGCAACGGAAAGAAGGACACAAAAAAGAGCCGCTATGAACACCAACAACAATATTAGTTTTCAACGCGGGAGAAATAGATTAGTGAGAGCGTTGAGAGCGCGTTACGAAAACAATTAATGCAGAGAGTGAGAATACAAAAACAAAAATGTAGGCAGCCAGCAATGCAACTGTACTTTGTTGTTGTATTCAAACTTAATTTATAGAATTGTTTTTTATATTGATAATAAAGGTCCAACTGTTTGTTTCACAAAACCGATTAATTACATAGCCACAACACTAATATTAGGCCAAAATTCACAACTTTAAACGGTATAAAATTGACTAAATCGAGGCACAAAAAAAACACGTCCGTTGCGAATGCGAAGCGAAAGCGAATGCAAAAGCGAACAGAACAAAGCCTTAGGTAAAAAGGATGTTGTTCGAATATTATAAAGTCTTAGTTTAAGTGTTCAACTTACATTAAAAAAAAAAATTTATTTTTATTATAAAAAAAAATAGTAACATACCATAAATGTGCCTGAATTAAAAACAGTTTCACTTCTTGTATATTTATCGCTTATCCATATTTATAGCAAAGAAAATCATTTGAATTTGTGTCTAGAACACTTTCTACAGCCATGTATAGATAAGTTATACTCACACACACACACAGACACACACTTGCTATGCGTTTCTTCCGTCAACAACAACAACAACCATTGACTGAATGAAAAAATAACGTTAATCAGGCAATGTGTGAAGTGCAGTTAGGTGTAGCTCCAAAAAAAAAAAAAACCAACTTGTGGATTGCGGCCTGCGTGCCGAAAATGTTAAGTGAAGAACCCAAAGACATTTCTTTTTCAGCGTTCAATGACTTTTTCATTAGGTTGAGTCCCACAGAGAGCATAAATCTTCGCCAGTGTGTGTTTATTGGCAAATTCTCGCGTTTCTTATAACATTATTTTTTTGCTCTTTTTTTTTTTTTTTTAATTTTGCATAACATATTTATTATTTCGTTGTCTTTGAAGCAAACCAAGAGGAAAATATAAATACAGCAGCAACTGAAGAGTCGTCATTATGAAGAGAGCCAAACGCTGGCTGTTTATAACAGCGACAGGTGAGTTAACTGCACACACACAACTCCCCTCTTTACCCCGCCCCGACATACACACACACACACAATAAAAGCTTAAGGAAAGGTTATTCAGGCACTGCAATAACTTAATCGCTGCTCTGCACTTGTTCCGAACTGGATTATGGGGCTAAACGAAAAGCAACAACAAATGGCCGAAAAAAAAAACAACAACAACAACAAAACACGGCTACCAGTTGTGATATAATGCAATGGTGTCCAATGCAGAGCGCCAGTCGAGCGCAAAACTTTTTGCTGCTATTATGCAATTAAACAAAAAACCAGATACGATTTAAACATTTATTTTTCTTTTTTGTTTTTTGTATATATAAATATTCCCTGCTGACAGTGCTGTTGTTGGGTCTGCTGGGCTCCGCGAATGCTGCACTGCCCTTCAAGAAGGTCTCCATTGCCAAAACACCCGCCTCCACGAGCAGCACAAGCACAACGACCACCGAGGCCACAGAACCTGCCACTGAAAAGGAAGATCTGCCACAGCCCACGGGCGAGGCCGAAGAGAGCAAGGTGAGTTTGGCAAATGTTATTTAAAGTTAAGATTTCTAATATAGCACATTATATTTTTATAGCCGGACAATGCAACGCTGTCGAAGAACTCTAAATTGACGGGCATACCGCAAATTGATTATATCTGGGATCCAAATTTGCCACGCGAGTTGAGGGGGTTAGTGATTTAAAGGCAAATTTTATTTTGAAATTTTTCAAATTATTATTATCCATGAATTTTTGTTTTTAACTACCACACAGCTACAACCTCTCGAGCTATCCCTTCTTGTCTACCGTTCCACCCATGGATGAGATTCATTTCAAATGCGAGGGTCTGCACGATGGTTTCTATGCCTCGATTGAGTACAAATGTCAGGTTTGTATGAAGAGAACTGTTTTTAATAACGGTCTTTTTTTTATTATCTTTATCTTATCTGTAAGCCGTACTTAAGTTCATGAAAATTGCATAGAAGAGCGGTATTTAAAATTCATGAAAATCGCATAGAAGGGCGGCATTCAAACAAAATTTCCTCACCTTTGATTTGATTTAAGTAATGGATTCAATGGTGTAAACATTTCTGCTTTATTCATATAATAAAGTAACTCTAGCTCACTCTTGGATGGCCCCAGGGGTGGATCTCTTGCACCGGGCAAATTATAGATATTTTCGAGCTGTGTGTTGTGTGTTGACCTTGTGCGCAACAGCGCAACGGGAAATATGGAAATGGCGGCGAGTGAGGAGGGGGTCGTTATCCAATTGGTCAAGTTGAACAGCGCGCGAAATTGGCTACCACGTAATTCATATCCAGTAATTTCTCTTTTTGCCGCCGTCTTGCGGCTTACGTGCCCAAAGGCGAAGCCAAAATGAAAAAAAAAAAAGAAAAAACATTAAAAAAAAAAACCAACTTGTCTGCATGTCGATCTTGACCTCAAATTGTAATTTGTTTGCCTGGCGAAGAGACGTTAAACAGAAACGTTGTTCACACCTCGATTGGGCCAAGTCGTAAAAAACGGTTTAAGCCGGGCCATCCACAAATTGTACTAAGCAGCTCTCTTTCGCCCATTGCAGATCTACCATCATTGCGTCTATGGCATCAGACACGATTTCTTGTGCGCCAATTTCACGGCCTTCGATCAGCGCACCTTCATCTGCCACTTTGCCTCCGACGTGGACTGCGAGGGCTCTCAAAAGTATTGGAACAGGTGAGCCGAAAATCTAATTCAACGTGTCGCAACTTATTAAAGCAACTTCTCGCGTCGCAGGAACGATGAGCTGTACATGGCCACGACGACGTCGTCGACGAGCACCACCACCACGGAACCACCGCCAACGCCGGCCAGACGTCGGCCGCAGCGTCCTTATCATCGGCCCTACAACCGCCGGCCCGTGGACGATTATTATTACGAGGACGAGGAGGATGATTACTATGAGGAGCGCTTGAGTCGCCGCAAGCCGCGTCCGCGTCCGCGCAAGCCGCAACTGCAGCTGGACTACGACGATGAGTACGAGGATAAGCGCGTTGAGGAGAAGCCGCTGCGACGCAATCGCAATCGTTACAGGGACGATGATGAGCTCGTCGACGAGGACTACGACGACAGGCGCAGTCGACCCGGCGCACGTCGTGGCAAGCCCCAGCCCGCGGCCGGTGGACGCGGCAAGGCAGCGCCACGGAAGCCGGGACGCGTGGAGGAGCGTCGCAGCTTCAACGAGGAACGCGCCGCTGAGGAGCCCCGACGTGCGGCCGGCAGGCGGCGCAACAATGAGAAGCGGACCACACCCTCCACGGTGGCGGTGCTGGATGAGCTGGACGAGTACGAGAAGCCGTACGGTCTGGACCAGGAGGAGGCAGCCGAGGAGCAGACACCGCAAAAAGTTAAAACAACGCCCAAGCCATTGACCGAATTCATTACGCCCAAGGCGGCCGCTGCCTCCGTCTACGCCCGTCCACGCGCCCCGCCGCGCATAGCACGTCCCGTGCCCATCACTGAGAAGAAGAAGTATTCCTATCCCGTGCAGAAGAATACGGCGACGACGCCGGCCTCCGCTGCCGGCGAGCAGGACGATGACGACTACTACCAGGATCGTGAACAGCCAGAGGATGACTACGAGCAGCCAGCACAGCCAGCACGCAATGCGGCGCGCCGACGCACTGCAGCGCCCAAGGAGCAGAAGCCCACGCGCTCAACGCTGCGCAAGCCCGTGACGGACAAGAAGGCGCTGCTGGACGAGGAGGACGACTACGAGGTGGAGCGACAGGAGGCGCCACGACGCAAGCGTCCCCAGGCCAGCAGGGCGCGTGCGCCGGTGGCTGACGTGGATTTCGTGGATGACGCGGACTACGAGGAGCGGCCGGCGCCGGCACGGGCGCAACGTGTTCGCCCCAAAACAGCTGCGCCGGCAGCACGCAGACCAGCGCCGCGTCCCCGACAGCCCATCGTACAGGAGGAGCCAGAGGAGCCGGCCGAGCCCGCCAGCGAGGAGCAGGCGGAACAGTCGCGTGTGCCGCCGGCGCGCACGAAGCCCAACTCGCTGGTGGGCGTAACCCCGGCGCGACGCAACCAAAAACTGGCGCTGGCGAACCGGCAACGGGCACTGCCCACGTCAAAGACAACAACGGCGGCGCCCGCACTGGAGGAGGAGCCCGCCGAGGAGGAGCCACTGCAGCCGGAGCAGGAGGAGCCAGACGAGGCCGACGAGCCACTGGCACCAGCAGCACCGGCCAAACCACTGCGACCCGCTTCGGTACGTGTGGTGAAGCGACCGTTTCTGCCCTCGCGTGGCGGCAGTCCCTATCTGCCGCGTGGCCTGCAGCCGGTGGGCGTGGCAGTGAGGCCGCAGCTGAGCAGCGATGCACGCACCACAGACAGCACGCCCATCGACATGGGCTCGACCATATCGGGCGTGCGCCTACTGGAGCACGGCGCCCCGCTGCTGCGCGGCGCACAGCCAAGCAGCAACGATGATGGCGACGTTGATGACAGTGACAGTGACGAGCTGCCGGCACCATCGCCAAGCCCACCGCGCACCACGCTGCCGCCACGCAGCGCTCTGCCCACATCGGTAACGCCTCGGCGACCCGAGCCACAGCCCGTCAAGCTCAATCTGGACGAACTCTATGAGAACGACTACGATGTGACGCTGAACGATGCGCTAGATCCAACGCTTAAACCGCTTACGCCACTGCATCCCCATCAGCAACAGCAACAGCATCAGCATGCTAACTATCAGAGTCGGCCCTATGCCAGTGCGTATTCCGCATCCGCTCCAGCCAGCGGGGCGTACAATCCATTTGCCGTTCATAGCAACAACAACAACAATCACAACAGCAACTATCAGCAGGCATCGGCATCCATCTATCAGAATCATACGCCGCAATCATCCATTGCATCCGCTTCGCAATCGCAATCACAGTCACAGTCCCAGTCACAGTCACAGTCACAGTTGCCAGCGAGCTATCATAGTGATTCCTATTTCTCATCGACAGATATACGCCGGCGAGCGGTCGTCCCGGCGCAGGTCCCGCGTTCACATAGACACGAATACGCTGCCGGAGGAGCAGTGAGCAGCGCTCCAGTGGGCGCACGGCTTGCCCAGCATTTCTACGATGATTTTGCATATTAGTCGCGGTTACAAGTCTGTCAAAGATCAAGGTAAACTTCATTAATATACTCGATTAAAAAGAGATGTATATATCTGTGTGTCTCATTCTCTCTTGCAGTTTCTTCAGCTGTAAATACATTTTCAACAACTAGAAGGCGTACAGGATGCCGAAGGCAACTGCTGTTCTACACTATCCTTTTTTTTTATACATTTTAGTCCTCTAGCCGCAAGCTAATTATTAATTATTTTTCTTTAGTTAAAGTTCAAGCAGGCAAACATTTTTTTTTTTTAGAGCAACAACAAAAAACAAGAAAACAGAAACTTGCGCTTAACTTTTACAAACAAAACAAAAATTAATCATATATATATATATATTTATATATATATATTATATACATTGTATAATACTCAATTGTCGTGATAGTAGCCGAGACAAAAATAACTTTCAAGTTTTGTCTGCTAATTTTTATGTAGTATACAAACAACAACAAGAACAACAACAAGATCAAAAACAACAACAAAAGCCGCTGTGCTTAGCTAAATACTTGAATGCGGTAAACAAATTGAAAAACAACAAGAACAACAAAATAAAAGAAGAGAAATTAATTTAAATTAAGTATGCAAAAACATTTTGCGTGCGCGTAATATTTAAGCTGTATTCTAGGCTCAAGTCGAGTGCTTAAACAAAATTTAAAATATAATACAAAACAACTAAAAAACAATAACTCTTAGCTTTAATTTACATTTAACTTGATTGCGTTTCGTTTGTGCACAGGCAGCTCTTTAAGGCCTCCGTTTCCTCCTCCAGATGATCCAGTTTCTTCATTAGAATTATCTAAACAAAAGTTGAAAAACAATTTAGAAAGTCGTTTTTCATAAAAACAAAGATATATATATGTGTATATACCTTGGCCGCTGATATCATTTCAGTGGCAACTTTGAGTGGCATGAATTCCACAGCTTTGACTAGCATCATGGGACGCGTCTTGGCCACATCCTCAATGGTTCTGAAGCCAGCCGCATAAAGCTGCTTGGCGCGATTCTAAAACGTTAAAATATATAAATTTTAAATCTTTGCCTAATTAATTTGGTATAAGCACTCACAATCTTGACGGCGGGCAACTCCAGCAGTGGCTCCAATTCCAGTGTGCCGCAGCGATCCATTTTGTGATTGATGCGCTCGAAGAGAGGCTTAAAACACCAGAACTCATCCATTTGCTCGCACAGACGCACAATGGCGCTGGCCGCCGCCGTGCACTGACTTATGAGCTGCTGCAGCGTGCCACGCTCCACATTGTACTTGCTGGCCACGTTGGGCAGCGGCAGCAGGGCCAGCACATCGGCCAGAATTAGCACCTTGTACAAGCGATTCAATTGTAGGGCCATCGGACCGTGAACCGACTGCGTCTTGGCCAGCCGGGCAGCATGCGCCTCCGTGAAGCCCAGCTGTTTAAATAGAGCCTGCGTCTGTCCGGGCAAGGATGTGTATTCGCGAAAAAGGATGCTGGCATCAGCCGGAAACAGCTCATCGCCACGCTCATTGGAATTGAAGCAGACAACCAGATAGAGCAGGTGCACATAGCTGGTGAGAATGAGCTGCTGCTGTGCCTGCTGCAGCTCCTTGTGGATGGCAAAGGCGCGTTTGTAGTCAATGCCCGCCTTGAAGGCGGCGCGCCCAATGCTGGTCAGCTGAAAGCGCGTCGATTGGCTGATGAGCAGACGTCGATCGGCGGCAGAGCCTCTGCTCTGACTGATATCCTGTGTGGTCATAATATCCGAGCTATTCGGCTTGCCCTTGGGCGTATTGTCGACTAATTGCAGCACCTTGTTCTTGAACATATCACGCAGAATGCGCAGCACCAGCTCATCGACGGCCACTTCCAAGGCGCCAGCTTGGACGGCCAGCAAAGTGCTGTTCACCAGGCGATTGAGATCGCGTCGGCAATCGGCCAGATTTAAGCCAATAACGCTTAGAATGAGAGACTGGAAGTATGAAAAGCTTTAATTGCTGTAGTGAAATCCGCGGAGCAAACGATGTTACTTGTAAGCCAACGGCGTCCATCTGGTCCAGCGAACTTAGCGCCTTGTCCATGGGCGAGAAGAGCATCTGACCCACCAGTGTATTGTCCTTGCTCTGCGTAATGAGAATACTCTCGCCCGCTTCGCCCAGACCCGCACGACCAGCCCGTCCAACCATTTGCTTGTACTTGCACAAGGTCATGAACTCTTGGCCCACATAGGGCGCACGTATAATCACACGTTTGGCCGGCAGATTAACGCCCGCGGCCAAGGTGGATGTGCAGCAAATGACCGTGATGACGCCAAAGCGATACGCGGTCTCAATATACTTGCGCTCGTCCGTGGTCAGTCCGGAGTGATGGTAGGCAATGCCGTAGGGCAGCGTTTTGGCCAGCACGGGACTCAGAACGCCGCACATCTGGTCCAGAGCATTCATTAGATCCGCTTTTTCGCTCTGGCGATGCTCAAAGAACTTCTGCTTGGGCACAATCCGACTCAGCAGCATTGCCACGTTCTCACAGTTCTTGCGTGTGGGACAAAACACCAGACAGCAATGCTCGGGCGCACATTCGGTAACCAAACCAGCCAGATGATCCGGATCAGCACGCTCCACAGCTGCGCTATACTATAGAAGAATTAAATAAACTTTGGTCAGACCAAACTAAGCACCGACTCACATTGTAGCTAACTGTGCGCGTGGGCACAAAAATCTCATCGAGTGTTTGACCAGCTGCATTGATTTCCAGCAAATCGTGTCCGCACTTGATGTACTCCTTTAACTCCACCGGGCGAAAGCCACGCGTGTAAACATCCGCATTAAGAAAAGCCGAGATTTCATTCAGGTTGCCAATTGTGGCGCTCATGCCCACAATTTGTATATTGGCTATAATAAAAGCAGGAATAATTAGCATTTGTGTATGTCTGTATACCGTATAACGACCAAATAGATACCATTTAAAAACATGACCTTGGTCAGGAAAGCCTCCAGGGTGGCGCCACGTCCGCGCTCGCCAATCAAGTGCAGTTCATCCACAACGACCAGCCCAATCTCGTGTGGTCGTTGGGCCTCAATTAGACTATCCATCAGCACGGCGCCCTTTTCAATCGATGCAACGAACAGGCTGCGTCGCCTGCGTTGCGGCTGTGGCGGACATTTGCCCTTGCCCGCCGTGTACTCATCCACAATGAAATCCAGCGCAATGGCAAACGGCGACATGGCGCTGACCTTCTCCTGCACTATGGACACGTATGGCAGTATGAAGAGCACGTTCCGCTCACGGCAGAGTAGCTCGCGCAGCATTAGGATTTCGGCAACCAAAGTTTTTCCACCGCTGGTGGGCAGCGCATAAATCAAATTCTTGCGGCGCCGTATGGCGGGCAGATTCAAACACTCATCCTGCCACTCTGAAAGAATATTCGAGTATTAGTGAAAACTGAAATGCGCCACGCAAGGCTCACCGACCATATAAACTTTTGATGCCTTTGTGCTCGAATATTAAATTCTTCACCTTGTCCGGCAGGCCATAGAAGTCGCCCTTGCTAGGAAAGTTGTTGACCTCTTCCTTGGTGTTCTCGAATTCGGCAAACGCCTGCGTCTGCCAGTCCAACTGATCGAGCGCCGCCAGCTCTTGTTGTGCCTGCAGTATGGATCGATTCTGTGGCGCTTCGTATGTCTCATATTGTGTGCCCAGCACGATGCCTTCCAAAATCGACTTGGATATGAATGACATTGAAGTCGACATGGACATGGACTCCTCTTTGGTTTGTATGGCCAGCATTTGCGACCTTTCCGGTGATTTTGGCACCTTAAAGGCTATTGCATCCATGAAGAGCTGCGTGTTTTGTGCAACCGGTTCGCTGTAATCATCAGCGCCATGGAAGATATCCTCCATTTCAGCCATGCTCAAGTCTTTCAGGTCGATTTCCGTAAAACTGTGCTGCTTCGGGCTGTTCTGAGCAGTTCCATTTTTTGGCACCGCCTCTCCACTGCTGGGCAACGATATATCCCCAAATAGACTATCATCCGACTGGCTCTCGTGGAATTTGTTGCTGGTTTGACTGCTGAATGGTGCAGACACCACAGCATTTTGTCCGCTAAACAAATCCTCCAACTTGGCATGCGAAAAGAAACTCGCATCGTTGTCCGGCCAAAAGATACTCTCGCTCATCTGCATGACACCCGCACTGTTACCGGCAGGTTTATTACGCTCAATACAAATGCGTTTAGCATTAAGATTTGGTGCCGATGGTGAGCCATTGTTTCTAACTTGTTTTCTCGACATTATGTAGACAAAACATAACTCAAATGCAACGCGCCAAAAACGACAAAAACAGCTGACTTTACAAATACCAGAGTTGCCACTTATGAGTATTTGTGCAATTGCTGGTATTTTATGTTACTAACAAAAAACCTATTTTGTATTATTGTTATAGACTATGCCTTAAAAAATAGGCTTTGTCACAATAACTACGTTTTAAATATTTTAGCCGATATATTTTGTGAATAAAAAGAACTTGTTGCATCTGGTCACACAAGGACAACACAGGTTTGATATTGTTTAGCGCATCAATTTATGATTTTCCTTCGAGCCCGTCTTGGAGGTCTGTTTGACATCCGCTGTTCGATGCACTTTCGCAATGGACGCGCAAGGCAGTTACTGGTACCTGGAGCATGTCAGCACCGGTAAAAAACTGATTCTACAGGCTGGCGAAAATACCGTGGGCAGGCACTCGTGCTGCAAATTTGTCTTAAAGGACTATGACTTTCTGTCCCGACAACATGCCAAGTTTTTTGTAAACAGTGAAAATGTCGTGAGTCTGGAGGAGCTGGTAAGTTTCATATTTCATTAACAATGAATTGTTTATTAACAAGAACTTATGTTTACCTCGTTTTTTTCTATAGAGCGCTTTAAATGGCGTATTTATAAATGAGTTAAAACTCGAAACAAATAAGCAGCCGCTTAAAAGCGGCGACAAAATCGGTCTTGGGGTCCAAGTTGAAGTAGTAGACGCTGAGGTCCCAGCAAATTATGCTATATTTCAGCTAAAGCAAATGTATCCCAATGACAAGGATATTGTTGTCATATCGGATGATGACGGCGATGACAACACCCCGCCAAGAATAGCTAAAGTTCCCACTGAGGGCACCAATGATGCTGTCAAAGGGGAGGTGACGGAGGTCAGTAACGTGGAAAATTCAGCTGATAAAAGCCCCACAGGTTCAAACGTGCAACGTCCAATACACTTACCAAAGCTGCCGGAAGTGAAGAAAGAATTCCTGTCGCAGGCAACGAAAGATATTGAAAACATATTCGGCGAACCGGATAAGGAGCTGCTGGAATCGGTTTTCCAAATCAACCCATATGTTTACAAGCAGCTCAATAACAACAACATTGCCACACCGGGCGAGAAAATATGCGATGGCGATGTAATTGAGGTGCCCGAGGAGGTTAACAAGCCGGAAGAACAAGAACTGCCCAAGGAAGTTAAGAACACAGAAATGGAGCTGCCTAAAGGCGCTGACGAGCAGGAAATGCCACCGCCACCAAAACCTGCTTCAACAGCAGAAGACGAGATACTTGTGGATGATAATGATGACGACTATGATGAAAACTTTGCTCTGTCGCAAGCGGTGCTGCGCGAAATGAAAGAGGAAATGGCCGATTCACCGATAGATCTCAGTGATGGGGATCCCGACACCCATGAGGAAGATGATTTTCCGGTTCCAGCATCATGGATTAAAACTGAAATAGCGACACAAATCGATGATGATGAAATAATAAGCATTGAGGACGATGACGATGAACTCTACAGCAAAGTGGCCGATTGGTCATCCAAGCTATTCTCTCAGAATGTTATGTCGCAGGTTTATCCATTGGATGAGGAAGACCAATCGAACGATGAGGATAATGCCGAGGGACAGGCTCTGCAATTGTTTAACGCCCCTTCGCCAGATAGTGACAATATTGGCGGACTATCAGATCAGCCTATTGTAATGAAACGAAGACCCAAAACGTTACGCATCGACAGTAGCGATAGCGAAGACGACGCGTCGTCCCTTTCCAAAGGTAAATAAACCCATGCTGTATCCCCAATCGCTACTTAATCTTCTTTCTTCTCTCAGAGAACAAAACCTCGCCGCGGGAAATCAAACTGCGAAGATGCAGCGTGCGTCTGAAATCTATAGATATGCCGGAGGGGCAGCCAAACGATGCCGATAACAGCTTCAGTACGGAAGGCCGAAGTAGAAGTAAGTCTATGAGCGAAAGCACTAAACTATTGGATCAGAATAATCAACAGGAATTGGAAGTGATTTTAGTATCTGAGCCCACGAACACCAGCCAGAAAGAAGCTGGTAAAAACGCCAAATTGCGCAAGCGTCGTCAAACTATTTCGGATCGTTCTGAGTTGAAGGAGATGCCAGAGCAGCCCTCGGAAACTGTACCTGCGCCAGAGCCCAAAACGCCCGTCAAGGAAGTGAACACACGCTTGCTGAACCGCTCCAAATCTTGTTATGTAGAAAGTCCTTTGTCTTCGCCACAAACAACAACAGTAGAAGACAAAACTAAATCCAAGGAGCTGCCAGCAGAAAGTCCGCCTGCCCCGGAGCCAGAAACATCTGCAAAATTAGACAGTCCCCGCTTGCGAAGCAGATCTAAGTCTTGTTATATGGAAAGACCCTCGACATCCTCAAAGAAGATACCCAAGATGATTGATGCAGAAAAACAAGAAACCAAAACATCTACGAAAAAATGCAGTCCGCGCTTGCTGAACAGATCCAAATCTTGTTCTAGTGAAGGTCCCATGGACTCTGCGCAGACACCGATCGCAGATAAACCAACAGATATTTTACCCGCACCAGAACCTGAAGCTGCCAAGAAACCACTCAGATCAAACAGATCCAAATCGTGTTACATGGAACGGCCACTGGCTTCGCCAGAGGAATCGGAGGCTGTGACAAATGATGTGAATGCAAGCAAGGTTAAATCGCCGAGTTCAATATCCCCAAAGAACAATGAGAATAGTCGTGGGCCAGAGGTGATTGCAGCTCCACATTTGCCCAAATGTCGTGGCAAACTGCGCGGCGTTTCAGCCACAAGCAAGGAAAACGCGCGCAAAAATGAAATTCTGCAGAGACAGCGCTCAGTAGACTACAATGCTGAGATGAAAGCAAAATGGTACCAAAAGCCCAAGGACAGGAAACGGGAGTGTGCGGAGATCAAGGAGAAACGCCGCGAACAGCTCAAAAAACTATCCGAAAAGCCAAAACCGGAACATACAGCCGTTCGTCCTGATGATCGCAAGCGCAAGCAAACCAGCGTTCCTACGCTGGGCAATTCCAATCGTGGAGAATTTCTCACCAAGGACGTGCAGCCGCCAACTGCAAAGAAATCCAAGCTGGAGAAGGCTCCGTCCAAGGCCGAAAAACCAGCACCGAAGCGCCGTGCCACCATAGAGTCCTTCTCCCAGCAGCTGCTTGCCGCTGATTTAATAAAGATGCCGCCCACCCACCATGGTCGTCCGCCAGAGCGAAAAGACGCCGAGCAGGCGCGCAACAAAAGAACCTGCAATCGCGTCACCTTCGCTGATATGGACCGCGATTTTGAGTTGCGCCAGGAGCGCGATAAGCGTATTAAAAGCAGTCGTCGGGTCCGATTCAATGATAATGTTCAAATTAAGATAATCGAACGAGTTGATGGGGCCTGTAAAAAAGTGGGTAGTATTAAGGATACCAAAAAGATTGCACTCAGCACGTTCGCGGAGCGTCGCGCTTGGTCGCAGGCACAAGGCAGATTGGAGAACTTTACCGATCTGATTATGGGCAACATTCTAAGCTGGGGCAACCAGTGGCTAAAACTTCGCAGTGCCGATGCGGTGGCCGAAACCGAGGTCCTAATTCCCATTCCAAATGAGTTCAAGAGCTACAAGGAGTACAAAGAGTAAGTTCAGAAATATGTTTACTAATCTTTATACTCGTTCACGTAGTGAAAAAGTATATTGTCTTTGTGCAATGTCTGTCTTGTTGTCCATCTGTCCGTATCCATAGTTCCCATATCTCAAATTGCCACAACTTTGTCAAAAATTAGCCGATTTTCACGTCGGATGGCAATTTTGTCATGATTTTTACTATAGATTGATTCTACATTTAAAATATATGCATTATTGAAAAAAAATTTTTGTTGATATTTTTTGAAAAAAATCATGTACTCCCCCTTGTTGATTTTCAAAAAAAAAAAATTTTCAAAATTTAGAAATCCAAATTTATATGTTTAATCGATTGCATTTGTCATAATTAGTATAAAAAACAACATTAAAGTCGATTCTGAGGGGGTCAAATTTTTGGTCAAAAATCATGTCAAAATTTACAAAAATTTTGACAAGTAAAGCTCTCGGATCCATAGTTCCCATATTTCAAACCCACATAACTTTGCCAAAACTGAACCGATTTTCAAGCTTGATGCCATTTTGATCATGATTTTTCATTTATATTGATTTTACATTAAAATTATATGAATTTTTGAAAAAAAAATTTTGTTGATTTTTTGAAAAAATCATGTACTCCCCCCTTATTAATTTTGAAAAAAAATTTTTTTTTTAATTTAGAATTTTAAATTTATATGTTTAATCGATTGCATTTGTCATAATTAGTATAAAAAACAACATTAAAGTCGATTCTGAGGGGGTCAAATTTTTGGTCAAAAATCAGGTCAAAATTTACAAAAATTTTGACAAGTAAAGCTCTCGGATCCCCAGCTCCCAAATTTCCATTTCCCATAACTTTGTCAAAAATGAACCGATTTTTACGTGTGATGGCATTTTCGTCATAATTTGACCTAAAGATTTGTTTTACATTTAAAATATGTGCATTATTGAAAATAAGTTTTTTGATATATTTGTTTACATACATTTAGCATCATTATACCACTGATGAAACTGGAGCTGCTGAGCACCATAGAGCGTGACTATAAAATCTCCAAAAGCACATTTGATGTGAATCTGAAGACTGTATCCAATGCAAGCTCTAGACACCGACCTCGCTACGTATTGATCACCAGATGTAAGGATAAATTGTCGTTTTAAGAACATGCTTCAGTATTTCAATTTTTATTTGTAGACAATAACAAGATAATCAAGAGATTTGACCTGTATACGATAAGTAGTGGGCATAAGCTGAAGGAGACGTTTGCATCAATTGCACGGATTCAGCGCATCGCTGGTAGTTATTTGGCTATATAAGATCTATGGGATATTATAATTTGTATATATTTTGCAGGCAACACTTATGAGCTATGCTTTGAGATATTGCAAGAGAACATCAGCATCGAAATGCTGAATTCATGCAAAACTTTAACTGTGCGTCCCGTGGTGGATAATATACGGGTGGAAATGGGCGCTTTTAATGCCATTTACTTGCTGGGTCGCTCGCCGCTGTTCCAGCGGATTTTGCAGCCCAGCGAGAATGTGCTATCCTATGACAACAAGCATTTGCAGCAGGCAACATACAAAGGCTTCAAGAGACTAAATGACCATCAGCTGGATATCTGCAAGCGCACCTGGATACGATTGATTGACGATTCGACGCCGAGTATTACGCTAATACAGGGCCCGCCGGGCACTGGCAAGTCCGTGCTCATCTCGAATCTGGCGCTACAATGCATGTACGGCAGCAGTAATCATATGCTTGATCGCAAGATCCTCATTTGTGCGCATAGCAATGCGGCTGTGGATAATATAGCGCTGTATTTGAAGGGTGCACGCCAGGCGATGAATCATTCACAGTTTGAGCTCGTGCGCTTCGGTTTCTTTGAGAAAATGGATCCAAATGTGCGCGACGTGTCGCTGGATGCGTATCTGAGCAAGAAGCTCGCCGAGAAGCGCAAGCGTTTATCGGCCGAAAATATCGAGAGTCTTACAAGACAGCAAGAGCAGCTGGAAAAGGAAATTGCTGAGCTGAAGAAGCTCTCTGGCCAAATTAATTATAAACAGCAGCAGCTGGACACCAAGGAGCGACAACTGCGATTGGTTATCGAGCAATTGAAGCCGCCGCTGACGCCACGCGAAGAGCACGAGTTCACCATGACGTTCCTGCAGCGCGCCCACATTGTTTGCACCACACTCTCCAGCTGCGTGAAGCTGGCCGGGTACATCGACTACTTCGATGCGTGCATCATTGATGAGGCAACACAGTGCACCGAGCCGTGGACTCTGCTGCCGTTGCGCTTTGGTGTGCGCGGTCTTGTGCTTGTGGGCGATACACAGCAGCTGCCCGCCACCGTGCTCTCCCAGAAGGCAATTGACTTTGGCCTCGGGAATTCGATGTTCGATCGGATACAGCGCAATCTAAAACAGCAGCTGGACAAGCCGCGAGCCCATCATTTTGTGCACACCAAAATATTCAAGTTAAGCATGCAGTATCGCATGCATCCAGAGATTTGCAAGTGGCCCAATAGCTACTTCTACGACAATCATCTGGTCAATGCCGAATGCACTCAGAAACTGATCTCACCCTTCATACCGTACTGTGTCATCAATCTAAGCTATACGCGCGACACGAATGATGTCAGCAGTCGCAGCATTAGCAACAATGAGGAGGCTTCGTTTGTGGCCAAGCTGCTCGTCGAGATGGACAAGCTGATGCCGACCAAGCGCTTTAGGTATGGTCTGATAACGCCCTATAGCAACCACTGCTATACGCTAAGTCAGGTAATACCCAGCCACATGAAGATAATGCCGCAGACTGTGGACGCATATCAGGGCCAGGAGCGGGACGTCATCATACTGTCCAATGCACGCACTCGCGGCGTGGGCTTCCTCACCAACTATCAGCGCCTTAATGTGGCCATCACCAGACCAAAACGTTGCCTAATCATCTGCGGCAATTTCGATGATTTACAGGTAAGCATTTAAGCCATAGAATTGCTGATAACTGCTAACAACTTTTGCTATTTGAACAGGCTGTGCAGATATGGCGTCATTTGTTGGACGATGCGCACAAACGTGGAGTCTACTTCGATCTAAAGCGCAGCGATGTTGACGATTTGCATCGATCTCTAATTACCAAAATGCTTATTAAACCAATTGAAATTGCAGACGATGCAGCGCCCTCGTCTAAATGATAGCAATTGGAATTTACTATCATAAAAATAATTCATTCAAGTGCCATACATATATATATATATATATATATACTTAATTATACTTACATTTATTAATTAGAAGAAACCGATTTGCCTGAAACTCATTTTGTTATTCATTGCAATTCACGTAATTATAAGTTTTTGTTAATATTACGTTTAATTTTGTTTTGTAACATCAATAGAGACTTGCCTTATATCTAAAACAGTTGATCGATTCTAAATTGAATTGAATGACTCAACGGAATTTCTCGATTAAATGATATTATGCCAACACAACATTTAATGCATATCATACTAAATACATGCAAGTTATTGTTTAGAAAACCGAAAAAAAAAACAACAATGTTTTACTATTTTTTATATTGCACTAAAAATAATAAACCGAAGTCTTTAGATACTTGATCCATCCATACGTATATTGTTTCGATAAACTAAAATGCTCGTTTCAAAATTAATTTTAAAGTTAAATAATTTGCTAGAGAACATTTCACAATCTAAACTAGGCGCGCCTCTTTGGCATGACTAATCTCGGCTAGACGGCGAACAGTTATCTCAATTAATAGTACAAATCGTACACATATAAGTATTTATATATACTGGATATATATGTATTATAAATTCACACACGCAGACATATAAACATTAAATTCATTGGATCATTTTAGTTGTTGTTTCTTTGCCTCTGTCGGGCTTTCGCTTTGCATTTCTTTCAGTGTTTAATTCGATTTGGTAAAAGGTCATTTGCATATGTTCATTAAAATTAATGGAATCGCTTAACAACAGATCACCGGTACACGGATTGTAATTGCACTATATAATGCCAGTATAAGTATATCATAATAGTAATCGTAACTGAAATAACTTAAAATTGTAATAACAACAAAATCTAAACTACAACTAAAAACATAACAAAAATTATGCTCAAAAAATAAAACTATTCATATAGTGTTTGATTCACTTGAATCGTTTTTAGAGGCCCTAACAGCATACGAGTAGAGCTTACAGATTTTTCATATACAGATATAAATATATATAGAGATCTATATATATAAATTTCTTTTTTATAATGAATATATATCTATATATATGCGACTAAAGCAAACAGTTGTTGTTGTCTAATATTTTAATTTAGTATGTCGCCAAGAGAGTCCTTTAACGACTGATAGATTTGGTATTGTTGATCCGGTTTAAGATTATAAATCTGTAAAATATATATTATATGAGCAGCTGATATATATATATATAGATTGTCAATAAAGCCACAAACCTGCGTCAAGAGCTTTGACGGTGATGGAGTTCTAATGAAGCTTGAGATATAAACGTTGACAAAGGTGGCCATCAAAAACTGACAGTCAAATCGATCCATTATGCCGCCATGGCCAGGAATCATGTCACCAAAGTCCTAAGCAAACATAGAACGTTTAACGTTGTACAAATATAGCGAAAAAAAACAAGTGTGGACATACCTTAATTTTAAATGCGCGCTTGAAGCCCGAGGCAAAGAAGCCGCCAAAGGGTCCAATTATAGAGCTAAAAAGGCTCAGCGAAATCGAATGCCAAATGAATGGATAAACGTTCAATGTTTTGCCAATGCCAAACTGAAATTGCATATTAGTTGAGTACAAATCAATATTCATTAGGGAAGCCATATTCTATGTGTGTGTGTGTGTGTTGCTTACCAATTTTAAGCTGTAATCCTGTGGCGTAAACAGATAGCTGGGCACACAGGACATTGTCATGCGACCCAGTTCCTCAGAGTATTGTATGGGGCAAATAAAGTATTGGTAATTGCATAAGATATATGAGAACAGTATGCCAAAGAGAACGGTGGCAAAACCACCACCGATAAATCCCTCCCAGGTCTTCTTGGGGCTCAGCTTGATGAGGGGTGTGCGTCCAAAGAAGAAACCAAACACATATGCCATGACATCATTGCAAACAATCATCGAAACGGGCACTATGAACCAAATAAGTCCCTCGAATATGTTTTGTATAATTAGATAGCTCTGTGTGACGACAATTAACAGCGAGACGTGTGTCCAGGCGAATAGGCTAAACTGCTTGATATAGTATTTCTTCACAAGCGAGAGCACGAACCAAACAAAGCCAACGATATACAAGGTGAACGATAAAAATCGATGATAGGTGACTAAGAACTTTAGGTATTCCTATAAAACACAAGGGAAACAAAAATATAATAGCTGATTAGTTGCAATCTAAGCTGTGGTATATAGTGCACACTTACCACACGATTGATGACCACACCAAAGTAATCAACTAGATGTTCGCCATAGAAGAAATAGTTGGATGTTAGCAAGAAGTACCAGGAGAGACTGCGAAACCAGGGCAGGCCATGTATGCGATACACTTGATAGCCAATTGAGATAATCTCCTGAAAGCACTTCACCTGAACAAGCAGCGTCTATAAATGTAGGTAATGGGTTAATAGTGTGTCTATCAAACATCACACCATATCGAGTATATGCACCGTAATCATCAAAGCCAATGGGCCGCCGTATATGATTAATGCAAATCCACAAATCATAATCCATGTGAATATGCCGCGAATGACCCAATTCTTCCATCTGAAATCATATATGTATATACAGAAACAATCAAAATGAACAATATTGTAAACAGCAAAATCAATTTGCTTATAAGCTTACACTACGCTACAACATATTTCTTTATTGTTGTTTCAAGCGAATATTGTTGCCATTTGCATGGCTATTAGTCGTGATCTATATCTAATTTAAGTTATGCAAGCTTTACAACAACAAAAGGAGTTTTATAGTCAAGAGTGGCCCACTAGGAAATACCCTAAAACTAGCGGTGAGTTGTCCGTTATTCACTTACGCATACTATTGACAGAAACAAATGCACAATAGTCACACTCTTTTAATTCATTTTTGGTGTATCAGGCTTTTTATTTGGTTTCAGAATTGTTTTGTTACTTGGTGTTGGAATATTTTTGGAATTTTACTCATCACACTCTCATCAAAAAAAAAGTATATATATATATATACACTTATATATAAATAAAAATAATTGTTTGCACATACCGATCAGGCAAATCCTTGAGAGCAGAGTCCAATATCTCTGGTGTTTTGTCAGTGCCTTGTGGTAAATTCTTGGCCAGCTCCTCAACGAATTTCTCCTCTGGTATTTTCTCCTCCTCGGAATCGACCTGCAAGCAATTAAATAAACAAGCAAAACGCCACTCAGTTATTAAAGCGATATATCAACATATAAATGTGTACGAATTCAAAGTCCAATTCAGTCAACTGCTGCTAAGCAGTGCGAAAAGATACGAAACATTTTTTTTTTAATTTATCCAAGCTCCGTGCAAACGTCTACAAATTTGTTTGCCTGTGGTTGGTTGTTTGGGTGGCGTGTTAAATTGTGTTGCCAAATATTGGCGGGGATTTGATAAGAAAACGGCGAAAATGAATTATTTTGGCCCTTATCATTAACATAGACAGACGCCCAGGCAGAAAGCAAGCTGCTGAGGTAATACGCTGTGGAGGGTGGTTCGGTTGGTTGCTTGGGACGCTTCCGTAATGGTCACTTAATTGGATTTGTTTGCAACACACCGGGGTCTTTGTTATTGTCACCGTTGTACATATGTATGTTCGTGTGTATGTGCATGTATATATGTGTGTGTGTATTTGTGTCCGTGTCGCAGTTGGATTTGTGTATGCAGTACTTTTGTTATTGGTTTTTCTCCGCCTGCGCCCTCTCTCTCGCGCTCTCTATGTGCCTTTCTGGATGGCGCTCTTTTACCACCTGCTTATGCGCCAGAGAATAACAAAAACACACTGCACACTGTGAAAGATACACGTACAAACATACGTGTATGGTATATATCTTGTTGTATTGGTATACACACATTTTGCTTCGTTTTTGCGCTTCAATGTGCAATGCAAATTTTGGAGACGAGACTAATGAATTCACCTATATATATTGCCCCTATCCCCACGATCAATGCAATTAGTTTTCATTCCAATTGGCCAGAGAAACTTACATGATCTGAAGAATCAGCTGCGCTGCTCGCGGCGGTATTAGCAGCAGCCTCCTCAGCAGTGGTCTCGTTTTCTGCCTTTCTGCGTCGCACTTCGGCCATGGTTATGCTTCAGTAAGCTCCACAATTTATTTAAATATAGTGTGTTTTTTAATTGCAGTTGACGCGCAGTTATGCTGCACAGACAAGCGCTTAAAAAAAGTCGTCCGTTTTCCGCTTGCACACAACACACGCACGGGCTAAAACTACAATCAATTAAAGCAGTGTGACCGGGTGTACAAATGTTTGAAATGTGATATTTTATCAACAGCTATATCGATAGCATACAAATACGATAACTCGATATAATCTTACGTTTTGCAGCACTCTTTTTAAGAAACGTATATATGTGTGTGACTGCCGGCGTCATTTGCGAATTGTGTATTTTTTTTGCATAGTGTTAAGTGGAAAGATTCTAATAAATAATAAATAATGGTTGCAGCAATTAACGGCGTACTGCCTGCTACACTTCAAGAATTGGTTAAAAAGTCCAAAGTATTGGTTGTAGGCGCTGGTGGCATCGGCTGCGAAGTGCTCAAAAACCTTGTGCTTAGCGGCTTCACGGAAATAGAAATTGCAAGTTAAATTTCGCATTGGGAGTCCTCAATTGCTCATGTTTATTTTTCTTTTTCTGTTAATTATACAGATTGATTTGGATACCATTGACCTGAGTAATCTGAACCGGCAGTTCCTCTTCCATCGAGAGCATGTGGGCAAGTCAAAAGCACGCGTAGCTCGTGAGAGCGCCCTCAGCTTCAATCCTGATGCAAACATTACGGCATATCATGACAGCGTTACATCGTAAGTATGTGCTTAACCCATGATCTAACACTAGCTTAATTGTTTCTGCCATTTGCAGCACTGACTATGGCGTCAATTTCTTTAAGAAATTCGATGTGGTGCTCAGCGCCTTGGACAATCGAGCGGCTCGGAATCATGTGAATCGAATGTGTCTGAATGCAGACGTACCGCTGATTGAGAGCGGCACCTCCGGCTATAATGGACAGGTGGAGCTGATAAAGCGCGGCCTGACCCAGTGCTACGAATGTACCCCGAAGGAGAAGCAACGTAGCTTTCCCGGCTGCACCATTCGCAACACGCCCTCCGAGCCCATACATTGCATTGTCTGGGCCAAGCATCTGTTCAAGTGAGTGGCAGCAGCTCGATTATTAAAGTTATTCTTAACTATATTTTTTATATTTACAGTCAGCTCTTTGGCGAATCTGTTGAAGATGAGGACATTTCTCCCGATGCCGCTGATCCGGAGGCACAAGACGCCGTAGCTGAAGCAAAGGAGGGTGGCGCTGACGGTGACACTGCTGAAGTGGATAAAGAAAAGGAACCAGAGTCCTCTAATGCCAATGGCAACGTGGTGCGCATCAATACGCGACAATGGGCCAAGGACTGCAATTACGATGCGGCCAAATTATTTAACAAGTTCTTTAACGAGGACATCAACTACCTGTTGCGCATGTCAAATCTCTGGAAATCGCGTAAGGCACCCGTGCCGGTCCAATGGGATACCCTATTGCCCGATGGTGCCGGCTCTGAAGCGCCTGAGATTGCGCGTCAGCATCACAAGGTCTGGACAGTGGAGGAATGTGCGCATGTCTTTGCCAATGCGCTGAAAGTGCTGAGCGCTGCTTATCTGAAACTTGAGAACAATGATACTTTGGTGTGGGATAAGGATGATCAGTCAGCCATGGACTTTGTAGCCGCCTGTGCCAATGTGCGTTCCCACATCTTCGACATTGAGCGCAAGTCCCGGTTCGAAATTAAATCGATGGCTGGCAATATTATTCCTGCTATTGCGACCACCAATGCGATTACGGCCGGCATCTCGGTGTTGCGCACCTTCAGCGTGTTGCAGGCCAAGTGGGAGCAGTGTAAGGCTGTCTACGCCCGACTGCGTCTCAATGGACGCAATCAATTTCTGGTGCCGGACGCCTTCTTTCCGGCGCCCAATCCCAATTGTTATGTGTGTGCCAGTGATCCGGCTATAACTTTACGCATCGATACGAAACGTGTCCAAATTAAAGCATTCCGCGATGAGGTGCTCATCAAAACATTGAACATGGTCAATCCAGATGTAACAGTAGAGTCCACTGGTTCCATTGTCATATCATCGGAGGAGGGCGAAACTGAATGCAATGAGCAAAAGTTGCTGAGTGAAATGAACATCGTGGATGGTGTTATCCTCAAATGCGATGACTTCTTCCAGAACTACGAGCTTAGCATTATCATTGCCCACTTTGATGGCGAACGTGAGGATGCCCTATTTGAGGTGATTGCCGATAAGAGTCAGCTGCAGCCCAAGGAGGAGGCGGAGAAGCCTGAGGAGCCCAGCTCTCGAAAACGTGCTGCTAATGGTGATGATGCAACCGACGATGCAACCGAAGATGGTCCATCGACGTCGAAACGCCGTCGACTCACTGAATTCGAAGACGACGACGATGATGATTGCCTTGTGGTTGAGGAGGATGATGACGACCAGGTTGAAGAGGTGGTTACGGCGGCAACGGACAAGCTTACCGTGCAGTCCCCACCGAAAACAGCCGCTAAACGAAAGCCCAGCAAAGTGTTGGACGACGATGAAGATATCACCGAAATACTAGACTCTTCGGATGAGGAAGATGCCGGTCCGACAAAAAGTAAACGCACAAAGTTGGAGGCACCAGCAGTGGGCGAAGTTATCAGTATCCACTAATACAAACACAGGCGCACCATGCAATTCTCAAAAATTAAATAAACTGAAAAAAAAATGTTTTTTATTTTCTTACTCTGCATAAGAACGGATCTAGTTCAATTTTGAATTTGATTTCCCATTCAAGCAGTCAGTGCAAAAAGTGTGAATGGTTGGCAACGCAGTCAACAATTTTTAACCTCTGGCAACGCTAGTGTCGTAAAAGGTGCGTGTTTGTATAATTATTAAAATATATAAATTAAAAATACAGTTCTCAGATGTCTTTTACGAGTAAATTACTCCAAACGAGTGCTAGGCTTTGGAATAGCATCAACGCCACACGTGGCTTCCATATGCTAATGCGTCCCACGGCCATTACTACAAGCACACCGGTTCCCAACATAATTGGCCAGCAACTAGTGCCTACAACGAATCTGGCCTCAAAGCTGGCACCATTTAATGCACTCGTACAGCAAGTGGCAGGATTCAAGGTGAAGGGTCGCCTAAAGCGCCGCTGCAAGGATTGCTATATTGTGGTGCGCCAGGAGCGCGGTTATGTCATCTGTCCAACGCACCCGCGCCACAAGCAAATGTCAATGAAGAAACGCGACTATAAGTCCTGGATTCTGACACACGCTACACAATCGAAAGAAAGAGGCTTTTAATTCATTTTTATCGTTTAAAATTACGTTTTCATATGTCAATAGTCAATTGCATTTTGTTGACTTGAATAAAATCTTGAAATAGACTTTGTGCGGATGAAGTTTTGTTTAAAAAAGATGGCGTAAAAATATGACAGTTTTACATCAGTTGAGAATAAAAGCAAGTTTGTGAATTGTAAAAAAACAAAATCATTTAAAAAAAAGTTCAATTATTATTGTTCGCTGTTTGTCACTTTCCAACACTATCCAACAGCTGACTATTTGTTTATCTATAATTTTTTGTTGGCCGCAATTCCTCTGTAGCTTAATTATCGAGGGTTCGTGCCCAACTGGCTATTAAAAATACACCTGACGTAAGTGTGCGCTTTAGTTTGTGTCCGTGGCCGGTGCATTACTGATAACGCGAAACAAATCGCCAGATTTGGCAATGTCGAGCCATTTTATGAGCGTGCTCCGCCAGGCTTTCAAGACATTCGACCGAGCCAATCTTGCCAGCTTCAATGCCAATCTACAGCATCTCAAGCAGCTAACTGATGAGCTAACTTACCGCGATCTACACATCAAGGAGGAGCTATTCCGTGATGATGCCACCAGTGTTGCCCGTGCGCCCTGCAGTTACATGCACATTTTCGAGGACGAACGCTTCTCCATGAGTCTGTTCATTGTGCGCGGCAACAATTCGATTCCCCTCCACGATCATCCCATGATGTACGGTCTGCTGCGCTGCATCTGGGGTAAATTGCACGTACAGAGCTACTCACAGCAGCTGGCCCCTGATGAAACGCTTCTGTACGAGAAGAATCCGACACTGGTCAAGGTTACTGCCGAGGAGCCATGCCTGGTGTCGGCCGAGACACCAAGCGCATTGCTCACGCCACGCAAACGTAACTATCACCAGATAGCGCAAGCCGGAACTGGCATTGCTGCTTTCTTCGATATTCTGAGTCCACCCTACGATGCCAATATGCCGACATATGGTCCTCGCCATTGCCGCTTCTATCGCCCCAAGTCCGATGGTGACCAGCTGCAGCTGCAGTGCATTCCATCGCCATCCAGCTATTATTGTGATCTGACCCAAACGCCCGATTCTGTGCTGCAGTGCGGCTTCATATGCGCCGCCGAAGCTTACGGCGCCAATGTCAACGACGTACAGTGAAGTATCTTTAAAATGTACATGTAACCTTAATTTATTTCCACTCAACATCACGTGCTGCACTGTCCGGAGAGGCAGCATAAAGCATTTTCTGTGTTATTTAAATAAAATTGCCTCTTTTTTTTATGTACGAGCACAACGCTATTTTGACTGGTTTGCAAAAAAAAAAAGAAGAAACTATAGCAAAAGTAGAAATAAAAGACAACAAAAAACTTATGTATAATCTAACGTTCAGATTGTCGCTACGCTGCTAAAACATTTAGCTTTATTTTAATCATTCATCATTATCTTCTGCTTGATATATGCTTTGATTTCGTCGCTTGAGCATCTTGAGATTAGGACTAGCACAAATAGAAGTATTTTCAGTATTCGCTTCGACTTTTAAGTCGTCAATCGATTTGACAGGCAGCGTCATCTCTTCTTCGTCTTCTTCATCTGGCAGGTCAATGACGTTCTTGTCCGGCTCTGCTGCTGCTATCGTCGGCGCTGGCAATGCTAGATTCAATTTACGTTTAGGCGGCGTTGGCAACGGCTCGGTAAACGGAAAGCAGTCCTCGAAAGACTCCTCCATAGAGCTTTTCGGCGGTAGCTTGACATCAGTGGAGCTGTCCAGTAAACTGGCAGTTTGGGGCAGATCCTTGCCATTAGCCAACATGGCTAAGCAGAGTGGATCGTCTATACCCAAAATGGTACAGAACTCATTGCACTGTGGATTCAACTGTGGCCTGGGCTGCTCAATATGCAATTGCTTGTAATTGTGCTCCGCATCTGGATCAAATGCTGGCACCGTGCGACAAAAGTTCTCTGGCACCTTGAGGCTCTCGAATTTGGCGCGTATGTGAGACAGTTCCTCGGCGGTGGGTGTAAAATTGCAACGCTCCTCAATGCTGCCCGCCTTCTTTCCAGGCAAGTAATAATTGTTATCCTTTACCGAAACCAGATGATTCGTGGTGCGCAATATTGAAAGCCATTCTGCATCGTATTCCAGCGTTAATTTACCCTCAGTGGCGGGTATCTCCAGCACCTGTAGAAAACGTCGCTTGGGCAAACATTTGTCTAGCGCAAGAAACTTGGTGACAGGTACTGGCGGCGCTGGTGCTGCAGAGTCTGACTTTATGCAGCTTCTACTACTTCCATCCTCGTGTTCAGTTTCATTCTCGCTATCGCTGCTGCTACTGCTTGAATCCGCATCATCCAGAGTCTTCTTACAGTTTCGATTGTGCGGCACGAGCGCGGCAAATTTGCAATGCAAATGTGCAGCAAACCAATATGTGGGCTGGACAGCCTTTAACAGCTCCTCCAGCGGTCGACTGCCCAGCTGTCCGCTTTCTACATCTTCCGCAAAATGTGGCTTAAACCGAAGCAGTTGCGCCTTGTTGCCATATTCTTGAATACCTTTAGGCCAATCGTGCGACATGAAGATGTCCACTTTACCGGAAAGCTGTTTCAAACGGAACACCTCCAATTGGCGCACATGGTAGACGCTGCGACAAGTTTTGTCCGAATATGGCGGGAATTCGTGGTGGCCGCGCAAAAAGTCGTGGCCCTTGTAAATGCCGCTAATGCCCGCAATACGGACGCCATTCACAGTGACAACCCCGGCATATCCAAGGTAGTAGATATTCGGTGCTACCCAACCGCCGTAGGGCAGCTCCTGCAAATAGTTGGAGGCTTCGTGATTGCCACCAATGAATATGGTCAAAATTGGCGCCACGCGCTCACCACTGTAATATCTGCAATAATAAGATTAACTAAGCATGGTACACGTTTCGAGTTTGTCTGCTTACTTGTAAAAGGTGCACATATCCATGTACTTCCTTGGAACGGCCATTGTTTGTAAATCCGTAACATTTCGCGTCGATTGAAAGTCACCGCAGCAGAGAAGCAGGTCGATTTTAATGTTGCGCTCCTTTTCGATGCCTTCTATGGTATCGTATATGCGCTCCAGTTCGCCGTGGGCACAACCTTCGATGGCAATTTTCATGTTCCCGCTGTTTTAAATAAGTTTCATAAAATATAAACAAATGCGACAACAACACGATATCCTCTGTGAATGGCAAAAGCCGGTACGATCGTTATCAGTGCGCCTCCACAATATTGCGCATCTCTAAAATCACATGTGCTTTGTTTTTTCGTTGCACAGCACTGGATTTGCGAGCTTAATTTTAAATAGCTGCGATGTTGGGCATTGAAAATTGTTCAAAACAAAAAACAAAAATCAAGTTTAATTCAAACGTTAAAAATGCTTTTATTTTTCAAAAATATCGCTCCATCTATTACGTTATATATAGTTGTATGTGTTTGTGTGTGTATAAAGACAATGTAAGTGAAATGTTTTACATTGAGTTCTCATTCTCTGACCACTTTACGCTGTAGTATGTATGATCCATGCTTAGCTGGGCGCGATCTCATTCCATGAGACGACTTCTAAGTAAATGTTTCTTTTAAGTTACATACAATGATATACATTAGACTTTCAACTTAAGTTATTATAATTTAGTTGGCATGGAGTTGCCAAAATAGAAATTTAAAATATAAATCTACAATAAATATAAAGCGATCACCCCACCCATCGCTAAAACGATGCATGCAACACGTGTATGTGTAAATGTGTACACAGAATATGTACGAGAATCTAGGGATTGCCTCGAGAGCCATCATATCAAGTGCCAGCCACTAGGTTTTGTTTTTCGTTTGTGTTTTCGTTATGGAAAGAATATGAGAAACAATGAAGTCAGAATCAAATCGTGCTAAGTCGATGTCCCACAGTCAATTAAGAGCCAAACTTAAAGGATGTGGGCACGGTGGTCTGGGGGAAGGCAAAGCCACCCTGTTTCTCAATAAGTTTCGATTCCTTGGCCGCCTTGCGCTGGTCAGCGGTTACGACCACTTCCTGCAGCGCTTTGGCCTGTTCCGGCGTCAGGTTCGATGTTAATAGCGAGTACCAGGCCTGATCTTGTGCAGAAAGTGCTAAAGTAAATGACAGTAAATGCAATAAGTAACAATATAAGTGTTTTAGTCTTAAAGTAGTCTTACCGGTAATAACTTCCTTAAACGTCCAATATTCATCAATAGCGCTTTCGTTCTCTTCGTCGTCAATGGGCGTGGTAAATGTTTCGAGGCCAGTTTCGTTCAAATCACCAACTGATTCCTCGGCTTCATCGTCCGAATCTTCATCTTCATCCTTAAGTTCAGCTTTCACCTCAAAACCGGCCGCAGCACCTTTCGTTTTGGTGAAATCGGCCAGTTTGTCCAAGTAGTTGGGTGCCATCTCGTCCATCTCATCCTCATCGCTCGACAGAGCCTCTGTGAGATAGCAATTGTTAAGTTACTAATAGCTCTATTTAAATTTTCGTTGAGATTCAGGTCTTACCCTCGCAATCGTCGCCATCCTCCTCCTCTTCTTCCTCTTCCTCCTCCTGCGCTCGTGATTCATAGGCTCGCTTGAGTCCATCGAAAAGCAATATAAGCGATGGCACTATCTTGCCTGCCACCTCGCTCAACACCTGAGGCTTGGCATCGCCCAGCGAGATTAGAGTACACAGACCCAAGACGCACAGCTTGCGATCATGAATGCTAAGCAAATATGTTGATTAGTAATCAATTGAAGCTTTTCAAGCAGCCGACTTACCCAAGGAAACAGTCTGTGTCATGCAGCCATTGCTTAATGAAATGCGAGCTAATTGGTTCGTTGTTTGGTTGAGACATCTTGTCGAGAATGGAGAGCAGCAGCTGTGGATTGTAATACAGCGCCGCAATGACTACTTGCAGGCACATGGTGCGCAGCTCAGATGACTGCACCTCGCGTGTCAAACGCGACAGCGCCAATTCCACAAACATATGTATCACTGAATCAATTTGTCCCTTGCACTGCAGAATAATCACCTCCATCAACTTGGCGGCATGACATTCGGGATCTTCACCAGGATTGCCAGTAAGCATCTAAGAAAAAAAAAAATTAAATTAAAATAAAACAACATAACAAGAGCATCCTTAGTCCAGCTTACAGTTTTGCACATGTCCAGTATGGCCAGCAGACGATTCGGATTGGAAAGGAAAGCCGGCGTATCGACGGTCACATAGTTATGCAACGCCGGCATAATGTCAATAAAGTAATCAACGCCATCCTTCTTAAAAACCTGATAGATCAGTTCGAGCATTTGCCACATTTCAGCTGAAATAGACTTGGACGTCAAGTCGTAAACCAGCGAGAACGTTTCCTCATAAAAATCTGTGAAAAGCCCGATATAAAATTACACAATCTTTGATTTTGCACTGGCGATTAACTTACCGGTAATATTGTGCTGGAATATGTGACCCACAACGTTAATCACAATCGGATGCAAGTTGAGCAAAACGTCTGGATGTTCCTCCATGACGCTGAGCAGCGTTTCTATCGTATTAAGCAGACCCATGGCTGTGATAGCCTTCTCATCGGAGCCTTCCTCCGATTCCAGGACTTGGCTAAATGTCGTTGCTAAATGCTGACAAATTTCCGTTGCAACCGGCAGCAGTTGCTCCGTAAATGTGCACACAATCTTCTGCATGACATTTGTCAAGTCTTCGTTTTCAGTTTCGCGTATGATGGTTAACAGCTCCTTGGTAATCTCTTTGATTTGAGTCTCCACGTATTGCGGTGCCTCATCCTGCGACGATAGGAACATTTGCAGGCCAATGGCGGCCTCCACCTTGACGGGCAGTTCTTTATCCGTCAGCAAGGCGTTCGTTGTCAGGCGCATAGTTTCGGCCAGCACCTGAGGATTTTTGATTTGGACATCGCAGAAATAGTGCAATACCCAACAGGCACGCGCACGCATATGACCGGCCGGATTCTGGAATTCCGGAAACACATATGTGGTCAGCATGGACTCAACCTGATCACGATATAGCGGCTTCTTCAGCAAAACATCTGCCAGTGTACCAATCATGTGTAGTGCGCCATCCTTCTGCTTGTTGTCCGCATTGGGCGAGGTAATTATTTGCATAATAGTGCTCATCGCCTTAGGGAGAATACCCTTTCGTTTCTTGCAGACGGAATGCAGCAGCGACTGAGCAGCCGGCACGGGCGTGGCATAATCCTCAAAGATATCTATGGATTCGATAAGATAAGCATGAGTAGGAGACCAATACAGAAATTTTAGTCTCATTGCCTACCAAACTTGAGGCGAATGTATTCGTAAGGATCGCTCTCCCATAGTTCCTGATCCGAATCAGTAAATGACATGATAGGAAATATGACGTCCTGAATAACAGCCACCATATGCGGTTTAATCAGTTTCCAGGTATAGGCGTGGCTCACACTAAAAGGTAAATTAGTAAAACATTTTTACCAACTAAATGTAAACTTTAGAAAACTTACGCAATCTTGAGATAGTTTAACACATCCGTGAGTACACGCGGGGACACATAAACACGATTGCGATATTGGTCAAGAATTTTGAGCAACACTTCCAAGACGCCAGAGCTGAACGTGGGCAGATACCATTCGGCGAACTTCTGATATTTTTCGCTAACCACGCTGCTGGGACTGCCATATCGCTCAAACATGCGCACCATGATGTGCAGCGCCCACTTCTTGGTCTTCCAGTAGGGGAATTCAGTGCGTTCATCATCGTCCAGATGTGAACAATCGGGCACAGCACGATCCGCGATTTGGCGACAGATTTCCATCCATTGCGAAAAGATCTCCTTAGTTATAAGATCTAGCGGCAGACTGTACTGCGTTAATGCATAGTAAATCTTGAGTATTTGTTTTTGCAACAGCACCGATTGCTCCGACTGATCATTGAGCAAAGTCATCATGAGCTGATAAATCATTGGCAACAGCAAATTCATTGCTTCATTCAGCGGCGTACGTTCTTCGAACCGCTTGTATTCATAGGTTTTAACCAGTTGATACATGGTGACCAGAGCGCCATTCCAGCCATTTACATCCGGATTTTGCAAGTAGATACTTATGTTGTCCACAACCTGTGGCCAGCGGCCAGGAAAATCGCTCTTGATGATATGATTTACACAGACAGAGAGCTGAACTCTGCAGAGGGCAACACAAGCATGATTAGATTTGTCTACTGAGTGCTAAAAAAAAAATGTGACCACAGCTCACCTGATAAGGTCGGGAGCATGCACAATAGCGTCCACGATGGAGCTGCGTATCATGGCGCGATCCTGTTCATGTATGGAGAACGGTATGGGCTCGCCAGGCTTGGTCTCATGATCTGACCAGCTGCTATTGATCAAATTCTTGAGATAGACCGCGCCCGCTTGTCGCACCGGCTGCTCCAGCGTCGTTTGCATGACGATTTGCAGTATGGTGGGCACAAAACCAATGATTTTGTGTATCTAAGTGGGTGAATATGAGAGAACATGTGTAGTTTAGTTTTTCCGGCTGTTGATTTGTTTATACAGCTGGCGCATAGCATTGCGTATGAGTAATGAGTTTCCGTGGCATACACAATGGATAATAATTCGCATGCCAATCCACAGATTGAAAAAGAATATATTGATAAAACAATAGCAACACATGTAGCACCAGCCACGAGGCTCCTCCCTATCCGTAATGCTTAAAATTCTAAGCACATTCCAATACGTATATGTATATGCTATATATTTAAATGGCATGCGTTTGCCCATTAAAGAAGCTCCGTTCAGTATGCCCTTGCCGTGGCTGTGGTGGCAGTAATTTGCAATATACGCTGATAAAGTTAATTAACCGATTGAATAAGGAGGGGCATGGAAATCGTTAGAAGCTGACTCAGCCACAAAACAAGAGCCTCTCATACAGTGGTGCACGATGCTGTATTAATTGAAGCAAATTAAATTATGTCTCTTGTGTGTGCTTTCAAGCAAAACTTAATTACTGTTAATCAAAGAGCTCTTGAATTACTTGCGACAGAATATAGAATAATTTATAGGGTTTTCATATTTCAAAAAAACTATCTGATGTGTTCATTTAAATAGTAGTATTAGTAAAGTATTCCCAGTTTTTAGTTAGAAAAATTCCTATATCCTCGACGCTCGGGACAGGCTCATTACGGATAATTGAAAGTCCCGGTTATAAACATCTGAAAATGTTATACATTTATAAAAAGATCTGCACCTATTATATAAACTAACTATAACTAATTATTAAAATATCCGTTTAAGGTAGTCTGAATTTTTATCCATCTACATAAATATAAATACACGAAATAAAATAAGTAAATCACGGTTAATAGAGGCATAAAGAAATTATTAGAGATATTTTAAAAATACCAACTACAATTCGAAGCAGATAATTTCACATGCCTTCAAATAAATTCCAAGACACAGTGCAGAATGCACACACACACACAGAAATACACGCATACAACCACACGAATGTGGATTCGTTTGGTGCATTTGTAAGAGCACCACCCGCACGTATCCCATCTGTATTACTTGTTGCCGCCAGGCCAAATTGTTTGCCACAGCAAAATGTTTTGCAAACAAGAAATAGTCGCTGCCTTTTGCTGTTTTCGGCCAATATCAATTTCCTATTGACAATAGCACGCCCGCATATGCACACATATACAGTCACACACACACAATACCCATACAAAACCGATATAGGCAGGGAGGGAGGTTAAAGCGAACAATTAAAAAAGCACATGGTTTTCTTCTACCTTAAGCGATGGCGCCACTGGGGTGGCGGAAAGAAGGTCGTGTCATGGCACTTTGCTTTGTTATTGGTTGTCCACTTACTTGTGCTAATTGATCCTCGGCCGCTTTCCTTTGCTCCGGATTTGGATCAATGGTTGCGCGCAACAGTTCCGTCAATTTTTGTGCCTCCATTTTCGTGTAAGTGGTTTGTCCTATTCGCCGGTTTTGCTGTGATTGCTGCACAAACAAAGAAGCGCCCACTAAGCACCCGCAATTCGCTAAACTTTGCCTAAATGATCGATACGATTGGCACACTGGCAAGGCCAATTGCAAAAAAAAATCCGCTAATAGGAAAAACGTGGAAAAAGGCTGTCACAGCCACACACACACCGCCGAAATTTGCGAGTCCGAACGAAGCGTGTGATATTTTATCGATGTTAACACTGTTTGCTTCCGATTGTTCTCTGACAGTGTTGTAAAACACAAAATGCTAAATGCAACGCTGTCCATGTAGATGTTGTGAATATGCGTGCGTGTGTGTACGAGTGACAAAGAGCGAAGTTTTCTTAAATGACACATCGTCGCTGGAGGAGGTGTGGTTGAAAATTTAAAAAATTTGCTATTTATCAGAAAGGCAGTCGAATTGAAAGTGGTGTGAAACTGAAGCTTGAAGTGCAATTTAGCCCGTTAAATAGCAATATTAATCAAATCCTCAGTCAACATGACAGGCAGGCTACCGGCATGCGTAATCGATGTGGGCACCGGGTAAGTTTCGTGTGTGGTAGCTTAAAATCGTCTGCGAAGGGCGCAGGAAAGTTTAGTGACACCAAAGAAGCCTGTGTGCATCGCTTATAATTCAATGTTTACTTTTGCAGCTACTCTAAGCTGGGTTATGCTGGCAACAAGGAGCCACAGTTCATCATACCCTCGGCTATTGCTATTAAGGAGTCTGCAGGCGTGGGCGATACGAATAAGCGACGCATTACAAAAGGCATCGAGGATCTGGACTTTTTCATTGGCGACGAGGCGTTCGACGCCACGGGCTACTCCATTAAAGTAAGTGGACAACATTAGGCAGGGCTTATACGCAAGAATTTATAACTTTATCGCTTTTTATGAGAAAAAAATCCAGATAAGAGAACAGCTGTGTGGCAATTGGGTTAACATAGAGACTAATACCTATTTGTTTTGTTGTTTACTAAAGTTTGAAATTCTTGTGTTTTACAGTATCCTGTGCGCCATGGCCTGGTTGAGGACTGGGATCTAATGGAGCGTTTTTTGGAGCAATGCGTTTTCAAGTATTTGCGTGCCGAGCCTGAGGATCACTACTTTCTGCTGACTGAGCCTCCACTAAATACGCCAGAGAATCGCGAATACACTGCTGAAATTATGTTCGAAACGTTCAATGTTCCTGGTCTTTATATTGCTGTTCAAGCCGTGCTAGCTCTGGCCGCCAGTTGGGCATCCAGATCCGCGGAGGAGCGCACACTAACGGGCATTGTAGTAGACAGCGGTGATGGTGTGACGCATGTAATTCCTGTGGTAAGTATGTAACATTGTTTATGTGACCTGCATATCTTATCGCTGCTTTTCACCCCCTTACTCACGCATCGTCGACAGGCGGAGGGTTACGTGATTGGCTCATGCATCAAGCATATACCGATTGCCGGCCGCAACATTACGTCGTTTATTCAAAGTTTATTGCGTGAACGTGAGGTGGGCATACCGCCGGAACAAAGCCTTGAGACTGCCAAAGCGATTAAGGAGAAGCACTGTTACATATGTCCAGACATTGCCAAAGAGTTCGCCAAGTACGATACGGAGCCAAACAAATGGATACGCAACTTTACGAGCCTCAATACTGTCACAAAACAGCCGTTTAGCGTAGATGTGGGCTATGAGCGTTTCCTCGGACCAGAAATATTCTTTCATCCCGAGTTCTCGAATCCAGACTTTACCATACCGCTCTCGGAGATTGTTGACAATGTCATACAAAATTGCCCAATCGATGTACGTCGTCCCCTTTATAACAACATTGTACTGAGCGGCGGGTCGACCATGTTCAAGGACTTTGGCAGACGCTTGCAACGCGACATTAAGCGATCGGTGGACACGCGGTTGCGCATTAGTGAGAATTTGTCGGAGGGACGCATTAAGGTAGCTATGCTCATGACCTAAACCATTGATGATTCATAACTTTTCTCGTTTCTCTCGTTACTTATTGCATATCAGCCAAAACCAATCGATGTTCAGGTGATTACGCATCATATGCAGCGCTATGCCGTCTGGTTCGGAGGTAGCATGTTGGCCTCAACGGTAACTACTGAATGTTGATAAATTGTATATTGAAAAACTAAAATTATTTTGATTTGAATTTTGCAGCCCGAGTTCTATCAGGTGTGTCACACAAAGGCTGCCTATGAGGAGTACGGTCCCAGCATTTGCCGTCATAATCCTGTCTTTGGTACCATGACATAATCATAATCCTTTAAAGTGCGTGTCTGCCTGTCAAACGCCGCGTTATTATTACTTATTATTTTCGTTTTGATTTCGTTTTCTATATTCTATATGCGATCACGTATTCCACGCTATAGTATTGCTTAGCCGTTAGTAATGATTTTCTATGTGTTAAGCCCTAAAGTTGTCTAAAATGTTTGTATATCAGCAATACGCGTAAATAATATTTGGCCAAATGTTCATTTCTTGTGTGATTCTGATTTTGAATTAAGCTAAAAGATCTTTAAACAACAATGTCTGCCAGTTAAACTTTTTATAAGGTGCATTACTTCTACAAGATTATATAATTGTATATGTGTAACTTTTTATGACCTAAACACACACACACACACAAAATACACACACAAACTTAACACAATCAACAAACAAACACACACCAAACGGCGCTCCATTGAATCCCGCTCTTAACACAATTATATACGAAATTGTACTTGTCATAGTAATATTTATATATTGCAATAACTGCAAAAGGTTTATATGTAAAAGAGAAAAAGATGAAAACTAATATTGATGAGAAATCTGTTTGTTATATTGATAAGCGTAACTGAAAAAGGCATTCATTAAATCAATAAAACATTCTTTAAGCTCAAGGTGACATACACTAAGGATTACAATCATTTACCCATTAACCCACATAGTAAAAATTGTCGAATGTATTTGTTCTAAAGCTTTGACAAGAAATTTTATTAATGCATAGACATGTGTATTAAAAATTTGCTAATATATAAACTTTGTGACGGCTGCGCCTAAGCAACAGTAGCCAAATGTGTTTTTTAAAAACACGGCACAAGCACTGTTCTAAGATGCTGCACACTAAGCGATGCTATTAGTAAACTCTCTGATAGATACAAATATCGTGCAGGTTTGACTTTAAGTGGCTGTAGGGAATATTATGTATTATAATAATAATATTAATTGACATTAGACTGGTTTAATCCACATAGTCGCTAGATCCTTCCTCGTCGTCATCGCTGCTGCTCGACTGGGCGGCTGCAGTCTCCGGTGAGCGTAAGTCAGCAATGCGAAAGTTTTGTAGAAAGTCACGCATGGCATCCATCATGAGGGTCAACGACTGTTGAATACCAGCTTCTACAGGAAGAAATTAACGAACATATGTATGAATAATAACATAATTGTTCCAACCAAAAAATTTCTAATTAACATTTACAAACAAAACAAAATCAAATCAAAATTTAACCTTCAGCTTCGCCTTGGGCTCTTGGCTCGAGCGGCGGAAATCCGTACATTCGTGGTAAAGGGGCTGCGACGGCGCCCTCGGCAGCGGCACCGACGCCAGGCTCGGCAGCGGCATCCGGTTGATGCTGTGCGGCCGCAGTGTTCAGATTGAATGATGGTAACAACGATTGGAAAAACATGGATACGGAGTTGTTCGTGTTGGTTGTAGGGCTACTGCTCGAAGAAGATTTTCTGTGAAATCAAAAAGTTAGCAACGGTAATCCTCTAGAATCTTAGTCGTGGGCGTTTTCATCAACTAACCGCTGGTAGCAATTTACGCTGTCAACTGGCGGTAGTGGATCATAAGTCATTATTGCCTGCTTTTCTTTTGAAACAAATACGGCTAGCGGCACCTTCTCCTTGTAGTCGGAGAGTATGACATGACGTAAAATCGGACGTGGCGGTGTGCCGCCGTATCGAAGCGAACGTTTCTCTTTGTAATCATTGATTATTGGGTCCTTGCCGTCAATGCGATCCATAACGGTATTTACATTACTTTCGAGCCAGAAAAGAACATCGTTTCGACGCCACACAATCTTGCCGCGGCACACATACAAGCAAACAAGCTGATGCAGCGCTGGTGATTGACTACAGGCAGGCAAATGGAGAGTTTAGCGATTAGATTAGAAGTGCGTTAATTGATACTGATGACTCACTTGCCAGATACATCGGTAAAGAAATATGATGAAGCCAGCACGCGCTTATCTGTTTGCACGGACATCTCTTCCAGTAGGGGACGTAGCACGCCCGGAAACATGAGCAGCGCATACTGCAGAGCCTCATCGGCACGGTCACATTTACCGTGGAGCGTGTATAGCGCCAGTGCATAAGAGTATGCCATATTGGGCAGCTGGGCAAGATTGCGTGATGCATTGTACATTTCATAGAAATCAACTAGCCAGCTAAATTGTTTGCTACGTAAGGCGTAATAATCAATGACTAGTATCATGGCCAATGGATCAACATCAGGCTGCAGACTCAATATTAGCTTGGAGATCTCAAATGCAGTGCGACAACAGGCACGTTCCTCCAAGTACTGTGCGTGTTTAAACAGCACAATAAAAAAGGCCCGATTCTCCTGGCGGCGATAATCCAAACGCGAGTTGCCTGACGTCAGGCTAAAATTGATGTGCAGCGAGGATTCCAGCAGCAGTAGAGCACGCTCAATCAGCTCTGAAGCTAGTGCAAAGTCCTCTGTCATTTTGCAAACTTCACTGAGCTGCACCAAAGAGTCGACATGGTAGGGACAACGTTTAATTAACGTGATCAAAAACTCCGAATCGATGCGTTCCAACGCCGACAGAAACATATGCTGTACGCCCTGATAGTACTGACTGTGTTGGAAGGTGAACCATTGCACATTTTCTTCATCGTTTATTTGAATTTTCGGACTGGTTGATGTGCCCGGCGAATCGGGTGTTGGCAGCAACTTCATTGTGATGATGTTCTTGGTCATTGGCGGCCATGAATCCTTGGCAGTTACCATGTAGACTGATTTCAGTGTAGGCTTTTGGCGGCCGCGTTTATTTCTAACAGTAGAAAGGCATTGATAATTTTTGTTCGCAAGCTATTTGTTGTTGCTATTAACTTACTCAACTTTGACCACACGCCTGCCAAATGTGCGTCGCATCTCGTTTTGTTGATTCAGGTGTTTTAGTTCTACCGTCAACAGTTTCTCTCTGGCTATTTTTCCACCCACTGCTCCGGCTGGTGCCTTCTCCAATTGTTTGGGCACGGCATCATAGACTTTGCCCAAAAGTTGATCAACCTTCTCAAAATAATTGTCCTGGCGCTCGTTGTCTTCGCTGCTGATATGATTGCCGCGGGACTTGACCTTCTTCTTGCGTTTCTTCTTTTTCTTTTTGGCAGCACTGTTTGCCTGTATGGCCGCCGATGGATGTTCGGTTTCGTTGTCGTCCTCTTTAAATTCACTCTCTGAGAGACTCTGTTGATTGAGCTGCAAATCGCACAGTGTTGACGTCAACAATTGTACAACTAACACGTACAATATTTACTTACCAAATCAAACGGATTTAAATGCGATTTGCCCCTAACCGTGTCCAGTTCGTCATTGTCAGTTAAGTGCTCGTTGTCCACTTCATCATCGGGCGGCGGTGGTAGAATATCTGAGCCGCCCTGCATCTTTTTTAGCATTCGTGCGGACATGTTCTTTAGTTGTTACTTAGCAAATTTACACATGTGAAAAATTATTTACAATTAAACTACAAATAAATGTAGCTCTTCAATGATTTTTCTTGTTTTTGTCACGACGATTGACGTCCCTGTCAAAGCACACAGAATGTGATTAGCATAGCAGAATGTTCAGAATGTTATTTACAGCGGTGCTGGCACTCGATTTTTTTTGGTGTTTTCATTGCCGCATCTCACCGGTCACACTGGCTTTCGGCTGCAGGCAGCAGAAGGAACAACGTTTCGCGGTTACGTTGTTTCTTCCTTTTGGAATTGTGCATTTGCATGTAAAATCGTTTGTTGTTTTTTGATTTGTTTTCATTAATGTTAAACTATTGCTGTTGATTTTGTTACGTGTCGCTGCCAAAGCGTAGAGTAGTTAAACGAGTGCAAGTGTAGTAAATCTTGAAATAGACGCTATAACAAATTTGCGCGCCCGCGCCATTTTTGTATTATTATTTATTGCATATTATGGTGAAGGTGGCGTTAAGCATAGAAGGAACCGACAAATCGACGATTCAGCTAGAACCTGATATAATCTATCGAATCGGTCGCAGAAAAGGCCTTGAGGCCTATATAGAAGATGAGGTGAGAAGTTGTCCTGCTTCCTTTGCACTGCAAACAATCAAGTTTCCTATTTATCTACTTCAATTTTCAGTCGATTGAGCTCGCACACGCTATAATTGTTCTCCTAGCTGGTGGAGTTGTGCAGCTAAATGCTGTCTCTGGCAAGGTTTTTGTGAATGGCCTGGAAACGGGACCAGATAGAAAATGCATTAGTGAATCCGATGCCACCGATGGCCCCGTTGACTTGCGCTTTGGTAATGTGCCTGCCAAGCTGCGCTTTAACGATGGCAATCACTTGGAGAAGGAAGCGGTAATTGTCTCGGTCAGAAAAGTAATTCAGACTGATATCAATTAATATTTGTTGCAGGCAAACGATACCAGCGGCTTTGAGGAGACGACAAGAGACAAGTCGGTCAATATAACTTCTGATAGCCTTAACATTCCTGAATCTGAGCCCCAAGTGGAAAACACGACGGGAGACGTGGACAGTTTTATCATTCCTGAGACTCAGGCTGTTTGCCTCCTTCGACCATCAAGAGGTCACGAAGAGTCTAAGACTTCATTGGGCGAGGACTTCCTAATACCCGAAACCCAAGATATTCTGCTAAACATAAATAATCCTGTTTTGACGAATCAAGATCAGGACCTTGCCAGTGAGGAGGATGGATCAGAGCTGGGCACCCAAATACGTATTTGCACACAAGATTTCAATGAGCTTAATGAAGATGCCATTGATGATTTCGACTCATCTCTTTTACTTGGGGATAGTGCGCTGGCGGTGTTTCCAGCTGCCAAGCAGTCACAAAGTAATTCATAATGGAACATTTGCCCAGAAATTATTTATAAATATATTATTTTGTCTTTTAGCTAACGCTGGCGTTGACATGGATATGAGTGCCCTGAATTGGTCCGCATCCAACTCAAAATGCACTGCCTTAAATAGTACCAAGGCTGACGTGTCCTCGCGTGGAAATATCTGCCTAACACCAGATCTGTCACTTGGACAAAGATCTGATGAGCCCATTGATGTCCCTTGCACTCCAGACATATTCGATTTGCTTGATGTTGAGCCAAACGAACGAATGGGCTCGTGCACGCCTGAACTAAATTTGCCTGCGTCTGTACGCTCTGACACATCGAATCGGGCTGATGACAACCAGAAACTTTGCAGTGCAAAGCCGCCAGCGGTTGCCATTATGGACACACCGGATGCCACTCCAGGGGAGTTACAAGACAACTCACAAGATTTCATTGAAACGCAGGCGTTCCCAAAGCGAAACGTATCGCTAGCGCTATCGAAACCTACTAAAAGCGACGACACTGAAACTGAGGCTTTTCCTAAACGCACATCATATTCGAAGCCAAATGAAAGTTCTGACAATTCGGAGGATTTTATTGCCACACAAGCATTTATCAGACCAACAAAGTCTGGGCATAAAGCAAACCAATCGATAGGCACAATTTTGAGTACTACAGCACAAATCCATAATCATATTGAGGACTTTATTGAAACGCAAGCATTTCCCACAATAACATCACTTCCAGCGCCTTCAACAAAGTCCACGCCGAATGAAAGTCACGACCACTTAGAAGACTTTATTGCCACACAAGCATTTATTAGACCCCGAGAATCTGTTGTGCAAAAACAAACTGAGAAGAGAGATATAAACTTAAATAACACCGAAGATTTAATGGAGACACAATTGTTTATTCCTCCCGCCAAAAAAAAGGACAAACCTGCAGGTACCATCCTAACGTTAATATTAAATATAGCTGATGAAACAGATGATAACTGCCTTGAAATTTCTGGCTCATTAAAAATTGGAGATGAATTGGATCAGGAGCTCAGCCAACTGATTGCTCTTTCTGCATCACCGGATTCCCCGAATGAAGATAAGGAACAGGATGAGTTTGCTAACGAATTCGACTTCAAAAATAAAAACCATGAAATCAAGGTATTTTTACATTTTCGTTTTAGTCGTAAGAGTCGTTAAGAATAATAATGCTATAAGTTGTTATCAATTAATACAAGTTTATAATTTATATTAATTAAAGCAGCTACCAAATAAAACGGACAGCAAACATGAAGGCCAAGAAAAAAAAGTCCGGGAATCAGACCGTAAACGCTTAGCTCCTCGCTCAGTATCACCACAAGCCTCACGTAAGTTTAAAACAAATATTAATATATATATTAATTTCAAAAACACAATTTATTTACAGCAAGCAAAAAAAGCCGCACTCAACGGCTCTCAGAATCATCGTTACCTTCAAAGGCAGCAGCAGCTGAACTTGAAGCTCCGACAAATTCTACAAGAACGCGACGAAAGCGATCGCTAGTGGTAAACGAGGAACCAACAGCGCGTAAGCCTTAAATTTCTGTTGCTGTTTACAAAATTAGAAAGCCATCTTATTCCTTTGCAGCTCCGAAAAAGACACGCGCAAAAACAGGCCGGTCAAAAGCTGACACCACTGCCGACGCTAAAGCTAAAAAAGAGAAGTCTGCTGATAAAAAAGATTCCAACGAACTATGCGAAACTCGTACCAAATCACAAGAATTAGCGGTGCCAATAAAGGAGATAAACTCTAAATCAAAGGATCAAAGCGAAAATTCGGCCAATGAAGAAACAGTCGCAGCAGCCCCTAGACAAGACCAAACGAAGAAAGATAATGATGGTCCGAGTTGCAGCAAAGAAAGTAAAGAAAGAAAAACGAAAAAAACCAAAGACTCAAAAATTGATAAGGCAGCCAATGTCGAGAAGAAAGAACCAGTAAGACGCAAATCAAAGCAATTAGTTGATACGGGCATTGAAGCAAATGGAAAAGAAAATCCTACAAATCAAACAAATTTAACAAAAGAAGACGATACAGTGTCCACAAGAAGAGAACTACAGCGTGCAGTTCAGGCGCCGACGGAACCTCTAACAAGGGTCACAAGAGAAGCCAAGGCTGCAGCCAGTCTGAAAATTTCCCGGAAGTTAACTAGCAAAACTGAAGGTGAGTACATTCTATTTGGTTAATAGTTAATACTCAGAGTTAACTTTTTACAGTGGCTGAACAAGGATCTAAAGACGGATCTGATGCTAATACCAAGAAAGTGGCTAACGGAACAGCTGCAGTAGGTAAAGCTAAAAACAGTCGCAAAATATCGCAGCAATCTTCTGCAAATTCCATTGAAGAGGAGCCAACGACTAGTTCTACTTCCCGTACAAATAGTAAATATACCAATAGTAAGGTTGATACCTTAAATAACTCTCATTTAACTCTCACTAAAGGTTCCCGCAGAAGCAAGTTGCTTAGTCGAGATCCACTAAAAGGTGACCGCTTAAGACTTAAAGCCAAACAAAATGTGTATTAATTTGTGTCCTTTCCAGATATAAACGAGTACATAAAAAAAATAAAAATGTCGGGCCGAAAAATTCGATTGACACTATCTATGTGCAATTACGTCGAGCTCGCACCTGTATTGAAGTTTTTGAAAAGTAAGCTCTTGAATTAATTATATTTATATGATGGCTTTTATCAGTTGTTCTAAATAGATGTTGTGGAGATCACTGAAAATCCACTGGACTGTGATTTGCTCATCATGGATAAGGGCGAACGCACATATAAGTTTTTGGTTGGAATTGCTGGAAATAAACCCATTTTGTCAACTAAGTGGCTACACTCCGTCAAGGAAACGCGTTCCATTCATGTAGACCCCGAACATTTATTTAAGGATGACAGTTTCGAGGAGATGTTTAAGTTTAAACCATTATATGTATTAGAAAACCGTAGTTTACTAAAAGGATGTGATTTTATGCTCGGCGGTGAGATACAACCAAATGTCAATCATATGAAAGGTAACTAATTCAAGATCGGCCTATGTACTAGCACTTTGTCTAAGAGATCTTTTGCATTCTACAGCGATTATTGAATGTGCCGGAGGAAAAGTCCACAATAAACCGCCTTCAATTGCAAGTAACATACATCTGTATGTAGTTGCCTGCAAGCAGGACAAACACATTTGGCAGATCCTGAGAAACTACACGAATGTACAATACATTAAAACTGAAGGCGTTATGCAAGCCTTGGTGCAGCAAAACCCAGAGCTGATGGATGAGCACAAACTCAAATTGTAGATTTTAAAAACAAAATCCATGTTTTTTTTTTTAGGTATAACTTAATAGCTTTAATAGCTTTTTGTAAAGCAATCAGCATAATTGTATAAACCTATAAATAATTTTTTTGAGATTAGCGTCAGCGCCGAAACACTTGCTATCGTCCGGCTAAGACCGCCATAAAAATCTTGGAACAGGAAGTTCGAGATACTTTTCCTAATGTTTTCTCATGGATTGGAGCTACATTAAAGTGTAAAAGAACTTATGCCGCTTATGTATTACAATAATATATTCTAATTTGTAATTACTTTTGACTTTACAATTGTCTCGATTAACTATTCTAACTTTTTGCGTTTGGAACCTGTTGGTTTGTCAAATTGCTGCCTCATGCCGCCGGCGCGTTCATTGTGAAATTTCATATTGTTGGAGGTTTCGGCGTACCAGGGTGAATCAAATTTGGTGGTATCCTGGTCCACTAAATGCGTGTACTTGGTGCGACCGCAGCGTCCAAAGTTCTTCACCTGCATCACCTTGGGCAGAATGGTCTTGTCAAAGTGATCCTCAAGCGTGGCCTGCGCAAAGTCTCGTTTCAGCACATCGTTTTCCTCGTCCAGGTAGAAGGCACCACGATGATAGTATTTCTGCAGGAATTTATATTTGCCTTTGGTTGCTTTATTGGTTACTAGTTTGGGATTCGAGCGCAGCTCCTGGCGCCGTTCCTCTTCGGTGAGATTGCGCATGCGTTCAATTTCCAGTTTATCACGTTCAGCACTGCAAATAAAATATGAGATGATTTTATACATTTTTGTTTGACTTTCTGAGTGGGTAACTTACTTGTCGCGCTCTTCGCGATCGCGTTTCATGCGTTTCAGTTCACGCAATTTCCAGGCCTCGTACTCCACCTCGTCGTTCTCATCGGCCGTGCACACATCGTCAATGGACGCTTCGTTGGTCTCCGGCTTGACCTTTTCCAAGTCCTTTTTCACGCTCTCCTCCACCATGCGTAGTGTGGCGCGCCTTCGCTCCTTGGCCGCTCGCTTGGCCTCGGCTTCCAATTGCTTCTGTTTTTGGGCTTCGCGTTCTTTCTCTTGTATGGTGGCACGGTCTCGTTTACGTACAAATAGCGGTTTCAGTCGCGGTTCGTTTTCTTCCTCACTCTCCGTTTCCTCCTCATATTCGGAGCTCTCCGACACCGAAGACTCCGACTGTTTTTCGTCTTCCTTTTGCAGGACTTCCTCTTCGCGTTGCTGCTGCAACATACGTGCGCGCAACTTGGAGCGACGCTTTTCCAGTTCTGTGTCACTTAGCTCCGAGTCTGTATCGGACTCTGAGGCTAGCGTAATTTTGTTGGTGGCGCGTTCAATGCGCCGCTGCTGTTCACTGTTGTCGTCCTGCAGAGTATCCTCCTCTTCGCTGGCACTCTCTACCATTTCAGGCTCGTGAATATGCCTGTGGCGTTCACGACGCTCGCGCTCCAAGTCTTCCATATCGACGGGGCGCGCACGCAGTCGCCGCAGCCGCGGATCGTCCACCTCAGCCTCATCCTCCTCCTGCGGCTTCTCATCGCCGCTGTCACGACGCGACAGTTCCAGTTTGTGGCGCTCCGCTTTATGGCGCTCCATCCGCTTCCGATTATCCACAAAATCATCATCATCACTTTCTTCGGAGCTGGAGTCAGCGCGTGCATAATCGGGTCGCTTGCCAGATATATAACGCTGCACCTTAACCTTTTGCATGGAAATCTCGCCTGAAACAAGACAAGGAAATTGTTATTCAGATGCGCGCACGAGGATTTGTTGGTAGCTTACCTTTCTCATTACGCACGGGCACCGCACCAGCGGTGCACTGTATGCCCGTTGGGGCTGATGGGGCGCTCATTATTTTTACACTTTACGTAAATATCTTAATTTTTAAATAAGTTTTTATTTTGCAAGATTTACCAGTTTTGTTTTTGCTAGAGCTGTTTTACTACATTCTATACTTTCGATTTTTACACAGCGCTGATATCGATAACGATAAAGCAGTGCCATTTTGAGTTTCACATTTGATGCTTACAGAAACCAAAACGGCGCGCTCGTTAAGTTTAAATATAGGAAGATGTTAAGAAGATGTTGTGGTATTTGCGTCTTTATTATTGGCTGGCTACCTGATAATGAATGTGCCATGACTCACTCTAGATTAAATAAAGTCGCCCTCTAATTGAGGCTCAGGCAATGATAAATGCTATTTATGTAACGTGTCGACAATTTTAACAATTTGAACGCCCACTTTCATTAATGAAAGCAATTAACAATTGACTTATACGCTTTCTTTTTGCTATGTTCAGGGGCGGATAGACAGACACCTAGGCCAAATGTCAACTGAAAATTCCTTAATATATGTAATATGTGTGAGTACTGTGGGACAAAGTATTGCCAAAATGTGCCACGTGATTGTTCGTGGTCATAATTTTGAGAGGATTTCAACTATCATGATCAACTTTTAGATGCCAACTTTTGTTGTTTAGGGCTTGTATTTTTCGTAACTGCTTTGATCTGGTTTAAGTCGGCTTAACATTTCAATGGCTAATTTTGCAGTGCATTGGTTTCTGATTTGGCGGTATTTTTGTTTTGTTTTTGCACTCGAATAGCTAATTAATGCAGCTGCTCAGCTTAAGTTAAATACCATAAAAGTGAAATTTATTGCTGTCTATTTGGAGACGAGCCGCTCATTAAAGCAGCGCTCTCATAACAACGCGTACATCACCTATATTGCTAAATTTATTCTATTTGTTAAATCTTAATTTACCAATTATGCGGCACCTCTATATTATTGTCAAACACATGGGACGGACATGTGCAAAAGTGACAATTCCTTAATGATAATATGAATTTATTGGCGTATATGCTATTTTTGTTGTTGCTATTTTTGTTGTTGCTATTTTTGTTGTATTTTATTTTACTACTACGCGGCGCGTCTGTGACAAATGCTTTCAATTCGAATTTCTAATACATTTCAATTAAAATTAAACACTCAACAACATTTTGCAAGAATCGCAAACACCATAAAAATAATTGTAAACAAATAATTTTCTATTAACAAGAACGAAAGTTTGCGGCGCGATGTAAATCGGTACCAGATCGAACTCGTTATCGTTATCCAAGCGCATGAGACAGACACCAAATATGCACAGCCGGAGACGTAAGCCTCCGCACCAATTGAACCGACCACAGAGATACAAATCGTACAGACGCTCAAATATTAATTGGCTCACTTTTCTTTCTTTTTTTTTTTTTTTTTTTTTTGCCTTTGCGTTATTTAAACATTTTAAATTCAGAAAGGGCGGCGGTACTTGAAAACCGAAAAGTTAACGCTTATTGCTTAATAATTAAACTGTTGCTGTTTACATATTTAAAAAGATCGCAAATTGCGTGTGGAGCTGGCGTCTCCGATTAGCCTTTGGGTGCGTGTTCAATTTATGTTGTTTACGTCTCGAGTTTCCGCTTAGAAGAAGTTGTGGTCGGTATTTTCCGCAAATCCCTTCGCCTCAATTATTAATCGACAGTTTTCATGCAAACTAATTGATGGATGCAATATTACACATATTTTCAAATTATATACGTTTCTTCTGGTATAGATTTTTATTTTATTATCATAAAAATATAAGTATAAAAAATAAAAATAAAAAATAAGTGTATAAAAATTACAAAATGCACTTTATACATTTCTCCAAAGATATCAATTAAGGCTGCGCTCAGGTTTCCTCTTGGCGGTGCTCTGCGCTCTCGCTGCCAGCGATCTTTATCTCGATCGGTTCTTATTTGTTAGCCTTTTACGCGTTCTCTTTATTTGCGTTTATTGCGCTCTCCAGACACTGAGCGTTGGGGCTGAATCAACTGGCTGCTGGCCATATAAAAACGCCTAACAGTTCCCGGACAAAGTCATTCATTTAAAAACTGTCAATACGTTCGAACAACGACAAAATATATATAAATAAAATACGTACATTTTATTTATGAATAGTGCCGCAAAGTGAACATTTTTTTTTTGTTGATAACAATTCAAAAATTTATTTAAATTTTGGTTGACCTTAAAATCCTTGTGCTTAAAGTGCTAAAAAAATTTTTTTTAAATTATTTTTTAATATTCCTAAAATTCCTCAGTGCCTTGTTACTTAACTGAACTAACGAAACTTAATGAAATATAAAAATAATCGCGGCACAATTTTGCAAATCCAATTTAGAACATTTTTACGTTAATTTTGTGTTTAATTTTAATGAATGCGAAACCCAAACGACAACTAAAGCGAACACAAAGGATATTAAGCGAAAGGATTAAAGAACATTTGTTAAGGTAAGTGAAAGCTACAAATATTATCTAATATTTAGTAAATGAGTTTATCAGAAAAACAATTCAAATAATTAATTTAAAAAAGTTAGGTATTACTTTTTAAATAATTTTTTTCTCTTTTTTTTATTGTCTTTTATTAATGCTTGTAAAAATTTGTATTTAATTAGCGTTAACGTAACTAAAGCAATTAAATTTCTAGGCACATTAAAATGTCAAGTAATAACTTTACAAGCGCTTAAAAAAGTGAGCAAACAAATTAAGAAATGGCAACATACATATTTAAAGTAGAGCAATTGAAAGATCGGCAAAAGCGATATATTACTCAGAGTGTGAAGCAAACTGTAAAGCTATTATTATTATTATTCGTAAGTATATGTAGAATGCACATTAATGCAAAGCATCTGCGCTGAAAATATAAGTAATTCAGTCAGCCGATGTCTACAGAATTTGTTTTGCAATATCCGCAAATAACAATAAAGCAGCAAATTTTCAAGATGTCAAATGGAATTGCGTACAACTTGTCAGTTTGTGCTCTTTATTATTATTATTAAGTAATATTACTATTATTATTATTATTATTATTATTATTATTAATGGACAGCGAAATGTTACGCGCGTATTAATTGAGTCCATCAGATCACGCAAAACATCTAAAGATGCCAAAGAGCCGCGTGCTACAGACAGTTGCATAGATTGAGTGTGAGCGAGAGGGAGAAAGAAAGTAATCGAAAGAGAGAGAGAAACAGTGAGAGAGAGTGGGAGCGAGCTTGTCATCATCGTTAGCCACCCTTTGGGCCGCTGTGGCCGGTCTCTTGGCTCTTGGCTCTTCTAGCCAAAACTGGCGCAAGCCGGAAAATATCCACAAATTCCAATAATAACCAGTTAAATTCGCTTAAGTCTTATTGCTGCGCGCACATTTCTCACTTGTGCCTTGAGGGCCAGGAGCCGCTCTTCCTATATACTTTTACAGATGCGTTAATAACCTATTGAGGTTGAGTTCAGTTTTCGTACAGAAATTAGTTTTAAAGATTCAGGTTTTAAAGTTATATCAAAGCAAAGTTCTTTGATTTTGAAAAAGTTTAATAATAATATTCTTGTAAAGCAAAAAATCAATTTAATGTCAAATGAAATAAATTGTATTCATGGTTTATCCTTTAAAATAAATTAAGTTGCCATGCAATATTTTTATATTTACTTTATTGTTTTGCAAGGACTGTTGCCTTATGTACAAAAAATTTACGACTTAATAATAACGCTCATATGTAAATAACTATTTTTTTAAAGCTTATCTAATGAAAGTTACTTGTCCTTGTTAAGTTCCGTTTAAGCCAGAAATGGCTATTCATCAAAAAAAGCAATAAAAATTTAATAAATTCAGTTTAATCAAATTGTTTATGTAAGGAAATGATAAATTCGTACTTGAACATGAAGCTGCGGGCATTGGATACAGAGGCACGAGTTGAATGTATCTTACAGATACAATTGCAGAACTTAATTGATTAACGACGCCCACAGCCGGAGAGCTTTGTAATTGCCGCCCTGGCGCAGTTTCCACCATATAAACCTTGAACTTGTCAGCGATAAATACTTAATAATATATAAAATACTTCGATATATGTATATGCATTAAATGCTTATCTATTGCTTTCCAATTTCTTTCATTACAGTTTGTATCTTGTGGTTGTGTCATAAACTAGATTCAAGCAATTATCGGCCGCACGCTCGAATTGATCCTCGCAATATGTTTGCCACCATTTTGAAATTGTTGACTCTGTGCGCGTTGGCGCATTCTATAAACGGACACACGCTGAAGCTGCCGCAGCAGCTGCCCGTAACACCTGAGCAGAAGTATCTGATTGTGCGGGGCGAGACGCCTGCCGCTGCATCTGCTGGATCCGAGGAGCATGTCCAGTTCAACGATGCTGCCACGTTGCTGCTGTCGGCCTTCAAGGCGCAACAGCTTGAGGCTGGACACGGCTTGGAGGAGTGCAGCGAGCCCAGCCATAAGGCCAGCTTCTCGGCCATCGATTATTTCATTTTGCTGTCCATGCTGGTCGTCTCCCTGGGCATTGGCATCTTCTATGGTTTCTTCCAGACGGGCGGCACCTCCTCCGATGAGTTTCTGCTTGGCTCCGGCATGAGTCTCCTGCCCGTAACGCTCAGCCTGACCACCAGCTTCATAACCGCCATTGAGCTGCTCGGCAATCCCTCCGAGATGTACTTCCAGGGCTCACAGTTTGTGCTGATTGTGATACCCATGGTGCTGGTCATACCGGTGGCCGTCAAGATCTTCTATCCCATTTACTTTAAAATGGAGCTGACCAGCTGCTATGAGTATCTCGGCATACGCTTTGGCAAGGAGATACGCATCCTGGGCGCACTGCTCTATGTGATACAGGTAAATTGTATTTGCCTTTGGTCCTGGCCTTGGTTGTGCTTATCCTTTTGCTGCTTTCAGATGTGCTTCTACACCGCTGTTGCTGTCCTTGCGCCAGCGATAGCTCTGTCCAAGGCTACGGGCCTGGACACAAAAATTGCCGTCATCCTCATCTATGTGGTCTGCGTCTTTTACTCCTCCATGGGTGGCATCAAGGCGTGTGTTATAGCAGATTCATTTCAGGTAAGCTGCAGGGAATTATATAAATAAAAAAAATGTTTATCAAAAATCGAAAAAATTGGGGTTTCATGCTTTTTCACCAAAAAATTAAAAAAAGTTTTTTTCAATAATGCGTATATTTTAAATGTAGAATCAATCTTTAGGACAAATCATGATCAAAATGACATCAAGCTTGAAAATCGGTTCAGTTTTGGCAAAGTTATGTGGGTTTGAAACATGGGAACTATGGATCCGAGAACCTTACTTGTCAAAATTTTTGTAAATTTTGGCATGATTTTTGACCAAAAATTTGACCCACTCAGAATCGACTTAAATGTTGTTTTTTATACTAATTATGACAAATGCAATCGATTGAACATTAAATTTGGATTTCTAAATTTTGAAAAAATTTTTTTTTGAAAATGAACAAGGGTCCCCCCTTGCTTTTTTCAAAAAAATCAACAAAATTTTTTTTTTTAAAATTCATATATTTTTAATGTAAAATCAATATAAATGAAAAATCATGATCAAAATGACATCAAGCTTGAAAATCGGTTCAGTTTTGGCAAAGTTATGAGGGTTTGAAATATGAGAACTATGGATCCGAGAGCTTTACTTGTCAAAATTTTTGTAAATTTTGGCATGATTTTTGACCAAAAATTTGACCCACTCAGAATCGACTTAAATGTTGTTTTTTATACTAATTATGACAAATGCAATCGATTAAACATATAAATTTGGATTTCTAAATTTTGAAAAAATTTTTTTTTGAAAATGAACAAGGGTCCCCCCTTGCTTTTGTCAAAAAAATCAACAAAATTTTTTTTTTAAAAAATTCATATATTTTTAATGTAAAATCAATATAAATGAAAAATCATGATCAAAATGACATCAAGCTTGAAAATCGGTTCAGTTTTGGCAAAGTTATGAGGGTTTGAAATATGAGAACTATGGATCCGAGAGCTTTACTTGTCAAAATTTTTGTAAATTTTGGCATGATTTTTGACCAAAAATTTGACCCACTCAGAATCGACTTAAATGTTGTTTTTTATACTAATTATGACAAATGCAATCGATTGAACATATAAATTTGGATTTCTAAATTTTGAAAAAAATTTTTTTTTGAAAATGAACAAGGGTCCCCCCTTGCTTTTTTCAAAAAAATCAACAAAATTTTTTTTTTTAAAAATTCATATATTTTTAATGTAAAATCAATATAAATGAAAAATCATGACCAAAATGACATCAAGCTTGAAAATCGGTTCAGTTTTGGCAAAGTTATGAGGGTTTGAAATATCGGAACTATGGATCCGAGAGCTTTACTTGTCAAAATTTTTGTAAATTTTGGCATGATTTTTGACCAAAAATTTGACCCACTCAGAATCGACTTAAATGTTGTTTTTTATACTAATTATGACAAATGCAATCGATTAAACATATAAATTTGGATTTCTAAATTTTGAAAAAAATTTTTTTTTGAAAATGAACAAGGGTCCCCCCTTGCTTTTGTCAAAAAAATCAACAAAATTTTTTTAAAAAATTCATATATTTTTAATGTAAACTCAATATAAATGAAAAATCATGATCAAAATGACATCAAGCTTGAAAATCGGTTCAGTTTTGGCAAAGTTATGAGGGTTTGAAATATGAGAACTATGGATCCGAGAGCTTTACTTGTCAAAATTTTTGTAAATTTTGGCATGATTTTTGACCAAAAATTTGACCCCCTCAGAATCGACTTTAATGTTGTTTTTTATACTAATTATGACAAATGCAATCGATTGAACATATAAATTTGGATTTCTAAATTTTGAAAAAATTTTTTTTTGAAAATGAACAAGGGTCCCCCCTTGCTTTTTTCAAAAAAATCAACAAAATTTTTTTTTTTAAAAATTCATATATTTTTAATGTAAAATCAATATAAATGAAAAATCATGACCAAAATGACATCAAGCTTGAAAATCGGTTCAGTTTTGGCAAAGTTATGAGGGTTTGAAATATCGGAACTATGGATCCGAGAGCTTTACTTGTCAAAATTTTTGTAAATTTTGGCATGATTTTTGACCAAAAATTTGACCCACTCAGAATCGACTTAAATGTTGTTTTTTATACTAATTATGACAAATGCAATCGATTAAACATATAAATTTGGATTTCTAAATTTTGAAAAAAATTTTTTTTTGAAAATGAACAAGGGTCCCCCCTTGCTTTTTTCAAAAAAATCAACAAAATTTTTTTTTTTAAAAATTCATATATTTTTAATGTAAAATCAATATAAATGAAAAATCATGACCAAAATGACATCAAGCTTGAAAATCGGTTCAGTTTTGGCAAAGTTATGAGGGTTTGAAATATCGGAACTATGGATCCGAGAGCTTTACTTGTCAAAATTTTTGTAAATTTTGGCATGATTTTTGACCAAAAATTTGACCCACTCAGAATCGACTTAAATGTTGTTTTTTATACTAATTATGACAAATGCAATCGATTAAACATATAAATTTGGATTTCTAAATTTTGAAAAAATTTTTTTTTTGAAAATGAACAAGGGTCCCCCCTTGCTTTTTTCAAAAAAATCAACAAAAATTTTTTTTTTCAAAAATTCATATATTTTTAATTTAAGATCGATATAAATGAAAAATCATGATCAAAATGGCATCAAGCTTGAAAATCGGTTCAGTTTTGGCAAAGTTATGTGGGTTTGAAACATGGGAGCTATGGTTCCGAGAGTTTGTCATGTTAAAATTGTTGTAAATTTTGGCATGATTTTTGACCGAAAATTGACAATGCAAATTATGCATGAATTTTTATAAAATATTATATATACAAATTTTATATAATAATAAAACTGTTTGTAAAATTATAAATTGTTATATTTTAGGCTGCTGTCCTGGCCGTCTCGCTGGTGCTCATAGTCTTTCTGGGCTGCTTTTATAGCGGCAGTCCTGTGAAGGTGTTTCAAATCGCCGCCGAACGCGATCGTCTGGAGTTTTTTAAGTAAATCCGATGCACTTCTCATCTTATCCATTCTTATTATAATTTTTCTGTATCCTTAAAACAGCTTTGATCCCAATCCCACCACTCGGCACACTGTCTGGTCAGTGGTTATTGGCGGTTTCTTCTACTGGACTTCGCTATTTTGCACCAATCAGGCTTCCGTGCAGAAGTGCATGTCGCTCAAGTCCTTGAAGCTGGCAAAGATTGCCTTGGGCTTTGCCATAATAGGTCTGGTTGTCGTCTTTCTGGTCAACTTTTACACGGGCCTTATGGTGTTTGCCCATTACGCGGACTGCGATCCCTTGAACGTGGGTCGGATCACAGCTTCGGATCAGCTGTTGCCCTACTATGTGATCAACACCTACGACCACGTCTTCACCATTGCGGGCATCTTTGTGGCTGGCATCTTTGCGGCCAGCTTGGGGTAGGTTCAGAAATGAAGTGCTTGAGAATCAATTCAAATAATATATAATTGTTAGTGTTCCTTGAATTGGGGCAAATTGTTATTTATTTTGTATGTATAGAATTGAATTTTCTTATTATTTTTTTTTTAAGTGAAAATTTGAATGTAGATATTTACCCATAGGGTTAAAGATGAGGACTGTTCACTAATATAATAAATAGCAACTAGTGTGAAAAAATGAGTGTCCCAGCTTTAACGGCTTGAGCTATGCGTTGATCATCAATCAGTCAGTCAATCCATCAGTTAAAATAAACAGTGTTGCATACGTCTATGTACATTTTCCATACAATTTCTAATTTTTCAACACTCTTTGCAGCACTGTTGCCTCCGCTTTGAACTCGCTTTCGGCTGTAACGTGCGAGGATTTGCTTATCAATGGGATGAACATAAAGATTTCGCCCGAGAAGGGCGCCACCTACGCCAAGTGGATGTCGCTGGGCTTCGGCGTGGGCTCCTTCGGGCTGGTGTTCATTGTGGAGCATCTGGGCGGTGTGCTGCAGGCGACGCTGACGCTCAACGGACTCATTGGCGGCGTCACCTTGGGTCTGTTTGTGCTGGGCATTGGGTGCAAGCAGGCGAATGCTAAGGGCGCCTTCTACGGCGGACTCTTGTCACTGGGCGTGGTCATCTTTGTGGGCGTGGTCGCGCAACTGGGCAACGTGGAAACTCCCGCACTGCCCACCTCCGTTGAGCACTGCGATTGCCACGTGAATGTGACGGGCATCATCAACGATCTGCTCAGCGAGAGTCTGTCGCCCGTCGAAGAGCAGGGATTTACGTGAGTACCAGAAAACAACTTGCTTTCAGATAAGTTAATTACATAGTTTCTCGCTTCTTCCTTGTACAGCTCCTGGGCCATTTTCCGGCTGAGCTACATGTGGTTCAGCATGATCGGCTGCTTGTTGACCGTCTTTCTGGGCTGGCTCATTTCGATTGTCATCGATGCACTGCAGCGACGCAGTGTCCTCAAGATCACCGGCAAGGGCATTGACAATCCCGCCGTCTCCGAGGACGTCTTCAAAACCGAGAACCCCGTGCAGTTTACGACAATGAGGCCCGTTGAGACGAGCAGCGCCGAGGGACACGTGAATCTGGCCATACGCCTGGACGAGGAGGACAATTCGAAATAGTTTCCCCACCAACATATTCCTGGTTTAACTGTAACCGCCATGTACAAAGCTGTCCTAGTTTGTAGCCAATTCGAGTCGCAATTTTAACTGTTTTAAGCATAGTCGAATGAGTGATTTTTAGCTTATAAGTGCATATCTATGGGCACATCTAACCATAGACAGTATTTTACTAATTTTAATTGTATTACTTATGTGTGTGTGTGTTGCATTCTTTTAGCTCTAGTTGACATTATAACGCTGTTCTTTGCGTTCACAATAAAACTGTTAAATGCGTATTGAATGCTGCTATGCAACGATTTTGGTCGTCACAGTTAGAGAGATGACACAATTAGCAGCGACACAAACCACTAACGGTTGTGGTTGGTTGATATCAGAACTTGACGAAACTTTATCGTTGAGTGCTGCCAGCATCTGTTGCCCAACTAATTGCAACTTTCTTCGTAGTTCACAATTGAGAAACTTCAATTGGAAACTTTATTGGAAAAAACTTAAAAAAATTTGTGCAACAAAAAAAAAATGTTGATGAACCTAAATAACTAACATCATTAATAATTAATTTGACTACTTGTAAAGTTGCTTGATATATATACATACATATATATGACTTAAATTTTTATTTTCCTTCAATCTCAGTTTTCTCTCTTTTTTCTCATTAGAACTCAATTCCTTTTGCACTTAGTCCCCCTTTATTATTTTGTTAGATTTTCTGCTCATTTTAACATTTAACATTTATTGTGAAAATCGCATAAGAGGCCTTCTTTTTTCCCATTTTTATAGCATTTTTATTTTTGTTTACCAAAAATCGATTGTTGTGAATTGTTTAAAGACCTTTATTTTGTGTTAGATTTTAAGTTCGACAAAAAAAATGCATATATTAAGTACAATAATTAATTAATTGGTAATAATTAATTAGCTTTAAATGTAAGTATATTGATAATTACGGAAAATGTACACTTAAAACCGCTAAACATATATGTACAATATCCTTTTACCCGCTCAACACGTCCTGGCGATCACGTTACGCTTATTTCCTCGTCGCTGTCCGAGTTCGAGTCGTCGTAGTCATCGTAGTAGAGCTTCATGAACTCTGCGTTCTGGAAGTGGGCGGCGGATGTGGGCGTGCCGCTTGGTGTCGATTGATGATGATGGTGTTGTTGTTGTTGCTGCTGCTGCTGCTGCTGTTGATGTTGCTGCTGTTGCTGGTGATGATGATGCAGTTGTGCAGCAGCTGCTGCAGCGGCCAGCTCCACCTCGCGCATGGCCGTAAAGTGGGGCGAGTGGTGGAGCTGCTGGAGCTGCTCGAAGCGCCGCTGCTTTGCCTCCTGGATGCTGGTCTCCAGCTTGAATTTGAGATCGGCTGCCACCAGCTGCTTCTGCATCTCGGCATTGATCTTGGCCTGAAACTCGGCGGCGCTGGCAACGCCCGGCGGCGATGAGGCAGCGGACGAGACCGTCGGCGTTGGCGTGGGCGTGGCCGATTGATCGCCCATCTTGATGCTGGTCAGCAGCGGCGGCGGCGAGCTGATTTGCATGCCATAAGCAGCCGCCCCAGTCGGGTGGTTGACGGACGTCGGCGTCGGTGCGCCCTCTACGGGCGAGCTGCTGCTGGCAGATTGCGGTGATTTGGGTGTGACAGCTGCTGCAGCTCCTGCGCCTGCTCCTGCCACTGGCTCATCCTTGGCGGCAGCTGTTGCTGACGTTGGCGGCGGAGTGACGCTGCCACTGGGCGACAGTAGCGACGGCGACAGCGGCGTCAGCGGGCGATCGCACTTGGCATCGGACAAATCCGGATTCGGATTGTTCTTGTTGGGCAGCGTCTGGTCGCGTGAGCCGCCATTGGCCAGCAGCTCGCGCTCCTTCGAGTTGCGCCACTTCATGCGGCGATTTTGAAACCAAATTTTTACCTGCAAGTGCAAATGAAATGGGTAAATTGAATTGTGTCCAACGGCGGATGGATGCCTGTCAGCCGCAGCCAGCAGCCCAAGGAGCTGGTGGCCCCAAAAAACTTTCATGACCACAGGCGCAGATAAATTCATGGTCAAATCCAACTTTTTGGGCAAATGCGGCATGAAAAGTTTCTGTGGCAAGCCGGGCAAAATGGGACGCTAGCAGGGATGACAGTTTGCCGTAGAGGGGTTGACGGAGGATGGGGGCGTTGGTCTTTCTGTTGGCTCGGCGTGTGTGTGGGCGTGGTCGTGGGTTAAAAGTTTGAACTGCAATGCCAACAGCAGACGCCGGCATATCCATAATAAATGCAAATGAGAGACATTTGCTAAACGGCTACAAATTGATTAGAGGCCGCACAGTGGTGCCAAACGCGCTGAGAATGCACTCAAAATAAAGTTTATCGTTTTGTTTGTCAAATTTCTAGATTTCGCTCATAAATATTCTTTAGTTATTTATGATTTTTTCTTGATTTCGTAAATAAATCCTTAAATATTGGTCAGTCTTTATAAGAATTTGTCACACTTGGAATTAGTATAAAATGTTTTTTGTTTGAAGTAGAGCGATTTATTAGATTAAGTGCCCTTCGGGAATTTTACATTTAGAAATTTGGGCAATTTAAACACATTCTAAATTAGAATTTCTAACACAAGATAAAGCTTGTAACTGATTTAAGTAATAGTTTCTATATTTTTTCATTTTTGTCACACTGTGCTGCCAAAAAGTTGGTCCGGCAAAAGTGCTGTAAGAGCCTGGCTTATGTGTGTGTGTGTTTGCGTTTGTGTTTATGTATTGCTGCATTTGACAGGGACAGCACGAGACAAGTAGGACGCAAACACTCAAAGCAAATTGCAGGCACCCTGGCAACCCTGGCCGCTGCGAACTTCTGCGACTGTTTTTGAGTTATTATTCGATGGGTGTTTACCTACGTTGTGTTACAGTTGCACAGCTCTGTCTGCCACACAGCAGGCGACTCGCACTTTGTTGCAAAGCCGCAAACAATTTGCAACAATTTATATGTAGGGTTGCCACCCCAAACTTAAACTCGCCCACATTACATAATTAGTTATGAAATATTTTTATAATGCAAATTGATGCGTAAAATTGACTTGTACTCAACGAGACGGAATAAGACCCACACCCGTTAATCGATATAATCTGCAGGCACATAAATAAATAAACAACAGCAACATTTACAACAAGAGCAGTGTTGAAAAGTGCTGACATGTTAAACAAGCGATTAACCGCAGAGATTTGCTGTGCCGACTTTCTCCGGCCGCCGTGGCCTCGGCCACGTGCCGGATTTTTCTTGATTTTCGACGGGAGGTTTGCTGTTTTACTTACTTCCGGTCATTGAATTTTCCAGCGTCTGTCGCACTCAACCCACTAGCCCACCCCCGCAGAGAAACAACAACAACAACAACAACAACAACAAGAACAACAACAACAACAGCAACAGCAATTGAAATAATAAGCTCAGGCGGCGATAAGATTAATGATTATGGCCCAACCCGAATCCATAGAGCAGACCTCGTCCTGTTCTCCGTTCTCCGTTCTCGAGCTCGAGCTCGTTTTCGTTCTCGTCCTTGTCGTCGTCTGTTTTTGATGGAAATTAATTATAAAGCGTGCAATTTAGTATGCGTCTACGGGTGGGCGCCACAATGCAAAAAGTCGACTGGAAAATGGACCTTAAACCGGACCCCTTTCACCCCCCCAACCCGAAAAGTCCTTGCGTCCAAGTTTAATGAGCTTGAAATTATGATGTTTGCGTTGGCTCTTAATCGGTTCAATTTGGCTCTGGCCTCGAACAGGCCTGCATCAACTATATATAAACATATATATATAGTATATATATAAATCTAGTTATATTCTACGAAATTAAATTAAACTCAACTAGTGCAAATGCAACTGAATTTTGTGATATGTTAATTTGAGCTGAATTTAATTGAGCTCTCGCCCAATTAGCGGCAATTATATGTTCGCACATTAATTGGGTTTTTAGCATGTTTACAAATATTGCGCGTGTTCTTTCTAGAATATTATTAATGTAATGCATCAGTTGGCATTTTGCAATTATAATTTATGCGCAATTCAATTGGCTTTATTTGTGCATTAGCAAATTTATGTAAATGTCAAAATTGTTTTTATTCGCGTTCTGGCTTAGTCCAAATTTGTTGACTTTTCATATAAATCTCAACTCAAGCATTGCAATAATTATTGTTCCTACAGCAAATTTTAATTATTATTCTCAGTTGCAAAACTATTAAAATAAAAAATCGAAATACGGGCGCGGTATGGGGCGTGGCCAAACATTTTTTCTGTGATGTTTTGGGGCGCATTTCTGTAAAATATATTCAAAATATTTTGATTCTAGCTTTAAAATTGTGCAAATATGCAATACTTATCGATTCAAACTTTCAGGCATATCGATTTTCGCGATTATGGGGGCGTGGAAGGGGTCAACAAATTTTTTTTTTTGAGAAAGGCATTTCTGCATTTTTATCTATGCAAAAGTATATGACTCTAGCACACAAAACATATATACATATCCGATTTTTTAAAGCGAATACCAAGGTCGCAACATTCGGGAGAGGTCGTCAACTCTCTACTTTCTGCGCTTAAAATTTGATATTTTATATGAAAATATCAAGAAAATTAACTAAAATCTCCCATAGAACCCATACTTAACCCAAACTCACCCAAAATACAATTGAATAAAAGTTTAATTTTTATGTAGAAATGTGTTTTCATAAAAATATAGTATAGCCTGTCTGCGAGTCTATTTAATCTTGCCGCTACCCTCGAGTTGCTTTGAGTTTCTGTAATCAAATCAAGCGTTTAAATGATTGCCATCAGCTTATTTTTTGTTGCCCTCGTTTGCCAGCGCTGGAAGGAGTCGTCACATTATCCTGAACCAGTTTCAGACCCATTGCTAAGTAAGAGTAACAGATTTTTCTGACACGCCGCCTGCATAACGTGCATAGCATTTGTTTGAAGTTTTTATAAGCCAAGCAGAGGGAGAGAGAGCGAGAGAGTGGGAGAGGGAGAGGGAGAGAGAGTGCGGCAAATGGAGTTGTGGGAAATGGTTAGCTCAGTGAGTTTGGCAACAAATTGCTTTGGCTACGACTTCGTCCAAGTGACGGCGTCCCTTTTGCCGAAAATTGACTTTGGCAATGAGCACAAGCTGTTGTTTTTGTGTGGGTGACTCCGTTGAGTAGAGAGCGAGGGTGTGGGGTGATGGGTGTGTGTGTGGAGTCTGGGCCTGGGTCTGGGTGCGGCAACACATGTTAACTAATGAGCCAGTTGCACGCTGTGGGGTGGTTCTGTCAACCCACTTTTGTGGTGCGGCATGTCATTCGATATGCTGCGTAATAGCGTATTAAATAGTCTGCTACTATTTGCCAAAGTCATTTCGAGTCATTTCGTTTACGTTTTGGGTTACCAACAAATTTCCAACTGTCCTGGCTGTGGTTATTGTTTTAGGTACCCACTTTGCCCCTCCTCCCGCCTTTCGTTCCTCGCCTGCATTTATTTAGCAATTTGTCATGAATTTATTTTGTAACCAAAGCTGCAAATGATGGTTTTTAATGTTTCTCAATCGTTTTTGCCACAATTCGAGAAATGAAATTCGAGTTATGAACACATTTTGTTGTTATGTTCAAGTGCTTTTTGATTGCCGTAAATGTGGTTCGAGCTGACGAAAAATGTTCGAATTGGATTATTCAAACTTGGCAAAAAGAGAAACCCAATTCAAACTTAAATCATTTGCAGAGCTCCAATTATAAGCAACGCCCAAAGCCATTAAGTCGCTAACAAGAGTCATAAACGACAAGCTAACCAGACTGAAAAGACCAACGCTATACATATATATATATATATATCCTATATATAAGTATGTAAGGATATTAACCCTCGTGTATTCACTGTTTATTTATCATACAATTTGATTTAAAGCGTTCGCGGTTCGAGTAAATAAATAAATAAAAAAAAGCAGTAAAATCGAAATGACAAACAAATGAAAATCAAAAATAAAAAAAAGCAAATGCCGCAAATGTCTGCAGTAATCCACCACCCCCCACACACTCATACACACACACACACACACACACACACACACACAGTCACGCAGGCTGCTCGCGGCAGACAAATGAAATAAAGATAAAAATATTTATAACGTGAAAAATGCCAAAAGTGCTCAAAAGAGTACCAAATGCTGAAGCACAGTATTCACAGTTGATTGCAAGGATTTTCCCGCTGTCTGTCTGTCTGTGTGTGTGTGTGTGTGTGTTTTTTTTCTGTTTTCCATTTGCCGGGCTTTCCCCCATTTTTCGACAAATCAAAAACAGACGAATTTGTTTTGGACATGACACTTAAAAAGTTGCTGCCGGCACAAAGCTGACACGTGTGTGTGTGTGTGTCTGTGTCTGTGTGTGTGCGTGTGTGTGTGTGTGGGGGTTGCTAAAGCGGCAACTCGTTTAGCAAACGCTGCGGATATCATCGCGATTCCTTGAGCTTTGCTTTGTGGATTGATTTAAAAATGCAAATCAGTTTATAGAATTTGGCCTCAAGATGTTTTCATTTCCGCTTTCTGTGTTTGGCAGTTGTTATTGTTGTTGTTGCCGCTGCCGCTGCTGCTTTCTGCTGGTTTGGCATTTGAAGTGTCATTAATGGCAATTAAATTTATAGCGGGCGGATTATGAGGCTGGTAACTGTCACTTGCAGTCCCCCCTTTCTTTCATTTTTTTTTGTTGTCCTGACTGTGGGAACAAAGCCCATATGCAAAGGCCCAAAGGCACTATGATACACTACGAATTTAGCATATCTGAAGTGTATTAGCACATGCTTAAAGCGCTGCACGTGACCTGCATGCAGAGCGGGAAACAACAATCAAACGCACATAAATCGCGAGCGGCAATAAACGCGCGCGCATTTTTCTTCTTCGTTTTTTTTTTGTTATTTTGAACTCAAACCGTTTTCGAGTGCGTTTGTTAAAATCGCAATAAACGTTGCAATGAACAACACTCGAAATGATGAATCACCTGACCGGTTGGCATCAATGCAACCGTTTGTCAACCGCAAGGCACGCGACAAAAGCTGCACCATTCAAGGCGCACTGCACTGGCCGCATATTTATGGCGGTGAGTGTGCAGCAAATGAACAACAACAAATGGCCAACCAAAAAGTGCAGCACGACAAAGGACGCTGGACAAAGCTCTTAAATCATATTGCATACAACTAGGCGCCAGGACACGCGCTGCAATGCAATCCTCAAACACACGCACACATGCACACACACATGCACACACACATGCACATACACTCAACCGTCAGTGTGAGTGTCACTTGAGTGTGAATATCCGCACTCGTTCATCACCCATACTCACACCTACACACACACACACACACACACACACACAGTTAACCACAAACTCTGCCCAAGCACCCCACCGCTCATATAACTGTTAATGGAGCCGGTGTCGCCATCGCCGTCGGCTGGACAACACTTTGTCCTTTGTCCTTTATCCCGGCCAGAGACCAGCCACCAAAAACCTCGGACCCAGGACCAACTGCTGCGATTTGACTGCGAATTTTTCTGACACTTTTTGCACTTATTTTTTATTTTTTTTAAACGTTTCTCTTTTTGATTCCTTTGGCTTTGTTTTTGACGCCGTCCCGTCGACATTTTCATTTTCCCATTTGACAAAGTGCAATTGATAAATGCTTTGATGCTCTCTCTCTTCTCACACAGCTCTAAAGCGTGAGCTGCTTCTGCTGCTATTCTCTGACTTCAAAGATTTATGGCTGAGGAGTGGGCAATAATCATCAAATAATAGTTAGTCCACCAGCTTAACACAGGCTAGAAAAGCAATGCGAAATATTTGAAAATCGTTTGCCAATTTTCATTTTTAAACTTTCGAGTTGCTTGTAAGAAATTTATGAATCAAACATTTTGAGACTTTAACAAAAGTAAAATAAAAGTTAATTCTAAAAAAAATGTCTAAATTAGAAAATTATGTTTGAATTTGAATCAGTATCATATTTACATCATTTGTACATCATATGTAATGTTGATTCATTTTTGAGCACAAAGAAGCTGATAATTCTATGAATAACTATGCTTATCCGAATTATTTATATTTAACTAAAGCAACATATTTTCTATTACTCTCAGTTGAGAAGTTTTAATAATGCATTTTTTGCATATATAATTACAGTTTTATGTAAGAAACTTTCTAACGGAACTTTTCTAACTGGTTCTATAAATAATATCGTAACTTTTCCGCTTGTTAGCTTAATTTCTATAGGAAAACAAAACTGTGCCGTTACTTTAGTTAGTAATCATATATAATCATATATGCACTTCCACTATGCCACGCCCACTTAACACACCATCTATATAATTAACTCTAACTGGACTAAAAATCAGAACAATGCCCGACTTGTATGTATATATATTACCATATATATACATACATATGTACATTAACATTTGCGTTCTGTCATCATCATCTGGCTGGGCATTATATGATCATTAAGCTGAATATGATCGATCGGCGGCAGGCAGCGGCCTGTAAAAAATGGGCGTGACAACGCTGCTGATGATGCAGTTGATGAATTCATGTCTCGCTCTCTGACAAATGCAACTGGACACGCTTATTGCGTAATTATGAAATTTTTATGAATTATATGCAGTTTGGCATTGCATTGAATACGACAGCAGCAGCAGCAGCAACAGCAATAACAAAACAATAACAGAAAAAAAAAGAGCTGCACTAATTTGGCATGAGATTGTCAGCATCATCATTGCCGACGGCTGTTGGCCCCTTCCAACCGTTTACCGTTTACCGCTCACCGCCGGCTGCTGACAACTCGCAGTTGGCCCATTGATTGAGTTGTGATCGATTACATTTTGACAAGGCCAAATTAGTCATGCCAAATTTTCAGCAGCAGCAGCAGCCATGTGAAAATGTCGCTGCGAAAATGTGTTCCAATTGCATTTCCCTCATTTTCAAAGTATTTTTTAAATTAGCAAATAACAAAAGCATAAAGCATGAAGTTAATTTCTATTATGTGGCATATACATATGTGGTATATAATAATTGTGTAAGTCCATAAATAATAACAGTATTTACTAATTCAATACTTGCTCAAGATTTTCGAAAAGATCAAATAAGCTCTTCAATTTTTGGGCTTAAAAAGATCCGTCTTCATCTCTTGAAACACTTTAAAATTTTTATGAATACGAAAAGCTATAAAAAAAAGTTAATTTAATTATGCCGGTTTGGCACAATCAATAAAAGCCAACTCCCCGCATCTCTCGCCCGTTCGCCAGGGAGAAGCCGAAATGAATTTCTTATGGGTCGTTATAATTTCATTATATGTATTTCGGTGGCAACAACAAGCGACCTCTCTCTCTATATATATATATATATATATATATACATACGGCCAAGACAAGCGACTGCGCATTTAAAGGAAGCACGCCCAGACACCCCACCTCCCACCGCCCATTTAGCCCACTACCCCACTACCCCACTACCCCCGTGGCGACCTGTTATGATTCTACTGGCTTCCATTTTGCTCTGCGCAGCCATTGCTGAGAGCTTTTCGCATTTTAAGGGCGGAGTTTTATTTATCCCCGCTTTATGGCTTTCATTTTTTATATGCAGTCGATTTTGTTGTTCTTTTTCCCATATTATTATTATTGTTGTTGTTGTTGTTGTTGTTGTCTTTGCTGATTTGAAAAGTTTTTAAAAATTGTTTATGCTCGGTTAAAAATCATTTTTATAATGACATAATTTTAAGTTTATTATGAGCTCGTCTCCGAGCAGTTTATTGATTTTTACTCGACGCTTGTTTATGGCCAACGGATTGGTTACGCCAAATTGGCACCGTTAAGGGGCGAAAGTTTTGAGAAGTTTTTTTAATGGGTTGAAAGATAGTTGAAAATGAGGTAAATTTTTTTGAATGTGGCTTGAACAGAGAATTAAATTTTGCGCAGGGAAAGAAATGAAGAGAGATCGAATTACAATATTAGTAACTGGATAGTTGGCTATTATTATTGGGTCAAAAGTTGATATTTTGTGTGATTTCGGATTTTGTTTTTCCTGAACATTTCTGAACTCACCTGAGAATCCTTTAGGCCCAGTCGCTCCGCCAGTTTCTTGCGATCTGGCTTGCTGATATATTTCTGCTGCTGGAAGCGCTTCTCCAGACCCTTCCGCTGGGAGTCTGCATCAAAAGAACAACAGTTATAAATGTCGCCCGACCGCAAAGAAGCCCACACTACAAACCTGAGAAGACGGCACGCCGCATCATGCCTCTGCGTGGCTTGCCACGTGTCGAATGCGCCCAGGGGAAGCCCTGGCCCGGCGGCAGGGGAAACACTTGGGCGCCAACTGCAATTAAACATATATTTTGAGTGGCGGGGGTGGTGGTGGTGGTGGTGGTGGTAATGGTGGTGGTCAGAGCGATTAGTCGAGGGGAGCGATTTGGGGTATGGGGGAATTGCATTTTGGAGCCCGGTCAGCAAACACTTGTTAATGAGCGCCACGGGGTGTCCAACTGGTTGGCAGTAATTATGGGGCATTAGAATGTGGCAACACACTCACCACTCATGTAGGGATTGCGACAGTGCGCCAGCAGCGAATGCAAATGCGGATGGTTGAGGGTGTGGGGCAGAAAGGGCGTCGGCCGGCTGGGCATCGGCTTGGCAATCACCGGATGTATGGGTCCTGGCGGCGGTGTTGGGAGCGCCGTTGGTGGCCCTCCTGTTGCTTGTCCGCTCAACAGTTGTTGTTGTTGTTGATGTTGCTGTTGTTGTTGTTGTTGTTGCAGCTTTTCTTGCGTTAATCTTCGATTGTTGTTATCCTCGTTGGTGTCGTTGCCGATTTCATGCGGTCGACCATCCAGGACACTGTTGTTGTTGTTGTTGTTGTTGTTGCTACTGTTGCTGCTGCTATGGGAATTGCTGTTGGCGTTGTTGCTGTGATTGTTGTCGCTATCACTAATTGTGCTGCCAGGTGACGACGAGGATGCGGCCGTCGTTGCTGCGGTTTGCGGTTGACAACTATTGCCGTGGTGTTGCTGCTGATGCTGATGCTGCTGCTGATGCGTTAGAAATGCGGGATGCGGAAAGTGTGCATGGGCATGATGATGCAGTGGATGGGACAGTGCCAGTGGCGCCTGCCCCACCAATACCTGATGGTGTTGCTGATGCTGATGCTGTTGGTGTTGCTGATGATGCGGATGCGGATGGTGATGATGCGTTGGCGGCAGCGAATGCTGCTGCTGCTGCTGTGCATGCTGGTGATATTGATGTGTGTGATGTTGCATAAAGTTCTGTTGTAGATAAGGCCATATATGCTGCGGCTGCATAAACTCTGCGAGCGAGAAAAGAAGTGTAGTTGAAATATTGAATAATTAATAAATGTATATTATAACAGGGCGATTATAATGAACAAATATCGCTAAAATTAATAGGATATTGGCTGTCAAAGATTAATGCCTGGAAAATCTTGCAGTTTATTCAAGATTACCCATACTACTTATATTTTGTAGTTTGTGCAATAATTGGAGTTTAAAAAGTGCTTGATCATGGATTGTTAACTACTATATATACGTTTTGAACTGATAACGAATATCAAATATAACCTAACCTAACCTATAACCTTACCTAACCTAACCTAACATGGTATTAAAGGTAGTAAATATGTAAATTATTATTATAATATATACTACAAGTAATTATAATAATAATTTAACAAATATTGATATTAACCCACAGTTTAACACTCGTATTTAAAGATCAGATAAAAGTTAACGGCCACTTTAAGCTGTTTGTTCCCAGGCCCATCAAAATAAGCCCCCGCAAGCCGATAAAGCTTTACACATATTCCCATATTATCAGTCTCAAACATCTTGTTTGGGAAATCAACCCTTTGTATGTACGTGTGTGTGTGTGTGTGTGTGTCTTGACTTGGCTCCACAGCAGATGCTGCTGCTTTGAAGTGTCAAACTGGCATAATTAAACAGCTCGCAGCTCCCAATGCCATCCAGCAGTCTGTACCCTCCCCCCACCACCACACACATAGCTGCCAACACATTGAAAACTTTGAACACACACACAACAACACACACACACACCTTGAGAGCAGACACCAAAGCCAACGCCTTCATTTTGCGATTTGAGTTCATGTGGAAAACAAACAAAAGTTTTGCTCCTTTGAATTTAGAGCTGTGGCGGAGCCTGGGGAAAGATTTTGGCGCTTTGTGGCTGCATTTCAATTTCTAATTAAACACCGAAAAGCAGCAGACGCCACACGCACACCCACACACACACACACACACACAGGCACTCACACACAGGCACAGACTGACAGGCGCTGCAGGATATGTTTTTAATTCGATTAGAGCGACTGAAACAATTAACGTATTAACGCCTCTTTAGTTCGCTTTGTGTTTGCTAGTATGTGTGTGTTTGTGTGTGCGAGTGTGTGTGAGTGTGTTGTGTGTGTGAATGTGTCTGCGCGTGTTGTGTGTGCGTTTAATTTGTTGCTGTGAAATCTTATGGCGAAAGTTTTTGGTATCCGTCGGCCATTTGCATTATACGTGTGTGTGTGTGTGTGTGTGTTGGTGTGTGTGTGTGTTAGCCACATGTGTGCCTAATGAGCGCACAAATTAAGTTATAATTGTTTGGATTGTTTGTTTGGGCTTTTCGGCGGTTTTTCGGCACTTTTGCATCTGTGCCAAAAATTATTGTTGGCAAAAAGTTGTTTGCGCATTTTGTTTATAGCCCAAAAAAGTTAATTTGCGGCTATGCTAAATGGAATTATGCTGCAATAACATTTATGCCCAATTAGTTTCGGGTCAATTAGTTGGACTACTGGAAGCTAACTATTTAATAGATAGCAAATTGAAAAGAATTTTGAGAGCAATTCGAATGCAATTAAGATATGTCTAAAATAATGCCCTAAAAGTTCCTGCTTCTTGTTTAATAAGCAATAAGAAAAGCCACACAGACAACATTCGAATCAAACAAAAATTGACTTTCTGTTTACATTTAAGTAAAAAAACTTTTTTTTCCTAGCATAGATATTACAAATGAATATACTTCTACATACTATTCAAAAAGGAGGCATTATATGTGTGTTTTCTGACATTTTGGTGGCTATAACAAGCATATTCATTTCTGGTATAATATTTATCCGACGGATAAAACAAGAATCTTAATAAGCTGATTCAAAATTAATTTTAATTTTATTAAATAACAATTTTAAATTGTTTTTTTTGTAATGAAAAGACTATAGCAACAGATATTAATCAATTTTGCAAATTAAATATTGACATGTTTTCTAAAATATTTCTTTTTTAATCAGAAACTGACAACAAAAATTTATAATGTGTAATCTTTGCAAACTAGTCAGTATTATTTGATTATTGCTTTCAAATATATTTATGTAACCCTCATATTTTTTGGTAGCAGTTGATTTGCAATCTGTGCCACGCTTTGCTCATCAAATTCAAACGAAAATACCCCAAAAAACGGTTGATAACATTAAATCAGATAATCTCATAAAAAAAGGTGATAAAACACAATAAAACGCGCATCGGCCCACTCATTAATAATGAAACACACATAAAATCCCACAAGTCCTGGCAACACAGCAAAGGCCAAAGAATTTGCCAATTCACATGCTAAAAAAAAAAACAAAAAAAACTGAACAAAATGCGGCGCAGTTACATTGACTGATAGACAATTAGTCACGCCTACTTTTTGGTTAGGCAACTGCAAAAAAACAACAAAAAATGTTGCACAACCCTCGTGCTGGTAAGCAGCACGCGCAGCCGCAAACGCGCCAGGACGCGCCAGGATATAGAAAACGGAACTGGGAACTGGTTTATGCACATTTGGTTCGGGCGCCGACTGCCGACGGATTTGCTGAGGCTCAGCAACAATAATTTAAACATGATTAGGCTTGGTTGTGTTTTTACAGTTGTGCCAGGCCGCCTCAAGGGCTTAAAGAGCACAATAAAAAAAGATAAAAAAAACGGCGATCGAGGCGATCCTTTGTGTGTGGAACTTTTCGCTCGCATTCATTTGTGGCACAGTTGTTATTCTTTTGGCTTTTCATATTGCAATTGTATTTAGATTTTGGTATTTTGAATTTTTCGGTTGTTGATGTTTGGCATTAGCCACGGCAAATTAATTGCCAAGCCGCGTTTATTATGATTTTGGCCCTTTACCGTTTCTGACGCGGACTCCTTCGCGGGTGTCGCCCAGAATGGCGGATACGCTGAACTTGAGTACGGGCTTGCTGTTGTTATCCTTGAGTATGGTGGTGCCGCCGGTGGTGCTGTTGCCGCTCTCCTTCGGCTCCACTTTTGGCAATTTGATCGCCTCTCGCTTTGGCTGCTCCAGCTCCAGCTCCTCGTCCAGCTCCTCCTCGTCCAAATGGGGCGTCTCAACGCTATCGATGTCAGCGACAATTTCATCCTCGTCCTCATCGTCCTCGTCATCATCCATTTCCATTTCCATTTCCGTCTCCTCGATGCTGTCAACACTCTCCGCCCGATTCTCGCGGCACTTATCACATTTATAGCCGCGTTTGGCACAGTTGCAGTTGCACAACAGTTCGCCGGATGAGCGCTCCTCCGGCGCTGGTTCGCCCTGGCCGCGGCTGAGCAGCATCTCACTGAGGCTCGACTTTAGCTGACTCTCGCTGTAGCTCTGGGCGCGCTGGGCATGCAGTAAGCTGTCCACCAGAAACGCCGTCGACATCACGTGCCGTTCGCTCTTAGAACCTACTCGACAACTACAACGACAACGACAACGACAACTGTCTGATTCTGTGCGCTTGGCCAGTGGTGTGCGCGTCTCGTAACCGTCGAGTGCTCGATTCGTACTGAATCGCAGGACCAACTGTCTGGCGCCAGCTCCTGCCTCGCGATGCGTCGCAGCAGCGCCGCAATTTAGGGGTTGCTCAGCGATGGTTGGTCTGTTTCTCCTGCCCAGTCGCTGCTCGCAGCGCTCAGTTCGTTTATGTGGCACGTGACGGCCTCCTTATGTGTGTGTGCCTGTGTGTGTGCGTGTGTGTGTGTTTATGTGCACGCACACATATACACAAATCTCTGCACTTAGCTCTCTTTGTATGTGCCATTGTTGTGTCCTGTGGCGCCTTGGCTGGCTCTTCTGTTCCGTTATTGTTGTACGCTTTTTATTTGATTTTATTTGTGTGAAAACAATAAAAATTTAATTTTCTTGTTTTGTTGCTTGCCCTGAACTGCTCTCGTGTTTGTCGTTGCTTCCTTTTTCTTTTCCTTGTATTTTTTTTTATTCTTTGTTTGCCTCCATTTTGTTGCTGCTGGTTGCTGGTTGCTGCTCTCTTCGGATGATCCTTTGCTGTGTGCTGGCAGCCGGAGCACACTGTGCTATGCGCACAGTGGGCTGGATAACAGATTTATGTGTGTGATTTTTTTTTAAACTACTATTTTCTAAATTAATCGGAAGTATATCTAAATTTTTTGCTTTTCAATTGTATTTTATTATAATTTTTATTCTTTAGATTTTAAAAGAAAAGTTACAAACCTAATTGGATAGAGAGAGAGAAAGAGAGAGAGATAGATAAAGAGAGAGAGAGCGATGAAGCAAGTTAGACTTATCAGTGAAAAAGAAAGTTAATTTTAAATTTTTTTTTATTTTTATCAAAATTCTACAAGCAATTTGAAAAAGAAATACAAAAATTATTATACTTTATAAAATATAAAATATAAAATTTGAAGAAAACAATTTCGAATTTTAAAATATTATTAAAATTCAAAATATATATAATAATTATTCAAATTATTAAATTGATTGCTATTTATTTTAAGACTTCCATTTTCATTCTTGATATTCTTTATAGAACTATAAATTCTTTATTTATAAAATACTTATTTTATTTTAGCTACTTTATTTTGTAAATTGAATTTTTAATCTAAGCTGCAATTGCAAGTTGGCCGCATGAAAAATGCTGAATCATTTGGGCAACCAAACTTGGCCAGAAGTTGTCGTTGTCCACACGCAATTTGTTGCAGCAGTTGACAACGTTTGGCAAACAAGCACCAGGAGTCAGTAGATTAACTTTTATTATGACCGCAAATTAGTTGTCCTCGGCGCGTTGATGACGACAATCGACAATGATGACTTATTTACTAGACGGGGAGTCAACAGCAACAGCAACAACAACGGCAACAACAACAACAACAACAGTTTTACCAAGTACATAGAGCAGAGTTGGCCAACTGACAGGCTTCTCGTCCTGCTCTGCGTCTGTTTGGCTTATATAAGCTTAGAAACTGGCTGTGCTTGTCCTTTTGACTTTTATGTGTGCGCCACTCTATTGTACACACACACACACACACGCACACTAATACACACACGCACACGCACCAATACAGAGAGACATTGAGAAAAGCAACCCTTGTTGTGGCTTTGCTGAGCAGCAAACGAAAAGTGCAAGTGGTCGTCCTGTTGCCCCTGCCATACTCTGCTGTGGGCGTGGCCTCACTCGAATTGGAAACTCATCATCAACGTAGCGGAGCACTCTCAGCGCCAACAATAAGAATAAGGATAACAAAGCACAATCATATATGTAAGTACTACTATATATATATATATGTGAGTGTGTGTGTGTGTTTGTGTTATCCTGGCATTGTTTTGCCAGCCTTTTTGCGCCGCCATTTGTGGGTTCTTGCTTTCAAAAGGATTACTTCGCATCCTGCCGCTGCCTGCGCTGCTTTTGCTGCTGCTGCTGCCAGCGAGTACATAAAACATGCTCATATAAGCGTATAAATATGTGATAATAATGATTAAAAGTTCTCATCATGCCAAGCCATCATCATTTATGCAAAGGATTTCCACCATGTGCCCTGTATACGTATCTCGTGTATCTCTCTTTCTCTCTGTGTGTGTGTTTGTGTGTTTGTGTGTGTGTGTCCTTACATTTTTATTTGGCACCAAAGCTATGCGTTGCCTTCTGCTTTGCCATGTGGGTGGATTTGAGTGGTTTTTTCTTTTTTATTTTTTGGGACTCGCCAGATAGCGCTTAACCAGATGATTTCAATTTTCTACGATTTGGTACTTTGCCAGTTGTCACTGCGAATGCTTAACTATATACACACACATGTGTGTGTGTGTGCTTGCCATTATATGAGGACAATTATTTGATAAGTGGACTGAATGTGCAGCAGCTCAAATTCTCCTGTCGCGCTTCTTGACAAATGAAAGGACTCGCAATTCACATTCTGTTCTGGCGGTTGGCTCCCACCGAAACCCAAACCACAGGCAAGCAAGTGTTAAAGACAAAGTTTTAATTGTTTTTTTCGGCGAATATTTGAATTTTGTTTTGTTCTGTTTTGTTTTGTTTTTTTTTTGTTGTTGGCTGCCAAAGTGTTTGCTGAATTGGAAATATGTTAATTTATTTCAGTTTTGTGCTCTATTTAAATTTTGTTTGAGCTTTTGAGGCTTTTGTCGGTGTCATTGTGTTGTTGAGTGTGTGTGCGAGTGTGTGTGTGTGTGTGGAGGCCATTGTTGCCATTTTTGGTTATAAGGGCGCTTTGACATTATACTAGATAATGAGCCACTTGTTATATTGTTGATAACAACTTTATTCACAACATTTTGATAGCTGTTTAAAAACCAATTTTTAAGTGAATATATATACAAAAATTGTGGTGGCTTATTTACTTATTTTTTGTTAATATTCAAATTTGATTTATTTAAAAAATATGTGATTTTCTAAAGGATTAAATTTGATGCTCACTCTAAAAGTTCAAGTTATCCGACTAAGTATTCACATCAATATATCCCTTTCAGGTAATCCGCATCGACATCGACATCGTGTTCATCTTTGAAGCTGGCTCAAAGACTTTGTCAACTTTGGGGCTTGTCAAAGGGCGGGCTGGGGGCAACAGGGACTGGGTGAAAATGCCAATGGAGTGGAATTGACAGCCGCATCATTATATGGATATCATTATCGTGTACTCGCATCGTGTGTATCGGCACGAGAGCGACTACAATGGATGCCGATTGCACGCAGAGTCGCAGAAAAAAAAAATACAAAAAAAAAAATAAATAATAATAATAAGAAGAAGGTTAAATGTCACAAGATGCTGCACGCGGGTGTAGCAGACAAGCTGGCGGCGGCAGCGGAGGAGGCGGGCAGGCGAGCATATATGTATGTTTGGTTGAGGGCGTGGATGGGCAATATAATAAAGCGCAAACATTTATACACGACACTCGATGGGAACGATATAGAAAAGAGAAGCAGTCGACCAGACCGGAGCAGTTCATGAGCCACGACAACCGCCGCCAAGTCAACTGTCGATATCAGCTGCTGCCGGGCACCGCTTCGCCCACCGCCCACCGTCACCCCCCAGCCCCAGCGGCTTGCCATGAAATGAATGCGAATTCTGTTTGCTATCGATTTTCAGCAGAACGTTTATTATTTTTATTATATGGCAAATACGCAGGGTGGCTGGCAAATTATGGGCTTTTCATAACGTTAACAGTCGCATAAATACGCTCTTTGTGTCAACCAAGTAGAAAAAATGCGATAAAAGATTATAAAGTGTGTGTTGGTTGGTTGGTCGCTTGGCTCTGGATATCGCCGGATTCACTGGATTCACTGGATTCACTCTGGCTATGCCTTTGGCACAGTCTGTCAGGCTGGCTGGCGGGCAGCGAGTGCCCGGTGTGGGTGTGGGTCGTGCTGGGGGCGGTGCTACTCGCTTTGGCGGCGACATCTGTTTCCGACATCTTTTAATAAAATTTTCATCTTTATTACGAAACGATTGTTTTATGTGCCCCGGCGCACAGTGCCCAGCTAGCGCCAGTCACTACTTAAACTAGACGTGTCCTGCCACGCTGGCAGGAAGTCCTTCTGCGGCTCGCGCTGCTCAGCTGAGCCTCTCTCTCTCTCTCTGGCCAAAAGGAAGTAATTAGAATGAAGCGATTTTTAGTTGCCAGCGACGCAAAAGTTCGCTAAGTTTTGTTTTTTGTTTTTTTGCTCTCTTTTGATTTTATTTTTATTTGGCTTTCATAAAAGTTTTCGTCCAAGTTCATGGACTTCACTCCATGAAAATTTAATTTTATTTTATTTTTCCGCTTTTCGCATATGAAAATTTATTTATTTTTATACTCGTTCACGAAGTGAAAGAGTATATTGGTTTTGTGCAATGTGTCCGTCTTGCTGTCCGTCCGTCCGTCTGTCCGTCTGTCCGTCTGTCCGTCTGTCCGTCTGTCCGTCTGTCCGTATGAACGCAATTATTTTCGCCGCTATTGAAGCTAGAGACTTGAAATTTTGGATATATACTCGTGTGTACCCGCGTCAGATAAAGTGTTAAGATTTTGAGCTCCGCCCACTGGGGGCGTGGCAAACCGATAACACCTAAAATCGCATATTGCTAAAGTCCACAATTTTAAAGCTAGAGTCACCAAACTTGGTATGTATATAGCTGGTGACCTCCCAAAAAGATTGCGACCTTGATATCCCGGCTACGCCCACTATAACGCCCCCCAGCGCCCCCGCTCTCAAAAATCGGATATGCATATATCTCCCACAGTTTTTGAGCTAGAGTCACCAAATTTTGCATATACATTGCAGGAATGCTCCCCAAATATTAAAAAAAAAGTTTTTTGGCCACACCCTCTCCCGCCCCCATAATCGCGAAACCGATAAACCTGAAAGTTCAAATCGATAAGTGTTGCATATTTGCACAATTTTAAAGCTAGAGTCACCAAACTTGGTATGTATATAGCTGGTGACCTCCCCCACAGATTGAGCCTTTGATATGCCGGCCACGCCCACTAGAACGCCCACCAGCGCCCCCGCCCTGCAAAATCGGAAATGGCAATATCCCCAACAATTTTTAAGCTAGAGTCACCAAATTTGGGAGATATATTACCAGAATGCTCCTCCATACATCACAGGAAAAAATTTTTGGCCACGGCCTCTCCCGCCCTCGTAATCGCACAACACGTTATATATGGCAGTTCCAATCGATAACAAGTGTATATATCCCACAATTTAAGCGATAGAGCCACCAAATTTGGTGTGTAGATAGCTGGTGTCCTGCCCCACAAATTGCGATCTTGATATCCCGCCCACGACCACTAGAACGCCCAACGCCCCTCCCTAAAAAATCGAAAATGCCTATATCTCTCAGAGTTTTTAAACTACAGTCAGTTAATTCGGGATTATATATAGTGGGAAGCTCCCCCAGAAGTTACAGAAAAATATTTGCGGGCAGTACCCACCCCCCCCCCCCCCCCTTCCGCCCCCGCAACCCGCGAAAATCTATATCTCGTACAGTTTTAAAGCCAGAGGCACCAAATTTAATATGTAGATAGCTGCTGACCTCCCCCAAAGATTGCACACTTGACATCCCGGCCACGCCCACTATAACGCCCCAAACGCCCCCGCTCCGCCGGAAATGCCTATATCTCCCACAGTTTTTAAGCTAGAGTTACAACATTTGGTGGGTAGATAGCTGGTCACCTCCTTTAAAGAGCGGAACAAAATGTTGCCGACGACCACCCCCACCCGCACTCCCCACTCTCCCCCACCCCCAGCAACACACAAATTGCAAAATACCGAAATTTTATTTTTTAAAATAGCAATATTTACGAACGTGAACGAGTATAACGCAGTCGGTAACGCCCGACTGCAACGTTCTTACTTGTTTTTTTTTAATGTTTACAATTTTTGTCAAAAGTGGACAATAAACATACGCTTGTGCTGAAATAATTGCGCATTTAATTGCTTAATTTATGAATATTGCACAATGAATACATATTTATTTATGGCCTGTGTGTGTGGTTTCGGTTGCGGTTTCCGAAGTGGTTTCGTACAATATTTAAAGTGTTGTTAATACGATAATGTGGCCAGTTGAGTGGCACGTAAAATTGAACTGCAAGTTGGCAAAGATTTATGAACAAACGCTTCAAATTAAGAACCAAATAATTAGCTGGTCTGTTTCATAAATACGTTTACACATTTCTATGCTTAGCTTAGATACTAATAAAAACGAAAAGATAATTTTAATTTTTGAAAAATATTTCCTTTGCACCTGTCCCAACTGTTCCTTTTTTTTTGCTGTCATCAATAATTAAATTTCAATACAGAGCAAAGCATTTCATGGTCCAAATTAAATTATAAAAAGCTCAAACTAGTTTTTTACACCAAATTTAAATGGGATTTTTTTTCAGTAGAAATTTCGCTGTTCATGACCTATGAGTAGACGTATAAAGGGTACATTTTACAATATTTATTTTTTCGGTTTTTTTTTTGTTTTGTTTTTTTTTTTTGTTTGTTTTAAAGCAGCAACGCAGAATTTTGCATTGATGTTCGCATGAAGGCGCAGAATAAACGAAGCGAAAAATTTGCATGCCGCTATTCCCATTTTTTTTATGGGCACCTGCCGCCCCCCTTTGACCAACAGCAACATCAACAGCAACAATGGACGGGAGAGCATTAAATAAATAAACAAGCTACGCGGTTGCTTTAATGAATAAAAACAGGGCAGAGCAAGAGAGAAATAATTGTTTATAAAAATAATAGTAATAATAATAGGAATATTGACGCAGACGCGCAGTAGTTGTTAGCAATTAATATTTTTATTGCATACAAATTGCATAATTAGTCAAAATTAAATGGCAGGCCAAAGGAATTCCAAATTGAAAGGGATGCGCACATTAAAGGGAACACAAGGAGTCAGGGGGAAGTGGGTTGGCTGTGGCAAGCAGACGAATGTGTTGTTGTGATTAATAAAATTACACGAAATCACAGCAACAGCAGCAGCAGCAGCAACACACAGTCAAATTTGACAGCTCGAAACAATAACAACAACCCAGCAGCAACAAGAACAACAACAACAACAACAGTAAACACTCGCTAAGGGTTGATGTTGTTACCTTTTGTATGCTCCGGCAAATTTGGGCGTTAAATAAAAAGGCGCATCACTTGACGCCGCGGCTGCTAAATGTGGCAGGAACAAGGCGCAGGCAAAGACAGCGTCAGCAGCAGCAGCAGCAGCAGCAGCGAAAAAGGACACAAGGATCGGGACTGAACTGCGCCCTGCTATAGTTACGGCCACTGGCGTTTGTTTGTTGCAGCCTTTAAGGCGTAAGTTGCCACAAGATGTTGCAAAGCGACGGCGACGGCAACGTGTGAACAATTTGGGCAAAAGAAGACATTGCCGCTACTTGACTCGTCGCAGCAGAAGTGGCAGCGAGGGTAGGCATCTTGAGGCGAGACTTTAATTAATTTTTATGTTTGCTGTCGTCTGTTGTTGCCCCTTTGTCTGCGCCTGAGTTATGTGACTCGCTGTGGGCTTTGGCCGCATTGTGAAGTGCAACCCAAGACAGCTCCGCAGTTCCCAGTTCGACGTGGTCAGGCGTAAGTAACTCGAAAATTTATGTAGTGTTTTATAATGTCACACACGGGCATAACTGTTGAATTCTGCCAGTGTGTGTGCACTGGCAAATAATTAGTCAAAATTTCATATAATTTATGAACCTACGTAGAAACTGTTGCAGATCTGATAAAAGTAATCGAGACATGCATTCAGGCATTTATCTAAGGACATTTCTCTTATTTGGAACATGAAATCTGTCAAAATCACGTTGAAGAATAACGTGCATTGTGCATTTTATTCTTAAAAAACACTGGATTATCTTCTTATCTTAGCATCATCAAGCATGTACTCCCCCTTATTGATTTTCAAAAAAATTTTTTTTCAAAATTTAGAAATCCAAATTTATATGTTTAATCGATTGCATTTGTCATAATTAGTATAAAAAACAACATTTAAGTAGATTCTGAGGGGGTCAAATTTTTGGTCAAAAATCATTTCAAAATTTACAAAAATTTTGACAAGTAAAGTTCTCGGATCCCTAGCTCCCATATTTCAAACCCACATAACTTTGTCAAAACTGAACCGATTTTCAAGCTTGTTGCCATTTTGATCATGATTTTTCATTTATATCGATTTTATGTTTAAAATATATGAATTTTTGAAAAAAAAATTTTTTTGATTTTTTTGAAAAAAGCAAGGGGGGCCCTTGTTCATTTTCAAAAAAAATTTTTTTTTTAATTTAGAATTTGAAATTTATATGTTTAATCGATTGCATTTGTGATAATTAGTATAAAAAACAACATTAAAGTCGATTCTAAGGGGGTCAAATTTTTGGTCAAAAATCATGCCAAAACTTACAAAAATTTTGACAAGTAAGGTTCTCGGATCCCTAGCTCCATATTTCAAATTCTCATAACTTTGTCAAAAATGAACCGATTTCCATGCTTGATGCCATTTTGATCATGATTTTTCATTTATATTGATCTTACATTTAAAATATTTAATTTTTGAAAAAAAAATTTTTGTTGATTTTTTTTGAAAAAGGCAAGGGGGGACCCTTGTTCATTTAAAAAAAAAATTTTTTTTTAATTTAGAATTCCAAATTTATATGTTTAATCAATTTTATTTGTGATAATTAGTATAAAAAACAACATTAAAGGCGATTCTGAGGGGGTCAAATTTTTTGTCAAAAAACATGCGAAAACATACTAAAATTTTAACATGTCAAGCAGTCGGAAACATAGCTCATATATTTTGAATTTCTAGAATTGTGTAAAAAGGTAACCGATTTTCATGTTCGATGGCATTTTTATCATGGTTATTTCTGTAGATTAAATTTAATATTAAATTATATGCACTATTGAAAATAAAATATGTTTGCACTTTTGTTACTGCACTTTGGTAAAATACAGAAATACCCTGACCCTTGGGGTGCATCGAAATTATAGCTACTTATGATTTCCAGACTTTATTCAGACAGATTCAGTAATAGGCAAGGACTTGATTGATTGCATTTCAGCTCTCGTTCTGGCAGTTAGTGTTAGAGAAATAATTTCATAACTAGTTGTCGCAGCTTATGAGCGTATTGAATGCCATATGACGCACCCGCACAAGCCGAACCCCTCAGCCCCCCCACCCCCTCAGCAACTGAAAGTAGCATCAATGTAACGCTTAGTTAGGTAACAGATTGCGCTGAAATGTGTCGTATGCAAAGACTGAAGGCAGGACAAAGGATAGTAATGAAAACGAAACTGATTTAGGGGATGCCTTTCATTTAGATGCGCCTCGAAAATAGCGAAAGGGTGGCGGAACATGTCATATGTGGGCCATAATATTAGATATATAGAGCAATAGAGCTGCATCCTAAATGCGATTAGCTGGCGCAATAGAAATGAAAATGAAAATCAAATTCGTTCTGGTCACGTGTTGGACGCTGCTTAAACGGGGCTTAAAAAGGACAAAACGGAAATTATGAATAGATTATTCATGGCATGCATTCAAAACTAATTTGCAACTTAAAAAGAAAGCAAAAAAAACAAAACATCAAGAACATTTTAAAATTGTAATTAACTAGCTGCCAGAGCTTTGGAGTGAAACACTGCGGCCTGAGGCCCAACATTTTTAATTAATCCGGTAAACGAATCTCGGCCACTTTGCATCCGCTGTCCAAGGGCTGAATTCCTGATGGACACTTGGCGTCTGTTTCTGAACGGCAGCAACATCGGAGCTGCTGTCCATTTTCGCAGCTGCATCTATCAGGCTTCAAAGCGCATCAGGCGTTTTTGCAGCAAACGCAACAATTTAATTTGATGTTGCATTATATTTGTATTTTATTTGCATAGATTCAGTTATATGTATTCTTTTTTTTTGTTGTTATTATTTACATTCATGCAAAATATTTGTTTGTTTATTTTCATTTGATTGACATTTTAAGGGAGCAAAAAAAAGGGTTTCATTTACATAATTAATAAATTTTGCGGCGGAATTCAATTAATATTTGCTTGGGATGTTTGATTTGCATTAATTGTACTGACAACATAACTAGGAGAAAAAGATGTTCAGCGTCCAATTAGAGCACAGATATTGAATATATATATATATATATTTCTTACTTGTGCTTATCGTAGCTATAGCTAGAGCACTCTAAACATAACTGAGCATATAGATACACACATAAATATATAGCTATATGTACGAACATCGGCAGGTCAGTCGCATAGTTCAATTAAAGCATATTAAATGTAATAAAGTTCAGGAGCGCTGCAGGGGCTTTGGGCGCTTCAATATGAAAATAAACAAATAAAATGTATTTTTATTATTATTATTGTTAATCATTTTGTTTATATTTATATTAATATTATTATTACAATTTTTAATTGAAATTTTTTCTTTTAATTTGTTTAAATATTTATATTAAAATTTCAGTCTATTTTCCGCCAGAATCCGCTCCTGTGAAAGTCACTTAAGCTGAATTTCTTGCGGCAAAGAAATCTGAATTTGAACTGGAGCTCTCTATAAAACAGTTGAAAATGAGAAGTCGTGAGATCATGTCAAATATATATGCCTGCCCGTGGAAATGTTAAAAACGCAGCTCGTATTAAATATGCAAATTTATTGGAAAAATGTGTCCCACTCAATTACAATACGAATGAAAACTTAATAAACAATTGGGGTGTATGTGCACGTGCAAAAACCCAAACACTATTATGCAATAATTAAATAACAATTGAAGCATAATTAAATAACGGCCATGTTGAAAGCGCTGAGAGAGTTAATTATATTAAGCGCAGGAACTGGCGATGGGTGAGTGCGAGTGTGTGTGTAGGGTGTGTGTGGCAATTGAATGCGTGATTGAGTGGCAGCAAGTGCAAAAAGTGCAATAAATAAAACGGGTTTGTTAACGCGCGTTTTGCTACGTTTTATGACCTACACTGGCGACGCCGGGCAGATTGGCTTTTAACCTTACAGGGCAGAAGGTTGTAAATTTATTTGCATTGCATTTCATTTTTATTTACACGTACACGTATGCAGAAACCCTAATTAATTATTGATGCATTTACACCATTTGCCCATAATATGATTTAAAAGGGTATCATTAAGTTTTAATAGTGGCTTATCAAGTTGTGTGTTGCAACAGAATTGAAATACACATTTCAAAACTATATATTACATATTGGCATTACCTACGTCAACTTTTTAATTATATTATTATTGGTCCAACCGGACTAGGCACTTATGATGATTAGTTAATTAATTATCCCAGCGCAAAACAATAACAGATACTGGAAAACTTTTGTTTGAAAACAAAACAAATAAACAAGGCATTAGAAAATGTTAGATTGCAATTAAATATGCAGCTAATTCTGTAAATCGTTAGTTTTGTGGACTGATCAGCGATCAGAGTAAACCGTTTTAGACGCTTTAATATTTGTATAATACAATGCGAATATACTAATTAAGTTGATTTATGTGCGGCAATTAAACAATAGCAATCATATTTGTTTATTTCGTATATTCGCCAGCGAAAACATATAATTACAGCCCAAAGGTATACAACATTTTTGTGGGCTGCTTATTAACATAATGGCGCATAGTTAACATACCAGGGAACATAACGATAACAGCTATGTTAATTTCAACTGATATACAAAAATTTCTGTCTACAAAATGTGAATTTTTTATAAAAAGTAATTATTATTAAAAAACAAATGCATAAAATGTTGGTGGTTAAGTAATATCAATTATTTTGAATGTGTAAACAGATGCGACAGATAGTGCGGCCTAGCTTTAAAAATAGGGTGCGGCCAGAATGTCAAGTAGAAAATAATAACAAACAACAACAGCAACAGCAACAGCAGAAACTTAAACTATCCTTCACACTGAGAGTTGAATCACCTGAACGAAGTGGGTCTGGGTACATAGCCTGTTAAAGATCGTAAGATCAAATGGCATCTCATTGCCAAGCGAATCGGAAATCAAGCAAGCAACACTTGAGATATGACCTAGCAATATATATATATATATATATATATATATTTAATATTGTATAAAGATATTGCCAAAAATTATGGAATGAAGTGCAATAATTTTTACATGTCTTTCAATTACTCAAACGTAAACGGGTTTACACAGCAGACAACAGACGGCAGACGGCCGGACGGCCGGCCAGGTACAACAATAGTCAACGTTAAATTCGACCTGGTCTTATGTGGTCGTAATTCACAGACGGCTGGCTTAGAAGCAATCCGTAATTTGGGGAGTTTACACAGCATTTACGTCGATTTCTTCACTTAATTTTTAGCTTTTGTTGTTTTCAATTATTTTATACGAAGGACAAAGGCAAAAGCTATATTTTGGTTGTGTGTGGGTGTGGGTGGGGGTGGGGGGTTGGGGGGAGTTTAACGTTTCTGCATTAATGCCTGCGTCTGATATGCAAAATCTTGGAAAAGTTTTCATCGTTAACGTGGCGCGCAATAAAGGCGTTGGCATGGAAATAATTACCAGCAGACTTTGAACAATATGTAAAGAATCTTCAAATTCAAAATACAAATTCAAATTACATTTCGTGCTTCAGCCAAGAACATACTTTTATTTGGTGTAACATATATACATATGTAATTTTAACAATCTCATCTTTAGGCATTCTGCCTCGAAACTCGAAATTGTTGTCGCTGATGTGGCAATAATTACCATCGCATTTTTGACAATAAGTAAATAATCATTTATTACTTTATTCGAGAATATGCTTTTATTTGGTGTAACATGTACTTGTACATTTTTTACAAGCGGCTGTTAAATTAAATATGCCGTTAACTGAACACCCATTTAGGCGTTATTTTGCATCAGTTATTATTTTAGTGCTACACAAACTTGAACTTGCCTGTGTTATGATGAGGCTTGGTCAACTGCAATAGTTGGCCCATTAAAGTGTGGCCCTACCCTGCCCCTCCCAGCCCTAGCACTGCCCTCATTCAGCTCGCGTTGAGTTTTATTTAAACCATATTTTGTTTGGCAGCTGCCCATAGCGACATTTTTTTTAATGTACAATGTGACCTTTTCTGCTTAAACGAAAAAAAAAAAGAAAAAAAAATACGCTGGCAATTATAATTATAAACAAAATACATTTAATTTTTATGCTTGTGGTTGTGCACAACATGTCCACATTTGTAAATTCGTTTCACGACTGCAATTAAGTCGTTCTTGTCAAAGCCCCAACAAAACCAAAAAACAAAACCTTCGTTGGCTTATTAGATTAAGGTCGTTGCAGTAAGTGCAGCAACATCCTTGTGCCGCATTGACACTCGGGTTTATGCAATCTTTAGCCATAACGGACCTCAAGTCAGTTCCGAGTTCAGCTTTAGCCGGTTCGCATTGACTTAACTGAACTTTCATAAACAAGGCAAATACTTATTAACGCTTGATTTGACTTTTGTTTCTCAAATTTAATCTGCGAGTTGAGGGTTTGTTGTTTGGGTTCTGGAAGTGTTTAGTTCCCCTTGTTTTTATTTAATTGTCGGCAATTGGCCAAAAGCATGTTTCCGTCCGTTTTGTCATGCTATTTAACGTGCTGAGAGCTTCGGCAAGCAATGTCTGAGCTGCACAGAAGCCAGTCCCGGCCGCAGCTAGTATATGCTAATCAGTCAACAGGTCGTTAAAAGCTGATTTTTAATTCATTTCAATTGCATATTTGCGACCCATGCATCAAACTTAGCTAAGCTGGCTATAAAGAGTGATCGGCGTGTAAACTGTAAACGTGAGCGGGCTTGTAGGAAGTTAATCAATGCTGTTATTTAAACAATAAAATATTAATAACAGTGTTTTATGGGTCAATTTATTACAGTTGGTTCTAATGTGGAACGGATTTGAATATCAAAAAATATTTAATTACCGCGGCCTTGATTATTGATTCTTCTTGTTTGTAAACAAATTAAAGCACTTACTTACAAAGTGCGTAATACGGTTCATGGATTCAGTTAGTACAACATCTTGAGGGGTCTCTAATGTGGCTAGCTGAGCGCGACCAAGCGTCTGATCGTTTAAACGGGCCAATAAAAACTAATATAATAAAAACAATTGCGTTATTTGAGCTTCAAAATTATTCCACTTTGGATTGAAGGCTTGCTGTTAAGTACTTTAAGCACAGAATTTTCGCAATACGCCCTTCGTACTTTTCAAACTGTAGCACTACGAGAAGTTTCCAGATAAAACTTTGACTTTTTTTCCCCCCCAAAGCAAAGCTGCTGACGTAGACTCGCCTCAGCCTTGGGGTAAATTTTACGCCTCAAGTTTCTTAGTAAAAGTAAAAGGAAATATCGAAATGAATGCAAAATCTTCCAAGTGTCAGCATCTTTCGCATCAAATATCCTTCAGAAAAACCCTTAACGATTATGGAGTAAAGTAAACAATGTAGGAAGCAATTGCGGCACTCAACGCATTGCCTCTTAATTCGAGATCTGTTTACGGCCACTAAACTAGAACCACAAACCAGGCACTAAAACGCAAAGTGACTCAGCATATTAAGCACGACAACAACAACAACAATAACAACAACGACAGCAAAAAAATCCCCGCACTGTTCTGCACACAACAACAAGCAACAAGTAAAAATCAACAAAAGGAAAACTCAACACCGCGTGTTTAATGTAAATTCACCACAACGCAGGCGCTGAGAACGTCGCGCAGGCGTAGCTGTAAAATTGCCAAATTTTTTTTTTTTTTTTTTGGTTTTTTGTTTTACAGCAGGATTGCGCCAAGTGAGAGCCTCAAACGCGCTCAGCTGAGAGTGCAGCGCTGCGACCGCGCAGCTGACGTCAGCTTCTGTGTGAATTGCCAAATTTGTATATCAACAAATGCAGCGACGCAACGCAGCGAGGATTGCGCCAAGTGATAGCCTCACACGCACACAGACACGCATACATATGCACAAGCGCAGTTTGCCGACTCAAGCTGAGATTTGCAAATGCACACACACACACATACATACATATACAGGGCAATTGAGCAGCCGAAGCGGCTGTTTGCTCGGCTCAGCTGTAACGATACTTAGTCGGCGTGCCGCTGCTGCTGCTGCTGCTGCTGGCGCCGAGCTACGACGCCGACTTAAGTCTTGCGTTTTGAACAAAAACGTCTTGCGACGCCGTTCGTCCATTCATGCGAGCTTTTCATTTCGACGCGTCAACTTCAACTTAAAAAACGACACACGACACATGCTCGGGAGCAGTGCGCGATCGCGTCTTGTGCTTCTCAGTATCTGTTTCAGTTTCGGTTTCGAATTCGATTTTGGTTTCGATTTCGATTTCAATTTCTGTTTTTTTTGTGGTGTTTGAATTTGAAGAATTGCATGCCAAAGCAACGAAAAGCATAGCGAATACATTCGAAAATGTGGTACGAAGGATAAGGATATATGCGAATTCTTTCAAAATTGCCAGCAAGCCAAAGGAAAATCAAAAGTATATGAACATGCAGTTGGTCTGATAGCTGAAAAAGCAAACTAAAAGCGACCCAAAAAAAAACGAAATTATCCACCTAAATTATTTCGGAGAAAAATACCGTATTTTGGATTAGCAGCGGAGCAAAACAAATTGAAATTTAAAAGTAAGTTGAAATAAAAAAAAGTGTTTTACGCTGCGAATAAAAAAGAAAATGTGTGTTTTGGTGAAGTGTAAGTCTGAAATGAAAAATTAATAAAAAAAAATATCCATAGTAAACATATTTTTAAATATTTATTACAAATACAACTTTTACTTTAAAAAAAAGGAGAATTGTAATTCAACCTATTTATGTCGATTTATCAATTGCAAAGGAATAAATATTCAACGTAGAATGATCGTAAATAGGTATAAGTGATTTTGTCAACGAACAATCGAGCCCTTTAAATCTATTTAATCAGACCTATGTCAATGCTAACAAAACTATAAAACAAAATGACAAATAAATAAAGAATAATTTGCGCATTGCATTGCTAATCAGTTATAGCTGATCAAATATTACATCTATAACTGATAGGGTCAATTTCAAATTTATTACTCAATCGATTGATGCTGAAGTGTCTGATCAGCTGACTTTAGTTTTTTTTTTGCACTTTAAATGTTCGAATTGTTTTAGTTTTTTTTTTGTTTTTTCGTTACAATTAACATTAAACATTTGTGTTTTTTTTTTGTTTGTTTGAGTACTGCAACAATATTATGCATTATGCAATTGTTTTGCTTTTGTTGTTGTATTTTGAATACCACTGTCATGAGTGGTTGCTATGTGTGCTTATTTCTTATAGATGAGGTCGCTTTTCGAGTCGCAGTTATATGCATATTTGTCGCGTTTTTGATCTGTCACGGGGTTTTTGTGCAAATATGCAACCGCAAACACGTAGCTATGATGATGACGTTGATCATCATCGCGATGATGATGTTATTTGCCCCCCGTTTGACCTACATTTTCGAAAGTGTTTAGCATATGCACAAAGGTCGGGTCAATGTTAAGGTGAAATGGGCAATTCAAATATTTGATGGGTGTCCGGCTTTTATTATTGTGCCGGCTCTCGTGGGGGTCCCCAACGATTAAATAACTTCATTTCGACCCCTAGTTCGAGATGGAAAAATAAACTTTGCAGCCATAAAATCAACTGTTCTTTTATGGCCAACTTTTTTGTACAACAGTTACGTAAATTTCAAAAAAATGGTCAAGAAATTGCCGAAAATATGTAAGTCAATGTCAAATTGTGCATCAAAAACAAAAAAAAAAATAATAATAGTTTTCTGTGTTGGCGTTCAACACATGAAATAAGAAATCATAAAAAAAAGTGTGAAAAATTGTATGTAAGCAACGCAAAGAAATGCTAGTTTCAGTTGGGGTGTGTCGAAAGTACCAAAAACGCTCGAAGGTTAGGCCCCAAATACCCGTTGTTTACGCGTCTCGTTTGCAGTTCAATGCACGAGGTGGCATTGACATTGAACTGAAATAGCTCAGATTCAGATGTAGAACTTACAAACATAATTCTTTGATAAAAAAAGTATTATTCAATTGGAGTTTCTTCTAACTAAAACTCCGTTTCAGTTATTTCTTATTATGTGTTTAATTTTTCGCATTAGCTCGGCTTATCGCTTAACTTGGCTCATCAATCTCGACACTTAACAAAAATAAAAAAAAAAATAAATAAAATTCCCCAAATTCAGTTTCGCTTTCAAACACCGCAGACAGCAATTTCCATTTTGTCAGCGATCTTTTGACCACTTAAGTTTACAGCTATCGGCCAAAAGCCAACTACCAGCATTCAGCCAGGCAAACGCCCGCCAATACAATACAATTGGCCATGCCTCGGCACAGAAGTCGCCTTATTTAACCGCAAACTGCAAAATAGTTAAGTGCAAGAGACGTCACCAAAATGAAAATAAAACTACAACAATAACAAGACAAAGTACTCGCTTTGTTGTTGTTGCTGGGTCTTTTTGGTGTTTTCTTAGCCGTTAAATTGATATATTGGCATAAGCATGTGATTCACGACACTGGAGTTTTTTTTTTGGCAATGTTGCCACATGTTGGTTTTGTTGTTGCTGCCAGCGGCAATTTCGCTAATAACCTGAATATGAAACATACGTTTATATAATAAGCGGCACGCTTTTTAATCGAAAATTGATTTGCCTATTGATAAGCGCGCAATTTCGGACAGAAACCCATCAATCCCCGGGCCCCCAGAGAGACAGCCAAACAACGGCAATCAAAAGCGCTGTGACTTAGGTCAGGATTGGGTTAGGATTGCTATTGTTGTTGTGGTTGTTGTTGTTGTTGCCACGCTTCGCTGGCGGCCTTCGTCGCGTCGCGTCTGTCAGCCTCTTGAGAGGCAAATGAGAAGAAGAAAAAAAAAACCAAAAGCCTATCCACAAGAAACCCATATCAAAAGGATTGGAATTGCCAAGTCATTGAGCCAAGTTTAAACATTAAAGCCAAAATAAAATTCTGCAGCGTAATTAGAGCATTTAGAGAAATATGTTACAAGCGCCCAGCTAAAAATGGCTCGCTAGCTAAACCGCATGGCTAAAACGCAAATCGACACAAAATGTGTAAAAGTGGGAGAGAGGGGGCAAATGAGCGCAACAGAGAGAGAGAGAGAGACAGCTAATCAACGTATAGATTACAACACACGAACAACTAACAAGACGCACAGGTAGCAAAACGCAAAAATCAGCAGCGCAGCTTTTGAGGCAGTTGCTGCTGCTGTTGTTGTTAGTTGTTGTTGTTGTTGTTATTGTTATTGCTGTTGCTGACTATTGAAAAATTGTTTGCCAATAATGCGCTGAAGCGGCTACGCTTCAACAATTCGCAACGGCAACGAAAAACAACAACGAGAGAAGAGCGCGTGGCAATTGGCTGTGTTGGCAAGAATTGACCGGCCAAATCACGGCAGAGTCAGAGGGCCCAAATCCACTTGTCCCTAATTGAGCCAAGAATTGTTGAGTGGCTACCGAACTGAAGCGTTGTGCGAGCTGCCGGCAATTTTGAAGATCTTCAAGTGGCAGATAAGGCGGCCGGGCAGATGTTGGAGGAGGCATTAACAGCACTTCAGTAATTGTTCTACATAAGCGTTAAAGACTTAATCATTTCGATTAAAATCAGTTGGCTGTAAACACGCGTTTTGATGTATTTTAGCGCCGATTAAGTAAAACTTTAAATATTTGTAAATTTTGAAATTGATCAAATGTTTTTGGCATTAACAACGCGACAGAGAGCAGCAGCATTCACGTTGAGCTATAACTTGATAACAACTTGATCAATAATTATTTTTCTTATTACTATAATTTAGTTCGTTAAAGCAGCTGATAGATAAGTTAAAGAGATGCTTAACCGTGTAATTATTTTGTGATATCCGATCGAATGGCATTAATTTCTATATTTAAATGCAATACTCTCTAATTTACCGGTTTTGCGACTCACAATCCACACTGATGCTTCTTCGCTGCAACCTTTCACCTTAGCCCAGCTGGGTGTCAAGTTCGTTGCCTCAGTCTTTTGTTTTATGCGTATTTTTGCGCTCTGCGTATTGCATTAAAATGTTAAAAATGTAATGTTAAATTACTTAATACAATTGTAAATGCTGTTGTTGCTTTTAAGAATGATTTGATGCGCTCGAAGTGTTGCCAATTTAAGTTAATTGAGCGCTGCAAAACGATTTACATGGCTCATATGAGGAGTGGTGCGGCAGCTACCCAAGCAAATGAAAGGCGCTTTCGGAGCTTGCGTGCCTTTTTTTCTTTTTTATTTTTTGGCAGACGCAAAGAAATTGCATATATATGATATGGTAGACGATATATGTCTGTATGCATGGCTGTTAAAGTTCGGGCCCCTAATGAATACCCATGCGATGTGTAAGCTGCAATTATGGCTAAATATTTATGCTGGCTGCTCGTCTTTCCGTCCGTCTGTCCGTTCATCCGCCCGTATAGCGGCAACTTCCGCAGTGTTGGGGCGTTTCAATGTCAACAGAGCAAAAGATGAACGAACTTTTTAGTAATTACGAACAATTCGAACATTTTGGAAACTTTTCCGATATGGGCGCCCAGTCCGTTTCAATAATTGCATACAATTTGCCAATCAACGCGTCCCAACGATGCCAATTATGAAATGCTGCCCCCTCCAACCCGACTCCGATCACACACGGGCCCTTTGTGGGCGCTTCCTTGGCATTGGCTTATGAAGCCATTCAAGTGCCGCAGCAATCGCTCCTCTCTATAATCAGCCAAAAATGCAGCACGATGCGCTGCAGTTGCAGCAGCAGGAACAAAAAAAACAAAAAATTGATATTTTATATATACATAAAATAAGTTGGCAAAAAAAAATTAAGTAAAAATTTATTAAAAATGCATAAAACGGAGGCGACGTGCGTAAAAAATTGAAAATAAATATATATAAGTAAAAGCGACAACAACAACAACAACAACAAGAAAAGCAAAACTGGATGTGGAACAGCTGTCACAAGAGAAAGACAAATGGCGCGCGACCTTCGCACTGCAGTCAACGTTGGATGCTGTGTGAAATTTATCAAAAAAAAAAACAAAAAAAAACAAGAGTAAAAAGCAACAACAGCCAAGCGAACAACAACAACAACAACAGCATCAATAACAGCAACAAAGGCACTCGAATGAGCGGCTACTGTATGCCAAGTGGCAGCCACAGCAACAACTGCAACACAACCAAAATTGATAAAAGCAACGAATTTTTCATACACTAAAGAAATTTCGTTCGCTTTGAAAATTCAAATAAAAAATTCCCGAAACAGAACTAAAAAATAGTCAATTTATAAAAAAAAAACCAAAACTTAAACAAAAATTTAAAAAACCTATATTTAGCTGACTTAAATTTAAATATAAATATTCAATCAAAGCCATCAAAGGACTTCACCGGCAACATGCTTGACTGTGTCCCGTATGCCCAGCACAAGGCTAAAAAAACCAGGCGCAGCTCTTGACTCATGCTTTGAAATGCGCACAATGCGATTGCATTAGCGGCAACAGCGACACAACAGCAACAGGTGCAAGCAGGCAAGAAGATTTTTGGCAAATGCCAAGCAGCCACAATGGCTCAGTGGCTCAGTGACTGAGTGGCTGAGCGGCTCAGTGGTTTAGTGGCTTAGTGGCCTGTTGGCCAAGCAACCTACTTACTTCTGGCTGGAATGGCCTGTTTGGTGTGTCTGGTTAGCTGCTGCTGCTGCTGCTGCTGCTGTTGCAGTTGGTGCAATCGAAAGTGTTACTATTACCAATGAGCTGACCAAAAGCGAGACTCAATATCGTCATCAGCTGTTGTTGGCAATGCTAGAAAGCACCGCGTTGGGAACTGTGACTGGAGCTGGAGCTGGGGCTGTGGCAATATTGCAACATGGATCGGCTCGGTTGCCATATGTGCCCGACTGGTTATAAAACTGTATTTGGGTCAATAGATTTTGTATTTATGCAATTTTGCAATATTTTATTGGTTGTTGTTGTTGTTGTAATTTCTTTATTTACGCAAATGTTTGAGCGATTTGTTAATTATTTCTAGACAGTTGTTTCTTTTTGCTTAATTTTTTGGCGTGGCTCCTTAAGAAACAAACGAGCAGAGAAAAAGAAAAAGAAAAATATAAAGAAAATGGCAAAGCGCGCGCCACTTGCATTTTATTACATAATATGCCAAAGAAGCAAAGCGAACACGAGCCGGGCCAAAAAGAAGTCGAGAGGCGGCCGCGACGACCAGGTGACCAAGTCATAGCCCGCCTAAAATGCCGGAGTCAATGTGTGAAAATAAGCAGAAAATTGTTAAAACGTGTTTCAGTTACAATTTAGAGCGGGAAACGGGGCGGGACACATTTTTTTTTTGTTTAATAATTTCGTGGGGGACTTCTTAATGGATTGGCTGGAGCGGCGCTTATGGGCTGTAAATTGTGCGGGAAAGCGTTTTCTGTTTTTTTTTAATGCACGGTTAATTGGGGTGCACGAGAAGTGGATAACGTTGACATTAAATGCAGCCAAGAAAAACACCTCAGAGTCCACTTCAATATTTGATTTGACAGCTCGACAGGCCAAGGCTGATCGAAGTTTTGCCAAACTTTTGAGGTGTTTTTTTATGAGCCATAAGAATGTGGTCTGTGGACAGTCTATAACTGTGCCTAGTACTTCACAAATCGAGCTATAATATACTAGACAGCTGCTAAAAAAACACACACATTTTGGCCAAATGCAAATTTTATGCGATACTTGTTCAAACCAAAAGAGGGTGCTTAGCTGCCATTGGCAAGTGCCTTTTCCAGTTTTTTATTTACCTCAAATTTGTGTTTGTCATGCGAATTGTTTTAGATTGCGTGGGAAATTTTATGGAATATCATTTATGAATATCCTTAGATATATATCTTGAATTTCGTGTTGTATAAAATTCTATAAAATTGAGCGCTTCCTCCTTTTGGTTCTTCAATGCGTATCCTTGGAATGCGTCTCGCTTATTTCCTCATTGCGCGAATGTTGAAAAATTAAAACTGGCCTTAATTATTTTATGCTCATTAAGCGCAGCGCAGCGAGAAGATCACAAAAAAGTGGCTTCTTTTTTTGCTGTGGGGTTTCCTTAGCCGGCTTGGCGCAAATTAAGTCAGATGCCAGAGCAGAGCGGAGACAGGTCTTCTTCTTCTGAACTTGGCCCAGCGCTGTTGACAATGTTTCGTCTGCAGGCGGCAATTAAATTCGGTGCGCAAAAACTAAACCAAAAAGTCATTAATTGTGCTTAAATCATTTTTGGTACAGCTTTTATTTTTAGGTTTGCCTTTGCACAACAACATTGTGTTCATAACTTCAAAATCGCTCAATTGTAGCAGAGCAGCCAAAATAGAGTTAAAAGTTTCAAAAAAAAAAAAAAACCAAAAAAAAAGTCAACTTTTCATTTAGTTATGGGCTGTTATGTCAGACCAAAAATGATTCACTTCGCATACTTTGAGATGAGCTGAAGATCGTTTAAACTGGCACTTGTAGCTATTTGTTTTTTTTGCTGCTGCTGCTGCTGCTGCTGCATTTGAGACATGACACATAAATTATGAAAGTTGTGTTTGAGTATTTTTGTACGCGGCTGGCAAGTTCGTTGCCTGAGTCTTTTGTTTTTGCCTCGCATATTCGTGCTGTTAAACGGATTTCAATTAAGAATCTGCCTGATCTTAAACTATAATGGAGTCGCGGAATTGAATTCTCCAATTCACAAACAAATTAATGCCCAGACCTGACTTTATTTGCATAAATTGTCGCCTATGTAGAAAACAAATAATTATAATAATAATAGAATGACACATGCTTTATTCTAATTTTTGTAATACCCTGTAAACAAAATTGAATGGACTGTTTATCGTCGGGAAATCTATAATTTATATATATTTACGCATAGTCGATTTGGGCTGCTCTTGTTTGTTGGCCATTGCAAATTTAATGTTCGATTTGGGCCTTTCAATTATAGGATATCAGCAATGCTACATTATCTTTTTTCAAATGCATTGCACATTAATCCAGCTGATTAAACCGTTTAGTATATATCATTAATTGTTATTGTTGCGCTTAATTTATGCCAAGAATTGCTGGGGTTCCTGTAATACCGGACATTCTTGATAGCTTGTATGTTGGCTCCCGGCTAATCGCATAACTTAAATCTGTCGTGGATCAACTTTTTGAACTCTGCTTCTGTAAAAACAAAAAAAGTCCCTCAAGTTGTGATTAAAATTTTCACGTAGTTGGAAGCCTTAGACACTGACCCCATAAAGCGGAGATTATACTAATTAAATTTAAATTGCTAGTCGTAAATATGTTGTTGACTTTAAAACTAGCCATCCACTAAGCTAATTCACTTGACTCAAACGCAGTTTCTATTTATCTCATTTCATAGACTTGAATTATGGGCTTAGAAAAACATTATTTGAGATATGGACGCACGGCCAGAGATCATTTGCTCGACTGGGCCAGCTGTGGGCGTGGTCGTCGACAGCAGCAACAACAACAACAACAGCAACAACAGCAACAACAACAACAACAACCGCAAGGGTCAGCTGGCACGGGGCGCCGTTCACGCCCCCATGTAACACACAGAGGAACGCCGCTGTCCATGTTAATATCGCATGGCGTAAAAATAAGCAATAGTAAGTATGATTAACTTAAAACGCAAGTCATTTGGTCCAGTTATACGAACCAAATAACCCATTATTAGAAAAACTAACGGAAAAATTTGTAATATAGTGCTGAACTATTTTATTAATCGATTATAAATAATCTATGAAATTATCTGCTGAACTGCTTAATTAGCCTAATTATTTAAGAATTCAATGAAATATTTTTATTTTTTAATAATTATTTTAAAGAATTACTCATTTGCATAATATAATTATTTCGGTTTTCTTTAATTTGTACAATTTGAAATATTTTTAATTTAATTTTTTGTTTCCATTTTCACACAAAACTTAAAATATTTATTAAATTTATCATTAAATGCACAATTAGTCAGCCTAAAGTCAATATCAACTACCAAATTGGTTAAATTTTATTATTGTTGTTGTTGCTGTTGGTTTTTTTTTTTTTTGTATTTTGTTGTTGCCTTTTAGCTGTTTACTTGCCCAAAAATAAAAGCCAAACAAGTTGTGCGCCACTTTAAACTTGCCACAAAAAAAAAAAGCTTTGTGGGAGCTAAAAACCCAACAACAAATAAAACATGTAGATAAAATTGAAAAACTAACAACAACAACAACAGCAACAACAACAAATGCTACTGGAAATACCGCAAAAGTATTTACAAAACTGGTCATCCAAGAACTGCAACGGCAATGCAAAACGAGTCTTTGGCCAAAAATACCGAAAATAATAACAACAACAACAACAAGGTAAGCCACTGATGCAGACTTGAAAAAAAAAATGGTTAAAAAAGCAACAATAACAAACGACTAACTAACCAACTAAGCAGTGAGATTGAAATCAAGGAAACGGACACACAGACAGCGACAGCGACACCGACGCGAGACTTGTCCAGTTAGCCGCGTTCTGTGCAATAGGCGACATTGCGTATACGCCAAGTGAGCTAGCTGCGCGCTTGAAGTCGAAGCAGCCAAGTGTGCAAACAACAACCATGGCCAAGAACATTGACTAAGTCTCTCGCTCTCGCTCTCTCGCTCTCTCACTCTCTCTCTCTCTCTCTCAGTCTCTGTTTGCTCTCTGAACTTGGCTTGGGCCCCACACTTCTATCGCTTTCGGTTTCGTTTTCGGTTTCGATTTCGGTTTCGTTTTCGTTTTTGATTGCCTTCATTTTAGGCAAGCTTTCGTTGCCATTTGACGTCTGGCTAGAATAAATTTTTAAGCGTTTTGCACTTGACAGCGCCATTCAATTGCTTTATAGCCACGTTCACAATGTGACAAGTGACAATGTCTTGTTGCTATTGACTCGGCCGATTTGTCGCTTCCAGATGTGACCAATTATTATTGGGTTTGGCATTTTAAAGACTTGGCTGTTACGTGCGATCTGATAGATGCTTCCCATGTTCTCATTTTACGGTTGCTTATTATAAATATATGTTTGCTATAGAACGGCTAATTCCACGTTTGTTTATGGCCGTGTCCGCAATATGATATTATTACGGATGCGCTCAGCAATGATTGCCGGCGAAGCTGTGCGCGATTGCTTATTGCGCATTTCATATAGATTTTATTCTCGTTAATCGTTCGAAGGTTGCATTTTCGCATTAAGCGCGCATCATGCAAAGCATAACAAATCTAGAAACTTAACTGATATTAACTAACTTTTACTACTACTCTATTAATTACCAAACGAAGAATGTCGTTCTTAGACTTCCTTGTTTTTGCACTCTCATTTTAAGAAAGTTCGCGAAACCTAATTTAGGTTTTAATCAATGATTGAATGGGAAGTAAAGGAATAATCAAGCATTATAAATTCTATTATATTATATAATTATGGTTTAGCCAGATTAGCAGCACTTTTTGCAGCACAATACTTGGGCAATTCTAATGCCGTGCTAAAAAGGCTGACAAGCAAACAGAAAAATAAACTAACCATTAAAAACATAAAAACAGAATTGAGGCAAAGGCAAACTGAGAAAAAAACAACAACAGCAAAAACAACAACAAAAAATCGCAATTGAAAAGTCGAAGCGGGTACTTAACTGGCCAGTGCAATGTTGTCTACTGCAGCAACAACATCAGCAGCAGCAACTATTAACTGCCAAATACTACAACTAACAAATACAAGCACACTCGAGTCTCGCACACACAAAGCAAATATGAAAATGTTGCCAAATCAATATACAAGACTGGGAGCTGTGAAATACCAAAAACCGAAAACCGAAAGCCGAAAACTGAAAACCGAAAACTGAAAACTGAAGCTGCGAGTGAGACCAAAAATGAGTTGGAGACGGCAGCGGGCAGCTCTGGACATGGATACGAGCATGGGACACGACGGCATCAAGAGAGTTGGACACAAATTAACACAATTAGGCAGCCAAGTTAGCAATCACAGCTGCTTTTAGCCAATTCTAAGCTCGACCCGAAGAGGTATTTGCCATATTGTTTGTGTGCGCTGCACAAACAGAAACAGGCGCGGTTGTCGCTGCTGCTGCTGCTGCTGCTGCTGCTGCTGCTGCTACCAAAAAGCTACCTCCGCCAAGTTGCCAAGAAGAAGTCTCAGCTGGTTAACTGCACTGGCCAAATGCTCATATTGGAGTCTTTAGCAATAACAAGTCGCACTCAGCGCAGCGTTTGGCAGTCTGCGTCAGTTGCCGCTGCCTTAAGATTATATAACAAAATGTGCAGTTGATTCAGTTGATTTAGGCCAACTGCAAGAGATCGTGCCTAACTCTTAAGCACATTCTCTCTCTCTTTGGTACGCACATGCCAAGAGTTTAGTTAGTTTATCAATTTTTTTATCAATTAACTGAATAAACTTTTCATATTAAATATATAAAACAACAGTATAAACTGACTAAGGTTAAAGTTAGTGTTCTTAATTAAAGTTGATTTAAATAAAAAACACTTTAAGTATTTATATTTTATTTATTTTGTAATACTTGATCTCCAAGATCATATAAGAAACTCTTTTAGCTGTTTAAACCAATCTTATCAATAACATCCAGTCTTTAGCAACTTCTCCTTTTCGGCTCCTTTTTATACACCTTCTTCTTCTTCTTCAATGTCAAGTTCAGTTCCTCTTTTTAATTAATGCTTGCAAATTGCTTGTTTTAGTGTTCCTTTTTTTTCTGGGTTTCTCCCAACGATAGCCTTTAGACCTTTCACTTTCCATAATATGCCCTCGTAATTTTACAGCTATTCAATTTCGTTTTGCCTGTTTCGGCTTCAACGCTGAAAAGGAAAATAAATATCAACAACAATGAGAAACTTTCCAGGGAACATTGCCGATTGCCGCTGCCCATTTTTGTTATCCCGCATTGCGATCAGTTGTAAGTGCTTTAATTAAGGGCCGATATGCGATAACTTAAAAGCAAAATTGCCAAGAAGGCACGTCCAGGCCCCGAAAAGGAAGACCCCGCCAACCGGTTCTGAACATGTGTTGCCGGCTAATTGGTATCGAATCGTCGGTGGGGATCGGTGGATCGGTGGATCAACTGCACTATGGATGCTAATTGTAAGGCGTATGCGGCACAAGGAAGTGCTCCCATCGCAATGCCAAACAGATGAACATTTCCTACAAGAATTGCAGTAATTTGCCTAAACAAAGGTGTTTACAATGCAACAATGCGGCAATGCAACAATGCAACAATGCAACAATAAGTCACTTGACAGTCGAATCATGCACCATGCTGCGGTCATTGTTGTTGCCCTCGGCAAACAGTTGGGGCACGTTCTGAAACGAAACCTGAGCTTAATTGTTTTGCTGCAGGCGTTGCAAATGTGCAGTTATTGTTGTTATTGTTGTTGTTGTTGTTGTCGTTGTCACATTGTTGAAAACAACAATTCCGCCTTTATTGAAATTGTCCAAATAAGAAATATAAGCTCAGATTTTCGCTTTGTTTGTCGCGAACTGCGAAACTTAACAGTAACTTGTGAAATGGAAGTAACCAAATTACCCAAATGGAGCGTTGGAGAACTATTTATGCACATTAGCGGAATTTGGTTTTGGCCAATTGCCATTCTGGCAGCTTCGGCAAAGTTCACAACATAATTGCGACAGTTCAGCGGCGGATGGCAACCAGAAACCAGAAACTATGCAACGAGAATATCGCATGCTCAGCTGTAATTTCCAACAAAACGAACATATGACACCAGCATTAAGTTGATGCGGCAGGGGCTTAGCCCAAAGGGGGTCAACTTGGCAAAGTCAATGATAGACTCTTTTTCTTTTTGATTAACATAAGTATTTTTAGTATTTAAGTATATTTTGTTTATGTTAGACGCTCAAAAGAGGAGCTATTAAATAGATAGAACCCCTCTTGGCAACGCCACTGCATCCGCTTTAACTGAACAAGCAAGAAGGCAAACTTTATTCAATCTCACCGAATATTTGATATGCTCGCAATTTTAATAACAATATTATCATTAATACTGATTAAAACAAATTAATAAATAAATTTAATAAATTTGAGGCAGAAAATATTCAAAAGCAATTATACAAATTATCTGGAAATAACTGAAAAGATATCTCTGACAACAATGTTATCACAGAAAGCAAAAAATAAAAATAAAAATAAAATATACTAAGAGTTCAGTTGATGAACTTAAAATTCTTCAAAATTTCATGTCGCTCTTCAACGTGAATATCTTATATAGGACAAGAAGGTGTTACGAGTGCCAGGCAGTACTGTGGAATCTATATATATATATTTATATAGAAAACAATCAGCTAATTTATAACACAAATGAATTCAACTCACAAAGCGTTACATGTTGCATGGAAAAGTTGTTGGACTTTTCGGTAGTGTGTTAAAACAACTTTAAGCACAAATAGAAATATTAACAACAACAGCCTCTTACATGCAATAAAAACAACAACAACAACAACAACTATCACGACTACTACAACTTAGAGTTCAGCATTATTGTCAACAGCAGCAGCAGGCGCTGACGTATCAATTGTGTGCCAAATGTTTATTGACCATGTCGACCAGCTACAGGCTCAGGCAACCGTTGTCAATCAGTTGCAGCAACAAAACATTTATATATACATACGTACACATACATATAGATATGTAATTATCGATATACGCTAATAACGCAACGTAACCAGATGAAGCCAAGAGCCAAAAAAAAAAAAATATATATATAAATAAAAAAATAACAACTGCCGAAAATCCGATAAAATAAACCGGCAATAAATGGTGCGATCAGATTGTCCCGCTGACGAGTTGGCTTTACTCCCTTGACCTTCAATTTGACAGCTGCCCCAAAAAATGCATATATATATATATATAATATATATAGATATTGGCCGGCAGCAACAACAATGTTGCCAAAATGTCAACATTTTCTGCTTGATTTTATGACATTTTACGTAACTTTCTCTGCGCCAATTTACTGTTTCGAGCGGGAGCACAGACTTTCAGGGTCAATGAAACGCTTGAACTTTGCCGCGCACAAATAATAAATAAAATTATCGCGCCCAAAACTCATCTCTGGCCTGTTGGCGATTTATGATCCGCGCCCAAATTGATATATGTATTCCATGAGCGTTATCAAAACGCTGATTCGACTGACCCGCAAAAATGCACTTTATACCAAAGTATAAAATATAAATATATTTATGTGTGTGTAGTATTAATATGTATTTTATGTTGAAGTGCTGGGCCTTGCACTTTTAATTTGTGTGTGTGTGTGTGTGTGTGTTTTGGGGTAGCGTGTGGCTCGAAGTGCATTCAGTTCGTTGACTGTTTCAGGGGGGCACGGACGCCGAGCGGAACCCGTTGGCATTGCACAAACATAGATTAGGTTGTCCGTGCGCCACCGCCCACCACGCACATGCGTCTGTCGCTGTCGCTGTCGCTGTCGGCCACGCCCACTGCAACAAAATGCCAACAAGGTAATGGCAGATGGGTTAATCGAGTCCCCTAAGTGCACAGCCCCATAAACATAAAAAAACAAAAACAAAACTGGCAATCGGAATTACTATCAAAAACGCGTCTCAATTAAATGATAAGCTAACTTTAAAAAAACTGAGAAACAAAAACAACAAAATATATATTTCGATAAGTCGGCCAAGAGCAATATTCGATGCAGTTGCAGCAACAAATTGAATGTTCCTATTTTAGGTGAATTGCGTTCGTCAGGTGTGAAAATATCCAGGAACTGGGTAGGGTTTCAGTTCTGATCACATGCTGTTTGGATTTGCTTTTGTGACGCGAAAGGGCACAATTGATGAAGTGTGAAAAGTGAATTTTACAACAAATATCAATAGAATCCATGTAATTTGTGTCGCGCTATCAACTCTAGTTGCGATTTCTCTAAACAAAATGACGCACAAATTTAATTGCTGAACAATTATTGATTCGATAAATATGTTTGTGCTTGCGAGCTTCACTAACTGTATTTGACAATTTTGAAATTTACTTTCAGATAGACTAGCTGTGATAATTATTGGTATAGTTACATTAATCTTAGGCATAGTTTTATCATCCATACCCTGGCTGGATTATTTTATACTAAAGGTGAGCTCAAATCTATGCCAAAAAAGAATTCTTTTTAACTAACATTAAATTTCTTTGTTGTATTTATAGAATTTAAGGCTGTGGAATGATACATTGAGCTATCATTATTGGCAAAGACCCGGCGTTATACGCCTAACCAAGGTCTATATCTATAATGTGAGCAACCCGGACGGATTCCTTAGCGGCGAGAAGCCCAAGCTGCAGGAGGTGGGTCCGTTCGTCTACAGGTGAGCGCAAATTACAGTAATTATTTATACATATTATATGCGAATATTAATATAAAAAAAGGGTGAAAGTGGTTACGCCTCTTGATTCTAGATTTTCGTAACTTATTATATAAGCAACATTAGCATTTTTATGGCGGGCTTAGCAAAGTGCTCTTTGGTCATGGCTCGTTGGGAAATACGTGTTTAAAATCGACTTTAATGGGTAACGTAATTACCATAATTGTGTATTTCGTATTTCGTTAGAACTGAAACTGCCCATTTGCGCTGCATATAGAAAGCGTGATTAACCTGCGCTTAAAACCTAAACTCTGAAAATCCAGTCGAAAACATAAAAACAAAATAATTGGCTACTTTCAAGAGATACAAAGTAAGATTTGTGCTTACACAGCTAAATGAAATGTATCTTTTCTGATATCTCACATATCATCATATTGGATTTCAGACTAACTCCAAATTATGATCGATGGTTTCGCATCAAATCGAATTCACAACAATGCAAAATAAATTGAAACTTTTCAAACTTAACACCCAACACCAAAAAACAGGAATTATGTTGAACATAAGAAAACTTGCAGCAGCCATTGTTGCAGCTACAACAGCGGCAGCTACCACAAGAGATTTGTCAATAAAGTGGTAACAATTTGCGCCTAAATGCGAAGCAGTTTTCATTAATTGAGCCATCAAATCGAATGAAAAGTGAATGAAAAAACAAAGCCAGACCGAGACCACCTACGAGAGGGGGCATGAATAATTTTCTGTATCTGCGAATGTGTTAAGTTTGACAAGTTGCGGGACCGCCCCGAGATCAAACCAGTTCAACTGAAGGATAACGTGCCAAGAGCATGCGAACATTAATCAATTTAAGAGATACAGTAGCGAATATATAGAAACTAAAACAAAGATTGTATCAACTAGATATGAATTTAATATAATATAAATATAAAAATAAGGATATTTTCCAGATACAGATACAGATACAGATATAGATACAGAGACAGATACAGATACAGATACAGATACAGATACAGATACAAATACATATACAGATACCGATACAGATACAGATACAGATACAGATACAGATACAGATACCGATACAGATACAGATACAGATACAGATACAGATATAGATACAGATAAAGATACAGATACAAATACCGATACAGATACAGATACAGATACAGATACCGATACATATACAGATACAGATACAGAGACAGATATATACAAATATAAATTTAAAGATGCAGATACAAAAAATATGTAGAGATACAGATACAAACATACATGTTATTAATACTGCATTTAATTGTTGACTACTTGAATTAAAATGCAATTAAGCTGTGGCCCCAATTTTACGATGATTTGATGGATTAGTTCAAGACAACAACAAAAACAGCAGCAAAAAAAAAAACAATAAAAAAAACATTTTGCTGACTTCAAATGACAAACGTCAAACGGTAGCTGCCAAAAACGCCAGTAAAACGCCACAAAAACGCCAAACCGTTTGTCATCTTATTTCGCTTTGTTTTTCTGTTTCTGTTGTTGTTGTTGTTGTTGTTATTGTTGTTGTTCACATTTCACTGAGTGCGACAAATGAACTTGACATTCAGTTAGGTTGGGCCGTTTGCTTTGGATCTCTTTTTGTTTTATGAGCAACGTCCCTGACTTTGGACATCGACATCGACATCGACATCGACATCGAGCGGGGCACGTGCCTTAGATATGATTACGACTGATTACAAAATGTAACATAATAAAGTGTTCAACACGTTTATTTTATTTTTGTTTTTCGTTTTTGTTTTTTTCGTTTCGCATTGCAGAGAAGACATGGAGAAGGTGAATGTGAAATTCCATGAGAACAATTACACGGTGTCATATCAGCATAAGAAAATATTACAATTTGTTCCTGAACTGAGTATTGATAAGAACACGCCCATAGTTACGCCCAACATACCCATGCTGGTGAGTCCAAATGCAACAATCGAATAAGAATCGAATTTGTAAAATTCCTCTTTCGATTTCCTTTCCACAGACCCTAACCAGTTTGAGTCCCAAGCTGGGCTACCTTCTGTCCAAGACGATATCCATTGTGTTGACCGCCGCCAAGCTGAAGCCGTTCATCAATGTGACGGCGGATCAGCTGGTCTTCGGGTATGACGATGCGCTGGTTAGCCTAGCGCACAGGTTCTATCCGAAGCACATGAGGCCAATGGAGCGGATGGGCCTGCTGCTGGGACGCAACGGGACGCTGACCGAGGTGTCGAGCATTAAGACCGGCTACCAGGGCATGGAGCAGTTCGGCTATATTGACTCGCTCAATGGCATGGACCACCTGCCGCACTGGAACGAGGAGCCCTGCACGAGCATCGCCGGCTCCGAGGGGTCCTTCTTTCCGCCGCGCGACATCACCAAATCGGATGTGGTGCACATCTACGACAAGGATCTCTGCCGCATTATTCCGCTCAAGTATGTGGAGCGCGTCGAGAAGGATGGCCTCGCCGCCGATCTCTATCGGCTGCCGAACAACTCGTACGGCGACTCGGCGCGCAATCCGGAGAACAGGTGCTACGATGCCAACGACTACGATGCGGTCCGGGGCCTCCAGAATATCAGTCCGTGCCAGTACGGCGCTCCCGTTTACATATCCAATCCGCATTTCTATGCCGCGGATCCGGAGCTGCTCGATGCCGTCGAGGGTTTAAAGCCGGAGCGCGAGAAACATGAAACCTACTTCAAAATACAACCGGTAAGATATTCAACTTGTTGTTGTTGTTGCTGTTAGAATCTCGATCTAAACTGATTTGAATGCTTGTTTAGAAACTTGGAGTACCACTGGAGGGCAAGGTGCGCATCCAGCTGAATCTGAAGGTGACGCGCGCCAAGGACGTGCATCCAGTGCGTGATTTTCGTGACTTTGTCTTTCCGGTGATGTGGCTAGAGGAGGTGGGTTAATTGCCAGCCAGGGCGCATAAATCAGCGAAGATAACATCTTATTCGATCTGCATATGTACCTATTCGCAGGGCATCTCGGAGCTGACGCCCGCAATTAGGGGCTGGCTCTACCTGGCCACTGTCATAGCGCCGCACGCGGTGCCCATTGGCTCCTATCTGATGATCGTGGGCGGCGCCTCGGCGGTTATTTTCAGCTTTGTGCGTGCCTATCAGAATTTCATGTTCGCCCGCGATCCCTCGCTGGAGATACTCGAGATGGGGCGACGTTCGCTGCGGCGCGGCAGCAGCTTCATTGCCCACCAGCAGCACAAGCTGATGCTGTTGCATCATCGGGACAGCTACGCGCTGCTCCGCACACACATGCCACATGCCATGACCGTTTGCCTGGATCCCGAGCGGGACAGCGACGACAACCAGCCGATTATTGATTGTGCGGCCACCAATCAGGAAGCATAGTAATAGTTGTATTTGTGTGTGAATGAGTGTGTGTGTGTGTGTGTGTGTGTGAATGGGTGTTGCCTAAGTTTAGTCACATTCTGGCCAAATTTTCGATGTTACAGGGTTTTTATTCTATCTGTTTTCAATTCAGTTCACAATTCATTTTCTTGCAACCAAAAGCCAAATCGGGTTTGCTAGTATATATATATATATATATCTTTATTACACATACATATATCATTTGTAATTTGTATATAGTTGTAATTATTTGTATTTGTTAAAGCGACAAAAATAATTCACTAGTCATTTTTACAATGTGAAAAATGCGAGCTCGTTTCTAGTTCTACTTAGCTTAGTTAGTTCGTCTAGTTAGTTAGTTATGCTAAATTAAATACCTAAATTACATATATTTTTTTAATTAGAAATATTACAAATTTTTTAGGCAGCGGATCTTACGAAACGATTTTTATACGATTTTTTGTATATGAAATAAATGTACAACGTATTTTTTTTTTTTTGTTTGGCATACGAAAAAAATTGTTGTTGGCAAAATTCTGCAAGATTTCCACAGGCTGATAAATCACAGGCAGCACTCGAATTGCCAGGAACTACATAAAGCACAAAATGCCAGACATAATTTAAGGCAGTCAAGAAACGAATGGCAATTCGTTTGTTATACCCTATGAAAAGAGCTAAAAAGAAACAAGAAAACGCTTTTCAGACTTCACTTGTGGTAATCCAAATTTAAACCAAAATGCATGTTAAAATATACTATTAAAAAAATATTGAACAGATTTTCATTAGATCTGGCCTTTAAATTAGTTATGCATTTAAGTCTGAATACTCAATTTGGATCGAGGAGTCATATTCGAAATAATTCCACAAATGCGTGTGTCCAAATTGATTCTAATAAGAAATCACTTTTTCCTTATGGCTTTCACTTTTTATTTTTTTTCTATTAATTTTAATTATTTAAGCAGCATAATATCTTTTACTATACTCCTTTAACTATTTCTATTTGTATTAAATACGGTTTGGTTAAGTTTTAGCTTTAACGTGTTTGTTTTTTAAAGAACGCATTTGGTTCGAGTTGCGCTCCAAAATATACAAAAATAAATGGAATTCGGTAGTCAATAAGATGTGCAGAGTATCTGCTAGTCGTGTATACTAAACTAGAGATGCGTTGCTTGTTCTGCTGAAGCTTTTGATTGACGTAGTTTTGACTTTTGCACAATTCTGCACACTGCGCTGCGTTCCGACTTCAAACAACACACAATCACACACACACACACATACACACAGCTCGTATGTGCCATAAATTATATGTATACAAGTGCCTGTGCTGGGGAGTGAGTAGCGAGGGGGCGGGGGCAACAGCAAACGCTGCAATGCTTTTGTTTTGCACAAGAAATAAAAAACAGGCACAAGAAATATGATGTTTTCAGTGCTCAAAAGTCAAGAAAGAAAAGCTGGGCCACACACAAAAAAAGAAAGAAGAAAACCTCGAAGGCAGCAGGCAGCAGTAGGAGCAGCACAAGGTGCGCCAGAGGGTTGACCGGGCCAAGGGGCGAGCGGTGTGTGGGGGGCGGGATGGCGCTGGCAGCAGTACACTGCCTGCTTTTGGTAGCTATAACAAAAGCATTTTCATTTCATTTCATTTGGCAAAAATGTTTATACAAAACCAATTTTACAATTTTCGATTCAATTTCTGCAACTGACATTTCACTTAAACGAAAACCTTAAAGGCGCAATTCATTTTCCCCAACCGCCACCCCTCTGCGCCCCCCACCAACGACCCTTTGACTTTGGTGCTGTGCTGCGTAATGTAACAAGAAAAAATGTTAAATGCGGCAACGGGGCGTGGCAAGCAGCCAATGTAATGCCAAAGGTCAGCTAATGTCCAGATTTGTAATTACGCACACATACACACGAATGAGCCATGAAAAAAAGTGATATGTGTGTATGTGTGTGCGCGTGTATGTGTGTGTGTGTATTTGCTGTTCATTTGGCTTTTCCACATTTTCACGAGCACTTGCAAACACATAAAATTGGCCAAGTGCTAAAACTAATAAGCAGCAATTGCTGGGCGGCAGATGTTGCCAAAATGCCACGCCCACAACAGCAACCTCAAGGACAACAAAAGTTAAAAATTCATTTATGACGCGCCATCAAATCGAATAAAAACAATTGGCACATCAAAAAATCAGTCCCAGCGAGAAGACAGACGAGATCTTTATCGAGGGTTGGCCACGTAGCCAAATGCGTGTCGAAATGGCCCAAAAACCTTGGGCCATGTGTTGCAGCAGGCCCGAGGGGGATGCTGCAAAAGAAATGGCTGAAGTAAATAAAACGCTGTGAAGCGGGGGGTGGTGTACGTGTGTGTGTGTGTGTGTGTGTGAGGGTGTGTGCTGCTTTGGCGTCAGCTGTTTGGCCACTTAGGCCGCATTTTGTAAGCGTTGATGGAATTGCTTATGAATTATACAAGAATATTAAAACGTGCCCAGCCTGGCAGCTACAACTGAAACATCAGGGCCCAAAAGAAGTCTTTCTTTGTCTCTCTCCTCTCTCTCTCTCTCTCTCTCTCTCTCTCTCTCTCTCTATCTCTCTCTCGCTCTCAATCTTTTTGTTTTTGTGCTATTTGATTTCATCTTTGCGCGGAATATTTCAATTGCCAGCAGGCAAAAAGTTTGCTGTAAATACTTTATTGGAAAAGTATGTGCCAAATGGTTATTGGAGGGCTACAAACAAATTGGGCGCTAAGTTGGCCGTTATTGGTTTTTATGTGCACCGCCTGTTTTTGGTGGTGCGGGCTGATGGCTGCTCCAGGGACGGGGGTGTTGTAAGGAGCATAATTTGATTTTTGTTTGTCCAAGTGCGCCAAAAGTTGCTGACCTTCCTGATGTTTATAGCTTGATGATGATGGCATAATTGAGGCTGTGACTGCGGTTGAATTCAAATAGGCAAAAACATTGATTTTATGTTCAATCATTTTGTACATTATATTTATATTTACGGGCATATAATTTACAGGCGGCGATATTTTCTTATAAACTAACTGAATTTAGGCACAGCTATACACAAATATTTATTTTAATTACTTTAAACATAGGCTTTAGGTTTAGCATTCAGTCGAGCATTCACACAAAAAAAAACACACGTATAACCGCATTCATACACAGATTCATGCAGTACTTTAAAAAAGTTTGAATTGTAACAGCCAAAAAGCAAATTCAAATTGAACGAAACTTTCACGAGCATTTTACAAAAATTAACCGTTTAGGTTTGTGAACTTGCTAAGTGACGGTTGAGTCGAAACGGTTTGAGTTTCGTAACGTTCAGCTTTTCACACTAGCATTTTGTGCTGCAACCCAAACCGGTCAGTGTTTCGTGCAGTTGATCTTAGCAAGTACAACAACCAGTGCGCAGAGCTGTTTGCTGTCCGTTAAATATTTGAATATGCATCAGAGGCAGGAATAAACGCACTTTTCTCAGTGATAGCGCGAGAACTGTGAAATGCTGTCCTCATTGGGCGGCGCCACCAGCAGAATGGGCTGCAAATTCAGGCCTGTTACGTGCGGATTTGATTTGCGCGAGCCCGCCAAGCTAATCCCATCCGTTAGATACGCATTGTTTATTTCACCTGCAAGAAAAGTTAATAACATTAAATTTTTGCCCGTTAGAATTATAAGACGCGCCACACCCACCTTTGTACAACGAATTTTGGTAAATTGGATCCGGCTGCAGGCGCACATGTCGCGTAGCGAGAATGAATGCCAACGTGGCCAACACAACACCATCTATGCACCCAATGATGGCCAATGGATATGCCCAGCGTATGCTGCAGAGGCCCAGCTCAAAACGATTCGCCTCCGGACCGCAAATCTTGCGAAAATCATCCGAATTCCAGCCAAAGGGAAACGCAGCGCAGGCGACAATCATGCAAAGCGCTAAAAGAGACCAAAACAAGACAAGAATAGATTTGAAATGTGACAAACGTGACAAATGCTAATCGAAGCACAAGAATTCAAAGAGGGCCAACACAAATCGCAAAGAATTTCGCAATAAGATTGCATTGCCAGCAACCGACGTCAAAACGTGCTCAAAGTACAATCTTGAATTTCGATATCATTGCTCGACCGACTTCCGTCCAAGTCAGCAATTGAAACTGGAAACTGTTAATTGGGAATTGAGCTATACAAACACACACACACACACACACACACACGTATGTATATATACACACCTGATATAATTTGCATCCAGCCACAAATGTGAAAGACGCGCGTCGACTTCATGAACAGCAAACACACCAAAAAGAATATGGTTAGCAAGGCCAGGCCAACAGCGGCGATCATGAAGAATGTGGCCAACTGAAAGTATAAAATTAAATTAAACGTTTTATATAATTAATCATATGTATGTAGATATATTTGTGGTTAATGAAATGTCGTTTTTTTTATATATTCAAAGTTTATAAACACCACCTTTATTTCTTATAAATAAATATATATTTTTATTTTTTAGTTCAAGAGTTAGTTTGTGAATTTAAAATTGATGAAATTTTGTTTTTATAAAATGTTAGTACTTAATTTTAGGGCGTAGTTATGTTGACCTTTTTTTCGAGTGTATCAAAAACGCACCTGAAATGAAAACGTGGGCACTGAAAATATATTCTCCCAGCGACGTCGGCAATTGTCAAAGATCTCATCGCGCTGGCACTGCTGCCAGAGACCCAGGCGACCAGCGCTGTCGCTATCCGGATCGCCAATCCATTCTGCAAGCGGATTATAATTATCAGAAGAAAATTATAATATAAGAGAAAGAGATATATGGGGCTTCTTTTAGCCGAACTCACCTGGTGTTACAAAGGCCACAATGCCAATGATCGCATAGCAAATTGTGAATATGCCCCAGAGCACCCCAATTGCTTTCGAGTTGCGTATATATTTGGAAGCGTATAGATGCGTCGTATCGACGTACTCAATTTTGGTGCCCATTGTATTGAGGTTTTTGAATTTCTTTAGTTGTGAACTGGCAGCACTTGCCCGGGTTTGTTTATTGTTTGCTGTTAAAAACGTTAAGTAAAGCGTTAATAATGCGATTTATAGCCGAACATTACAAGAAATAGCAACAACAACAACAACAGTTGTTTATTATTGTCAGTCAAGTATTTGGTTTTGCTGTAAGCCTATTAATTTCGCCAGCTCTTAGTTTGCTGACCTCGTTTGTTATTGAAAGACTTAAAGACCTGACTTCAGCAAACGAATTGGAGCTTAAAATTGGTTGCTCTAAAAAGAAAATGCCGAAAATTAAAGTGATGTCAACGAAGATATTTGGCAGAAATCTATCTAAGGTGGGAGAGAGCGATCAACCACTTTGCAACCATATCAAATTTTAATTTTCCTTTAACAATTTTCTTATATCATCAACAAGTTTATTTCGTTTTCCCCTTCACTGCAATCAAACACTATATTATGCCAATTTAAAAGCCGAAAGCCAAGTTTTGGCCAATAAATCACGAATCGTTTTCGCTTATGTAAATCCAAAAGATAATTGCTATTGCTTAATTTTCACCAACAGTTAATTCTATGAAACTAATGGCCGAAGAAAAATCATATGTCAAAAGAAAGATCAAGCGACGTTTTGCTAAAATGAGAAGAAAAAACAACAACAGCATAATAGCTTAACAAGCGAAACGTAGACGGAGACAGAGACAGAGACAGAGATAGATATAGCAATATGAGCACTATTCACAAATCTTGAATCTGTCTAATTTTAGCTGTGATTCATGGCAAAAAGTCGCAAATGGCCAAAAATGCCAACTGAGCAACAGGCTTGGAGCTGCCTATCAATAAACATGTTTTTCATTTTGAAAGTGTGGTAAATTTCTGTTCAATTCATCTTGAAGCCACTTTAAAAAATTCAAAAACAAAATAAAAGCCAAAACAAAAGGTTGAAAAAACACAAGAAAAAAAATGCAAGTGAATTTTCGGTGCATTGTCTTGTCACGATCTTGAGAGATCCCACAGCCAACATTGCGTATGCGTAATTTAGTTTTATTATTATTATTTTTCTTTTTATTATCTTTTGTTTATTTTTTTTGTTTTAGGCGGAAGCAGCACAAAAGAAAAAGTGTAACTGGCTAGATTAAGGAAAACGTTAGACCCAAAATTTCGTTGCTTCAACTAAATTAAAGCAAACAATAAAAGAGAGGAAAAAGCAAATGACACTCAATTAAGGCAAAGAAAACGCGCTACACTCGAAAAAAAAGAAGAACACAAAAAAAAAACCAAATCAATTACCATAATACTGCTAATAAATGAGAGGGAGGCAGAGAGACGAAGTCAACAACAAGAACAAGCAGACCAACCCATTAACATGGGCATTATAACCAACTGCTAAGCAATCCATTGAAAGCTGGGGCACGTGAGCCAACAAAGGCGTCTGATCGAAACGATCCAATAACAATGGGAAAACGTAGCGCCTGAAAAGCCTGAGAAAAACGGGTCTGCTGTCGGCGTGTCCGTCAATTGCATTCGGAGTGGGCCGCCAGGTCGAGACGGTCCGAGACTGCAGACAAACCGCAGACAAATAATAATTTCCTGCGACCGATCAACGTATAATTTAAATGAAAACTGAACGTGAATATGCATAGTTATATATACATATACGTTCGTATTTGTCTGGTTTGTCTGCGCGAGTACCAGATTCTGTGCTGTAATTGCAAATTGCAGTTGGCAATCAACTGGTTGCAGTCTCGACTAGACAAGCCACCCAATATGCCGTACACTGAGCCAAAAAGTCACGCAAGTCTGCCAAAAAATAAAACTCAATCTTTTTTGCGTATTAAATTAACCTATAAAAGACCTTGTTTTAGGTGCAAAATTCATGCCCCAGCAAATTTATGACATATTTTCTGTTGCGCATATCAAAAAATAAAAAATAAATTCAACAGCTTGGTGTATATAAAAAAATACCATTAAAAAATCATATATCAGGTCAAATATACTAAAAAAAAACTTATTTTAAAGTATACAAAATATACTTGTAGAAATCGCACATAATTTTCTTATTGTGTAGAGAATTTTATAGTTAATTAGGGAACTTAAGAGTTTAGTTTATTTTATAAGCTGCAAAGTTCTTACTAAGCCTTTTCGCTCAGTGCATGATATACATTTGTTCAGTACTTCAATGCATTCTTCGCGCACTCACATCGATAATGAGAGAAAGAAAAGAAAGTGACCAACAGGCGAGGCTGTGAGTATTGTAACTGGTATATTGGTACAGACACCCGTATTGGCATGACGCAGCACCAAATGCCAACATGGAGATGGAGATGGAGATGGAGATGGTGAGATGGCGAGTTGGTAAGATGCGGTATCTACATCCGTTCGCCCAATGGAGCTGCTGTTGTTGATGCTGCTGCTACTGCTGAGCTGATGTTGTTGCTGATGTGTTGATGTGTTTGCTGCTGCCGGCCGGCGGTCAGCTTGGCAATACAAAGTTTCACTTGAATATATATGTACAGAAATCAGCGTTGGCATTAACATCAATAACAACAGTCCAACAATTCCAATGCTGTTCGGCGAAATGCGATCCAAGCGTATTTTTCAAAAACGTGCGCAAGCATAAAACGCCAAATTGAGAAGCGGCTGAGTAAATGTGCAGCAATGCATATGTGTGTGTAAGTGTGTGTGTGTGTGTGTGTTTGTGTGTCTGCTATAGTTGCATATGCGATAAAATAAGGTCAGTTGGGTAATGGCTAGAGTGCACTTCGCTAACCTAAACGTGGCCAAATGTGTTGCGACATTTGACAGAAGAACTGCTAAATGCAACTGCAGATTTTGCTTTAAGCTCGGCGGCTTTCTAAACTGGCAGCTCGACTGGGCCCAACTGGACTTTCTACTTTGAACGAGCCGCAACATAAACATAAATTTCACATTAGGCATAACTAACTGGAAAATGGTTGCTGCTGACATGATGCATGGGAGGGAGAGGGGCAGCGGGAAGGGAGGGGAGACTCTTTGACTTTGATGGCACCCGCCTTGTAATTCATTTTCACATTTCAGATCTTTAGCGTTGCTGTTCTTCAGCTTTGCTCAGCTTTTCACAGCTTTTCTCGGCTAATATGGCTTGAGCGCAGAAAAATTGTATCTTTAGAGCTGCTTATGTGCGTTGTTCCGCATCGCCAGCCAAAGTTGTTTTTTTTTTTCGTTTTCTGTTTGTATTAAAACTCTTAACTTGTTGTAGTTTGTGCGCTTTTTTGTTTCTGGGTAATTTCTTTTCGGACTGAGCAGCTAAGCGGAACCTTAAACAAGTCGAGACGCTTGTAAAAGGGGCTGGCGGTCACTTGATTAACACATCCATAGTTACTAAACCATGTTGTCGTTGTTGTTGCTGTAAACTGGAACCGCCAAACTTGTTCCAAAAGACTGAACCGCAACAACAAGCAACATTTCAGAATTATGCGGAAATGTCTTTAAGCTGCCTTTTTTTTGCCAGGGCGTATAAAAGTTGTAGAATGCTTTTTTTCAACGCTTGTTTGTTTGTTTCTTTTTTTTTTCTTTGTATATTTTTTTCGCTCATTTCTCCCCTTTCGATTGGTGTTTATTTTTTGCATATATTTATGGCAGACGATTTCTTTTTCGCAACGAAACAGATATCGCGCTCAGTTATCGCACAATATATGTATGTACGGGTGTGTATGGACAGTATTTAGGTTCCAATCAAGCCAAGTCAACAGCTTCCATGAACCGAAGATGTGGGTAGCTTTTATTTATCTTTCTTTTTTTTGTTGTATTTTATTAGATCACGATTTTAATGTTGGCAAACATTCGCGCATTCCAGCAGCCCAGCGAGCTAGCAAATAAGCAGCAACAACATGAACCGCGAAGATGACAACAACTACAACTATGTGGGCCCCATACAAACTAACACACATACATACATATGTATGTACATAATAGTAACTCACACCGAGATTCTTCAGCAATTTTTTTGTTTGTGTACCTTTGCCAGGTACGAAATACCAGGCAAACGGTTAATGGGCCACTCTTCTTTATAAGAGATAGCACAATCTATTATTGCCAGGAAATTGAATTTGAGAGAGAGAGAGAGAAAGAGAGAGATAGAGATAGAGTCCTAAGAGTGAACAGTGTTGGTAAATGGTCTACACATGTATGCCTTTCCAAACGCTTACAATTGCTTTACTGTTTATTTTTAATCCAAATGAAAATCCTGGTTTTGTTTTAAAGTAAATTTACTTAATCTCTGCTATAATTTAGCACACAAATGTTTTTCTACGCGCCCCATTTTGGGCGCATTTAGGGCGCCTTTTGTGCCAGCCGCTACAGCGCAGTCGCAGAGTCGCATTTCGAACAAAAACAAAAAAAAAAAACACTGTGCCTCTTTTCTGGTTTTTCACGTTGCTAGCGCGGTTTTTGCTGTGCCTGTTGTTGTTGTTGTTGTTGTTCTGGCTGCAGTTGTTGCAGCTGTTGTTGTTGCAGTTTTTGAAACGCACGTCTTCGTAGCAACATGGTCACTAAAAGGTGTTCTATGTGTGCAAGCGAGAGCATGTGCATGTGTGTGTGTGTGTGTGTGTGTATGAATGTGAATGTGAATGTTGCAGGCAATATTGTTGCAGTTGTTGTTTCTTGTAGGTTTTCACGTTTTAATGTTGCATGAACTCTGTTGTTGCTGGTTGCTTGCGGTTTATTTTAATGTCAAAACTGCAAAAAACGGGGCAACTATTTTTTGTGTTTTTGCCATCGCCTTCAATTGACATTTGCTGTTAAATTTTAACTTGAGCAACTTTTGTTTTTATTTTTTATGGTTGGCTTACAATTCTATTTTGAGGTATCAGCCTGCAGAACCGGTTGAATTTTTCTCGTTTTTGTTTAACGTTATTAAACTTTATTGTTGCTATTGTTTAGCGTGCGTTGTGCATAAATTTAAAAAAAAACAAAAATCAAAAGTCGCGAACACCATGAACATAAAATTTGCTTTAAACGATCGAACGACCGAGCACAAAACTCCGCTTCAAACCGTCGCGTTTGGCGCTCTAAAATGAACTGAGGTGCGAGTCTTGAGATCCGCTTGGCATTGGGAGACAATCACCTCGTAAGCCACGCTCTCAGCTCAGCGCAGCTCAGCTCGGCTCAAGGCAGGTGAGCGTGGTAAGCGAGAGCGGGCGTTTTGAGAGACAGTGCATAATCGTGACAGTTGGCGCGCCTCAGATAAGTGGAATGTGAATTGTTTGAATTTCTTTTCAATTATTTTCGTTTTTACTTCTGATAAATGCTTGGTAGAGATGTACTTAATGCGCTGCAATGCGTTTCTTGGAAGTATTATTGAAATTTCACCAATTATCACTTTTCTGCATGAGCATGTCTGTGAGTAGAGAGAATAGAATCAGTGAATGTTTTCCTACCTGCAGGATGTCGGAAAATTCCTATACATTTCTTTTATTTCCTTTCTTTGTTTAGGAAAAAACCTGGACAAATAACAGCCTGGGAAAAACTGAAGATCTTTGTGTGTGTTTTTGACGATCTTTGCTAGTGGAATTAAGTGAAATGATGAAATACATACAACGAAGCAAAAAGAAAAAAGAAAAGAAATGTAAACTAACCAAATCTAGCTTGTACAAATTAAATACACATACATATAAAGAATACATTTAATATAAAAATGAAAATGTAAACTAAAAAATTATTGTAAATAATTCAAATTTTCATTACCTGAAATAAGAATTTATTTTTGTTGTTCGCAAATAAAGTGCTCTTTTCATATAAATTGTACCGCTAGCACTTGCTTAATTCAAATGTGCCCGCCAAGTTCTGTAAATTAATCGTAAATGCAGCTCGGCTTTATCCCACCACTAGCAAACCACCTTGCACAGCTGATAAGCAGCTTCTTTATCAGCTGTTGCAAAACAACCTTATAGAGTCTGTTTCAAAAAAACCACGCGAAACTCACGTAGCGGCCCTAAAATCTTTAATTACTTAAAATTTCTTCAGCATCACGCATTTATTAAGAACAAAGCGATTAAACCTGACAAAACACCCGCTGGAAATATGAGCGAACTGAGCGCCGCAGATAAACTGGAATACGTGAAGTCCAAGATTGGCAAATATATCGACTTCCCCAAAAAGGGCATTATATTTCGGTGGGTCACTTAGCTTATCAGTGCTGGCCAAGTGCCATTTAACTACACATATATTATTTTACGATATACGCGTATTTGACTTGTTATCGTTTGATTGACATGTGTTCCCGTTCCCTTATCTCTCATTGGCTATCAGTGACATATTCGGTGCCCTCACCGATGGCAAAGCTTGCGTTTATCTGCGGGATTTGCTGTCCGAGCACATACGCACTGTACACCCAGATGTGGAGCTCATAGTGGGTCTGGATTCGCGTGGTTTCCTCTTCAATATGCTGCTGGCCACCGAACTGGGAGTAGGCTGTGCACCCATACGCAAGAAGGGCAAGCTGGCTGGCGAGGTGGTTGGCGTTGAATACCAGCTGGAATATGGTACCGTAAGTAACCTGACAAATCGTTCTATATTCTTGCTAAAAACTCTTTTGTAGGATACATTTGAGCTGCAGAGCACGGCCATCAAGCCTGGCCAGAAGGTGGTCATTGTAGACGACCTCCTGGCAACGGGTGGTTCACTCTCGGCTGCCACGGCTCTTATTCGCAAGGTAGGCGGCGTGGTGCTAGAGGGCTTGGTTGTCATTGAGCTACTGGAACTGGATGGGCGCAAGAAGCTGGACTGCAATGTACATTCCCTGATACAGTACTGAACGTGGCACATATAACTTCCACATATGCATTTATCAAGGAAATCTTTACCTCAAATATCGAAAAAATCACCAAGTGAATTTTATAACATTTTATTGAATATGCAATGTGAATATTTTAACCAAGAGGTTGTCAGAACAAACAAAATTAGTGCAAATATATACATTAATATTATTATTACTTTTTTATATCCAAATTTTGACCTTGTAAGGATGGTCAAACATTTTACATTGAATTTTACCGCAGTTAATCCGACAATAATTTAAAAGCAGACTTCCACGAGTTCATATAGACACATTTGTCCATGATCGGAATTTATTTATTCGAGTTATACACATTTAAAAACAAAAAATAGTTATTCAAGGAAGTCATTAAGAAAATCTCAATTTAAACTGTTTACCACTGTTAACTATTTGAAAATTTAGTCAACGTGTTAAGCAAGACTATTAATTGGCCAAGAATTATTCCAATCGTCAATGAAATGGCCAAATTCCGGCGGATTTTGTATATCCGCTAGCCTCCGGGCGAAAAACTGTTGGTTCCTAGATGACCTCCATATCCTTGGTAATCATACCAAAGGTATAGTCCTGGGAAACCTAAAATGCCAAGTGCTTGCAAAATTTGCGAGAATATGGCCATGAAATATGTATGCTTTTTTTTCAGCTGCCCCGCCCCTTTTTTCCCCTGTCATTAGTTTTTATTTCAGCTAAAATGTTTCACCATCGGTGGCACAAAAATCGTTACCTTAGAAGTATGCAATGGAATTTTGCACTTTTTCAACATTTTTGTCAGCCTCCTAACGATTATGTTCGCTTAGTACATCAGCTAAATTTTTAATAAAATCTCTGACTTTGGCGGCCTAAAAATGGTACCTTAGAAGTATGCAATGGAATTTTTCACTTTTTCAACATTTTTGTCAGCCTGCTGACAATTATGTTCGCTTAGTAGCTCAGGTGAATTTTAAAGAAAATCTTGCACATCAGCGGCCCAAAAATGTTACCTTAGAAGTATGCAATGAAATTTTTTTCTTTTTATATTTTTTTGTCGACCTCCTGGCAATTCTGTTCCCCTGGTATTTCAGCTGAAATTTGTAAGCAATTTTCTCCTGAACGAAATAAAAACAATTTGTGTACTTTTTAAAATGTTTTTTTTGTTTTTTTATTAACATTCGCTTTACATCATTATAATTGTTGCTATATTATCAATATACTTAACATTTTTGTTTTTAAATATGTCTTATATTAATTATTCACATACATTACAATAAAAAAAGTTTTGAATAAATTTTTGTTTTTACGCCGTAAAAAAGTAAATAGGTCTTATATTTAAATATAAATCGCAGGGCAATTTTAAAACTAACTTATTTTAAAAACCTGAAATATAAAAAGTGATAAATTTTAAACAATTGTTATTTTTGTTAATTATTGCTTATAAATAAATACTTACAAACATTTTTTGTGTCTTTTCTGCTGTGGCAGCTCACATTTCCGCCTTGACTGACTTCTCCAATCTAAACCGAAAAAGAACGTTATAATCGGGCATTAACGGTTCGACTATACTCGTTTACGGTCTTAATTGCAATTGTAATTTTTGAAAATTTTATATTAAAGTAATTTATGGGGGTGGAAGTGCACGTTTCGGAAATTACAATTATTGCAAAAAATCAATCTTACCGCGATCAAACTACATATAGCCGAGATATGGCCAGGTCAAATTCATACAAATCAGCCCAAAACTATGCTATGGCAAATATTCTACGTAACCGTTAAAAATATACACTGCTATTATTGTAGCATCTGCTTTTTATTTTTATTCGCTTTTTACAACTACGAAATAATAAATTTATAACAAACTTTATATTAAGCTCGTGCGGATTGGAATAACGAACTTTAGAATTGAAAATTCCCCATTTTTTAAATTCGATTGTTAGCTTTGACAAACTTACAAGCGACCCACTGCTCTGAAAGCAACCCTAAGCATTGGCGTGCTCTTTTTATGCGTTCGGTTATCATCCGGGGCCGCTGCGCATTCAAAATTCTCTTCTGCTCTTGCCGGCCTTGCGTTATGCGCTCAGCTATAAACAAAACTGTTTGCCCTATGGCATCGTATAAGAACTGAGCTCTCCGCTCGCCGATAAACAAATCAAAAGCACAGACAATGCCCCTTCCACGAACTGGGCCGCTCTCAGCCGAAGAACGCCAGCAACAAGAGCAGCCGCATAGCGACGCCGGCGCAAAAATAACAAAATTCGAAACTGAAACTGAAACTGACAGTCGTATAGTCCGGACAGCCGGGAGAGCCGGGCAGGTTGGAAAGGGGAGACGGCAAGCCAGTAGCAGGCTGTGCTCATTTTGCATTTGAATTCATTCGTGAAATGTGCGTCGCTCGGAACGGTGCGTTGTTAGCTGTGTGTGTGTGTAGTGTATGCTGTGTGCTGTGTGGTTTGCTGCTGTATGTTGTGTTATGTTTGCTGACTGTGCCCGTCTCTTGCTGCCTGCCACAGTTTCGCACGCCCATCAATTGCGAGTGCTTTGCAGTGTTTAGTTTAAAAATACGTTTTCGTGGATTTTGTTTTGCTTTTTGCTTTTCGCTGTGCGAACAGAAAATCACAGTTTCTGCTTCAATTAATATTGATTGAGCGTCTTTCAATTGGCAAACAATCGTATAACAACAACAACAACAGCAACAGCAACAACTGTGACAGCAACCACAACGACAACAACAATAACAAACTAGTAGCAACTGTGGCGCGGTGCACGCCAGCAATTGATAGCGTTACGTATACGCCGCGTGCGCCTTCATTTGTTTTGTTTGCGTGCTTGTGATTGTTTGCATGTGTGTGACACTCGTGTGTGTGTATGTTTGTGTGTGTGTGTGTGTGTGTCGTGCGCCAATTTGAATAAATTTTATATACAAATAGCTAACCAAACTTGGAGCATTGCCTAAAAAGTTGGCAAAAAATTGTGCAAAGAGCGCCAATTAAACAATATTTGATATTTGTAAATATATCTGCTTTGTAAATAAAAGGCTTTGTAAACAAATAAAACTCAACCAGCTGCCGTTTAAGGCAAACACCCAAAGTCGGGCACTGGCATTGCACCTGGCACCTGCCAAACAAACTCCGCACTCCCCCCGCACCAACGATATCGTAAAAATCAATAATTGACATCTTGACTTCTTGCAGCAGCAGCAGCAGCAGCAGCAACGGTAGCTCCCTAAAAAAAAAACAAAAATCAAAAACAACGGCCATAAAAAACACCCCCAACAACACCGAAAACTCAATTGTTGTGTTTGCTGCTGCTGCTGCTGCTGCTGCTGCTGCTGCTGCTGCAGTGACACAATTTTTATCGTTGGCCCCAACCCTTTGGCCAAGTTTTTGTCAGGCAATAAAAATAGTTGCCTTCATTTATGTTACAAACGCATACCAACTGAATACATGTATATATATGTATTTTTTTTTTATTTTCAATACATAGCACAACAACTAAATTTAGCTTAAACAACAACAGCAACAACAATCCGGCGTAAAAAGGCTATGAGCAAATTGTACAAAAACTGTCGCCAACTGCACGCAAAATTTGCCGACAGCCAAAACCAAAAACCAACCAAAGAAAATATAAATAAACAAAACTAAGAAAGCAACAAAAAAAAATAAAATAAATTAAAAATGTTCTGTCACGTGAACATCAATAGCAAAGGAAAATACATCAAAATAAATTAAATTAATATGAGCAATAATAATAATGAAAATAATAATAATAAAAACATGAGTTTCGAACGAATGGCTAACTAAACTACAAACAGTTCCTATGCATTTGGCCTTGTGTTTAAATGAAATTGAACAAGAGCAACGCAAATTGTCGCGTTCGGCGATATTTGCTCATCTTTACGGCGTTATCGCTCCTACTGCTGCCCCTATCGCTCATCTATCTGGTATGGAACGAGCAGCTGCAAAAGATTAAGGGATACGAGGTGAGTGTGTGCTTATGATTCTATGTACATACGTATATATATATATATATATATGTATATATGCTGTACATTTATATATATTGTAATGCACAACACATATCAAATATAGTGTCTGTGTGTGTGCGTGTGTGTGTGTGTGATGGTTTGGCCAAGGACATAAGTAGCTTTGTCGTTGCTGCCAGTTGCCAGTTGGTAGCTGGTAGCTGGGTTCCAAGTGCCCTGCAAACACATCGTGCATACAACTAGTATAGATTTTCTATATGCTATATAAATGTTTGCAGGGTCTGTCCCTGACTAAAACGACGAGAAAATTGCCGTCAATCGATTGCCCATTACTTAGATCATTAACAGACCTTTATACATCAAGAGTTGATGTAATTATTCATCATGTACATATATAACAATACACAAGTATATACACAAGTATAATTATATTGTTTGCACACAAATTATTGCCATTAGTTTTGATACTCTCAACGCCTTATCAATTATTCAAATTTCCAAAAATCTGCTATATATATTTTCATGTGTGTGTTTCTCGCTGAAGGGCATTTAAAATATATATTTACAATATTCTAAATACACACACATATGTATATTGCTACATACTACGTATGAACAATTCTCAATTTGTTGATATTTAAATTTCATTACGTTCGCTTGTTTATTTATCAATAATTTTCACACCTCGTTGCACCTTAGCCGTGGGGTGCTGCTGTGGGTGGGGAAATTTTAGAGAACGCTCTTAAAAAGTGCAAATTAGTACAAAATTAGCTCAGACCAATGGTCAGCTGTGTGTAGGTGTGTGGGTGTGTGTGTGTGTTGTATTGTGAATTTTCTCATTGCTAATTAACAATGAACATTTAAATGTGCAATTGACACACGATTGATTTGCACGATCCCCACCCGAACGCCTGCTTTGCTTTTAGCCAGCCCCATACAAAGAGGCGTCGCCCCTCCCACAAATCGCAAATGCGGCCTTGGGCAATTCGCAATGCAGAACTTTTGCTTGGGCGGCATTTAATTGCCTGGGCGGGAAAGAGCACTTGGCCAGGACACGTCAGAGGCGCAGGAAAATCGATGGTTGGGACCAAAGCAAATAGATTCTATGGAAATTCGTCTTCTAATTTGAGTAACATTATTAAAATGGCTAAAAGCTTAGGCAGCTAACCGAATGCCATAAAGAATGAAAGGAAAGGAAGGGAAGGGAAAAAAGAAACGCGCGAAATAAAAGAACTAAAACACGCATACGCCGTGTTGTGCTCTACATTGACATAATTAAGCACAGCGTCTAACACGTAACACACCAAACTCACCTACCTATACAGAGACACACACGCACACACACACGCACGCACACAGTCAATGAGTGCTGTTTAAATGACATGTCGCCCACATCACGCCCACATTAAACATCTTCCGTATATATGTATTTACATCCCACAATTCACGTCATCTACATAGCGCCACTTTTGCTGCGAATACAAAAAATTCGAAATAAATTGCTGTAATCTGATGTGATCGACTATGAGTTACCACGTGCCTAAGTTAGTCGCGCTTAAAAGTAGGCAATGCGTAAAATTCAGAAACTAAGATTATGTACCTAAAATATAAAACATTATAAATTTGGAAAATAAAAAAATAAAAATAATGTAAATAAAGCTTTACCAAATGAAAACTATAAATTCAGCAGCTATTATTTTGAACTGAACTAACCTATAAATAATTGAATTGTAGGGTATAGGAGCACGAACCACAATGACCGCTGAACATTTGTCGATCCGCTAAACAATCGTCTAGATTTCTAATGATACCAGTTGACAGCGCTGTCCAGTGCGCGATTTGAATTGGGTTCGTTGAGGCCACCTTGACACTGGCGTGCCAGCGACGTGAGTCAGTGGTGCTGTCTGTCGGTGGTTGCAGTGCAGTTTCGGTAGCGCCTCGAGCGGTGCTTTACGTTTATATAAGACCGCTTGCTCAATATCATGTACGAAATGCTTGTATATATATTACGCATACGCCACGTCATGTTTTGCATAATAACCAATTGTTTCTCCACCGTCTCTCTCACTCTCTCTCTCTCTCTCTCTGTCTATATATGTATATATGTATATTTCATTGTGTGTATATCGTAAATGTAAACTGCAAATGCTTTTTTAGGCTTTTAATGCGCAACAGCTACAGCAACAGCATCAGCAACAACAGCAGCAGCAACAGCAACGGCATCAGCAGCAGCAGCAGCAGCCGCTGTCAGCGGGTCAAACATTTCGTTATCCTGTGCTGCTGCTGAACAAAAACAAAAACAAGGAGCTCACTGTGGTCGCAACGGGCAAGACTAAGAATAAGTGGCGCTATGTTGATAAAGTAAATATCTAACACAAACACACACAAACACACACGCACACAACTTAACACTCGCATAATTAATGACAAAGTAAACACAGCAACAACATCTACAACAACAACAACAACAACAACATCTACAACACGCACTCAACCCTCAAATTTATGGCTGCATTTGAAAAGCGCGCAAGAATCGAAATTCTTTAGCTTCGCCTTATCTGCATTCCCAAAATGAATGATGATTATTGGCAGTTGATTTGGGCTTGGCATTACCATCTGGGCTCCTCAATATAATAATTTGCTTATATAGTCATTAAGTGCTGTTTACCACACCCATCAAAGCCCCATTTATCAACTTGTTCCTAACTATAATTCCAACAGATCAACAATGAAACTGGACTCGCGCTCATACCCGACTATGCGGTGCAGACGCTATCCGAGGAGGAAATGCAGGAAATGTCTGTGGTATGTGTGCCTTTAGAATACCATTAATGCCATACCTATCTATATATCCATATATAAATGCTTTTCTTTTTATGGGCGCAGCGGATGGAGGCGCGGCTCAATAGACTGAAGGATAAGTGCTCGGAGTACGGACTGGATGTGCTGGGTGAGGTTTTGCCCATAAAATGGATGACTGCATAATGAATTTTAACATTTTATTTGACAATAACAGGTCAGGATTCCTGGCATACGCCCAATACCTGGGAGTTTTTGGTTAATAAAAAATATCACATTATATGGTAAGACAGCTCTGATGTTGCCTGAATATCCCTTTTTTAGTTGATGTTTGGCCTCCAATTGCAGGTGCAATGTCTTCAAGGCGGCATCCTCGTCCTGGATGTTCAATTTCAATGTGCTGGCCGGCTACACGCCAAATTATTTGCTAAAGACCAAAAAGATTCTGCTCAATCTGGCCAGAGAGCGTTATCCACGTGTATCACTGCAAGAGGTGAGTTCGAACTATCTTTGAATTTAAATGATATTCATTGTGTTTTGGTTTCAGCTGCGCGAGGCACAAAATGATTCAATTACGTTTATCATAGCTAGAAATCCCTTTGAGAGACTGCTGAGCGCCTATCGAGATAAGATCGTGTTCGCGCTTCCTTATTCCTTTCATGACAAACTCGGCCGCAGCATTGTGCGCACATATCGCAAAAAGGTACCAAACAAATATATATATATATATATATCACTTTCGTGCTTACATATTAATTGATTGCAGCCCAATCTGATCTCACGTGCGGGCAATACAAAGTATCCCTCATTTCCCGAATTTGTCCACTGGCTGCTGGATCAGGTGAAGCGGGGCAACTATATAGACATGCACTTTGTATCGGCCACATCGTTTTGCACACCCTGCCTGATCCGATTCGATATGATACTGAAGTTCGAATCGCTGGCCGAGGATCAACTATATCTAATCGAAAAGACTGGCCTTCAGCGTGTCATAGCGCCCGTGTGGCGCAACATGGGCAAAGGAGGCAGAAAGACACAGGAGCTGCAGCAGCAGTTCTATTCCCAGCTCACCAAGCAGGAGATGATGGCGCTCTATGAATACTACCTGTAAGTAAAACAGAAGACGTTCAATTGAACCGAATTGCCGCTTAACTTGCCAATCACATCCACAGTTTCGACTTTAATCTGTTCGGCTACGACATTAAGGAGTATTTGCAATATGCCAGATCAGATGAATTGGAAGGCGCCGCCGCATCGGGGGCGTAGTTTGTTAAGCGAAACTTAAAATTCATAGAATTTAGAAAAATAAAAAACCAAACATAGCACTTAGATACATATGAACTAATTAGCCGTCACAGTACGTAATTGCAAATGTTGATAATAATGAATGAAACAATAATAAAGTTAATGGCAAAAACTATTGAAATAAATTGAAATGGTTTTTATATTTCGATCACGAACTGAAAATGAAAGCAAAAGCTGCCCAAAATTGCCAGCTAACGATTTGCAGATGATTTGGGTCCAAAAGATCATTTGGTTTTATTTATGTGTTAAAAATAATATTGATATAATAATAAAATGATTATAAAAAAATAGCAATAAAAAAAATGTATAAATTCAACTACATACAATTTAATGAATTAACTAGCTAATTAACTGAGATACCATTACACATTCTCAACATCATCAAAAGCATAAATATTCGTAAATTTTTAGTTTTTTGAAGTTTGTTTTATTTTTTTTTTTTTGTGATTTGTTTTTAGATTTTTCTCATTTTTTAAACTTAATTTATACATACAATAGGTTTTTTTTTGTATTTATTAATTGTAAAACATAATATGTATGTATATATTTATAGATGTATATAATATATTCAGTTATGACTACTAAACTATGCGTTGTTTACGGTTGTTATTTTGCCTGATTTTTATATTCGTTAATTTTTTTATTTTGTTTTTTGTTTTTCTTTTTTGTTTTAATATTTTGCTTGATCAAATTGTAACTTTTTAGCACACTCAGAATTTAAATTTATTTTTGTGTTGTTCAATATGCACGTAGTCAAATTTATTTCAATGTATTTTACAATTTTGTGTTTACCTTCATTTTGTATAAAATTGAACTATTTTGTGGCTGGTGCAATTAAAGAATCGCCTGTTAGATAATTATTTTATGCACATTGATTAACTGAACCGTTTTGTTGAACGAACGCGCCACTAATAAAAAAAAAAACCATATGTTTAGTGCCTAAAACTACGTTCGGGTTTTAGTTCTTTGCCGTAAATTTGTTAATTACGTTGCGTTTACCTAGTTAAACTATAGAAAAACTTAGTCTGGACTTTTTACACGTGTATTTTGTATTAATGTTTTGTTTGTTATATTTTGTTGTTGTTGTTGTTTTTGTTGTGGTTTCTGTTAATTGTTTTATACATAAGCTAATTAAAATTACATCAATTTGTTTAAACAACTACAACTAGTTCAATGTATGCATAATGTGGATATTCCTCCTTCTATTTTTACGTTTTTCTCTCTTACTTCTTGTTGCCTGCCATTATGGTTTTATAAACCATCTTATGATCCTCTACTTGAATGCCGCACTCTAACTTAAGTCTACAATTTACGCTCGATTTCGTTTAACAAACTAAGCTACACAATTTAATCATATTATTTATATGTTTATATCGTTTAGATAAGGCCGTCAATGCAATTAATGCAATTAATTATGTTAAAAAATTCACAAAATCAAACGTTGGCTGACTGCACGTTGAGTTTTTGTTGTTGTGTTTGCTACTGTACGTTCTTATTGTTGATTTTTTTTTTATTTTTTTATATATTTTTTTTTATTTGTTTTATTACTTTTTTCGTTTTTTGGATTGGTTTGGTTTAAGTGTTGCTGGCTGTTTAATTGGAAAACGATTTGTAAATTAGATTTAAAAAATTTTTAATTACAATTTAGTTGGTATCTTTTACGCATACGTTATTTAAATAGGGCGCCTAACTAAAACAACAAAGGGACGACGCAGTTAAATGTGATAGCTAAATAATATTGCAAATTGATGAACGCAGCTGTTAGGCGCTGATAGAACAAGGATAGCTGGAGCATCTGGAGTTGGAGTAGGATTGGGAGCAGTAGAAGACATATAGATGCGTAGGTATGTGAACAACAGCGGCGCCAGCAGCGATCACTTGAGGTAAGTCTTGAACAGCAGCGAGCTGCGACAAAACTCGCGCTCCTGCTCCATGAAGAAGAGCATGTCGCGCAGATTGACGCGCTTGATGCGCGGCCGTAGCGTTGTCGTCGCCGTGCCAGTGCTGTTCAGCAGGCCGCCGCTACTGGAACCCTGTGTGTGTAGAGCAGATGACAAGAGCGTTGAGTAAGCAATGGAATGGTCGCTGGCAAGTTAATATTACTCACCACGCCCACACCGGCCGCCTCGCTGTCCAGCTTGAGTTTTTTCCGGGGTCCGATTGCCTGAAGTGCTGTTAAATTTGCATCGCGCTGACGCAGCTCCTCCATTTCCGCACGCTGCATTTCCTTTGCCTGGAAAAGGTGAAAGACGTTCAGCAATCAGTCGTAGAAATTGCAGTGGCATTTGTTGATCTTACCCTCGCCTTCATCTTTGCCTGCTCGGGATCTTCGACTCGCGTTCTGGACTTGGCCGCTCGCAGCAGCATCTCGCGCTCCAGCTCCTCGTGTCGCTTCTGCTCAGCCTTGTCCAATTCTTCCAAAAACTTGATTTGACCGCGCACATCCTTCGCGGGCTCATAGCGTGGATCCAACTGTGGAATAAGTACATTTGAATTCAGTCTAAATTGATCGCTAGATGGAAAGCTTGAACCGACCTTGATGACATCAATGCGGTGCTCCGCTATCACAGCCAACTTCTCCACAATATTTTTGAGCCGCTCCTGGCACGCATGCGAAATGAGCACGGCCACATCCTGTGAGGGTTCATCTAAGCCGCGTTCCGCGGTTATCGCGCGTATTCGCGCCTGAAGCGCTGGCATGTTGAGAAACACCTCGTCCTTGCAGGAGCGTATCTGTGTGCCAATGTTCTCGGTGCATCCGAGAATGCGCTGCGATTCCTCGGCCAGATTGACACCACCCATGGCGGCAACATCATTGATATCATCATCGCCATATATTGACGATGACATGGAGCTTTGCTGGAAAAACGAATTGGCCGCCGCTGCCGCCGCCGAACCTGCCAATCCGCTGCCGCTGTTCGCCTTCTCGTCCTTGCCATCCCGATCGAGCGCATCCCTTTTCTTTTTACTTGCCGACTTGTTGGCCATGGGCATTGCGCCACGTGGCAGCGTCTTGGCCGATATGGGCGTCAATGAGGCGTTGATGCGTTCAATATGCGGCTGCTGCGGTGCCTTAATCTCGACCAGTTTGGCCTCAAAGTGATTGTTGTTATTGTGATGCAGCGAATTTTGCATCTGTTCGCGTGCACGCAACGCCTCCGGCGGCAGATGAACCGTGGGCAACGACGGCACCGGCAGTGATGTTGTCGATGCCGAATTTATTGTTGATAGCACCGATAACGTCGGCGTTGGCGGTGGTCCACAGTTTGATGATATGGCCGTCAGCGAAGGCGGATGGAAACTGGGCGTTATGGCCTTGATCTGCGTTTGGCCAACCTTGACGGCAGTGACTTTGTTCGTGGGCGTACTGTTCTGGGGACGGGGCGTGGCACGTATCTGAACCGCACCCGTGCGCTGCAGCTGTGCGTTATGCGGGCCGCGTATTTGCACAATGTTCTGCGTGGAGAAGTGAGAAGTATTGAATGCTAAGTCGGATTACCAGAACAGAAGTCATTGTTATGCTTACCGCCTGCGCGGGCATTGACAGCGAAGGGATTTGGCCGCGTAAAGCCAGACGCGGTGTTGTGGGCAATCGAATGTTTGGCGGCTGCTTGGATATCGTCGTATTGCCAATTGTCGGCCTCGGCGTGCCCATTGCATTTGGCGTTATCATGCGCACCTGTGTCTGTCCAATGGTCGTCGTCTGGCTGAGCCCGATTGGACGGATTTGCGCTTGAATTTTCTGTCAAAGGATTATAATTAGAGTTTGATGATTAACACAGCGTTGCGACTGACGTACCGGCAGCTGCGGCGGCAATCCAGCCAATCCCAGGACATGCTGCGGTGGCGGTTTGATGCCCTCAATGACCAGCTCCTTGGTATAGAGCGCGTGGCGCAGCAGTGGCAGACTTTTCTGTGGACGCAGAGACACAAATTAGTAATCAGAGAGCTGCGAAAAACATGCAGTTGGTTGCGCTAACCTTAAGAAACCCAATGAGGCACGGCTGTGGACTGGCGTTGAGCAAACGCTCCAGGCGATCACAAAACTCCTCTGGCTCCACATTCGCATTGACCAACTCCTGGATGAGCGTGCGCACATTCTTCTCCACCGGCTTCGGTTCGCGTGTCGACAATTCAATTAAATTGGCTAAAAACTTGCGACACTTTTCTTTGGTATTGCCCTGCGCAGCCGTCGTCGTTGTGGTTGCGTTCGCATTCGCCGCCGCCGTTGCCGCCGCCGCAGATGCCACCTGAATGTTGTTGGCCTGCGAATGCGGCTGTGAACCGACTGCCGGTATCGTCTGGATTTGCGTTACCTGCGGCAAGTGCGGCGCCTGCTGTGGCTGCTGCTGTTGCTGGAGCTGCGCCAAATGCGGCGGCTGTGTGGCGCTGCTATAACTGTGCGCATTGCTGCTGGCCACCGAGTTGACAATTATGTTGCTGGAAGCGGTGGTGCTGGTCATCGACTGTGGTTGAAACAAACATTACGGATTAGCAAATCAATGATTAAGCCCAACTGTGTACAGTCAGTGCAAAATAAGAGCGATAAGCGAAAAGTTAAAACAAGAAAAAGAGTTGAATGATTCATATGGAGGCCCTCATGAGCTACGGGCTCCGATTAATGGGTGGGAGTGGTGGTTTGTGGGGTCAAGTTTGATTTTAAATGGAGCGAGTTACCAGGTAATGCCATAAAATGTTGCTTGAATTTGTAAATAATTATTTTGTTTGTTGTCTTTTTTAAATTTAATAATAAACACACACCCATTAGGAGCCCGAATAGCCTTTGGTGCCGGCTCATGAAAATGCTTCTTAATGTCTAAATGATAATTAGATTTCGATGAGGGTTTTTGATGATTGTTAATTTTTTTTTTTGTGATTTTTGAAAATTACGAACAGCAACGCGTTTTCGGCAGCGTAAAACTAAATCAAAAGAAATACGTCAAGTCAAATACACAGACAGTTACAACGCAGCATGCAAAACTGAGCAAAAGTACAATTATATTTATATATATTTATGTAAAATATATATTAGATATATTAAAATGAAAATTGAAAAAGTTGACCCGACAGTCGATTGCTCAAAGTCTGGCCGAAAGTCTAAACAAAATTGAAACTGAAGCGTAGCATTAAAATTAAAAAACAGATCAAATGCATAAACAGACAAGATAGAGAGGCGTTTTTAGAGAATAATATTTAAGTATATATATATATATATGTAAATATATAGCAAATTGAAAAATATTGGAAATTATGCGAATCTCCATTTCAAAACGAGTTAAGCTTTGATTTTTACGTTTTGCTTGATCTTAATTGTGGCCGCGACATTTGCCGCAGCAGCTGCGGCGGCCGCGGCGGCAGCACTGCTGGCGCTGGCAGAGGCCTGTTGCTGCTGCTGCTGCTGTTGCTTATGTTGCTGCTGTGCCTGTTGCTGCTGCTTCAGTTGTAGCTGTAGCTTCTGCTGCTGTAGGTTAGTAGCGGGTTTGTTGTTGTTGTTGTTGGTAGTGGTTGTGGTGGTGGTGTTGGTGGTGGTATTATTAATATTATTATTGCTGGATGGGAGGATTGTGGATGATGTACGGACAATCGTTTTGCGTAGTGCAATGCTAGTGCTGGCAGTTGTTGCTTGTGAGGATGCTTGTGTTGTTGTTTGATGCTGTTGCTGTTGTTGTTGCTGTTGCTGCAGCTGCGTTTGTTGCTGTTGCTGTTGTTGTTGTTGTTGTGATGACGATTGGCCATGATATCTACTTACAGCTGCAGCCGGCACAGTTTGCAGACGTATCTGTGTGGTTATGGGATGATTTGTGGTTGTTGTTGTGGTGTTGTTGTTGCTGTTGTTATTATTATTATTGTTGTTGTTGTTGTTGCTGGTGTTAGATATGGTCTGTGTCATCGTCGGCGGGCCCGTCGTTGTGGCGGTGCCCACGCGCAACAACTGAAATCCATTATCCGTTTTCACTAACAGTGCAGGCGTTTGTCCTGTATTAAGTGTGCCTAAAGTTATCTAAAATAGAGAAAGAGAGAGAATAGACAGAGAATAGTTCATAGTACAAGGCGTACCCGCTGATATAAATGCATGTATATGTTCGTGTGTGTATGTACAAATGTGTGCGTGAGTGGGTGGACTTGGGTTGCATGTGTGCGTGTGTGAGCGGGGAGTGGGAGTGTATGTGCTGTATTAGGGAGCCTTGTGGATTAGTAGAGAAGAGCCCACCACAACAACAAAACTCAAGAGTTCTCTTTTTACATTTACACGCTTTATATACATTCATTTAACGTCACACTTACCGATGGACTCTGCGGCCGAACGCCGGCCATATGAGAGTTGCTGATGACCACGCGACTGAGCGGATTGGCGGGCATATTCTTTGGCTGCTGCTGCGTCGGCGCCTGCGGACGCATGCCGACCACAACGCCGGCGGGCAGCATGGAGTTAAGCAGCGGCTGCCCGGTCTGTGGATAAGTGCGGGGAATTAGTTGGATTTTAAATAAATATTAATCATTGATTATTGGGTTTCTATTAAGGCGGCAAACAAAAGCTTTGATAGGTTCAGGATATTCTGTTTTTCGTTTTTGACTACAACATGCAGCAGATCACAAGGTTTCTTTGTGTGGGGTCATGTCGTTTCGTGGGTCACAGTTTATTCGTTCACAGATCACAGTCAAACAAATGTGCACGGAAAATGTGTATGTGTATGTGTGTATGTGTGTTTGTTCGCAAAATACATTTTTTTTTAAATTTATGTATTGAATGGGTTTCTAATAAAATGATGAGATGAAATTAAGCATTTAAAATATGTGCTGACCAATTTTAAAGTCGTCTACGTTCAAAAGCATTTTTATCAAAAAGAAACTCTAAAAACAATATATGTGGGTTCTTTGTATATAAAAAGCATAGAGTGAGAAGCAGGAGAGAAGGTTTCGTGGGATGACGGTAGAAAAATCATTTTCATTCGTAGTTTCTTTAAAAAAAAAATATAATTTGTGTAGTAAATGAAGAAAACTAAGGACAGAAAATAAAACGCCGCTAAACATCCAACGGATATGCATACAATTTTTTGTTTTAGTTACAGTGAACATTCAATAAAGTTAGCCAAGGACCTTTCTATAAATTTGTTTGCTAGTAAATTTTGTAGATTTTGCAAAATTTAAATTACTGAATCGAATGATGACTGGCTGTTCTTAATATCGAGCGTTCACTGTTACAGCTACTACTTGGCGTTCCGATTGTCACAGTTTTGTAAGACACGCTAATCGTGACTTAGTGGAAAATAGAAGGAGGCAAAGTGGAAATAGAAGAGTGCGGATACGTGTGGCTGGATGGGTAAATGGGAACTGGAAACCGGAGTAACCATTGGGCGCAGGCAGAGAGAGACATAGACAGAGAGAGAGAGAGAGAGAGCGAGAGAGAGAGATAGATAGAGAGGGAAGGAGAGAGATGCGAACTGAACGGCGCCAGAATGTGGCGCTACCTTCGCCTCTCTACAATACGAGTACGTTGGAGTTTAGCTTGATGGTGGATACCTGATTGATGGTCTTGGTCATTGTTACAATTCCTGCTGGTGCACTTGATACTAGACCCGCCGGTAGGGTGACAGCATGGTGATTGGATTTAATAACTAAGGTTTGTGTTTGGGTGGCACCTACTGATTGCGTTTGCTGCTGCTGTTGCGGATGCACCTGATGTTGCACTTGCGACAGACCAGGCACTCCGTGTCCACCCATGCCCGCCGTGATGGTCTTGATCGTCGTCGTGTTTGGCAGCTGTGCTGTTGAGATGATCGTCGGCCCAACACCACCGCCACCCGGCCCACCAATATTGATGGTGCCATTGGGCAGCGGTTGGGTGGTGAAGGTGATGCGATTGCCGGCGGCCGATGTGGGCGTTGGTGCCGTTTGGCTACTATTCATTGCGTGGCGGTTTCGGTGTTGGTGGCGGTTTCGTTTTGTTGAAGCGTTGGCGCGTTGAAGAGCCGGAGCCGGAACCGGAACTGGACACGGCCCAGTTCAGTTTCTCTTCTGCTTGTGACGTTCTTTAGCCGCCTGTTTTCTTGATCAACTGTGCATCTGTGGCATGTTGTTGCTGTTATTGTGATTGATACTGTTGTTGTTGTTGTTTATCACTCGCATGCTGCGTGGCCGTCTGGAGAGAGCTGCAAGGCAAATTTGTTGTCACTTTAATATTTATAGCGGTGTATTAAAACATTATTGTTGTTTGTACACTGTCGCGGGAGCTGCAGCTGCTTCTTCTTTTACCTAGCTGTGGCACAGTTTTACCTGTGGGTCATAAAACTCGACTGTGTTGGCTGTTTTTTTTTTTTCGCTTTTGCTTGCAACTGCCGCAGATGTTTACGATACGGGCGGCGGTACGCAGGTGAAAGCCGACAAACGAGACTACACGATGCTAATTTAGCATAATTATATTCGTATTCACCTTGGCCAAAGCCTTTGGGTGCTCCGCTGACAAGCGAAACCGCAGTAAAGCCCTCGCACTTGCACTCGCTTATTCACGCGGCTGCTGCTGCGCTGGCGACGACGGTGACTCCTTGTCACTAGCTGAATAATGTTAGATTTTTCTTTCGGTTAGCCAGAAGGTTTTTGCTTTTATTGTATTTTCGCACACACGCGCGCACGCGGCCTCTGGCATAGACAGTTTGTTTAGCACTGTATTTATTGTCGCTTTATTTTGATTATTTTGGATGTACAAAAAATTTGGCAGCGACCGAGCGACAACGCCGCCATTTTCACGAATGCGCGTGCAAAACGACAGTAAACGCGCAAGGGGCACAGACGTCGATAAAAGTGCGAGACAAAAGGCAACGCTGAAAATTTTTGCTTGTGCCGCTAGATGTCGCTACCCACATAGGCATTGTACAGCTCATTTATTGCAAGCCCAACAGTGCGTGCAGCCAACTTAACGTGAGTACGTAGTTGCGCGCAGACAACTTCACGCGAGTTACAAATTGCGCGCAGCCAACTTCAAGCGAGTTAAAAGATTGTCATTCTCTGTCCTGGAATTCTCTCACGTTTCGCCGACGCATTATCGTGTATCAAAATTTGACCTACTATTCGTAGGCTTTAACAAATATAATATATGCGGGATGAATATTTCTTATGAATTTGGTGCAGCAAGCAATTGTTTCTAAGTAGGGCGCTCGCTGATTGTCGCTATCTTCGGGCGGCTGGCTGGTGATGGTTTTGGTACAGGCTGCAGCAGTTTTACGAAAGTTGTGGCTTATTTGACAAAGGCACTCACTTCAATTCATTTTGCATTTGAACTCGGTTCACTGGGTCGCATTTTTAACGTTTAACGTTACGTTTTTATTGCCGAAAATCAACAATTGAATGTTTACGAACCGTCCACCGAAAGCAGATTAGTTTTTTCATAAATGTGACCAGCTTTCGCCAAGCCCAAAATACGACATAGAATTTTAGGTCCAAATGCTAAAATAAATACTACTGCAAATTTACAATTTTTTTTTATATGGTGATGTACTGGGCTTTGCAATAATCACATGGAATAATTAATAAATATTGTTCATAATTTGTGTATTTATGTACTTATTTGCCAAAAATGCAATAAGTATCGATTTGTAGATAACCAATCTGTGATCGATTGTCGGTCGCCTCCACAATTAAAAAGAGTGCTGTAAAAGATTAGCAGCTGTTGGCGGCAATATTTGACTGTACTATTTATATTTTAAAAGTTTGTTATGACCTCATTTGTATATAAATACACCTCAATGAAATTTAAAATGCAGAGCCAAAAATTGCTAAAAAAGAATAATAATTAATTGAAATAAAATTTGAAATGCACAATAATTTGATAACTTGTTATCTCACGCCATTCACTGTTGACGTTGGTATGGTTTTGTTGCTGTTTATGTTAACAAGGCTAACACCCGACCAAAAACAAGTTAATGAAATTAATCAAAAAACATCCACTTAGTGTCGCGACCGCTGTTGGCAGCATTAAGCACGTCGTCAGGTCTTCAGATTGAGCCAACCAGTCTCCGGGCTTCGCATTGAATAAATTTTGCGTGTTGTTTATTTTTATTTTATTATCTAAATCATAATTATGTGTCTTAGGATTATTAATTTATGAGTATTCTGTCATTCTACATACTAAACTAGCCGCATTACACGAATATTTACAAGTTCCCCTCCCACTAGACATAAAACACCTAGTTTTTGCCGCTCCTCAGATGTGGATCTCTTTTGTTGTCCAGTGGTTTTCTTGTTGTTTTGGCTATGGAAAAGGGACGTATCGTGGTTGTTGTTCGATTCTGGCCAAAATCGTAGGCATATACCGTTTTGGCTGCTGCTTTCACGCTGTTCTCTTGAAACTTGGCGTAATACGGGCTGGCAGTGAATTTGGACTGGTCGGTAAAATGGGACGTGGTGGTGGGTTTTGTAACGGTTGAAAGCTGTGTTCGATTTGGAGCGAATGTTGCTTTGAATTTTGCAAAGAATGGATGATCAAATGGATTTGCAGTTGTTGCACTCTTTGATGTTGTTGCGGGGCGACGAGTTGTTGTAGTTGTTGTTTTTGTTGTTGTTGTTGTGAAAAGATAGGGTCTTGGCGTTGTGGATGTGCTTGAGCGTAAAGCGGCAGACTGGGGCCATTTGGTGGTGCTTGGGCGGGTTGTTGCAGGGGAGCGAGTAGTTGTCCTGTACGTGGTGGGGGCTCTGGGGCGGGCTGTCGTTGTTGTTGCTGGATAGCGTGTTGTTGGTTTGGGTGTTGTTGAGAACCAGCTCGATGTGAATGGCTTCCAGGTTGTTGTGGAACGCGTTGTGGGCCTCGTTGTGGGTTTCGTTGTTGTAGCACGAGTTGTAGGTCTCGTTGTTGGTCTAGTTGTAGAACGCGTTGTGACTCGCGTTGTTGTTGGTTGTGTTATCGCTCTTATTGTAGGGCGAGTTGTGGCTCTCGTTGTTGTCGGACGAGTTGTGGCTCTAGTTGTGCTATAGCTAGTTGAAGCTCTCGCTGTGGTTGTTGTTTGGCGAGTTGTGGGTCTTGTTGTTGTTTGGCGAGTTGTGGGTCTTGTTGTTGTTTGGCGAGTTGTGGATCTAGTTGTTGTTTGACGAGTAGTGGGTCTTGTTGTTGTTTGCCGAGTAGTGGGTCTCGTTGTTGTTTGACGAGTAGTGGGTTTTGTTGTTGTTTGACGAGCTGTGGGTTTCGTTGTTGTTTGACGAGTTGTGGGTTTCGTTGTTGTTGGCTTTGTCGTTGTTTTTGTTGTTGTTCTGTGAGTAGTTAGTGGCGAACGCGTTGTTGTTGTTGCTATCTTGGTTGTTGGCGAGCGCGTTGTCGTTTTGGTAGCCGTCGGTGGCCAATTTATAGTAAAGGGACGAGCTGTTGTAAAGGGACGAGTTGTTGTCTTGATTGTTGTGGTTGCTTTGGTTGCAATTGCTGTTGTTTTTGGGCTCTGTGTGGATTGTCGGTCCTGGTTGAATGCAGTTGTTGCTGAGGATGTGGCCGTAAATTTGATAATCTCTTGACGAAAGCTGTCGCTGCTTATGTATGGATGATGTGTAGCTTTTGGTGGCACTGCAGGCCTGGGAGTGGTATTTATGTTGGGCTTACTAATACCTGGCTTGCTAACCAGACTAAGGAAGGGATTGGATGCATATGCTGGACTGTGGGAAGTGGGTTTGATCGGAGCAGAGGACTGAATAGCATTGGCTGATGGCGTGTTAGAGGGCTTTAGGAACGGATTGTGATCATAGCTGTGCTTGGAAACGGGCGCTTGATCAATGAAGGTTATGGGGCGATCATTGGATGCGCTGGGCTGCGGTTGCTGCTGGGGTTTAAGCTGCTGCAAAAAGGGATTCGATCCAAAGGGATGATTGGGCACCACTGCACCACCATGGCCTGCGGGCTGGACGGTTGTTCTCACTGGCACAGCTGGGGCTGCCTTTGGGGGTGCCTGCGATGCGCTCAAGCGTTGCAGGAAAGGATTGCCGCCGTAATCATGATTAGCTGCGATCTTTGCCACTGGCTGCTGTGGTTGGGCCGGCACCTGTGAAGGCGATCCATAATGATTGGGCTCCTCCGCCTCGGAAATTTCGTTGCCCGCAAAACAATCGCTCAGCTGAGCCAAGCTCTGGTGTCTGCAGTGTCCATTGTAGACAGTCCAGGCGTTGAAGCCGTCGCCCGAGAGTCGGGTGTGCTCCTCGTGAATTGTGCGGATGCACTGCACGTCGTCCGTGATATCCGAGTCCAGCAAGCGGTCGCATTCAATGTGACACGCCTTGCCGCCGCCCTCGCCGTGCGTGCACCAGTAGAGATCGCTGATCTGGAACAGGCCGTGATCCTCGCTGCCATCCGCATTGAGGCGACCCACGGCGGCCGTGTTGTACGAGGATTCGTGCTGGGCGATGCACACCCAGGTGGGTATCTGCTGCATGGGCAGCTTGTGCTTGTAATAGAGCTCCTGGGCCAGCTCACAGCGTTTATAGATCTTGCCCTGTGGCTTGGGTTGACGCACCAGCTCATTCGATACCGGCTTGGCTGGCGTAGCCGGTTCCTTTGCCAGCTCCTTCGCCTCGAAACAGCTCGCAATTTCCGCCCTGCTGCGATCCCGGCAATGGCCATTGTAGACGGTCCAGGCGGTGAAGCCATCGCCAGATATGCGCGTGTGCTCCTCGTGAATGGTGCGAATGCAGTTGACATCATCGCTGATATCGGAGTCCAGCAGGCGATCGCAATCGATGTGACAGCCCTTGCCGCCGACGCCCCCGCCGTGTGTGCACCAATAGAGATCACTGATCTGGAAGAGGCCGTGATCCGCGCTGCCGTCCGCATTCAGCCGCCCCACCGCCGCCGTATCCAGGCGCGACTCATGCTCCGCGATGCACACCCAAGTGGCTATATCCTGCATGGGAAACTTGTGTGAGAAATACAACTCTTGCGCCAATTCGCACCGTTTAAAAACTTTACCAGCTCGCTGGGGTGTTGTGTAAAAGTGTTGTTGGTGTTGTTGTTGTTGTTGGTGTTGGTGTGCATAGTGTTGCTGCTGTTTGTATTGTGTTGTGTATTGTTTTTGGCTGAGCAAAGGATTCGCCGCTGAGGAGCCGTAAACATTAGCAAAATGCGATTTAACTGGCGATCCAATTGCATTCGGGTGCGGCTGAATTTGGGACGGACGCAGGAAGGGATTGTGGTGATAGCTGGTCGCAGCTGGTGTCGCTTGGTAGCTGATCAGCTTGTTCGCCGCGGGCCTGTAGTACGGATTGGGCGTCGTCGGCAGCTGGTTCTGGCCGAAGGGATAGCCCAATTTGGTGACGGTGCCGCCAATGGCATTCGGATGCGGGACGGACGGCGTCAGCGGCGGCTTGGCGAAGCAGGCGGCGACCTGCTCGTAGCGCTGATTGCGACAGTCCCGATTGTAGACGGTCCACGCGGTGAAGCCGTCGCCGGAGATCTGCGTGTGCTCCTGATGAATGCGCCTAATGCACTGAACATCGTCTGCAATGCTCGAGTCCAGGAACTGATTGCAGGACGCGTGGCAGCCTTTACCGCCGCGCTGATTGTGGGTGCACCAGAAGAGATCGCTGATCTGGAACAGGCCGTGATCCGCACTGCCGTCGGCATTGAGGCGACCCACGGCGGCCGTGTTGTACGAGGACTCGTGCTGGGCGATGCACACCCAGGTGGGTATCTGCTGCATGGGCAGCTTGTGCTGATAGAACAGCTCCTGGGCGAGCTCACAGCGGCTGTAGATCTTGCCCTGTGGTCGCACCGGAGCCAGCGCCTGTTGATGATAGCTCACCTTCACCTGCTGCTGCTGCGATGGCTGGGTATAGCTGCCATATCCTTGGCCACAGCCGGCCACGTAGGAGGCGGCGGCATCCTGGCGACAATACGCATTGTACGCCTGCCAGGCGCTGAACCCGTCCCCCGAGATGCGCTGATGCTCGGCGAAGATCTTGCGCACACACTGAACATCGTCGGCGATGTCGTCGTCGCGCAAACGGGCGCAGCTGAGGCCGCAGCCCGCGCCCTGTCCGGGTGGCGAGCACCAGTAGACGTCGCTGATCTGGAAGAGGCCGTGCGAGCCGCCGCCCGGTCCGCTGCCGCCGCCAAAGGCGGCCGTATTCAGCTCGCTGGAGTGCTGGGCAATGCACACCAAGGTGGCCACCTGATCCGCCGCCAGCCCATGCTGGCGCAGCTGGGCGGCCAGTTCGCAGCGCTCAAAGATTCTGGCCGAGCACAGCTGAAGAAGCAGCGCCAGCAGGCAGATCAGCGCGGAAAACGGATGCGATACTGACAACATCTTGCGATGCTTTGACACAGAACACTACGCGCTGCAGCCTATATATATACTCTATATATATATGGAGAGAGAGAGAGAGAGAGATAGGGAGAGAGAGAGATATGGATTTGAATTTTAAATGATATTTTTCACACTCGTCGACGCGTAGCTTCTTTTATGTTTATCAGTTTCCTCTCGATTTTAAGGGGGCGCTGCGTGCGTTAGCGCGTTCCGTTGTCGACTGATCGGACCAGTGGCAGCGGGTCTCATCTTGAGCCTCGGTTGGGGCGATTTGAATATACATATATGACGACAGCGATGGCAAACTGGTTGTGTGTGGATTGCATAATTATTGGCCAATGTCTAGATGAGAAGATGGCTTCGAAAGGTTCTTGCCAAAGTCAACAGACACTTTGTCTAAAGTGTCCACGTGCGAAGGAGCCCAACAAAAACAAAACAAAAGAAACCACGGCGAGGGGGGGTGGGGTAGACGGCCGTAAAAGATCGTTAAAAAAATGCGAAAGTTTTTCGGTTTGGCCATTAGCTAAGAAATTTGCTAATGAAATTAATTTCCAATATTTATTAGACAACAGATACATTTAAATTGTGTGTTTTATTCTGTTTTTATTTATTTAGTTTTTGTTTTTTTTTTTTAATGAAACTGGTTGAGAACGCTCGACTTTGTGCGCGCGACTTTTACGTAGCGTTTTTAAACGCTTTGCGCCTCACACGCCCAGTTGACAGTTGTTGCTGCCGCTGTCACTCTAAATGACAGGCCCAGCAGTGCCCCCTCCCCTTGCCCCCCTGCTATCTTCCCGCCCGGCCATCAATTCAAGCAATGTGTGTGTCTCAATCGCATTGAAATTAAACACCTTGGCGCTTTTGTTGTTTATTCCGGCGATTTGGTTTTTGTTTGCATATCGGACTTGGTCAATCCTCTCGTCTCGTTGCCCAAGCTCAATTTTTGTTTTTACATTCGTAGCATCTTTTTTTTTGGTTTTGGTTTTTAAGCAACTCTATTTTAATTTGCAGTTGCGCATGGAACTTAATGAACTTTTTCAAATTTTTGTTGATTTCTTCGTTTTGTTGTTGTTGTTGAATTTACTGCTATTGATTGATTCACTAAATGAATAATTTATGTTTTTTCTTTGACACTCGCCAGGGGCCGATCTTGAACTTGAGTTGGCTCAGATCCCGGCTGGGTAAATGGCTCTTCAGTGTGTTAATTAGAGTTAACAGCTTGCCAACATTTTGCGGTTAAACAAATTGGATTCCAAGAAAAATCTCTTTAAAAATGTTGTTTAGAAGCTTACAGCTTCGCAGAACTTATTTAAAAATCCATTAGGATAAAATTCAATTTCGTTTTCATCGACATTTTTATTTAACAGATAGTTTTTAGTACGCGCTAAATCACAATATAATAAAATCACATTTAAACAATAAATTATATACAAAAAAAAAAAAAATTCGTGGACAATACGAGTCAAGTGTTACAATTATAATAACCATATTTTGTTGTTTTTTTTTTGTCTGTTTTTGTTTTTCTTTCAATATTAATAAAATAGATATAACATTTAATAACATTTAGATACTTCGCTTCCTACTTAACGGGCGCCTTCACGGGGCGACTCCGCTGGTAAATGTAGTAGAGGAGGCTGAGAACTGCCACGCCTATGCCGCCGCAGAGGCCCGCCCAGTGTACGATGTCCAGGGTTTTGAGCGTGTTGATCAGTTTCTTTTTGAAGAATTTCACCATTTCGCCATTGAGTTGAATGCCCTGTAAAATGATAATAAAAATGTGGTATGCTCGATAGCTGGCCCAAATGGCAATCTACTGACCTCCTCCACCCAAATGGCGGGCATTAGCACCGTCGTCAGATTCTCGGTGATCGTTATACGATTAATGCTCTTCAGAAACATATTGAACTGCACCCGTTTGCCGCCCTGCAGCGGCGTGCCCGTCAACTATGGTTAACAATATGGTTTAAAAAAACAAACAAAAACAAAATTATTACTCAATTTAAATCGTATTATTTTTGAGTTCAAGGATTTGTTTACCGTTTGCACATCGACAAAGGTCTGGTGCTTCTTGGCATCTGGATTGAGGCCTCGAATCATTTTCCTGTACTCGTTCGAGGCGCCCAGCATATGCGGCAGCGTCAAAATGACGGGCGCATCTGCAATAAAAATAATTGCATTTATAAATATTATAAAGTTTCAAGATTTGCATCAAATTATACTTAAGATGCCAATGCAACCAATAAAAAAAAAAACAGTAAAACAAAAACGAGATTTTTGTTGTTTTTTTGAACAGGCTTCTCATTAAAAAAAATATAGTCGAAAATCGTTGTTTCACATTTTACTTATCAAGCGAGGTTCAATGGATCTGTCTGTGGGACAGACACGACTTGGCAATGCTTTTTTGAATAGTTCTTGAGCCCAATGAAATTCCTTGGCGCGGAAGTAATGTCTGTGTTTACTTATTTCATATTTATTTATTTAGTATTAGCATTGAACCAATTTGCTTGAGAGTTTCCTCATTTGGTGGCAAGAACACAAATATTTTCATTATTGAAACTGTTAACTCACGTTTTGCCAATTAAATGGAGGCAAGAATCTCAAGTTAGAAGAAACGTGCGGCGACTGAACACCCAAACAAAAAATAAATCATAAAATAATAAAATCATAAATGAGAAATAAACACACACAAAAAAAAATCAAATGGAATTTAATGCTTCAATTTGTAGAGCGGCACTCGAGAAGATCATAATGAGCCGATGAGCACTTCAGAAGCCATAAAACCAGCCGTCAACACTTTTCATTTCAAATGCGCAATACAAATGATCTTCGCCTGCTGCTGCTGCTGCTGCGAATTCTACTTCATCTTCTTCGTCTTGCAATTGCTTGTTGTGAAGTGTTAATTAAGAAATTAACAATAAATGCGAATGGGAATGGGTCAATAAACGACATCAGCCATGAAAATGACAATGTAGAAGAACCAGCTAATACCCTTCAATAAAAGCTATAATTTTTAGTACTTATGAATTATATTTTATACTTATTATTTTTATTATTTCGAATATTTTGAACATAGTTCGAATACCCTGAAGCAGGGTATATATTTCTATTTGTTTCAGTTGATGAATTCAATTGAATTCAGCTCGTATCAAATCTTAAATTGGCATTAAAGATACTTAAGAAAAATGTTATATTCAATATGGTTTTTATGATTGTCGAGCGCATAATTTAAATTTAATGATCGGCGCGTTTATGGGCCGCCTTTGCACCTCCAATTAGCATACCCAAAAATTGTGTATTGTGGCATTAAATAAAGACCGAAGATTGTTCATTCAAATTTGCATTTGTTAGAAAAGCTGTTGCTGTTGCCAGTCAATACCGGGTATACACGATTGATTTAGCACTTTAAATTTCTGCAACTGAACGCATGGGGTGGAATTCGACGGTAGTTTAAAATAGTCGATGATTTGCATATGAAACATAATATTAATATTAGCGGATAAACAAACACGTTAATTTCTGGTCGAGGCGTAAATAAGCATGCTAAGCATTTCCGGATTTTCTGGAATTAGTTTTGCATACATTATTTATTCTAATCGCAATCGTTCGACATATTTTATGAGCAAAATCTGAAAAATTGAAAGTTGATATCTGTCTTTTGAATTTTGGCTGTGACAAACGCGAGTGGATAATTAGATGGCCAACTGAACAGTTTGTTTTGCTAACTGGTATTCACCCACTCCGTTGGGGGAGTCTAATAAATGCCCATATTAATGGAGCCAACAGTCGTTAGCATAACAGATAAAATGCTTTAAACAACTGTCAAATGTCCATTTTATACGCATAAATAAAGCGATAATAAAATTAAATCGGATTTTTATAAACATAACTATTAGGAAAATCGATACAGAAGTCTATGCTGGGGCTCGAATTAACATAAGCATTAGCTTTTGAATATATGTTATATGCATCAAAAAGCATGAATGAAAAGTATTCATCCTACAAATCGGTTCAGTTTTGACAAAGTAATGAATAATTGAATTCTAATATGGAAGTTAGCATTTCAGAATTTAATACCAATTTAGACATTCCAAATCAAATAAAAATACTAAATTTAGAGTTTCTAACTTCAAAAAAAACATATTTTTTCAAGAACAAATAAATGGCTATGATTTGCAGAATTGAAATATGAAATCAATTTAAAGCTAAAACCATGATTAAAAAAGCATTAATTCTAAAAATCGGTACTTGGAAAATTTATTTGTTATAATTGAAGTATATCAAAATCTTGTTTGAGAGAAAATCGAGAAATTGAATGTTTTATTTCTAAATTTTTGAAAAATTTGTTAATATTTTGGCTTTAATTATTATAAAAATTGAAATCAAAAATCAATTGAAAGCTCAAGCCGTAATTAAAATGCCATCAATCCTTAAAATGAGCTCAGTTTTGAAGGACAATCCCAGAATTTGTACTCACCCAAACAGGTGGTCAGATCCAAGGCGCCGGCATAGAGGCAACCGTTTTTGCGCTTGATCACATTTGATAGTTTGTCGACGCAGAAGCATTCGTTGTCGTGTTCGGGTCCGATGTCGTTGATGAAGTTCTCGCCGATGGAGTACCTGAAACCGGGTATGCCCTGGTACTGTATATCCGATTGGTAGAACAGCTGAACTGAGCGACAAATGTCCGCGCTGAAAATGTACATGGAGTCGCCGCGCTGGCGGAACGGCGGATAGGAGGAGGCATCGGTGCCGTTGATCTGGTTGCAGACGGAAGTTTCGCCATCGGTGCTGCCATTGAGCCACACCTGCAGATTGTGGGAGTCGTCCAGTTTCTGGATCTCGAGCACCTTCATGGCATCGCCCTTTCCTGTGTGCACCTCGTATATCTCGTGGCCAGATCCGTTTTTCTATAGATTGTCGGTGAGTGAGTGGATGCAGTCTTTCATTCATGAACATTGATTGGCTACTCACATGCCCGAAAAAGGAGAAGGCCAAACTGCCGTCGCTTTGCTCGCGAATGGTCTTCGAGCCGCTCTCCTTGATCTGGTTGCAGATGGCCTTGGCAATGCCCTGCGGATTGATGCAGAAGCGCACCCCATCGAACAGGTACTCGCGCACCGAGGTGCTCACGAACATCGATCGCGGATCATTGAAGACGGCCTTCAGGTTCGCATTCAGATGCACCAGCAGCAGGGCCAGGCCCGGATCGTTCTCGCTGATTTGCAGTACGGACTGTAAAAAGATCGCAATTTCGGTTTTGGGGGCATTTATTGAATGAGAAAAGGCGCAATTGGGCAACCAGCAACCAGAGGCCAGAGGCGGTAAGCATTAGCATTGGGCAGGGGGGGCGTGGCAATTAGCCTTTGAGAATGTGTGTTAACAAAGCGTTGACCAAAATTAGTAGGCAAGTAAATTAAACGAGCATATGATTTATAATTAATTACTTAAGTTTTTTTTTTTTAATAAAAAATACTAAATATAATTATAGAAATACAGTTGACTGACAGCCGCAACGAATCAATCTGCGCGCAATTCAATTCAATTTGAACTTCAATTTCAATTTATCAAAATATTTACAATTGCGATTACTTTCAACCAAGGTTTATGCCAATCAATATGATTTGTGTGTTGTGTGTGTGTGTGTGTGTGTGTGTGTGTTCTTGAGTTAAATGAGCAAAACTTTAATTAGTAAGCATGCATATAGACAGCTAGAGATCTAGAGAACTAGAGACAAGATTTATCAACTTACTTTAAGATCGTCAATAAGTGTTTCTAAGATGCCGCTAACCCAGCTAAAAGGCGCTATAATTGTGGTAGTTTATATTAATTAGTTACCATAAACAGCTGCTGACATTTAAGCCACCAGCTTCAGTTAGTTGCTTAAAAGTCAAGGTTGATTAGTAAATTTGTGATAGCCCATTACTTATACAGCCGATTGTCAATTAATTTCTTATATTCTCAGCTCATGAATTTTAACTAATTAATCAGCTTAAAAGCTCAATTACGTTACGCATGTCTCGGGTGAAATCATAATTAATAGCCATAAAAGCAATGAAATCGATATAGCCATATCAGTTGGCCATCATCGGCTATCAAGAGGAAGAACAAAGCGGAGCAAAATACAATAGCACGCACTGATTATATCTAAATACATATATGGATTACCAACATAGGCTGGCCAATACCTAAATACGTTTGTATATAATATAGAACAATTAGGGTCAATGTTTAATTAGTTGACTCAATCAACCCAAAACCCGTTAACAAAGTCCAAAACAGCATTGACCTATGCCCATAAATAACATGCTTGGGCAGGCAAATCGATGGATTTTAGTCAATTGCAAACCATCCATAACCGTTGTCATATTGTATATATATATATAAATATATATATATGTTTGTATATATATATATATATATATGTATGTTGTATAAGTTTGGCTCAATAGAATTAGTAGTGAATAAAATTACTTTACGTTTCCCGCGAATGCGCTCCATCAGACGCTTTAAAACTCGTACACCGGGCGTGCGATTCAATCGCGAGTTCAATCTATTTGCAAAACCCTGTAAGATATCAGTGATTTCTCTTTCGAATACTTGCAAAAAGGCCTGTAAGATGCGTCAGAAGATTAACATTCAGATATTCGTATACGTAATACAGCAAGCCACTATTCAGTTTGCCACCATATTATCATATTCAACCAAAAAAAAAAACCGATACTCACATTCATGTGCATATTCAGCGCCACAATCCGATCGCTTTGGGTGTACGGCGCCGATGCATCCTCGTCGAAATCAAAGTGCACGTTCTGCACATAGGTGATCTTTGAGCCGTCGCGCGAGAAGTGTTTCACCTTCTTCTGGCGGTATTGTCTGTCGAAATTGTTTCACATGTTAATTGGATTAGTCAGAATTAGTTTTACTGCTGTACTCACTTATAGACATATGGTCCGATCTCCTCGACAATGGGTATGGCGCCGTGCTGGATCATATCGGGATTGGTGACATTGAATATGTAGACCTTAAAGATCAGCGGTTGGGGCAGGTTCACGAAACGTTTGAATTGCTCAGAACCATCGGCTATAATGACGCTCTAAGGGCACAAAAAAAAGAAAAGAAGAGAAATATGATATTTTAATTACATTTTATATTCCTTCTTAACGACTTGTCTACTCAGAAAGCCATAAAGTTGATTTCTCAATCTGCGTTTTATTTATTGCCTGTCGTCTTAGCCCGCAAATGATGGCCGAAACGATGAATTAATGACAATAAAAATCGCATCAACGTCATCAGCATGTCGCCACACGGGAGACTATGAACCAGTTTTTTTTTCTTTTTTTGTTTTTAACAAATATGTCAACAACGCATTGCGGTTCAATTTGTTAATAATTTTATTTTTTCTAAATTTTTAAGACGCATTTGCATTTAATTTTATCAGAGTGCAACGAACCGAAATTCTTAACATACAAACACATATTTGTTTTTTTTTTTGTTGATTATTTTTATCTCACATTAAATTAATGCTAAATTTTTGCGACAATTTGTGTGTGTGTCAAATGTGACCCTGTTCAAAAAATTAACACTCAACATTTTTGGAGCACTAAAAGCCTCCACGAATACTTACAATTCCCTTGTAAGGTAAAAATTGGCAAAACTGAACAAACACGAGCAGCAATATAATTTTTATAGTGTGGCCACACGTACATGATACAATTGAGGAATTGTCAAAAGATCTTCGAAAAGCATAAAAATAACCACAAAACTGTTCAAGGTCAATGCACACACAACGCAGCCGGCGTTGCGGTGACTGCGACGGCGACTGCGACTGCGACAGCGCAGTTAGCATACCCAAAGAGCATACAAAACGTTTGATTAACCTTAAGAGCTCCTCTAACCGAAGAGAGCCGAAGACAAGGCACAGCAACAACAACAACAACCAGCTGAGACGCATTGACACTGGCCCAAAATTCATTTAGTAGCCAAACAAAATAAGAAAAAAATACGAAAAAAAATATATAAATAAATAACAAAATAATTATTGCGAAATTGACCAAATTTAACAATTTGTTCGGCGCAAAAACGACAACAACAACAACAACAACAACAACAACTACAGCAGCAAATCAAAGTCAAAGCAAGCGCCAAAACGTGACTGAAATTCAAAAAAGAAAAAAAAGAAACAGAAAAAAAACAATCATTTTCATATGCAAATGTGGAGACACAGAGCAGCTCAGCGGTTCAGCGGTTTTGGCGGTTTTGGCGGGTTCACCATCTCAGAATGTGCTCAGTCAAGGGGTCAAACACGGCGTATGCGTAATAATTAATTGTCGCCACTTTCTAAATGTGCCAGAAATGCGGCGTTAATTGCTTGGCATTGCCTGTTGGCCCAGTTGCACAATTGTTAACAATTTGGCCATCAATTGCTTTGAATAACAATTGGCTTTTATTTGCATTCGGAATTACAAATAGAAATACTTTATAGGCTGCCTTCAACTTGAAGGCGACACAGCTAACTTTGATGGCACCAACCTTAGGCCAACTGTCGCCATTAACTTGAGCCGTTTTTGTGGTCATTCTAGATTGCGCCTGAAAGATACGCGGTACACGGAACTGACCACAATGGGCCATAAAACACAAAAACAGAAAAAACAGAAAAAACCAAAACAAAACATAGGTTGACCTCACCCATGGGCGCTGGCCGGCAAGGTTTTTGCAGCTGTACGCAGTATGACAACCCTAAACGTGCAATTAATGCGACTTGTGGCCACCATGGAGCAGGGCCAGGGCACAAGCAATTAAAAAGCACAGCGGCACATTCTAATCACACAATAAACAATACAACCGAATCAGCCTTAATTTGGCAATGGGTCAGTCAAGGCAGACTTGAGAACACTTAAAAAGATTTGAAGACTTGCAGAGAATCCATAAATTAGACGACATCAAAATTTCGAATTGAGTTTTGAGTGAAAAGAAACTGATTGCAGTCTAAAAAATCGAATCCCATTTGCGACTTGCGTGTGTTTTTATTGTCAGACAAACATATATAGTTATATATAGATGCTATCTGACTTGTTTAAGCCAGCAATTTGACTGGTCTGTTGCATGGTTAACGGTGTTTTTGTTTTTTTTTTAATATGTCATGTTCTGCAACGTCATTCGCGGCATTAATGTAATAATATATAATGAAGTGTTGTCGTAACTATGTAGATCGGCGCGATGTTTCGCAATCGCCTGGGGGGATTATTGTAATGCGCTTCGGCCTGCTATTGTGAATTCATGTTCTTCTGAAGGTCATCGTTGACACCGACTAACGACAAGTTTTAAGTGCTCTTGGCCATTCTGACTGAGCTTGGTTAAGAATATTAATGAGTAAATTCGGAGTGCACACTCGTGTTTAAAGTTATTTATATAGAGTTTTTTATTTGAATGATCATTATTTGAATGATCCCGCAGCTATTGTGACTGTTTCTCAGTTTGTTTGATTTTCAAGCACAATTTACTTTAACTCTGACTAAATAAACTAACAGTGAAAAGCTTTTCAGGTTTACTCAAAATAAAGCCTAGGTTTACTCATGTATTTACTTATTAGAACAAGTGGGAAAAGATTCAGAATAGATTTGTGTGCGGCACACTAAAGAATTAATACCCTTCTTCGAAACTATAAAAAATGTTATGAATACGATTTTCATTTGAACTAAAATTCAGATGGAAAACTTCTTTCTGAAACATAAATGTTTAAGTATGATTAAAATAGTTTGTCGTAATAACAATTATTTCAAAGCTAACTTTTTCGATGCGTTACAAAATTCTACAAAATATTGCAATGCCCACAAAAATTGTAAGTTAAAGCTGTGTATTTGTGAGTACTTCAAAAATTCTGTGAATCAGTTTTGTGCTGCGTGCAAATACAAACAATCTGTTGAGAACTTCTAGGGAATCTTCAATTGGACATACACGACTAATTGGTGACTCACCTGCTCGACCTTCTTGTGTATCATGGTGGGGAAGAGCGACCAGCCGCAGTAGCCGCCCAGCAGGGCAACCATGGCGCCCAGGGCGCTGACAATCAGTGACCAGTGCAGCATTTTGTGGCACGTGCAATAATTTTGGACCCGTTAATTAGAGAGCAGCCGGCAACATGTGCCAATTTATGTTCAGTTAGATGTCAAGAGGGGGCAGCAGCAAGGGCTTGGCGACAGGTGTTTGTTACGAGTTTAGCCGGCAGCTCAATCAGCGCATAGTTTGTGATTTATTTATTGGGGCCTCTCGTTGAGTTGCCTGACCTACGTCAAGACAGCGGCAGCTGCTGTCACTTGTTGTTGTTGTTAGTTGTTGCTGTTGCTGCTGCTGTTGCTGCTGCTGCTGTTGATGGTCGCCAGCGTCGGGTGCCGAAACAAAGCGCACTATTTATAAGATATATACGCGCTTTCAGGTTTTGCCTTTTGTTATATATACACTTATATTTTGAAATAAACAAGTTGTTGAATGCGCTGCGATGCGTTCGTTGGGTTAGTTTTTGGGCTAGTTTTATTTATTTTTTTGCTTTTCGTTTGCTTTGCTTTTCCTCTAAACTATGTGTTATTTGTACCCATACATATAAGAAATATTGTAATTTATAATGTCTTTTATTTTTTGCTGCTGCTCTGTTTTTTTTTTCTTGTCGTAGTAAAAGCGCAAAAAACTAGTTTTTGCGCCTCGTTGTTGCCTGTTAGGTGAAAGCTTTTTTTGCTTTGATTTGATTTGTATAATTTTTAATAATTTTTTTTTTTGGCTTATTTATTTGGGTCAACACTTTGACGCGCTGAAGCTCATCCACGAACTGACAGCAGAGGATAATAGCGACTCATATTTATTTGTTCTCACACACACACACACACACACACACACATGAAAAAAAAACCCCACACACACACACATGCACACACGGAACGTTTGTAAAGTTCAGATTGTATCTGGTGCCAGGATAGTCTGCGGTTTGGGTGCTTTGTCGTGCCAAAGGCAGCGATTAAATCGCCGCACATTTATTTAACTGGCCGCACGCGAATGGAAACTGGGAAACTGGCAAATACAATTTTCACTTTGTAATTGAATTGCTTTGCCTTAATGACCGGGAATTCGGTAATTCGGATATTCAAATATTCGGTACTCGTACTCGTTGATCTCGGATCGTAGCGCGCTGCCGACGCGCCGCATGGAACAACTGTAAACGACTGCCAAAGTTCAAGACAAGCTCAAAGCGAAGCGGCGTCCGTCGCGACGCTTGTGCGCTGAGCTTGTGAGCCGTGAGTAGTTTTAGACCCTCACCCCTTCCCCCGCCTTCCCTGCTTCGACTCCGCTTCATGCTGCCCTGCCAGCGATCCGTCTGCATAGGTAGTCAGTCGCCCTATACGTATATTTACGGCTCTGAGAGAGCGCAAAGTGAGCGGCACATTGACAGCTCGAAGAGCTGACCCGCGTCCCGGGTCTTTAATGATGCTGCAAGTTGTTGTTGCTGCTGATGAGCAAGACGACGTTGGCTTTTTGTGTTTTTTTTTGTGTAATTTGGCTGTAAAAATTATGGGCGACCCATTAGCAAATTAGTGCAACTATTTTTTTCATATTTCTATTTTTTGTGTTTGAAGTTTCGGGCAAAGCGCTGAATTTTAGTTTTTCCAAAAGTAAACACTTTTATTTTGAAATTATGTTAAATTCAACAATTACCCATCCTTCTGTGAGATGAGTTTTTAAGGTCAGCTCTTTAACACTCTCCCGCTCGCCGCCAAAACTGACCAGCACAAGAGCAACTCCATTTATGGTGCTGCCAACTCACCGTTGTCTTTGACTCGCTCTTGCGACGCTCACTCTTCAGCTGGGCAGCACTTGAGTCTCTTCTCTTAATGCGTCGCGTGGGTGCACTTGACGAAAACGACTGAACGCATTAACAGGTTTTTTTTCTTCTCTTCTTTTTGTTTGTGTTGTGCGTGCCACGAATTTTATATTATAAATTTAACAACAACAACATCGGGTGAAGCTTTTGTTGAACTTGACACGATTGCTGTTGTTGTAAATTTACAGTTGTTGTTGTTAATATAAATTGCTTTTCATTAGCGGCTCTCATTGTTGTTGCTGTTGTTGTTGTTGCTTTAGTTGTTGTGCAAAAATGTAAAGCTTTAAATATTAATCAAATGCAAAATTAAAGTTAAACCAACGGGAGATGCAAGCAGAAAATGTAAAACAAACAAAATGAATGGCTCGAATGATATGGCACATGAATAGTTTGTTGCCGAGTGCAGGGTGTTTAGGGTGTGTAGTTGAAAAACAGTTACTTTTACACAAATGATTTATGTCTATGCTAGATTTATAAAATGATAAATTTTCAATTTCACATGTATTCAAATTCGTAATCCAATAATAAAACCAAATAAAATATACCCAAACTTAATACTATATTAAAAATAGAAATATAATTTATTTTTATGTTACTTTTAAAATCTTAACATATATAGTATATAGTAGTATTTATTTTTTAATAAACTGTTCAGTTACTCATTAAAAACTTAAATTTTCTTGCATACATTTAAAATTCTGTCACTCGCATAAGTTTTCCTCACAAGTTTTCCTTGGCTCTCGTTTATCCTGGCACTCATTATATGTATTGCCACCCATTGGGGCCCGCTTGGGCCGACTCAAAAGTGTTTTGCGTTAATTATTTTTGTAGCATTATCCACAGTTAGCCTAGTTTCAAAGGGCCCTGAACCCAGTTTCTTATTTGCGTGCAGCTCGCTGATATCGTAATTTAAATATTTATTGCATTTTTTATGCCTCGCTTGCCACTTGACTACAAAGCAAAATCGGGCAGCACATCCTCGTTACACACACACACACACACACACACACATACACACACATACAGTGTGTCCCCCTTTGTGTGACCTGAAAATTAAATTCAAATCTCGGGTAAATACAGAAGGTAAAGAAACAGTTTGTGCCTTACAAATTGATTGCATGTGTCCTGCACGACAAACTTGTGCAGTTACAACAAAAAAAAAAAAAGGAAAAGGAGACGAAACAAAAATGCATACTAATCTCTGGCATTTGATAAAATGATGTATGAAATTTCACACGAAGGAAGACGGCCTGTAAGGAACTCGGGTATTATAAAAAAAAAACAATCAAATGCAGCTCGGCGGCACGCAAATGCAACTGTATATACATATATATATATTGATATATGTATATATTCTCATCGATGTCATGCGATGGCAATTCCAATTTATAGATAATTTGATACGAGCTGGCTGTCAGTCCGTCTGTCGGGCCAGTCAAACACTGATTCAAAGTGCTGGCTGCCAACTGGCACAAGGACATGCGAGGCATAAGTTTGTTTATGCGCGATTCGGAATGCATTTCTAATTTTTATTATGCTTGCACCTCGCAAATTGCCGGCAATTGCCATAAATATTTCAAGGCATGAGCCTCCGATGGAAGACTTCGGTGTGGGTTGGGCCTAATGCGTGCCCCCAAATAGAATGCACAATGCAATTAAATGGATTCAACGACAGGTGCCTTTCGCCTTTTGCCTTTGCCAGCGTTGAATGAGGCCAACGCAGCGTATGAGCAACGGCTTCTTGTTGCTGTTGTTGTTGTTGTTGTTGCAGTGACTGTGAGGGTGTGCCTGCCACTACATAGAACAATGACAGCAGCCTGCGGCAGTCACAACATGTGCCTGGGCTCAACTGCAACCCCAGCCCTGTCCGCTTATCGCCAGCCTGTCATCGTCTAAGGGGCTGGGCACTCCAAGGTGCAGGGACATCAGTCGGGGCCGAACGATTGATGAGCCCACCCCCCCATCCGCCCAATCCCCTCTGCTAAGTAAACTAAAATGAAAAAAAAAAATAACTGTGTCATATAGAGTGCTAAAAGATTTATTTGCTGCTCCTCGACTCTGTCTCTATTGCTGCCTGATGTCCTGTCTCCTGTCTCCTGTCTGCCGCTTTGCTCTCAGTAAGTGGCACAAACGACTGTCGCTCACCGCAGGCTTAAGTGTCTCTAACTGCCAGACAGCACATACACACACATGTGTCTGTCTCTCTGTCTGTCTGTCTGTCTGTCTGTGTGTGTGCTACAGTTTTTCATTTCACATTTACTGCTGAAGGTTGTTGTTGCTGTTGCTGTTGTTGTTGCTTTTGTGGCCTGCAGCAAAGCAATTCTGCATAATTGCCCGGCCCGTTTCGTTGACTATTTTGCAGTTTGACCCCAAACGAGTCAGTCGCTCTCGAAGAGCACTGCTCCTGAACTAAGCCAATTGGCTGGGATTTGGGGGATTGCGGCAGTTGATGTTGGCCATGAATAATGTAGCCACTTTTTGGGCTAAGACGGGCCCTTTGCTCCAACCAACCCGCTTAGCTGTCCTAATGAACTTTCAGCTTAAACTAAGACAATTGAAGTGAATCTGAATGCATTTTTGAATATTCAAATGTGCTGCATGTGAATATCTGATTCGCCATCATTCATCCATTTATTACGAACTAATTAAGGGAATTTAAACTAACTGATATTTGTAGAGGTAGTTTGGTTCATCATCAAAATTAGCAGTACACTCAGAGAAAGATTAGAGAATAAAATATGCAGGAATAAAAATTAATTATGGTTATATGTTGTTTGTTTATTATATAAAGTACTTCTTGTTTCTTCGATTAATTAATAATAAAATATTATAAAGAAAATTATTGTAATTCTCTAAGTGTAGTTTTTAATAGCGTTATAAATTCAAATATATATATTATATATATTTATATTTTATGTCCATGAAACTGCTTTCAGCTTTACCTTAGAAAGAATGTTCTACAAGTCAGACCTTGTTTTATGCCCAACAAATGTTGGCTTCCATTTTGCACAACTTTTAAGTTTCATTTAATGGTTAAAGTTCTTGTTAAGAAGTGCGCACATTTTCCTAATCAGTCGAGTGCATAAATCGCCATTTCGCTGGGCCGCAAAATGGAATTGAATTTGCCAGCGAATTGCACTTAATGTCGGCGTCCGCCACCTGCACAATAATTTCATAGAATGAATTACTGCGCATTAGGATTGCAATGCACACACACACTTACACACACACACAAATATACAGATGCTGCGCACAATCGCAGTTTTAGTCGTTGTCCTTCGTTACAGGCAGCCCAGGGCCGCGTTGCAGCCTGCAATGCTGGAGGCCAAATGGCAAAAAAGAAGCAGCAGCAAAACCAAAAAAAGAAAAAAAAACAAATACAAAAAAAAATGCAAGTAATGACAATAAGGCGCGAAAAATGCGCTAGGAAAATCCGAGCAGCAGCAGATTCAAGGCAATCAAAAATAAAACCGACAAAAACGAAAAAAAGAAGAAGAAAACCACCCAACTGGGCGCTTTGCGGGTGCACCATAATAACACGCATACGCCGCGTTGTACGAGCAAAATCAAAACATAAACCAAGCGTAGCCCCAAATCCAGTAGTTGCACTGGCTTGTGGATGCGTGTGTGTGAGTGTGTGTGTGTGTGTTGGGAGGGGGTGGTGTCTCTCGGGGTTGGGGGTTGTTTTTATTTGGGTTTTTCGCTGCACTTCGTGCCGACATCGTCAACGGGATTTTTCCATGTCGTGAGCGCGTGACCAGTTAGCCGAGTGTGAGAGAGTCCAAGTATGCCCCGGCTGGAATGTGAGAGCGAGCGAGCGAGCGTGCGAACGCCGAAGGAGTTGCCCCACATGATGACGATGATAATGATGTTCCAGCAACATAATCGCACTTCGTGCAGCGCTGGTAAATTGCATTTCGTTTCGTCGACATCGTCATTCAGTTCTGTTTGAGTTTCGAGTCCGTGCAGGTGCCAGCGAGCGGAATCTCCCGCCAGTGTCAGCCAGAGTCAGCCAGAGACAGAGCCAGTGCCTCGGCCGAGTGCAGAAGTTAGGCAAAGCGAAGCCAAGCCAAGCCAAGCCAAGCCAAGCAAAGTAAAAAGTAAACGCAAACAAGTGCAGCCAGTTTGTTGTGTTTCTCCTGTGTGCATGTGCATGTGTGTGTGCATGTGTGTATGTGTGCGTGCGTAGCAGCATAGATACAGAGATACCTACACATTTTCCACCAGTGAAAAGTGAAAACAATCCAGGCCAGGTGCAAATTTTAAACTTAGCTATTCTGAACTGAACAATTTTCAACTACAAATTGTAGACAATATTTTTATTTGTGTCTTTTTTTTCGTGTGTGTGTGTGCTTGTGTGTGTGAGAGGAAGATATTTGTTTGTTCTACTTGATCAGCAGACTACGCACAATCAAAACAAGGAGACCATGTCGACGTTGCCATTCCTATTGAGCGTTGCCGACGAGCTGGACAACATCCATACGCAGTCCTATCTGGATGACTTCGGACTGGGCTTCCATCCGCATCGACAATATTATCGGACGCCGACCATACAGCTATCGCTGCCGGCCAGCACCGACTGGACCGGACGGACGGACTGGCAGGGACGACATGCGCGGTATCGCAGCTACAAGTTCTACGATGATTCGGAGAACAATCTGGAGGAGGACGAGGAGCAGCAGGCGGAGCAGTTGAAGCAGAAGCAGCGACAATTGGAGCAGGAGCAGCGTAGCCTGCAATTGGAACAGCAGGAGCACAGTAAGATGAACCAGCAGCAGCAGCAACAGCAGCAACAACAACAGCAACAACAGCAACAACAACAACAGCAGCAGCAACAACAACAGCAACAACAAAAGCAACAACAACAACAAGCACACACTGCCAGCATGGTCAAATCGAATTCGCATGATGTGGGCGTGGGCGGATTGGGGCTGAACCTGAAGGCCGGCGAGGAGGAGGACGATGAGAACATTGATCGCACGGTGCGCATGTATAATCTGTCCAAGAAATGCTGCAAGAACTATTACAGCCACGCACTGGAGCTGGACGGACCCGGCGCCAGTGGCCGCACCAAGTGCAGCAATGCCCGTGCCGATGGCCATCCGTCGGTCTCCAGCTCCGAGGAGAGCCTGCAGAAGGTGCCGTCGCCCATAGAGTTTCTCACATGTTTCCTGGTAAAGAAATCGCGTGGGCCAAAGTGCTCGAGCCACGCCGCAGCTGCCACCCGGGCGGCAGCTGAGCAGCTCAAGCGGACATAGAACGCGGCCGCGTTGCTGCCGGCAATGACAGCAACAGCAACAGCAACAACAACGACAGGAACAGCAACAACAACAGCAACAACAACAACGGCATCGGTATCGATGACATCGTCGTCGGCTTCGAAGCGACGCAGCAACTGCTTCTGAATGTTGGCCAGAGTCGGTGTGCTCTGCGGCGAGGCCTGGAGCTGGCTGCAGCGTTGCGGCGAGCTGCCCAGCTCGGAGCCGACAACGTTGCCCGCAACGCGCCTGGGCCGGATTACCTACTAGGCGGGGCGCGGGGGCGTGGCACACGCGACTCAACACACACACACACACACACACACACACCGCACACACAGCAATTAGCATTGAAATTGTTTTTAAGTGCACAGACCACACACAATTGCTAAAGTCTGGCAACGCTGTGCACAGGAATTTGCATAAGGATTCGTGCTGTGGCTTTTTTTTTATATATATAGCAAAGGCAAACAAAAAAGGCCAACAACGGTAGGCGATTCAATTTGACATACACACACACACACACACACAGACACACACCGAAAATAGTTTTATTTTGGAAATTCTTAATAATCGAGATAAACATATAAAAAAACACAGATACACACAATTTTTAAAGCCAGAGATTTATACCGAATATAATGAGAATTTGTTAAGCAAACATTTTTTATACGAATTTTTTGATACCTAAAGTAAACCAAACAGAATACTATTTATATACTTATATATATATATTATATACTATATTATACATATTGTACTTGAAACCCGGGGCAAATTTAAGGCACATCCAAAAACAACAACAACAACAACAACAACAACAACGACAACAAATAAACACAGTTTTAAGCAACTCGCTCTCACACAAACTAACACACACAAATATATACAGGAACAGTTTCTCGTTTTTATTTTGGGTGAAAAAAATATCGAAAAAAAACAATAAAGTTTCCGTAGTTCAGCAAATAAAAAACTAACAAAAAAAAGTGGCAGAAACTTCCGACAATGTCGGCAAATTTTTTGGTGTGGGTTCAGGTTCAGCAACTCAGGCTATGGAAAGTGAAACATAGTACATAAAACAAGAAGAAGAAATAAACAAAAAGGAGAAAAAAACAAAGGACGTTTTATAGACCTTGTGCCATATGTAGCTGCTTATTGAGAAAGGATATTTATTGGCCACTAATCTAACCAAAACGAACTTCAAAAATATCAACATTTTAACTGGTTTGAAACGCCCCAACAAATAATATTTTCGTGTTCTAAATGTATTCTAAATGTTGAAAACAAACAAAATAAAATAAAATATCGGTAAAAACAAGAATTTTATATATATACAAAGAGAAAATACATAAACGTAGCTGTTTGCACTTTCAGAGTTTAGTATGGATTAGAACAACAAACAACATGATACATACTCGTATATATACATATATATATAGTTGATACTACATACGCTCGTTCGGTCTTTTAGTACATGAAGGATTATTTATATATATATATATATATATATATTTAATAAAATCACACACATAGTTTTACAAAAACTAAAAAAAAAACATAACGTTTATAAATGCATATGAAACATATTCACCGCACTCAGAAGAGAAATTTGATTAATTATTTCCAATATTAAATGATAAAATGTTAAATTAGTGTTCTCTTCTGAATGCGCCTATTTACAGCTAGTTGTTACTTGATGTCAATCATAATCGATATATAGTTATCTTAAGAGCTCTCTCCCAAAACATGACAAAGTAGCAGAACAAAAAAAACAAAGCACACAAAACCAAATCTTGTTGAACTCTAAACACATATATCGATCATATCTATTGAGGAGCAGGCAAGCTCTTTTATTATTACGGCATAGATTAGCATTCCTTTGGATATCATCCTCTCTTGTAAGCACTCTACAAACTCGTAACTTCATACTTTAGAGACACAACGCATATCATAAAGAAAACTCTTCGGCTAAATCGAATACATATTTAACTTAAAATTCAATAAACGAATGTGTAACGAATATATTTTATGGGTGTTTTTCTATTCACATTTCAAGTGCATCTTTTTAGCCTTACAGATTTGCTCATTGATTGCATATTACTGGCCTTGAGCGCAGACAAGGACGTGTATGCAGTATGCAGTGTCCTTCATGTCCTTCATATAAATGTTAACTGAAGTTGACTCGCATTAATTTTCAGCGCGGACACTGCGCAAAATTGCCAACGTCAAGTCAAAAATTTCAAGTGCAACGTAACGGTAGACAAAATTGTGACCTTTACGAATAAGGACGACAACCAAATGGCATGTCCTTTTCGCATGCATATGAGCTAAGCTTTGGCTGCTGGCTGCGGCCATCCTGGCCCTGGACATGCCAAGGATACCAACGTCACCTTTTTTTTATTCGGAATTTCAAATGAGCTGCAGTCACATTTTCGCTGCGACACAAAATACTTCACCCACCCCCCACCCGCCGCCCCCTCTCAATCCAGCTACTCCACGAAAGCGTTTCAGACAATGCGCATCAAAGACCGCATCAGACAGCACATTGGTGCCACCTGCGCCGCGTCACAGTTTACTTTCCATTTCAGCGACTGGCTTTTGTGTCCATTGGGTTCAATAGCACAACACAGAAATAGACTAATGGAGCGGCAGAGCGTCAAAATGTTGCAAATACCGTCGCCCGCCCGCCAGCCGCCGCTCGCCAACCCTGCCAAGCTCGGACTATAAATAAAATGCTGCTTCTTTTCGTATGCAAACAAGTGCATGCACATTGGGGGCGTGGCAGGGGCGCCCGGAATGGACAAAAGGATAGAGCTACATTTCCCTGTGATACCCTGTACCCATTGCACGTGCACAAATTGGGTATGATCAAGCGAATAAATCAGTTATTTTATCGCTAAATTTGTTTTTGTTTGCTTTTTTACAAGACTTCAGCCAGCACAGTTTTTGTTTATATCAAGCTATCTGGTTAAAGGGTATTTGACAGTCGAATCAACTACTCTACTCTACAGTTCCTGGTTGTGTTTTTGTACTCCGCCATGAACTGAAAAGAGTATATTGGGTTTATTGTTATCATACTGAATAAACTTATGTATATACAAAAAAAGATAAAATCTTCAGATTTGTTAACTATAAATATTGCTCAGTTTTAAAGCAAACACAAAAATTGATTATATTTGTATACGTTAATCTCCATAGGTGCATATTTGTCATGATGTCATTTTATTGATGATTTGTCTTCTAGATTAATTCTACATAAGAAATGCATTTTTGAAAATTAATTTTTTTTTTTTTTAAAAACATGTTTTTTTTTAATTCCAAATTTATATTTTTAATTGATTGTATTTTTCATAATTAGTAAAAAAAAACAACATTAAAGCCGATTCTGAGGGTGTTCAATTTTTAGTCAAAAATTATGTCAAAATTTAAAACAATTTTGTGTTTTAAAGCTCCCATATTTCAAACTCCCATAACTATGTCAAAACTGAACCGATTTTCACGTTTGATGGCATTTTTGATGTGATTTGGCCTAAAGATAACGTGTGCATTGAACATGTATGAATTTATAAAACTGTTTCCTCTGTAATTTTGCATGTGCACAAATAATGCCTTTAACGAGTATTGCGCTGCCGGTAACACCCGACTGCGATATTCTAACCTGTTCTTTTTTTTTTTTTTGGTTTTTCTTGTCTTTCCAAAACGGAACTGAAACTTTTTACGTGCTGGCTTTATTCGTGTTGCTGGTTGGCTTGACGTTGTTGCTTTTCCTTTGCGAAGGGAAAGAGGATGTGAGAGGTGGCTAAGAGGCGGTCTATGGTGCTCACTCGCACGGCCAATTACAGTTTAAGTTGCGCCGTCTTCAACTTGGGCAATGGCACCGCATTGCAGTGGCAGTGACTGTGAATGTGGCTGCGACTGCGACTGCGACTGCGACTGTGACGCGCTTTTATTTTTTTTGGGTTCGCCTGCACCGCAACACAACAGAACCGTTGCACTTTTGTAGTTGACTACTTTGGCCGCAATTTAGTTGTGCACCCAATTTGCCAGCCCAATGCCCGAGAGACGTCACTTGACTCTGGGCTAACGTCTTATTAACTGTTGTTCGCTGTCCATCAGTCCATCCGTATAACTGTTTGGCTTGCTGTCTCGCCCATTAGAAGAAGCTAATCTTTGCACATTGACCGAACTTTTTCATTTGTTTATTTAATATATTTTTGCAGCGGACTACAGAGTATTCCACAGTCGGCAGCATGCGACTAAAAAGTTGCATTTGTTTGCTTTTTCTCGTTGAAATTGTTGTTGTGCAGCTTATTGATTTGTTGTCATTAGTTTGACACAATTTAGTCAAGCAATATTATTAAATAAACACTTAACGAGCTCATAATTACGTATACGTAATTTCTGAATATTATGAAAATTGTGTGGCCTACTTTTCGGCGGACGCGTAAAATGCATAAATTGAATATTTGAATATTTATTGCTGCTGCTGATGCTTATGCTGTATTTATACATATATTTGTGTATGTATATTTTTGTGGCAGATAAGTTCATTATATATAATTAATATAGTAATCATATTTATTTTTTAGTTGCACCAAACTCACATGTTGAAAGCAATTTCAATTGCTTGAGAGCCCACTAAATTAATGTCTTAATGTTGTCAACGCGCGCGGCTAATGTGAGTGTTAAAGATGCTGCTGTGGCTGCTGCGGCGACTGTTGCTGCCGCTAAGGTGAATTGCTGCCGCTGGCATTTTGCCCGCTGGCTGACAAATTTGAGGCGAGCAAATGAGCGTACTTTTAAGGCCACAAACTTAGCTGCAAGCGAGCACGCGCTGCAGCTAAAACTGGCCATAAGAGATGCAACTAGAAATCACACAGCCGCAACCACACCCACACCCAAAGCCCACCCACAGCTGCCTTTTGGAACTGTAGCGCGTGCTAAAAATTGCACATAAACATATATATATATATACATATATATATATATATGAAACTGTGGGTGGTTGCTACCCAAATCAGTTGGAATCAACTCAGTTCAGATTCATAGAAAGCAAATCGGGAAAAACATATATATGACAAGGTCTTGTGTAAGCGACTGGCAAAGAAAGTGCCTGAATGCGACCCACACCCTTTGAAATCGATCGCTGGGATCGTTTGCTTCGCATTTGATTTGATTTCGCCATAAAATCAAACAAATTAGTCGATTACATACTTGTTTTTTCTTTATAGAATTGTTTAGCTTTAATTACAATGCATTATTGTCACTAGTTTGTGTTGTTGTTGTTGTTGTTAATGTTGTTATGGTTGATGTTGTTGCTGCTGTTTTTGCTGCTGCGGCACTTCATTGATTTCCAAACGAGAATTTTGCGCGCGCATTTCACGGCTACACTGTGCTACAAGGTTTGAGAAACTAATTTGCATGTTTTTCTATTTTAAAATAAAAATATAAGCTTATTAGCTTGGTTGATAAATACTTAAAATGTATCTTTTACAATAGTGTTTATGCTTGCTTAAATTGTTACAAAAAAAGAAGATTGTTTCATTAATAAGTAAATAAATTTTAATTTGAATACAGCCCACACATTAAGCTTCATGTGTATCTATTGATTTGTACCGCGCTGTCAATTCGCTGACTAAGTCAGAAACTCATTGAACTCATGACGAATATAATATATTATACAAATACATACTATATAAACACTTTACTATAGGGCATCTCATGTAAACTGTCGCCGTTGTCTTTATAATTACTATCAAGCTCTCGCAAAATCTATCGCAAATACAACAAGAACAACAACAGCAACAAGAAGAACATAAAATACAATTATAAACGGGTGGGGTCACACACACACACACACACACACACATAGACAGAAATTCGACCCGATACGCTGCTTCTGCGGGTTGGCGGGTTGGGCAGGTCAGGCCCATAAATGTTATATTCACGATGAGTTCATGTATACATGTTCTTGTTGTTGTTGTTGTTGTTCTTGTTATTGTCGCTTATCTTTGGTGCAAATCGATGGCAATAGCCGAAAAGCCGTTTAGCAAACTATACAAATTGCCTTTTGTTATGACTGGCAGCTACAAATGTTTCAATCCAAGCGCTTAACATGCTGTAGATATTGTATCTGTATCTGTATCTGTGTCTGTATCTGTGTCTGTTTCTGTTGCTTGCTAATTGAAAATGAAAAATCCGCATAAAAAGTCAATGCCAAATTTGGTCAAAAAGTGAAAAGAATTATGCGACGTTTTCAAATGTTTGTTTTCGGATTTCCGCCAAAGAAATTTTTGTTTTTAATTTAGACACACTATATGAGTATCAATGGGTAGTCCACACAACAGCGGAAATGCTCTGTAATTAAGTTGAAAATGTTGAGCGAACTTTGTGCTTGGCGCATTATTTCTTTTTTTTTTTTTGTTAAACGTTATGGGAGACTAAGCTTTAGATTTAAGTCAAGAATTGGGCACAGCTGATTGGGGCTACATATATATATATGTATATATATAGTCTTAAGAAAATCTAGTCTGACGGAAGTTTTAGCAACCCCCTCGAAGGAAATGCCATTGAGCTAACAGCCCACAGCAGCACAGCCCACCAGCCTCATCGAGAGATCGAGCTCGACATCGAGATCGAGATCGAGATCGACGACGTCACAGTTGTCATTGCTCGCTTTGCCCACTGGAAGCGCGTTCCGCAGTGGCGCAGTGGCGCCGCGGCTCTATAAAAGGCGGCGGTTCTGCCAGTGTCGAGTTTAATTTACTCAGCGCATAAATCGCGTGCGGACGTTCAGAAAACGCGGCGAATCGTAAACGTGAAACGGATAAGTTTAATTTCAACTTAAGCGCGTGCTGCCGTTAAATTCGAAACGCGTTGCTGCGTCCTGCCAAAAAAAAAGCGAGCAAGCCCTTAAGCAAACACACACACACAGAGTTAAGATGGCCCTGGTACCAGCTACGAACACAAACACGGACTGGGATTATTGGGATTACCGTCGTCGGCTGTGGCGCGATTGGGATCTGACCGCCGACTGGGATCTGCCCTATTGGAAGCGTTTGTCACGCGTCGGCTCGGCGCCGGATCTTAGCCGCGTTGTGGTCGGCAAGGATGGCTTCGAGGCCAATGTGGATGTGCATCAGTTCAAGCCCTATGAGATTACGGTCAAGACCACCGGCGACACCGTTGTCGTCGAGGCCAAGCACGAGAAGCGACGCGACGGCGACAGCTTTGTGGGCCGCCACATCGTCAAGCGGTTTGTGCTGCCGCGCGGCTATTATCCCAACGATGTCAGATCGGAGCTATCCTCCGATGGCATCCTGACCGTACGCTGTCCGCCGTATCTGACCAACGAGCGCAGCGTCTACGTCCGTCAAGTGGGACCCTCGTACCTGAGCATTAAGAACTAACATTTACACATACATATCATCAGCATCAGGTGCGGCACAGGAGCACGTGCAGCTGTTGTTTCTTCTTCTTTTTTTTTTGTTTTTTTTCTCTGTTGGCGGCACTGCCTTGCGCAAAGTATCCGAGGATGGCACACGAAACGAAATTTGTTTACAAATTAATTGAATTAATTGAAGATAGATTTTCAGAAGAAAAGAAATCTTATTGGACTTTTTTGTAATTAACCAAAACACTTTTTAGTTAAATAAAATAAAGGTTTAATTTATTAAAATCAAAAAAAGTATTTTGGAATATATTCAAAACAAAAAAAATATGCATAAATATCACTTGGGAAATCCAAACAATGAAAATTGCCACAAATTTGCATGAGACTCAAAATAGACGCCTTTCAAAATGTCAACATAAATTGGCCTAAACGAGACTTGGCTAGCGGCTGGCCCAGACAAACGAAACGAGTCTTTTCTAGACATATATAAGTATAATCTATCTAGAACGCCCTTGAGCAATTTCCGCAAATGCCAACTAAGGTAAAGTTTAATTGTAAATATAGCAATAAACAACAATAACAAACGAGGCAGCCTGGAACACTAGAACACCACAGAAACCTACACAGAGTGCTACATATTCCCAAGAAAGCCCGGGCAAACATACAACTGAGCGGTCTACAGAGACACATCTGACAGCTGACCATAATGGTCACTGAGTTAAAATATATATACACATATATAAAAAAATAAAAATAAATAAATAAAAAACAGCAAAACCCATCAGAAATAATTAAATAACAATGTTTGCAAAAAAAAGTCTCACGCCCACATTGCAACGACGCGACTTGCGCGCTGTTTTAAACGCGTGCAATCGCAAGTGTGTTATGGCCGCTCGACTTTTGTAGCAGCTGTCTGTCAATGGGTCAATCATTGCTCAGTTCATTCAATGCTTAACCCGAAAACTCTTTGTTGTAGTTTAAACAAGCAATTTGTCAATCACATCTTTGTTGTCTATAGAGTCTATTAAATTTAGCGTTCTTATTACCCTGTGAAAAAGTTTATTAGCTGGGCTGTTTACTTTTTTATTAAAAGCTAAGCTAATTTTGGTGATTTAGTTTTTTTCTCTCCGTTTTTTTTTTTTGACTCGCCTTCTTTTACTTGTTGTCAAAAAGCTTTCGGTGTTCTCTCTATAACTCACTCGTACTAGTTAAGTACTATATGAGCTCGTGAAAATCGCATAGAGAGGCGACATTTTATACTTTGAAGTTGCCACAAAAGTGTTGGCTACTTTTAGGCTGATATTTTTTTAGAGAGCTGCTTTTTAAACAGCACTAGTTCACTGCAATGTGAACTCGTGAAAATCGCATAGAGAGGCGACACTTTATAGTTTAAAGTCAATGCAAAAGTGTTGCCTACTTTTAGGCTGATTTTTTTTTTCAAGAGCCGCTTTTTAAACAGCAGATTAAAATGCATTGCGCAATTCTGTCACTTGAAGAACCGACGGTCTTTAATTAAAAGGTCTTGAGAGTGTTGCCGGTTTTGTGCGCGCTGAATTATGAACGTGCTTTATTAACGATAACTACAACTAATTAAAACATGCGAATGTATGTCTCTATATAACAATGACTGCCACAGTATTCAGTGGTGTGGATGTTGGTTGGTGGTGTTGATGGTGGACTGGTTGGTTCTGAATGCGGATGTATGTGCTCAATGCCAGCTTATTGATCGTCCTTCTGTGCTGGTGGATGTGTGCGAATGTATTCGAGGGCGCGCAGCACATATGCCGGAACTGGTGGCGGTGTTGGCAGATGATCACCAACGGGATGGTAGCCCTCCTCGTCGGCGGTGTAGCTCAGCGAGATCTGCTCACCTTCGGGTGAAATGTAGGAAACGGCGCCGCTCACACCCGAGGGATTGCCCGCCGCCTGCTCCTTGATGCCATTATCCGTTTCGTAGGCGTACTGATAGTTGCCCTCCGCATCGGATGCATCGTTCTGGAAACTGCGGATCTGTGCGTCCTTATTGATGTTATCGGCGCATGCGCATCCGATGAGGGCAAGGCAGAGCACCTACAAATAAGATGTTGGGTTAGTCAAGGCGTGCTCTGAATCTGAATCTCTCTTCGGATGGCCACTTACATATTTGAACATCTTGACTCGAACTTGTGTCTTGACTGTGAATGGGATTGACTGTTTAAAGGCGGATGCTTCAACTGCAACTGATTGCTGTTGTTAAAAACGTGGTGGCTTTTATATTGTGGAACGGATCTGTGGTTCAATTCGGCAAACGGGTTTTAATCGTTTCTGATGGCATCTTGCGGCAATGGCAATTGGCAACTACATGCGCGAAGAGGGCAGCAATAATTGCCAAAAATCGTATTATCATAATCGAAACATTAACAGCAACAATGCGGTTAACTATAATCGAAAATTGGGAGCCTTAAAATGCATGAGTCATTTGCCAGCAATTTATTTTCATGCTTTAATTTGGTGTCAGTTTTGCATTTGCTTTGCTCCATGCACCCCTTTTATTTTTCACGAAACCTTAAATTATTTGTGTATTTTTATGCGATCCGGACAGACGGACAGACAGACTTCCACATAAAATTCCAAAAACCCGAAAAACACAAAACAAAAAAATATCTTAGCAACTTTCAACGGTTGTTACTCTGACGTCGCCGACGGCGCCCTGCTTCGAATTGTATTTGTATTTGTAGTTGTTGTTGTTGTTGTTGTAGTTATAGTTGGAGTTCGATTTGGAGTTGGCAGGTGCGCGTGCCCCGCTTGGAAGCCGGCGCAAATTGTCTATCTTGAAAAGCTGTTGAAATGTTGGATGCGCAAGGTCGTCAAAATAAAACATTCGGATGCGCTAGCTCAGTTGTCAGGGGGAGGGGGGACAGACGGCGATATTGAAGATCATGTTGATCCATTATAAATTAGATGTGTGATTTTTCGTTGCGCATTGAGCGGGAGTTTTTGTTTTATAACTTTCAGCAACTAAATTTTGGGAAGCTTCAGTTCATTGCCTAGAGGAACCTTCAACTTTTTAATATATTTTGCAAAATAGGTTTATAAATGTGCTTAGCTTATAATGCCAAAATTTGTTTAATTGTGCTAATATTGTTTAATTAAGGAAACCATTAGGTAACGCTTTTTAATGCCCATGTTCGAATTCATTTTTCGTATATATGTATATCAATTTTTTCACCTAATAGTTATAATCGTCTACATTTATTTGCTTGTTCCATTTTTATAAAAATAAATATTTATACACACACACTTATTTGATAAATTAAAAAAAATACTCTTTAAAACTACCGCGCTTATTTTTGATAAATCAATTAAAGCGCCTTTGGTTAACACAAATAACATTGTTTTTTTTAATTCAACAGGTTGTTTGATCTTTCGGCCAAATTAACAACTATTTACTGTATTTAAAAGAAGAGGCAGATAAAAAATAGTTTGTCATACTTAATATTTATGAGTTAAAAACAAACGAATATAATAGAAACTACAGACTCTTGTTCGGCTGCCGGTCGCATTAATATTAAGATTAATTATATTCTAGTTTAAGCGACATGAGAAATGTTTTTTTTTTATCAAAAAGATTCGCTAATAACGTGCATGAATATTCAGTTTAGAATGAACGGAATAAGTAATTTAATAAAGGGCAGTTCATAAAGTTATCTTTTTCAAGATTCTATTCCATATCTATTCTCAGAGACGATGTCTTGCAATGTGGCCAAACAGGAAATTGAAAACATAAATTCAAAACATTTTTTACAAATATTTCAGACACGCATTGAATTTTGAATCACATTGGCTATCAAAAGTTTATGAACAGCCCACGCGATTTGGTGCAAAAATAAAAACAAATAAAGAATGCATTATCAATCATCTAAAGACACATTCGAGTCTACAAATTAGTTTGGCATTTTAGCAATTCAAATTCATGCCAGATTCAGATCGCTGTTTAGCAAGTTTGTGCTCTAAGTCTTTTACTTTTGGACACGTGATAAGCCAAATCCGCTCTAATGGACGGGTCTACGGTAATGGCGATTTTATTGGCTGCGTGTAAAGTGCGAGGCCCGATTTAATTGGAAGATCCCATTCGACGCCACATTCAACTAATTTATTGTCATGCCACAAATTTGTATGCTAATGCGAACTCGTTCGTATTTGGTTGAAGAATTCTTCTTTGCCTAATTAAATAATTAAACTGGTTTGCCCAAAAGCTGAATCGAAATTGAAAGTGATGATAAATTGGCTTTAGTTATAGTTTGCCATTATTATTATATATTTATCATTCGTTTTTAGTTTGTATCTAAATCGTTAAAATTCCCATCATGAGAGTTGCTCAATCTTTCAACAAATGCAAAAGCTAATGTCACATGCGTCATTATCATTAAAAACGACAACAAACTATTAAGCTCAGATCGGGGTGACTTTTGCCGCCGCCAACCGCAGCCATCAGCCAATCCAAGCCACTTTGAATGAGTTTAAACGCTTTTCGTCAGGCATTTTTCGTGTTGCTTATAAATATAAATATGCATACATATATATTAATTTTTTGTTTTGCCCCGAATTTTATTTAATATAATCGTTTTAGCTCAAAATATGCACATACATACATACATACATACATATGTGTGTCTCTTAAGCCCAGTGATATTTAGTACAACGCGTCGTCAACGCAGCTCATCGGCGGATTAGAAACGACGGGCGACGCCGGCAGCGACGTCGCAGCAGCGCCGGCGCTGCGCCTACATATATTTCGGATTCGAGATGCTACGGGTATAAAATGACTGCGCCACTCGAAGACAACCAAACAGTGTGATTTAGACAACGTAACAGCAAGATGTTCAAGCTTGTGAGTAGAGCGACAACCGCTCCGTTTAACCGGATAGTGAACTAATCATTTATTTAACTTTGCATTTGCAGTCCCTTTTCGTAATCGCCGCTGTGCTGGTCTGCGCCCAAGCGGACAACATCAACAGGGACGCTGTCGTTCTGAGCGAGCAAAACGAACCGGCCGATGCGGAGGGCAACTATGCTTATAGTTACGATACAAGCAATGGCATTCAACAGCAGGAGGCTGGCAATGCCAATGGCATCAGTGGTGCCTACCAGTACGTTGCTGACGATGGCCAAAATTACCGTGTCGAGTACACCGCCGATGAGAATGGATACCATCCCAAGGGTGATCATTTGCCGACGCCGCCACCAATCCCAGAGCAAATCCTTCGCGCGTTGGAGTATATTGAAGCACATCCACCACAAAACTAAAACTAATTTCAATAATTTCAATATACAGTTTTTTTTTTTTAATTCATAATAAATAAATTAAGCGAAAAGCTAAGCTTGAAGAACCAAAATCAAATTATATTCATTGGGAAATATATATATATATATATATAAATATATATATGTGCGTTTATAAAGCGATAATGAAGCTATCATTAATTAAATACATATATGTATTTGTATCTTATGCATATTAAATGCATAAGTTTTGAGCCACATTTAATGGACGATCATTAATCAAACCAACTGGCACAGGAATCAGCCATATTGGTCGAGGTGAAAAGTATAAAATATATATATATATATTTATTTATATATATACTTTAATGATACGTCAGGCGGAAATTTATGCAGACGATTGTGGAAGCTGCAGGGCCAACAACTCCGACGCTTCGCACCATTATTTCTCTTATTATTAATTTTTTCTTCTTTTTTTTTGGTTCCTCATTTATTTCGCATCTAAATGTACATACATATTTAATTTGTCATTTCAATGTAAATCCGACAGTTGACCGCCAAAAATGGTAAAACCAGATGAGAAAAGGCAAACACAATAAAAAATACCAAGAAAGAGTCTAAACTGTGATGCAACATCGAAAATGTGCTGGCGTTGCCGGGGACCAAAACGGGTTCTCGGTTATTAACACTTTCGCTGCGCCTGCGTATTCTACTGGCCAAAATGTAGGTCAACTGCCAGCTCTGCCCTGCAGCACGCACGTAATACCCGTACCCATATGGCCAATTAACCCATTAACATTAAGATGTGTTTCTTAAAATACCATTCAAACAAAGTGAGAGAATGCATAAAATTCATTTTTAGAACAGCTTATGAATTATAAAAATTGTATTATATTTATGTATTATTATTTTAGGCTAATGAAAAAATACAATTGTTGTAAACACTGAAATTAAATAAAAATAAATTGGCACTGCGGCCTCAAAGGGTTAACAGCGTATACGTATAACCTGTTCCTTGTTATCCTTCAAGACATAAAACGAAGCGAACAACCTTTTGGTATAAATGTATTTATAGCAGAGGCACCGGCAGAGCCAGAGCCAGAGCCAGACTTTTAACAATATTATCAACAATTAAGTATATAAAAAAGAGATGTGACATCGATACACAGAATCGTTTATGCAACAATAAATAAGCCACATTGGACCCAAGTTTATACTGAAGTTTTTGCCCCGTTGTCATGAGCTTTACAGCTTGCTCTCCGCAGCCTCCTTGGCCTTTTGACGCGCCGCGGCAGAGGCAGCTGGTCCGAAGCGTTGTATAAAGTTGTTGACCGGGCCAATAATAGCCTCCGGATTGTTGATGTGCAAATGGTGCGTGCCATTAGCCTCCAGGTACTCAAAGTTTGGCTTCTTCAACAACACATCAAGTACTTCATCATAGTACTTTTTGTCCTCGAAATAGGACGACTGTGAGCCCTTGATAAATAGATAGGGGCACGTGATGCGCTGGGCCATTTCCACGCACAGCTCCTGGGAGCCAATTGCATAATTGTAGAACTTTAGGCGGCGATCGCGACAGAAGAAGTACTTATCCGGATACTTGCCGGACTTTTGGATGTTTCGCGCAAGCATATGTTTGCATAGCTCCTTATTGACCGAATGAAAAGTGCCGATGTAGACGCGTTCGATAAGCTCGTCGTAGGTGTAGCTGGGCGGCTCATTTTTGCTGCGATTGCGTTCGTCCTCCCGCAGGAATTCGTCCAAACGCGTCTCCATGGTGCGTATGACCGCTGGATAGGGACGCTGATGTGGTTTCAATGCATCAATGCCAATTATCATATCGACTTTGTCGGGAAATACAGCGGCAAAAACAAAACAGATAATGGAAGACATGGAATGTCCAACCAGTGACACCTTCTCCCATTTATACTGCTTCATGATAAGCCTTATCACATATAGATTATCCACCGAATTATAATAGCAGCCATCGGGCAGGCGTGAAGACAGTCCATGACCGGGTAAATCAACAGAAAGGAAGGCCACATCCGGTGATAGCAAAGGCACCAACAAATCATAGGTGCCCGCATTATCTTGCCAGCCATGCAGTCCCAGTATTGGCTGCACATTCTGTGGCCCATACCATTTGCCAGCTATGTGACCCCACGGCACCTTAATGCTGATCTCGGAAAACTGTAAGCAAATTGCATTCGCCAGTTATTTGTGATCAGCGTTCCAAAGAGCAAAGTGCGCACTTACGGCTCGTGTTGGCGGCTCGCCAGTGAGATCGCCAGCGTGTCGATAACGCTGGCTAAGATTGAGATCCGCATTGCCACCGCTGCTGCCAGCACTAGAATTGTCTTTAAATTCAAACTCCATGTTCCTCACTGCAATAGAGCAAAAATACAAATGTGCCTCAATTCCAAAGGGTAGCCTAATTGAAGGTACTTGCAAGAGCTTATCAGCGTTCGTGATTAGGTCGTCACGATTGCGATAAGCTTAATCTGTCTAAAGAGCGAAATGTTTACGTGAGAAACGTGCCACGAAACGTGCCAAAAACAACAAAGAGCAGCACGAAGTTTAATTATCCATGCCACACTCGATCGGGAGTATCGAATACCAGCCCGTAGCAACTCCAAAGTTCAAGGTCAACATCTACTTGATGCTCTTGATTTTAATTTCTTCTTTGCCAATTCTCTACACACACTCACAGCTAATTACTTACACTTCCATCAATTGTCCATCAATTAGACCTTGCGTATTAACTATAAGTGGTTTCTACACTAGTTACTACAGTTTTATTAAATATTGCTGTGGCCAAACTAGAGAATAGTAAACTTAACCAACAGCTGATTAGACTTTGAGCATGAGAGCGAGAACTAGTGTTAGAGATGGTCAGAAGTACTTAGCTAGCATTGCGAATTGTTAAAGCAACATAGTTCAAGTGCTGTTCAATACAATAAACATGAACACAGCGATTACTAAAGAGTTAATCAAAACATTTATCAGCACTTAAAGCTGCAAACAATTTAGCTTAAAAGTTATCGATTCTTTCAGGCGTCATCGATAGTTTGAAGCGCTTGTGTGAGATACTTTGATTTATGTCAACGTTTGTAAGGTTTAAAATAAAATTTCAATAAATAATTAATTTATAACTTAAAATATTCTTATAAAAATCTGATTCATCTGCGTAACTTATATGAACACTTTTAAATGCCTTTTATACAAAAATTTCGAATGAAAATTTGAATTCAAGGCACATCTGACATATGTATTGGTATGCACATTTCTTAGAGTATTCAAGTTTCGGCGTGTTAGTTAAGATTTTCTGTTTATTATACTATAATGACTAAAGATGTAATCATATGTTTTATTTCATCACTGTGAACAATCGAGTAGGACGTGACAGTGCGGCTTAGATATTACTTAATAGCAAATTTAGCAAAATAAACTCACTGAAAATGAAGGGGCAAAGAAGTCTGTGTATGTTGCGGCAGCTTGCAACCGGAACACAGCAGAGCCTTCGCCTCGCGCACGGTCAAAGTTCAGCCAACTCGCTAAAGACGCTAACAAAACATGTAAGTAACAGAATTGCCTCACTTTCACCCTGAGTGCTGAATCATTTGAACCATGTCCACATTTTGCAGTATGATGAGGTGAGCATATCCGTTCCGTGGGGCCACATATCTGGCAAATGGTATGGACCGAAGCATGTGCGTCCCATTCTGGGCATGCACGGCTGGCAGGACAATGCTGGCACCTTTGATACTCTCGCACCGCTGCTGCCGCCACACCTGTCCTTTCTCAGCATTGATGCACCGGGACACGGGCTATCCTCCTGGCTGCCGGCGGGCGTCATGTATCACTCCATAGACTATGTGCACCTGGTGCTGCGCATAATGGAGGAGTACAATTGGGACAAGGTATCCATAATGGGTCACTCGATGAGCTCTATAAATGGATTCGTATTCGCCTCACTCTTCCCCGAAAAACTGGACATGTTTATTGGCCTGGACGTGCTGAAGCCGCCCATCCGTAGTCCCAAACATATTGTGAATGCGCTGGCAGATCGCCTGGAGAGTTCCTTAAAATTGGAACGTCGCCTGCGTTCAGGCGGTGAACCGCCAGCCTACGAATGGGATCAACTAGTGGAGCGTCTGCATCAAGGCTCTGACAAGTCCGTAAATGTGGACGCATGCAAATACCTGCTACAGCGCAACTGTAAACCCTCCACACACGAACCCCACAAGTATTACTTTTCGCGCGACAATCGCCTCAAGAACTCGCAGTTCTACACGTTCTCCATTGATATTATCCTGGAAATGGCCAAGCGTATAAAGGCGCCGCATCTGTTTATCAAAGCACTGCAGGCGCCCTACTATGAGGACAAGAAATACTACGATGCCACGCTGGCAGTGCTGCGACAGAATCCGTTGTTTGAATATCACGAAGTTGAGGGTTCGCATCATGTGCATCTCAACGAGCCCGAAAAAGTGGCGCACATCATTAATGCCTTCATAAACAAGTGTAGGCCCTTATGAGAAGGTGTAGATGGGAACGAGTCCTTGTACATATAGCTAGATATTATCTAATAAAGAATATAGATATTATATACAACGACAAAAGAATTGTGCTATGATATACCAGACGAATTTAGATCATAAGTAATGTTATTTTAAAACCGCGTTTAATAAAAATACAATTCTCTGCTTCTATTTAATTTAATTACCGTTGATACTGGCAATAACATTAGAGTTAGAGTAAATTACAAACTTGAAAATGTTTTGAGAAGTTCTTTTTTTTTTTTTGTTCTTTTATCTTTTATGGAATTAGCGCCGCAACTAAAACTAGGCAATAAATACTACGCACATGGCTATAAAATATGTTTGAAAACAAGGCGAGCATCAGTATTGATTTTTGCCTAGTCGCTTGTGCGTTGTTTATTAAATATTATTTGTATAATTGAATATTGGTGTAATTAAAAAAATGTACAGAACAATTTAAAAGGAATTGTAAGCCATGTGGAAAATCTGCTGAATCTATGGACACCGCTTTAAATTAGAATTAATCGGGTGTGCACTGCACACTTGGGCGCACATAGAATCAACATTTGTCCAACAATTCAACTTAAAGTTAAACATTTAAAAATAAATTATGCAGGCGTAGATTATTGTTAGCTAAAATCTATCCTCATTCATCGGTTTAGATGTTATTGTTTTTTTTTTCATTTTTTGTTTGCTTCAATTCAGTCAGCGCTAAAACAATATAATTTTTAAAATATTGGGTTACAAATAAAAAAAAAACATTCATAAAAAAATTCAATAATATTGTTGCTGCTGCTGATTTGTAACATCCTTAGAATAATATATGTATGTATATACTTGTATATAATATGGTAAGTTCTTGTATAATGTAAATGTGTATAATCAAGCGTAATAGCAATTGCTTCAGTTTCGCATGGATTTGTTGCGTATATGAGTGTGTTTTGGTTTCTATCAGATTCAAGTTGTTATAGAAAAATATACATATATGTTAAATAAATATATATATATATATATATATGGTGTTATATACTCTGCTAAACTACAAGACATACAACTATATCCACTAACAGTCGTTGTGCAGCCGCAACAGTTGATCAGTTCTGGAAAAGTCAACTCTTGTGGCTGTCCAACAGCTGGAGCAGCTTTTTAAACATTGTAATAAAACAACAAACTAGTTTCTAGGCTATAAATAAATACAATAAATAAGTTATATCTTAAAAGAAAATGCTTTGCAACATTTAGCATGGGTTTTTCTTTTCTTTTCTCGGTAAAACTATTTACAATTGAATTTGGAGCGAGACGACAACGGCCTAAGCCATCGGCGACGAATCGCCTTTCATGTCGCGCTCACGAAAAAATCCACGCTCAGTTTTGCACTCGCGAATGGTTACCGTCTCCAGGTTGACGGTGACATCGGTGATTACCACACGATTCGATATGTTGCACTTGGCGGGCAACCAAAAGCGCGGCGGCAAGGCACGCGGCGATAGCGGCGTTAACGGCTGCTTTTGGCTCAGTGCCAGGGCGCCACTCAGTTTTGGTATGTTATTGTTCTCCGATGGGGGCGCAGCAGTCGCTGACGAGTCATCATCCTCCTCCTCGTTATAGGCTGTTGCAGATGATTCACCTGCCTCCGGCTCGGCGCTTAGTGGGGTACCCGGCATATCTGTCTTGTTTGGCTGCGTGCCCGATTCCGCTGCACGTTGTTGTTCTTGCGCCGATTGCTGCGGCTTGGGTACCGGTCCATCCGGTGAGGTTTTAATGGTAACGCCAATTTTGCCCGATTCTTTGAGAACCTCAGCCTTACGCTTAGTGCCCATAAGTGGTTGATCCTCTGAGCTGGATGAATTGGTGTCCGCTTCCGGCACAAATGAGTTCTCATTGTGCGTCGAGCTGCTGTTTGAAGAGGAGCTGTGATCTATGCGCAGTCGCTTCGATTCATGGTGGTGGTGATGATGATGAGTCAGCGGCGATTCGGAGCGTCGATTACTAACACGTTCGGACTTGATACTTTGGTTGCTATTATGCTGTTGCTGCTGCTGATGATGGTGGTGATGGTGATGGTGATGATGGTGCTTCTTATCCTTCTTATCAACGCCATCGTTGCTTGCAGCAGTGGCCGATGTGGTTGCCTGATTTGTATCGGGCACATCATCGCCGGTGAATGTGTACTCATCCTCCTCGGATTCTGGCTCTGGATCGGGTTCCTTCTCCTTCTTTTTGAGTGCTGCGCCGCGCTTCGAAGGTGTGCCGGAGGATTTATTGCTCTGCTCATAAATGTCGATAAGGCGACGATCCAAAATGTTCACCTCCGGCTCCCAGGTGTTGTAGCGTTGGTTCCAGCCCTTCCACTTGACACGGTACTCCACAACACCCTGCAATATGGCAATTTGTTTGAGTTGTTTTGTTATTTGATTTATATAATTTATTTAAACCATCACAAATATGCTTTATTAAATGAAATGTATTTATCTAGCTTCATTTTGGGCGTTTTTTTTTTTATGATTTACATGGTTTCTGTTGTGTCCTGTTTTTTACCAGGATCTTTCATAAAGAGACGACATTCATAAAGAGACGACATTTGGCGCGTTCCAAACACACAACGAACTAATTGATTTTTCATCGATGCCGAAACGTAGCGCAGCAAAAACAAAAACAAGACACACACACTCACACACACAGGCGCAACGCAAATGGTGGTTGCTGCTGCTGCTACGGCTGCAGCACGAGACATTAACGCAGCTGCCAGCAGATGGACGACGCGAGTCTCCGCTCGAAATTTCGAAGGACATGTGACCTTGTAGTTGTGTGTGCTGCGCACATTTACCACTCGTATGCGTTTCACTTGCATTTATTTGTTTATTTTCTAGAACGTACCTTTCTAACGCGCTTCTGGATGATTTTTTCGGCAGCGTAGACGCGATCGTCCGAGCTGCCCATTGTGTTGCCGTCCACTTTACCAATTTTGAGGCTTTTACGGTTCCTCGGTTAAAATAGTTGTTGAAAACACTTGATTGGCTTTATAGTGAGCGTTTTAGTTGCTCAACAAATGTTAATTTGCATTATTTTTCAACGCAAAACAGTTTAAAAACAAATTGCGACTGACATTTACGACGACTGCAAACAATGTGACCGTTCTATTCGAGGTGAAAAAATCTTTTAGTTGCGGCCGTGTCATCGGCAGGCCACCACAACACATAATGTTCTTGCGGATGGCTTGGACTGTAAGGTGTGACCGTGCTTCAAAAGATAAATAATCCATAAGTCCGGTGCAGCAGTGATTGGAAGCAGTTCGGCTTCAAAATATTGATGGAGCTCGGTGCCACTGTTTCGAGTGCGAGCAAAATAACTCAAATTTGCATCGTCTGTGTGCGTGAATGTGTGTCCGTGCAAAATGATTTTTATACAAATAAATTGATAACAATGTGATAACGCCATTTTCCAAAGAGCAACGCACACAGAATTCAGTAACGTGTTCAAGTAGTAAATCGCAGTACCTAGTGCACAAATCGCAAAAAAAAACGGAGGAAAACGAAAATGTGAAACAGGCCGCTACGACACTCACACATATGCACACATTGACAGACGCACGCACACAATGACCCAAAAAGGATGTCGAACTGCGGCAGCCCATAGTAAATACGTTGTTGTTGTTGCTGCTGTTGCTGTTGTTGTTGCTGTTGCCCTTGTCAATTGGGTCGATGAATGGCACTAGCTGCGGCGCTCGGGCGCAGGATGCCATTGCCGTTATTGCGTTTGACAGATAACAAAGGGAAATGAAGACGTCAGCATCGGATGAAGTCGAATGGAATGTGGAACTGCTGCCGGGGGCACAACGCGGCTGCCTAATTAGTGCGGCGCAGGCGACAGCGTCAATGCCAACGCCAATGACGATATATATTTATTAATGCCTGTGATAGTGAAATCAACAACCAGCAACACCAAAAAACGAAATAAAAACCCAACACACAATTCCAATAAAAACGCCAAGAATAAAACGCAATATTTTCGCTAGAGCAAATTATAAATGAAGGATTAAGAGACAACACCAAAATAAACAATTTAACAAAAAGCTTTAACCAAAACACCAAGCAGAGTGCAGCCTGCAAAGCTGCTACAAAAAACTAAAACTAAAACTAAAACTAAACAAAAATAAAATTTAATTAGATTTATCAACAGTAATTAACATAGTGAAAACAGCACCAATTAGCGCATAACCCGTAGATGAACTAGTCAATATGTTTAGCTAGTTACAATTTATATTTAACAATTAATTAGTGGCTTTAAATAAAACACCAAGCAACCAAAAACACCAAAAACAAAGAAAACCAAAAACAAAAAAACCAAATCAAAGTTCAATTGAAAAGAAACTAACGAATATACGTTTAGGGAATTCCATTATTAATAAGCTTAGGCCAAGCTACTTATTGAGTTTAGAGCAAATATACATAGATATATATACATATATATATACATACATATATATTAATAATAAAGAGCAGACCGCCAGTTTGCCGTAGCCCCCCGCATAAAAAAAAACACAAAAATCAAAATTCATTCAGAAAACGTGCCATAAACCGGACTGCCAAACGTCGCTAAATGTCAAAGTCATAAAAAGAGAGCGCAAGAGGGAGAGTGACAGAGAGAGAGAGAGAGGGAAGAGAGCGTTTGCGCGTGATAGCGCCTAAAAGCACACTGCGTATATTTAGTTGAAGCTCAGCACAAAAGCTCAGCTTTGCTTTTGCCCAGCCAAGACACAAACCCAAAATGGCAACAACAACAACAACGCATCACGATGATGCGAGCAGCATGAGCGACGATGTTTTCGAGGACGCCGAAACGACCAAAGCACGCATCGAGGAGCTGCGTCGTCGCCCCTTTGGCGATGGCTGCTACAATCCACCCGCAGCGCCCGTTTCACAGCAACAACAACAACAACAACAACAACAGCAGCAGCAGCAACATCAGCAACAACAGCAACAGCATCAGCATCAGCACCATCATCACCATCATCCCAATATCAATCACAACAACAGCAGCAGCCAGCAGAGCCTCACGAGCAGCCATCATTATCATGACGACGCCATCATGGCCCCCGTACAGCGCTCTGCTACCGGATATCCGGGCTATCGTCCCTCCCGCGAGGCGCTGCAGCTGTACGCATATGGCGATGCCGATTACGAAGACTACGATGATGGCTGGCGTTCGTATCGTTACGATGAGGTTGACATGCATCAGGCACCGCCGCCGGCCCATCTGCAGCCGTTCGACGACACCATCAACCATAAGACGATCCTGTTGGGCGACTCCGGCGTGGGCAAAACCTCGTTTCTGGTCAAATACAATACGGGTGAATTTCGTTTGGGTTCCTTCTCCGCCACGGTTGGCATTGCACTAACGGTAAGTCAATGAGTCAATAGCCAGAGAGAGAGAGAGAGAGAGAAAGAGAGAGAGAGAGAGTGAATGACATTGAAGAAGCGTGGCAACTCTGTCTGCGGCTGCAACTCATCCTTGATTTCTAAGTGCACGTTTCATTGGCTTTCAAATACATAATCATAATCCCGTTTTGTGGCTTTGCTGTGCGCACCTCTTTGTGTGTGTGTGTGTGTGTGTGTAACTGTAATTGAGCAGCAGCCGCAAGCCTCCTACTTAAATAGGCAACATATTGTTGTGCTCTGGCGCCATTTCGTGTACTTTATGCAATCTATTTTTATCGCGCACAAATCTCCCCAGCGTATACGCATTGATTTTGTTACTGTGATGCCATAAAAATAAAACCCTTAACGCGTTGTGCGTATGTCTCTGTGTGCGTGTGTCTGTGTGAGGGGGTTTGGATTGGGTTTGCTGTACGCACATCATAATATTTATGACACTTCACGGAACACTGCTGGCCATAAAAATTGGTTAATATTGATTGATTGGCTGATTATCGATTGACATATTTTAAGGTTAGCGTTTTAAGTAAAAACATAAAAAACAATTTAAAAACAAATGCAGCAAAAGCTAAAGAAATCATCCTTTTTTCTTATGCTTTAGTTGCAACTGCACTAAAAATAGAATTTTACAAAAACGAAAAGTGGACAAATTGAATAATACGTTCGTGGAACGGTTTGTGTTAATATAACGAAGTGTAATCAATGTTACCTAGAATTCTATTTATACGCTTTAATAAATTGTTTCCTGGAATTGAGTTAATTCACACAAAAGCTGGCAAGTCTAAGAAATGCGTAATTGTTTTTGTGCTAACTAGATAGATAGATAGACAGATATTTATAATAGATGGCATTCAATTTGTTGATTTTGTTTATTTATTAACAATATTAAACGAGAATTCGATCTAAGTAGGACACCAATTTCGTGTGCCCTGCATTCGCAACCTGTTGCCGGCTTTCACTTTCACGGCGAGCAGCGCACGAAGTGTGGCAGCCTCGGATGCCTCCGTCAAGGCAATGAAGTTCAAGTGCAACAGTTTATATTTACCATGGCCGCCCGCCCGACCGACACCCACCTGGTCGGCCCACCCACACTCGGTGCGTCGCTCGACATTGGCTGCTCGAATTTCTAGGCCAGGGCTGTGCTGTGCTTTGCCCGTGTTCTTGGTGGCAAAGCCAATAGCCGAAGTGGCCCGAACTTGACTCGGCCATAACATTGAACGACTCGGCGCTGGATGCTGCGGCTGCTGCGGCTGCTGCTGCCAATGCTCCTCGCTGCGTGCTCAGTTTAGTTTTGTGCGCTGCTCCTGGCGCTTCGATTGGAATCCGACGCGCATTTCACAAAGTTCCTCAATTCAAGTTTTCTTGTTTTTGTGCACAGTTTGAAATTAGAGTTTCGTTGAAAAATGTAAAGTTATTGCGAACTGTTTGAACTTCTTTGACAAACTGTTTTGCATTTACACATAAAACAAACACACACTCACACGCACACACACACACGAACACAATGACAGCTTATTGAGCACTGCAAATTTTCATTGCATACTTTTGAGCGCGCCGCGTCACACGCAAAAACCTTTGTGCACTTGCAACATTTTTCAGCTATTTTTGGTGACTTTGCTTTGGTGTGAGTGGAGTGTGTATCTGTATGAGTGTGTGTGTGTGAGCTCAGTACCTGTGCAAGCTAGTTATTTGCGTGTGTGCGTGTGTGTGTGTGTGTGTCTGCCTGTTTTGCTGTCTGGCTAAATCGAGAAAGTTATTTGCGCGTTTAAAAATAAATGAAAACAATTTGTGACAAGCATTAAATCAAAATTGATTTTTGTGCGTGTTAAAGATTTTTGTATAATTAATATTATATGGCTTTTTGATAACCATTTTTCGGGGATGTTTAAAATATTTGAAATTTTAAATTTTATTAATATTGTTATTAAATTCTGCAAGCTAGTTTTATTGATTTGACCTCACATTATTTTAAATATAACTCAATAATATCAATTTGCACTTACATATATATATATATTATAAATGATAAGAAATAGATTTGTAAATTTCCTACAAATTTTATTTATTCTATTATTAGATTTATATAAATATTTAATATAGGTTATATTATAAAATTATTAATATAGTCATAAAGTACGCAGTTAGAAAGCTGTGCTAATAAAATTGAGCTCTTATTGTATTGTCCTTTAGATTTGCAATTCTCAGTATTTGCTGTTGTTTGCACAGATTGGCATTCCTTTGAATGCTGCTGTTGATGTGCCCGGACGCATTTATCTTACTCAAATGCGCATTAATTAAACGAATGCGCATATCAGCAGCATCAGTTGAAGTGTCCAACGGCCGAAGGTCAAGTTGTAGTGCATCTATTTGTGTGGCTACACCTATTGTGCTCCCACTCTAAAGGACTCTCTGAGTGGCTCAAGTTCAAGGCGAGCCTAATTAAAACACACTTTTGAACAACACTCAACTATTGGCCAACGGGGGGGGAAGGCAGCAAGCGGGTGGAGATTTGCCCGAAGTTGCTTCAGTCCGGCAGGCATTGCGAAATTTCCCATTGAAAGTTTGATGAAAATGCAATTTAAGCCGATTACTGACACAAGTCCATCTGGGGTTCTGCTATGTCCCTGGACTGTTTTTCTCCTGCTGCTGCTGCTGTTGTTGCTGCTGCTGTTGTTGCTGCAACGAGCCTGTCGAGTGGCTTTCATCACAATTGACATAAAAACATTTTACGGCAGCCGCACACATCAATGTGAAGCTGTCGATTGGCTTGGTCAGCATCGGCTCGCCCGTTTCCCGATGAAATCAACAGATACACCCACGCCCACGCCCACACACAACTACACACACAAGCACACGCTTACATCGTATTTGTGTGCTCGCATTTCCTTAAAGCTGGTCATGCAATCAGGATACCATTGTCTACGCATTTCGCCTTCATATTAGCTGCATGATTGAGCGCATGATTGAATGTGTCTGCGTATGTGTGTAAAACTCCAAACTGTATCCATACAAAGGTAGCTTTTATATATATACATACATACTTGTACATATATAAATGTGTTTGTGTGTGTAGGCTGAACCTGACCCATTGCCGCGTAGGCGTTCAAGGCGTGCCCAATCGGCCGTGATCGGAGGGTCCATTTATTTTTGTACTCCGCATTGATGTAATTACCGTCGAGCAATGTTTCCAGCTGCCATTTGATTCATTCGAGCATCTCACACTCGTCACTGTTATTCAATTTATCAGGCAAAATTGTACTTGTTTTTCTGTTTTCAGTTTTCCATTGAAAACGCAGCGTCGGGAACCCAATTAAAAACTTTTGTTATCAGCTATCAGATTGCCAATATAAAGTTGATTACATATTTAATTTTATGGAGAAACTAATATGGGTCGAGTGGTCGAGGTTGTGTAAAGGTCCCCTTTTATTTAAAGGCTACGAATCGAGTTTCAAATGGAAAACAACAAAATAAAAAAAAAAGAAATTTATTTGAAAAGTTATTTAGTAAACTATGAAATGAAATTTAAAGTAACATTCGACAGCTTTTATTAAGTTTATTTTATGAGCACACTTTAATTACTTGATACCCTGCAGGATTCTCTATGAATTCTTGAAGGGCTTCTTCAAATATGCGCCCTAATTGTGTAATGCATACTTTTCATTTTTAATAAAGTGTCCTTCCTTCGACTTCCGAGTGATATCAGTTTACAGATTAGCCCTAGCAACATGAACTTTTATTCACTGAAGCGAATCACATAACGAATGCTTTGGGTGTTTGGGTGTGTAATCAAGTCTGTGCACGTGCGAACAGGCAGTTGAACTCCGTTTAAGGAGCAACAGTCGGCCATCTAGATTTAACTTCCAAACAATTACCCAGACAGTGGCCCCCAGACAGGACGAACATTAAAGTTTCGTTCACATATATATAAATAAAATGTTTTTAATGCGAAATGCACCTCGTTGAAAGTGGCGATTCACAGGTGAAAATATAAGGGTACTCAGACGTGCCACGGCCAAGCAATTAAGCCCGTCTGTCTGTTTGATGAACACAAAAACAACAACAAAAAAAGAACAACGAACAGGTCTCGAGTTGGCCTTGAATATTGTGAAACATACTATATTCAATATTGACTTTTTTCAACTTGTTTTCACCGCAAATCCTATTAAAAGTCCAAACTGATACGCGACCAAAAATATGCGTCGGCAAAATTGCAAATGCAAAGCAGCTTTGATTGCCCAACTGAAATCAATGGCAAAATGGAATATCGACAGATTTAATGTGAAGATACTTTTGTATTTTCCTAAAAAAAAACCTTCACAGTGCAATAACAACCAAAAATTGCACAGATAATGAAGAATTAATCTAGGGACCAACCCATGACAAAAAAAAAATCAAAAAAATTTTATTTTTAAAAATGCATTTATTTAAAATGTAGAATGAATCTATAAGATAAATCAAAACTAAAATGGCATCAAACGTGAAAATCGGTTCATTTTTGACAATGTTATGAAAGTTTGAAATATAGGACCCGTGGTTCCGAGAGCTTTACAAGTCAAAATTTTTGGAAATTTTGGCATGATTTTTGACCAAAAATTCGACCCCTCAGAATCGGCTTTAATATTGTTTTTTACACTAATTATAACGATTAAAATCGATTAAAAATAAAAACTTTGAATTCTAAAAATAAAAAAAAAATTTTTCGAAAATAACTAAGGGGGGAGTACATGATTTTTTTTCAAAAAAAGTCAAAAAAATTTTATTTTTAAAAATGCATTTATTTTAAATGTAGAATTAATCTATAGGACAAATCATGACTAAAATGCCATTAAACGTGAAAATCGGTTCATTTTAAACAATTTTATAGGTATGTGAAATATCTGAATTAGGAGTTAAAATATTTGTCAGCAACACTGAAAGAAAAACAAACCGAAAATACTCATTTAAGTTCGTGTTGCTGTAATTTTCGTCTTGCTGTTAAAACAACTTTCCTTTTCCGCGCGCACAGATTAAACGGTTAGGCCTGGGGCAGAAATGTGAACAGAGCCGAGTAACACAATAGTGAGGTCTACGAAATTTTAGTAACAAGAAGTGGGAAAAGTGGGGGTTAAAGTTTGCCAGAAAACATTTAACTAGAATGTTACAATAGGTATATACTTAAGCAGATTGGGGGCTATGGGCCAACGTGGTTAAGTGGTCGGATCATCAAATTCCCAAACAACAAATTGCGGGTTAAAAGCTCAAATTTCTAAAAAAAAAAAAAGAAAACCCAACACTAACACCACAAGAATTCCGTTACCTTGAACTGAATGTAAAACTGAACAAACGGTATTTTTAAAGCATTTTACAAAAGTGGTTTTTAAGCGTTCGATTTGTAAATAAAATCAGATTAAATTAGTTAGTAATCAGGTCTAATGATAAGTTGAAACATATTATCAAAAATAATGATAATAGCAAGCGGAGCTGCAACATGAAACTATTACGTGCGCCCAAAAGTATGCTAAGCCGTGTAAAATAGCGTAAATTTCGGAATAGATTCCAATATAACACTCTCTCTGTAGTGTGTGTGTGTGTGTGTCTGTTTTTGTATGTTAATCATGTGGTCTTGCGCTTTTGTGGGCTTCCCTCACGTTGAATCCTTTGCAATTCCACATTATTAGCCCAAATGTTGCTTTGAGCCGCGTGTTTGTTGGCTTTTGTGGTTTGCCTTGCCAACTGTTGATTTAGCGACGTGGTCACCAACGGGAACCGCCCCGGACTTTAATCCCGGCTACTGTAGCAGCATCAGCGCCCCAACCCAGCCGCTCTAATAGCCAGCTTTTGTGCGGTGTGTGTGTGTGTGTGTGTGTGCGTTTGTGTATTGGTGTGTTGTCAACGACAATGGCAGCTATTTCTCTTTGGCCCCGGGGGCGCTGCTAACCTTGCGCGGTTTCGGTTTTCATCGACCCTGTCGTTGGCAAGGCAATTACATTCAATTTGCACCTGTGTGCACCTGCGCCTTTTGGCTCGCTTTAAAGTTTCCGCCTTTCGGCGTACAAGAATTTCAAATTTTAATTTGTTTCTCAACTGGCTAAAGTAAATTATAACTGCCAGGCTAATTACATTTTCAGCTATATTATTATTATGATGATGAACTATATATAGCGCTGCTGCTGTTCCTTTTTATTCTGCTGCTGCTGCTGCTTGTTCTTCCTGCGTATATACATTTGTTTAGCCATTTTGTGTGTGCTTTTTATTTTTATATATATATATGTGTTGTTTTTTTAATGAGTTTTTTGGGGCAAAAGTTTTGCCCAGCTTTGCGTTCTGCTTTTGCTTTTTTGCTGCCTCAGCGAAACTTTGCTTCTGGTTTTCGATTTGCAAATGCGAGCTGAAGTTAAAGTTAAAGTTGGGATTTGGTTCATTTTAAGAGGGTTGTTTTTCTGGCTGTCAATACGCATCATTATTATGATGATGATAATGATAATAATGATGATGATGATGTGTAACAGTTAGAATTATTGATTTGGTTTTCTGTTAGCGTGCTTGAAATCGAATCAAGCCAATTCGCATTTGCAGTAAACGTTCGAATTTGCGGTTTCAAAGATGCGACGTCAGCAGACACGATACCGCAGCGATTCCATCGCGGGCACCAGCACCGGGGCAACCAGGAAATCATCGCTCTACACAACAACTGTGAGCAGCGGCAACGGCAGCGGCAGCAGCAGCGCATCGCCGACGCGTCGCGAATCGCTGGTGAAGCCCACCTGGCAGCATATCACGCCCGGCCAGCTGCCACCGAAAACGCTGGACAAGATCAATGGCATCAACTCGGACGATTCCGATGACGATGGCTATCCCAAGCGGCGGCCCAGCGTCATTGTCCATCAGCGCCAGCAGTCGCTCTCACAGCAGCCGCTGCTGCCCGAATACATGAGTACATCCCAGCTGTATCGCGATCATCTCCAGCAGCAGCAGCAGCAGCAGCAGCAACAAATGCAACAACTGCAACAACTGCAGCAGTCCCAGGCACAGCAGTCGTCAGCCGGAAACGGTTTCAGCAGCCGCTTTCTGAGCAGCATTCGCATCAACGCAGCTGCCGAGCAGCAGCCGCTCTTGGATACAGGCGGAGCTGCAGCTGGAACTGGAGCTGGTGGTGCTGGTGGTGGTGGTGGTGGTGGTGGTGACGGTGGATGTGCTGCAGGTCCTGGCAATGAAGGCGCCAGCGCTACGCTCTGCAAAACTGCGGGACGCGCTCTCATACGCATGATCTCCTCGACGCCGGGCCAGGAGGAGGATGAGGATTTTGATATCATGGGCAAGGTGACAAAACACAAACACAAACACAAACTCGAGCTAAGTTAAGGCGAAATTGAAGTTTACCTGAATCCTTTTTTTCAATTTCTGTGTGAGTGTTTTTTTGTTGCCTTTTTGATCAATTTGCATGTCAAAAAGGCGACAACAAAAGATGCATAAAATATTTATAAGTATTTATAAGCGGCAAAAGCGCCAGCTGAATCCCAATGAAATCTTTTTCTAAACCTGAGCCGCAAATTGATTTACGTATTATTGCGTTTTATTTGTGCTCCTGTCTGTCTGTCTGTCTGTTTGTCTGTCTTTTTGTCTGTCTTTATACAGCGCCTCTTTACGACTTTGTCCCGTTTTATGGCATTGCCTGATTTACAAGCTGATTTACATAAGCAGCTCAAAAATAAAGTCATCAAATTCAATAAAGTGCAAAGCGACAAAAGGAAATTAAGCAGTGGACGAGCCTGTTTAAAGAACAGCAACAACAGCAATAACAAAAGATAATAATATTAATGAAAAGGCTCAGCACTTACTAAATTTTTAATTTCCTTGTCAACATGGCACCGTCGAAATGTCCTTCAGGACTTCAGCCAAACAATTGATGCGGAGGTTGCTGCCAGCTGCCAGCTGCCAGCTGCTGTTGCTTTATGCTTTTCATTAGCGCAATTCACTTGAATTATGACAAATGTTCCGGCTGCGACTTCCTCGCGCACCAGCTGCAGGCATCACAAAAACAAAATATATATATACATATATATATATATATATATATGTATAATAAATATAAGCGCAGCATAACGAACTTGAAATGCACTTTCACAGCTAAAAAAAAACCAAGTTCTTTCGATCTAAAACAACAATTCAATGCAGCTTTAATTCTACGTTAACTTTAGCAAATTTTAAAGTTACGTATTTTATGTTTTTTATTTTTTGCTTTGCAGCTAATTTATTTGCCAACTCTTCAAAGCTGCTTATTAAAAAATAATATTAAAAAAAAGAAACCTTCGCTGTATATTTAATTTATATATATATATATTTTATTATATTTCTGACGCTTCTGTTTGGCTTAGTTTTTCGTTAGACAAACAGAATTCACGTTTAGTGAAAATATTTGCATAAGTTTCCAGCCATTGCGTTGCGTATACGTATTTTTGTACCGTTAGATGGTAAAGCTTCGCAATGGAAAATACGCAAATTCGTACAATTATTTGTTGAGGCTCACAATTAGCTAGACGTATGTCTGTCTGTCTGTCTGTCCTTTTACAAGCTTCTAATTAAATGGCACAGACCTATTTAAATAGAAAAGGCATTCAAAGGAGGATCTGGATATACATTTCATATATACTTTTACGTCGGCCTGTTATGAAATTAAATTGTTGGCAATAACAAAAACAAAAAACAAAAAAAAATTAATGTTTACGCTTGAGTTAACAATTTCTGTGGCTGATTCTTAAATGCTTTTTATGCTAACCCAAAAAAAGTGAATTTTCCAGCATCGCTTTAGCAGAGCAATCAACATGAACAATCTGAACATATGGTAATATAATATAGCCAGCTTGTACGGATTTTCATTTTAATTAGTGAAACTTAAACGAGATGTGAAAACTATTTCCTTGGAAGTTTCGCAACTGCAGCGTTTCACAATTTCGAGTGCGAGGCCAAACAACAAGTTTGAAACATTGCTGTTTGTCTAGCAAAACACACCAGATACCAGATTTATAATGCTGCCGCGATTTGATGCATACCATGTTGATATAACATTTCAGTTTTAATTGCCTGGCGTCGGGCAAATATCGGAACAGCTAATTTGGCCAAAGTCAACACACAGCATGCTTGGCTAAATCAAACGAAGCCACAAGATTTGTTTGGGACTGGTGGGGTCTAGGCTAGGCTATGCCCCTAAATATATATACATATATATAAATGCCAGATGCTATATCACATTATTATTATGTTGTAAATTATGAGTTCGCGCATAAATTATGACGCTTGATGGCGTTTTTGGTGCACACCGAAAACACTCTGCATCGCTCCATAAATTATTTGTGTATAATATTCAATGTATTTATCTTCATTTACATACAACACACACACGTATACACACACACACACACACACATGCTTGTTGTTGTTGGCCAGGTCATAATGCTGGGCGATTCGGGCGTGGGCAAAACGTCGCTTTTAATTCGATTTCGCGATGGTCGCTATGTGCCCAGCTATTTTCTAAGCACTGTTGGCATTGATTTTAGGGTAAGCGATATCTTTCTATCACTCTCACTCACTCTGTCTCTCGCTCGCTCTCTCTCTCTCTATCTCTCTATCTGTCTCTTTCTTTTTTCTAGTTGTTAATAAAGTTGTTGTTTTTACTAATTGTTGTGTGTCTATTTGTATTTGTCTCTGTCTCTCTATGTATTCGCCCTCTCTATCACTTTCCCCGCTCCCCCGTTAACTGTTTTCTATATCTACAATTTCCGTACGCTGTCAACAGTTGTCAAGGCTTTAAATACGATTTTCACCTGCTTACACATCAAATTTTCTATCGTTTATGTGTGTGTGCTTCTGTTCATCTAACTCCCGTTATACTCCCACTTCTAAGTATGCCAAAAACCGATTTGATTTATGTATGTTGTACCCTGTAATCAACGTTTATACTCCATATATAATTGTTAAGTGTTTAAAAATCAAAATAATTACTTAAGATACAATTCGAAATATGTTCAATCTGTTAAACACCATATCTTATATAAATGTGTTGTTGTTTATGTGTGTTGCCCAGTGTTGCAGGGTATCTAAGTATCGGCTATTGCCATACTCAACTTGTTTTGTTTGTTTCTTTGTGTGTTTGTTTTGTGGTTTTCGTATTCTCCAGCTGCTGTGGTGCTTCTCTCTTTAGTGAAATATTTTACCGCCAGCTTAGCTTGTATTCAAGCAAGCAACCATCTACCCTAAACCCCAATAGCCCCACTCCCCCCGTCCACCCCATCCCTAATGACCTTTGCCCCACAGTTGCGCCGGCGTTGCTGCGGCAAAGTTCTTCGGGGGCTATTTATTAAAAAGCATATGAACTTGAAAAGGACTTGTTGATGGTTTTCTGTCTCTTTTTGTTCTGTGTGTGTGTGTGTGTGCGAGTGTGTGTGTGTGTGTATATTTCTCGTTCTCGTGTCGTACTTGTCGTTACTCGCATTTAACTTGCTGTTGTTGCTTTTATTATTATTATGCTTATTTTTGTGGGGTTTTTGTTTCAACTTTGTAGAGGATTTTATTATCGTGAAAATTGCCGTTGGCTCACATGGCACATAAATTTATTAAAGAGCAATAATGCTACAAGTATTTGCCATGTCCGCCATTAGCCATACAACTGTCCCGTTGTGTCCTTTTGTAATATTTGTTTGCGCAGCATTCATTGAATGGACACGTGCGTCCTTTGCTGCGTTTTGAGTTTTTGCTGTTTTCCTTGGCAACTTTTTGCTTTCAACTTGTTGCCCGGCAGGCATTTCAAATGCCGCAAATTGCACAAATATTTGCGCATTTCGAAATTAACTAGTGCCAAAAACAAAAATACAAATTTCATAACTAACAAAGTGAATAAATAAATAAGTTGAATTCATGCTAAAGTTAATAAACAATTTTTAATAATTTAGCGATTTCAACAAAATAATTAAATATATTCAAAAATCATTTTAGAAGCCATTCAGTGAATTCATGAATTTATCGTAGATGTATATATATGTATATACTATATACTATATATATATACTTTTTTCACATATTTCTAAATACATTATTTATGTGAAGCGTTTTCACTGTGTGTTTTCTTTCCAACATGAATTTCCCAGTTTAATGCACATTTATGTTTACATTTGATAGAAATTTGGCGTTTGCTTTACTTTTTTCTAATATTCGTTTTTGTGTTTTATATAACTGTAGACACACGCACACACACTCAAACAACATCTTGATGTCATTTGTCGTAATTTTTGCACACATTTCTTATATTGATATTGACTGAATGTCTGAGTGCCTCGCCACTTGTTTGGGGTCAACTGAGGGCGGTTTTTATTTTTAAAGGTTGCTGAATGTTAACTGTGATTGTATAAGCGCATTTAAGTATTTGTTAAGTCTGCATGTTTGTTTGGCTCATGCTGCGTATACTCAATGTGCCCTTCAAAAATCAAGTATACGCCGAGTGGCATTCAAATATATCTCTCCCAACAACCCAACCCAACCCACTCCCTCCTCTCTCTCTCATTCTCTTGCTAGCTCTATCTCTCTGTTACATTTGGCATGCACATTTCGTAAATTAATTGCATTTGTGTATTCAACAATTGCGTTTTCATGGCAACAACAACATTTTCTTTTTGCATAACATAAATGCGAATCGCGCATAACTCAATTTGCCGGCTCGCAGAACAAGGTGGTCGTTGTCGATGGGACGCGCGTCAAACTGCAAATCTGGGACACCGCTGGACAGGAGCGTTTCCGCAGCGTGACGCACGCCTATTATCGCGATGCCCACGGTGAGTGCAACAGATGCTGCTGCTGCTGGCTGGTGGATGCGGGGAAGGGGTGTAGGGAATTGCTTTTGGGAATTTATTTAATTAACATTGATTTCCATAATGCGATAAAGCTTTGCTGCTGCTGTACGACGTGACCAACAAGACCACCTACGACAACATACGCGCCTGGCTGGGCGAGATACGTGAGTACGCGCAGGAGGATGTGGTCATCGTTTTAATAGGTGAGATTCAGTTAAGAGGGCTTAAATAAATATACAATATATATATACACATACATATATATATATATTTGATTAAAAGCAGCTTTTGCAGCTGCAGTTGCAGTTGCAGTTGCCAACTTGTGGCCATTTAATTAAATTACGAGTAAAAACTTTGCAACTTTTGTCCCTTTTCAAACGCACACACACACACACACACACACACTACACACACACACACACCCATAGGCAACAAGGCCGATTGCAGCAGCAGCGAGCGGCAGGTGAAGCGCGAGGATGGGGAACGACTCGGACGTGAGCACAATGTGCCATTCATGGAGACATCGGCCAAAACGGGACTCAACGTGGAGCTGGCATTCACAGCGGTGGCCAGGTGAGCGCGCTAACAACTTTTCAAGCCACACAACCAGCCAGATAAAATAAATCGAAAGAGTTTTGAATCAAATTCTAGTAAACGAATCAATTTAAAGCCTTGCTAAATTAATCCAGTTACACAAAACTAAATGCAGTCCAACATTCAGTTCATCATATTTAGAATAACATTTGATAAAAAAAAAAAAAAACTAATATTCCATTTTCTCTTGTCGCTTTATTTATCATCCGCACAGGCAGCTGAAGAGTCGCGGCTACGACCATGGCGATGATGGAAAATTCAATGTGCATGATTTTGTGCGTGACAATACAAAGGCTCGGTCCGTTTGTGCTCAATGCAGGAACATGTAATTTGTTCGTGTCCCGCCACAATGAAAATTTGCACAAAAATCCAACAAAGAGCTCACAAAACAAAGCGCAACAACAAAAAAAAAACCAACAAATAAATAAATAACCACAAAATAACAAAATTTTGAAAAGAATAATGCAAAACCGTAAATATCGGTTATTGAGAGGACACGCGTGAAGCAAAAAACACATTTTTTTTTTTAGGTCCTGGCTATAGTGTTAGAGAGCATTTTGTATGTAAATTGAAAAACGGAATTGGGTGCGAGCATGGGGAACGCCACACTGAGACATGTGTAATTTTTTATGGAGTCGCTCGCATTGGGATTTGGTGGATGCATTTTGTGGGCATTTTGATAGCATAAAAGTAATGAAAAATAATATATATACATGAATACATATACATATATCTATATACAAGTGCGTACTTTATTTTTTTTTTTTTTTTTTTGTAAGGACAACAGGAAAGTCCCGGATTAAAGCGATGCAACAAAATCATGCACCATTGAGATTTGTCCAACACGTCGTTGACGTCATTCGTATTTATTATAATAGCGCTGTTAGTGGCCACACAATATGTGAACAGTATATATACTACAAAATTTAATGTAAAAAACTGTACGTTTAAGCGATAACTTAACTATAAACGCATTGCGCGAAAGCAAACCAACCTAAATTGAACCAAGCCCAATTAATGAAAAACAATCACTCAATTTACCTAAACGAAATCTATTAATTGTATTTATTGAGACTTCTGTTTTATTATGTATTGTTAAGTGTTATGCCTACCGTTAAGTTTTAAAGCCCTCACACGAAAAGAAAAAAACAAACAACAACAAATTTAATGATTCAACTATTTTAAATTATTTACACCAATGAAAGAAACCCAAAATTTAACTATTAAATACTCTATGCAATTAAGTTAGCTAAAACTCTATGTAAACTTTGGCATGATCTATATGCAATACATATATGCAGTTACTCACTACAACTATTTAACTACGGATGCATTCGTTCAGAATACCAACGCAAACTTTATATCATATAAAATCAACTAAACTACATATAAAATAAACAGCGTTATGTTTAAGCAAGCAGCTTGCATGCATATGTAATGTACTACAAATATACCATAACAACAAATACATATTTACATTGAATGTGGTTTAAAAAGAAATTGCATTGTGTTTCATTTCAAATTTGAATGCGCGCGTTAATAAGTTTTCGTTGCCTTACCAACACTGCTGGATTTTAAATAACAGCCATATGTGAATGTGGCCACACCATGTCGCCTGTGCTATCGATAGCTCGCAATCGATAAGTTCATTGGGAACATGTGCTCGTTCTGAAAATAAAGCAACGTGAAAATATTGATATTTTGTTATTAAATTGTGGTAATAAACAAGCCAAACATGGCGGATCATGCATTTCATCGGCCTGGCCCCTTGAAGCAAACTAATAAGGCCCACAAAACGGGTCGTCATCGCTCGAAAGGCGCCATCGACAATGCTCTCAAAGGTGCGTGTGCCCCAATAACAAGTGTAGGCGAAGTTTTGAACATGAATTCCTTTTGTTTACTTTAGGCAAAGTGGGACTTAAGGCCATCTCGCACAAGCACAGGCAGCAGCAGCGTAAGGAGCAACGACGCAACCAAATGAACCAGTTGCGCAAAAACAAACGCGATGAGGTACTGCAGCAGAAGCGCCAGCTGGGTGGCCAAAACACCGCTCCATTTCTGGTGTGCCTGCTGCCGATGCACGAGCAAATCGATGCCAACTCCGCGCTAGCCATACTCGAAGGCTGTGACAGTGAAGTCGTCGTTGAAAAGTCGCCAAGCGGCATTGTTTACATGAATCTGCCGCGTTTCAAGCAGCGCTTTGCCTTTGTTATACCGCCAATTGGGCGTGGCAACGAGCTGATCGTGCTCGACTATCTGAAGGTGTGCGACACCACACTGATGCTGACGTCGGCCGCCTTCGGCGATGATGAGATATTCGATCGCTGGGGACAGCGTGTCTTCAACATGATTTCGGCCCAGGGCATACCGACACCAGTCCTGGCCTTGATGGATCTGGAATCAATCAATCCGAAGCGTCGCACTGCCGCCAAGCAAGCGGCACAGAAATTCATCAGCAAGCTGCTGCCCGAGGAGAAGATCATGCAGCTGGACACAGCCGCCGAGGGATTGAATGTCATGCGGCGCATAGGTGGCCAGAAGAAGCGTGTCCTGCACAACGTTAACAATCGGCCGAACTTGTTCGGCGATGTTGTTGAGTATGTGCCCAATGGGGAGCTGGGCACACTGAAGGTAACTGGCTATCTGCGTGGACAGTCGCTGAATGTGAATGGACTGGTGCATATACCCGGACTGGGCGACTTTCAGCTGGGTCAAGTGGATGCGCCACCCGATCCATACAAGCTGGACAAAAGTCGCGACGGAGAAGCAGCTGAAGTGCGTCTGCTCGACCGCAGCAATCCCGCAAAACAAACGTCGCTGCAAAGCGAAAATATTCCCGATCCAATGGATGCGGAGCAAACGTGGCCAACAGAGGAAGAAATCGAGGCCGCCCAGAAGGAAACCAAGAAAACAAAGCTCATCAAACGTGTGCCAAAAGGTTATAGCGATTACCAGGCCGCCTGGATACCTGACGTAGAAGAGGTGGAAGACAATAACGAGGATGATGATGATGATGATGATGATATGAGCGAGGAGGATGAGGACGAGGACTTTATGTCTTGTGATAACAAATCCTTTGAGGACGAATGCGAGAAACGCGACTCAGATACGGAAGAGTATTTGGACAGCGTGTCAGTCGCCTCGGAGGCAGCTGTTAATGATGAGAAGTACGATCAGCAAATGGATTTCCAGGAGGAGCGAGAAACGCTGCAGAAACTGCAACAGGCGCGCACCGATCAATTGTGGCCCGACGAGATCGACACGCCGCTCGATGTGCCCGCTCACGAGCGTTTCCAGAAATATCGCGGCCTGGAATCGTTTCGCACCTCGCCTTGGGATGCCAAAGAGAATCTGCCCAGTGATTATGCGCGCATCTATCAGTTCCAGAATTTCGATCGCACCAAGCGTCGCATTCTAGCGGAGGCCAAAGAATTTGATGGCATTCTGGTGAGAACTGAAATGCATAATAATTTTTAAATATTAACTAATTTCCAATTTAAATTCTAGCCCGGCCTTTATATCACGCTGCACGTCATTAATGTGCCGGCGAGTCGCTGGAACGCTTTCAGATCCGCTCATCTTACAGATAATCTAATTGTTTATGGCATGTTGCCACACGAACACCAAATGTGTGTAATGAACGTTGTCCTGCAACGCATTCCCGACTCGGAGGTGCCGCTCAAGTCCAAGGAACAACTGATTGTCCAGTGCGGCTATCGTCGCTTCGTTGTCAATCCCATTTACAGCCAGCACACCAACGGCGACAAGCATAAGGTGCGTGTTTTGTACTTGAATTAACAAACATTTAATTTAGTTTATTTTTGATCACAGTTTGAGCGTTTCTTCCGTCCGTATGAGACCGTTTGCGCCACATTTTATGCACCCATACAGTTTCCTCCCGCCGCTGTGCTCGCTTTCAAGGTGAATCCCGACTCCTCGCTGGCATTGGTCGCTCGTGGCCGCTTGCTCTCGTGCAATCCGGATCGCATTGTGCTGAAGCGCGTGGTGCTTAGTGGTCATCCGATGCGAATTAATCGCAAATCGGCCACTATACGCTATATGTTCTTCTACAAGGAGGACGTGGAGTATTTCAAACCTGTGAAACTACGCACCAAGTGCGGTCGTTTGGGTCACATTAAGGAGTCGCTGGGCACGCACGGTCACATGAAGTGCTACTTCGATGGCCAGTTGCGCTCCTACGACACGGCATTCATGTATCTCTATAAACGTGTCTTCCCCAAATGGAACTACGAGGAGTGCCTTGTGCGTAGCGCCGAGCATGCACGCCAGGAGACAGCGGCGGCAGTTCGTCGTAACTCAAAGCAGCTCGAGGATGTGGAAATGGCATAATAGTAGAATTTGTAATTTTATATATATATATGTATAAATATATGTATATCGGTGCATATATTGAAATAAATTGCCGGACACGGACACTCAACATAAGTTATACTTTATCGTTTTATGTATATATAATAGGTATATAATAGAACTATATTCACAAACAATTGGCTTAACTAATCGGGATAATAAACATATAAAATATATATATATATATATTTATATATATATATATACATATATTTTTTTATAAAACGGGACACGGTAAAAAGCTGAAGCCGCATTGCACAGTTCTACGGGGTTCATTTTATGGCTAATACATTGGGTTCTAGGCGGATATTGGATTTCAATTGGGGACTTAGTAGTTGTAATTAGTGGACAAGCACTTGCGTCGCTTCTTCTGCAGCTGTTCAATCTGCTCCACGATTTGTGTGCGCGTCTGGAATGCTTTGACGATGCATTCGCAGGTGAGTGCCGTGGCAATAAACTGGTTAATGGATATATGCCAGGCATCCGAGATGTTTGTGCTGCTGCTGCTGCCGCCGCTGCTGTTGGCTGTGTTTGGCGCAGCTCCAGTTCCGGCCTTTGCCTGACGCAGCTCCTCCTCCAGGGCCACAAACAAACGTGTCGTGCTGCTGGGCTCCGCCGCGGGTGTTGTGGGATTGCCATTGCTATCCGGTTGCTGTAATGACATAAATTAAATCATTTTTGTAAGATATACATATATGCTATCTCACTCTCTCTCGCACTCACCTCATCACCGCTGCCGCCCAAATTGAGCTGTGTGAAGCTCTCCAAGCTTGGCTCTTTCTTGATGTTACTGTTGCCCATCTCAATGAGATTTTCATCTGCCAAAAGAAAGAGAGAGAGATATAAACTGGATTGTCGCGAACTCTCAGTGGGGGGCCCACTTACATGCTCGTCGCATTTCCTCGTCCTGCACACAGCCCATTATCTCAATAATGCTGCGCCACAGCAGCTGGAAATTCTCCTTGCGCATGTGCGGCACATGACGGTGCTGTCCTGTGCCGGATGCGCCCTCGTCCGGTTGATCCAGCAAATAGCCGAGGCTGCCCAAGCTGCGTGTATCTGTTGCATTCGAATCGGCGCGCTCTAAACGGGTGGCCGCGACCAGATCGCTGATCTGCGAGAAATTCGATATAGTCTCAACGTTCAGTAGCATTTGTTCGGCAGCAGTTGCGGCTGCTGCTGTCGTCGATGATTGCGGCGGCGTTATGCGGGCCGCGCCCAGATCTGAAATATCCGAAAATGTGTCAATCGATTCGTAACGTCCCTGCTGGCGTAGGCCGATGTCGTTGTCGTCCTCCTGCCCAGCGTCAGTGCGTGTTGCAGTACCCTGAAGTGCAGCGGGCAGATCCACATAAAACGTTGACGTGGGCTGCGCCAGCGAGGATGCGTTCGAATTCAGCGATAGATTCGGCGTTGTCCGTGACAAATCCATGAATGTGTTGCCCGAGATGCCGGCCAGATTATGCAAATGCTGTGTGGCGCTGATTAGCGCAAAGTCATCGGCATCAAAATTGTGATCCGATGGAGACGGCAGCGCTTCAATCGATTCCGAGGCATCATCGCTGCAGGCAGACAACAGAATTAGTTAGGCGGCATAGAAACGGATTACAATGTATGAAAACAAAAAATTTTTACTCAAAGAAATCCTCCGCCTCGAATGCCTCCTCGGCATCGTCTTTGATCCGCGGTCGCGGACGACGCGTGCGTTCAATTTCCGCCTTCGACAACAGCGGCGGCAAATGCAAGACAAAGAGCAGCTTCAGTTTCTCCATGCACTTGCTGGAGCAGACCAAGCCAAATGCGTTGATTAGCTGGCCAAAGTCCAATTGCCCGGTGCCCTTCTTGTCCGTCAGCTGGTAACGGATTAAGATACGATTAATATTAAATATATATATGAAAATACTGAAAAACAGTGCAACGTACCCTGAACAGTTTTTCGCCAATGTCAACGCTGACGCACTTGCGCCAGGGCGTCAGCTCCGTGAAGAGCGTGTGGAATACCTCAAAGTTGACGCAGTAAGCCTCATGGCGTCCATTGCCACCACCCGGCATGATATCGGCGACAGCACCACGCGATGGTGACTGTTGATGCGACAACAGTTGGGGCGCCTCGCTCATCGAACATTGCGTCTTCTGCTGCTGCTGTTGCACCGACTTGAGTGTCAGCTTCTCCTCCCGTATGATCGTGAGCAGCATGTGCAGCTCCGCTCGATCAAAGTACGCATTCTGTACATGGGCCTTCACAATGGTCTTCTCGTTGTCAATGTCGAACTGGCGGACGGTGAGACGGCGATGCTTGTTGCGCAGCTCCTCGATGCGCTGCTGCGTCAGCTCCTCGCCGAATTTGGTGTACGCTTCGTGGATCAGGGTCTGGACCGCTTGTGTCTGGGGCCGCTCAAGCTTGCGCTTGTCCGTGGACGGCGGCACTTGATACTCCGGATTGTAGATGCCCTCCAGATAGGTTTGCAGCACCAGCATGGCCTCGCCATCGTCCTGGCAATTGAGCAGCTTGTCGCGATTCCATTCGATGATCTGCAGTGAGATCATAAATATGATCTTGGCGCCCTCGTAGAAAAAACAATCCAATATCTGCAATGAGCTCTCGTAGCTAATAACACTTATGAAGATGGTGAGGAACCACGAAATGGAGATCATTTTAATAACACCCAGTCGCTCCAGATGTTCATGCAAATCCGATAGATGTGTCTCCACCAGCTCATTGAGCACGCCCTGATCAATCTGGGCACCCACAACCTTGTCCTTGTAATAGTCTGGCAACAGATTCTCGCAGAGGCTGGCCAGCATCCAGAAGGCGTTCTCCTCATCACAAAACAGCAGAAATACCGAGGACACAATGTTCATGGCCTGACAGTAGCCCACCTGTGGATTGCGAAGCGCATACGCCTGGAGCACACGTCGCAAGGCGCCGATGCCGTCGGTGCATTGGAAGGCCGGATGTTCGGGCAGCGAACGCGGCAAGTCCCTATCGATTTCATCGTGCGCAAAACAGTCCTTAATGCAGGCGGCCTTCTCCACCAGGTCCTCATACAAGCCGGGATTCATTTCCTTGTCGTGTATGGCGCCCGAGAAGATCAACCAAATCTCCTGCCTCAGCTTGTCCGGTATGCCCTCCACAATTAAATTGATAACGTCTGTGGTGCGAAACATGCCAATTCCACGTCCGAAATCACGAAAATGATCCTCCCAGCGTGCCAGTTTGAGCTCCTGCTTCTTCTGTATATCCGCGGTGAACTGCGTCTTGAATGTGTTCAACAAGGCGGTCTGCTTGCTCCACGAGATATCGTACTTGGCCCGTTCGCGACTAACCGGTCTGCAAATAGATTTACGGCGAGAGTTTAATAAATGACAATTGCTGTTGAACGGACAGCTTACATATAAATGCGCGATAGAAGATCTGTGATCTTTGAGATGAGCACCTCGCGATCCTGAATTTTGGAAAACATAAAAGGCACATTGTCCGATGTAAAGATGACAATTTGATTGTCAAAACGCTGCTGACCATCGTCCTTCTTCTCAACGCTCTGCAGGAACACAATTTTATGAATATTTGATTATAAAAAAAACAGCTCATAGATCAAGATCACAACTGTTGATCACGCACCTTAATCGTTTTCATTGGTATTACAACGCTGACCAAATCCTTGACATCGCTGCGAAAGCAAAGGAAATTGGGCGATAAATAAATGTAGCCGGCATTGAAGCGCTTCGAATAGGGTGTCCATATTTCGGCTTTGATCTTGCCATCGATAATCTCCGTTTGCGGTAAACGGAAATAGACGCGAAACTCTTCAGATTTCTGGCGTGCTGTCAAATCGCGCAACAACACCGGTTTCTTGGATGTCTTGGCGCCGAAACGTGTAAAATTTGAGGTGTCGTGGTCCACAACGGGACTCTCTGGATCATGTATTAACTTCTGAATGGCCATTTTGTTCAGCTGCTCAATCAGGACGTGCGCCTCATTCGCATTGAACATCAGCGTAAAATTGTACGTCATATTGTTGGTTGTCTTCAGATAAATTGTATTCCCATGCCGACTGATGTCCTCCAGCTCAGCGAATCGAATGATTCGCTTGATCTCCTGGCTCAGCATGTACGAGTAGAAGCAGACATGGTTCAGTGAGATGTACAATTGGCCCTGGCGCGGTATTTTATTCTTTATATAGCTGCAGTTAGACGTTTAGCAATTACAATCTATGTTAATAATATATGATAATATAATCTTACGTGGCCGAGTACGAGTTGACCAGGCGTTCCTCTTCGGGCATTTTGAAGATCTGTAGAAACTGTGAGGTCTTCACTTTAAAATCCGGCGATTCGCCAGTATCGTCTTGGTTATTTTGAGCATATAGCGATTGTATTTTGCATATTGTAAAGTTCGTAACTTCTTCTTCGTTTTCCATTTCGTTGAGCACACTGAACAGATGCACTTGCAGCCATTCCCAATCCTTGACGATCTCATCTTGCGTAATGCCAATGGCAATTTCTGTTTTGTGAATGGATCAACAAAATTTGACACATTAAATGTTGAAAAGGAAACGATAATAATAACTCAATAAATTAATCAACAATGGTTTCATTGTTGGTTTTCGTTACTTAACAGCGTGACGCATTGCATTAGTTTGTTATTAGATATCAGAACTGTTTCCAACTATGCACTCCAGCGGATTTTCTGTTTTGCTAGATTTAAATTTAGTTTTGGACCGCATAGTTCTATAAATAATATTGACCTTTTAGCTGCTGCGTAGTTTGAACTCGTTGTTTGTTCTATTTTATATTTAGATTTTTGAGTCTTCCCGCAAAGTGGCTAAATAACATTGCATTCATTGAGCCTCACTTGAATTTATGAAAATCGCATAGAAGGGCCATGTTACAACTGCATTTCAGCTCTCTCTCTCCCTTTCTCACACCTATAATTGCCCCCCTTCCCTTTCACTTTACTAGCATTAATTCTCGCTGACTTTACGTCTTTTAATTAACGCTGCAATTTACAAGAATTGAAGCGCTGTCTTTTAAATGCTCTTATTCATTTTTCGTGTGATTTATAGTTGGATGCGCGACAAAGAGAGGGACAAATAGATAGATATTCAATGCTTTAGCTTCTTGTGTAGTTTGCTTATCGCACAGCCAGCGCAATACCTAAAAACATTCTCTCAATAATCAAAGTCAATTTGCCCTACTGCCATATGCAAAAAAAATTCTCATTTGTGCCGCATATGTGCGATGGAATGAGTCATTGTGATTGGGCACCCTCCCGCCGCGTCCCTTTGGTGCACCTGACACATTGGGGCACGCGAACATGACGCTGATAAGGCGCTGGGAATGATGCGGTTTTTTGTTTTTTTTTTGGTTTTTTTGTTATTTACGGTTTTTTGTTGTTTTTTTTTTAAATGCAACCTACCATAAGAAACCTCGGAGGACGGCGTGTGGTGGAGTATTCGATAAGGGGCCGGTTTTGTGTTCATCACGCTGTCGATGGTGCCCACCAGCATCGAGCCAAAGCCGCGCGATTCGCCATGTCCGCGTCGCTTTTGTAGCACAAAGTACTTGGAGTACATTTCGGCGGTCCTGCAAAAAAGCATCGAGAACGTGCAGAAACGTTGCAATTATGTATATGTGTGTGGGTGCGCTTTGTCTCCCATTCAGTGTGTGCGTGCGGGGGGGGTGTGTGTGTGTGTGCTTGTTTGTATTTGTGTAGGGGTTTTTACGCAGCAAAAAACAGTTGTGCGAACCGAACAATCAATTTTGAAGCCTGTGTTTCGCTTCTGCTTCACAGCTGCTTATGGAATCAGTGCAGAGAGCTGTCGACTTGAACTCTGCTCAATTAGTTATCAGCTTTTAGTGTGGACAACAACAATGGCACACATACACGCACAAATGCACTCACCTACACAGCTGTGTTTATCTGTGTTGGTGTGTGTGTGGAGGGGAGGCTTTAAATTAATCAGCTGCTGGAAAAGTGTATGCGGGGGCGCAGCATCCATAAAGTCATCACCCCTCCGCATACCTTCCCAGCCCCCTCGAAATGGCTTAGTTGTTATGCATTGCTACTTACCAAAATGCCGAGGGCAACAACAGCTCCTTGGGTTGTATCCACATTTTGGCGTTCAGTTTTTCTTTTTGCCGTTGGTCTTAGTTTAATTGTTGGCAATTTTCATAGTTTACGCTGGTGAAATCAATTTTGCGACTGTCACAAAACGTGAGATGAATATCTGTGAGCTTTTCCCGTTACATCGGCCACTACAGAACTCCAGTGCAGTGTACAATTCGACTGTGTTTTATTTATTTCTTCACTTGTGTTCTATTGTTCGTCCGTCTTCTTCTTCTTCTTCATATGTTTTGGCATCCAAGAGCTTAACATATAGCTGCACTGTTATTAACAGCAAGAATTTATTTTGTGGTGAAACTGCAGTTATTTGTTTTCCAGATTTTCAAACTAGAAAAACGAGGTTTGCTAAGGCAGTTCCATGCAAAACGGTGCGAATAATTGGCCAATGAGCATTAGTTGTTTATCTTAAAACTAAATTGGTTGCTAAACAGGCAACAAGGCTCCAATTTAAACTTCTGCTAAACAGTCTATGCAATGATAACATCGTAGTCACAGTGTAAGGCTGTAAGTAACATTATCGCGTATTTATTCTAAATCAGACTTCGTTTAATAACTGTAACTATACAACTGTTTTAAGTACTTCTAATAATGTTAACTCATGCAATAACAAAACCAAACAAATATACGAATTAATTTGGCAGCCAAATTGTTGATCGATAGGATTGTGCTGTACTGTGGCGGTCACCCGATACCCAAAGCAATGTGCACTGCATTTTTAGTGTTTTGAAATGTCTGGCAACGTTTAAGATTTAGAACGCGCCAAATTAGTAATAGTAGGCCTAGTATTTAAACTGGTACCGTTGGCTTCAGAAACTTTTTTTCAGTCTATCGTGTGTTTTTTTCGATAATATACACAACCATTATACCAAATTTGTTGTTCACAATTATAATTTTCTCTATTGTTAAATTATAAGTACGTAATTGGCAAAAATGCTCAAAAAGTTTGTAGAGGTTAATGCGGAGGCAAGTCCCTCGGTTAATCCTTATGCCGTGCGCACCTATATGGGCGACAACGTTACAACGGAATGGCAAGTCGAAAATTGTCCGCCGCGCGAGCGTGTCTGCCTGAAGAAGCCGCCAAACTCGACAATTTCGCATGTCCTCACCATCGAGGATGAGCTGCGGCGTCTGCACCAGAAGGCCGAGGAATCTCGGTTCGTGCGTCCATACAAGAAACGCTGTGATCTCTACGATGAGTTCACCATGTGCATTATACCGCAGCGCACAGCGGGCGAATTGAAAACGCACGCCGAAATGCGCGAACGTGTCCTGGAGGCCAAAGGCGATCCTGGTCTGGTGGAGCACGATGCACGCCTGGATAGGGTGTGCCCCAAGGATCTTGTCGTGCTCGCCAGCCCAATGCAAGTCAACGAAGAGGAAGAAGAGGAGGACGCCGGCGAGGGAGAGGAAGAGGCCGAAGTGAAGCCACAGCTGGCAACACCCGAATGCAGCTCCGACATGATCATCATACCCGACAAGCGCATGGTAAGTGCTAGCTGACTTTATTTCACGGCCTATGGCTACAGATAACTTATGGTAGACCTATTCAATTATCTCGATATCATCTATATCCGCAAAAATGCTACCCGGCGGCAGCTCTGGCGCCGGCAAAGTTGGCGGCTCGCCGTTCATGGGCAGCGTCAGGGCATGATAGGCGCCGGAGGTGGCCTTCTGCTGCATGTGCACGCCCAGCTGTGAGATCAGCTCCAGAGCCTGCACATCCGAGTTGAGCAGCGCGAACTGGTGTATGATGGCCAAGTGGGGAAAGACGCTGCCCAGCAGGGTGCAGGTGCTCGCATTCATGAGCAGACTTATTGACGGATCCTCGTCCAGTTGCTGCGGCATTGCCGGCTCATCCTCGCCATCCGAGGTGCTAGCCGGCGAGGGCAGAACACTGGGTTCACAGGTCACCATTTCCACACCGTCTTCGTCCAGCTCCTCCCCATCGGATATTTCGCTGTTGTCGCTCGACAAGTTGACCAGTTCTGGTGTTGTGCAACTGATCTTTGCGTTCACAACGCAATCGGCGAGCTCCTTCTGCATAAAGTTGGGCAGCGCGTGCTTGAACTCGACTATAATCTGTTCCACCGGCAGCGCACTCGCCACCGGGCTGGCGCCCGTGTATCCCAGCTCCTCGTCCTCGTACTTGTACTTGCTGCGAAAGCGATTCAGCCAGCGGTACGATGGCCTAAATGCTGGCAGCTTCAGCACCGCTGCCATCTTGAGCGCCGTCTCTTTCAGCGTGTAGTTCCTTATGCTAACGGCCAGGCGCAGCTGGCGACAGCGCTCCACCCACTCGTGCAGCAGAAAGCTGATGGCGCTCATCTCGAACTTGCGACGCTTGCGCGTCATCTCCTCAATGATGATAGAAGCATCCGCTTCGCTCAGCGTCGCCAGCTGCTGCAGCAGCTCGCGCTTCTTCTCCAGAATGCGGCGAATCTGTGTCGCACAGCAGTGGAACATCTTTGCCAGGCTGTTCCGCGAGATGTTCGTCTCATCGTAGTAGCGGATGACGGCAATTTTCTCGTAGAAAGTCAAAATGTTGCGTTCATTGCGACGTGCCTTTCCCTTGCCCTACAAGAAAAGATTGGCAAAGCATTAGAGAGTTAAGAAAATAATGAGAAGAAAAGAGTGTTAATCGTACATCTCCATAGGCGTCGGTTTCAATAGTAAGAGGGGTTATTAAATATTTATTGTTCAGTATAAATTTTTAAATATTTTAGTAGAAGAACCTATTTTGCATAACTGTCATTATTCGATTTAGTTTTCATGTTATACAATAAACCCCCTCAAACAAACTTCTGGCTACGGCACTGCGCTGCAATGTTTGTCTCACGAACGCGCGTGTGAGGGCTCATAAACAGAAGCGCATAACAAACCAACCCTCGTCCAGCTTAAAGGCCAAGTTAACACAAACAAAATGAGACAATTTGACTTACCCCTTTGTTACTGTTGTTGTTAATGCCTTTCTTTGTGGTTGCTGCTGTTGCTGTTGCTGTAACTGTGGCTGTGTCCATGGCTGCTGAGATAATCTCCAAATGCAGTTGTTATATTTCAATTTTCCTCTTTGTCTACTCTTCGTCAACGGACAACAGCTGCGCAGCGTCCTCAAAATGAAAGCTCAAACTGCTAACAAGCCAACTGCGCTGTTGTTGTTGCCTCTCTCAGAGAGCGTGCGTTGGCGCTCTCTTCACGTGCACGTTTCTTGTGCTCTTTCGTTGCCGTGACTCCTTTTAATGCTGCGCAAATAGAAAAATCATTTGTAACAATAAATATTAAATGCAATTTGCATTTAAAATTGATTCTAATTAAGCCTAAATGTTTGCTATTACTTTGCCGTTTTGGTTTTAGCGTTGCTCTGTGTTGTTTATTGTGCTCGATTTTTTAGTTTCAATTGTTTTTGTGTGCTGCTTCTACTACTACTGGCTTTGTTGTTATTGCTGCTGCTGCCGGGGCGACATTTTTACACGCGTGCTTGGTCGCTGAGTAACACTTGTGCACTGTTTTTTCGGTTTCAGGTGTTTACCGTATGTTCGTTGCTGTTGTTGTTTCTGCTGTCGCTGTCTGCGGCCATATGAAATAAAAACGGTACGCTATGCACAGGCGGCCGCCTGTCGCTCAACTGTCCGTGTGTGTGTGTGTGTGTGTTTGTTTTAATGTCTGCGTTGCTGTTGTAGCAACCGCAGTGCGTTAATGCAGCCACGGAGTGCTAATGCTCGGTATGCTTGTGTATGTTAGATAAGGATAGAAGTCGTATAACTGTTTATTTAAACGATTTCTCTTACTGCAAATATTTCAATTGATTGCTAGGACAATTGAAACGCATTCAACTGAACATGCTAGTTAAGTAACTAGTTCAGAACTAGTTCTGCGGGACGGGCGTTGAAGCGAGGAACACTCAGCAGGGGCTACACACACACACACGCACACAGCCAGACAAGCGTTTGTAGTTGCTGCTGCTGCGCATTGCATTCGTTTCTATGCAAAAGCCAAGCGACGCTGACGCTGACGCTCGCGTCGCTGTCGGCGTAGCTGCAGCTTAATTTTCGTTTCAGTTGCGCTGTTATTGCTAGTTACATGTTTCGTTCTTGATTTCCTTTTCAGTGCTTTATTTGTTATGTTTCAATTGCCAGGGGCGTAGGCTAACCATTTAAATATTAAATAGCAATAAGTTACGCAGCACACAAATAGAATAAATACAATTTAAAATGGAATTTCAATTAATTTGAACTTAAGCATAATTATTAAAAGTTGTTACATCGACAAGTTGCTGTTTCTAAGCGTCGTTGAACTTTTACTATAGATAAGGCAGAGCCAAATACATGTGATTGAATGTTAGTATGTGTGAGCTCTTCACTCTTGTACGCCATACACTTACAGTTAGAGCACGAAATAATTATATTGATATTGATAAAAATATTGTTTTCTTTCCGTTTTTAATGTTTTATGGGGCGTTTATGATGTGTGCCTTATCAACGCCTCTTCACAGCCTGTTTTTAAAAAGAGATAAATGTGTGAAGCCCATTGTTGATAGCGAATATTTAAGTTGAATTTAGCTTTTAAGGTCCTTGATTAGGATTCTTTCTATTATTTTTACAATTTTACATAAAATTTGCTGAAATCGTGAATGAAACCTTTCAAATTTCGCATCGCTGATTTAAATCTAATATTTATTGGATATTTGAATTTCCTTTTCTGCCTCCTTTGCCCTTGGCATCTCCTGCACCCCTTTTAGTTTAATTATGCTACGCCACTGCAGCTGCCATTGCTCTATCTTATTGCGTTTTATTTTGCCGTTGCGACGCGTCGCTGGCCTGTGCGTGTCCGTGTCTGTGCATGTGTATGATTGACTCTGTGTGCGTTATGTTGTTATGGCCGCTCGCATGCCAAGTTTGTTGGTTTCATACAAAAATAAAATGTGACGGCAACAGCACACCTGGCCCCAAGTCATTATTGCATACTATGGGCTTCTTTGGTGTGTTTGGCTTGGCTTTTATGCAACTTCAGCATCTTAATAGCATGTGCATATGCGCTAAGCACACACACACACACACACACTTAAAACAGCAAGCACACACACGCACACAGACGCATTAGTTACTCAGTTGCGACTGTGCTGACGTGGCTGCCTCTTGCTCCTTGCTGAACTTGAAAACAGGCTAAATCTACCAAGCACAAGCTCACTCTCTCTCGCTCTCGCTCTCTCACTTTCTGTGTTTTCTGTCACACACAAACGCATACATACATAGTTGACTGCATGCAAGTTTTGAAGTTTGTGTATTTGGCATTTGCATGCCACGTGTTTTTTTTTTTTTTTTTGTTTAGCTACTCTTCTTACTCTCTTTATTGATTTTGTGCATTCTAATTGATTTATTTAAGAGGAATTTTTAAGTGCAGCCAGCCCCACAGGCTCGTTCACGATTAGCAAATAAACTGCAATGGCAACAACTGAATTGCATGCACTGCCTCTCTGCCTTTGGCACTCGCCTCCTTCTCTGCACAGCTCTGCACAGCTCTCCACTGTTTTGCTCTGTTTTGCTGTTGGCCCTTGCGTCATGCACACACGTACCTGGTTTGACATTTTGCCAGCAGTCGCGTCAGTCGTATTTAAAGTTGAGAGGGTTGCTTTACTGTCGTTGTTGTTGTTGCTGTTGTTGTTGCTGCTGCTGATGTTGCTGGTATTAGTATCGCACAACGTCGCACTCGTATTTATTGACGTCGTCGTATGCTATAAGTGCTCGCTCGCTTGGCTATAGCTGGCAATTCCAGTGCTAGCTGCTGCTGCTGCTATTGCTGCTGCTGCTTACTTTTCTACTCTTTCGTATTTTTTGTTAGATGACTTGTTTGTTCTGCAGCCGACCTACGCTCGGCTCGGGTTTGTCGGGTTTTTGGTATATTTGGTATGGTATAGTTGCTGCTGTTGCTGTTTCTGGCATTCGTGCGCTTGCGATAAGATTCGTGATGTGGCACTAAGCGCTGTTCGTTGTTTACTGCTCTGTGCGCTGTTTTGTGGCCGTCAGCGTGGCCAGCCAGCCATAGAGGCAGTCGCACACACACACACACACACACACACACACAGACAGATACACCACACAGACACACATACACACCACCAACAGACAGTCGACTTTATACTTAGCCAGTCTAGTTGGCATTTCGTGCTTACTTTATGCCGCTTACTAACTTCATCGCAGCCAGCCGCAATAGCGTGGATTGGCTCTGGGCTTGGCCTCCATATTTAGCTCTATTTACGTACAAGCAGCTACGTACATTTATTGCCGCGCACTTACATATGTATTATGTTTGTATGTATGGCATTTATAGGCGCGTTTATGCCGGCATCCGTGGCGTATGCGTGCTATTTTTTTGTTTTTTTTGTTTTTAGCTCTACAACTTGAAACGTCGCATTAACTCGCACATAAATGTGTATGGGCCAGGCAAATAGAAAATAATAATACAAAAAAACAAAATGAGAGAAAAGCTTATGCGACTCGGACAAGTGAAAGCACAATGGGCACTTTGGCGATAACTTACCATATGGACTGATTTGCAGGGCGTATGCATAAAGCTGTCTCCAAGTTAAGTTAAGCATTTCTATGGCTTCGCTTTTGTTTTGCGCGAAGTTTTCCATGCAGTTGCAGGCTAGGCACTGCCTACGTGGCGTATGCGTAATGCCAAATAAATTGTTTCCATTGCCATGACAAGCCCATTTGGTGGCGAACAGCATTGAAAATATGCTTAGAATTTTTAAATAAAAGAATTATAAGTAAAGAAGATTTTTTATATTCATTGAATAACTATTTACAAGACCCAAGTTATTTTTATGTCCCAATGCAGAACGCTTTTGCGCACATAAAAAGGAGCTCCGAAATCTTTGGAATCATTGGATTGTTTTTCAGTCCCCAGATTTCTATATCTATTTATCTATTATATTTAGTTAAATAAATTTGCTATTCCATCCTTTTTTGTATTCAGCTCGAATTGAAGCGTCCTAAGAGTCGCATTTATCTGAACGAAACACAAGTGGGTCCTTTGGAGGAGCTGCCATTTCCATCGTATGATCCACGCGTCATTCAAGAGGGTTTGGATGGTGAAAATCTGAGATCTTTCGATATTATCGAGGGTTGTAATCAACAAGATTTGTGGACCTGGAACGTGGGCTTGCAGCGTCGTGAAATTGAATTGGATCAGGATTTCATATCTGCTGCTTTACCGAAATATGGTGGGTTCCGATAGATAAATGTTTGTAGGCCAGTCCGATAAATATTTTTAGGCCTGTCCAAAAACAGATCACGACGCCGAACTCACCGTCTATAATATACCCACGCAGCTGGAGAAAACCTTTACGGCCGAAATTGTGTTCGGCAATCGAAATATTTACCCGGAACCAAAATTGGATCCATTTCGTCAGAGGTGAGTTGTTGTTGTTGAATAAAAGATAGCGTAGACTTATAGGTGAATCCATTGCAGATACTATTACCGACCTACCGAAATAGCTGCCATTATTATAGCCTTTGTGGAGACATATCAAGTGAATCCCGATTTCTGGACCGCCGGCACTATGGACGGAATACTGAAACGCGGCGTGAAGTTAGCCAAAAAGAGCATTGCCCTCAATTACAAGTCGGAGGATAACGAGTTCGATATATTGCCACAGGTAATGGAACGTCAGGCGGCTGTTAAGATCAAGATACACTTTACCGGCCAGTTCAAGAATGAGCCGAATCTCTACAAGGCTCTATCGCTGTTCTTTTCAAAATATACGGCCTGCATATTCACCTCACGCGATATGTTCCTGCTGATCTGGAAGCGGTGCACAAATTCGTACTTTATCTTTGATCCCAATGGTCGCAACGAGCTGTGCCAGCGGGACTTTAAGGATGGCATGTGCTCCCTGATGGCGACACGTTTCATGGAGCATTTGGTGCATCTGATACTCAAGTTCAGTGACCTGACCGATGAGGATGAGTTCAACATCTTTGAGATATCACTGTCCCAATATGGCAAGCTGAAGGAGGCGCCCATTGGCAAGAGTATGCAGTTTCACTATCACAAACTGTGGGCCGTGGTCAATGAGAATTTTGCGGTGAAAACCGGCGGCAACAGTGGCATACAGCAGCCCATTTCCGGTTCGGAGAAGAACGCCTCGTTGGTGGTGTCCTTGATAGCGTTGATCTATTCCGAATTCGAGCTGGCTAAAATGTGGCGACCCATGACCATTGATGATATCATTCGATACGGCGTTGCCTACTATAAGACCCTGCGCAAAAAGTTCCGGCTGGACGGCAAACGTTGGAAGAACAAGAAACCCGAATTGAATGTCGTCGATCTGCCGGAGATGTTCCTAATGGGCGCATTCAAGGCAACGGTGCGCAAGTATCCATTCCTGTTGACCGGCCACGTGACCGACTGCAAATCGTATCTGGAATCGCAGCTAACCTACGCACTGCAGCAGCTGTTCGAGAAACCGGAATGGCCGTCGGCCCTGCTGCAGATCGACAACTCGGTGATGGGAATTTGGCGGGATCGGGAGTTCTTTTATGTGTTCGATCCGTTTCGACGCAACCGGACTGGCTTGGTGGTGGATCCCGATGATTATCGGATCAAGGGCCTGGCCGTATTGCAGATGCACACCACGTTCGATTCATTTGTGCGTATCCTCTACCAGAATGCGCTCAAGATGCGACGCGGTGGCAAATTCTTCATCCACGGCATCCGAACGGGCTGCATTCGACCATTGCAGGTGATGACACAGCAGTCGAACAAGTTTCCGGCCCTGCAAATGGGCTTGCCCACATTTACCGATGAGCCGGAGGAAAAGGCGCTGGCCCAAAAGAAGAGCATTGAGAGCATACCGGCGGAGGAGCGGTTTCCGGTCAAAGATGAGAAGGAGTTCATCGAGGATCTCATTTTGGGCATTATCAATGGCATCATTAAGGAGTTGCCCGAGCCGAAATTCGATCGTCCGCACCTGTACAGGCAGGCACAGAGGGTGTTGGTCGGCACCGACAAGGAAAATCTCCGGGCGCTCCGTTTGAAGGTCAAGCGCGGCTACGAGCTGGGCGAGGAGGAGGAACAGCCCGACCTAAAGCGTGTGCTGACCATCGAGGAGGAGCTGGAGCTCAAGTCCAACTATTTGACGCTGCACGATGGCGCCTACATAATTATGGGCACCACCAAGCTGCCGCAACTGGATGCCGAAATGACCAAACTGGGCGGTGTCCTGGCCGCTTTGGTGGCCACCGCTGTCTCGGCCAAATACAAGGTGTCCACGTGGAATGCCGAACTTGTTGAGTTCTGCATCTATTCGGTGAACAAGTTCGGCGATGAGTATCAAAACTATGAGCTAATCCTTTCCTGCCTGCTCAGCCGCAAGCTGCCGGACATTGCCGTCGGCGACAGCAACTTCTCGCTGGTTGTCTCCGAGGTGTACAAGTCCGCGATGTCGACCTCGCTGCGCCAGGATCTGCTCGAGCTGCTCATCGACAATAATCGCGTGCTGGTCGTCTGTCAGCATTTCTCCTGCGTTATCATCAAGCGTTACAATTTGCTGTACATGTTCATTGGGTTCCCCTGCAATGCGATTGGCTATCGAAAGGGCGGGCCCGGCCCGGCCTGCATGATGCGGTTCATTGAGCTGGACTCGCTGATACGGCGCATCGAGTTCGGCTGCAATCCGCAGGGCTGCACGGTGATGAACTATATTGTGGCCGCCATTAAGATCGTCGATAATAACATTAAGGGTCGGTTCCGTCACTGGTCCAAGGCGGACGAGGATGCGGAATTCAATGCGGTGTCCAAGCGCAAGGAGATGCTGCGCAAAGAGCGTCTGGAGAAGATGCGCATCATTGACGAGGAGCTCAAGAAGGAGAATAAGCGCCTCCAGGACTTCATGGCTGCAAAGCAGGCGCACTACGACCGCAAAACAGGAAAGAAACGTAAGTGGCTTTGGCATTGCCATCAAAATTTGAGCACTGAACAAAATTTCCAACTTTTCCGCAGCCGAGTATAAGGACATGGGCATTGACGAGGGCATGGACGAGGAGGAGATGGACTTTATGGAAATGGAGGAGGAGGCCGAAGGCGAGGAGGAGGTGGAGCTGAAGCACAAGCCCGGCAAGCGTCTGCCCAAGGAGATACGCAAAGTGTATAAGCCCCGACCCATTATGTACGGCTATCGGATGCGGGAGAAGGACTGCAACTTTAAGATCCAGGGCAGCATGAATCTGGAGGGCCGCGCGGATGGCAGCTTCAAGGAGATCAAGCCCTGTTACTTTGCCTGCGCTTTGGCCATACTCAGCGTCTCGCTGCGTCCGCTGAATCGCTGGAACTCCTATCGCATTGACCGGGTGATCACCCATGCCAAGTCGATAGCGGCGCGTGTCTGCGATCTGGAATCGGTGTTTGAGCGCGTGGTTCGCCATGTGACCATCGATGAGTACGAGTTCGATATCTGGATACGCATCTTGGAGCCGGTCGGCATGTGGACGCCGGCAGCGAAGCCGCCGACAATTACCGCTGAAGCAGCCGTCACCATTATCAAGAAGAAGCTGCAAAAGGTGCTCAACACACGCAAATATCTGATGATCTTTACGCCGAACGGTTGCTTTGCGTTGTATCACGATGAGTTCTATCATCTGTTCGATCCGTATGCCAGCATGGATAAGCCCGGTGAGGAGGAGGAGGAGGATCAGGCGGACGATGCTGGCGGCGATGAGGAGGGTGGCGAGGGAAAGAAGAAGAAAAAGTGCCCGAAGGGTCCCAAACGATACCCGGAACGGAACACCGCCTCCTGGGTGCTATTCGCTGAAGTTGACGAGATGCTCGAGTACATTGACAAGCGCTGTTCCCAGGCGGACTGGAAGGAGCAGAGCCAGTACATGTTCTACGTGGTGGATGTTTTGTCCTACAAGAAGGCAGCGCCCAATGCACGTATCCTGCAGCTGCTCACCGATCTGTCGATACCGATGAGCTGCTCCAATAGACAGTACGGACGGCCAGAGTATGAGATTTGCGCCACCAACGAGTCCCTCGGCTGGCTGGAGCTGGAGAACTGCCTGCCCGTGTGGAGCCGCATGAACAGACGCAACACCTCTGGCAAGTACCGCAATCTGCCCCTGAGCAAGCTCAAGAAATACGACGTGGAAATCGAAGGTCGTCTGTGGTCCCTCTGGGGTAACCTACACCCCGAGGCGCCCGTCTTCGAGGAGTCGTTGCGTGGCCGCCAATACCTGGCCATCTATGTAGTCGCCTGTTGTGCGGCCAGCGTCTACAACCTGATGGACTGGAGCGCCCAACTGCTGGACACGATTGTCGTCAGTGGCAACAAATACTTCCAGGATAGCATCGCTCAAATAACACAGGAGGACTACGAGTTCTCCTTGGAGAATCTCAACATCGACTGCGCCCTCGAGACGATCAACTTTGTGGTCCACATCGAGCACGTCTGCTTCGGCAAACTGTACCGCGTGCCCACCTTCAACCGGATGAACCTCTCCGAGGCGCTAATCTACTTCTTCAGCCACTACCAATTCGGGGTCGTGATGGTGCGCAAGCGGGCATTGGCCATTGGCTTCTGTCCGGGCCATGACGGCGGCTATTTCATGTACGATTGCCAGGAGAAGGATCAGCCTCTGTTCCCAAAGCAACAGGGTGCCTCGTACCTGCTGCGCACACGACATCTGCAGGTGCTGCTCTACTGCATCGTGGTCACCCTGAATGTGCCATTCTACAACATCGACTTTAGCATCCACAAGGTGGAAATGTTGCGTGAAGGCGCCACCGTAGAGAACGAGGAGGAGGAGGGTGGAGAGTAGTTAAGCGAGCAGTGGAGCAGTTCTGGTTTACTTGGTGAGGTGCTGTGCTAAGTCATTACTTAATAAGGAATTTTATAAAACGGCTTTATAATAAACTTTGTAACGTATAACATGGCCAATTAATGGGCTTTATGTGTTTTTAACTGCGGTTTCTAGGAAAGTTTGCCAATCTACTTGCTAACAATATTTGAATGCAGTTCATTTAAACTTAGGATTGGTTAAGGTTCGAGCAAGAAACGGGTTTTTTCCATTAATTTTGCACCATTTTACTTTTTCTATAAGTTCCTAAAAAGAGTCAGATTTAAATCTGCATCGAAAGGCACTCAAACCAAATTATCAACATTTTTTTTGCTACCGCGCTCCCTCACATTATTAATATGTGAATATTATTTGGATATTGGATATTTGGCTAGTCAGCTGTTCGATAAATTTATGTAATGGTAAATTTTCATAAATTTGAATTTGCTTTTGTAAGACAACTGCGAGACACTTCCATAAAGTATCAACGGCAATAAAAGCTCGGATCGAAAATTCCGCTAGTTAGCTAATTTGAGTTTTTGTCGCCAACTAGAGCTTTTGTCGCGTAGGAGAGCCCACCATTAGGATCAAAGGCCGTGGTGAGGATAGAAAGTTCGCGAAGCGAGGCTGGTGAATTTGTCGTGTGTTAATTAAAGAACACAGTCGACGAGAGAGTATGAATGCGATCGAACGTGCTCTCGGCGGTGAAGAAGAAATCAAGAATGAAAGTACGGTAAATTGACGCGAGCAAAAAACACCGACGAGAGTGTAAAGAATGAAGTGAGAGTGCGAGCAATTGGCAAATGACGGGAGAAAGAAAAAGAAAAATATGTGACTGGCCACCACCGAACAATTTAAATGAGGAGCAAGCAGCTGGGTAAGTGTGTTAAAAAATGTGTTCGTATGGTTAAACGAAGGGACATTAAAACAGACATTGGACAAATACGATATACTCGAAATCCGTTTAGTTAGCTTTTGTTACCCTGATTAAACAGCTTTTGCGTTAAAACTCAGTGAGCAATACTTTACTAGAACGTGTTATGGAATTTACAAAATCAACGCACTAAACTCTAAATCTGGTCCGAGTCTGCTTACTCTGCTCTGATTCCAATTATAATAATTATTATTATTCAAGCAGCTTTTGTATTAAAACTCAGAGTAGACCTTGTCATGGAACTAAATCAATGCAATAAACTCTAAATCTTTGCTGAGTTTGCTTTTTCTATGGCCAGTTAGGAAGGTTGCCTTCGTATCTACTGCTTCCAATGGCTTTCAAATCAAAACATGAGACACTGCGCTGGCTGGAACTGGAGAGACAGCTGCCTCCATGGAGCCGTAGATACAAACGTAATACAGCCGGAAAGTATCGCCATATGGCGCTGAGCAAACTGAATCAGTATGACATTGAGATTGAAAATCGCCTGTGGTCACTGTGGGGCAATCTGCACCCCGAGGCGTCAATTTTTAAGAAATCTCGTCGAGGCCGCCAATATATCGCCATCTATGTGATCGCCTGCTGTGCGGCCAGTGTTTACCACCTGATGGACTGGAGCGCCCAACTGCTGGACACGATTGTCACCGATGGGGACAAATACTTGAAGGAGAGTCTGGCAGCGAGCAAAAGAAAAAGCGATAAGTCTTATAGCCTCAAAATTGACTGCGTATTCGAAGATTACAAGTTCGTGGTCCACATCCAGAAGGCCTGCTCTGGCAAGCTCTATTGCCTACCCAGCTTCAAATGCATGAATCTCTCCGAGGCGCTCATTCGCTTCTTCGATCATTATCGCTACGGCATTGTGGTGGTGCAGTGGCGGGCAGTGGCCATTGGCTTCTGTCCGGGCCCGGAGGGCGGCTACTTCATGTACGATTGTCAGGCAAAGGATGAGCCTCTGTTCCCAGAAGAACAGGGTGCCTCGTACCTGCTTCGCACTCACCATCTGCAGGTGCTGCTCTACTGCATCGTTGTCACCCTGAATGTGCCCCATCGCAACACTGAGTTTACCATCCAAATGGTGGAAATGATGCGGACAAACGAGCCGTAAACAAAGAAGGCGGAACCACGAGCGGTCTTCTGGATGTCCTTATTTGCATATTTGACAAAGAATTTTATGATGCGGACTTCTAATTTTTAATTAACATGACCAATTTTCGGCTTAAGCTTTAAGTACTAATTAAACAGTTAACAACAATGGGTTATGAGTTGCAGTTGGTCGCCTAATGCCGCAGGCGCTGCTCCTGTTCGGCCTGTTTGTAATGATAGCCATCCTGGCGCAGATCATGCGCTGGCTCCGGCTCGAAGGCCAGCGTCTCCGCATCGGATGGTGCCATGGGCTGTTGCACGTCCAGGATGTAGGGCATTTGCTCCGCTTGGGGCTGCTGCTCCTGGTATTGCTGGTAGATGTACTGGGGCTGCTGCGGCTGCTGTGCGGGCGGCAGATAGCGCATGGCTGGTGCCGCTTGGGGCTGCGTCTCAGCTGGCGCAATGTACTCCATGGCTGGGGCTGGCATCGATTCGGGCTGCATCATGGACTCGGACTCTGGCTCGGATTCGGGCTCCGCTGCGGCCTCGGGCTGCGTGGCCTGGACTGGAGGCAAATAGCGTGTGGCAGGCTGAGCTGGGGGCAGATAGCGTGCGGCGGGCATGGCTGCCATAGTTGCCTGGACGGGTGGAAGGTAGCGGGTGGCGGGCATCTGCTCCGGCTGTGGCATGGCCGGTGGGGTCAGCTGGCTGCTCGGCGCCAACTCCATGGCGCCCTGTTCGTTCTCGCGCATGTAGTCCACCTGCTCGGGCAGCTCGCGCAGCTCGTGCTGCTCGATGGTCATCTGCTCCACCTGCTCCGGCTTGGCCGGCGGCAGATAGCTGCTCGACAGATGCGAGACATCCGCCGCGGCCAGAGCCAAACAGGCCAATGAAATCGATAGTGTTAGAAAGCTGGTTCTCTGCGAGTACAATAAGTCCATTAGTCCATTAGTTAGTGTTGGCCATCTTTGTCCGTTGGCCAGGTTCACTTACCATGTTGTCGCTTGTTTGACTGAGTGCCGTTTGATGGTTGACCAGTTGGCGTTCGGTGTATTTATACGATCTCTGGTCGTAGACCTTCGATTGTGTGAGTGTTTCAATATTTGGCTTGACTTGATGCTATGTTCCGTTATTTGTCTTACCATGTGGTGTTGAATTTTTTTTATTTTTTATTTTCAGCGCTCTTTTGCGCATCTTATCAACGAACATTCAAACATTGCTGAATCACCAAGCAAAGTCAACAAAGTAAAAAATAGATATATATATATGTGTGTGTGTGTGTTTATGTATTAAAAACTGACCAGGGCAACAAGTGAACCGATCCGAAATTCAATTGGATGCGGCTTAAGCCGATTTTTGGCCGGCGTAGCCTCTTAACATGCAGGCGTTTGACAATTTCAATGGCTCTCGAGATCTTCGGGCCGCCGGCATCACAACTGGAGCATGGGCTATGCCCATAGCTTCAATATTACCTTGAGCTTTTTAACTGTTTCTCTCGAATTTTTCTATACCTTATTATTATTATTATTTTTCTTTTTTTTGCACTGTCTTTGCCTTGTCGCAGCTGTAAATTTCACGGTCAGCACGTGGGCCACAAGTGACGTCTGAGTGTGTGTGTGTGTGTGTGTGTGTAACTTTACAGGTGAATGGGCCTTTAAAGAGTAGCTAATCTGCATATATTTGTATTTGTGCAATAAAAATCATTTAAAATGTGAAAACCCTTTTCAAACTGTACAATTTAAAGAAAATATGAAGTTGGAGTTGCTTTCGGATTGCTTAAGACCAAATACCCTTGCATAATATGTAAGAAATGGCACTTATAATACTACACTTTATTAAAAAAAAACCCTTACATTCATTTAAGAGGAGCTCAGTGTGGATTTTTACATAATTTACAATATATATTGGTTTTTTCTTACTAAACAAGAATTTACAATGGATATTTGCTATTGGTATCAATATGTGTTTGTTGTCCTAAGTTTATCATATTTGATCATATATTGAATTCCCTAAAATTCGTGTAATTTTGATTAAATTTGTTATTGGGGTTTTCAAATTATTCAATAATAAATAGAATGCGTTGCAGTAGTTGCTTTTGTAGTTGGCTTTTAAATCATTTTTGTCTGACTTTTGGCTCATACGGATCAGTTCTCAATTGTAGTGGTTGTATCAGTAGTTAGGTAGGGTATCTGTCTATCAAAAAAAAAAATTGTTATATTTTTTGTGTATTTAAATCATTGTATTTTATTTTGGTGTGCGGCTTTCATCACAAAAAATACTGCAAAAATGTACGCTTGTACTATGTGCGGTATGAATAAGTCGGCGCTTGGCAGCAATCCGGAGTTTGAGTTCCGCAGTCGGCGATATCAGGACGAGGAGGCTTACATAGAGGGCATATCGGATTGGTGCACCAAGTGCAGGGCACTGAGATTTTTTATCAAGTCGAACGTGGGCGCTGACTCGACGCTTATCGGAGAACAGCCGAAACGGAAGCTCGCCAACTTTATGCTCGAGGCGACAGAGAAGGGTTGGCAAGGAGCTGGTCGAAAGGGGGGGACAAATCGAAAAACTCTACGCGAATTGCGGCACGAGGCACGCAAAATATTTCGCCACGACCTGTTGGCTACCCTGCCGTGCCAGCTGCCACGTGGCTCCTTGTGGGAGCACAAATTGCGCTCCTTAAGCATGGATAACGAGCGGCGCGGTCGTCGCAAACATCCAGCAACCGAGCAACGATCCAAATCAGCGATTAATGAGCCGCGTCCTAAATTGCGCATGCACAAGCAACCGGCGGACGGTTATAATGTCCTGACCAAGGACACGAGCAAATTCGGTGCCCTGAAGACCAACAGACGGATGCAAATGAACGATTGGAACGCTGCCGAGCAAGCCGAAGAGCAAAGCGACGAGGAAATTAATCCAGTTCGTGGAATTGAAGTGGATGAAGCTGTCGCGGCCATTCCCTTCAGGAGTCAATTGCCCATTGGCAGGATACAGCAATTGGAACTGTCGAATCCGTGGCAAGAGAATGTGCAACGGCACACAAACCAATTGGTGGCGGACAGCCAAAGGAAAGATCCAAAATCAGCGCAAAGTAACTACAAGGATTTCAGTTTGCCAAAATCGGGAGATGTGGCAGGTGGTGGTTTCATGGCGGAGAAGGTGAGGCAAGAGGATCTGCTGATACTCGAAAAGAAGAATCTGGTGAGCGAATGGGAGCGCATTCGAGTTCGTGTCGAGGGCGAATGCGAACGGGCCAAAGCCGAACTGGAAGAGTTGCAGCATCAGCGGAACAAACGAAGGGCACGATCGAGACGGAATGCGGCACCTATTGTGAGACAAACGGGCGGAGCGCAATTTGGACCAGCGTGTCCGCAACAGGAGTCGGAAAACGAGGTGGAGAAGAGCCAGGATAAGACCATTGGTGATGCATTGGATGAGAAGCTGGAGAGCATGCTGGACACGCTGCAGGAGACACCGCAGCAGATCGAACCGCAAGTGAACGAAACGGATGAAACGCTTAGCTTTACGGCCACAGCGCCGGCGGCCAGTCACACGGATGTCGAACACACGGATAATCAAACCGACACCACTCAACCTGGCAACCGGAAGATGTCAAAGTCCTTGCGATCGGCACATCGCATTTCGTACGTTAATAAGCCGAAGCGTCTGCTTAGCAAACTGCACATGCTGGTATCGACGGTGCAGCGTGCCCGATTCCGCGGATTTCCCGAGGATCCCCAAAAACTGCTCAAGAAATTGAGTACCGCGGAGCTGATGAAGCACCGTGATCCACCAGCGGCACAGTTCTCCACACTGCCCTGCAATCCCAACGAGCTGATCCCCCTGTTATCCATGAAACGGGAGGTGCTGGAACCGAATATGCCCCGTCCATTGAAGGTCTGTCGTTCACCGATATTTTGTCCGGATGCGGACTGCAGGCGCATGTTTTTCATCTCCGATTTCAACGATCATCTGACTCACGAACATCCCTCGCTGGCCATGGAGCGCATAACGCCCTGCAAGGCCAAAACCTTCTTTCTGGACACACGCGTCACGGTGCTGAACAAGGCCAAATGCAATATGGTCTACTTTGTTAAGGACAAATTCATCGATAAGAATACCGAAAAATATCCGGATCTATTGCCGGTGCTTGTGATGACGGCCCGTTTGCAATCGTCCAATTTCTTTCGATCCGACGATAATCTCGTCCAGAGCTCAAGTGCCTGCAACACTGGACCCGATGAGGAAATCTTTCTCATTTGGCTGACCAGCATTCGACCCGATGACATCAAAATTATCGGCACCATATCCGTGTGGCCAACCAGCAGCCGGCCCATTGTCGAATACCTCATGGTGCACACGAACGAGGTCTACAATATCCGATCTGCTCAGAAGCTGAGGAGCATCTACAACAGCAATCGTGTCATGGCCCTACCTGGAACTTTCGTCAATCGGATGACCGATGGTGGCAAATGCCTTTTGGCCGTTCAGGTGTTAATTCATTAGATCATCTTTGGGAATTGATTGACTGCAAATTATAATCAAGTCTATTTTTGATATTTTGATATTTGATATTGTGGGGGAGAATCATAAATTTTAAAAAGAATAACGCTAACAAATCATTTGTTGTTGTATTTATTTTCATTCGATTTTAGCGTATAATACCTGACACAGAAAAGGGACATATGATCATTAGTTTATACGAGTGTGAAAAACGATATCTTCCTCTCCATATATTCTAAATTGTCCTTTTACTTTCAATCTGAATTGATATCCGAAAATTTTCAATTTCTTTCTCTGGAGGATTAGATTCCAACAACAAATTTTGCAAGTTATTTTCCTTTAACAATAGTTAGGATACTGCAAAATTTAGTAAGAATATTTTGAAAAACAAATTTTGGACTTAGGACTTGCTTGAATTTAGTTTCTATATCGACTCAATTGGCTCGCTAATCAAGAACTTATATACTTTATGAGTTTACTTTACATGTTTCTTATAAGCAATTTCGTATGTCGCTGCATACTTTTAGGCTGAAAACAAAAGAGCTTTTTTGAATTGCAAACAAGTCGTTTTTGTGGTATCTTAGTCAACCTCCCAAAATTCTGGGCAGGCCTTGCTTTAGGTTTAAAAAACTGAAAATTTAAAATCATTTTACTTTAGTGCTTTCATTCTTCGGTCTTCTTGAAAAAGTTAAATTTTCAAAATAAAACATTATTTGGGCTTTGAAACTAGAAATTCGTTAAACATTTTTGGTTAGTTTGTAGAACCTGTGTGTGACCAGATCAAGTCTTCAAAGCTTGGCGTCGAGAAGTGCGGTGGTGAGGGCTCTGAGGCGGCCGGCAGTGCCGCAGTTATCGGTTCTCTGACTAGCGATATATCCCTGGAGCTGAAGTCAACCCCGAAAAAAACTTGCATTCCACTGAACCAACATCATCGTGTGGTCAAATCGGCAACCAGGTGAAGGCAGCCCTACAAAATTGCCAATAGCATAGAATAATCAAGTGTCCTGTTGCAGTGTGACCCCAAAAATGCATAGTATCGATGTGCCGGACGAGCCCTGGTCGGTGTTATACATCGGTGCCAAAAAAGATGACAGCTGAGACTGTTGTAGTGCATACAATAATGAAACGTCTGACTACTAAGTGCAATTAATTTTAGCTGTTTAGTTTAGCTACGATCACCCCGATAATTGTGATTGACTTCTACGCCGCCATATCACTCAGTCACCCAATGCTTTAATATAAATTCCCAATTGTGCCAGTGCATACATACTATGAAATGCCCCAAGTCTTCGCCATTTATTTTCATACTCGTTCACGATGTGAAACTAGTATATTGGGTTTGTGCAATGTCCGTCATGCTGTCCGTCTGCCCGTCCGGATGAATGCAACTTTTTTCGGCGCTATTGAAGATAGAGACTTGAAACTTTGGGTATCTACTGGTTGTTATCCTCTTCAGACAAAGTGTTAAGATTTTTGTGCCGCGCCCACTGGGAGGCTGTCAATACATGTCGTTAAAAAAAATATTTTTTTCCAAAATTCACAAGGGGGAGTACATGCTTTTTTGACCAAAAAATTCAAAAAAATTGTATTATCGAAAATGAATAAATTTTGAATGTAGAATTAATATATAGGACAAATCATGATCAAAATGCCATCAAGCGTGAAAATCGGTTCACTTTTGAACATTTTATGGGGGTTTGATATATGGGAGCTATGCAATCTGACAACTTTACATGTCAAAATTTTTGTCGATTTTGGGATGATTTTTGACCAAAAATTTGACCCCCCCAAAATCACTTTAAATGTTGTTTTTTATGCTAATTGTGACAAATAAAATCGATTAAAACTATAAATTCGCAATTCTAAATTTTGAAAAAATTTTTTTCCCAAAATTCACAAGGGGGGAGTACATGCTTTTTTGACCAAAAAATTCAAAATATTTTTATTTTCGAAAATTAATATATTTTGAATGTGGAGCCAATATATAGGAAAAATCATGATCAAAATGCCATCAAACGTGAAAATCGGTTCACTTTTGACCATTTTATGGGGGTTTGATATATGGGAGCTATGGAATCTGACAACTTTACATGTAAAAATTTTTGTCGATTTTGGGTTGATTTTTGACCAAAAATTTGACCCCCCCAAAATCACTTTAAATGTTGTTTTTTATGCTAATTGTGACAAATAAAATCGATTAAAACTGTAAATTCGCAATTCTAAATTTTGAAAAAATTTTTTTTTCCAAAATTCACAAGGGGGAGTACATGCTTTTTTGACCAAAAAATTCAAAAAAATTGTATTATCGAAAATGAATAAATTTTGAATGTAGAATTAATATATAGGACAAATCATGATCAAAATGCCATCAAACGTGAAAATCGGTTCACTTTTGACCATTTTATGGGGGTTTGATATATGGGAGCTATGGAATCTGACAACTTTACATGTCAAAATTTTTGTCGATTTTGGGATGATTTTCGACCAAAAATTTGACCCCCCCAAAATCACTTTAAATGTTGTTTTTTATGCTAATTGTGACAAATAAAATCGATTAAAACTATAAATTCGCAATTCTAAATTTTGAAAAAATATTTTTTTCCAAAATTCACAAGGGGGAGTACATGCTTTTTTGACCAAAAAATTCAAAATATTTTTATTTTCGAAAATTAATATATTTTGAATGTGGAGCCAATATATAGGAAAAATCATGATCAAAATGCCATCAAACGTGAAAATCGGTTCACTTTTGACCATTTTATGGGGGTTTGATATATGGGAGCTATGGAATCTGACAACTTTACATGTAAAAATTTTTGTCGATTTTGGGTTGATTTTTGACCAAAAATTTGACCCCCCAAAATCACTTTAAATGTTGTTTTTTATGCTAATTGTGACAAATAAAATCGATTAAAACTGTAAATTCGCAATTCTAAATTTTGAAAAAATTTTTTTTCCAAAATTCACAAGGGGGGAGTACATGCTTTTTTGACCAAAAAATTCAAAAAAATTGTATTATCGAAAATGAATAAATTTTGAATGTAGAATTAATATATAGGACAAATCATGATCAAAATGCCATCAAACGTGAAAATCGGTTCACTTTTGACCATTTTATGGGGGTTTGATATATGGGAGCTATGCAATCTGACAACTTTACATGTCAAAATTTTTGTCGATTTTGGGATGATTTTCGACCAAAAATTTGACCCCCCCAAAATCACTTTAAATGTTGTTTTTTATGCTAATTGTGACAAATAAAATCGATTAAAACTATAAATTCGCAATTCTAAATTTTGAAAAAATTTTTTTTTCCAAAATTCACAAGGGGGGAGTACATGCTTTTTTGACCAAAAAATTCAAAAAAATTGTATTATCGAAAATTAATAAATTTTGAATGTGGAGTCAATATATAGGACAAATCATGATCAAAATGCCATCAAGCGTGAAAATCGGTTCACTTTTGACCATTTTATGGGGGTTTGATATATGGGAGCTATGGAATCGTTTATTTAAGAACGTGAACGAGTATAACGAAGTCGGTATCGCCCGACTGCAATGTTCTCACTTGTTTTTGTTGTCATATATACACATGTGTGGGTGGTAATATTCGCCTAGTATTCACAGCCAATTTCAGTTGACGTCGAGGTTTACCCCCAGCTTGTCTCGCAGACGACGATTGTGATTAATTGCGACGTCGTCATTGAATGCGATCTGGCGCTAAATATGCATGACCACGAGTCGTTTCATGATGTCATTTCGCAAACGATAGCGTAGAATCATTGAATGGCACTTGATACGCGATGTAGTATGCCGCATAACGTGTGTCTTCTGTCGCCAAACGAGAGTTCAGCATCATCTCAACGAGTGACAAATGAAACAATGTACGAGCCGGCATCTGAAATAGGCGGAAATAATGTCTTAATGATACAAATGACGTGTCTTATTTAATACTTGACATACTCTGAAATACGTGTGAAATTGCCAAGAAACTGGTACACATGATAATGATCGCGACATGTGCTAGTCATTTTTCAAGTAATTTTGACAAAAAGGGAGCTCAAACATAAACGACACTTGTCAGATGCAGGGAATTAAATTTTAATTCAAAATAAAAAATTCAAAAATTATATATAAATTCGACTGACACATGTGGTACAACTGTACCAAATTACTTTTTGCAACAGTTCAAGATTAGTACGAAATACCAGCTAAAAACTGATTCGTTTTTCGGCCAAAATGCATCCAAAAAATTACATAAATTGTAAAATGTCATTTAAATTTAAATGGTTCTTTCACTAGATTAGTACTTTCAATATAGAAGCAATTTAAAAAATCAATATTTTTATATATATATATATTTTTTTTCATGAAAAATGTATATACCTTCCCTTACAAATTTTACTTTAAATTGTGTAAAAACAAAGCCAACAAGCATTCATTTTCTTACCAATTATTTTTTCAAGTGTTAACCGTATATTTACTTATATTTAGTTGTTTACACGTTGTAAAACGACAGAAACGTGAATTTTTGTGTTTTTATTCGCCCTCACCTTTTATAAATTTCCCACTTTCGTTTTCTGTTTAAATATTGCCGGTGTTTCTATTCTCGTATTTTGCCGATTTTATTTCGCACCGCGACACTCACTGCCAGAGACCTTTCACCGTAATCGGCTAAGAATAGCTTATGAGCACATAATTGCACACTTGCTAATTCACGGCGAATGCATATAAAATAGCACAATAAGCACACACAGACACGCACACACACGCACACATACAAAAATACCGGCATGCAATACTTTAATTAACGAGGTAACCGACAGCACCCAGACAAATGAAATGGAGGCGTGTCAACTGCGGGGGCGGAACAATTTGTGTCTTGGGCAGAATGCAATTTTAGGTTCGCGGAATTCTTGAAGGGGCAAAAATGAAGAACATTCAATAATTTGAAGAACTCGTCAAGGCTCATTTTGGGGTCAAATCAAGGTCAAAGTGCTAGTAAATTTATATTTTCTTTTGAAAAAATATTAAATAATACAAATTTGATATTCAAACGTTTTCGATGCAGAAGACAAAGCAACATCACTTCGCACAAATTTTAAATTAAAAAAAAAAAGAAAAAGAATTGGATCAAATAAATATATTTCTAGAAATGTATCATGAATCAATCTGAGAAAAATATTACGCTTCTGTATCATTTCCGGAGTTGAGTTCATTTCCCAAGAAGAGCAATAAATTTGGATGATGTATTATTTTGCCTCTTAAATTTCTTGTTTATTATTTTATCGAAAGGTGAACCGAAAAGTCTGTGCAAATAATTGGCAGTGAGTGCAACAGTTAAAAATAAGTCATTTTAATGAGATCACCATAATTTCATTGTATCTTATCTGGTCGCACTGAGTAAATATTGAATGCAGTGTAAATAATTTGCTAAAATTCGCAAGCGAAAAGTTCATTTGTTATATCGCCTATATCTTTGAGATACTCGCAATTGAAATGGATCGTAAAATTGTTCTCGCTCGGTTTTTTGCATTTTATGGCGCAAGCCGCCAACTTCAAAGTTCTCGCAGCTCTTTACGTCTGATTGATGGCTATGATTGATGAGCTCTACAACTGGTAGCCTGTTCGTCCACATACACATACATATATAATAGTGTATAGTTACCGCCGCCTTGTCCTGCCGCCCTCTGCGGCCAGCGTGGTTTTAATTTATTTTCACACAAAAATGCTGCCGCCCAAATTGATACAATTGAACTTTGTTATGCGTTTTTTATACGTTTTTCATTGAACACTCTCATTTCAGTGGTTCTCAAAGTTATTGCCGGCTACATGAAATGCCTTTTCTCCAATTTCAACCTTTTGAAACATTTGCATAACAGCACCAAGGTTCAAAGTGCAGCCACAAAATGTGTAACACATGGCCGAAAAGAAAAAAGTAAACAGTTTGCACTGTTCAAGGATAAACTCGAAACTTATTTTACACATTTAAAAATTATCATAATTTTATATTTTATTTTTTCTTTCCACACTTTTTTCTTAGATATCATTCAATAGTTTAGGTTTTAAATAAAATATATTTGATAAGAAGCTCGTTCCACTGTGCGCCCATCGTCATTGCGGGCACTTACATAAAATTTTCATTTTCATTTTCATTTTTGGCAAAAATCTCCGATTTCCATAAAGCAAACATGAGCATAAGCATAAAATTAAATATGCACAAGAATTGGCAAGTCATTAAGGCGAATGGCAATGGCATTGCAGTTGGTTGTGATGGGAGAGGAGAAGGTGGGGAAGGCGGCGAAGGCAATGCGATAGGTGGCCAATACCCAGGCATTGTCTGAAAGGGGAAAGAGTCTATGCGCAGTTATGGTATCATTTTGGCCACGATTGCTATGCGGCTTTGACAGTTGGTGCAATTGTTGTTGTTGCTATTGCTGTTATTGTTGTCTTTTGGACAATGTGTCATTGACACGGTTCGTGGCTGCGGCTGCGACTTCGCTTGCATCTTTAATGCGTTTTGCACAAAATTTAAAGCCGCCAAGCTGCCAAACCGCCAAAAGGCAAAAACAGCAAAATGCAATTATTTTGTGCGAAGTGCAGCTAATTTTCGCTTTTTTGTTTGACAAATTGAATTTCACTCGCTGCCGCTTAGTCACGTTGGGGAGTGTATACACATGCATATTGGAGGCCTGTCCATTGTGGCGTATACGTGTTATTGCCAATTCGCGGCCAATTTCCATTTGTATACCTGTCCATACACGCACGTGTATATCGGTTAATGTGTCAGCTACTTTCGACACATTCGACGCACTCACTAATTAACAGAATTTTTGAATAATTAGCTAATCAAATGAAAGTTGAATTATCCGAATTATTCGCACAATTTACAGTTTATATAGCGAGTGCATAATTGATAGCCTGATTGCTTCGATTTGACTGATGGTAAATAAGTGTATACAAGTATGATTTCGGTTGGTAACAAACTGACTCATATTTACGCACCTGGCCAACACCAGAATGATTCATTTCAAATCTTTTCTTACTAAGGCGATGAAGAGTCTATTGCATAACTTGCTGATTCGTTGTTGCAAAGCTGTCGGCATATATTCATACATACATCATTTACAGCAATGGTAATTAGTCATTATTTTATTTATACGGATGTTTCTTAAAAAGATTTGATTTTTTTTTGTTGTACTTATTCACGAAATGAAAACCCTATATTCTGTGTGTGCAATGTACGTCTTTCTGTCCGTCCGTTTATTTTATGAAACTATTGAAGCTGATACTTGTATTTTCATTTTCAACAAATTTTTTCTTAAATTTGTCATCATTAATGTAAAAAACAGCATTCTGAAAGGGTCAAATTTTTGGTAAAAAATCATGGCAAAATTTAAAGTTTTCGGATCCATGGTTTTCATATTTCAAACTCTCCTAACTTTGTCAAAACTAAATCACTTTTTGGCCTATAGATTGATATTTTACGTAATTAATATGCATTGTGACATCCAAAGCTCTCGGATCCATAAATTCCATATATCAAACTTCCATGATTTGTCCTATAGATTGATTGTACATTGTTATTTGCCGTGCGATGCGCTTAAGTTATTACATTGTTAACGTGTTATTAACGTGTCTTACTTGTTTTTTGTTGTTGTGTTATTTTTCCCCGGCTTGCTTGACATTTTATCAAGTTGAACGCTTGACTAAAACTTTGTAAAGCCGGTTTTGTAAATTACAAATGAATTATCATAATAAAATTCAAAGTTATTATGCCATTTTAAAGCTGAGTACAGAGTATCTTCGAGTCGGCGACTTTCCGCAAGAATAGCTTTGCTTGCGTTTGCTCTTTTTTATGCTATAAAAGAGATTATGTTTTTTTTTCATAAATGATAAAATTCGTTTTGAATATTGAATAGTGTTAAATATTGCTGTCTAAATGAACTTGAACCCAATGTTAAGTGACAATTAAATTTGATGTCTTCATTTAATTGCAAACATTTTGAATAGTTTGTACAAATATGTCAACTTTTTGTACTGCACATTTTTTTGATAATTATTTTTTAAAAACCAAAGAACCGTTTAGCAAACCATTTTTTACAGTTCGCTGCAATATTTTTATTCGAAATAGTTTTAATGCCGCAGGCAGCATATAAGTGAATGCCACAAAGATATTGAAAATCAATTAGTTCAGTGGAGCCGACTGCACTCTGACAGAGGCAGACACCAAGGCTCCCCATAACCATTATGTTGTGCACACCTCTCGTTCACCGTTATGCCGCCGCTCTGTGCGTTTTTGAACGCATAATTTTCTGAGCAGAGGCCTTGAAGGCGCCACGCACCACATCGACTCGCCGCCAATGACAAAGTTTTGTTTACTGCCACTGGCATTTGCAGTATTTCTTGCAGCACGAGTCTTCAGTCTCTCGCTTTGGCCAGTTAGTTAGTCGCTCGGCAAGTTGCCCTCAATTAGCGCCAATCGGCGATTAACAACGAAAACCAATTAAGTGACGTTTAGACGCGTCTCCAACTGCAACTTTAGCTGTCTGTGTGTGTTCCGAGTGAAACTTGCGAATATTTGTATACCCTGGACCCATGGCAAATGGGTATATTCTTGATCAGGACATAGAACTTGGAAACTATAAAAGCTAGAGTCTTCTTCTTATTTTGGAATTAAGACACGTCTTTTGCAATTAATTTTAAAACTTTTTCAAAGCACAAAGAGTTATATTTACCAAATTTGGTTAAAGTAAATTTTCTTATATTTTTTATTTATAAAATCGGTAGAAGTTTTACAAAAAAACGTTTGATAAAAATTAATCAATATCACAATGTTGTTTTATGTTCTCATTAAAATGTTTGTGACTTCAGCTGGATTTAGGGTATCTCCGAGTCGGTGGTTCGTGAGTCGAGAGATCTTACTTGTTTTTTTTTTATCAAGCATCTCTTATCAAATATAAGTTTAATTGAAATTATTCAAAAACTATTTTCATTTTAAAATGTGTCATGCGGCAAAACGTTATTGGTTTTCATTCTTGCATAATTGAAAACATGTTGGCCACACTGGTTTGTTTATGGTATTAATCATCTGTGTGCGGCCGTCGTATAAAATTTTCATTTGCCAATTTGCATAGCCATAACGTTGTATTACTCACTGTTTCTATATATTTTGTTCGAGACACTGAATCACTGGGACTAAAAACTTAAATATTGCATGCATTATTTCGTGACCTTCAGCTAAAAAAAAAAGAATACACATGTTTATGCCGTTCCAGAAATTAGTTAAATCATATTTGGCGGGTTTATGTCTGGCACGCATTTTGGCAATTTTAGCATGCATACTGGAAAATTTAGCACATCAGAGATCGGAACTGCTGCCTGGAGTATTTTATAGTTGCTGACTTTCGGCTCGTGGCCATTTGTGTTGGGTGTTGGTGTGTGTGTGTGTGTGTGTGTGTGGGGGTATATTTTCATTTATACACTCAGAGAAATCCAATGAAATTCTAAATGACAATATGTTTAAAATGGTTAAATCTAAGAGTATAGTTTTTAGTTTCAGAACCAAATCTAAAAAGTTCTGTTTTCAATTTTAAATCTTTTCTTCCAGTGTATGTGTAAGCATGCAGAGTATGTAGGCTAGCAACAAGTGCAAGTTTGCGTATCCTATAAAATTCGATGCCAGCATGCATACACTACTTGTTTATTTATAATATATAATTTTATGTTGGTTTTTCATCCAATTTTCCATTCTCTTATTTTTCGGGTTGCTGTACGCAACAATTTAGCGCTGAATTTGACCCGATTAGGCGGGGGGCTATGGGCGGAATGTTCTTAAAAATTATATCCCGCTAGGAGCCCCACATGTATTTATTTGTTGTTTTGTGCTTTTGAAATGTGCCAAAATATAAGAAACTTCTGGCACATCTGGCAAACAATAAATTGAATTTGTTTGAGGGTATTTTTATAAGGGTATTGATAAATTTAAGCAAAACAATTAGACACTGTTTCGCTGATTTTTGATTTTTTTTTGGAAAATAAGGCAACTTTAGCAAGCGAATTGAAATTATTCAATGTATACTTTTTGGGTTTGATTATTGACTTGAGTACATCACCAAATATGAGATAGTTGTGCGGCCAGCAGACACACGGGAGTTGCGCAAGTTCAAGAGCAGAGTGCCAAAGAAACAATTTGTAAAAATAAAAAATAATTCTTTGGGCATCTGCTTGTTAGACGTTAATTGGCCAGCCCTTTGGCTGGCACTCGTCTCATTCAAATCAATGCCATAATCATAATGTAAAAAAAAAAAACACCAAAATTCTGACCTCGGTACAGTACCAGAAACTAAGAAACTATCATATTGTAATTTGTTCTGCTCGCCGATTTCGGTTGAATAAACGTACATATATATGTACATATATATGAGAACATCGTGTAATGCTGTTGTTTATGCTAACGCTGGCGCCATTGGTCCAATGCCAGCGCATGGTGGCAGCCCACGCCACAGATGGTGTTCTATGCGGCCACCACCCGCACCCCCGTGGGCGTGGGCAACTGGTGGATTGACCACTTGTCGTCATCTGGGTGCCGGTTTTCTGTATTCATTACGATGACGTAGACCTCACTGATTATTGTTGTCATATTCATTTATAGCACTGCTATTCATTCGACAGACACCCTGAATGTAGGCCCATCAGCTACTGTTTCATAAATTAATCTTTTTCATTTGGTTTTTTCTTTCTTCTTTATTTTGCATTCTTAATTTGCTCGAGTAAAAATTTGTTTATTTCGAATTTCTTGCCCCTTTGTGTGTGGCGCATGCGAAGCATTTATTGGCCACGCTTCATTAATAATAACGTTCTGTTTATATTTTGTACAAAAATTCATTCGATGCTCTGCATCATCGTTTTTCAACAGGCGTCTGCCATTAGCAACATAAATGCGCGCAACAATGTTGCCATCGCTCTGCCCTGCCCGAAGCCGCACAATGTAAACATTTTATTTTGATTTTTTTATTTTCGCTCCATGAGTGCAACAGATTAAATAATAAACTGTCTCTGAAAATGTCCAGTCTTCCACTTATCCACACTGACCGTGCAGCAGTCGATTCAATGTCTCTGTCAATAAGGCTAAATGGGTCAGGCTCGAGTAGGCAATCAACATTGTTTTTGTGATATTTCTCAAAAAAAAAAAACACAAATTTTTAAACTAGCAAACAGAACATTTCTTTAAGTGTATAGAAATAAATAAATATTTTTTTTGGCATTTCTATAGCGATATGATAATGGCCAGATAATAATGAATTGTTTTATTCTGTTGTCTGTTTAGTTATTGTTGTTGTAATATCGGATGCTTTATTATAGCTTTAAGCAAGTTCTTGTTGCTCAACTCTGCCTCGCTTCAGCAACAAGTTGCAAAAGTTGGCAAAGCTTTTGTTTACATTATTGAACAGAAACTTGGACAATTGCTGCAATTAGCTGGATTTAAGTTAAAGCGAAGTTTTCAGTTATGCTATCTTTGCGGATGAAATTTAATTCTATGAAACTTAGCCCGAATGCAATGCAACATTAAACCTGACAAGATAAAGCCAACAAGATAAGAAAATATTTTTTTGATAAAGTTAAGTGGATGGAAAACTTATTCACAGACAGTGCGGCATATTCGCAAAAGTTTATAAATAAATATACTGGCTATTGCATCATATCTCTGCGTTGAAATAAGACTGATAAACTTTATTATCAAACTGAGCACAACAGCAACATTGTTGCTAGGCAACATAACGGGCGAAAGTAACGAGAAACATTTGTGGCAATAAAACAACAAGTTTTTTTTTTTTTAAAAAAAGTGTGCGTTATTTTAAGCATAAATTATTAAAATGCGAACGACAACGTGGCCGGTGCCAACTCATAAATTGTTGGTCGATGCTGATCTCATGCAAAAATCTGCCACAAATGGGTCGGCAACTATAAATTTTAATGTGTTTATAAATAAGCAACAGACGCAACTAAAATGAAAACAAAATAAATGATATAAAATATAAATCACGCAGCTCCAATTAAAACAAAATACCCAAAATTACTGCAAAGCAGAAGCGAAAACAAAAAGAACAGAACAGAAAACTGTGTTTGTTGAGCCCTCCCAACTGTGTTTAAAAGAGCGCGCCAAAAGCATGGAATAAAAGCTGCAACATGTTGATAAGCATGAAACCGGCAAATTTGAAGTCAAAAACAAACTCAAATACAGAGCGGGAGAACGCGAGCGTAAGCGAGAACGAGAGAGCACAGCATCAGCAGCAGCGCTGCCAACGTCGACATTGGCGCCGGCTGGCGTTGCTCGGCTTTTGCTTGCTCTTTCGCAATGCCTTAGGCCATTGTGACGAAATATGTAACACGCTCAGAATAAATAATCTTTTTCACATAAATTATTGAAATTCGTTTAGATTCGGAAAATATGTTGTGTGTTTAGAAAATGTGTTTTTAATTATTTTTTTTTCTGGTTGTGTCCAGAAATAAAAATATTCTGTTTAATATTATCTCTAATTTAGTCTTATTATTGTATAAATATATTACAGAATATTTATATTATTCATTAATATCATATATATTATGTATATCCAAAACATGTTAGGGTATTTCATTTGCGACATATCGCATTCAACTTCAACTTCTGGTTGGCTTTATGCTTGCTTTTGCGTTTGCAAGGCGAGCAGTCGCAATTTTACTGTCGTTGTGGCCGAACGTGCGCGCGGCCAACGAGCCAACCAAATCAAAAACGAATTTCAAAAGAGCCGTTAAAAACGATAAATTCTACTAACGAAACGCATGACAAGTGCATTTCACAGCAGCAGGTGAAATTTGTAAGCGCCACTGTTGTGCCGGCGCTGTCTTTGGCCAAGGAGCCCCCATTGCTTTTGTGGCTTGTGTGGCTAATTCGCTAATTCGCGCCCAGTCTACGCTAATTGGCCAAATCTGTGCGTTTGCCCAAAATAAATATCAAGTTTCAATATTTGCGGCTTGCCCGAGTATTGAGAATTGTGCTAGGCTATTTTTTTTTGTAACCAGTTGCCAATTGCCGGTAAAAAAGAAATCGAAATTTTTTTAGTGCCCAAAAAAAAGGAGAGAAACAACTGTTTTCTGTTGACTGTTTTGAAAAAGTGCTGTTGACACGGCGAACTGCTAGCCACGTTATTTGAATTGGGAATCCTAAAGGTTAGTGCCAATCAATTTCAAAAACCAATTGCCTAACAATTTATGCAGCTTTTAATTACTTTAGCATTGTAAACAAACTAAACAAATTTTAATTAACGAAACATAAAATATTTAAAAGTACATTCATACCATGAGTACCTAAAATGATTTATTGACAAAGGCAACAAAAAAAAAACAATTTTTTTTAAATTCCTAATTATTTACTCTTCGATTTTTAAAGTACATGCTATGTATATTATTCAACTTTTATTTGTTACAATATATTATTTCCCATTTTTGTTTCTGAAAAGTTCAACAATAATTGTTTAAATTTATGACAATAAAAATTAATTCTAATTCAAATAATCGCTTTAAGGATTAAAGAAAGCTTTCAAGTGTTCAATGGTAAATAATGTTCTTATTATAATTATGATTGTGCTATTTAAGCTCAAATTTCTTAGGAAATTTAGACTAGATTTCTACACAAGCTTTGCAAATTTTACCGACTTATCACGTTGAAGTTTTCTCAGCCTGAAAGCAACTATCAAAAACACTCTAATTAAAAGTGCGAAATGTGCTCTGCTTTTGTGTGAACATCCACTTGAAAAACAAACTGCCAAAACACACACACACACACACAGCCCACACAATCCCCCGCCGCCCCGCGACCCATTGCTGGTTGCCAGCTTTTGATCGCCTTGAAGTGGAGTTAATAAAACATTAGATTTATGTACTAGATTAGCCACGTCAACAAAAGGCCAGCGAAGGGGGACGCTCGCTGGTAGCAGCCAGACGTCCCCCCCTCGCTCACTCCGGTCTCCCCCCCCCTCGCTCTTGCCACTATAATAATCCAGTTTGCTGTATAGGCAAAATCCGTTTATTAATGAGCTGTCAGCTGTGGGCAAAAATGACACAACAGTTAAATTGAAGTTCCAGTGGATTTCAGTGGTTCCGCTTTTTATGCCTACATCCTTGGCTCATCAATTAACGTCGCTGGCTACAAAAGGCGTTCGTGTCCTTGCCACAATTTTGTCAATCAGAGGCACTGCTTAGCGCGGCTTACTACTCGCTTGTTGCCGCCCGGCCATGCAAATGCATTCCATATTCATAAGTCGACAGAGTGTGTCCAAAGCTCTGGCGGCGGTTCACATCGCGCGTCTCGCAGGTAGCAAAAACAAAAATCGTTAAAATCGATTTAAATGACGCTGCTCCAAAAAAAAAAAAGAACCGAAAAAGTAACCAAACCAAACTGGAAGTGACCTTCAGTACCCGCAGCAGCAGCAGCTCCTCCAGCTCCTCATTCATGGATTGTGCCAAAGATTCGGGCCGTGGCCAAATGGCGAGCACGTCATCGCTTTGTGGCGGCTCATAAATAAAAAAGCAGACGGGGCATATTCTCTGCCTGGCAGGCTCCGCGTTCAGGTGCTCGCCCCAACGCGCATATATTTAGATATTTAGCAGCACACTAAAAATACATTCGACTCTGTTTTATATTTTGTCTGTTTTTTTTTTTTTGTTGCCAGTTGTGTCGGCAAACAGGAAAATAAAGCCCTGCACAAATGTTGGAGGCATGCGAAGCGAAAAAAACACTGAAAGCATTTGTCGGCAAAATTTTGGTACAATTCGGGATATCACAAGAATGCACAAAATACAAAAACAAAAAACCAAAAAAAAATTAAACACAGCAAGCAACATCGAATCTTGAATACGCTTTCTTGAATGATTTTCTTAAATTGATTATCAGATATGGCAAATGCTTAATTGCAATCCTATCTTTATAATATTCGATCAAGAGAAAATTATGATCATTGAAAATACAAAACAAACTTGACAAAAGAATTCAAAATGCACACAATTTTCCCGCATGCAACTTTCACACGAAAACTTAACGAAGAGTATGCAAAACAAAAATGAGCAAAGACAAAAAAAAAACGTAGTTTGTATTACTAGGCATTAAACAAAACAAAACAAGAATAAGCATATATGAGGACAAAAAAAAAATCAAGTGAAACAAGAAGACAATATGATAAACTCGTGTGCGAATTTGAATGCGAACGGGGAGGGGAAGTGAATGCGGAGCGGTAAGAAACCACATTTTGCAGCGAGCATAAAAATAAAAATGAAATAAGAAATGGCATTAAAAATGCAATACTCTGTAAAGCAACAGGAAATGGTGGCGATAAGCGAAACTGTGCCCAGGAATTTGCACACGTGTAGCAAGGAAAAAAAAAATGAAGAACAATAATAAAGTGGAGCCGCCTCGCCTGGTGGATTATTTGGATCCGCCGGCAGCTACACTTGGCTCGCACTTTGGTTGCCAGTTGTCGAATTTTAAATGTGGGCCAGGTCGTAATGTCGATGTTGGTTTGATGGCGTCCGTGTCCAGTTTGGACTCTGGCGGCTAGCGCCACCACATGCTCCTCCATTTGTTTGGCACTTGGCACGCTTTTAATGCTTTGGGCCAAGGTTAACACGAAACACACACACACACAATGATGGCCAAAGAAGTGGCAAGAAGCAGAGCCAGTAAATAGAAGAAAATGGCGAAATACAAATTGTATAAAAAAAGAGGCTCAACCTTAATGGAGGGGGTAAGGCCGAAAAGCCAAGGTGGTTGGGGTGAGTGGGGCATAGAGATAAAAGCGTAAATAGAAGCGAGGCACGAAATTTTCGTTTTATTTTAGATTGCGAGACTTGAGCTGTCCTTTGAGAGGTGTGTGTGTGTGTGTGTGTGTGTGTGTGTGAGTATTGAATGAGCGGCAGTAGGCAGGTCAGCTTTCTAACACGCGCACAGTCCAATAAATTACATAAATACACCCAGTTGGTTCGGACCGAATAACAAAAGTACTTCTCTCAGCATATTGAAAAAAAAAGTAACCTTAAACTCGGAAAACTAAAGTTTCACATTTTATTTTTTTGTTGTTTTTTTGTCATTTTGGATGACCTTTGCTGTATAAAATCCTGATTTTTGGTGTTTACTTAATATGAAAGGCAACGTTGACCAAAATTCGCTCGATTTGCAACCTCATTACACAAAGTTCAACTGGGTGGTTGGGCGCTTTAGCCGTGTTCATGTTGATCCTGCTTAGTGACCGCAGTTTAAACAAACTGTTGGCCAACTTGCTTGGCTCGCTCGTGGCTCGGCCCATGTCCGTGCGAACTTGTCACCAGCATTTGGCATCTCTCTCACCCACTCTCTCATGCGTTCGCTATCTCGCTCATTGCTAACTTTGCGTGTGTGTAATGAATTTAAAGTTTGCTTCACATACATTTTTCATCCACTTGCAAATTGTTATGGGTTGTTTTTTTATGCTTCTACCCACGCAACCAGCTCGTACAACCACTCCCATTGCCCGAACCACCGCCCCCCGCCCCCACTCACAACAGCCCACTGTGCTGTGGCTCATTTTCTATTAAGTGGGCCGCGCGTTTGTCAACGTTGCGTGGGTGTCGACTGTCACCTAATTTTATATGTGTGTGCGAGTGTGCGTGTGTGTGTGTGTGTGTGCGTGAGTCCTTGTTGTCCTTGGCAGTGCCGCACGAGACACGATTATTAATTTGCATGGCATTTTCATCTTTCCCCGTTCCCGTTCCCGTTCTCGTCCGGGTCCGGCACCTGCTATCATCTTTTTCATCTCTTCTATTTACACACATAACGTATTCAACTAGTGCCCACTAATTGCGTAAATATTTAGATAAATATCAGATGCGATTAGATAACCAACAATTGCTGTTGTTGCTGCTGTGGCTAAAAAAAAAAACCACGTGGAAATGAGCTAATCGGTTGAGCATTTGGAATTTGCATTATATGCTGCCACTTGAATTGAGTTAGTTAAAGTATTTAATTCTATGCTTTCTTGTGCTTTTATACAATTGTTGTTTTTTTTTTGCTAATAAACAAGAATTTATAAATAGATAAAATATGTACGTTCAAAGCAACATAAGTTTATAGAGAAATTCAGAGGTGTTCTGTTAAATGTGGAAACATTTGCGTAAGCAAAAAATTTTAATTGAATTTAATTTATTGAAGCAATATTTGATATTCATTATGATTTTCGGTTTAGCATTTTATATATATACATTATAATAGTTTAGATCAGGCAAAGCCCCATTCGTGTTATATAACAATCTTAAAAATCGTTTCATTTTCTTTATGTGCATTTAATAATTAACACTTTTAAATAAAAAATTCTTTTAAAACTCATTTTTCTCATTTTGTATTTTTTTATTGAAACTGCCGCATATTGCAGTAAATCACTTAAAATAATGCTATAAAAATTAATTTGAAACAAAGTGCCTGCCATTAAGAGTGTGAAGCACGAAAAATGAGACGAGTTTCCAGTTTCAGTTGGCTGTCGTCTACGGATGCGTCGCTGCCGGCGCTTGATGCATTGCAAATTGTTGATATTATGTCTGACATTAATGTATGTATATATGTATATATAAATCGATCTATCGATGTTTATGTTCAATTACATTTGATTAAGCGACGCCAGGCGAGACGCTTACGAAAACAAAAAAGGAAAAAAAAACAAATAATAGCAAAATGATGCGCTTTTATAAATAGCTGTTAAATCTAATCGGGCATTTGATGCCATTTGATTAGCGTCGAATGCGCTACATTTCCTGAATTTCCCGGCCCGACTCTTTCGACGCGTCCTTGACCCTCTCGCCATTCAAATAAATCAAACTAAGACAAAAGCATTTGTCGTCATGGCCACTGAAAAGACCAAAGCCAGCGAATCAGAGTGCTTACACGATATACACTACAATCAGCGCGCACAAAGGTTAGATTTGGTTTGTCTTTCAATTCTAACATTCGTTGAGCAGCATTCAAATTGGCATTGCTATTAAATTTACAACAGTTGCGTTTTTAGTTTCCATTGCAAAGTATTTCAAAGTCGTTTCAACTTTTCAACTTTTTAACTTACGGAGAGCCTCCCAAAAGTGCCGTCAGCATGTCCCAGCCGATGCCGCCCGAAAATATTAATATTCGCCGGCATCGCCTTCGTTGCAGAATTTCAGTTTTTTTGATGCGAACGATTGTTTGGACACCGCAAAGTTGACGCCGCATCAAATGTCACTGAATGCCTCAAACATACAGCCCACAGTTGATCCGGCGTTGCTGCCAATTAAATCAAATGGAATTAGGCTGCTGGTCAGACTGTTGCACCTAATATCGGAGGCCATCAACTCTAAATTCGGGACTCGCCTGAAGAGCGACGGCAACGTGGACATCTTTGAAAATGAGCTGCCACCGCGTATCAGTTTACGTCCATTAGGATCTATACCCTCGCTTTGCCTAATGGCATTTGCGCTGGGGATCGGACACATTTGGTGCGGTGTTGCTAGTGTTGGACTACTCTTTTTGTGTGCTATGTTCTTTGCTTACTGTATGCTGTTGGCATTGTTGTCATAACATTTTAATTTTTCAATTTCACTTTATTATTCTATACAACATTTATCTCGACTCTTTAGACGTGTATTGTCGCTTGCCAGGCGGCTTATGTTCGCTTTGTCTGTTGCCTTCTTCAATAAATAAACATTTAGCTCGTTTCAACTGCTTCTTTTGCGCACATTGCGCATACGCCCCGTTGCTTGGCAGTAAACTTGAACTTGGCCGCTGCGGTTACGATTCTTTGTGTGTGTGTGTGTGTGTGTGTGTGTGTGTATGTGTGTGTTTGCCTGCAAAAGTCGTTTGTTAATTACAACTTTATAGGGCAACCAGCGGCGAAAACTTGATGGTATGCAACTGCAGGTCCAATGAAATTTGTTGGCCAAAAATTGGGAGCAGCGAAAACCGCTAACCAACCGCGCATTTGGCATTCGCGTGCCCCAAAATGTAGTCCGGCTATTTGCGTATGGAACTTTTCTAATTAATCAACCGCAACACTTCTGCGACAGATATTTCAATCAGAACACAAAAGCTTTTGCGGTTGTTATATTTTATCTTGCCCTTAATTATATGTGACTTGGTAAAGACTTTAAATATGCTGCTGAAGTTCTTTGTGGGGCCGTGCCCTTTTTAGGGTTTTGTTTTGCCATTTTCGGTTTTTATTTTTTATTCTTTTTTACTTTTTCTGGTTTTTTGCCCTTTTATTTTATTTTTTTTTTTTTTTGGCTGACTTTGACAATTTCTGTTTAGACTGGCGACTGGCTTGAAGAATGTCGCGTATCGCGAGTTCATTAAACTGAAGTGTCATTCGGAGAACTCATTTTTTTTTATATTAGCCACATTTTTTTTTCGTATTTTATTAACGAACCAAAGTTCAAGGTGGCAAAGTGTTGTAATAACAAATCAGATGATATGCGGGTTTTAGTTTGAAATTGCCGAAGCGAGCAAATTGGGGATTACACTGAACACAAAATCCATTTAGTTTCCACGTGAGACAATTATGTGGAGGTATTTTTACTTTACAGAAATTATTAATAATTATTATAAGAAAATTGAACATTTTCTAAGAAATATTTTACGAAATTTTTGTATCCCTGTCCAATTACGTATTTAATATGGATAATAAAAAAGGTCGTTTTATTTCCAGCTTAAAACAGGCTAACAAATTCTTGTTTCTATTTTAGTGCTTTTTATATGTTTTCATAGAAACTGATCAGCTAATTAATTGGTTTACTTATCGTGCTCTTCTTTACTTTTTGCAACACTTAATTAATTGATATACTTGAATGCTCGTTAATCTTTCTGGGTCATTGTTGCTCAGTTACGAGGATTTTGGACTAATTGTTATTGTTGTTGCTCGATAACAAAAAAAAACAAAAAAAAAAAGCGGGCGTGCCTGCGTATCTTATGATACGCCAAACTGATAAGATAAACAGTTTTGTATTTTGAGTTTGAGTTGCACGAGACATAAAATGGAGTCAACTTGTTGAACAAGTTAGTTATTTCAATAAATACGGCAGCTGTCACAGAAGCCTCATTATTATTAACATCATAATTATCATGAAAATAAACACGAACACAGCGTCACAATGCTGATCATGATTTTCGCATATTTATAGAATTTTCTAGCACCCAACGCTGTCATCACATTGAATTTATAATGCGACCAACACCCCCTCACCCTCACCCTCGACTCTCTGGACTCTGGGCTTTTTATAATATAGCATTACATCATTAATTCAATGAGCCAAACTCATCAAGTGGCCCCACGCTGACAGTTAAAGAACAGAAAAACTCGACGCTTTGTCTTTGATTAATTTCCGTTAAACTTTTTTGGACTGTTTTATGGCCACTTCAATGGATTAATTAACAAAAATACTTTGACGCTTCGTAAACCATAAACGCGTTTTGCATTTTTTACCAGTTGCCCTTAAAAAAAACTAAAGCGCCTATAAGAGCCTAAAACGAAAACACGTTAACACAGACATTTGACGTCGGGGCGCGCATTTTGGGTTGATTTTAAATTGGGTAGCTGGAGAAACCCGTCAAGCGACACTTCTCGAGTTCCGAAAAGAACTTAAAAATTGCGGAGAAAGCAACAGAGTATTATGACTTTAGTGAGCTTTATGTAACACCTTGGGACTGAGAAAGAAAAGAAACAAAATTAATGATAAAAAATAAAATAAATAATGAATTGTTTTATTGTTTCAGACTTGAGATAACTACGCCAGAGAATAGGCCTGTGGGTGCAGCCGATCATCTCTTAGCCCCAGGTTTAATATATATTTAAATTGGTTTCAAGTCAGCTTTATAACTTATTTTCTGTTCGGCTAATTAAGTTATGCATCAAAAGCATTTGGCTACGTATACAAACTTCGACTTGGTGCGAAATTGTATTTATTGTGTTTGGTTTTTGTTATTGGGCTCCAATTTTTATGCGTGATCGCTTATCACGTTGTCGAGACAGTTCATCCGCGCAACTTCGAACTGGTTCGGTTCTGGTTTCAAAAAGTTGTCGCTTACCATAGTTATGTTTGTTTTTTGTTGTTTTCTTCTTTTTTTTTTCTTTGCTTTTTGTGGACATGATCTTGAATTTCGCATGCCAGACGCATAAAGTTTAAGGTTTTTTTCTATGGCTTTGCGATTTAACTGTTGATGCCGTAAGATTGTTTACCCGTTTCTTGTTTTTTATTTTATTTTATTTCATTATTTTTTTTTTTTTTGATTTTTGCATTTCTGGTCTTTTCTTTCACGAATTGAATATTGATTTGAGTGAAGGGTTTCGCTGAAATATTTCTCCTTTTAGGCATTTTGAACGCGTTTCGATCGATCCATCTATACTTCTCTCTCTGTCTCTCTCTTTCAATCTCACTCTCTCTATCTTTCTCTCACTGTCTTTAGTTTTTTCACGCGCACCCAAAGCATTTTTTATGAGGTTGCGTTTTATGTTTCATAGGAATTTTGAATGCTAAATTAAGATTTTTTTTTATATATTTTTTCGACAGTGTCTGTTTGCAATTATAATGCCACCATATCTCGCCAGCTAAGCTGTGACCATAAGACATATTTTATGGTTTCACTTTGAAATTTTAACAATTAATTTTGGGTTTTTAAAGCACAGATTTAAGGTGTGCTGTTTGCGCGCATAAATATTTAATTATTTTGCACAAAAGTGCGAATAATAATAATAAATTTGATGTACAAGTCAAGCCTTTGAATTTGAATAGCTCTAACACTAAAGTGATTCACCAAGACGTAGACTCGAACCCATAAAAAAGTTGTTTAACAAGTGAATTAAGTTAAATAGTACTCCCCGACTTTAGAGTTGGATTAAAATGTAAAATCAATTATTTACATTTTGTTGGAGCTTTTTTCCAAATGACAAAAATAAATCAATAAAATTGAAGACAATTTCAAGCCAAAACATGCCAACTCCAGGCTATTAATATGACAACAACAATTTCTGCTAGCTTAGAGCCGTCAGGATGTTTTGTTTATAGATTATCGGGGCGGGGATGGTAAGAAGTACAGCAAGGGCTTGCGATGGTGGCATACAAAATTAATGTGATTTTAATATGTTTTAAATTTGCATCAAAAAATACTAAAATACCGACCGAATTTCCGGCACATATTGGCGCCGTTTTCATGCCATAAATCTTTTGTCCAGCATTAGGGAAAATTGTTTTATAGTCTGTTCTTGGTTTGCTTTATGGTTTCGCCATTCCCTCTCCTTCCCTCCCTTTCTATATACAATAGACAATAAAAAGCAATCTGCCACGCATATCGTGACCAAAATCAAATTGAAAATTCCAGTGAGATATATTTCTGTGGTTTATTGCCATTTGCAATTAGGATTTTGGTCATTTTGTCAGCAATTTTTACCTAATTTATGCCAAATTTATTTCACTCGATAATTGGATTAACATTTTTCCATTGATTTCTGGTCCGCTAAATTGGCAGCTAATTGAATTGAAATCATTTCATCATTTACAAACCAGTACAAATTAAAGGCAGTTAAACATTAAGTCAACTCAAACGCTCCCAGCTGTGGATTTGCATTTTTAATGCAATTTCTTAGAAGGCGCCCTTGCACAAAAATAAAAAATACGGCGAATTACTGTGAGAGGGAAAGTTACAAAAGCGCTCCAGGATATGCCAAACAAGGAGCTAAAATGGAAAATAAAAATGTTACGAAACTGAAATATGTGCTCAGAAATTTCACTTTTTTATAGTTTACCCTGTAAAAGATTTTCAGTGGGTATATTAATTTCAAGCAAGATTTCAATAGATGCGATACAAAATTCTTTAACTACTTTTAATTTCGTTTCTTTGAAATACTTTTTGTTTTGTCTGTTCGTGCACAGGGTATATTTAAACTCATCACACCCTGTAGTGCGCTTTTTTTAATTCATCGCCATGCATTTCTTTTGCATTTTGTTAGTTTTACTTATTTGCTTTGTGCAGCTGCTACAGTTTTCTTGCCTTTGTCTGGGTCCCCAACTCTGCCACTGCAATTCCCTCCTTTTCGTTTTCCCCTCTCTATATTTTTCCCCTTCACACCCCTTACTCCTCCACGCAAATCCTGTGCGAAAGACGCGACATTTTCGAGTTGTACGCTGACTTGTCACAGATTTTCGCATTGTTTTGCGTTGGCAAAGTCATCTGTTGTCGTCTGTTGCTGTGGGAACTCGACTTGGGATACTTAAACAACGAAAACGAAATAGAATCCTAAGAGTGGCAGCGCTTAATTTGAATTTGTTTGGCAAAGTGACAGTCAAAAGATAAAAACAAAAAAAAACAAAAAAAAAACAAAAACGAAAAAAATTAATGTACATTTATTCAAGTATTCAAGTTGAAGACATTGAACGCAAAGCGCTTTGGGTCAAATTAATTGAAACGAAATGCAAACGATTATTGCAATGCAAATGGGTATAAAGTAGAACAATGGACTATCTCGTATATAACTCCCCACATATTCTTTGTTGTTTGATCTATGCCAATTGCCAACTTCAGATTTTATGTTCTATCTTAAGACATTTGCATTCGACTGAATAACTGACCTAATCAATCGCCTTTTCTCTTCTTTAATTCTCTTTATAGGTAAGCTTAGATTCGAGCATGCAACTAAATCTCTGGGAACTTGGATAACTAACCAAAGACACACACGCAAACACAGCCACGTAATTCAACTCAATTTATCTGTGCGCATAAAAAAAAACAAACAACAACCCCCAAAACTTACAGACAAATGGCACAATTTTCCGTAGAACAACAACAACAACAACAATTACAACTAAAACAAGCAACCAGAAAAATAGCCAACATTTTTGTCGGCTCGCAGAATAAAACAAAAAAAAAAAATGACGATATAAACATACGATACATACATATTTACAAATATATATAGAGAAGAAAATTCCAACATTTGATACAAACAGAAATGTGTTGTATGCAATGTCTGGGCTGGCAAAATATTTGCTTGTTGATTTTCGAGCGAACGCGCGGCACAACTGTGCGTATGTGTAATGCATAGCGCATATAGCGCATACGCCGCGTGCAGCACGCGCAATTAAGCAAAACAAAATATAAGCGTAAAGGCCCAAAAAACAAAATAAAACAACTAAAATAAGACATAAATTCCCAAAAAAAAAAGCAAGCGAAAAAACCATCAACATTTAATTTTGCCAGCCTCAACGACGGCGTGCGCATAATAAATAAATAAATAAATTTTAGAGTTGCGCGATAATTAATAAACAACAACAACAACAACAACAACAGCAGCAGCAACTCGTCCAAAGGGGGATTGGCAGAGGTAAACACAGCCACTTGACCATAATCAGTCAATCAGCCGGCAAACGGGAACGCCGCCAGCGTAACGCTAATGAAGTTGTTGCGTTTATTTGTCGTGCGGCATCAGCCCACGCATATTAATAAATGTTGCAGTCGTTGCAGTTGTTGCTGCTGTTGTTTTTGTTGTTGTTTTTGTTGTTGTTGCAATTGGCTCACCAGAATTGGTCAAAGCCAATTAGGCGCATCGATTTGGTTCGCATGTTTAGCTCAGACACAAGCCACATGTCGCACGGATAATTTGGGACACGAACCGCAAATTCACATAAATAAATGGGAAATATATACATATGTATATGTATATGTGTGCATGCATATTGTGCATATATGCACAAATTGAAAGCTGTGAAAATAATTTATTTAGCTGAAATACCCCCTTTTTAGCTATTGCGAAATGTTTAGCATATACCCATTAGCTGGCTGGGGACTGGAATATTATTATTATTTAAATTAGAATCTTGAATGGATGGCTAATAAAATTAGCTAGATATTAAAAATGTTGGTTTAAGAGCTATATGACATTAATTGCTGTAAAATATTACATTTTATTAGCTAAAAACATTGAAATTCAAAGAATAATTAATATAAGCCTTGCAATGGTTGATTATTTATTCGTTTTGTGATCATGTCGATTTGCAATCAATTACGACATGGAGTATATATATATATTTTATATATTGTAAAAAACTCTGCTTTTCAATTTAAATGCAATCCAACAAACAATTTCGTAAATATTGAAGAAAAACCTTGTAGCATTATTAAGAATAATAATTTTTAAGCAGAAAAACTCTTGCATTAAGTAGCTTATATTTAATTCAGACATTTTCTGCTTATATTTAATATTTATTCTACAAATCGTACGCAATATTTCTTTGAGTGCAAAAATTTAAGCAATAGACCATCTTTAATTCAAATAGATTTCCTTGTTGATGGGTAGATGGCATAGCTTACATGCGTTATGTTAAGTATTCATAAAGTCTTAAAAGATGATCTAGACAATTGCTAATGGATGGCACAGATATCATGCACACAAATACCATATTCATAACGCACACACACACACACACACACAATCAGCTATGTGCGGCTGACCCAGTTGGCATAAGTGCTGTTTCTGGTCATCATCCACAGAGCTGACTAGTGTGTGTGTGTGAGTGAGTGTGTGTGTGTGTGTGTTTGTGGGGTCAACCACTCAATACACCAACAGAGTCGAGCCGCCGACGCACACACAAAAACAACAACAAAGCATAACAAAATATTGTTTAAATATATATGCAGACATATATATAGAAATATATATATATATATGTATATATATGTATCGCAATTTGTTGAAATGGCCATACAGGTTGTCGACTTTAAAGTGCCTAAAGCCACCAAATGGCACTTGGCCAAGATGAAGGTGGGCCCAGGCAACAGCAGCAACAGCAGCAGCAGCAGGATGTGCGCGAAAAAAGAAAACAAGGGAAAAGAGAGCAAGGATACGCTTGTTAGCAGCGGAAGTGGCAAGTGAAGAAAATTCTCAATATTGTTTCTATTGTTGTTGTTGTTGCTGCTGCTGTTGCTGTAGCACTTTGTAATTAAAACGTTTAATGCGACTTTTGTTGCTCTTGTTTGGCCGCATTGTTGCTGCTGCAGCTGCCCCGCCCTCGGCCAACTCGGCTTTAGTCCTGCTTAATTGGGTCACGTGAAACGCATTTTAGCGCTTATTCAAATTGCTGAAAGATGTTGCCTACGGCATTGGCTTTGGTAACGCCCTTAGCCACTTAATTGACTGCATTTGCCTCTGTTCTTAATATTGTTTGTTGCTGTTGTTGCTGTTGTTGTTGTTTTCGCTGCACCTGCAACGGCAACAACTCAATTAGTTTGTTAGCTGTAAAATGGAGCAAAGGCAACTTTGCAACAGCAGTTTTCGCACTGCATAATTTGAAGGTTGGTCAGTTGGGGTAGAGTGCTCTTTTTCTAACTATAAATTGCACTCAAATGCAATTAAAAAGAAGTTTTGTTTACATAGATTGCAGCAGCAGCTGTTGGTCCTTAATCAACATTTAGCCAAGGCCCAAAGCATACAAGACTTTTAAGAGGCTTCAGAAAGTTTTATTGTTCATTCATTGTGCCGACTAAGTATTCTTATATAGTTGAAGTGCATTAATGAGCGACCAAGAGTTATCCTGTATCAAATTGTTTTCATATACATATATTTTTGAAAGGAGCATACCCCTTGGCCATCAGTTTGCAGGGTATCGTTTAATAAACAACAAATACAGACAACAATTCCTCATTTCAATTTTCACGCTCACTTGCCTGGCAGCCAGCTTGTCTCACCCATCTTGCTCTCTCTTTGTCTCTCTCTCACTATCTCTCTTTTTCGCTCTTACCAAATGGCTGCTGGCCATTAGGGCCAAAATGTCTGCCCCACCAACATGGCGACGCAACCAAAAACAAAACGAAGCGTGCAAAATGCTCAACGTTGTCGACGTTCTTTCAATTTGATTAAGTTCAATTTGGGCAACTTTCTCTGTTGCCACGCCCACCGGCTAGAGGAGAGTTCGCTTTATTTTCACTCAACTTTTGCAGTTAACTTGAACAACAACAAAAATTTATATAAATAAATAAAAGAACAGAAATGTTGGTTTAACTTTGTCTGCGTTGTAGAAATTGTGATTCCATTAGGAAAACGTCTGCGACTCGAATGCCATTTAAGTTTTTGGTGACATTTATTTAGTATCGCGCGTGTGTGTGTGAGAGTGGGTGTGTGTGCGTGTGTATGCGTGCGAGTTCAAATTCTATGAGTGAGACGTGTCAAAGACACTGCAGCAGACAAAGCCAGCAATAGGAACTGAGCTGATTTGCATTGACAATATAATTATAATAAGTAGAACTGCTGGCAAATGCAAATTGTAATGGAAATGGAAATGGAAATTGGAAATGTTGTCAAACGTGCTGCTTACGAGGGTGGCAACACTGGATGGTTTAACATAGATTTTTTGTCTAACAAAAATATTTTATATATTTTTTGATTCATAAAATAAATAGCATAATATTGCCAGACAAATTTTGATGTAAAAATAAATTTATATAAGAAATTTTTTAAAAATTAAAAAAGCAATTTAATGCAAAAACTTATTGAACAGCCCCTAAGCAACTAGTGAGTTCATAAATCATGGCACATTTTTCGACATGCTACTTATACACACACACACACACACACACATATATACATGAACGAGCACACACCCACGCTTGGGTAGCCACAACTGAATGCATCTGAATTTTGCATTTTCAATTGTATTGAAATCTATCCATATTTTGGTCTGGCCCATAAAATCAATTAAATGCTATGAATATTTCAATTTTGCAATACGATTACACAATGGACATTGAATATTTTTGCGAGTGTACTAACGACAAATTGAACTATTGTTTCAATGGGAGTTCAACAACAATTGCAGCACACTCAAACTAATCAGTTGTTCCAATATTTGCCCAAGGCTCGGCTGGGGTCAAATGGATGCTGCAATGACTTAGTCCGAATGCAGACAGGAAACGGAAACGAGCGGCAAACGGAAGTGCAGCGTGCAGCCAGTTATGAACTGATTTCTATACCATATACTGCAACGGACAACTGAGAATAGACGCTGGGCAAATTTGCCAAGCTTAAGCTAATTGATTTTCTCACACTCTATATATATATATATGTATATATAGATATATCCTTTAGCTATTCAAGTGAGTTTTTTCTTTTTAGCAATTTTAATGGCTTATCGCTGTTGCTTTTGTTTTACGCTTGTTTTTGTTCTTGTTCCTGTTGTTGATTTAAATGGATTCGCATAAAATGCGGCTAATTAAAACTTATGAAACCCAACATTAACGAAAACGAAAGCAACAAAATGAAGAAAACGAAAGAAAATCGCACGAATCACAAAAAGAGCTGCAAAGAAAGTGTATGCAATAAAAGCCAAATTCATTTGACTGACGGAAAAAAACCTTATTGAATTTTCATGAACCTGCACAAAAAAGGCACAGAACTTTTCAGAAAGGAAAACACTGCAGCTAAAAACCTGAATCGAGACAGATGGGAAATGGTCGCTAAGTCCTGTAACGGAAAAGAAAGTTTTTCTTTGTTTTTGATTGGCTTTTCAGGGGATTTTCAGTTAGTTTTCATTAAGTTTTTGATTATTCGATAAAACTTTAACACTGATTTATTATTTTATAACGATTCGTAGGCAGCTCTTTATATTTGAAGTAAATTTTATATATTTTCCATTCATGCTAAAAATGCTCGTTTTTTTGCGCCTGCCAATATATGTTTTAAAAGTTTGTTTCCTGCGTTCCTTGACCTTTTAAAGTGCACTTTTCTTTATACACTAAGTGAAACGAGTATATTGGGCTTGTGCAATGTTTTCTTGTTATCCATATGAATAAAACTTCTGCCACGTTAAAAATTGTCTTAAAAAATATTATTGATGAATTCAAATTGTCAAAAAATTTTATAATAAGAATCAGGCGGATAAATAGATTCCCATATTGCAAACTCCCATAACTTTGTCACAACTTTTTAAATTATGTATTATATGATCGATGCCTTATGAACAATATGTATCGTTAATATTAGTCTAGCGCTATAGTTTTTTCAAAACTGATCCGATTTTCATATTTGATGGCATTTATGTCATGACTTGCCCTCTAACTTGATTCTACATTTACAGTATATTTCAATTTTTGAATCTAAATATTTTTTAGGTTTTTCAAAATTTCAAATTCCGAATTTGAAGGTCACTTTTGACAGTTTTTCATAGTTTTTACACTGTGAACGAGTATTATGCTATTGGTTACACCCGACTGCACCGTACATATATGTATGTTTGGTGTATGTTGGTTTTTTTGTAGAGCGCATAAATAAAATTTACAACATGTTGATCTTAACTTGGCTGGTTGTTGTTGTAGTGTTGCTGCCCAGGACACGGCTGTGTAAATGAGCAATAATAAAGCCAAAACTCTTGGCTGTTAATGCTGGCGCATTAAAATAAAAAGCCCGACGTCCAAGCACACACACACACACACACACACACACACATGCATACACACACTCACGAGCATAAGCACACGGTAAAAACAAGAGCCCAAAAGGCAGCGAAGTAAAATGGGGAAAAAAATGAATTCATAAATTGGGACAGCGCAAAAAGTTGCAGGGTGTTAAAGCACTCGTGGGATGTGGGCGCCCCCTCCGGGCATGGTCCAGTAGCTTTTTTAGCCTGGCCATTAAGCATAATCAAGTTGCAGCGACGAGGACGTTGCTGGCATAAGCCAAGCCAAAAAAATAAGCACAAGCCGAGCAAACGCCAGCTCCTTAAGTCTTAATGTTTATTTCCAAAAGGAGGTTGTCAAAAACGAGCAAATAATAAAGCGGTTGCATTTAAAGACATCCGTTTTACAGTTGAAATTTATCTGGGAATCGGTCTTGGCTTCGTGTGTGGCTTTGGCATCCCGACTATCCATTTACATAAACATGCCCGATACTCTGCCACCCTACCGGGGGGACGGGGGGCCTATCATGTACTCGACGCCATTTGTGTGTAGATTATAATGCGTATACAAATTGCGGGCGTGCATAAATATCAAATAGTTACGAGCTCGACCATAAAAATCAATTCCAAGTGGCCAGCATGCGGTTGGGCAAAGTGTGCTGGAACTTTACTGTGCTGTGTGCGGCTGTGAGCTCAGCCAGACTCTGACGTAGTCGCAGCTACTTTTTGTTTATTTGCATTTCCTGCTACGCCACGGAAGTTCACATCTCAGTCAGTCAGCCAGCCAGACAGACATTTTGGCAGGGGTAGGGTGAGGGGGCCTCATTAACTCAGCCTCAACTGTGCCGCAGAGTTATTTATTTTATTGCTACCGAAGTTCCCCCTTCCCCCCCTTCCAAATGCTTGCGTTTGCCTAAGACTTTAACGCTAAACGTTTGTCAGTGTTACCAGGCTGTTTTTTTTTTTTGTTTTTTCTTCTTTTCTGTGTTTGCTCTGCTTTGAGATGTTCCTCAAAGGTTCTCATCATAGGGGCCTCATTAAGATAGCCGCTTTTTTATTCCATTTACCCATTAATATTGATTGAATGCAGGGTATAATGATTTTGTGCAAATATATGTTGCATATAGATTCAAGATTTGCTTAAATCGGTTTGGTTAATTAACGGTAAATGGTGTTTAGGGATTTGATGTCGGCCCATGCATATATGAGACATTATCGGAAGAAATTTTATATAAATTTCTACATTTTCATATATTTACATATATGCATAGTTAATGTCTAGTTTTGACAAAGATATAGTAGTATACAATTTTGTGATTTTAACAGTACAATTTTTTTGACCAAGAAATCAAAGAATTTAATATATATGTTTTGACACTAAGTATCCGATACAGGGCATTTCTCAATTGTTAACTTTGAACAGATCACTCTTAATTATATATTCATATGTATATCCATACATATAGATATATACATGGGCATGTATATACGTGCTTTTCAGTGTGATCAGTTTTTTTTTTCGCACTGCTTGGCGTTGATCATCACAAGTTTTTCTTGTCATAAAAAAGCCATTAAAAAATCGTCTAAATATATCGAATATCGCTTCGGGCTGATGAAATCAACATTGTTTATAAAGCTGTAACTAAAGCAAATGTAGAAATGCTCGCATATTTCTGCTAATGTTGACAATAAAAATGGCACATGTAGCATTTAATTTCATTTTATTCGAAATGAGTGAATTTTTCGGAAAATTCAAAAATACTGCTGGGCTTTCAAATGTTCTGAGCACAATTCTTTCAATTTGACTTTATGCAGTTTCGTCACAGTCTATTTTGAATGTTTTGTAATAAATGATCAAACAAATTGCCAAATACTTTGCGTAATCATTTTTCCAAGACGCTTTAATTTTCGTTCTTTTTGTTTTGACACGCACAAGGAAAATGTCTGAAAAGATCGCCTGGTGTGGATATCTGGCTAGTATACCAAATCGCGTATACAGATAAGCTTTAGACATTTCCACCATAATTCAGTTGGTTAATTGGTTCACACTCTCAAAATCTTTTATCTGCCTCTTTAATTTTCTTGGCTCGCCGGCTCGAGAAACAATTTCTGTTGTTGTTGTTGTTCTGCGTGTGTGTTATGTGAAATGAGAAGCGTGCCAATTTTCTTGGCAATTTTCCTAGGCTATTTTCTTTGCTTTTATTTTTAACACAAAATTAGTCATCTGTTGGCGCACAAAGGCAATTTGAGATTTTTTTGAATTTGTTCCATTGAATTTCAATTTAGAAGCAAAAAAAAAAAAGGGCAACCACTTGTTGGGCAAGACAAAAGTTCAGACATTCCTTTCATCTAATTGTTTATTATTTGTCTCTTAGTGCGGCGCTCTAACAAACCCCCCCCCAAAAGTTCTTAAGCTCCGAAGGCCAAGAGAAAAAAAAGGTGACAGTGAAATATTTCACAATATATTCTACAGATAAAACAACACATATGAATATATAGGTAAATTTAAGACATATAATACGTGTATTCTACCATATTTCATAAAGTCCATGAGCTAATTTATGTGTACGTCGGCATCGTTTGGTAGTTTTTCTCAGATGTTCGCTGTGTTATGTTGTTGATTTATTGGGAACAGCCAGTAAAGCGATTTAATTAGCGACATTTAAAATGTAGGTTAAGCTTTATCTTTCAGTTTTTTTTTTTTTCTATGCGGTAATTTATTTAGTTTGTTATGCCATGTGTTGACACTTCAAAATAGGTCCACTTCACGATTGATTGACGGCCTATTCAAATTAACGTTTAGGGATTTAAATGTCGAGCAAAAAATTACCAATTGTGCACGTAAATCAATGGGCGAAATTATTGTGGCTTGTTTTAAATTCCGCCAACGTTTTATTTTTTGTTTGGCCATATTTTTGGTTGTGTTCAACAATTGGCTGCACATTTTTATGTCAAAATTTCTTGTCACCTGATGAGCGAAATGCGTGGGAAATGCATTAAATATGTTGCAATTTTTGTGACAGACATCCCAACAACTGTCAAAAATTGTCATTTTGGATGTGACAGAAAGAAGTCTGGCCACAAATTGGCCGGCCATTGTGCCGGTGTGGTCGAAATGATTGATGCGCTTTTAAACAAAATCCGTATCTTTACGGTAAAGAGTGAGTTCAATGATTTTTCTATCTATTCTGAATGTTAGTTCAACTAAATAAGATAATAAAAATAATAATACACGGATATTGTATATCCAGATTAACTTTTTATACTCGCTCACGAAGTGAAACTAGTATATTGGGTTTGGAATCTGACAACTTTACATGTCAAAATTTTTGTCGATTTTGGGATGATTTTTGACCAAAAATTTTACCCTCTCAAAATCACTTTTAATGTTGTTTTTTATGCTATTTGTGGCAAATAAAATCGATTAAAACTATAAATTCGCAATTCTAAATTTTGAAAAAATTTTTTTTCCAAAATTCACAAGGGGGAGTACATGCTTTTTTGACCAAAAAATTCAAAAAAATTGTATTATCGAAAATGAATAAATTTTGAATGTGGAGTCAATATATAGGACAAATCATGATCAAAATGCCATCAAGCGTGAAAATCGGTTCACTTTTGACCATTTTATGGGGGTTTGATATATGGGAGCTATGGAATCTGACAACTTTACATGTCAAAATTTTTGTCGATTTTGGGATGATTTTTGACCAAAAATTTGACCCCCCAAAATCACTTTAACTGTTGTTTTTTATGCTAATTGTGACAAATAAAATCGATTAAAACTATAAATTCCCAATTCTAAATTTTGAAAAAATTTTTTTTTCCAAAATTCACAAGGGGGGAGTACATGCTTTTTTGACCAAAAAATTCCAAAAAAATTGTATTATCGAAAATGAATACATTTTGAATGTGGAGTCAATATATAGGACAAATCATGATCAAAATGCCATCAAACGTAAAAATCGGTTTACTTTTGACAAAGTTATGGGGATTTGATATGTGGGAGCTATGGAATCTTTTATTTAAGAACGTGAAGGAGTATAGCATCGCCCGACTGCAATGTTCTTGTTTTTTATTAACATTCTATTCTACTCACTTTGATATACCGCATACTTTAAAGTGTAGCGCGCTAAACACTGAGATAAAATGCAATTTTTGTTTGTATCCAATCCACGCATAGCCAGACATATATGTAAATGAGCTGTAACAAATTGTTTCCTTTAAACTGAACAATTTAATTTTATTGTGTGCAGTTATTAAACGAAATTTAAACTTACCTATATATAAGAAAATGTGTCCATTCAATATTAAATATTTATAGCAATCCATTTGCTTTTATGCAATTATTGCAATATAATCGCAATTATAAAACCGCATACGAAACGCATCACAGAAATGCACTAACAAATTGTGGCAAATAGTGTGATTAAAATGAAAATTTGTTAAATTAAATCACATATATAATTAGTATTCAGCGCATGGTAAAAACAAAAGATAATGTGTTGAATTATTGATAAATCCGAACAAAAGCAATTAACGAGACATTAATATTCCGAGAAGGCCTATCAGTTCGATAAAATGGGCAGGTCATCATATAGAAACCATATTGCCCAGATATAAATACAAATATAAACGAATTAAACTGACAACTGCGAATGGGGTGGAAAATCAGACATGAAAAATGAAGCAAAACATTTTCAAGTTCATTCTTTTTTTTCCAAATACGTAATAAAAATAGAAATTGAAAAGGTCAGTGGAAGACGGGGGGACGACAATGCTGCGAGCTTGGCACTCCCATCACATATATATATATGTGTGTGTGTGTGTGTGTGAGTGTGTGTGAGAATGTAAGTGCCCTGGGAGCAACTGAAATTGAATTCAAATTCGAGAACGTGCTGACTTTGGTGTGGTAAGCAGTTGAGAGACTAAATGTCCTGACCAGCAGAAGGACACAGAACTCTGTGAACAGCCGCAATTGGGATTTACACTGCACATGCACACATTTACACACATTCACACACACACACACACACATACAATATGTCTCAGTTGCACTGCGGTTAAAAAAAAAAAAGAAAAATACACACAACTTATTTCATGCCACAATGCAATGGCAACAAGGGAATAAAACTGACAGACAGACTGACTGACAGACAGACAGACAGTCAACGACACACACAGCATCTAGAGAAAAAAAGAAGAAGAAGTCAAAAAGAAATTGCCGACCAAGACTAATAGGCAAGCAAAACAAATAAACAGCCCACTCACTCAATAAACTCATCGTTTTGGCCAACAGACGACGTTTTAAAGATGATGATGATGATGCTGATGATGATTAGTATTAATAATGACGATATATTTGGCATAGCCAATGAACTGCACTGGGCCCAGGTCAATGAAATAAAAATAAAAGCAAACAAAATTCTTGTGCAAAGACCAGACTAAATGATATACTATGTACGTATAGAGAGGAAATCTGTCTAAAAACTCATAAATATACTTGTATATATAGATATATATATATATAGATGGGGGGAAAAATGCATTTGCTTTTTAGTTTTATTGGCTGCTCATGACCTGCGGCAATAAAAATTTATGGTTGCCTGTGACTGGGCTGGGCTGGGCTGGGCGCACTTGTAAATTATCTATGCGCAGCCAAATTGGCAACATGTTGCCAATGCACAGTCATGAAATGTTGCTGCAACATTCAAGCGATTTGTTGTCTGCTGCCGCGCTGACAGATGCGGCTGCGTCCAATCTCAACAAGACGAAGCGTTGGCCATATGGAAAAATATATTTTCAAAGAGATTGCCAAATACTGATTAGCTGAAAGCGGCGCACGACTCGAAAAAAAAAAACAAAAAAAATAGCAGCGACTGCCATTTGAAATTGATTAGAGCAGCGAGCATCAACTGTGGACAACTGTAGGCAAGCGGCAAGCGGAACGCAGTCTCGCATTATGACAGCGACTGCAGATAAGCGATAGCGATAGCGTCACAGCCCATTAGAGCAACCTACATCTCCTGCTCCTGGCTAGATCGGCGTCTGATTTGTGTGCTCCCCGCTTTGCGGGCTACTTTCACAAGTGAACGCCAACACACACACATACAGATACAATAAACTGCAGTGCGGAAATCAGCGTTGAATTGTTGCCATTTTCAATTGGTGTAGTTGGCATTTGGTTGCTTTGCTCACCTTCAAGCGTTGCAATTCGAGCTGCTGTTGCAAGAGATGCTTATCAGTTGCATTCGAGCTACAGCTACAGTAGCAGCAGCATTAGCAGTAATGCTACCTTCTGTCAATGTTGCGCATGCGCCCTTGTTCTTCACATTAACTGTAAAAAATAGTAACAAAAATACAGATTCAAATTTATTTTTAGTCTTAAAACATTCTTCAAATTATGTAGTATTAATAATAACTTATTTTTTTTAAATAATTTTTCTGTATGCTGTTTTATGCATTTTTGTATAGAGCATTCGACAGCCGATTTGAGCTTGATTTTAACGCCGCTTACACTTTTAAAAACACGCCTTTGTTCTGCTCACCTTGTAGCAGAGATAACTGACTTTGACTGACTTCCTGCCACGAGTTGGCTAAGGCATCTCTGGGCCAAAAGTAGCTGTTGATATTTGCACTTGTTATGATTATGAAATGGGGAAACTTGACCCAACCGACAAGGCAACAGGCATTTTGTTAGCCCGGCCCAGCTCAACTTAATGCAACGTAATCACATCGTCGTCATCATCTTGATTGTACATATTTATTATTGTAAGTGTTTGCTTTTGTGTTTGCTTTGACAAAATAATAATAAACTGCTGAGAATGCATACAATTGCGCGGGGCTAATGAGACAGGTCGCTGACGGAAGCGATGCTCATCGTGCCCAGACCCAGACCCAGAGCTGGGCATGGAGATGTAGATGGAGTCATCGTGGTCGATTCTCAAGTTCATTGTTGTTGTTGTCAAAGCTTAACCTGTTGTTGTTGTTGCTGTTGTTGTTACTTGAGAGGCAACTGCAACTGCAACTTTATCATTATAAAGACATTAGGTATTCAAAACATTTCCTGAGGATGCTATCTCTCTCTCTCTCCCTTTCTCTAGCTCTGACAGTCTTTCTCTTTTACCTTCGAGTTGGTCTCACTGCTCATTAATTCAATTGCATTGCATTTTCGTGGAAATTGCCGGCTGTGTTGTGTCTTGGGTAAATTTACATTTCAGTTGAGCGAGTGGCAGACGAACATGCTGCAGTCTTCGAGCTGTTCTCAAGGCGCAGCTAATTGCTTTTGCCGTAGCCAATGAAATATGCAACAGGGTTGCAAGGCAAAACAGGCACACACACACACGCACACAACTCAGGCGGCAATCAAATTTAATCAATTTAATCAAGTAGAAGACAGAGGCAAACAGACACACGCAAACAGGTGCTGGCATTGTGGCACACGCGGCGTATGCGCAATGTGGCAGCTGCTTATGGCGCCTCGTGTTAATTTTAACACGTTACGCACGTAAAACGCACAAGCGATGCTAAAAATACATATCATGTATATGTATACAATAAATGTACTTTTATATAGCTGCCATAATATCGAGTAACAAACGCCGCCAACAACAACAAAAAAACAAACAAGCACACATACACACACACTAACACACTAACACACTAACAAAAGAAACGCACACAGACATTTGATACACACGCATAACTAAAGCAGAAAACTTGACTAGAAATTGTGTACCTCGAACAGTGGAGCAGGAGAGAGTTGGATCTGGGTCTGGGTCTGGGCTACATAATAAAGCAGCCATAAAGCAGCAGCAAAACGTGCGAATAACACGTACAAATGAACAGTTCTAGGGACACAATACGGCAAACAGGGCTAAGCTAGTTGGTAATAGGAACTATTGTGTGCCAAAAATCAAATTCGCCTCGATTTCACCAACCAATATTCTTACTAAATAGAATTATTATAAATAAGAAAAAATATAATATAAATCTAATTAGTAAAAAAAATTAAACAATATCTAAAATATTTTTGTGCCTTATTCCTTTAAGCATTAGAGTAGTTTTCGTTTAAATCAATTGTTTGAATTTATTCACATAATTTTAAGCACTTTATTATGTCTGTCCGTCATCAGTCAGCTTCTGATCCAATTCATCTTAACTGTACGAAATTTAGGCGAAAGGGTTTTCTCGCCGCCCAATTGATTAGTTGAGTAAAGCCGGTCTTTTGGGCCAAACAACAATTTGTATTTCCCAAGCGAAAGGCAGAAAGTCAATGGCAAATTCTTATGCTAAACACGCGCGTGTCTGGCGAGCGATTTGTTGGCGTTTTTCTGCTTCTGCTTTTGCTGCTGCTGCTGCTGCCTCTTCCTCTTCATACATACTACATAATGCCTGCATGCATTAAAAAGCATACAAAATAATAAAAATACATGCACATAAATAACACGAGGCAGCTGGCAAAAAAAAAAAGAAAAGAAAAGAGCAATGAAAAGAAAAGAAAGGCAAACACAAAACCAACACAAGCTAAATAAAAATCAAATAAACCAAAAAGGCAACAACACAGCTGAAGAAACTTTAGGATCGCATCGGCATTTCTTTTTCCGCTGTCAAAGTCAACGCGAGCTAACAAAGGGCGCTCACAAAACGTAAAACGAAAGTAAAGCAAAAAAATAACCGAGTAAAGTAAAATTCAGACACGCGTCACAATTCTTAAGCCATCGAAAGACGTGAACTTGAATTGATTTGGTTAGATACTTTTCCTTGCACACACACACACTTACACACACACACACACAAATGCTCGTATAGGACATAATGTGTGCCGCTACGCCCTTTGAGTACAGTAAAAACGACGTCATAATTATAACGAGCCAGCAATTTGTATCGCTGTTCACTGACAACGGGGCGTATGGGCAACCAAAACAACAAACAACAAACAACATTTTTATGGCCAAACAACAGAGACAGAGCGGTAAATTTTAAAGTGTATTTCGAGAGAAAAAAGGTTAAATGCAACCGTAAAATGGCAAGCGTACAACATAGAGAGAAAGGAAGAGAGAGCGGGAGAGAGAGAGAGAAAGAGGAGCAGACTGGAGCGAGCTGTAAGTTGACAAGGGAATTGTGATAAGGGGCGAGGCAAGGTGGAGAAGTGCGGGTAGAAAAAGATTTATGAAAAATTGGCTTTTGTTTGGGCAAGCGGGTCACAAGCAAACAAGATAACATACACGCATGTATATTGTGTGTGTGTGTGTGTGTTCAAACCGAAATGAATATGTAAAGTTTATGACAAAGTCGAGTTTTCATTTTTGCAAGGGTAAAGGATATTAAATTCATTTTGAATATCAAAACAGCATCCAAATACAAATTAAATCGTTTTTCAGCCACTTGAAAAATTGTCAATAGTTAATTTATAATTCAAAATTTATATTGATAAGAAAAAACAATTGTTTTTTTTTTTAATTTATTCATAAACAAATAGGCTGGCAATATACGAACTTCTAGAAGAATTCTAGTGCCCTTTTCAATTATATGTTACTAAGATATGAGTCTTAAATTCATATCAAACTAACTACAGGGTACCTCGTAGTCTTTTAACAATATATTTATATATTTTTTTATTGCCAGTTTTATTTTTGTTTTTTGTGTGTGTGTGTGTGTGTGTGCGGTTGCTTGTTTCCACTTCCGTCGTTTGTATGTTTATTTTTTTGTGCGTCTGTTCCTAAAAAAACACTGCTAAAATAAATAAATGTAACTATGTGGCCTATACCACGCCTACTGGCCTTGCCACAAAAAAAAAAAAAATATCTGAAACTTGTGTCATAATTTTCAATTTATCTCAGCGGGCCGCAACCATTGACCACAAATAAACAAAATTGTAGCCGTCGGCGAACATGGGTTAAAATGACAACTAACAACAACAAAAAAATGATAAACCAACATATATGACTAAAAAAAAACAAAAAAAAAGAAAATTTAATCTGGAGCAACAAATCATTGGGCCAACTGAAAATGCGTCTAAACAATTTCAGAAATGTATTTGTTGTTGGCCTTTCATTTACGCCATTATTGCATATTTAGAATTTGGCTTTGGCTTTTAATGTGCTCCGCAGTCTTTATGACCCATGTAGAAATTGTATTTCTCATTGTTTATTGTTTATGTTTATGCATTTTAATGTTGCAACAACAGCGCGAGCATTGAAAACTTTTTGGCAAGTTAAGCAAAAGGCGGCGCTTGGCAGCTGCCTTTGCATCAACATCTGCATCAGCATCAGCATCAACATCAGCATCAGTATGTGCAGCTGCAACTTCTGCCCTGGCACAAAATCAAAGTCAAATTGTGTGTGAAATGCTTTCAGCTGTTGCCAAATCAAATAATCAACTAAAATATGTTGAAATCAATTTGCGGCACGAGAAGCAAAAGGACTATTAAAATAAACCAAAAGTAGAATGTGTACCAAAAGCTTGTGGCATAAAATGCTGAAGCGAATATCAAAAAAAATGAGCACTGCATAAAATTAGACAATAATTGGCCGCGATTTTGATGGGATTTATGGCAATTGTTAGCCAAGTGGCATAAATAATTATTTGTTATGCATTAGTTCACTAAAGCCTTTTAAAACTTTAAGGGCAAAGGACCACAACAGCTTGTGTCACAACTTTCAGTCAGGGCATCAAGTGCTCAAATCTTCAAAATACTTGGCTCAAATAACTTGAAAGACACAAATGACTGCAGTCGGGATACTTGCAAAAGTCGCGTGTAATCCAAACTCTTCAGCTTCAGCATGGACGGGAATCCTTTAGCATCAGGACTGCCTGTCGTTGCCCTTTCGCACCTGGCATTAAGGCGACGTGAGACGAAGTTCAACTCAAACTTGTTGAAAAATTGCAAAACGTTAATCAAAGTTAAGCGGCACGACGAAGGCAACGCCGACGTCAAAGTTAATTAAATTACAAAGTTATTTAATACTTTGGAATCGTTACCGCTAGCAGCAGGAGCAACCAGCAGCCAGCAGCCAGCAGATCCAGGACCAGAACCAGGGCCAGGACCTGCTGCGCTTTGAACTTTTGCACCCGACACCCTTTTAGCGACCCAAAAGGCCGAGCCGAGGTGTTGGTTGCGGCAATTGGATTCCCCTCGAAACGTGTGTCAGTTTTTAATGAAATGTAATTGAAATAAATTAAATTGCTCGCACTTGCATATTTGGATGCACGAGCTGCTACGAATTAAGTGAAATGAACTGGACACAAATTTACTATCCATATAAATCAAGTAGAAAATTCAAATTTTTTTATTCATAAAAAAGAGCTTGTTGGGCGCATCAATTGATTTCGATCAATATATTCATATTTATATGTATAAAGCACTCAGTACTTTCTGGCAAACCACTTTTAATTTCATTGATCTTAATTTTAAATTTTATTTGCATGTTTAGAAATAACAATTTATCCAGAATTTAAACTATATTCTTATGCTTAAGTGTAGAAAAAAGTAAAAACTAAATGGCAACTTAATTAGGGAATATTTTCTATGTCTTATACATATATGTATAAATATAAATATATAACAACATACTATTATATATTTGCACATAAGTATATATAAATTTTATGAAATATCATCCTCTTCAATCATAGCATTTAAGTTCGGCAGTAGCCAATCGTCCTCATCATCATCGCCATTAGCATTATGATTGTAGCTAAAATTATTATTTTCATTATAATTACCAATATCATGGTCATGATCATTGTCATTGTCATGATCATTATCATTATCATTTTCATTATCATTATCATTGTCCTTATCATTATCATTATCATTATCATTATCATTATCATTGTCATTATCATTATCATTGTCATTGTCATTGTCATTATCATTTTCATTATCATTATCATCATCATTATCACTGTCATCAATATGATCATTAAAATTATAATTATTTTTAACATTATCATTGTTATCATTATAATTATAATTATCGCTATCATTTTCATTATCATTATCCTTTTCCTAATCGTTATCATTATTATTTTCATCATTATTATTATCAACATATTCATCATCATAATCAACCTCATCTGTTTCACTGTCATTACCATGCAAATTCAAATCATTATCTTTATCCAATGCCGATTTAATAGGATTCTTTTGATACTTTGGCTTCCTTAAAAAGGGATTTCTTGATGCTACAAATGCAAGGACATTAGACAAAAAGGATTTTCGTAGTTTGTACTAAAGGCAATATTAACAGTTAGATGACTAACGCCCATATACTTGAAAACAACAATACTAGTGTGGCTTTTCGCTTTTCAAAAGCTACGTTAGGCGAGCGAGTGTCTTTGATATTGTCTTTGGCTATTGTGCCCCTTACCCCTAACATTTGGCGGCTCATCGAACTCATAGATATCCACATCAAAGACCTCATCGCGTGGCATTAATGCTTCCAAGTAGACAGGCTTCTGGGGCGCTTTCAAGGTGAGCACTATAAGACCCAAAAATTTGGTTGATTTATTTATTTATTTTAACCAGTCGATAAAGCGAATGTTAATGAAAATAAACACTTTCTTATACATATTCTAATTGGCTTAAAGCTTTAAAGAATTTTTATAATTCTATTTGTTGCTAATAACATCCAATATTATTGCCAGTCCGGCAAGCTTTAACCTACAGCGAATTTATGTAGTATTGAAAATAAATATTCTTAAATATATAATTATCTTGTTCAGGTAAAGTGAAAGAAATAATAATCATAATTAATATTTGATAGATAGAAATACAAAAAAAAAAGAAACCGCAATGGAAAAGGTGGAAATCACTGAACCTTTGCGGGGATGGAGTCCCTGCTCCCCCGTCCCTGCTAACAACTGATGGTGGTCTGTGATTTCCCGAGGGTATTCTGAAAGCCATGATTACATAAAAAGCAAGAAAGTGTTTCGAGTAGCGAACACGTGTCATGAGCTATTAAAGAGAAGGTGAGTCCATCGCAGACTCACCCATGAACTGTGTGTCGGTTTGTGGCTCGGTGAACAGCGACGTGGTTGGCATTGTGCGCAAATAGAATCCATTGAGTGCCTTCTGTGTGTTGAGCTGCAGCTCCGCCCGTCGTTCCCGCTCCAGGGCGTAGCTGCGATCGGTGACCATGTCCATCATGGTGTTCTTGTAGGTGTGCACGCCAGGGAAGGGCGGCATATATTTGGGTATATGCCGGCCACTGCGCGTGCCACGCTGCTGATTAATGTCCAGCTGTGGACTCTGGTGTGCGTCCTCGTCGCGTGCCTCAATGCGGGTAAAGTGCACCACCGCCGGCTGAACAGCTGCTCGAAAAATGCAGTAATCCCGCAAGTCGGTAACCGAAATGCCCAAGACGCCAAACGTGCGCTCCACATCAAAGTAACAGGCCGTCGAGCGACCCGCATGACTGGCGGCATTCGAAGTGGCCACCGCAATGTCGCGCAATTCTGCAAAGTGACCGGAGTTTGTCCAGCTGTCGTTGGTAAGCGGAAGTACTCACTGTAGCGCATCAAAATGATGAGGTTATCACGGACCAGCTGCTGATCCGTGTCGCAGTCCTTTTCCGTCAGCATTTGGTCCAACACTTTGGCCAGTATATTCTCGTACGGATCCATTGCGCGGAAATGCTGAAAATGAACTAAAAAATGTGATTAGTTTGACAAGCGCTTCAATGCTTGGCAGGGCTGTCAGTTGGTGTCAGTGTTGCAAGTAGTTTTGCAATCACTTTCAGACAACCATCCAATTAACTAGCCGCATTCGATGGGCAACCACCCAAAACTCAGCTGTTTGTCTAAGCTGTTAACATATTTGCATAATCTTTCCATAATGATGCACACAATCCACAATCAGCGACCGTTTCGCTCGTTGCGCCAATGCCAACAATTAGCCAGCGATTCGAGACGCTTCCCCGCCCAAAAACTAATTAAAATATTTGTTCTCGACGATCGCGACAAACTGCAAACTACTTAACTTTGGCACACACACGAACACACACACACACACACACGAACACGCACACACCTCACACAATGAATACGCTTAACGTATTCGTTTACGTTTAACGTTAACGTTTAACGTTTACGTATCTCGCATCGCTCTTAATGAGTTATGCAAATATTTGCTGCCGAATCAATTTTCCAGCAAACAAACAACTGCTGCAGCAGCATCATGTCAAGCGACAAGACATGATACGTTAAATATTTATCTTTCGAGAGCCACAGCATAAATACTCTTTTGAAAGTTTGAATAAAAGAAATTCCATCAATAAACTGAACGAATTGCATTCGAAAATATTTTTTGTTTTAAATACAAACATGAAAACAAGGCTTTTTGAAGTTTCGTTTGAAATTAGTTTAGGTCTCAAAAATTATTATTAAATATAATAATAATATCATAATTACTATTATGATAATGAAACATAACAATAACAATAAAGAAATGATGATAAAATGATTTAAATATATGAGTAAAATATTGGATTTTGTTATTATTGAAACGTTTAAGTAAATTCTTTGTTTGGGAATAGTTGGATTATTATATAGTATATAATCTAACCTATATATAATATACTGAACAACTTATATGACTTTTGGCTAAGATGACGTCACACCACATTCCGATTCTCACCAAGTTCACACAAATTTACGTAAACAAAGTTGAATTGAAAAGTTTTAATAATAATAAAGAGTTTTTGATAGTTTGTTTTGCCTAGCAAAGCTCGAGACAAAGTGCTGATACCCTTAACAGTTAGGGCCATAAAAACAAACAAGTCAGCTTGTTAAGTCCGTAGCAGCTAGGAGAATGTGCGAGTATTGTGCTTAATGACAAATTTCCACAAGCCGCGCACAAAAACACATTCAAAGCGGTCGCTGGTCGAGGGGAGAAGTCGGGTGGGCGGGAGCACAGACAGCGCAATGCATCATAAAAGTCGCATACATAGTTGTTGTTGCGTTTGCTGTTGTTGTTGTTGCTGTAGCAACTGGAGGCGGTAATCATTCAAGAGGCATAAAAAACAGCGACGAGGTTACTGTGTCAATTGAACTTCGCAGTGCCGCAGGGTCCGCGGCGAGGGGCACGCCGTGACGAGGGCAGCAACTACCGCAAAGCCTTTTAGATGCAGACGTCGAGATGCGAGTTTCGCATTAGTGACGCCCAACAGGCTGCCGCAATTGAACAAATTGCCCCCCGAAAACCTGCGCGCCCGCGCCCCACCATTCGTTGAGGTCGTGAATTGTGGGCGTGCGCGGCTGACATTTGTGCCGGCTGCCTATCGGGATGCAAGATCAGCAACGTTTAACTCTCAATCTGCTCCGATTCGCGGCGCGGCACAGGCGCAACTGCCGCAGCTGCCCCGCAGCTTGCAGCTTGTAGCTTGTATCTATGATAAAAATTAAATCATTTTGCCTCATGCAAATTTGCTTTGCTCTGTTTATGTTGGTGTGTGTGTGTGGCTACTGCACCCATTGTTGCATAAATTTCATTCATAATTAACAAGATGCGCAACTCGCGTTTCAAGTTGTTTGTTTAGTTAGAGCTGGCAAACAAAGTAATTGCCACAATTTGCTGTGTGGCAGCCACACAAATTGAGCTGTCTCTTCTGTCTTTGCTGTCTCGGCTCTGTGCCGAGCAGAGAACAGGCTAATTCAAGCGATTAATTTGATAAGCTGGCAGCTTAAGTCAGCAGTCTCAAAATCTCAAATGCCGAACGACAGCTAAACAAACCTGCAATAAATTGATTGAGCGGCAGATTACTCTGGAAGTTGCTTGCCCCCAGTCGATGTTGTCGATGTTGCCGCAACTGGTGCAAATTGCTCCAACAAATTGTACCAGTTTGGCCCCGTTTGCAGATAAATCTATTGAGATGCCAATTGGCTGCTTGTCTCTTGGGGACCGTTAGGCCCACGCAGTTGGCCAGATCTGTGGCACGATCTGTTAACTGCATTGTGGAGAAGGGCAGGCCGCAGCATTGGCTCAGCTTAGACAGCCTAATACCGGAACTGCAGACGGCTTCAACTGCTACAAGTCAATCGCAACTGACTTTGATATCTTGCAGATCCAACAGGTCTTCGATTAACAAAGTTGATGAACATTTTAATGCAGGTGTTTGAACTTCGACTGAACGGAACGTGCCAAAAAGTGCACGAATTCTAAGAACCAGCTTTCTTTTTATCTTCTTCTTCTTCGTAGTTTTTCTCTAGAACTGACCTTCATTTAATCTATGATTGTTAAGTATCTTTATTCTTTTTTTTCCTATCTATCTGTCGCCCTGTTTGCACGTCTTTAGTTTTCTTTCACCCGATTTTGATCGTTCTACGTGAGTATCTCTTTTTTCTCTATGAATCTAGCTTTTTCTAAATTTTCTCTAATTCCGAAATTCCTGTTCTGCCTTGTCTCACTCTACACTGCGCTTACTTAAATCTCTTTATGCAGCCCTACTTCAAATTTATGAAAATCGCATAGAAAGGCGCTCATCTTCGTTTTTTTTGTATATATACATACATATATATCAAGCTACGAAAAACTCTTCTGTCTTCTCTATAACATAAATTTTGCAAATGGTAATCCGTTTTGATTCCCATGAACACTTCAGGAAATGCAAAAATCCATTTGGGGCTATTGAAGACAACAAATCAAAATGCAATGCTTGCAATTTGTTAATGCCATAACCGAATGCAGTTGAAACGTCTGCAAAATGTGCCCCCAAAAATAAAAATAAAAATAACAACAACAACAATAACAACAACAACTAGTGAATGATCCAAAGTCCATTTGGAATGGGGATCTCGCAAACCACACAGACACATGCAGACGGACAGACGGGCTGGACGGACTTGAAGCGAGTACAGTCAAACGGCAGCCACTTGAAAATGTCACTGATTGTGACATGGACATTGGCCTGCCCCACTGGCCCCCTTTCGTGCCTACCACTGTTGGCAGCATCTGAAATTTCTTTCGTAATTTGCGTCTGCATTTTCCAACTGTTGTTTTAGCTGCTGCTGCTGCTCCTTCTTCTTCTGCCTGCATGCTTATTTGCCTTTGTTGCTGGTTCTACGCTCCCCCCTTCGACTACATCAGCCTTTTATCGTTCCTTTACATTCTGTTTGACTGTATGTGTGTGTGTGTGTGTGTGTGTGTGTGTGTGTGTGTGTGTGTGTTTATTTGCCATGCAATACGATTGTAGATGGTTGTATATGATATATGGGATATGTGAAACCTAAGTTGCCCACACTATTGTTGTTATTTTTCCTCTTCTTATTCACCTACATCTTCATTTGAGGTTTGTTTTGCTTGCGCAGTGAAATTTCTGTTTTGCCTTTGCAAGTAAAATTCATAATTATTTTGTTTTTTTTCTTTTTTTCTTTTTTGAGCACAAATTTTGCATTTCGGAACATTTTGTTCCGTATTGCTGTTGACATTCATAAAGTATCGGGCCACATAAATCGAGTATTTGCTGAATACCTAAAAAAGAAACACAAAGCAAAAAAAAAAAAAAAATAAATAAATAAAAATGAAAAAAAATATCTTTGCATAAATTTGCGGGCAACTTGGAAAGTTGATTTGAATTTAAATTTCAATCGAATATTTTGCTTCGGCCCGCATTCGCATTGTTTTTTTGTTTGTTCGATTCATATTCCGTTCGGTGGCATCCAAACCAAATTGAATTAATAAATGTGCTCTTAAGTCAGTCAGTGGTTCGCACCACTCCCTGGGGACCTGTCTGCCATTTCACCAATATTTCGAATTTCGTTTAATTTTGCGTGTCCTCGGTTTAATTGCCATTTTGCATACACACATGAAAAACATTATTAAAGTAGTTAACAAAAAAAAAAACGTAACCCAATTGATAAATTATTGAATTTAATATGACATAATTGGCCTTTTTACTCTTGGCAGTCAAAAAAATTTCAATTAATGCCCCCCATTTAAGAGCAGCACTCCCAATTTCAGGCAATTAAAACTAATCAAAAAACTTGTGGGCGTTGCCACCTGAACCATTAACGGGGCGTGCCCGCTCATGACACGCGACATATTCGGCGCTAAATGGAAAGTCTGAAAGATCCGAAAAACAATTGTCGCCTAATGCGGCGTCTGTCTGTATCCATAATTGAGACAAAGTTTTCGCAAAAAAATATCTTCAATTCGATTTGCATAAATGTGCCACCAAAGCAGCCCCAATAACAAATAACAGCGGACAAACTTTGCTGCAACGAAATGGTTAGCGGCAAGTTGTGCAAAACTTTGTTGTAAATGTTGCAACAACAAAAAACGCACAGAGTGCAAGAGCCGCAAGTAATACCTATAGAGAGGCAAGTTAAGACAACCAACACAGTGGTTTCGATATTAGTTTATTGAAAAAGTAAACCAAAATCGAATATTTCTATCAGATATTTCATATTCTTAATCATTCGTTAACTGAAATTCGCGATTTATTTATAGATATTTATATTGTATATTCACAGAAGATTTGTTTTATAGCAATTTCTTCTTGAATCAAATTTCTTGGAAATAATAATTTTGCTAGCCGTATTTTGACAGATGTTGCGCTTCAATTCGATAGTTTTTTGCGAGCATTAGTCATATATGTTTCAACCCACTGTAACTGAACTATTTTTAGCCAATGCAAACACACAAGCAAAAAACATTATCCAGAAAAATTCTTAAGCCGCTTACATTGTGTATATACACAGTAACTTTTTTCTATTTCTTTCTTTGCCTTTTAGTATAGTTGGAAACATTTACCTTCTCAGCCAAGGAATCAGTTAAAGTTGTACACTTGCAGCTGATGCTTGAATTTAAGCTAAAGCTATACTTGTTATATATGCTACAAACTGAATATAATGACGTTCATTTTATGGCTTTGAGTTAGCTGCGAAAATAAGCTTATTTTTGCTGTTACTGTTTCTGTCGCTGTTGCTGTTATTTTGCACATTTTGACAGCTTGACAGTGCGCGCCTTTTGTTGTCCAATTGGACATGGCTTCGCAGTTACAGCGGTCTTCGCGGCATTAACAGTGGTTACAGTGGTTACAGCGGTTGACCAACTGCAGCTCAGCGGGCTTCTCTGATTGCTAACAGTATTTATTACGCAATTTTCGAATGTTGTTATTCGCAATTGTCATTAACCATTAAGCGATCAGCTGGCAAAAAGTCGTGCAGCATTTGAAAATGTGCCAGTTGACACCGATTTTCGGAATTGGTTTCGGTAATTGACATTTGTAATGAGGTCTACACTGACCGAAATGCTAAAAGATGTTTTTTGTATTTAGATACTACTACTATAACACTAACAAACTAATTGATAAATTGCCGCAAACCGATTTTAATCCATATTTATTTCTTCTCTTTCAGCTAAACCCATTCTGATATTATCGTCTTGCACATGCAAAAGGTAATTCGAATAAAAAGCAATTTAATAAATGCTATTACTTAAATTAAATTTTAAACAAATCATTGATGATGCGATGATATTGCTTATAGAACCTCATTTCACAGAGTGCATCAAAGTGTGTGCGTAGAATGCCAGCGCTTTCGTTATTTCAAATAAATATTTGTGGAAAGCTGCACGGCTTGCTTTATGCAAAATTCCTGCAGCTAAGCCAGAGCCATTTGCTGGAGTACCTCCGCCCCCTCGCACACAGCCCCTGCTGCCCCCTTCCCCCCTTGCAACCGTACCTCTAGAATCCGGATCTTTGGTTTGCTTTGCCTTGGTTTGGTCCGCCAATCAATATTTACCGCACACATTTAGCGCTATGCGAGTCGGCGATTTACGTTTTCATCTTTCGCTTTTTACGCTTTTTACAGTTTTCCATTTTCATTTGCACTTATTTATATTTATTTTCGTCGGCTTTTTGCCTGCGACACTGGCCACAATTATTTATGTTTATTTTTAACACTATCGTCACGTGCATATTTTAAGCGCCGGCGTTCGTTGACAAAAATTGCATTTGCCTATCGAAGTCACCGCAACCGCAACAATAACAATAAAAAAATAGAGAGAGAGGAAAGGGTATGCAGTTACCGATAAGGCTGAACCATTACCAAAAGTGGTCACAACAGCCCAGCCCAACCATATATGTAATTCTAAATGAAGTCCTCGGCTGTGAACAATATAAACAAACATTTTTCCAATATTAAATAATTTGATTGATAGTGATTGAGTGTAGATAAAATACATTTTCACTGATCTGAAAAACAGCACATTTATATAGTTCAAACTGGCATGCCCATTTCGAAGCGCTTTCGGCTTACAGGGTAAAGAAACACATTTAATATTCATTTACATTCGTATGACAATTGCATTTATCGGTCGCGGTATGCGGTGCACGTTGCGTATGCGTAATAATTGCCAGTATTACCATTGTGGCTTTAAATTTCAACAACGATAGCCACAACAGTTTGTTGAATGCCACACAAATATTTACCCAAGCGAGCAGCTATCAAATATTTATACAATTTGCGACATTCAATGTTGAAAATACATCTGAACATGCATCTACACAAATGCATACACACACATCAATATTTAACAGCTACTTGAATATTGTAAGAGAGCTCTAGCTGAAATTTTCATGTGGCTAACACACCTGGTTGATAACACATCGATTCAGTTACATGCATATGCATATATATTTATATAAACTTGATTTCACTATAGCTTAAATTTTCACGTGGCCATTTCGCATGCTTGATAACAGATATAGTTTTCAACAAAAAATGATTCAGCTCGCACACACACACACACACACACAGCCACCCACTCGGATTCATCATAAGGCAAATCGTATTAGTCACGTCTTATTTTACTGATTTTCATTTAAAAAAAATTATATATATATTTTTTTTTCTTAATTTGCATGCAATTTACTGTCAAGTTTTTTGATTATCTGTTTTACCAAACTTGTCGCCCAAAGCGGCATTTTGATTGCTTTGGGTTTAGATTTAGAATTTTAGTATTTTATGATTTGCGTTTGATTTGTGCGAAGCGCAGCAACTTTTAATGCTTGCCTTGACATTTAAATCGGCATATTTAAGCAAATGTATACACAATATATATATATATGTTAATATATTTCTGGCCCAAATAGGGCATTTGAGCGTAATCGACCACGCCCACACGAACACATGGCAGTTGGTCAATAAATTGACGCAGACTTTGCATAGCCGTTAAGTCAACAAATGTGGCTGGCGCAGCGCAAAGCAGCTGCCGCTATGCAGGATAAACACCGGCAACAGCCAGGACTATAAATTACAGCTAAACGGAAATAATTTTCATGCATGAAAAAAAAAAAAAGAAAACAAACTGGCAAATGCAAATGGAAATCAAACTGAAAAATGTTTGTTCGTTCTGTGTTGATGTTTATGTTTGCGTCTGGCAAGCGGATTTTCAACATGTTGGCAAACAGTTTGACGGCATGATTGACTATGGAGTGCCACAGCCTCAAGGATTGAAGCGCAAATCCTTGCCATGAATCATCAGCTCTATGAACACTGGCTTCGCAAAATGTTTGTCATTACGATAGTCGCCGGCCAAATAAGAATTTTACACAATGGAATGCAAAACGCTCGGTCTGAATGGCCAACACAGTGATATTTCTGGCTATTTGTTTGGCTTCTTCCTCTGGATCTTGGGTCACACAAACAAGATAAAACTTTTGATTTATTGTTGACATGAACAACAGACATGGCAAAATGGTAAAATGGGAACAGGACCGGACCGGAGCACGTCGTCGAGCGGCAATAAGCAAAAATGCGTTTGTCCACCTACACATGAAAGCGTGACGAGCGGAAGGAGAAGAAGAAGCTGGCAAGGATGCTGCATTTAAGGCAAATTGCCCAGTACCATGGCTAACAGTGAGAGCGTCTGGTCAGCTGTGTGTAAAAAATGAAGAGTGTCAACTTTGTCACAGACACGCGCCAAAAACTTTGTGTGTTGGCCCAAACGGCGAACATACCAAAATTTAAAGCCTGGTCGGTTCTAGCGCTTGCCAAATAGCTGCCCGTCTCGGCAATTTTCCCCAACCGAAGAAAATGTGAAAGTCAACTTAACTGCGTGTTTGCCTGTTTTAATTTGCGCAAATATTTGCGCATAATTTAAAAGCAGTATCGGTTTTTTTTCTGTTTCTGTTTCTGTTTCTGTTTTTTTGTTTTTTAAGCGTTGCAAATAATTAATAGAAAATATTTCCACAATTCAAGTGACATTTTGATGTCAATGCAAACAAAAAATAATAATATCTGGTCAAAACTGAGAAAAATCAGTTATCTTCGGTTGGCCGAAGATTAAATACCCTAGAGACTTTACATTTAAATTTTAACTCATATATATTGATTACTGATCAAGAATATATATGTACATACCCAAGAATCTCAAAGACATCTTTCATGCGTTACACATTGCATGACAATATTGAAATACCCTAAGCAAGTGTATAAATAAAAACTGTAATTGAAACGAAGATCGAGGCATTTTGCCTGTTAACAGAATTTACATCATCGCAGCGCAGAACGAATGGAGATTAAAGAGGCTGGGGCGACGGATCGGCATAAATTCAAGTGTATGACATCACTTGAGAGCAAGAATTGTTGTTGCTTGGTGTCTGTTATTGTTATTTGAGGCCTGTATAGCTGTAGTTCGTGTTCGCGTTAGGCACTCTATACTATAGAGGCTGACGTCGTCGCTGGCGCCTGCGCCAGATACGCAAATCTATTTCGTCGATGACGCCGAGCTGACAATTTAAAATGCACACACAACCGAGCCGAGGAGGAGGAGGGGAAGCGGGGAAGCACTAAAGTCAGTCAGAGCGCATACTTGGGCGCTGAGTACGTGTTTTGAGTCAAAGTCAAAGCTAATGTGATTGTTGCAGCTGATATTGAGTCGAGCAGACTGATTACATCATACCTGGGATTACCGGGATTCGAATTAAACGAGGGGCAGGTAGTTTCTTTTTGTGGAGCGGAAATTGATTGATAACTGAAAAAGGTGATGAAGCAGGCATCAAATGACCCAAAAAAATAACAGACAATTGGCATACAAAGCGTTGATTTTGTGTGTGTGTGTGTGAAGAGCTAAAGTAAAGTTCCCAGAAAATGGGTTGGGCTTTATTTATATACACAAATGTATTCGCAAGATGAGTCAGTTAATGGCTTGTTTCTAAATAAATAAATATTTGATCTATAAACCGACACATCCTATTCAAGACAGCTGCAGGGTATTGCTTTAACTGGCTTTGCGCAACAACAAGAGAAATATATAGTAAGCGAGAGAGAGAGGGGAACGGAGAAAGGTAGTGCCAGCTATTTTCCCTGCCGGACTATGATTGTTAAAATTCATCGACTAAACTCATTAAACAACTTTTTTTTTTTAAAAACTCAACTGGAAATTAATTTAAAGTTGCGCACTCAACAAAAGCAAACAAATACAACTGCAGGCAAAACTTTCAATTCACTCGAATTCAATTAAAACTGCAGCCTCATGCTGCCTAGCTGCGTATGCGTGATGTTGCGCATACGACCCAAGGGCCGCAATGCGATCTGATCTGATAGTCGTCGCTATAAACTGAACTGTCAAAGGATTGTGACTATAGACAATGACATGCAACAGCCAAATGGAATGCACAGCATTAACAAAATGACTTTCATTTTTTCTTTTTTCCTGTGCGCAACTGTTGCAAACAAAATGCGAACAGAACATTGCCCAGATCTGATATAGTATTGAAGCCAACTGAAACAGTCAAGAGTCAACCACGTCACGACGACGCTCCAGGGGCAATGAGATTACCACACAAGCAAAAAAAAAAAATACAAAAGAGAAAAAAATACAAAAAGGAAAACCTGACAAAATGGGACAAACTCAGCTGGCAAAGCCATAGCCAAACGGCATATCCGATGCGAGATAGCGAGCGATGTAAGTAATACGTGCTCCCTTCCCTGGCCAGATAGCACCAGGTGAAGCATGTGAATGGTGGTGGCAAGCGACCAAGAAGAAGAGCACTGAAACTAAGCAGCCGAAGAGGTGAAGCTATCACGGCCCAAGTTAGCGTTGCAGTTGTGTGGAAAAGTGCGTTTAAATATGACTAAAAAAAACCAGCAGAAAGATAAAAGAAAAAGTGTTTTCGTTTTTCCAGCTCGACTGCCTTGTGAAGCGCTCAAAGTGCAGCTCTGTGTGAATAGCCGATTGACTTATCAAAGAGAATTCGAAAATAACACTTGGATTATATTATGACATCAAAATCAAATCAAATCAAGTGCATTTTGTTTTTTATGAGCATATAAGACAGGATGTGTCTCAGAGAATATACTCTCTATTTGCCATGTTGCTGCGATTTCTAAATCGTTTCAAGACTTGAAATGCAAAATTCCCTAAAAATTAGCAAATTTAGCTCTAATTGAGTACATTTCTGCTTACAAGGTGTCCCATTGTGCTTGTTTTCAATTGTTGTTGTTGGTTTTGTCTTTTTTTTTTGGTTTTTTTTGTGCAAAAATTGAGCTGTGGTTTCGATACGCCACAGATGGGATCAATAAAATGCGCATAAATTAATTAAGAGCGGAAATACAACTGCAAAATAGATGAGTTTATATTTGTATATGTATCTAAAGTGGAATATTTATAAAGTTAATAACATAACGTGTACATGATTGTTTAATGAAACCGCAAACTGGAATTTAGTTTAACATTTCTTGCCGGCATTTATGTTAATTAACTGCTATCGCGCATTTGGAACTTCAATTAATGGCGTGCAGCTTAATTAACTATACCCAAAAAAAACGAGTTAGTTTCTGAGGAATCGATTGGAGCGCCGCTTGTGGGAGCAAAAGTTATCAAAAAATGAAGTATACGAACTTCTTTTTGTTTCTTATCTTTTTTTCAATTTGTGTTTACGTTTCTTCATTTGTCTGCATATGTTTTTTGTTTTTGTGGTTTGCTGTGACGCTGTAAGAATAATGTCGACAAATTTGTTTGTTTGCCATCAACCGGTTTGCAAAGCTTCCCAAAAATAAAAAACCTAATAATCCAAAAGCATTTCGTTGATTTATGAGGCAGCTGTGGGGCAGCATTGAACCCGCGTCAAGAGGTTAAGACCAAAAGATGCTGGTTTTCGCTTTCAATTGATTGGCCGATTGATTGATCGATTGATTGACTGACTGACTAGTTGAGTGAGCGAAGAGTGATGTGTGGGCGCTTATCTCAATTAAGAAAACACTCATCTCAGCTTCCTAATTTCGTTGAGTGCTGATTGAATGATCAACAAAAAAAAATATGTTTACATTTATTAGTATTTTGTAAATACCATGGCTAGCATAATTTGCCGACATTTATAAAGTCATCAAAACTGAAGATCAGCAACAGATTTATGGGTTTCTTGAACCACGTTTGCTCAAGGTTTATTCAAATTTGAACAATTTTCCAAAACATAACCAACTACTTATTTTGTGTCTAAACACGCCCATAACTCATTTATCAATAAATAAAACAGCAACTTTTTTGGTAATTTCTCAACTTCATTTAAACGTGCGCATTTTAAATTAACAAAATTCCGCCAAAGTTCTGCGTTCTTCGCTTTTAATTTCGATCTTGGGTTTTATGCGCACAAGGTTATAAAACTAAAATGTGAGGATAAAGGCGAACATATATCATTTGAATGCCCTGTAAAAGTTGAAACAGGGATGCTAGCTTGATGGGCTAAAAATATGTGATCACATATGAAAAACATACTTTAATTTCGTTGATAAAATGTGTGTTCTTTTATATATATATATAATAATATGTTTTATGTGAGAGCAATCAGTTTTGCAGAGTATATCAGCGTTATGCATACCCGCTAGCCGCCTTGTATTTATGTTGCTCGTAAAACTTAAAGTTTCATAAGCCTTTTGGGCCTGTTGATTGATTTGTTTCGTGTGAGTTTTTGTCATTCGCTGGGGTCTCTTTACGATGTCGCTTCCCGGGAACTTGTTGAATTTGAAAATCAAATTAAAAACACATTTTCGTTGGCCCCAAAAACAAAGAAGAAGAGACCAGACCGCAAAGTGACTTCATCGCAGCTGCACATATGTATCTGATGATGAATGTAACGATATAAATGTCTCGATGCTGTAATACAAATTAATACCAGGCCGAGGGGACACGCCCAGCAAGTTCAAGATCAAGGTCAGCCTGGCACTCAGACAGTTGGGTATCTATGAATTGTCAACGAATGCCATTTGAATGTTGTCTCCCACTGAGAACTGCATTCAAAGGCGGCCATAAATCACTCAAACATCGCCCACTTCTGCTCATATGGGCCACAACAGTTTATTCGAGTGGATTTACGACTACTTGTGGGTGGCGTCTACTTATTGGCTCCTCCACACACACACACACACAGGCCTAGCTGGGTGAAGTGCCCCACAAAGCAGCACAGCGAGTATTCAAAACCAACAACAAACGAACAAACAAACAGACAAACAGACTGACAACAATTACAACTACTACAGCTCAACTGAGACGGAGGCCCATTGCCAATGTCGAGCGATGTTTCAGACGTCATCGTTGAGGAATTTGTCGTCGACGCTAACTGAGCTCTGCTCCAAGCGGCTGCGACAGTCGCAGTGTCTGCCAAAGCCGTCGAGCGAGTTGTGCGTGGCAATTTACTGGGGAAGGAGGAGGGGGGGATTTAGACCTGGGCCCGGCGGCACATTTAATTTATGTGTGCGTGTGCGTGTGCTATGCACAGGCATGAATTATTTTACAACAAAAATTATATATGATTAGCAGCAGAGAATGACGCGTTCGAAATGGCAATTCGAATGGCCAACAGCAGCGGCGCTTGTTGACGCCAACACAGCATTGAGTTGCCCACAGGCCAAAAGCAACAGTCGCAAATGGCTCAATTATGTGACACAATCACAGTCTCTAGTAGGCCATAATAAAAGAGCGAGTGCGCCAATAAAACTGAAAGAGCAGGAGAAAAAAGCAATTGCAAAGCATCAAAACGGCATTCGAAGCTCACATTTCAGCTTACAAGATTATCTATAATAATAACATTTATTCCTAATTATTGTATATGTTTATATAGCAAATATTTCAACCTTAGTCATCTTTATCTTTATCTTGGCATGTTTACCCCCGTGTATTCTCATATCAATATTTATTTATTTTGACTCAGCTTCTGGGCTAAGAGAATGAGCCATGATTCATGGAAGTTTCATATGTAAATGCCCAAATGCAGCAACGATTAATATTAAAAAACTTTATATTTAGTATTTGAAATGCTAAGTTTTAATTTTTGAATATTATTTAATAATATTATTATTAAAAAACCAGGGTTTTGTTGTTCATATATATTAAACACACTTTTCAAAATTTCCAATTAGCCTGATATATATATATTCTATCAGAAAAAAAACCAAAAACAAAACATTCGCCCCTTTTCAAATATTCAAATATTTCGATGTTTTAGGCAAGCTTTTAAAAAATTGTTTGTTGACCGACAAAAAATTTCAGGCGAGCGCCGCAAATTAATTTTGGAATTTGGGCTAAAGCCAAAAAGTATGCCGCAAAGAATGCATTTAGCAGCCTGAGCAACAAAATCATTCAAGAAGTTTTAACAAAAAGCCGAACTTGCCTAAAGCTCGAAATCACGGATGCCGGAATGGAGCTAATTGTGTGCGTCTGTGATTATTGGAGACGTTGCCACTACTTCAATCGCCCGACTGCTGACCGAATCCAGCTGCTCTCCGGCGGCGAGGGCAACAACAACAACAATGCCTATAAAAGAAAGACTGTGCGCCGCTTGCTATTGGAGCTGGACGCTGTAAGTGGCAACTATGTGCTGCGCGAACTGATGCAACAACAGGTGCTGCGTCAGTGGCTGCAGCATCAGCTCGGTGTGCAGCTGGTGTGGCTGGCATTGCGTCCGCCGGTCCGTTTTGGCATTGACCATAAGTGGGCCGAGATGCTGGCGCAAACTATTCGGCAGCACATCGAGCTGGAGCACCTAATGTGCTGGCTCTCGACGCTGGGTGGCGGCTATTCGGCGCTGGGTGATCAGTTCGAGCGTTGCGCCAAGACAGCGGGCCAAATCTCGCTGCAGCAGCTGACAATTGGCGTGCGTCTGGGCGATCCCAATTTACAGGCACGCTGCAAGCTCTACTACAGCATATCCCTAATACAGCGCGGCCAGCTGCGCCAGGCCAAGCACCTGATACGCGCCCAATATCGATACGCATGTGGCGATCAAAAAAAGCGGGACCAGCGACTGCAGCGCATGTGCGAAGGCATTTGGCAGCGACTGTGCTACGAGTACGGACTGCGCCAGGGGCGTCGTTTGGCGGGGGTCAGCGAATAACTTGTGATTTTTTAATATTCATGAATATGAATATGTTTGTATTGCATATTCCTTTTGTGACTGCTTGCGTTTAGGTTTAGGAATAAAATTAATTCAAAATATTTCGTGCCTATATGAAACTATCGCCTCTCTATGTGATTCTCATTTGCGAGAGTAGTAAAATAGTAGTGAATAAAAGAGAAGGCAAATTTAAAAGAAAGAGAACGCGAGAGGAAGATAAATTAAAAAGAGAAGCGAGCGAAAGAGAGAGAAAGAGATAGAGCAAATCGAGAACACTGGCGAATAAGCAAGAGATTTATAATTAATGTGTTCTCCATGGATAAATTTAGTTTCGCCAACGTCACGGGGTTTCAATGTTTATTGATTTTATCAGTTCATTGTTAGCCAATTTTAGTTTATTGCCAGCAACAATGACAGCATGCAATGAACTAACAATAGTCAATTTAATGCAGAACGTGAAAGCCATTTGCTATTTGGACAAAAGATTTAACTGTGTGTGTGTGTGTCACGCCCAATGGGCCAAGGCAAATTGCAAAATACAAATCAACAAATTGAAAATAGAATGCAGCAGCAGTAACAACAACAACAACAATAACAGTAGCTAGCCAATTTCTGAAAGTGTTAAGTGGAACGCCACACAAACAGACAGACAGACAAACAGCCAAATGAGCCAATTGCGCTGACAGAAAACAAGCGTTTGCCAAAGATATGAGCTCGTGTCAGTCGCGAATGCCTTTTGGTCAGTTAAGCGAGCGTCAAATTTGTTTATGAATGAAGCGTTAATAAATCACAGAAACCCATTCAAGAATCTCGCGCTAGCTCAATTTGTCTTTGCGTTGGCGTCGTCACATCCATCAGCGGAAACATTTGCCACTCTTGTGTTTTCATATTTCTTATTTCTTATTTTTTTGTAATTTGCATAAAATCAACATTTGCACAAATATATACAATATTTATGTTTTTTGTTTTGTTTTCTTCCTTTTTCAGCGTTTTATCATTAAAATTGCAATGTAAAAAGTTGTCAAGCGGTTCAACGAGTAAAGCAAGGAAAACTAAATTGCGAAAAACAGCAGGAATAGCAATCCCAACAACAACAACAACAACAGAAATAACAGTAACCACAACTGCAGCAGGGAATCGTTAACAAGGTGCAACATGAGCAACAGCCGCAGCCAAATGATGTTGAGCTGCCTAGTAATTACCTTAGGTTTATGTAAGTAAATTGCGCATACGCCGCGTTGTGCTGGCAACAGCGAATAATCTCATCTTCGCTGCAATTTACAATTTACAGTGGCCTGCACGGGCGAGGCACAGCTGCATATGAGCGCTTCCAGTGCTGGTGTCAGCTTTGCCAATGGGCTGCCGTCACCGCAACACGGAGGCGTGGCAAAAGCACACAATCGACGCATATATGCGATGTGCCCGCCGCAATTTCAACGCGTCGGCACCGATTGCTACTCACTGGTGCAGCAGCGCTCCAACTGGTTGGAGGCCCATTTCTTCTGCAAGGATAAGAACGCCAATCTGGCTGAGCCGACCAAGTACGCCGACCGCAAGCTGAGGGCCTATCTGCAGCGCGTGGATTCGCTATCGAGCGGTAAGAATCAGATGAATAACCTTAGATATAACAATAACAATTACGTATAATAGCACAAACTGAATCACTCGAATGATTATTATTAGAATAAAAACTTAATTTATTAATCATCATTTTGCATTCTGGTAGAACGCGATCCCATTTGGATTGGCGCCACCTACGATCATCTGAACAATATCTGGCAATGGGGCTTTGGTGGCCGCAATCTGACCTACGATGCTTTTAGCAAAATGGATCCGACGTACGTATTAAGGCCGTGTTCTATCAAACTTTTTAGTTTATTGAGGCTTATTGTGTCTTTTAATAATTAAGCAACAAATTTAGCTATTTGCAAATTATCTCCAACAGGAAATCCTTGGAAAATAATTGCGGCGTCTACGATCCGAATTTGAAGTACCGTTGGTCGGCCCGCTCCTGTGCGGACAAGTTGCGTTTCATATGCCAGCACAAGATGCCAAAAGTGAGCGAGGCGAATCGTTACAAAATCTACAATCGCTGGAATATCACCTATCCCAATGCGATGGCCAATGAGGTCGTACTGGAGGTCATCGATCGACGCGACAATAACCGCAGGTCAGCACAAAACAAAATCTATAACAAAATCATTTCACTCACCAGGCAGCTGAAAGATAAGAGAAGAACAATATGTTAAATAAGAATATTGCGATATTTTTATTTTTGGATTTTAAATTCTCTATTTGTGCAAAAATAATTTGTATTTATGTTGAATGTTTCTCAAGTCCGTGGTTGTGTGTTGAGGACTTCAGACCGAAGTCTCATTTTTCAAATCTTTCAATAGTGGTATCCACGGTATTTTCAGTTGTGAAGCTGCGCAATTCTAGCAACTTTTCATATACATTCCTCTTCTATTTTGTGTGATTTTAAAGTAATTACTTTGTAAACAATTCTACTCAATATTGTGATAACAATGTATTTGTAAAAAATATTCTTTTAATATTTAAATTTTTTTGTATTATCGTTGAATATTGAGATAAATAGAAACGCACCTTAGGCAGTGGCGTCTGTAGCCTGGGGACTAGCGCAGGGCGCCTCCTCTGGCTCCTGCTTGGCCGCGTCTTCGGCTGCCAGATACTCATCCCACTTGGACAGACGCTCCTGCGCCTCAACGGCAGATTCATCAATTCTGCAAAACGAATATATTCAGTTTATGCTTTCTTCTTGTTTCAATTTGCATTTTGACTCACTTGTATTTGGTTTTGCCATCCCAGTGATCAGCGCTGAGCTGGCGCTGTCCAAAGTAGCGACCCTGCATCATTTGTATAACTAAATCGGCTTCCTCTGGCGTGGACATGTTTATCTGTGCAATGCCCTCAGGATGGCGCTGCAATTAATTATAATTATTATTTAATTCAAATTTTAATAATATAATAATTAACGTCTTTTTTGGAACTCACATCATAGATGACCACTTTGCGCACCATGCCGCATTTGGTGCACTCCTCGCGCAAATTGTTTTGATACTCCAAAATGAGCTCCACTTCCTTCTCGAAGAGCTCCGGCGTAAAGAGATTTTTAATGATGACCGTTTTCTCGTGCTTTGAGCGCTCACCGCGCATTTTATCGGGCCGCCAGTCAAACAGTCTGTGTATTAAAACGATATTTAGCTAGTTTGTTTTTTTAAAGGGTATAAATTACTGTGTTTTACATACTTTTCCTTGATTTTCTGCAACTTTTCCTTATCCTTCTTCTTGCGCTTGGGTTTCAGCGCCGGATTATATTCGCCACGCATTTGAAATTGTGCACGCTGCACGCGTATCTTATGGCCACGCAGATTGTATTCATCCAATATCTCCAGAGCCAATTTTACAGATTCCACCTGCAAAAACAAAAAAATAAGGAATAATCAAATTAGTATTATTTATAGTAAAAGAACAGATTTTTTGGATATTTATAAAAATAAAAGATGTATTTGGATAAACATTTAAGCAAAAGCTAATTCCCGATATCATTTTGCAGATCTAATCGCCGTGTCAAGGCCGAGGGCAGCGCTGAGGAAATGATTATACCCAATCGTAGGCGGATGCCGGCCAATAATCGCACTACCCAAGGCGGTCGCCAGCATCCGACGCACCCGAATGATGTCAACTCTCCGCACCGGAAGCAGCAGCCACGTAACCGCAACCGGCAACGTCCGAGCACAACTCCGGCGCCCGGAGCACTGGTGGTCAGCAACGAGGTGGTACCATCGACAAGTGCCACCCAGCCAGGCAGGCGTCCAGGAAAGCAACAGATGAACGCCTACGATCGCAAGCTGCAGCGTGAGCGCGAGAAGGAGCTGCAGCGGCAGGCGCGCAGACGCGAGCGCAAAGAACGTAAGCGCCAGGAGAAAATGGAGCGACGTCGCAAGATGCTCGAGGAGCAGCGCAAATTGAAGGCAATTGAGGAGCAGCAACGAGAGCAACGGGAGCAGCAGGAGCAGCAGGAGCAGCAGCGTCAGCAACAACAGCAGAGGGAACGGGAACAGCAGCACGAGCCGCAAAGCGAGGTGGATGCTTTGCGTGAGCGCGCCATGGAAGATCATCAGAAACAGGAGCGCGAGCGGCAGGAGCGACTGGAAAAGGAGCAGAAAGAGCGACTCGAGCAGATGGAGAAGCTGCAGGACAAGCAGGCGAAAGAGCGACTCAAACAGGAGAAGGATCGCGAACTGGAGCGCATAAAGCAACAGCACGTGGATGCGGAACGCCAACGGATCGTCGACGATGAAGCGCTGCGCTTGCGAGAGAAGCGACTTCAGATGCAGCGAGAGCGCGAAGCGGCCGAGAAACGGGAGCGCGAGGAGCTGCTGAGAAAACAGAAGGCGGAACAGGAGGAGGCCGATCGCAGATATGCCGAGGAGCGTCTTGCGGAGGAGAAGCGATTGCGCGAGGAGCATGAAAAGCGAGTTCAGGAGGCCAAAACGGAGCAGGAGCGCCAATTGCAGGAGGCGCACGAGGCGCAGCGACGCAAGCAGAAGGCCATAGAGGAGGAGCTAAAGGAGCTGGAGCGCCAGCGCCAGGAACAAATAGTACGCGAACAGCAGGAGGAGGAGAAGCGGTTGCATCTCCTTAGCCTGGAGGAGGCGCGTCGCATCGAGGAAAGCGAACTGAAGCGCCTCCACGAGGAAAACAAGCGTCGCGAGGAGCTGCAGCGAAAGCGCGAACAAGAGATTGCCCAGCGCGAGGAGGAGGCGCGCAAATTGGCCGAGGAGGAGGAGCGAGTGCGCCGGGAGCAACAGGAGGAGGAAAAGGCGCGCAACCGCCAACTGGAGGAGGATATGCGGCGCGCCGAAGAGGAGCGCAAGAAGCACGAAGAAGAGGAAAATGCCAAAGCCGCCGCAAAGGCGGCCGAGCAGAAAGAGAAATATGAGGCGGCCAAATTGATTGCCGATGCCGAGGTGGCCAACCAAATGAAGGAGAAGAAACTCAAATATGCCTCGCGAATTGCCCAACTCAATCCCGAGGCACAGAAACTGTTCATTGAGATGCGCAAACAGCGCAAACAGTTGCGCGAGAAGCAGCAAAAGGCCCAGGAGCAAAAGAAGCTAAAGCGGATACAGGAGGCCATCAGGCTAAACGATATGCAGTAAAGCGCACACCAACACACAAACACACAAACGCACACACACACACACACACACACACAGTCAACAACACTACTACAACAGAAAAGAGGACATATCGTAAACAACTTATTGGGAGTACAGAGTGTTTTCTATCTCTTTTTTTTTGATTATTTTTGATTTGTTTTTTATGCTGTTTTATGCTTTCGAGTTGGACGAAAAAGTATTATTTACAATAAAAGAAAACAAAAGTGAAATGGTTAACTGAAACAATATGAAGCACAACACAACATTTGCAAAAGTCGTGCACTTTTTTGAAAATATTCAAAACATAAAATATTTCCACACAAAAGTCGAAGCGCGCACTCAATTTATTATAATGTACAGCTAATCTATATATATATATATATATATATATAGATGATATAATATTAAACTAGCATTTAAACACATTCAAGCATACACACACACACACACACAGCGTTTCCTTATTAACCAAAATAGCAATAGGCAAAAGCATTTTAAATAAATCAAATAAAGGCAAAAATCAGATAAACACAATAGCCACATTTTCATGATTTTTTTGTTTTGAATTGTAGTGCACCAAACAATGAGTAAATATTAGGGCAGCAAATAAATGCTTGTTAATCTTAAGTCTGTCTGTTGTCAGCCTGATTGATGTGTGAAGAACTTAATTAAAAGGCCACCTCCACCTCCAACAGCTCTCCGCACCAGATGCTCCGAGTGGCAGGAAGCAATAATTGATAAGTAAAATCATAATATGAACGCGGTTTTGATATAAAAAAGAACTATCTATAACATGCCTAAAAGTTAAACAAAAAAAAACTACAAAAGCTAAGCGTAACTATTGTACTAATAAACTAGACTATATATAAATATATTTTATATTTAATAATTATTATATGTTTAAATGTAAATTTATTGTATTTTTTAATATGTACCTCAATTGCAAAATTAAACAAAAAGAGAAGCAGATATAGAAACGTATAGAAAATCTCACTTATGACGTATTTGTTTCTTTTTTCAACTGTGTTTTTGTTTTTTTTTTTTTGTTTTTAATTAAATCAAAGAAGATTGAAAAATGAAAAGCAATTTTTAGTAGCCAAGTAAATGCATTTTAAAAATTACCAAGTAAACAACTAACCAATTTTAAAATATATAAATATATAAATGCATATAATCCATTATTATATAAATAAACACAGATATCCGAAATAGTCAGCAGTACTAAGGTAAATATTTATCAAATGTATGAAAAGCAAAGAATAAAATAAATCACAATTGAATATTATGTGCATCTAATAATAATAATAAAAACTAACATTAACATATATACCTAATTTAGTTAAACAAACAAATAAAGTTTTAAACAAAACACTCAAAAAAAAAACAAAAAAAAGCAACAAAAAATTATTGTATTTTTTATTTTAAACAGAGAAACAGAGAATTGTAATATTATAGTCGGATACTTTTTCACACAACTATCTAATAGATTAAATTAGATGCTTAAAAGGTGTTTAACTTTCCTAATATGATCTTCTACTTTTATTTAATTATATATCTATATAGGGTTATCAACTTACCTTTATATAATCACATAAGCCATCGCCTTTGATTTGTCCATCCGATTCGGCGTACAATTTCAGTTTGTACTTTTGCGTTTGCGGATCCCGCATAACCAAACCACATTTGCCCATCAGCTCGGCAAACTCCTCCATGGTGATGTCCAGGGGCAGATTGGAGACGTAGACTTTCGTGTTTTGCGCCGGATCCATTTCGAACCATTCTGAAAATATAAAGCAAAACAAATTGAATAGGAAATTCATTTAAATTAAGCAGAAGTTGATACTCACTTGGCGGCTCCTGTGCTTTGCGCTTGCCACCAGCGGCAGTTGCAGCTGCTGCTGTTGTTGTTGTTGTTGGGCCACCATCTGGGCCCAATGGGGGCGCATTCATGGCCGCCTGTGCCTCGGCCGTCATGCGTTTCAGTTCATCCGCCTTGCGTTTCGCTTCAACTGCCTCGCGTTCCGCTTTCTCGCGCTCGCCGGCGCTGGTGTTGTCAATGAAACCGTAGTTCATCTGATAGCGCGCCATGAAGTCATCATCGATTTTGGGAAACCAAGCGGATTTGCTGGCATCCCAAAAGAAGACGACACCATCCTTGTCGGTATAGGTGCGATCTCCGTTCTCATCGACGCCGTAGACCACATCCTGGCCAGGTGCTGCCTGTGGCTGCTGCTGCTGTTGCTGCTGCTGCTGCTGTTGCTGCTTGGGCAACCACTTTTGCTGCTCGGCATCCCATTTGTAGTGCTCCGTTTCGGTGGTTGTGGCGCCCGTCTGCTTGGGCAGCCATTGCTGCGTCTCCGGACACCATTTGTAGTGCTCATTCTCATACAGATCCCCCGCGCTGCTCGCCTCATCGGCCGTCAGTGGTTGCCAATTGTTCTGCGTGCTGCACCATTTGTACTTTTGCTTTGTGCTGGGATCCGTGTAGATGGCGCCACCATCGGCCGCATAGCTAACATGCTGTTCGTAGGCCGCAAAGTCCTGCTGCGCGGCCTCCGTTTTGGCCGGCGCATCCGATGTGTCGCCCGCTGTGTGGCTGCCTGCGGCTGCCACCGAACTTTCCGTTCGTTGTTCGCCTTCTGTTGTGTTTGTCAAAGTTTTGCTTTCTGTTTCGGGCTTATCGGATGGCTGCTCTCCTGGAGAGTTAGAGGCTGTTGCGTTCTCCTTTGACGTTTCCATTGAAGCAATTTCGCTTTCACCGTTACCGACTGCCTCCTTCGGCTGCTCGTCCTTCTCTTCATCGTTCGCATGGCTTTCACTTTCCCCGCTCATTTTGTGGTGCTGTAATTATAGAGCGTTGTCGGGCACCCTCCCACACACCTGTCCAACGCAGAAAAGTAGACTATGGTTTAGTTCTTTACAGTTAATTTCCAGCTAATTTCATATTTTTCGTAAATTTCCTGCCCACATAATCATAAAAGCCACGCGAGATGGCAAAATAAATTGGAGAAACGTGCTCATGACGTTGACATTGTGCACCCCACAAACACACCTACGGCCACAACAATCGCAATACACAAAAATAAATAAACACAACAGCTTTCGCTTTGGTTTTCGTAAACACAATTCGCACGTTGATTCTGAGTCCTGTTTTGGTCATGCTTTGGGGTTACCCAATCAAATGCAAACGAAATGAAAAGCACACAAAACTTAAACAAAAAAGAAAAAGAATTTCACGAAAAGGCGAACAAAATTGTGTAACAAAAAACCAAACATAAAGTAAGTAAATATCCGGTAAAACGGAACTAAAAGATACTCTTTAAGCCGCTTTGCGACAACTAAAGGTGTACAATAGATGAAGGATTACATTATTGTAACTCAATAATACCCTATAAAAACAGTTGAGAAAATTATCCAGAAAATATAACTTTTGCTGAACAATATAAAATAAAATGGACTCACTTGACTGAACCTAATAAAAATTTATTTCCTCAGAGCCAAGAAAGCATTTGCAAAACTCGTTCGATTCGTTTCGTCATTAAGATAGATTGATTCTGCATTTAAAAATCAAATTTATGCATTTTTAAAAATAAAATTTTTTATAACTTTTCGGTCAATAAATCCTGTACTCCTCTCCCATTTCCGAAAAAAAATATTTTTTTTTCAAAATTTAAAAATTCATATTTATATTTTAAATCGATTACAATTCTTATTTTTAGCATAAAAAACAAACTAAAAATCGTTTCTGAGGGGCTAAAATTTTTGGTCAAAAATCATGCCAAAAAATTGACTTAATTTTAACATGTGAAGTTGTCGGATCCATATTGCAAACTCCCATAACTGTCAAAACAAAACTGATTTTCAGGTTTGATGGAATTAAAATCAATGCATTAATGAAAAACAAAATTCTTTGAAATCGTTTGATAGGAAATCATGTAGCTCTCAGTTATTCATTTTATTTGGATTCAACACAGCCTTTGTAGAAAGTATTATAGGGTATATGCCACACTCGATGGCAGCTGTTGAAGGTCAAGCAAACAATTGTATTTATTTTTGGGTGCCATCTTGCCCCCTACCCCATTGGGGCTTTTCATTTGGCAGGTTCAAATCGATTGCTTTGGGCCAGCGAGTGGCAAGTTCAATCAACCGGTCAAAAGCAGCAGTTAGTGACAACTTGACTTGGGTACCCCAAATGCCGATTGATTTGTCAACCTTTTACGAGAGAGACTTGAGAGTTCGCACAGCTGTCTTCATTAGAGGGGGAGGGGGTTTACGTCAGCGCCGAAGACGTTCGATGGAGTTCAATGTACTTCTGGTCGTTAATTATATGAATTTGATGCCTCCTCCATATATATATATATACTATGGCTATTATTGGATGTGGTTTCAGTTGTTTTACTACAAAAATACGTTTACTCCAAACCGAGTTCAATGGAACGCGACTTTTCCGCAAATTTGCATTCGCACATCACACATTCGATGCAGTGGTCGAGGGGCTCGCTGGGCTGAGGGGTGGGGCCCCCAATAACTGGCACATTGGCCGACAGTCGGCACACATATCTAATACGGTGGCATGCAACAGCAGCAACTGACACCACCTTCGACGGCGGCCAGTTGCAGTCAGCCAGCCAGGTGAATACACAAAGCCGCCGGACTTGGATACTCATAAATAACACAGACGGGCACTCGAGTGCATATATAGTCATTATAGCAGCCATACTACCCATATGTGCATATGTGAGTAGTCCACAGCGCCTTCGTGTTGCACAACAAAAACAAAGTGTGTACACACCCCGCCATATGATATAGTCGGCGTTTTTTTGTATTAGCCTGTAGATCATAAATTGTTCGAAGCGATAGTTAGCTGAGTTATTGTCACAGATCGAAAGATTCGAAAATGATATATTTATAAAAATAAACATGAATATTTCCTTAAATTTATAATTCTTAAATCTATAACTGCAACTATTGTGTGCGTAGATATATTAAATCTGTAGTATTCTTGCATTAATAATAATAATCTAAAAGATCAGCTTTACTGATAATGTTCTTTGCTCTAGATTTTTTTGTCTTTTTTTTTACTTTTTTAATTGCCACTAATATAATGCCACTTCTAGAAATAAATACTTGGACTAAAGACCTTTAGGCAAAGTCGATCGGCTTTAAACAATTGATTGACAGTGCAAATATTAGCTATAGTTTTTCTTAGATTTAATTGTATAATTTTTTAATGTTCTGTAATGGTAACATTAATGGGCTGGGAAAATGAATGGCCTGCAAATTGCTCTGACAGTTCAGGGCCAAGTTAAGAGAGGATGTCGACGCCACGCAATTGCATAAGAATTGAATGGAAAATTCTCATACAAGGGCAAGAAATCAATTAATTGACGGAAATTGTCTGCGAAAGTGCAAGTGTGGGATTTGGTCAAGTTTGTTCAGTTGGCCAACCGAAGGAATTAATCAGCTGACGAGGCGCCTTAAAGGTAATAAAAAATGGGGCGACCTAACCCAAATTTTGTTTCTAGGTTTGTGTTATTTTTTTTATATATTTTTTCTCCCCCGTTTTTTTGGGGGAGCTACTTTGCATACAAAGTAAACGAATTAATTAACTTGTAGTGCAAAAATCGGCGAAATTCCAGCAAATGTGATTCTAGCGAAAAATTGTTAACGTTCGTTATGCAAATGTCAACAGGTCAGAAGCAAAGGCGTTACGCAAATACATAATATATATTTATTTTCTTTGTTATTTTTAACATTTGAAGCCGAAGATTTGCGCACATTACTCACAAAATGCCATTAATACAAAGCCAAGTTTGAGGCCGCAGCCCCCACATTGGAATAACTTAACACTAACACGAGCAGCGGCAACTGTGCCTCGGATTAGGGTGACTCACTGTTAAATGTAACAGAGCCGAGCTAATGAGCCGGGCCAAAGTCGACAAGGGCCCACAAGCAACCAGGCGTACAGCACAAAACATTTTCATAGCATATTTATTGGGGGGCAAGCCATTCAGTTGGCCAGGACAGCTAGCGCTAACAAACAGGAGAGTGGGAGTGACTATATATATATATGTATGTGTGTGTGTGTTTGTGTGTGTGTGTGTGTGTGTGTTGTGTTCGACTCCTGGCTAGAACCGGGCAGCCCTTGCGCTAGCTTGACCAGTATATGCCGAAACGTTCAACTGACCACAAGTGCCAATTGGGGCTTTCGGCTTTCTAACAATAACAAAGTTCCCATTGCCGCCGATATCAGAAATTCGAGCACGCAACTTCAAATGGCTTTGTTGTGTCTATATGCAAGCATATGCATATAGATGCGTATATATATATATATACAGTTGGTGATAAAAATTTCTAATGAGTTTTTTTAAGTGTTTAAGTGCAGCCGGCAAACGATGCCAAAGCCTAATGTCAAAATCGATAAAACCAACAAGGAAATTTAAATAAAACAAAATCTATATAAAAATAAAGAAATCAAATAATCTACTATATATAATATATATACATATATATAGATAGATAGTACAACAATATGGATATACCCAGTAGTGGTGCCATATTCACGCTGGGTAAATCCCACTTGGCGGAGAATACGCAAAGCTATTTCTATATCAAAAACGATCCGGTCAAACGTTTGATATCCGGTCCGCATCAGAGTGCGGTTATATGCGGTAAATGGCCTAAACACTAACTGACCCCAATCCATGAAACACGACTAACAAGCCGCACGACAAACAGTTAACCAAACTGACTGACCGTCCCACTCTCTCTCTCTTTCTGTCTGTCTGTCTAGCTAGCTATTTTAATGTCTGCCTTCCTGCCTGTCTGTCTGTCTGTCCATCAAGTCTGCATCCCTTAAATTATTCTACCAGAGTCGAGCCAAGTCGCGTCGAGCTGGGCGCCTTCTGCATGCATATTTCAACGTGGTCAAGAGACGACGACATGCCCGATTGTCTTTTGCGGTGTCTGTGGCACGTTTTTTAGCCGCTTGCCGCGTTGCATGTTGGCTGCAATTTTCTTTAAATAATAAACACGCAGCGCACTTTCACTTTTATGTTAACCCACCTCCAAACAGCTCGAATCAGCTCAAGAGGTTGCCTATTTGATGGCTAAATTGAAATCCAAGACGATGGTTTTTTGTTTTGGGCTAAGGATTATTCTCGGCCAGATTACATAAGTGTAGCTGTGTAATCCGAAAGTGCGCAACCAAACACAAGCACATCAAATCAAATCACAGTAAAATTGGCTTTCACAAATCCAGCAACACTGCGGGGGCATCTAATGAGGTCAGCCGAAAGGGGGGCGTGTTACCATAAATATGGGCCACACTCACGAAGCACATACACAAGAAATAAATAGTAAGCGAAAGCAGAGGCAAAGTCAAAAAGGCTAAAATCGAAACCGAAGCGCGTTGGTAATTGAAACGTAAAGCGGGTCAGGTGAAAAAAAAAACAGTTAAAGGAACTTTTTGGACAGTTGTACAATTCAAGGATTGGCAGTAACACACATTCACACACACATTCACACACACACACACACACAACATGTAATAAACAACACGCACACAATCAATAAAACTCACAAGTTGCAGTTAAAAAGAAAAAGCGACAGCGAAATTGGTCAAAAGTTGATGTCAAAACGTTTTTATCAATTACAGAATCGGGCCGTCTTTTTGTTTGGGGCGAGAACCATTATGGTCAATTGGGCATTGGCGGACACAGCAACAAAAACAACAACAACAACAATGGCAATAACGGTGACATAGTCAGCAAACCGACTTGCGTCAAATCGCTTAAAACTTTGGGCTTAAAGATAAGCGATGCTGCCTTTGGCAACAATTGGGCCGTGATAATGACCTGTAAGTATTAACAGCAAATGGGTAAAGTTCAAGGTTCACGATGTGCTAAGTGCTCCAAATTCACAATTCATAACTAAAATCTCGTTAAGAAAATAAGTTTAATATATGAGCACATTGAAGATGGATTAGTCTTAACAAAGTTTTAAAATTTAACCAAAACAAAATATTTGCATAAATATAAAAGAAATTGAATCGAAGGTACGACTGCTCCAATACTCTATTCATAGTATAATAACAGGTGAAATGAGGCCTTCTTGGGTAAGTAAAGTAAATTGTAAGCCAAAGTTAATGAATTTCAAACTTTCACTATAGAAATTGTGTATTGGGCTTGTTAGATGTAAAATTTATCAGGACTTAATCGAACGCAGATATACTCGATTATACATAAATCTAGTTTTGAATTTATCACAAAATAATTATATAACTAATATGCACATCTATAAATATTTCTGGCTAAAGATAGAGATCATAAATGCTAGTTTCCAATGAATAGATACAACTTTTGGTATTATCATTGTTTTATGACCCGCCCAATCGGCTATCAATTTTTCTAGTTTCCAATGAGGTATTCTTTACGGGTCGCAATATATTCCCCATGGACACGCACGTGGCGCAGCATTTTATTAGTGCTTTGGTGGAGCAGGAGCCGTGTGCGATTATCAGGAAACCCTTTCGGCTGGAGGAGTTTGATGATTATCTGTCCAAGAACGAGGAGACGGACAACTTTGTTTCGGTGCAGGCGGGCAGCGAGCACTTTGTGGTGCTGACCAGTGAGTATCCAGAGAAAATCCTAAGAGATCTGCTTAGGGCAACTTTTGACTGTTTGCAGCCAAGGGTCGTTTGATTGGCTGCGGCTCGAATGCCAAGCAACAGCTGGGTGATCTGGAGGCGGACTATGATGGGCATCCGGTGGAGATACGTCTGGATGCGGCAGTGCAGCAGTTTGCCTGCGGCCCGGAGTCAACGCTGGTGCTAACCGCCAGCGGCAATTTGTTTTTGACGGGCCGCCTCAACGAGTTCGTCTTTCCCAAGTTCACGGAACTGCAGAAGAATCTCTCCCAAACAGAGCAGATCATCTTCATGCACATATCCAAGGCCAGCGAGATCTTTATCGTGACCAACGTGGGCAGCATCTATCGCAGCTTCGAATCTCTGCGAAACAAGAGTTTGGTCTTTCAGCGCTTTTACGACTACGACAGCGAGGAGAACGGTCCCATTTGGAAGCTGCTCAAAGGCGTCTCCTTCTATGCGGTGCTCAGCAAGGCCAACAAGTTCTTTACCACATTTTCGGAAAGCGGCCATCACCTGAAAACGTTTCGCGAGATCTCCAAGTTCAAGAACTTGCGCCTGCTCGACATTGCCGTTGGCGAACAACATATTCTTGTCCAGGGATTACCCAGATCGTCCACGCTCTCGGCCACAGTGGGTACGCCAGCGGAGCACCACACACATTTAAGTCGCAGCTTTGTCCTGCAGCCGAAGGATCTGAATGGGAATGAGGAGACGCGCAGCGCCAGCGCCAGAAGTCTAACCAAGCAGAAGGCATTGAAGGAGTCGGAAAATGATGCAAACAACGAAGAGGGATTCAATGCAATGGGAGCAAGTGTAGCAGCCGTGGGTGCCAGTGTGGCCACACTCGAGGCGGTAAAGCATATATCAAATGAGAAGGAAAATACCACAGCTGAGCAGGAGAAAAGCGCAGCAATAGAGCAGAAGCAGGAACAGGATCCGGAACAGGAACAGAAGCAGGAGCAGGAACAGGAAGAAAATGCCGAGGAAGTAAATGCAAATGGGAAAGTAGAAGAAAGTAAAGACAATGAAAACAAGGAAGACGAATCAGAGACCAAAGTTGAAGATGCAAATGGCAACAAGGAGCAGTCGTCAGTAGAGCAGGAAATACAAAAGGAGGCGGCAACACAAGCTGAAGCTGCAGCTGCAGCTGCAACAAGCGAAGCAACGCCCCAAAAGGAGGCCCAGTTAACAGCAGGTGAATCGGAGCAAATGGAGCCCTCAGCACCTGTAGAGAGTCCAGTGAAGGAGACAGAGAAGACAACAGCAGCCATGGAAGACATGGTTAAGCTGCCAACGCCGCCAGTGGAAACGCCATCGCCGCAGCAATCACCCACAGGATCGCTGGAGAAACCGGCCGCAGAACCACAGAGCAGCCAGGAGAAACAATTGCGTCCGCACACGCCCTATCCGGAGAGCAGCAATGCGAGCACGCCACAGACCATCAAAAAAACGCCCATACGCAATTTCTCGTACGAGGCGGCCATGAAGCATGACGAAATCGAGAGCACCTCACCCGAGCTGGTGGACAGTCTTGAGACAGTGGAGGAGAATTCGCCGGCTGAGAGCCCGATGCACACAGCGATACGGATATCGACGCCGACGCCGCCAACCGAGGAGGATGAGCAGCTGGCCGTTGAAATAACGACCAAAGAGGATGCGCTGGACAGCAGCAAAGTGGTGAACGAGATACGCTTCATTAACAACGGCGTCGATGTGACGGCCAACGTGGAGGAGCAGATGCCCGACACACCGCTGAACGATTCCGTCGAGGAACTGGAATCGGAGGGCGAGCAACTGATAAAAGATCTCGAACAGCATGTGGATAAAGTGGTTGCCGAACAGAAGTCCGAGGCTGTCAAAGCAACAGAAGGCATCGGCGATGCCATCGAGTCCAAGCTGCTGGAGACGCGCAACTCCGTGCAATCGACTATGCAGAAGGCGGCCACAGGAGCACGCGATGCTGTCGAAGCTGCGGGTGAGCGCATGGTGAATGGTGCGCGGGACGCGGTCGATGCAGCCGGCAAAGGTGCCCAGCGCATGGCCGATGGCGCACGCGATGCCGTCGATGCGGCTGGCAAGAGTGCACAGCGCCTGGCCAGCGATGCCAGGCAGTCCATGGAGCAGGTGGGCAGCAATGCAGCCAAAGCGGCAGCAAACACAAAGGAATCGGTGGGCAGGGCCATGGATTCAGTGACCAGCAAGATATCCAGCGAAATGCACGGCGCCAAAGAGAACATTTCGTCGCTGTTTCAAATCAAGGCGGCCAAAGAGACGACCACGCCCGCACCGACACCGGATGAGCTTAGGCAAAAGAGAAATAGCCCGACACCGGGCTCTGTCGAGGCCAGAGGGTGAGGGTGAGGGTGAGGGTGAGGAGGATGAACGCACCACGGCATCGGTGAACTCAAATCACAATTCCGCTGGCAATGGCAATGGGAATGGCAATGGCAACATCTTTGAGCCCATTAACAGCAACAGCCATGCCTTCGAGGAGGATCCGCTCGATGCGGTGGTGGAGCGCGGCAGAAAGGCTATGCAAGAGGAGCTGCGCGCCCTGGAGGAGCAGCGCGCCAAATCGCACGTGCAAAACAAGAACGAACACGAACGCCGGCAGAGCACGGAAAGCAAAGGCATTGTACAGCAGTTTCTGGATGGTATGCGTCTGTCGTGCCGCAACGAGAAGGCCGTACAAATCGAAGGTAATTGCAAAATAGATAATACAAATATAAACAAGTACTTACCGCACGTTTTGTTTGCCGGCAGATGAGCCACCACCGCAGTCGCAGACGCAGTCGCAGCCGCCGCACTATAACAAAAACAAAGTCAACAGCGAGTTGAGCCTGCAGAACGGTCAAAACAGTACCCAGCAGTCGTCACGCGTTTGCACAATTTTATAAAATACGCACTACAATTTAAGGGGCGCCGTGCACTTTTATAAGCAATTGCATTTGATTTAAAATAAACTTGCAGTTTCAATTTCGCATTAAGAGCTTGTTTTAACCTAAAATCTATCGATTATGGGTAACAACTATCGATTAGAAGTGATATCACGCAACGTTAACACGCGAATGGCACCAGTGCTGCTGAAAAGAACACAGCTGTCAATTCACAGTAACAATGAAGGCGCACACGCATAAAATGTTCTTTTTCGGTAGTATTGTGAAAACAAATGTATTATAAATATTTTAAACACATTTATTGACAAAATTCAATGTAACTGTACCTGTCACCGATAAATCGTTACTTCAATGCAACCGTAACAAGTCGCAGGTCAGTAAACGTGCCATCTCTAAATTGCACCAGTTCAACGGGTCTTTTGTACCAGTTCTTTCGCGTCTATTTGGTACGCAAACAGTAAAAGCAAAAAAAAAACAATTTTTTTCTATTTTTCTACATTTTATAAATGAATACACAACAGTAAATAATGCTTTAAAGCACAGTTTTAATTGCATTATTGACAAAACGCGTGCTTGGTGCACGTTTGCCTGGCCCGCGAAAAATCCAATCAGAAAACGAAAAGGCCAGCGCCAGCACAAAATGGAAAGGTAGGTCAAAGAGTGAGCGCGCCCAGCAGCACAAAGTGTACATGCCCGAAATAAAATAACACACGTCCATTAAGTATTAGTGTTATTAAACATGTGAAAAATAGTGAAAATTTTTGTTGGCCCATAACCTCAAATGAGTTTTGGTTTTCGCTGCTGTTATAATGTGAGTGCTTATGTATGTGTGCTTGTGTACGTATATGTGTATGCTTGTGTGCGTGTGTGTATGTGTGTGTCCGAGTGGCGCGTTGTGAAGACGTCGACGTCGACTGAAAGTGGTTGTCGCTTGTCGGTGAAGGGGGGCGGACTACGAGAAGCAGAGCAGCGACAAGGTGAGAAGCGCGAGCGCGAACGTGAACAACAAGATCGAATGTGGAAAAACTACTTTGTAGTCGATTCAAAAAAGAAAAAGGAAGCATTTCGGCCGCCAAAAATACTACAATATCCAAAAGGACGCCCATGGCAGGAAAGGCAGGTTTAGAAACTTTCGGATCAGCATAAAAACATCGAGCAATGCTTATGGAAAAACACATGTAATTCGCGAGAAAGTAACACGCTGTCAGTTCGCCCCAAAGCGTGAATGTGTATGTGTGTGTGTGTGTGTGTGTGTGTAAGTGTGATTCCGATTGCGTGTAAATGTGTGTGAGAGTGTGTGTGGTGTGTGAGTGAGTGGGGGAAACGGCAGCAGCAGCAATTGGAACGTGGAACCTGTCGGCGCACGTAAAAACCAGAGCCAAAAATTCAAATTACATGCATTGGGCGCGTTTTCAAATGCATAATCGCCATCACTTTTATAATTTATGCTAAACACTCGTTAGAGAGCAGAACTTTTGCCACAACAAAAGGGGCCCAAGCAGCAACAAAAACAATTTGATGAATAATTTAAATGGAATTATCAAATTTCGCAGTTAGTTTGGGAATTCCTCACATATTTTTGCATACGTAAAAAAGCGAACAACATGTAAAGATGCCGCTAAACTATTCACTGGCTCTCTCGTGTTCGCCTAGAGCTGAGCGGTATCGCAGACAGACTGTGACTGCGAAATGTATATACAAATTTATTATATCTTTAAAAAAAAAAATACCATAATATATCTGAAATGGATAAAGTTCTGTTTTTATATTTAGTTTTATATTATCATATAAAATATAGATTCTGTTTTATTTATGTTACTAAGCGAATCAGCTGTTGCACCTTGCAAATTTATCGATATTAATTACCTTTGTAAAACAATCACAGCTATTTTTGTTGCTGCCGAAAATCACAACATTGTTCATCACTAATCACTTGCTCTCTTTCTCTCTCACTCTCTGGGGCAGGCACTAACCAATACAAGAGCAGCAGCAGCAGAAACCGCAACCAGGCCAGCCAGCATGTCGTGGCATTTGTGAGCAGCGCGCCAAAAACTTGTCACGAAGTTTCTTGTTATTGAGCTACGCTCCCTCCGCCGCCCCTTACCCCTCCGCACAGACACACACACACATACACGCAACACAGAACCAACCGCCCGCCCAGTTATCACGTCCAGTCCTTAAGTGCTTAGGCGGCAGCTTATATGATGCATATCAAGAGCCTGCCACACGCACATCAGGCCGCCGCGGCAATGAGCAATTGTGACATTGTCATTGTTGCCGCGCAACCGCAGACCACAAGCGCCAACAACAACAACAATGATACCGTCACACAGGCGAGCCATGCCAGCCATGTGGCAGCTGTGGCGCACGCACAGCATCAGCAGCAGCAGCAACAACAACAACAACAGCAGCAGCAGCAGCAACAACAGCAGCAACAACAACAGCAGCAGCAACAACAACAGCAACAGCAGCAACAACAACAACAACAACAACAACAGCAGCAACACAATCAACAGCAACAACAGCCGCCCGCGCCCACAGAAATAGCCCTTCCTTTTAACATGCATTTGAGCGGAATTTCAGCGGAGGCACACAGTGCCGCCCAGGCGGCCGCAATGGCAGCTGCGCAGGCCGCGGCAGCGCAAGCCGCCGCCGCGGATCAACAGCAGCCAACAGCGCCGTCTGCACCGCCCTCGGCCCATACGCTGGCCCATCTGGTGGCCAATGCCACGCATAGTCCAACGCTCAACGAGTCCCACTACGTCAGCAACGGGCACGCGAGCAACGAGCATCCGGGCGAGGGTAACGGCAACGGCTCGAGTGGCAGCGGCGGCCGGGAGCCGGAAAAGCCGTTCCATTGCACTGTGTGCGATAGACGATTTCGCCAGTTGAGCACACTGACCAACCATGTGAAGATCCATACCGGCGAGAAGCCCTACAAATGCAATGTTTGTGATAAGACGTTCCGTCAATCGTCAACGCTGACGAACCATTTGAAAATTCATACCGGCGAAAAACCGTACAATTGCAACTACTGTCCCAAGCATTTCCGTCAGCTGAGCACTTTGGCCAATCACGTCAAGATCCATACGGGTGAGCGTACATTGTTTAGAGGCAGTTGAGGTCTCAGCTAATCCTAGCCTCCTTTGCAGGTGAAAAGCCGTTTGAGTGCGTCATATGCAAGAAACAATTCCGACAGTCCAGCACGCTCAACAATCACATAAAGATCCATGTCATGGACAAGGTCTATGTTCCTGTCAAGATCAAAACGGAGGAGGACGAGGGGTGACTAGGACGCATGGCGTTGGCGCAACATCATCATCTCCATCAGCAACAGCAGCAGCAGCAGCAACACCATCAACAGTCGTCAACGCCATCGCAACAACAACAACAGCAGCAGCAGCAGCAACAACAGCAACAACACCACATCGAACACCAGCGGGGAGTTACTATTACGACGCTGCCATCCACAACGACAGTGGCACAGCATCAACAGCAGCAGCAATCGCATCTACAGCCCTCGCATGGCAATGGCAACTCGCCGCATCATCATTTCAATGTGGCCGCCTTGGGTGATTTGTCCAGCGCCATGCAACTGGGCGCCGTAACGGCCGATGGTAACTTTGTGACCATGGGCGGCGTTGTGGTCGGACGCATACAGCATCCGAGAAGCGAGGAGCTGCAGCAGCACCTGGGCGTCATCAAGGTGGAATCGCCAACGAATGGCATTGCAGGATCCGCAGGTGGCACCCAGCGCGATGGATGAGTCGATAGGCTGCTCCTCGAGTCAATGCTCAAGGAGACCGTTGTGTTAAACGAAACCGCATATGTGGCGCTGGAGCAACAGCAACGGCGACGGCGACGACAACGTTTCCACAAAGGAACATAGTTCGTCGCCGCGTTGTTGCTATTGCTGTTGTTGTTGGTGTATACGCTTACGTTGTTGTTAGTTGTTTAATTGTAGCGAAACATTGTTGTTGTTGTTGTTAAGGTTTAAGCGTGACTCAGAACTTACCGAAATGAATTATCAGGCTTGCCAGGCGTCACTCACTAAATTCAAGTTCGCAGGGACAGCCTGCCAAAGCTGTTTTCGAAATCTTGCAAAAGTATTTCCAAATATAGCCAACGCGGAATCAAACTAGAAAGACCCGAACAAGCCTGAATGTGTACCAAGACGCTTCAATAGTAGCTAAAAAAAAAAAAAAAAAATAAAGTAAAAACCGTCGCCAACAGCATCTAGCGCTCCACGGCCCACAAAACGATAGAGAGAGAGAAAGAGAGAGAGAGAGAGATAGAGAGATCAGATAACACACACACACAATCATACACACACACACACACATGCAGAGTCGTCAATAGCCACAACCACATACGAGGCAATAGGTTTACAACAAGCTCCCCCTTAACCTTCTATCCCTAAACACATAATAACTAATACTTTTTACTGGTAGCGCAAACTCTCCTAAGTACTCTAAAATCATTGATTAAGCAAAAAGTCATTTCGTTTAAGTTGAAAGTTAAAATAAAAAAAAAACTGAAAATGCTTCACAAAGTGCAACAAAAAAAAAAAGCGATAAAATGAAACACTAGAAATGTTTTAAAGATTTGTTATATACTATACAAAAACAAAAACAAAAACAAAAAAAAACGAAAATCATGATTTTTCAATTTCAAATTGTTCTTTAGCATTTAAAGTTTAAGAGATTGTTGTAAATTGTTTAGTGCGAGAATTCTGCTGCATTCGCTGAGACACTTGACATAGTCAACGTTGCCCATTGTTTTAAATACTTAAAATTTACATTTTACAGGCAAAACAAAAAACAAAAACAAAAAAAAAACAGAAAAGCAAATTATTTATCCCCACTTTTCAGTCAAACAAACAAATCTTGTAAATCATTGTAAATGCCGCCATTTTAGTGGGTCTGCAAAGCGAGCTCTGCTTTGTTGAATCAGAGTTTACGCAAATTCGATTTTTTTTTTTTTAAACTAGCCTAATTATTTAAATTCTTAACTAAGCCCCTATCTTACCCCAACCCCACACACACATATATATACATATATATATATAGAAACACACATCTAAACGAAATTTTAATTACCTTAAGTTGGCAGCAGAAGCAACCTAATTACGTAGTTTACCGATATATAAACGTACTATAGGCCTTAGTTAAACCTTATTTTTAAATATTGGCGGGCGCCCTGTCTGTCGCCCCTTGAAAGTGAGTTTTGTTAATTTTAATTATAATTTTAGTCGTTATAGTTTATATTTTGCAAATTGGCCTAATTGAAAAGAAGCAATTACAAAAAAAAAACCACACACATATTAAAAAAAATGATAGCCTTCGTTTTAAAGCTAGTATATGGAGTTAAAAAACAAACTATTACTAATGCTAATATTAATCATATAATTTTGTGCGATAAAAAGCAACAAGTTCTGTACAAAGCCCAACTCCAATTTTGTATGTATAAAGTGACGGCCGGAGATAAAAAAAAAAAGTACGAAAATACTATTTTCTAAAAATATAAATTTTGCCTATTTTATTTTGTATATTTTGTTGTTCTTGTTGGTCATCTCATTTCAAGTTTTCCCCCCCTGCCTGCCTGCCCACACATAGCCGACTGACATGCATTTTCCATTATTTTTTTAAGAAAACTCTACACTGAAATTTTAAAAATTGTGCAGCAAAAATTTGTTAAATTTTTGCACAAAGTTCCTATTGAATTTTGATAAACAATTTCCAAATATAAAAGGAAAAACAAAACAAACGAAATACAAATTTCAATGTATACGAGAAGAGAAATTCCAATGAACAATTCGGTAAGGGAACGACGAATAAAACTTAGTACATAAATGCATATTAATAAATAATAAATGTTGATAAATGTGTAGTGTTAACAAGTGAATACAAAGAAAAGAAAAGAAAAATAATAATTGTAGTATTTAAATGTAAGTAATGTGCAGCAAGCTAAATAATATTCTAAATAACGCTTAAAGATCGTTTTGCGAGGATAAAAACAAAAACAAAACCAAAACCAACAAATTAGCTGAGTTCCATATTTTCATATGCAGCAATAAGGAAAATGTTTTCCATTGCTTTTCACTGCTGTTTTGTATAGGCTAAAAGCAAGAGACGCGACAAGAGGAAGAGAACAATGTGAAGACTATAGATATTGAACTTTTTGAGAATTATATAAAGCGAACTGAGTAAACGATTCAAATTGAGTACATCAAAAAAGTAAAAAAAAAAAGAAAATGTTGAATTTAATGAATAAGTTTGTTAATATAAAGTTTATTGTTTTGAGTGAACTTTCTTTTTAACATGCTTTAAATTTAGTAAATAATGTGCATATAATTTTTATACAAAATCTCATTACATTTTATGATTTCGAATGTCTGTGAATTTCAATCAAAGTTTATACTGACGTACCACCCGCTTCCTTATCATATTCTTATCAGATTCCAACTACGCATACAAAAGCACCCGCACACACACACACACACATGTAAATGTATATTTTAATGCAAAATAGGAGACGTAGTGAGATTAGCATTAAGGCGCCTAATTTAAATAGTTGTGTGTACAAGTTGAACGTAAAAACAGCAAAGAATTTAGACATAAAATGAACAAAGCAGAATATTAATGCAGGAGAAACTAAGTAGAAAAAGAAAACAAAAAAGAAGAAAATACAGAGATAAAGCGAAATGCTTAAAAACAAAAACAGAGGAAATAACGCCTCGATAATATTGTATTATTATACACAAAAAGCTATATACTTATATGTATATGTATATATTTACATACATGTGTATATGTATGTGCAGTAGCTGTATTTATATGTAAATGTGTATGTATTTGTGTATTTAGTTAACAACATAAAAATATATATATATTTGCAAAAAAAAAACAAAGGCCACGAGACAAAAATACAAATGTATAAAAAAAGCAAGCAAAATAATGGATTTTTATTGGATGGTTGGTCTAATTGTGCTGCAAATCAATTATATTTACAAATGCTGAGTTTTGGCTTCTACTTTTTTTTTGAGTATTCTAATCTGAACTCCTAAATATCAGCAAACCTTCGGTAAATTGTATATATTTAAATTTTTTTACCTGTATTCTGTTCACGAAATCGATTTTTTGTCTGCCTTCCAGTTACTGGTTCGCAAATTGTTATCGATAGCTTTCATTCTAGTTTGCGGGAGGTGTGTACGTTGAAGACCCCCTAATAAGAAACAGCCGAACACAAGAAACGTTTAGCCAATTTTGCAAATAAGTTTAAAGTTAAAATAATGTTCCGTCTACAACAATCCCAGCCTGACCCTGCAGAGGAGCAAAAGCGAGTTGCCTCCGAGGTGCGATTAAATTTTATTATGTTTGGAGCGATCTGCGTAGCTATTCGGCTTGGTAAGCTTAGTAAACGTGCGTAGCTTATGTAAATACAGGTGTTTAATAAAATACATATCTTATATTAAAACAGCGCCTATTGTTCTGAAGCATCTGAACACCGCGTAACACTAAAAGTAGTTGGAACAAGAAGGAAGTCGATACAATTTAAGCGCTACTAAAATCAAAGAAAAATGCATTTATTTAAGTGCACGTGCGTTATTTGCGGTTGCTTTATTAGTCCTACTAAAAAGGCTTACGTTTTGCTTATGCACATACTTAAGTGATTTTTATCTAATTGCACCTGTAATATAAATAAAATCATTGCAAACAAATAAATGCAGTAAAAAACAAAAAAAAAAATGTAATCATAATATCTTAAATACGATTTCCGTAACTTTGTATCGATATATCGTACAATTACATGGCACACAACATGCGGCACTTTCCAACACAGTGGGCAAGACGTCAACTTGGCCAACACAAAAAAAAACCAAACACTGTATAAACAGTTGGCAGCTAGCTAACCAGGCGAAAAAAGAGTGGCCGAGAGGCATAATGAAAACGTAAAATCATTCCCGCCCGGCTGCTGACTCAGTCGAACACTGCAAGCAATCCATTAAGCTACGTAGATAACAGACATTTGGCCAACTCTATAAAGAGAAAAAACAACAACAACAACAAGAATAGCGCAATACTCGAAAGTGGGGAACATATGGCACGGTCGCGAATTTTACTAAAACTTTAGATAACGACGTAAAACACTCTCCGGGCTGTTGACTTGTACATGTACATCGCAATAATTATTTCCGTCGCCCTGCTCGGCGTACATGTTTGTTGTTCTCTAGATAATGGTTGCTCCCAAGTATGAACGTCTCAACACCGACGACGTCGACGTAGGCAGCGACGCCGATGGCGACAACAATATCGAAGAGGTCGAACTTAGCCTAGGCTTGCCTAAAAATGCCAACGCCAGTCAAGAGCGCCGGCAGCTGTCGTTGCAATCGAACTTTAAGTACAGCAGCAGCAGCAGCAGTAGCGGCAACGGAAACGGCGAGAGCGGCGCCACGTCCGCACAGCAGCAACATCCACATCCACATCTACATCAGCATCAGCAACAACAACAGCTCGACGGAATGACGCGACTGGCGGATGCTCGCTTCATGCAAATGGCCATTGGCACGCTGGCCACGGTGCTGCTCTATCTGACGCTGTCCATCACGCTCACCTTCTATCAGACGGACATCAATCGGGAGCTGCCCTTTCCGCTCACCATTGTCACGTACCATTTGATTCTGAAGTTTATGCTGGCGGCCCTGGTGCGCAGCATCTATCAGATGCGTGTGGGTAAGACGCGCGTCCAGCTCGACTGGCGGGTGGCGGTGCGCAAAATGGCGCCGACGGGCGTGGCCAGCGGCATTGATATTGGTTTCTCCAATTGGGGCCTCGCCCTGGTGCCCATCTCCCTGTACACAATGACAAAATCGTCAACAATTGTGTTTATACTGCTCTTTGCCATCTTGCTGGGACTGGAGCGCAAAGTGAGTGGCGCATTTGACGCGACACAAATATGTATATTAATGCCGCTGAATTTTTAACCATTTGCAGAGTTGGTCTTTGGTTCTTATTGTGGGCCTGATTGGCCTGGGCCTGTTCATGTTCACCTACAAATCGACGCAGTTTAACACACTGGGCTTCTTCTTCATACTCTTCGCCTCGCTGAGCAGCGGCCTGCGCTGGAGCTTCGCACAGTTCATAATGCAGAAGTCCAAGCTGGGCCTGCACAATCCCATTGACATGATATACCACATGCAGCCCTGGATGATTGCATCGCTGCTCCCCCTCGTATTGTTCATCGAAGGTGCGCAACCCCATATATTTATTTATAGTTGGATCAATAGACAACCTCCTTTTTACTTTTCTACTTCAAGGACCTAAGCTGTATAAAGTGCTGGAGAGTTTGCACAACATTTCCGAAGCGGATATCGTTTGGACCCTTGCGCGTGTTACTCTGGGCGCATTTATAGCGTTCTTTATGGAGGTCAGCGAGTTTCTGGTGCTGTGCAAAACATCCAGCCTAACGCTGTCCATAGCTGGCATCTTTAAGGATATTTGCCAGCTGGCCCTGGCTGTGGTGATTAAGGGTGATCAGCTCAGTCTCATTAATGTGGTCGGCCTGGCCGTCTGTCTGGCTGGCATCGGGTGTCACCTGCTGCATAAATATTCCACAATGGCCAAGCTGAACAAGCAACAGCTGGCACTAGAACTGGAGGACGATGGCGAGGACATGTGCGCCGAGTATGATTTCAACAAAGGCAATGCGATTATTGGCAGCCATGGCAACACACCGGGCTCGCATGCAGCACTCACCGTGCCACTCCTGGAACAAACCGACTCCGAGGAGGAGTCACCCAGCGGTGCCGCAAACAAGCAGAACGCATCGGATGTCATTTTTGACGTGCTCAAGCGGCGCGACATGCAGCGATGAGTGGCATGATTATTAAGTTTCCGGCTGGACGGTATTGTTTTTATGTATTATATTAATTTCCAGGGTTTCTGGGGAACACCCGGACAAATGTGATTGTGATTGCGCTTGTTTGTGCGAGTCTACTGTTTACTGCTGTGTGTGCGTGCGTGCGTGTGTATGTATGTGTGTTTCCGTATGTGCAGCTGTCAGCAACAAAGTTGATACCATTGTAAATGTTGTAAATTCTAAAGCTTTCTACTTAGTGCAGCAATTAATCTACTACATTCCTCCATATATGTATTTGTATATGTACCTACCCTATTTACATCTATGTATATTCCCTTGCAGATTATATGTATACGCATGTATGTATATACACAACTTTTCGAAATCATCTGACTTCACAGTTTGTCTGTTTCAATTCGACGAAAGTCCATCATTCTAAATAATCATTCCAAATCAATTTCATTTTCTTTTTCCGGTTTGATTCGGAGCGCCATTTGCGTTGCCATAAGAACAAATGTTCGATGGAAATATATATATATATATACCTGATACTAAATGTTAGCTGAGCTGTGTCTGCAAGGGTACACGAAATTCGGTGTGCCGGACATTGATTGTATTGTTTCTACACTCTGAAGTCATTTACCTTAGTTTTGACTTAGTTAAATAATGAACTTAGTTGTAAAAATTATATTGTTGATTGGAAATTTGTCCATTTTTTCTAAGACTTTTTCTTAGGTTCTAGCTAAAACAAAAAAAAATATATAACTGGCTGAAAGTAAATTTATTTTTAATTTTAAGCTTGTTGCCTAACTGTAAGCCAATTTTAAACGAAAAAGAAAACCAGGCATCTATAAACTTTTTTCAAAATTATAATTCAAACGAAATGCAAATTATTTTAAGGCTCTTTATCAAGGTGTATTTGAAAATTTGAAATTTCAGGGTTCTTAATAAAGATGTAAGTGTATTGAAAATGAAAGTATGCATAAAATAAGAAACGCAAATCATTTTTAGGATATTTAACAAATTTCAAAGTCACGGTTCTGTCGGTCATGTGGCTAATTCGTTCGTTTTGGCCAAATATCAATTGGCTTTCCTACCAATGCTGAACTTCATGCATGGCTAACCGGTCAGTTTCAAGTTTCGCGCACCTGGTTAGACGGCTTTCAATGTCGCGCACAGTTTGGTTTCTATTGGGCCTGGGCTTTGTCCTTCTACTGATCAAATGGTGGCTGTCGGCTTTGGTTCAGCGCACATCGTCGCAGCTGTATGCCAACGATGAGAATTACTTCGATGTGACGCTTGCGAAATTATTAAAACCACGTTGGCCCAGTTCCAATGGCCACTCTGAAGTCTGCGATTTTCTCATCAAGGAACTGAGTCTGCTGGGCTTCACCGCCATTCGCGATGAGTTCTCAGATCCGATTCCGATGACCAATGTTGTCGGCGTGTTCAATTCGGCAGCAACTAACTATCTGTTGCTCAGCTGTCATTACGATTCGAAATATTTAGAAACAACTGACAATTATGTTGGAGCCACCGACGGGGCTGTTTCCTGTGCCCTTTTGCTGAGTTTGGCCAAGAATCTGAACCGATTTCTGCGCAATAAGTTGGCTAGCGACAATGATATAGGCCTATTGGTGAGTGGTGCGCTGGTTTATTGCAGCACTTCAAGATTTTAATTTGTTGCAGCTGGTTTTCTTTGATGCCCACGACTCATTGGAGGGCATTACCGATATAAGCTATCCCCTGTTTGGCTCAAACAACTTTGTCAATGTAGAAACCATTCCGTTAAAGCAGATCGTAAGATTTATAGCTAATGCTGATAAATTATTTACTCATGCCAATTTAATGCGTAGACAATGGTTATCTCGTTTAATTTGATTGGTGCACCGAATCATATATATATGAGCAAATATCAGCGGACATATAAATTGCACGAGCGCATGGCGGATATTGAGCAGGAGTTGCGTATTTCCGGACAACTTAGACCGTGCCACCAGTTGTTTTACAAGCTCAAGGACTATAACAATGACATTGATGACGATCATTATCCATTTTTGGCAAAGGGTTCGTTTCGAAATTCATAGCTAAAAACAATTTTTAACGTTTCAGTTTGACAGGCTTGCCCGTTATGCATGTGGTGCCCCACAGTTATCCGGAGGTATGGCTGCAGGAAGAAGATAATATTACGAACTTACATTGGCCGACAGTTCGTAATATGAACGCAATTATTACACGCTTTGTTTATGAATACCTTAAGAATTACAAAAACCGAACAAGTTTTTAATAAAGAAAAAATGGCGCCAACATTTTGCAATACCGATAGACATAAATTTCACTACATGATTTCGATTGTCTTCGATAACAGTTAAATGCAGCCCTTCGTTATGCAGCTGCTACAATCTGTGTTAGCCGCATTCCCGCGCATTTCATGCTGGATTACCTAGATTTGCATTTATGCTACAACCACCATCAATTTTTTGACTGTTTGGGGTTTTCACTCGTCCAAAAACTACTGCTGCAGTCAGTCGCAACGCCGAAGCCAAGCGCCCGTCAACTTAAATAACATTGTGAGTACACGCACGCATCTGCATCGCTTTGGCGGCAATACCTAACCTTACAGTTGCACCACTAACAAATTCTATTCGTTTGGTACATACACACACACACGCACATTTATTTATATATGTTCTTTTCTTGTAGTTTTTGTGAAATAAAATTGTATAATTTATCAGGCAACGGGAAGCCAAGATGCCACGACGCAAAGCACTCACAAACAACAACAATGCCGAAGAGGAAAAGTCGATGCAGCCGACAAAGGCAAAAAGGGCGCGAACTGTTTTCCATCTGGAATTGCCGGAGCGTCGTCAAATAGTTGGCAACGTTTTGGTCTGCGGAACTGGCGACACCGGGCAGCTGGGCCTCGGCGAGGATGTCTTGGAGCGCAAGCGACCGGCACTTGTTGAGAACATACCAAATCCTGTGGATGTTTGCGCCGGTGGCATGCACTGTTTGGTACTGACAAAGAGCGGCGATGTCTACTCGTTCGGCTGCAACGACGAGGGAGCGTTGGGCCGAGACACCAGCGAGGAGGGCAGCGAATCATCGCCGGCACTTATCGATTTGCCCGGCAAGGCAATTTCCATTTCGGCGGGCGACTCGCACTCGGCCTGCTTGCTGGAAGATGGCCGCGTTTACGCGTGGGGCTCGTTCCGAGACTCGCACGGCAACATGGGACTCACCATTGATGGTAACAAGCGTACACCCATCAATCTGCTCGACGGCACGATCTGCTGCAGCATTGCCTCGGGCGCCGATCATTTGGTGATTCTAACCACGTCGGGAAAAGTGTTCACTGTGGGTTGTGCCGAACAAGGTCAGCTGGGACGAATCGCTGAACGATCGGTTGGTGGCGAGGGTGAGTATTCGATGAGTGCATCCAAGTGTAGATTATTCAAATTAAAATCGGTTCGCTTCTGTAGGCCGGCGCGGTAAGCGTGACTTATTGCGCCCGGATCAGCTGATGATAAAGCGCGCCAAGCCTTTTGAGGCCATCTGGGCCACCAACTACTGTACGTTCCTGCGCGAATCGCAGACGGACGTCATCTGGGCCGTGGGACTGAACAACTATAAGCAGCTGGCGCATTCTAAGGAAGCCGAACGCGTTCTAATACCCATTAAAACCGATTTGAAGAATGTGAAGCAGATCGCCGGAGGCCAGCATCATACTCTGGTACTGGACAATACAATGCGCTGCTTTGCGGTTGGTCGGCCCGACTATGGACGCCTGGGACTCGGCAATGTCACGGATGTTGTGGCCGAGCTAAGGCCGATCAAAGAAATTAGCGGCAAGACCACATTTGTGGGTTGCGGCGAGGCCTGTTCCTATGCCATTACCAGCGATGGTAAACTGTATTCCTGGGGCATGGGCTCCAATCATCAGCTGGGCGTGGGCGATGGTGAAGATGAGCTGGAGCCGGCTGTGGTCTCAAGCAAGAACACCCAAAATAAACGCATGTTGATCGCAGCCGGCGGTGGCCAGCACAGTGTGTTTTTGGTCGAGTCCGATGTGAAGGAGAAGCAAAAGGAGAATGTTCCAGCAGCCAGCAAGAAGACAAAGGCTGCTGCTGTGCCTGCTGCTGCCGCTGCTGTCACCGAAGCAGCCTTAGAACTGACGACGAACGACGATGATAATGTGAAGGACGCTGCTGCCACAGATGTGGACAATACGCCCATAACGGGCGACGACAGCAAGCCCGCCAAAAAGACGGCAGCCAAACGTGGTCGCAAGAAGAACTAATCGTGAACGTTATGAAACGTTTCTATTTTTTTTTCTAGTTGCATCAATATGCGCAGATTTACATACTAAGCCAACTGAATAAAGTGTTTATTTAACTGATTTTGTTTAAACCCTATATAGATATATAGATAAATGTAGTAAATTTGTATGTATTCGCCTAAAATAGCATAAAAAGCTATTGCAAGTGTAAAGTGAAATAAAACAAAGCAAAACATTTATTTACAAACTAATCAACTTTTTATTAATAATATTGTATATATTTTACATACATCATACATGAACTACAATTCCTTTTTGCTCCAAGCGGCTATGAAAGACTTATGTGTAATTTGCTCGCGTGAATCACATAAATGCAAATGAAAAGGGGGTTTGCCAATTAACTCAATTTCAAAATACAATACAAATTTATGTGCTCATCTATATAATAATTTTGCATTAATATATACAAGTATATATACCAACATATATATGTATATATACATTTATACTCGCTGACTACATACAATATGTTTCTCTTGGATAATTGTTTTGAGTTGTTGTCGCAGAATTGATGCTGCTGGCGGCAACCATTGACAGGTCTGTTCTATCTGATTGGGGTCGTGCATCTCCCCCATTGTTGCTGTCGTAATTGCCACCCAAATAGAAGCTTAGAAATAGAATGCAGCAGAGCAACGAGAGCGAAAGAAACACGCGCGCTATTTTCCGTGCGAATGCAATAAGACCAAGCAGATGACCGCCGTTCGCGACACCGCCCATCTGAGTGTCAATGCGGTGGTCACGGCGCAGGGACAACTGAAGGTGAGCCAGGAGTAAAGCCTCTAAACATTCGATATCGCTATCAGTATACTCAATGCCCAGGCTCAATTCACAAACGCAGTTCTTTTTGTTCCATTCATAGTCGTTTTTCTTCTTCTGGTTGTTGTTGTCATTATTCTTCTTGTTGTTGTTTTTGTTGTCATCGTCATTATTCTTGTTGTTGTTGTTGTCATTATTATTGTTGTTATTGTGATTGTTGCTGGGTTGGTTTTGGTCGCTGGCAGTGACTTCATTTTGCATGGTCAGATTGCATTGAGACAGTAAATATTATTTGCGCCGATTTGGGCATGCATATGCCGTTGTTTTCTGGCAACTGCCTCCGCCTCCAGCGTGGTGCATTTGCTCATACATTAGAAACGCGAAACCAATAAATAGTAGCAACAATAAAGCTAATGTGGCGTATTGTAAATGTTTGGTAAAGTTCAGTTGAGCTTCCATTTTCTTGGCCTGCTCCTGCAACTGTTCTGTTCCAAAATCCTGTCGAGAATATTTCGAAATTGTATATTCTATAGCATATGCATTATGTTTGCAACTTACCAGAGAGCCTTGTTGACTCTGGCCTTTGGTCCCACCTTCGCTAAGGCGGCACACAAGGCGATAATTCTCCACTTCTGGATCATTGGACACCTTTTCCCGCCACAGCTCTGCAAGTTCCTCACTGTTGCAGTCGCCATTCGGTGCAAAAACACCCATTACAAGGAATTTATCTTTACCATCGCTGCTCAGTATATGATCTGGTTTCAGCCAAATGCTTACTTCGGCACTTTCACTGGGAGAAATGACGCCACAGCGTGGACGCACACGGAATTTTTCCGGCGATGTGGTTTGTATCTACGACAGGAATGCACGATGCATTATTCGATGAGAGTAAGAGGTAAGAGACTAAGGAACTGTTTTAACTTACCTTATAGGCCACCGGTTGGGTGGAAACGTTCCTAATGTGTAATTTAGCCTCCCCACTATCTGGGTTAATGTTGACAAAGTCTTTGGGCTCCAAATGCAACATTACTATGCAGCAGGTACAATATATATATATATGGGTATATACAAGTAGAAAGAAAAAAAACAGTACGTTCTGAATATCAAACTATTAAATTTTTTGTTAATTTTTGTTTAAATGATATAACAGATTCTGAACAAATTTTGGTAAGCTGTGACTGATTACAAAGGCAATGTTGTATATGATTGCCAAGTTAGCAGACGATGAAAGCCGACTTGGGACTTACCCTCCGATTCCGAGGGCGTGTGCTTCTCCCCAACGGTCGAGTCGTGCGGCGCCATCAGAACGCTCTTGGAGAAGTGGACCTGGCGACGACACAAGAGACACAAAGGCAATGGATAGTATTATATTTGAAATTGAGCTCGACACCCTTCACCAGCGACTGAAGACCATCAATCGATTCATGCTGAGCTCTGCCATTTTTCGCAAGTGCCATTCTCGCACTCTTGGCAACACACTCGAGCACACAGTTGGAGGGCGTTTTGTGCAATTTATTCGATTTACTTTGAAACAACACGCCGCATATGCGGTTTAATGATAACATTATTGTAAATTCCACTTCTATATAAAACGATATTGATTCATATGCTATATGTGCATCTGTTGCTTGTGTAACTAATTATTACCTTAGTTACGGAGACCGACACTTTGATTATTATCAATTATTATTAATGTTAAGCTTGTATATTTGATGCTTATCTACTCAGTAGATTGTACAGCAAACTGACCCGGATATTCTGTTAGGGCACTGTTAATTACAGACCAAATGTTATCCTCACGGTAGTCCGTGCTTACTACTAAAAGGCTGCGTCATATGTTAGCCATTTGTCAGTCATTTTTATAGCAGCAACTAACATCGTAATAGCTTTAAGTAAATATCTTTACTTAGAAAAGCTACTTTAAACATAATACACTCACATTGGTTTTGCTAGCACTTTATGTTACCAGCATACTTGTCGTTATATGCACTATCGATAACATTCACTGAACTGGTAGCATCGTGCTGTAGCAGCGAGCAATGGGCTGCGCACAGCATCTGCTCACTAAGTAATATCAAAACGGTTTCAAAAAAAAAAAAAAAAACAATAATATGCTAAGTTCGATCAAATTTGATTGAAAGACAGATTCACAAATATAGAACCAGAAGTGCGGCCAACAGCTATGCAAGGTTAAAATCAAACTGCTCGTCTTGAATATCAATCAGAATTCGTCTTCGTTTTGTACACTATTTTCGGTTTCATTGTTATGCTTTGCTTAGCGAAGGCAGCACACTCACGATCGCCAATACACAAATACAGATACGCACATACGCACACACCACCTACCCTGGGCATGTTTATGGAAGCCGAATATACCAACTGCTTCCGTCTTTTGATTTCTTTTACTTTCTTTTCAATTTCGCGCAAATATAATTTGCAGCTGCCCTTTTTTCTGTGTTTTATTTAACCACGCAGAATGCCGAAACAGAATTATTATTAACAGATATTTAGCAAATGCATTGATATTTTCGACAGCTGATGACGTCTTGTCGACGTTCCGCTACAAACGTGAAAACACAACTAAAAGCACCACAAAAGCAACAACACAAAGACAGAAAAAACACAAAAGCAGCAAAAGCTCGCTGTCGAACACAAAAGCTCTCGCACTGCGATCGCCCTCTTCTTCGGGCAGCTTGCATTGCATATGCATTGTAGTTCATGTTAATTGATAATTGTGCACGGAAAGCGACCGAGGGAACAGAAAAGAATACAGAGCACAGGGAGAGTAAATGAGAGTAAATAATTTGAATTTTTTTTCTCAGACAAACGGCGTTAATACCGCCCACGCCGCACATGCTCCCGCTGGGAATTATTTATAATGTATGTCATAAATGTTCTCTCTTTTTTGGTTTTGTTGTAGTTTGCTCTTTTTCCTATTATTTTTTGTTACAGGTCGACGCCTTGCCACGCTTCACTGACCCTTCTGAACTAGAGAGTGACAGCGAAAGCGAAAGTTTTGCAATGTGCCAAAGAAATGACTATAAAAAGCAATAACGGTGCTTGCCAATGGCTGCAGACCGATGGCTCTATTATTTACAAGCTGGTCACACCCAAAATCAATACGCGCTCCCCAATGTAAATCAATTAAAGGAACAGCAAACGTTGCTCGCGTGCCAGTTAGCCAGGAAAAGCAATTAATAGACGGACTTCCGTCGAGCGCGGGGCAAGAGAACGAACAGCTCAAAAAAGAAAACACGCCCAGCACGCAGAATTGGACACACACACACAGTCACACACACACACACACACATTATAGGGATTTAGCCTCTGGTCGCTTACCTTCTTATCCAAGCCCATGTCCTGTTGCGGCTGGTCATCGTCACCGGCGTTGGCCGCTTTCGGTTTGGGCGGCGCTCGTTTTGGTTCCGGCACAAATTGGAATTCATAGCTGTCATTGCCACCCCAGCAGGCCAGACAGTTGTCCTTGGGCACATATTGGGTGACGTCCTTTTTCGTTATCATTTTCAATATCTCGACAGCCTTCGGCGGCAGCAGAGCTTTGATGACCTTAAACGCGGCTGCAAACAGGTGCACAACAACATCAGTGTCAAAGGGCAAAGGGCAACTGGCAAAGGGCGAAACCTTTAGCCAAATATAGCTTACCATTCAGCACCCAAGACAGCTCATATATCAGTATATAGTTAAGAGCGTTCGGATAGTAGAGCTTAAATGTTTCCACGATGCGCTTCACAAAGTCCAGATCCATTGTGGCCAGTCCCGTGTCGGCCATGTCGAAGAATATGCTCAATTGGGTTAAGTGGTTTTCGCGCTGCTTCCGCTCGATCCAATAGACCACAATCCGGATTAGCTGCTCCAGATCCTTCGTTTTGTTGTGCAGTTTGACGCGAAAAATCAAAAGCGGTTTCCCATCCACATCCTGGCTGTGCACAAAGACCGAACCCTCGGTGAGGTACTTCTGATTCAGTTTCTCCTCGGTCAGATCATTGGCGCCGTACGACTGACGCCACACGCAGGTTTCCCACAGTTTGTTGAACGACGTCTCCATGTCCAGATCGTGCATTTCCAGAAAACGTTGCAGCCAAACATGATCGTTGCGTATGCGATCCAAGTCGACTGGATGAAACGGCACTTTTGGCGATACAAAACCATTAAAATCATAGTATTATTAACGATTTCAGTTAAAACAGTTTCTTTTAAAAAACAACACTTCTTTTGTTTATCAATTATCGCACACATCTAACCGAACTGATAAGATTAATAAACATGCATAAAAAAGTACCTAAACCAAAGTGTAGAAACAGCTCGACGGATAGATACCCTGTAATCTTCCTCTTTACTCCTCCATTACTATTCGTAGAATATTCATACAAAATACATACAAAATTCATTCATAAATAAATAACTTCTAAGCTTATTGTCTTAAAATCGATATTTATCGATATTAAGAAAATTAATGCAGGTATAATATAGGGTGAAATGCTTCAATTGACTCAGATGCACACAACCAATATCCCCTTACCCAATTTGAATGGATAATAGTTAAACAAATTCTAGCTTCTTTTATATGGAGTTTATGTTTTTATAGCTTTAAACGTTAGTTTTTCATTGTTGATTTTGAACTAGTTAACAGTCTATTTATAGAAGTACATACGAAGATCAGCTGACGTTGGAAATTCGAATACTTTTATGTAAATATTCCCTAGCAAAAAAAATAAAATAAACAAATAAAGGCGTTTCGTTTTCACAATATAAACAAGAAATCGGTTGATGTGCAGTAATTTAATATGACTGCGAATAGTTATCCAGTTGGCAACTGGCACTCGATACACGCGATTCATGAGAGAGCTATTCAAAATATTCTGTAAATATTTGTATATATTAATATATATGTATGTACATACATATAGTGTGTAAATAACACTTAGCTTTATAGCTGAGAGCTGGCTGAATGCGCTGGCTGCCCCTAATGGCCAACCTGTTAACTGGGCTCACCTGCGGGCGGCGAGACGGCGTATTTTTTGTTGAATTTCTGCCGGAGCTGTTCAATCTCTGAACTGCTGGGATTCTTAACCTTTACGCCCATTGTTAGCACTCGATGCCGTCGAGTTTTGTGCGCAGACTAAATAAACATTGAACCGAGTTCGAATTTCGGCGCTTATCGCAGCGAGCCAAATCGATAATCCACTTTCTCGGCCCACGGCAAATGGGCACGATAAAGCGATAAGAATTCGGTTTCCAATATTTTCAAGTCTTTATCGGCCAGCGGATGAGCGACAAGTGTCGAATGCAAGTGCTTAACGCGAGCAACGGCAACTAACTAACTAACGGTGCTTGCGACGCCGTCGCCGTCGATCAACCAACGATCGTCGTTGGCAGTCGATCGGCGTGCGCGGCGATGTGGAGCACCAATACACCCAATGGGAGGATGCCTTGAAAAGGGCAGCTGTCACCCGCCGTCGCTGCAATAGAACGTGATCGATCGAATTGCCCTGTGCCGGGCTGCATTTCAATGAGTTCGCTTTGAGTGAAAGCTTTCGCGAGCGATTTGAGCGAGAGCTTCCACTCGTTGACAGTTAGTTACGTATGCACTAAAGCACTTAATTCAAGTAACTCAGTTAATAAATATTGTATTATTTACATTCTCATGTACAGAGGTGGAAATTTTGCATATCAGTTGGGCGTGAATTTATACGAATAGTCATCAGTGCCGCCCCAGGTCTTCAGGCAGTTGTCCCTGTCCACATAATCGCAAATATCCTTTTTGGTCGTCACACGCAGTATATCCAAGGCCTCAGCGGGCATAAAGGTCTTCACTATTTTAAATGCCGCTAATCAAAAAGAGAATGATAAATAAATGCCATTAATTTGCTGATTAACTTTACCACTCAGGAGGAAGGGCAGCTCGTGCACCAGAATATAGTTGGGTGCATTGGGATACCTGGTCTCGAACAGTTGGATAATGCGCTTTATAAAGTCCACATCCAAGTTGCTCAGACCCGATCCGGTCATGTCCATGAAGAGCGTTATTTTCTGTAGATAATTCTCGCGCTGAGTGCGCTCCACCCAGTAGACGACCAGGCGAAGGAGATCCTCCTGTTTCTTGCTCTTCGAGTGCTTCGAGATGTTCACAATGAGCAGCGGCTTGCCCTCCTTATCCTGGTTGTGCACATAGATCTGGCCGTCGTGCAGATACTCCTGATTAACGTTGGACTCGTTAATTTCGTTGGCTCCGAAACTCTGGCGCCATTCGCAGTTCTCCCACAAGCGTGTGATTGTCTTCTCCACGTCACATTTGTACGCCTCGAGGAGCTGGCTGATCCATATATCGTTGTCTTTGATACGCGCCAGATCGTTCGGATGAAAGCCAACTGGAACCAATAACGACAACAGGTGATATGATTCATATTAATTGTAATTTTGCTGTAATTGAACTCACCTGCCGGCGGATCCGACTCGAGCTTAGCCAGAAAACGGGTCTTCACCTCGTTTATCTGCTCAGCGGTGGGCGGTGCTCCTTGCGGCATCTTGACTAGCTGCTGTCTGCAACCGGAATACCCGATGGGGTTTGTTATACGCTGAATTTATATCAAATACTCTGGGTTATTATCGCACTGCTGCTCGATCACTGATAAGTCATAAACGAATGTCTCCGAGGGGGGTTGGGTCGGGTGGGGGGGTGGGTTTGGTTGTTCGTCGCCGCGGAGCAATTGGGATGACTTGCCCGCGCCCAGGCCAATCAAGAACTGACAGCTGCAAGCGAACACACAACTGTGGAATTCGGTGACGTTTCAATTGCTCGTTCCGCTCTCCGATAATTGCGTGCTCCGGTTGGGGCCGATCTTGAATGCCAGCGACACGATGCGGGAGGCCGGCGTGCCAAACACGGACTGTTCTTTAATCAATCTAAAAAGCAAAACAACAATAACATTACCCAGGCCCGCAAATGTCACAGGAAGGAAGGCGGCAAGGGGGCGTGAAGAGCCGACAGTTGCGATAAGCGAAGCGAGCAAACAGTCCGATTAACGAGCCCCGAATCGTGTGTTTGATTCTACCATGAACTTGGTTTTATTCTTTGGCTGCGACTTAGGCCATTATTTGTGTATTGTGTGGAGAGATTCTTTATATCTTTTACTTACGGATGTGTTCCGGAAAACTCGTTTGACGTTACACAATTTCGACTACTTTGTTATTTTTTATTACAACTTTAAATTATTTTTGATTTATTGAATATACACTTTAAATGTTCACAATATTAGTTTAGTTTAATGAAAGATTTCTCCAATGTATGTTTTTGACTTGTTCTAACTTTAGGTGTTTTTTTTATACCCTGAACATAATTGAAAATGTGTAAAAGGGTATATTGGTTTTGTTGAAATGTTTGTAATGAAGATAAATCGTGGGGATCAGGATATCGCAGGGTTCAGGGTATCTCCTAGTCGAGCGGCCCCGGCTAGAGCGGTCTCACTTGATTTGTGGCTTATATCGTTTTCTTCTCTCCACATTTAACATTTATTGTGGTGCTACGCCATTAGCGGGGAGTACTGTTCCCAGTAATTAGCACATCTGTCAGTTAATTACTGTGCAATCTGCAAATTTAATGCTTTTTATACCCTAGACTCATTTGAAATGAGTAAGCGAGGGTATATAAGCTAATGTTAAATCAACAGGAATGTTGAAAATTGTGTTTGTGGCAAGCCATGATTTAAAAGTCAGTTTGGTTTTATGCCCAGGGTGCAGCACGTTACAGCAATTTAAATGTGGGTATCCCATAGTCGGGCAATCTTGACCAGATGTCTTTAATTTAATTTTTAATTATTAACGCTGTCTGGAAACAATACAAGTGTTGTTTTTTCTTATATTTATTTGTTTCCAACTTATAAAAATTCTTATTTTAAGTTCGTCTACGTCATAAAAAATTGTAAAATAAAATAAGAAATTCGCTTTCTTACTAAAACAATTTGCATGCCTAAAATAAGTAGCTAATTCTAAAGCAAAAAAAATGTTTTCATTTTAACACGTTCTAAAAGATTCCCCATTTTCCCTTTGAAATAATTTCACTGCCAATTTCAAATATTTTGGCAACTCATCTGCTGGCGCTTTCCTTTGCGTTTGTTGACATTGGTCGGCAGTTGGGCGATGCGGTAGATGATAAGAGAGGACAATAACAATGAGACGCCAGCATTTACATATTGAAAGCTCCTGCTCAGCTGTCCCGCGAGCGCCCGCTGCCCCCTTATATCCATTAACCGTTGCCTGCCACGGCATTCAGGCCATCATCAAAAACTTTCGCTTGCCGTTGGCCCAGTTGTGTTGTTTACGTGAAAACGTGCGCGTGGAACGCCTCCGTCCGCCCCATCATCTGTTTTGGTCCAATGCGGATGCAGTGCAGCAGGACCAGTTTACTAAACTGTCAAAGATGAAGTTCGCCGAGCATTTAACTGCGCATATAACGCCAGAGTGGCGCAAGCAGTATATTAACTATGAGGTAAATCACTCGCAAAGCGAGTGCGAAAAAAAACTGAGAAGAAAAATGTGTATCCCATAGTTTTAGAGCAGCGTGTGCTTTTCCGAGCTGTCAGCTCGTCGGTGACGTCATGTGAAAAACGGCTGGCCAGCTGTCAAAAGTAAGCGAAAGCTTTTCGCGTGTGGCGCATTTGGCGCATGCGCTTTGCTTGCCAGGCTAGCGGTCGTTTTGTTGTGCTCGCCTCAAACGTAAACAATGCGAAGACCGCAAACGCAGCACAGCGTCCGGAAAGAGTAAATGCACATACAATTGAACTTGTCTGATTCAACGTTAAGTGAAAAGAATTCGATAGCCTGCTCGATAACATATCGACCGCTGTAATAATTAAAACAGCTGTGGCGGCAATTTAAAATTAGCTTATTTATTGAATAAATTGAGACATAAAGAGATATTTTTGACTTGTATACATAATCTATTTTTGACGGAAAATTAAGGCTATGCTCGCGCGGTGTATCTTAAATAAAATCTTTCAAATTTAATATTACTATTACTGCAAAAAGCGAATTGTGATTTGATAATTTTCTCGATAACATGTCTATCGCTGCATTCGCGGCAAATTAAAAAAAGGTTTTTTAATTCAATAGGTGTGCATTATTTTTGAATATTTTTTTTAATTGTTGTCTCTTATTATTTTCGACAGGAAATGAAAGCTATGCTGTATTCAGCCATCGAACAAGCCCCATCCGCTGAGCTGGTGGATCGCGAGATGCTAACACGCTACTTTGCCAAGTTCGATGAAGAGTTCTTTCACTATTGCGACAAGGAGCTGGCCAAGATCAACACCTTCTACTCGGAGAAGATGGCGGAGGCAACGCGCAAATATGGCAGTCTGCGCAGCGAACTCACAGAGGCATTGGAGATGGGCCACGTGAAGAAGCAGCCCGCCTGGAAGCGGCGCACGCCGCTGGGCAAGAAGAATGTGCCCGCACGGAAGATACAGGATCTCAAGTTGGCATTTAGCGAGTTCTATTTGGGCTTGATACTGCTCCAAAACTATCAAAATCTCAATTTTACGGGCTTTCGCAAGATTCTCAAGAAGCACGACAAGCTGCTCAGCGTAGAGTTTGGAGCACGCTGGCGCACGGATCACGTCGAGGCGGCACATTTCTATACAAACAAAGACATCGACAGACTTATACAGGAAACGGAACAGGCGGTCACCCAGGACATTGAGGGCGGCGATAGACAACGTTTGTGCTCAGTTTGCGGGTTGTTTTTCCATTCGATATGAAGTATTTTCTTTCTGCTCTTCTTACAGGTGCCATGAAGCGTCTGAGAGTGCCGCCGCTGGGCGAGCAGCAGAGTCCCTGGACCACATTCAAGGTGGGCCTCTTTTCAGGCGCCTTCGTTGTGCTCTTCCTCACCGTCATCATATCGGCCATGTTCTATGGCTTTGGCGAGAATTGGCGTGTTGGCCTGCGGATGTTCCGAGCCCCGTTCCTGATCACCGAATGCCTCTTCCTGTGGGGCGTCAATGTCTACGGCTGGCGGTCTTCCGGTGTCAATCATGTGCTCATCTTCGAACTGGATCCGCGCAATCATCTCTCTGAGCAGAATATTATGGAAATTGCCTCCGTTTTCGGTGTGATTTGGGCCTGCTGTGTGCTGAGCTACATTTTCTGTGAGCCATTGGGCATTCCACAGTATGCAGCTCCGCTGTTTCTCTACACCCTGATGGTTGCCTTCCTGCTGAATCCGACAAGGACATTTCACCACGAGGCTCGCTATTGGGCGCTGCGCGTCCTCAGCCGCGTCATCATGGCCCCCTTTTGCTTTGTCAACTTTGCCGATTTCTGGCTGGCCGATCAGCTCAATAGCATGGTGCCTGCATTTCTGGATATACCCTTTCTGATGTGCTTCTTTGGCCGCAATCCCACTTGGCACAAGGCGGGGGAGGGTGAGTAGCACGAATTTGATTTTGGAGTATATTTTTTATGAATTTGTTTAAACATGAAAGCTAACAAATTAAATTTATACATTCCACAAATTGAGTTTAAATACTTTCCGGAAGCTCAATTTAAAATTGATGCACATAAAAAATTCACTTGATTTGCGTAAATTTATACTTTTCAGTCATTTGTGAGTTCAGAAAAAATTATGCATAAAAATTTAACTTTTTGCTATTATTTTATTCTGCGTAGAATTTCAGCAGTTTCAATTTCAACTGAAATTTAAATTTAATTAAATAATGCTGCATATCAGTTGCAAATATTTAATACAAAAAAAAATTATTAAGTTTTTAATAAACATATTTTAATAGAGTTAATAGAAATTAATTACTATCAGTCTGTGTCGCGTTTTTCGTAATTAGTGCAAAGTGCTAAAAATTAATTGTTAATGCAATAAAAAATTATCAACGCATTATAATTATTTAAGTGCTGCTATTTTTTGTCTCTTTTGTTATGTCCTTTTAGCTGGCAATCACTGCGTACAATATGTATCCATCCTGCATCCCATTGTGGCCATTCTGCCCGCCTACTTTCGGTTCGCCCAATGCATACGACGCTATCGGGACACGAAGGAGGCATTTCCCCATCTGGTGAACGCGGCCAAATATGCGACCTCCTTCTTTGTGGTTATCTTTGCGCATAAATATCATACCACGACGGGTAAGTGAAGTAGCGGCACTTTTGGACACGGCACACTTGGGACTACATCTGTACGGACTTAATGTACATATGGGCTCACCCGCCCCTCCGGGTTCTGTTTATGTTGTGCTGTCAATTAGCGCTGTTTTTATGGCTGTTCCGCAAATTCGCATTGATTTTATTTGGGATTAAAGCACGCAAATCTTACCTTTAAATTGACAGAAACCTATCCGCTGTCAAAGGAGAATCCATGGTTCTACTGCTGGATAACCGCGGCTCTGTTCTCCTCCTGCTACGCCTATACGTGGGACATCAAAATGGACTGGGGCCTGTTCGATGCGAAGGCGGGCGACAATCGATTTTTGCGCGAGGAAATCGTTTATTCATCGACGGTGAGTTGGTCTTCGACTCGGACTTGGACTCTCACTCGTGTGTGGGCTAATGGCAGCCATAAATATTTGGTCAGGCGAACGTCACGTAAAACAATCATTCAACGCATCCATTACGCTGCCCCGCCCCCCACCTATTGCTTCACTCTTCTCATACGCCTGTTATTGTTCTCTGGTTTCTTGCAGTGGTTCTATTATTTTGGCATAATTGAGGATTTAATATTGCGTTTCAGTTGGACGCTGTCGATGAGCCTCATCCAGGCGGGCTACATTGAGGGCGATGTAATGATGACCATACTCAGTCCGCTCGAGGTGTTTAGGCGATTCATTTGGAACTATTTCCGACTGGAGAACGAGCATCTCAACAATGTGGGCAAGTTTCGAGCGGTGCGCGATATATCAGTGGCGCCCATGGACTGCTCAGATCAGGTAATACTCTTAGCCTTATTATTTTACACACACACACGGACACCTATATACGCCTATATATGTATGTGTGTAAAACAGACCACAATATTGCGCATGATGGATGACATGGATGGCGTGCTAAATCGTAGGCGTGGCAAGGCCGCTGGCGGCTCTGGCGGCTCTGGCGGCAAATTGGGCAACAAGAAGAACAAGCAGGAACAGCAGCGTTTACTACTTCAAGGCGAATCCGTTGAGGATCTGTGCGCATAGCTCATAGTTTATCAACACGATGTGCACAAATATTAAGTATACGTAAATATAAAACGACAACAAGTAAACAAGCCAGTTTGTTTTGGTGGAATCAACGGTGTGTGCGGCACGTAAACCACATTCAATTGAATGACCCACACTGTGGCCAGAAAACGCCGTGAATCAACTACTACTCCGATGAGCAGGACGTGCCAATGGGTTTATCGTGTGGCGCATTCAGCTGCACGTTTCATGTGACAACATTTTTGTGTACTTTTCACAAAACGTTGTTGTTTCAGTTTTCCATTTTAACACAATGACAATGCCCCGACAATACGTTAATAAAACTGCAATCAGCAGGAGTGGACAGTACGCGACCTGCAAATACCATTAAGCATTAAACATTGCCATTACAGCTTGCCTGAATATATTTTAATCTAATTTTTACATACACAGCAAACTGGACACACATTAAATGTACACTCAGAAAAAACGAATACTAATAGAATAGAATATTTCGAAATTAAAATTTAATAATACTTATAAATTAAGTATTAATTTTTTTTATTTCATAATCAGAATTGTTATTCTTGGATTGTTAAAATTTTCTTAAACACGAATATTGGTTGGGATTTTTAAATGTTTTCTCTGAGTGTACGCAAGTAGAATATTCCATGTATCCGGTTTAATTAAATTTATAAATTGAATCGAATAATCAAGCAATATATTACCCAAATTCAATTTTAAAAATATTAATACAAATAATTTTATTTTTATTATTATTTATTGTTAAAGAGAACAAAAATTCTTCTTTACACAATTTGCACACACTAGACAAACTTTTGAAAAACTTCATTAAATCCAGTACAGAGTATCAAATCCAAAATAAATTTATGCTTGTTTAAATATTGTTCAGCTTGTGAACTTTAAATACTTTATTTTATTTACTATCTGCAAACATTTCGTAGTGTTTGTTTACGATTTGATTTTATTTTTATCTGCTTTTGAACATAAATCTTTATTTGCCCTTGCAGCTAATTGCTAGCTTAGCAAGGATATGTATTCAAAGTCCAAAGGTTCCTCCTAAATTTACCATTAATTTTGAATTTACAGTTCTATTAAACGATTATTTTTTTTTTGTAAAATTTTAATAGTGGCTTTAAACTTTAATAGTTCGCGGGAACACAACACAAAGTGGTTTTTAAGTGCTGACTATCCTAATCCAGAAACGAAATCCTCCTAAACAACAGTACATTTCATGTGTAATTTCATGTGTGCCGAGCTAAGGTACTTTGGGAATTGTGTTTGGGGCCTTTGAGGCGGAACTGTTCCAATTTCCGGTGATTTCTTTAAGTCCGCTCGCAGCCGCTTTTATTTGATGTTGATTGATGGATTTTCACATCGGTTTATTTTTGTTTTGGTCTCACTACGTTTCGCTAAGTTGGGCCACAAACAATATTTTGAAAATTGCAATTTGATCAGCCAAATAAAACACATGACAAATTATTTCGTTTTGTATTTATGAAAGATTGACAGCTACTATTAAACGTGGCTTGAACTCAATTAAAGGTTAATAGCAGTGTCCATTGCGGGTCAAACAATAATCAAGGCAATCAATGTGAATCGCAATCACTTATTGATAATGATTACTGATTGCTCTTGATAACTAAGCAAAGCTTGAAGTCCATTAAACTGGAATGTTTCCCAGCTGAATTGTTTCATTTTAAGTTCGTTGCTTGCTGGAAAATAAGTTTTGTGCAATTTTTTTGCATAACAGTTTTGGTAGTTTATAAAAGTTTTATTGTTTGCATTGGCCAAACTACTCCAAAGTCAGCTAAAAGTTTATAAATATACTCTTTAAGTTTATCTCAAAACGGAGTATACATTCATGCTGTGGTTGCACAACAAGGCGTATGATTGATTTCCTATTGAGTTTTGCCAGCTTAATGGCTGCCATAATTCGTAAAAGCGAGCACATAACCGTTATAAAAGATGTGACAGAGAAACATCTCAAATGCCACATAAAATTGACGTTAAATTATATACCCAAAGGATATGTTGACACAAATTTAAGCCAAAAGGGCTTCACACAAATACATTCTATTTTTTTGCTCTTTACATTTCTAGCCTTTATACCAAACATTTTCCGAACTTGTGGGGCTTTGAGCATAGGATTACCTTTTTTGCACGGAAAAATTCAAAAAGTGAATTTCTGATTGCAAATTGGAATACATTGCTGTTCGTCCTTTTTTTGCACTGTTCTGTTAAAAGTTTGCTCTAATTATGGCACGGTGTTTGAGCTGTGCATTGACTGTAAAAACCATTGACAGCATTTTTGGGAAGCTTATACGTTTTCATTTTCGATGAAAAATATACAATTTTCGAATACAAATGTCAGACCTTGAAGAGTTATTAGCTTGCAATATGGCAGCCGGGTGTAGCCGACTGCTCAATAATCTGCGATTTTTTTTTGTATGACTTCAGCTTTAAAAAAGATAGTATTTTTATTGAAATCTATAGGATACTTAGGTTCTTACGACCTACCCGATATGCCATGCCTATGAATTCCCCAAACTATGGTTTTTTTTGTATTTTTTTAACATCACTTCTCGGATACAGAAAGGGACATTGTGCAACACCAAAATACTTTTTATGACCTTTTTTAAACAGAGCAAAATTAACTGAAATATAATTACTTTTGTTGGTCAACATTTGGCTCAGCAAAAAGAAATTCTGTTCACAATTGGCCGGGTAACTACACGACCCGTTGCCAGATTTTGTTTTCTTTTTTTTCCATTTATACTCGTTTACGAATTAAGAAGAGTATATTGGTTTTATAGAATATGCGTATTCCTATCTCGTTTAAAAAATTTTAATTTTTCGCCAAAAACTATTTCAAAATTAACATAAATTTTGACATGTAATGCCCTCGAATCCATAGCTCCTATATTTCAATAACCTTGTCAAAACTAACCCGATTTTCACGTTTGATGGCATTTTTGATTGATTCTACATTTAAACATCATGCATTTTTGAAAATAAATTTTTTTGAAAAAAATTTTTTTTCAAAATTTAGAATTGCTTATTTTTATTTTTAATCGATTGTAATTGTCATAATTAGCATAAAAAGTAACATTAAAAGTGATTTTGAGAGGGTAAAATTTTTGGTCAAAAATCATCCCAAAATCGACAACAATTTTGACATGTAAAGTTGTCAGATTCCATAGCTCCCATATATCAAACCCCCATAAAATGGTCAAAAGTGAACCGATTTTCACGTTTGATGGCATTTTGATCATGATTTTACCTATATATTGACTCCACATTCAAAATATATTCATTTTCGAAAATAAAATTTTTTGAACTTTTTGGTCAAAAAAGCATGTACTCCCCCTTGTGAATTTTGTAAAAAAAAATTTTTCAAAATTTAGAATTGCGAATTTATAGTTTAATCGATTTTATTTGTCATAATTAGCATAAAAAGTAACATTAAAAGTGATTTTGAGAGGGTAAAATTTTTGGTCAAAAATCAACCCAAAATCGACAAAAATTTTGACATGTAAAGTTGTCAGATTCCATAGCTCCCATATATCAAACCCCCATAAAATGGTCAAAAGTGAACCGATTTTCACGTTTGATGGCATTTTGATCATGATTTTACCTATATATTGACTCCACATTCAAAATTTATTCATTTTCGATAATACAATTTTTTTGAATTTTTTGGTCAAAAAAGCATGTACTCCCCCCTTGTGAATTTTGGAAAAAAAAATTTTTTCAAAATTTAGAATTGCGAATTTATAGTTTTAATCGATTTTATTTGTCACAATTAGCATAAAAAACAACATTGAAAGTGATTTTGGGGGGTCAAATTTTTGGTCAAAAATCATCCCAAAATCGACAACAATTTTGACATGTAAAGTTGTCAGATTCCATAGCTCCCATATATCAAACCCCCATAAAATGGTCAAAAGTGAACCGATTTTCACGCTTGATAGCATTTTGATCATGATTTGTCCTATATATTAATTCTACATTCAAAATTTATTCATTTTCGATAATACAATTTTTTTGAATTTTTTGGTCAAAAAAGCATGTACTCCCCTTGTGAATTTTGGAAAAAAAAATTTTCAAAATTTAGAATTGCGAATTTATAGTTTTAATCGATTTTATTTGTCACAATTAGCATAAAAACAACATTTAAAGTGATTTTGGGGGGTCAAATTTTTGGTCAAAAATCATCCCAAAATCGACAAAAATTTTGACATGTAAAGTTGTCAGATTCCATAGCTCCCATATATCAAACCCCCATAAAATGGTCAAAAGTGAACCGATTTTCACGCTTGATGGCATTTTGATCATGATTTGTCCTATATATTAATTCTACATTCAAAATATATTCATTTTCGAAAATAAAATTTTTTTGAATTTTTTGGTCAAAAAATCATGTACTCCCCCTTGTGAATTTTGTAAAAAAAATTTTTCAAAATTTAGAATTGCGAATTTATAGTTTAATCGATTTTATTTGTCATAATTAGCATAAAAAGTAACATTAAAAGTGATTTTGAGAGGGTAAAATTTTTGGTCAAAAATCAACCCAAAATCGACAAAAATTTTGACATGTAAAGTTGTCAGATTCCATAGCTCCCATATATCAAACCCCCATAAAATGGTCAAAAGTGAACCGATTTTCACGCTTGATGGCATTTTGATCATGATTTGTCCTATATATTAATTCTACATTCAAAATTTATTCATTTTCGAAAATACAATTTTTTTGAATTTTTTGGTCAAAAAAGCATGTACTCCCCCTTGTGAATTTTGGAAAAAAAATTTTTTCAAAATTTAGAATTGCGAATTTATAGTTTTAATCGATTTTATTTGTCACAATAAGCATAAAAACAACATTGAAAGTGATTTTGGGGGGTCAAAAATCATGCCAAAATCGACAAAAATTTTGACATGTAAAGTTGTCAGATTCCATAGCTCCCATATATCAAACCCCAATAACTTTGTCAAAAGTGAACCGACTTTCACGTTTGATGGCATTTTGATCATGATTTGTCCTATATATTGACTCCACATTCAAAATATATTCATTTTCAGCTTGTCGTCCCGATCAAGAATACATATATTAATGTGATCGGAGATGCCGCCTTCTATTACGTTCATCTGCAGAAAAACAATTTGTTCAGGGTATAGCAATATTAAAATATTCTGCTGTAGGTCCTGGGTTCAAAACCAAAGGGAGCCAATTTACATGTTTTGGTTGTTATTAAACTGTGAGCAAGTATTGCGTTGTTTGTTACACCCGATTGTGACTGTGTTTTGCTGTTGTTTGTTTGTTTTCTTGTTGTTGTTTTGTTCCCATCTGTGCTAGCCACAATTTGCATCGATGGCCACCAGCTGATTCGGAGCGATTCCTTTGAAACCCTTTGGCGTTGACTCAAAACCGTTAGATTAGATAAGCCGCCATTTTTGAGTGTTTTTATAGGGTCGCATGTGTGTTTGTGTGTGTGTTTTCAGGGCTTGCGGGTTATATTTATATGGCGTTGCCAGCATTTAACAGCATTTATAACTGAGCTGGCAGCGAGTAAGATGAGACGGACAGATAAAAATTTCCTGGAAGCGCTGAAAAAGGGTTGCTTTGCTTCTAATTCTTTGGCATATTATTTGCACTACGCCTGTGGCAGTCGGGTCCGAGTTGCCTATGTCTGTGTCTGTGTGAGTGTGTGTGTGTATGTGCTTGTTTGGTTTTCAACCTGGGTTAAAAAAAAAAAAAATATACATATATATGTAAGTATTTCTCAGCACAAAAGAAAAGTTATCTGAGGGGTGACAAAAATTTAATTCTCCTCAACAGACTTATTTTATTGCCTATCGTTTCTATAGGAGCAAAATAAATAGAAAGGATGAGAAAATGCTGCTGTATTGATTAAATTTGAATTGAATCTGGAAAAGTTTTATGCAGTTTAAAGATGTTTATATGATTCCTCGATTGCCCTCGCTCGTTCGTTTAACGTAACGTGCATACCTAAAGTGTAAAGCATCCTGAGTTCAGATAATCGAAAAATAAACATCAAATATATAAAATGCATATAGCCTTGGGAAGTTGACTGCTGCCTGCTCAACTATATGATGTGATATGAGCAGAAATCAAGTCGGAAAGCAGCTGTGTTATTGCTATTTTGTGTTATATTTTGTATGAAGTTCTGACACGTACTTCGTGTGTTTCCGGCGGGCTGTCACAGCAGATTCTTATTGATTTGAGGGACAGACATGCGACTGACTGGTCACAGAATTGCAAGCTTTTGATATGTAAACAACACAGGGAAACTTGGAAACACAATATGACGCTGCCATATGTGTGTGTGTGTGGGTGTGTGTGTGTGTGTGTGTGTGTGTGTGTGTGTGTGGGTGTGTGTATGTGTATGTATTGTATTTGGATTGGGCTTAACATCAACAACAATAACAATATGGCGTGCGTGTATTTTGAGTGCAATAAAGTTTTGCGTATACGCAACGCTGCACTCCCTTTGTCCTGCCTGATTGCAATATTCTCAATAATCGCCACAGCCAGTGCAATTGCTATATCGACTGCCGCTACTGATTAAATGTTATTTGTCTGTTTTTCACGCTGTTGTTTCCATAGACACAATGCTCCACGAAAATAAACCCAATTACGTTCGCTCTTTGGTCTTGTTTAATTGACTTGCGTCGCTGCAGTGTTTGCTTTAAAGAGCAAGCACGTCGGAATTATCCCATAAATTCTGTGAATTCCTCATTTAAATACCCAATTACCAGTTGCATTTGATAATCGCTTCTGGGTATCTTCAATGGTAATTCCATTCCGCACAATACAGTTATTTTTATTTTTTTTTACGAGCTCAACTTTCAGCATTGAAGTGGTATCGGATTCAGATTCATTTCTGACGATTCTGCTTCAATTGCAATACAAATATTACAATTATTTCACTAACAATCCACGGACATGGCAACACGTGTCGAAATTGGTCCAGGACATGACACACAAATCGATTGCTTTGATTATTACCCCGCAACAAGATACGTTTACAAGCACATCATTAAAATGACGCACCTAAAATTCCAAGGATACAACATGCAAGGTCAACGAAATTTAATTAATATAATGTGCACATGTAACTTATAGGCCTAGACTTTTCTAATTTGTTTTGGTTCTTTCAGTTTCATTTCAATGATTAAAGAAAGTTAAATATCGCCTCTCTATGCGATTTTCACTAACAAATTTCAATGGTATTTATACAACAATTACTTATATGAGAGGATTAAAGAGAAGAAACATTTACAAAAAAAAAGAAAGGAAAATGCGTACGGGATAATAAAGATAGGGGAATAAAAAAAAGTTTGAGAGATGGAGAAAGAGAAAAGTGAGAGGCTTAAACCGTAACGTGACAAAGGAAACAGTAGTAAGTTAGAGTAAGTTAGCAGAAAGAAAGCAAACTAACAAAAAGACAGGAGGAAAATGGATAGTAGGTAAAATAATACTGTCTGGCTTTAAGAATCGCAGGGCTGGCAATCCAAATTTAAACGCACATATCAACTAAGTAATTCAGAAAAGTCTGTTCAAGTTTTGTTCTTACAAGATTTGCTTGAACAAACAAAACAAAAAAAAAAAACCTACATGAACGCTTTGCTTTCAGTCTGTAATTAAGTAATTAAACTTTTTAGTCGGTGTGCAGAGCAACAGCTAAGGCCGTAACTTCCTTTAAATTGTTGCCACAATTGAACTTTTGGAAAGATCCACAACCAGTCAGAGCCACATCAGTCTGGCTGTAACAGTGCTTAGGTGAACAACAACGGAAAGTTAATTAATTAAGTTGTTTAAGCCACTGACATTGGTCCATGTCGACTCGGTATGTATGCAAATTAAATAGGCTTTTAATTAACCATGAAAAGATTGTGACAGGCCAAGGGGCGGGCAATTGGCCATCATGATTATGGGTCAAGTTTTGGGGAACTTTTGGGCTTAAATGTTACCAAACGGCTTTAAGAGACCAATTTGCTTACAAACAAATCTGTGTGTCCCTCTATTGCCTATAAATGTGCTGACTAATGAAAGCACAAATGGGCAGAAGAAGCCTTTAGCCTTCGCTGGCATTTAGCATAGAGCATTGATTGATGGCAGACGCTGTGCGTGAAGCTATTTATAAAACTCGTATGTTTATTATTTGCCATGCCTACAAATGCCAATATATACCCAATATAAGTATATTGGTTTTGTGTGTTTGCTTATGAAATTTGACTGAAACTAATGGAAGCGAAATTGTGCCATAAAGACCTGTCCACGTCAAATGTGCCCCAAATCGACGTGTGAAGCGCATTAGATGGTCGCCAGGGTTATAAATTATAAAAAAAATTCGCTGAATCAATTGTTTACCCAACAAAAAAAGAAAACTAAAGCAGATAAAAAGGAAGTCCATCCAAGCGGAGTTGAAAGGAAAACGCACCGTCACCTTCTATTGAATTAAATAGATTGCAGATAAATATATTGGGCAAATAAAATGCAGATACATCTTGTTATTTATCAGATGTCATATGGTTTACATAATTCAACATAAATAATTTATTAGACAACAATCTGGCAGACAAAGAACTTTTGCGCGCAAAACTGTGCTATGAAACAAATATTACTCAGGACTCCGCTGACAAGCTTCACTTTTTGCCAGTAAAAGGCAAACAAATGAATATCCTTTTATAAACATATCAATTGGCAATGTTATTTCAGCTCAAAGGAGGGATTCGAACGCACTAAAAGCCGATTTATCATTTAAAATATGGCAAAAATGTCGCCAACAAAGTGATTGTCAGTCAGAGGGAGGGCTTAACGGTAAAACGATGTGTACTTGTTATTTGTGCATGTGTGTGAGTGTGTGTGTGTGTTGGGTGATGTCTGTCTCTGCTCTTTGGCAGCTAAAATGTCAAGTGTAGCTTCAACCGTTGCAAGTTTTGACAGCGAATTAAAATAAACAACAACGCAAATGACAATGAAAACATTCTAATGAAATATCAACAAACTTTGGCATTCACTTTCATTATCTCCGGGCAGAGGGGTAAGCCGCGGGGGCCAGGACCTGAGCTTGGGTGAGTCTAGTGAATAATTGTAATGCCTTCATTTAAGTTGAAGGAAAATATTCGAGAAAAGCACTTATTTACTCAGGGTAAAATACTTTTAGCAAGTCTCGGAAATTCAGCAGAAAAAAAATAATAAATACATATGAGAAAACTATATTAAATACCATTATAAAAGTGAAATGCAATTTCCTGCTCAAAATGAAATTTGCTATAAAAGAAACTTGGAAAAATGGAAACTTGATATGTCAAAGCAGCCCGCCATCTTACAAATACAATAAATATAAATAAATTTTCGCTTTGAATAGTATGTTTGAAAATACTCAGATATCCTCACGCCCCCTGCTATATAGCTTTACAAAATATGCCGAATACAACTTTGTAAAGATTTTAATATTTTAGTAGAGTTTCATAATATAAAATTAGAGAAATCTCTTCTAAGTTGGCAGTTGAACCTTTTCATTTAGCTCTCATTGTATTGAGGCATAAAGGAAACAATAATAATTTTTCGAGCTAGAGTTCTTTGTGCGTGCTCATGAAAGAGAAATGTAAGAAAATCATTATTTTTTAAGCCACTTTAAAGGTCCGCTTCACAATGAAAATTGCATTGAATGATATGAACAAAAGGGTCCCTCATTTGTTTACACAAACGGTAACCTTTTTGGTAATACCTACAAAAAAGGGTATTCTCCTGCCCATGTTTTGACCCGACAAATTTTTGCTGTTTACCGCAATGAATTTCGCGCTTTTTTCATTTTCTTTTTCTTTTGCAAACTCAATGCCAACATGTGTCTCATTTCTCTGTACATACGATTTTCATGAACGCTTTTTGGCCCAGCTTAGCCGAAGGTGTCACTCAGCATTTGACAAGCTGGATGGGAGGCTAAGGCTGAGGCTGAGGCGGAGGCTGAGTAGGTTGCCCACCAAGATTGATGTTTCCACTTACCCACATAATTTCAGTCTAGGATTTATTGCCAGGCCCAACGGGAGTCTGATTAAACGCTAATGCTGATGCTAATGCTAATGCTAATGCTAATGCTTCTGCGACTGAAGCCTAATTAGTCACAGCTTTTGAATTATGTGAATTTCAACAAACCAACACTGGGTAACTTGCATTCCATATAGATTTTTGAGAGCGCTTCAATTAAGCTGTTAGTTCACTGAACACTTTTGAACCCTCAGAAACCATAAGCTGTTTATAGTTGTTATTGTATTATGATTATAAAATGTCAAATTTTATTGCTGTTCACAGTTCATTAATTGTAATCTGTCTGACGGCATTAAATAGTCTTAGCTGTATTTATTATTAATTATGCAGTCAACGATTGATGAAAACACGAAAAACAATTTACTTGCAGCTTTAAGCTGCTTTCATCGAAAATGCGTGTCTTTAAGTGAACTTTCGCGAATTCAGCGCTAGCTAAGTTAATGACATTATTTTGTATTATTCTTTTTGAAAAGAAAAGCCTGGAGTGAATGAGGGTTTACTCATTACTCATTAGTATCACTTTTTGAATATTCATGAATTGCTGGCAATGTCGACAAATTCTTCAGAGAACGATAAATATAAACATAAACAATTTATTTGTATAACAGCAAGACTGAAAAGTCTTGGTAACAAGATTTAAATTAGGTATAAGTCTAAAATAAATATATTTAAATTCTTGGAAATTTAATTTTGTTGTGATATACATACATATAGCTCTTTTTTAATTCGTTATTTATTTTCTGAAATTTTCCACGTACATTCATTCAAAACTCATATTCCGTTGCTGTTCATCTGCAGCCCATCTCAATTCATTTGAAAGCTTGATTCATTTGCGTGATGTGATAATCTGTCTCATTTTATATGCTAATTTTCCTATTGAGTGCATGGCAGCTGTGCCAGTATATATTATACTATATATATAGATATATGTATATATAAATATGTGTGTGTTTATTTATTCAACCTAATATGCAGGCTCGTAAATCTACAAGCTCGTAAATGTCCAAGTACTGTAAACTTGAACTCGATTTGCTGGGCGCACGCCACACGCTGCGTATACGCAATAAGGCAAGTGACAAACAGACTGTAGACGAATGCGGGGCTCCGGGGGCAGCGGGGCGTAGGCTGTTTGCCTCTTAGCTATAGCTTAAAATATAACTTTGCCCAGTTGTCATATGCAATAAATCAAGTGAAAGTCCTGGCGGCACTCAAAACCCACAACCAACAACAACTGTCAACTGAATGCCTTAAATTTTGTCAACAATTTAATATGAGTGGCCCAGTTTAAAGAGGCTCTTCATAAATTTGATTACTGGGACGTGAAGTAGTTTGCCCCGGAAGTCGGGTAGCCAAAGTTTAATCAACTTATGCAAGTTCCTCGGCTACTTTGTTATTCAAGATGAGCTGTTACTGTTCCGCAGAAAACAAAAATAGTACTTGGCAAAATACTTTGTATCTGCTGTATGATATGAGAACAATGTATGTGCCACACAAGTTGCAAGACAGGCATTGTGCTTGCCGCTGCGGCAAGTCTGCCAAACTTTAGACACTACTTGGCGAGCCCCAAGTTTGATGGTGTGCGTGTGAAGGGATGCTTCAATTCACTTCTGTGGTAATTGAATTTTCACTTAAGCGTCGGCTATATTAGTCTGGCCAACATTGTCATTACAGGCTGCACTTAAACGTTAATGGAAAACTCATTATATCCAGAGAGAGTCGAGCTGCCGCAATCATAACAGCAATTAGACGATGTGGCTGCCGCCCACACATGCATGCAGCACGCGTGTTGTGCTTGAGCATCGCACCAGAAAATGCGGCAAGTTAAAGTGGTCTTAATGCCAATTACTGATGTGCCGGCATGTGCGAACATAGAGCAATCACTATGCGCCTTCTGCCAGCCAGCCACCGGGCTAATGCCGCACACCACTAACAACTTTGTAATTCAAATGTTGTTGGAGCCAACGTCAACATATAGAGAATGGAATTCCAAGTGGGACTATAAATAAAATCACTGTTGATAGAGCTGAAAGTCATGCATATAATTTCATGTTACGCAGTTGCCATTTTTAGTCTCATTCGCATTTCGATGCAAATTTATTGTACGCATCAACAGTTTGTTGCAATGCATAAATAGATGCTCTGCGCATGCATTTCAAATCCTTTTCCGTGTAAGATATATTTTTAATTGGAAAATACCAGGAAAAATCTTTAATTTCAAATGCTTTCGCATTTTCATACCCTCTGCACAGCAGATTGGAAAGAAAAACACGACAGACGACTAGAAAGCTGTTTTTAAATTGACAATTATCATGGGTAAATTCAACCGCAAACAGAATATGTTTTAGTCGAACAATTCATTGTTTGCTTTGTGATAGACGGTATATATATACATATATGTATGTGTATAGTATATTTATTTGCGCAAACATTAATTGGATTGTATAGTTGTTTTTTTTTCGATTGTGTTCTGCAACATCAAAAGGGATTTTTAACATTCCTCACATTTCAAATTGTGTGTTTTCATTAAAAAAAAAAATACAACAGAAACAAAACAAAAAACACAAAAATTCCAATCGATTTCATTTCAATTTAATTCGTATTAAGTTCACAATTAGCCAATAAGGATTATTTGTTTTGGGGTTGGTTTTACAACGTGGCGAGCACGTTTCATCAGTCCACTTAAAAATCCATTAAGTCCAGTTTCGATGGATTCGTCGCCGAGTTAGCATCTTAACGTTTTGATTACTTAGACAGCTGTGTTAATATTTGTCCGTCGCTAAAAACTGTGAAAGCCAAGTGGTCCATGGTCCTTTGGCTGCTGCCTCTGTGTTTTCATGTGGTTGAGTGGTTTGCTTGGCTGCTTTGTTGGAAACTCGGCAAACACAGCTTTGCGGTCAACGCGGTCTTTATCCCTGCTTCAGCTCTGGCATCTGTTGCTGCAGTGATAAGTTCACCCATACACACACACACACACACACACACCAACACATACACATGTGCAATGTTCAGTTTTCGTGCTGTCATTCACTGTTTTGTGGACTTGCCGGGTTTCAGGTGGATTGCATTAAAGCTCGCTGTGCACCTGTAATTAAACGGGTGCCAACCTAGCAGAGTGATGAAGTGGCATTTAATGACTCCACTTTTCGACAAGGTAATCAAGTGCTCCAGGCTGGCAAACAGCAGACATCCCATCTTTTAGCAGTCCTTTTTCAGTCTCGTTTAAAACCTGGCTGTAACCGTATTTCAATTTAATTAAGCTGTCAGGCCAAGTTCATTAAGTTTAAAAACTTCTTTGTTCTCATTTGACCTTATCTATTTGGACGCTTTCACCTGTTGTGAAAGTCAAACTTAATGCTTAGCCTAATTGGTCGACAGCCTAAGAATACGCTAAGATAATTCGAATGAACTTTTGTATTACACTCTATATTAAGACCTGTTCTTTGATATCTATTAATCCATATCACTATATGACAATTACACCAGACTGCAAGTAAGCTTTTTCCACCCCCCCGTTCAATTTCAAAATCAGTCATAGTAACAAAATATGCTTTATTTCTTGAATTACATTTGACTTACGTAAGGACAAACATTTCAAAAATAGAAATGCCAACGAAATGGGAACAGGTATTCAATGAAATTTTCGTGCCATGTAACCACCATTGTCAATCGTGGTGCTCATTTCCATGGTGCCCATTGCTGCAGGACAAGCTGCAGCCAGTTAGTTGGTCTGCGAGTTCCGTTGGCTGCCCCGCGGGAGGACAGGAAATGAGTGCGACTGCGGGCGGAAGCTGCAAATTAATGTTTGGTCGTTGACATTGCGTGGGTGGAAGGGAGGGAGGGAGGAGGAGTGCTTGATAGGATTGTGCATGACTATATCCATTTCATTGCCTCCTGTGGACGAGAACTGGGGGTGTTTCTTATGTAAAGAGCTGCACTGCATCATTGCAGCGAATTTGAATCCAATGTGATAATCGGTATATTGACATTCAGGGCGGCATCCGCATCGCTCGAGTTGCAGGTGGGCTGCTCCGAGATGTGACCATAGTCGCCATTGCCATTGCCATTGCCAGCTGGAACGAGAAAAGCTTATGTTTAATATCGGTTGGTGTCCTTCGACCATAGCTGTCGTTTCTCTCACCCGGTGCTTCTGTCGCTGCCCTGCTGTGCTGCTGCTCCTCCTCTTCGGTTATGGTGGAAAAATTGGTCGGACGCTGTGATGTGATCAGTGGACTGGCGGCCAGCAACCGATGCGAATGCCTGTTGCTCTTGCCGGCTTGTGGAGCTAAAAGCGACTGTCGCTTGGATTTGCTGAACTTTTCGGGCTCTGTGAAGACCACAGTATGCTGGGAGTGGATGACGGGGCAGTTGATAGAGCTTAAAGTGAGGGCATAAGATAACCAATGGGACTCACCGGTAGAGCAGGAAGTTGATGCTGCTCGGCACGTTGCATTCGATAGGTCTGATACTGTGATATGACACAGAGCAAAGCGTACAGCTTGAAGTGGAATCAATTTAAGCCAATTAGTTAACTGAAATTGCAACACAAACCAAATTTGGGCACTCACATTCAGGCAGAGTATGAAGAAATCTATTGTGAATATGAAACCGACAATTGGATCAAAAATCACACGACTTGACAGCGTCAGGTGGACAAGATGGGCAATTTCGATTAGCAAATCGCAGATCATTAAACCTATCCAGGGCAACAGCAATTGACGTTTATTCTGCGGGGATTAAACGTCATATAAAGGAAGAGAGAGGGATAGAGAGAGAGAGAGAGGCAGCAACACTCACATTTCGTAGTCCAACAATTAGCATTACGGAGGCCACCACCATCAGCATCGAGCAAAACAAAAACAATACGTTGAATATCACAGTTACTGCAACAACAAAGAGTCAATCAAGTGCGTTAGCTAACAGCTGTAAATTTTATGGCTTCGCTTCCTAACGTCTCTCACCGACAGTTACATCTCCCTTCTCCAATATGCTCTCGCCAAGTGGCTGCGTTCGCTGCCCAAGCAGAAAATCCTGCTCCTCCTTCAGGTAAAACGTAAACATGAGCGTCGACAGGCCAAAGTAAATCTAAAGCGAAAGGTGAAAATAACAACTAGTTATTATGAAGGTTCTTAAGCTGTCAAGAAAACTAGTTTTTACAAATCCATCATTTCTTATTTTAAGACTTAGTTCTAGAAACAATTAAAAGCTAAAAGTGAAAGTTTTTGTACTTTGATTTTTCTCTGAGTGTATTTCACACCTTTGATATATACATATCTGTAATGTAACCATAAATCTATTCAATTATCTCAATTTATCTGCCTGAAGGGTGCGTCCTCAATTTCTATTGAATTCATTTAAGCGTGCCAATTAATTAGAAGTTATGTATTTTATGTTGCATTGTCAGAAAACAATTTGAGGGGAGAGTAGCGCTTGATTTTCAATTCATTTGTCACTTGCTTCTCCTTTGTACTGTTTTCCATTCAAATTTCGTATTGTATGTGCCACTATAGTCACTGGAGTCCATGGGGAATTCATCTTAACAACACAAGCAACAGCGAAAGGCATCCAATTCTAAGAGGAGAACAAAGGGAATTAGCTTCTGATATAGTTTCTGGATTGTGTTGTTGTTCGTTGTTTGCTTCTCGCTTTGTTAAAGTTTTATTATTGCATTTTGCTTGAGTTGTTCTTTTTTTTTCGTTTGAATTTCATCGCTTTTCGCTTTCCGCTTTGTTTCTGGCTAAGCTTGTTTTTAGCTTGATTTTTTATGCTAAGGTTTTTCGTCGATTTACAAGTTGCTTCTCGCAACGTGCTTGGAATGCTTCTTCCTTTGCTACAGCAAAAGCCTTTTGCGTCTTACTGTTGGTTATTACATATCATATATCTTAAACTCGGCTTTAAGCATTTATTTTTTTCTCTTTCAACTCTGATTTATAAGTTTATACAACGCTTCTCACTTCGGCTTTAGATATCCTTGAAACGACTGAACTTATTCTCTTAAAACGGGGAAATCGTTTTTTATTTTATGCTTTACTTTTCACTTTACTGCAAATAACTGTCCGTGACTTCTTGCCATACTAGGGATTAGCTTAAGTATATGTAAAAATATAAGCTAAGCTATTGTTTATCTTGCCTAAATGTTGGGACTCAACAAATCAAATCTCTCGTAATTGATTACCCACCAGTGTATAGAAGGCGCAGGCAAAGCTGCCTTCTCGCACGCTGTTCCAAAAGCAGCAGGACTCGAGTATTGCCATTGTGGCTCTTATTCTAACAGTTTCTTATGGATGAACATTCTACATTGGAAGAGTGCTCAAGCGAAAGGTTTCGACTATAACGGCAGCCGCCACTTTCACTTTACTTTTTGACACTTGCGCTCGTGGGCATTTTCTCTTGTTTATTTGTTGGGCTTAGTTGGAGCTGGCTTCTAGGATATTTTGCGGCCTGTCATTGGCCGGCTTATCTTAGGACACTGACACTTAATTTCATATACAGCGCACGCAGATTTATGACACTGATTTATGTGGCGTATTTGATAATATTTATGTGTGGTTCGCCTTTGGCGATGGCCGCGTTAACCGCGCTCAACCGTTCGCTTTGAAAGACGCGCCAGAACTAATTCGAATTGTGCTTGTGCAATCGAAACATGACCGAACACAGTTCGCACATCGAGCGGCATTTTTATGAATGAAACCTCGAATCGACTGTGGATCTCAGGGGAGCTTGTGGGGCCAACGCTTGCGCATTGGCAGCTGCCTTAACCGCAGCGCAACAGGCGGCATTGGCATTGGCAGTGGACGATTTGGCCGATTTGCATGCGAAGTGAAAGCAGGCAAAGCTCAAGCAACGGGTGGCCGCGTCCCAAGTGGCGTATACGCAACGTTTCGAGTTGATCAGCAACAGCTAGAAGTGCCACCAACTGTGCGCTCGTTCAATATTCAATTCAATTAATTAAAAGCCGCAAATGTGCAACGTTGTCAGTGGAGCAAAGCGTCCTGCATTTAGTTTGATTATCGACAGGACTTCACGGGGCCAAAGGACAATTAAACGTTGGCACTCGGTAAGGGTAATGACTCGATGATTCTCCGCATCGACTTTGACTAATGGACGTTGGCGCCAGGAAACGTGACAAGCAGTCGCCTGGAAAACTGATGAATCACAGACAAAGAATTATCCTTCAGCTTTGCCAGGCATTTCAAATCGAAACAGGCCGTGCAGCGGCATTTAGACGTTATTTGCTCTGTCAGTACGGGTTAACTCAAACTATTCATGGTAACGAAAATGGCTCAAAAAGATGATATATATAAAACGCCAACCAATCCATGCCAGAGCACTGAATTTATCTCGCCGGGTCCTAAAAAGAATGCACCCCAAACGAAGCTTCGGCAGAATCAGCAGCGCAATACCTTCATATTTGAGTGGAGATCCAGATGTTCTGGAACGCATCTAAAATCTAAAAATCGAAATTTGAATTAAATACAAATGAAGAGGAATAAGTTTGTTTCAGTGCACCTGCCAATAACTCTATTTTGTATCATCAATTTGTTGAAAGCAGCTTTGTATACATATTATTGAATGTAATTTAAAAGTAAAATTTAACATACATGTTTAATTTTGTACTTTGCAATGTACATGACAAATTAAGACTAGCTTCAAAATACCTATATACCTATCGAATAGTTTTCCTAGTAGGAGATTTAATACTCTCTGCAACTGCAAAAAAAATATTAAATAAAATTGTAGCCATGTGTTTAGCTTCATTTTGTTACAGCGCATCGAACGCTTTCGTTCCGGCCAATTTCACAGAGAAAGATGACGTTTTATTTTAGTCTAACATCAACTATTATACGTGCAACACTATCCAATGTTTCGATTTGCTCGACTTGTTTCGGCCGTGAGCATCGTCCTCTTTATTATTAACTATGTGTTCTTTGTGTGGGTTTGGCGCGAGTCGTTTACATTTATCTTCGATGAGAGGCATTTCAATAATACGCTAACCCAAATTCTAATACCCCGGTGGCCTGGCAGCGTTGGTCATGCGAGGGTATGCGAATTTTTGGTGAAGGAGCTGCAGGAAATGGGTTTTGTTGCGCACCGCGATGAGGTGTTCGATGGGATACGTTTAACCAATGTTGTGGGTATTATGAATACTGAGGCATCCAATTTTCTATTGGTCACCTGCCATTACGACTCGAAATTCTTGAAAGACATCGAGTCTTACGTGGGAGCCACAGATGGAGCCGTTTCCTGTGCCATTCTTTTAAATATGGCCAAAACACTCAGTTCCTATTTGCGCGGGAAATTTTCCGAGCGCGAGGACATCGGTTTGGTGGTGAGTATCAGGTTGCGACTACTCAATTTTCTCTTAACAACGATTTTTTCCTATGTCTTTAGTTGGTTTTCTTCGACGGCCACGAGTCGTTCAATAACGACGAAGATGACTTTAATTCTATAAACGGTTCGCGGCGCTTCGTCGAGGTGGAAGCCATACCATTAAAGAATATTGTAAGCATCCAAAGTTCGTGTATCTGCAATAGTTTATTTTCGAATTTTTAATTCCGATCCCCAGGAGTTGGTTATTACCTTAAACCTAATCGGCGCTCCCGACCATATTTATATGAGCCATTTTGAGGACACGTTTTTAATGCATCGACGCATGGAGACTATTGAAATTAAGCTGAGAAAGGCGGGTCAACTGGCCGAGTGTCATAAGCTGATCCACAGCCTCAAGGATCATGACACCGATTTCGAAGACGATCACTATCCGTTTCTCGATGAGGGTGCGTATTTCTACATACATATATTCCTATATATTTATAATTTAGTAAACTTAAATGTTAAATGTGCTCTTAGGCGTACCAGTCATGCATATAGTGCCCCATACTTATCCGGAAGTATGGCATACAGAAGCCGATAATTTAACAAATTTGCATTGGCCGTCAATTCTTAATATGAAAGCAATTATCACCCACCTAGTCTATGAGTATTTACAAAAGCACAAAGCTGATTATGATTAAAGTTATTATTTGTAAGAACTTAAAAATGTACTATTAAATAATTATCTTTTGTACAAACATTCTGTTTTGACTTTTAATGGGCTAACACAATTGTTTCTTAGCTTAAAAATTATTTTACTTTTTTACTTTTTTTTTACTATTTAATTTCAAAAAAAGTAGACCACCTGATGCTCATCTCTTTTCAAATGGACCGCCAACAGTGCTGACGTCTTGCCAGAATGTCATAAAGAACAGTTGTGTTGTTTGCGTGAAAACGTGCGCATGGAATGCCTCCGTCCGTTTTGGTCCAATACGGATGCAGTGCAGCAAGAGCTGTCAAAGCTAAAGTTCGCCGAGTATACATAACGCCAAGCAGTATAAAAACTATGAGGTAAAAGACTTGCGAGGCGAGTGCGAAAAAACGAAAAAGAAAAACGTGTATCCCATAGACTTCGCGAAGCGTGTGCTTTTCTGAGCTTTCAGCTCCTGGAAGAAGCTGTCAAAAGTCAAAGAAAGCTTTTGCATTGTGGAGCATTTTGCGCATGCGCTTCACATGCCAGGTAAGCGTTCGTTTTGTTGTGCTCGCCTCAAACGTAAACAATGCGAAGAACGTAAACGCAGCAAAGTGCCTGGAACGCACAATTGAACTGGCTAATTCTACGTAAAGTGAACAGGTGGTTCGATAACTTGCTCGATAACATATCGACCGCTGTAATAATGAAAACAGCTGTGACGGCAATGTAATGTTGAGAATACGTTTTTAATTGAGTAAATGTAAAATATTTTCGAAAATTTTTTAAATTGTTGTCTCTTATTATTTTCGACAGGAAAGCCCCATCCGCTGAGCTGGTGGATCGCGAGACGCCAACACGCTACTTTGCCAAGTTCGATGAGGAGTTCTTTCACTATTGCGACAAGGGGCTGGCCAAGATCAACACCTTGGACATTGAGGGCAGGGATAGACAACGTTTGTGCTCAGCTTGCGAGTTTTTTTTCTCAATTGATATCAAGTATTTTCTTTCTGCTTTTACAGGTGCCATGAAGCGTCTGAGAGAGCCGCCGCTTTTCTTAGGAATTATATTTTCTTGTTATTTTATTTTTTTGAAATGCCGTCCGCCTGTCCGTCCCGATGAACGCAACTTTTTTTGGTGCTATTGAAAATGGAGACTTGACACTGTCTATTTTTGTGCCACGCCCACGGGCAGGCAAGCGATTCGATTTTGTTTTTGAATTCCGATCCGCTGGTTTTGGTTATTACTTAAAATCTAATCGGCGCACCGGACCATATTTATATGAGCCATTTTGAGACTATTGAAATGGAGGCGGGTCAATAGGCCGAGTGTCATAAGCTGATCCACAGCCTCAAAGGTCATGAAACCGATTTCGAAGACGACCACTATCCGTTTCTCGATGAGGGTGCGTATTCTTACATATACTCCTATATATTTATATTCTGGTTAACTCAACTGTTAAATGTGTTCATAGGCGTACCAGTCAAGCATATAGTGCCCCATACATATCCGGAAGTATGGCAAACAGCAGCCGATAATCTAACAATTCTGCATTGGCCGTCAATTCTCAATAAGAAAGCAATTCTTTAAAAGAAACTGTTAAACTGTGGAACTCTGTGTGTGGTGTTGCAACAGGTTCGCGGTCGGGAGACGTCGCTATACCTCGGCTGAGTCGAAGCGCAGTCAGTAATGGAATCAGTTTGAAAGAGCTTTCAGAATACGTTCACTAATCCCGATCCTTGTTCTGCAGCAGGTTCAGAGGAGTAGCAGCATCCTGGCTACACAATTGTGGCCCCGCTGACGAAGATCAGGCATGTCACCTACGACTCGTTGCCCATTTCCCATACCAGAGCATTGGGCACGTAAAGAGCGTGCGAGAATAAGGTAAGCTTTGAAATAAAATCAATTTACAGTTTATTCGCCAAGCTTGTTGCTGTCGAGTGTAGTTTAGGCAGAGTGTGTGTTGGGCTTAGTCTAAGTTGAATCTCCATGAGCGCGCCTAGATGAAGTAGGGTGCGGGTCCGAACCTGGGCGCCACTGCCAGAGGAGCGGGCAGTGGAGCGTGTAGTGGAGCGGGCAGTGGAGCGGCGAGTGGAGCTGGCAGACCGAATCTGGCGGGCGCGGCAAAGGCCAAAGGTGCAGGCGCAGCAAATCCGAAGGGAGCGGCCAGAGGAGCGGCAACTGGAGCGGGCAGTGGTGCAGCCAGAGGCGCGCCCAACGGAGCGGGTGCCAAAGCGGGGGCAGCAAATCCAGGCGCAGCAAAGGCTACCTTGGGTGGTGCAGCAAATGCCACAGGCGCCGGCACCGGAGCAGCCAGAGCAACGGGCGCAACGGGTGGTGCCACTGGGAAGGCGACCGCGTGGTTAATCCGATGGGCATTAAAGCTGGAGGCGTAGGGCGCCACAACGCCGGCGGCGGCCAGTGGTGCAGGTGCAGCGGCAAACGGCAGCAGACCCGCCTGAGCGCCAGCCACGCACAAAGCAACGAGCTGAAATACGGCAAAATATGAGTTGAATACCCCGCAAATCCTTGGCTAAGGATCTGTCTTGCTTACCATTATCTTGGCGAACATTTTGATTGGGGATTTGGGTTTGATTTTGAGGTGGGTTGCTTGAGAGCTAACTGAACTGTGATGTCCAACTGACAAGTGGTTGGCGTTTTTATAATTCTGCCAGACCAATCGGCGGTTGTGGTCTTTGTGGTGGTTGTCGTTGGGCATTCCAAAGCACCTGCAACACTTTCTACATAAGGCCAGCTGGTGCGAAGGGCGTTCACTGTACTTAATAATCAATTGGACGCCTGTTACGTATTTTATTGACACCCACTTTCATAATTGCACGCCAAATACACAAAGTATATACATATACTTATATACATATATAGTCAAATATATATATATATATATAAAACTACTAGCCCACTGGCCGACATTCGCTTGGTGGGGGTGTTGGGCAAGTTTTCGTTTTTTGTGTTTTGTTCGTTTATAATTTCTGCTGGTGGCATCGATATTCACCTACTAATGAGCCACATTTATCAGACGTGACTCTGGACTCCCATAGTGTATGCCCTCTCTTTCGCTCCCTATCTCTCTCTCTGTCTGTTTGGTGTAGCCTTTTAATTGAAATTCAATTTCTTCACTGCAATTGTCGCGTGTACAAGTACTTCTCGCACCCCTTCTCTCTTGTTTCCCCCCTCTGTTTACTGTCACTTTCTGTGTTTGGAATTCCTGATTTGGTTACTTGCAAGTGTTGTCTGCATTTTACACACACCAACATACAAATTGAACTTCATCCAAACACTGCTGGCAGTAACAATGAAATTGATATAATAAAATAGAAATGTAAACCAACTTTTTTGATGTCTGTTTATCCTTTATATTCCAAGTTCTTCCTGATCTTTGTACCAAAAACTTATTATAGTAAAGAATTACTCTAATTGTTCTAATGAATTTCTAAATGAATTTGTTTTTTCTAAATTATTATAATAGGAAATTCATTTAATTTTTCTTAAGAATTCTTTTGTTTGGTTTTATTATAATATAATGTATATATATAATTATTATATTATATAAAAGGGATTCCTCTAGTTTTCCTTGGGAATTTATATTTCCTTCATTTACTTTTTACTAGAAATCCGTACCCTTAACTTATTATGGTAACGAATTTCTCTTATTATTATCCTAGGGATTCTCGTATTTGCATTTAATCAAACGATTGAGAATTTCGCAACTTTTCGATTTTGTATATTTATCTTTAAATATATAATTTACGATATTTTATAATTTTCTACTCGACTCAAAGCTTCTTTGGTTTGGTTCAATGCATATGAGTATAACGATATAATATATAGACTCCAATTCCGATTCCAGCACCAACTGAGTGGCCTAAAATAGGGAATGGTGGTGATGGTGGTGAGCCAGTTTTAAGGGCAGTGCACGCAGATGGGCATGTGGTGCGGCCACCAGCTTGGGGAAAGCATAGCCAATGGAGACGCGATGGGTGGTTCGCTTGGGTCCGGGAATGGCGCGATAGGTGGGCGCGAAGGGCACCGCCTCAAGCACTGGCGGCAGCACCTGTGTCACTGTGGGCAGATGCAGCTCAGCGGTTGGCAGCAGGTGCGTGTGAGCCGCGGGCAGCAGTGGTGCAGCAGCGGGCAGCAGTGGTGCAGGTGCAAGAGGAGCGGGCGCGGGCCAAAGCGGTGCTGGTGCGACGGCAGCAGGAGCAGGCCACAGAGGTGCCGGAGCCAGCGGAGCTGGTAGGGGCCAAGCGGGTGCTGGTGCGGGCAAGCGGGTGATGGTGCGGGCCAAGCGGTGCGGTGCGGGAGGGGTGCGGGCAGACCAGAGTGGTGCTGGCGCCAACGGAGCAGGTGCAGGCCAAGCAGGTGGTAAAACAGTCTCCTCCAGCTGCAGAGACGGAGCTGCATAATCCACGTGATCCGGCAGCGCTTGATGCACTGGCTCAAAGTGATCATAGTGAGCGTAATGATGGTCGAGGTGATCAAAGTGGTGCGAGGGCTTGGCCTCAATGCAGACCAAGGCCAAAGCCAAAAAACAAGTCTGTTGGAATCGAAAGAAAATTTGAAGAGAGGATCTTTAAGATGACTGAAGATAATGTCTCACCAATTTTAGCTGCCACATCTTGCTGGTGGGTTTCGAGTGGTGTTGCTAGTGGTGCTTAGTTCCAATCGACTGCTCCAGTCGAAGACGCCGCTGTCAATGTTTGACACTGAGCCAGACTCATTCATTTATAGTGTCAATTTGCTTAAGCCTATCCAAATAGTTTGGCCAGTGTCCAAATTGAACGTGCACTTCTTGCACTTTCGTTTGCACCACCGGTGCACCACACCCCGTTCGGCTCGTTTTTGGTCAGCGGATGCGGTAACGGCTTAAGTCATGGCTCAAATCGTGACTTGTTGTTGTTGTCGCAACCGCATTTGTGTTTAGAAGGCACTTTTATGGTGGTGGCGGTGGCGGGGGGGAGGGGCAATAACTTCTTGCACCGCTCGATATTATATAACCAGCTTTGAGTCGTAACTGTCTTAAGCTCAATAAGGCCAACGATTATGACATTTAACAAAATATGGCCGGGTATGACCAGGCCCCAAAAAAATTGATTGTTTGCAGTTTTGAATACCCTTTCTGAAGGGGTATTTTGAAATTTATTGCAAAAGTTTCAAGTGAAGCTTTACCACATTTTTTGTACAAGCTACGTTTTTTATTAAATATTTTTAATATTCAACTCCCGAATTAGCTTTGCTTTTCAAATGAGTTTATGCCACGCCTTTTTTCAGTATTATTGTGCAAAATACTTTCATCATTACCTTAATCTACTAGAAACAGGGTATCTTGTAGCTGGTTACTTTTGACTTAAAACGCTTTGTTAATAGTTTTTGGTTGATAAAATCGGTTTTATTTTGTAGGAAATTCGCTAGGAAAACAATTCAGAATTTGTTGGACATGTTTAGACCACAACTGGAGCAGGCGCGGGGAAGCCGTAGGGTGCAGCATAGGGCGCGGCGAAGGGAGCGCCCAGGGTGTAGGGAGAAGCGTAGGGAGAGGCCAGCGGAGCAGCGTACGGTGAGGCCAGGGCGGCGGCATAGGGTGAAGCCAGAGGAGCACCCAAGGGAGCAGTCAGACGAGCAGCGAGAGGAGCAGCCAGTGGAGCGGCGGCGGCGTAGGTGGCTGGAATGCCCGAAACGTAGCGGCTGGAGTAGGGTGGTGTCAGCTCGAAGGGCGCCGTGGTGTAGGAGGATTGGGTGCCATCGTAGTTGTTGCGCACATCCACCTGGCTGCTGCCGCCGGCGGCATAAAGCGGTGCATTAGCATAGGCCAATGGTGCGGCCAGCGGTGCAGCGAGTGGTGCAACAACGCCTGGCTTGGCTGCGGCGCAGGCAACGAGGGCGGCAATGATCAGCTGTGGATTAATTTGTTAAATAAACGTTGGGGTCCTGCGGAATGTGGCTGGCAACTTACGAATTTGTACATGTTGCTGTGGTTGTCAGGTGGTGGACTGATAATGTCTGTTATGGGCTCTAACTGCGCCTTATATAGGCCCCTGCACCACTGAGCCACAATTCTGCTCGAGTTAATCGTGCATAATTTTTTTTTGGTCGCTTCTTGTACGCATGTACGAACGTGTTCAGCCTGAGATAGTGGGCAACAGCAGCACCACCACCACAATCACTTCCACCACCACCACCAATCCACAGTAGGAAGTCCAAATCGTAGTCGCAATCGACACGTTGTCAAATTTCGCAAAGTGCCCGAATTTGTATGCAGACACCGCCGTCGAGTGGGCTAATTGTTGTTTTGCCCGCTTTCAAGTGGCTGCCAATTGGCCCTGTTTTAGCCTCAATTTCGAACTTAGTTGGCTATAAAATGCGCGTCGCTTCAAAAGTGTCGCATTAGTGCGGCTTTTGATGGCCGGCCATAAAATACGAAAACACTTTTCAATTGTATCGCCTCGTCAATTGCTGCGCATCCTGTGCTGACCTTGAGTTGACCCCTTTGAGGGCAACAGGATGTGCTGTGGTCAAATCAGCATCTGTTTAAGCCATCATCGTGCATCACCTCTAATTGGCCACAACAGCCTGAACAGTTAAAGAACAGCCAAAACCGGCTCTTAACGGATTTAATGAGCAGTATGCTTAAATTTTTTTTTTTTTTATTTTTTTTTACTGGTGCTCGTCGGTCACGTGCTGACTGACGACTTAGTCATCATCGATCGTCATCTGTTTCTTCTTCTTCTCCTGCGGCTATTTTTTTTTTTGTTTCTTGATTTTCTCTTCTGTTTTCAAGATTAACCCAAGGTCTCACTGAACTCAAAGCTGAGCTGCTCAAGTGATCAGCGATCAGTGGTACGTGGGGTACACACACACATGTAACGCACGTATCCGCATTTAAATACCCTGCACACACTAAAGGATCATAGAACGTGTAATCAGATCATAGAGCCTGATCAGCATCAAGAGCTGATATATTTTTGAACTCAGCTCCTATATATTTAACAACAAGTAGATATATTTGATATACATCAAAAGAGTTGCTTTGGATACATTCTTTATATCTGTCTACTTCTCCTATTTAAAATCGACTTTTTTTTAATTAAACTTGTGAATTATCTACTTTTTCCATATATCCTTGAACTCTTGGTAAAACTTTGTTAAGTGACTTCTCAGAGCCTTAAAAGTATATATTTTTGATCAAAAGTATCTCTATCTTTATACATCTGTCTATATATCCTATGTGAACGCGACTTTCATTGAAGCTATTTTCAATTGTTTTTTTAATTTTACAATAGTTCAAATATTAAAGTAGATTTTTATAGACATGCCGCACTTGTAGGGTATTAAGGTAGTCGACACTATGCCTTCTTATTACCAATCCAATCCAATCTCGACAATCGAGACTCCAACGACCTCTCACTTCGGTTGGCCTGTAAACGATTCTTGACCGAGCTCCTTCAGCGGGTTATGCGGAAATTTAGAAATTCGAGATCTTCCGCTCACTTCCTCGACGCCCCGTTGCCCTGGGGCAAGACCAGCCCCTGCGTGGCCACCAGTTGCAAACGGATCCATAAATAGGTATATAAACACATTAATTGAGGAGCTGTTAATTGTGTTTCTTTTGGTTTTTTTTTTCGGTTAGTACCGTTCGTTCGAGATTGTTTTTTAATTTGACTTGATTTAGCTGCTGTTATTCCAGTTATTAAAAGTGGTTTCGGCTTTAACTGGATCAGATCCGATCGGATTAATTCAGAGTTCCGTTTGCTGATTAATCGCACATCCGTTGATTAAAGTTCGGTCAGCTGATCAGTTGATCGATCAGGTGGCGGCATCAATGCCAAGTTTAAGGCTTTAATAGCTCTTCACAAAAAAAAAAAAAGAAAAAAAACAAAAACAAAAAACAACACTTGTATGCAAATGCGATGTTCATCATCTTAAATTTTGTTCAACAATTGATTTCTTGACGGGAGTGAAAGGTGCGATGAAGACGTTCGGCGTTTTGTGGTAGGTGCCTGACCTTCGGCTCTTTGGTATATGCAAATGCAGCTGCCAGAGCCAGAGACAAGAGTTTGCAGTGGCAATGAACCGCTGGAGATGCCGATTGATTGGTTCGCCCATTTAATTGGTAATGAACCACCACCACCCATAAAAAAAACCCACAAGCGCTTGCGATTTGTGTGGCTACAGAAATGCGACAGGTTTAAATGGCAAGTGGCTTTTACTTTATTTACGAGCATATTTCGAATATCTTTTCGAGTATATTCACACACACACGCACACACATTCACTCACTCACACATACATTCACACTCACATACACCCACAGAGGTTTAATTGACAGTCAGTTCTGTGGCTCCGTGACTCGTGCTCAACTAAATATCAACTAAATTCGAACGCTTATAAAATATACGGATTTCGATGCGACCATATTTAGCGTCGCTGTATTTGCGCGGTGCCGTAGGAGGTCAGTCCGGTGGTGTGCGGCACTGTGGCATACGAGGCGCCCGCCTGCAGCGGCAAATTCGCCACATTCAGCGGCATCAGGCCAAAGGGCACGGGCAGCTTCAGGTTCAGCGAATTGCTGTCCGAACCCTGCACCGCTGGTGCGCTGATGGCGCGACCGACGGGTGCCGAGGCGGCGCCACCGAACACATAGCCACGGCTGGTCAGCACCTGTGTGAACGCCGCATGCTCCAGCGCTGGCTCCACGAACTGGCGCGCCAACTGCGTCTCCAATCGCTGCGACGAGCCACGTGCTGGGGCAGGATAATGATAGGTGCCCACCTGAGGAGGGCTCGGCGCGATCGGGTATTCGGCGCTGCTCGGCAAATGGGAGACGTCCGCCAGCGTCGTCGTCAGCTGCAGCGCCAATCCGAAAAGCAGCAGATTAGCGAAAGATTTCTGAAAGAAACCGTTATAGATTAGATCACACAGCCAGAGACAAACACAAAAACAAACAAACACACACACACACATACACTCACTTTAGGCCACATTTTTGCTTAGCACTTGAAAGACACTCAAACACACACAGACACACACAGACGAGTACTCAATTGATTTATGAATGCGATTCGCTGCGGATTCCCTTTCTGTTCGTTGTGGACGGAGGCAGCTTTTCGGCCTGATTAAAATTTGTGCGCCCGCTGAAGATGCTTTTTATACTCAGCTGAGGAACACGGTGCCCACAGCTGAGCTTCAGTTGAGTTCTGCCCGCGGACGGACGAATGGCCGGACGGACGGACCGAGACAGGTGAACAGTCGCGACGAGTCGACCAGTCCCAGACCCAACACAAACAAAACAAAGCGATTGACGCTGTCCAATTCAAAAGAGTTGCGGCCACCAAATACCCTGTTTATTTTCTTGAGTAGGTAAAAGCAGGTAATGAATGAGTTAGGGTATAACCAAACTGATACCCTGTATTTCGTGTATTAAAAAAAACGAAGCATTTTATAATTACAAACGTGGCTTTAAATTTTACGTAATTTTGATAGAAATTCTATGCATTATTTCTTAACTCTTAAATTATTTATATATCAAAATTAATTAATATTCCGATATTGAGTAAGCACCGCAACCAAGAAGGAAACAGATTTGCTTCCAAACTCGAACATTTAAATACTCTGAGAAGAAATTTTTCTTATAGATCTATATATCTGGCAGATTGTGTCTATAAGATATCGGAAACTGATAATATATATGGTTTATACGATAAACTAAATAATTTTCCATATTAAAACTGAGTTTCAGAACCAATTTTCATCATTTTCAATTATTCTGTATGTTCTTTAAATTATTCGTTTAGCATGCCTCCCGCTTTTGCCTATTTTTTAGTTACAGGGCATCAAAACAAAAATTAAAATGCGTTTGTGCTTCTGCCGCTGCTGCGGTCGCTGTTGCTGTCGATGCCGGCGTCGCTGCTGGCGGCATACAATATTTTGGCTTTCAGCTGGGTTGTTGGCTCTTTGACGACATGGCTCTTAGCTCTTGGCCATATACCTTAACTTATTCATTCTGCTTCTGTTTAACAGTTTGCTGTTATTGTTGTTGTTGTTGCTGTCGTCGTCTCTCTTTCGCGTTTTTATTTCGCTTTAATTAGACGGCATCGTCGACTGCAGCTCTGGCATTTGTTGTTGTTGTTGTCGTTGTTGTTCTCGTAGTTGTTGTTGTTATTTTGTGACTCTGTTTATTTATCTGTGCTAAGTTGTTGGCTGTTTTTATGAGCTGCTTTGCCATTTGCGCTGTTGCTGTTGCTTTTTGCTGTTGAGCAGCGTCTATTGATAATATTTAGTTTGCCTTGCATATAAATCAATGTTGGTCATTTCGATTGGCATCCAAACTATGCAACGAGCCAGTCAGGGTCGTCGCCGAGGGGGTTATTAACTGGCTGATTAGTTTAACCAGGTTTTCCTTTACAAACTAATGTCAAGTAGCGGTTAAGCAATTAATTGATTAGCCACAGCTAACTGTAATTAGGATTGTTAGCTTTTTATGCCTTTGCTTTTTTTATAGATTAATTATAACTTTTAATTAAATGATTAACCTCTTTGAATATAACATTTTATTATTGATTTCTTGACTTAATTAGGCAGTGTTGAACATTGGAAATGTACATTTTTTTGATTTATTATATATTTTCCAACGAAATGTTTTTATATAATTTATTTTCAAAATATTTATTCTATTTAAAGTAAAATAATGCTTAGCTTGAATTTTAAATTCAGAAAACTTTGAATATTACTTATTATAATTAGAGAGCATATTTTGTGTTCGTTGTAAAATTCGTTCTTTCTTTTTAAACTGTTTAATACAGCTTTCTTTAAACTCAAAACTGCAGCTTCCATTTTGAACATATTTTGAGTATTATTGACTGATATGAATCGGGGCAGATTTTGTGTTCGTTGCAATCCCCTTTGCGAGGCGCGCACCTGGCTGCTTTTGTTGACTGCCCAAAAAAAACAAAAACAGAGGAACAATAAAAAGCAACAACTACAACAATGTCGACACCTTGCAAGCATGTTGAGCATTTGAACATTTAAACATTCGAGTATTTGGGCTTATTAAACACAAATCGACAGTCATGTGACACCAGCGACGAAACGGTTTAGATATTAGCTACTGCGACGTCGACGCCGACAGCGACGGCGACGGCGACAGCGACTGCGACGCCAGCCGCGAGCTGCGAGCAGCTCATTGACTGGCCATAAAGTCGTTAGTTAATATTGTTTGGGAACTTAATTGAGACTGCGTTTTGGACAGCTAATTTTTGGCAGCAGGCCAAGCGACGAGCGCCAAACCTCAAACCCAAAATCACAAAATCACAATGCGAATACCCAATAAAAATATAAAAAAAAAACAAACGATTCGCCGTGTAGTTGACCTCCTACGAAATGTATTCATTTATAATTTGCGCTAATAAAAAACGCTGCTTATGCAGAAATCGAACTGCGCTGACCTATTTGATGGATTCGGATTTGGCCAACGCTGACAGCTTCAATCGATTTCGCATTGAGGCTGGTCATCGCACACCACACTACTAACTGGAATTGACGGGCAGCTTTGAAAATGGCTTAAAATGGGTATAATAATTTTTTGCAAATGTATGTAACATGCAGAAGGAGGCATCTCTGAACCCATAAATATTATATATTATTGATCAGTATTACTAACCTAGTCGATTTAGCCATGTCCGTCTGTCTGTCGGTCTGTCTGTATGAACGTGTCGATCGAAGTGATCTTGAACTCATTCGGTTCGTATACACCATGTGCAGATCAATTTTATTTCAAAAGATCGATCCTATTATCGATATTTATCGCTTTTTTATCTCGGTTTCTTTAAGCATAACTCCCTAACTATAAAATCCAGAGCCATGTTCGCGTTAAGCATACAAACATTTTAAATATTTCAGGATTTTGGATACGTCTTGCTCTTATTAAGTCCTGAAATTTTTATAACTATCATACATTTAGTTTACAGGCAAATCAAGAATCTCTTTTCAGTAGTGCCTCATTAATATTTATCGTTCTTATGACAAATTCAAAATTTTGTTGTTTTATTGTTATTGTTTTTCGAAAAATGGTTGACTTATGTTAGATCAACAGATGGTTCGACTCCCGGTGGGGACGTTTTTCTTTTTTCGTTGGTAATTATAAAATTTCTTTTTTTTTATTTTTAACCACCTCAATATCCGACTGAGTTCAGGGTATCTCCTAGTCGGGCGGTTCTGACAAAATAAATCTGCCTTGTGTGTGTGTGTTTTTGTTTTTGTGTTATTCTTTATTTATTCATATTTGAGTGCTTTTATTTATTTACGGTATTTTCGAGCTGTTGTTTGTGGTGCTATCTATTGAGCACCATCCGCCGCATAATTAACACGCTGGCGTTCTTTACGATGGCGCATAAATTCCGCGGAAGATGTTTGCTATCAACAATTTTGATCACCTGCTCATAAATTCTCTTAATTAATTGCTAATTTACGCGTCGATTAGCATTGAAATTAGCATGATAAATTTGTGGAGTATATGTATACGATAGATCCGATATGCCTCACCAGGCATTGGTATCACAGGGTAGCTCGGCCGGAATCGGAACTGGAGCCGGCGCCGCATACGCGACAGCGGGTGGCGGGGCATGTACAGTTACTCGGCTATACGACGGCTGAGCGTGGTAGGTGTAAACGGGTGGTGGTGGTGGTGGGGCATATCGGGCAACCACTGGCGGTGGTGCTGCGTAGTGTGCAACTGCCGGTGGTGCCGCGTAGTGTGCAACTGCCGGTGGTGCAGCGAAGCCCGAATATGTGGTGGTTGTTGTGGTTACCGGTGGGCCCAGCGAGTATTTGATGACCGGCGCAGCTGGCGCCGCGTAGCTGCTAATGTGTGGTGCAGCGTATTTAATGATCGTCGGTGGTGGTGCGGCCGCATATGTGAGCGTAGGTGGTGCAGCCGCATAGGTCAGTGTCGGTGGTGCACTGTAAACGGCGGGCACGGCAACGGGAGCGGGTGGACCATGGTAAAAGCTGGCGTGGGAACGCGCAACAAGGCAGAAGAAGAGCAGAGCAAGCTAAGAGAGAGAAGGCGAGAAGAAGAAAGAGAGTTAGCTATAGACAAGATTAGAATGAAAGCAGGAGCGGTTATTTATGGGATGACTGTTGATCAATTTGTGATTCAATCGAATTTTTCTTAATATATTTCCGCTTGTTTATTTATATTTGCTAATTGATTTAGTCAAACATTCAAGCATTATAAACATTATAAAAATTAAACTTTTTTCGATGCTGTGAGAACTATTTTAGATTCTTTTTATAAACAAGTTTTGTTTAAATATCTTTCACTTTATTTAAACTGGTTTTTGTCTGGTATTTTTTATGCAAAGTAATATTAAAAAAAAACACTTTGAAGCTCTAAATCAGAATATTTATGGCTATTGCAACATTATAACACTCTCAACACCTTTTTAATGATACAATACCGAACACACCGAAGTACTTACAATTTTCAGCATATTTTGAAGAGCGAATTTCGTTTGGACGTTTGGACAATCAAAGACTTTCACGTGAAATGAATTGATTTGGTTAAACCACGGAGGTTTTTATACGTCGCGATCTGCTGATTACGCATTATGTGAAAAGTAAAAAGCACACACAAACTCCATTACGGGATCATTTCACGCAGCCAAAGGCCGCCACGTCCCATCGACAAGCAAATCGTGCGACCAACTGCACGCGACAGGTTTCGCAATCCCCAAAGAGCTGATTTTTTTAAAAAAAAAAAAAAGGTGCCTTAGAAGCGGTGCCACAGCGACTCCACAGTGTCTCCAGCTCCAGCTGGAATTGCGAGCACGTTTCTTGATTTACACGCTGATTGATGGCCGATGGTGCACATAAATGCCAAAATAACCATCGAAATCGCTTTTAAATGCGCCGCTTTAAAACGGACTACGCTCTTTGCCAGCCCGATTGAATAACGCCAGCCACTCGAAAGTATGCAATGAATACGGCTGGTAAACTCGTTCCAAATCAATTGCTAGCTCGTTTGCCCAATTAAATGCTTCGCAAATGCGCAACACGTGCCCCGCCCATTGAAAAACAAAAAGCAAAAAATGAAAATAAATAAATAAGTTGTCAAGAAAAGCAACCAAATCTGAAACTTTGGCGGAAAAAATTAGCATAACGAAGTATTCCCATCAGAAATCGATATCTTTGTTGTTTTGTAAGCCGAGAATGTGCAACAATTTGGTATATTGCGAATTATGTTCGGTCTTTCATTCGAGTGCGGCACATGCCACAACACTCGAGCCAAGCGGCAGCAACGAGCAACACGTAAGTTTCTTAGTCGTGGTTGCCAGACTGCGTTGTACCCCTTAAAAAAGTGACTTGGGAGAGAAATCTTAAAAATGTTACATACTTTTAATTAAGTTCCTCTGAAAAAACCTAGTTTGAAAATCAATATTTATCGATTTTGAGGAAATTGACCTAGTAATTAATAAGAAGATATGATTAACAAAAAACTTTTTTGTAGATTTTCAAAACGCGTATTTCTGTTTATTTAATACAAATTTGAGCAATACTTATGATAGTTTGGGCTGCTATCGATATTTATCGATTAAGGGAAAATTATTGGCTGATTTAAGACTATCTTTGTGCTTTTTATAAATATTTAACTGAAACTGGCGTGGTTAAATCTACTTCGTGTTGCCTCTATCTTTCCATTCCATACCCATTCACAATGATTACAGGGTATACCAAGAGCAAAGAGCCGCTGGCAACAATTGCTCAAAAGTTGGCAACAGACTCGTTCTTGGCTCGCGTAATACGCTTTAAATTGGCCGCACGTGTTTTGCAAGTACAATCCGTGCACCTCTGCCACCCACCTCTTCCTCTTCTGGGACTTACCTTTTACGGCGTTTGTCACACTTGTAGCACGCGCCTCGCTCACGCAGCGAAAATCCTGGCACACATTGTTAGCTTTTGAAGTTTGCCACTTGCTCTCCCCCTTCTTTGCTGCTGCCACACATCTGTGACATTGTGTGTGCGTGTGTGTGGCATTATGCTGCCAGGCAAATGTTGCTCATACGCCGCTTTGGCTGGATGGCATTGAACCCGCGCATGCAGCATCAACAGCAACGTCAACATCGCGTGTTTCAGCTTAACTTCTACATACTTCAAGTATTTATCGAGATTATTTGCTACTTTGAATGCACTCTGGTTTATCTGACAGGAAATCAACAAGAGATGCTTCTATTAGTTGCCATAAGTTGAGCAAGTTTGATAACTTAAGAAGATTTCAAAGAAGAAAATAGTTATTGCAGTTGAATAAATTAATTAAGTAAAGGCGTTTTTTAAAAATAAACCTAAACATAGTTGACTAAAATGATTTGTTTTTTCTTCCACAGATTATTTGCGGATATTAAAAGCTGAAAACGAACTTAAATAAGGCCCGTTGCATTACAGGAAACAATGCATATTACTCCACAGTCGGAACAGAGAAGAACGTTTCTTAAATTTGTATGTTTTGATTTTAAGTTTTCATTTACCTACATTAATTTATCTGTTTATCTGTTTTATTTTTAGAAACCTTTGGACGGACTACGATACCTTTATATAAGCAATTATTTTAACTACAATTAGCAATTAACTTATAAGAACAAAACGATATTTTTTAATAACAATCAATAGTCCCGATCCATATATTGTTCGGAAATATATTCTTATGTTCCCGACATATTATTTTTTAAAACTATTTAAATATCTCGGTCATATGTAGGCCAATTTCTGAAAGGTACACCTCTTTCGAATGGTATTAGTTCATGGAATCAATCACTATTAAAACATTTTGATATAAAAATTTTCGCCATTTTTACAATAGTTGTGATGTTACCCCTTGTTATTTTTGTCAAAATTGGTCAAAATTTAAAAAAGGGATCCGTATGGATCATTATATTTCACTGTCAGATTTTAACTCTGAGTGTTATGAAAAGTTCGATTATTATTACATATTACGTTTTAATTATGCATGTTTTCAGTTTGGAGGAGTCTTTCAAGGCGAAATACAAACAACAACAGTGGACAGGCGGCGAAAAACAGGAAAGTATGCATCTGCTTAAATAATATTTAAAACGAATTGGCAAATATATATATTCTTATATTCCAGATTAACGAGAAGAGTTTGAGCAATTTTTAAAGAAACACAAAAATTTTCTAATCAATATTAATAAGTAATAAATATACGACATATTTTACTCTATTATACAATACTTATAAGCAAAAATTTGTACAACTATCAGGATATACAGAAAAATGTTAATAAAAAAATTAAAAAATAAAACAAATTATCTGTTATTATTTTAGGGAGGCTTGCTAACTCTATTGCATTCTTTCTTGGTAAACAAATGCATAAAAATAGTGTCCTTTTTCGAAAAATAGCTCTAACTCGGCCATATCCTTGCGGATTTTCAAAGGACTTGGTGCGTTAGATTCGCAAGGAACAACTCTATCAATCGGCATTAAAAAAATATGGGGTCATCTAAGAATCGGATACTTGAATATTTTCAGTCGCGTAAAACGCAAGAAAACAGGCCCGAATCACGAAATCCTTGATATCTCGGAAACTAACAGAACGATTTGGATGTGCTTTGGCCATGTGATAGCCCTGGTCAATACAAGCTCTTTGACGTAGGACTCGACAGGATCCGAAAGGATTCAGCCGAGTTATGGCCACTTTTTTGTTTACAAAAATGTCCTTTTAATTTGGCTCCTGTAAGGATTTTCGTCCTTTTTATTGTATATTCCGAATTGGCGGGACAATAATAATCTGCTGGCAAAAGGACATCGTGATAGTCCTTAAAATGGCCGAGATAAGAAAAATTTTTCGGGTTTTTTCAAATTTTCCGACGTACCCCCTTACAAAAATTTTGGCCAATATTTTTGGCGGAATCCTAAAAATCCTTGAATGCCAATCGATAGTCCTGTTTTCTGCGAGTTTAAAAAGGTATATCATTCTAGGATCCCTCAGGATATGGCCAAGATATGGCTTTAAAAAGAATGTCCTTTTTCGAAAAATAGCTCTAACTCGGCCATATCCTTGCGGATTTTCAAAGGACTTGGTGCGTTAGATTCGCAAGGACCAATTCTATCAATCGGCATTAAAAAAGTATGGGGTCATCTAAGAATCGGATACTTGAATATTTTCAGTCGCGTAAAACGCAAGAAAACAGGCCCGAATCACGAAATCCTTGATATCTCGGAAACTAACAGAACGATTTGGATGTGCTTTGGCCGTGTGATAGCCCTGGTCAATACGAGTTGTTTGACGTAGGACTCGACAGGATCCGAAAGGATTCAGCCGAGTTATGACCACTTTTTGTTTACAAAAATGTCCTTTTAATTTGGCTCCTGTAAGGATTTTCGTCCTTTTTATTGTATATTCCGAATTGGCGGGACAATAATAATCTGCTGGCAAAAGGACATCGTGATAGTCCTTAAAATGGCCGAGATAAGGACGATTTTTCGGGTTTTTTCAAATTTTCCGACGTACCCCCTTACAAAAATTTTGGCCAATATTTTTGGTGGAATCCTGAAAATCCTTGAATGCCAATCGATAGTCCTGCTTTCTGCAAATTCAAAAAGGTATATCATTCTAGGATCCTTCAGGATATGGCCGAGATATGGCTTTAAAAAGAATGTCCTTTTTAGAAAAATAGCTTTAACTCGGCCATATCCTTGCGGATTTTCAAAGGACTTGGTGCGTTAGATTCGCAAGGACCAACTCTATCAATCGGCATTAAAAAAGTATGGGGTCATCTAAGAATCGGATACTTGAAAATTTTCAGTCGCGTAAAACGCAACAAAACAGGCCCGAAACACGAAATCCTTGATGTTTCGGATGTCCTTTGGCCAGTTGATAGCTCAAAGTATTTTAACAAGCCTTGCAAGCCACCATTTAAAACTACCCACTGACAGTAATAAAAGCAGAAATAGTGTGTTTTTTTTTTAAGTTTTTATTAAATATCTTTTTACATGATTAGAACTATTTTGATTTTTTTCTTTATATAACGTTTTCTTATATTACAAATTAAAATTTGTCTCATACATTACTAGTTCACACATACATATTCTTAAAAATCTTAGAGGTAATTAAAAACTTATTGAATTTTCATTGCAGAAACCTGAAAAAAAATATTTTACAAATTTTTAAATGTTTTAAAGTTGTTTGACACCTATTATTTTTATTGATATACATTAAACAGATATTTTAAAATTTGTTTAAAAAAGAGAAGCAAAATAAAAAAATATTCATTGAAAACTGTACTATGTAAAGTGTTGTTTGGATCTCTAACCTTAACTCCTGGATGTACATCATTGCTTAGAGATATGAAATACCCCATCTGCGACGCTTTTTAGGGTATAGCCAAGACAAGTCAACGCTCGTTGCAAGGCCACAGTTGAGGGAAGGTTAATGTCAGCGCGTGGGTCAGGCGTGTGTTTGCTGCATTTCCTGCGGCCGGGATCAGTTTTCTGCAACTGGTTGTGTGACCCTTCCACGTTGCCAGCAATTAAACTGGGAACGTGTTTTGCCATGTCCCTTGTGGGCTGTGCTATTTTTGCACTGCAATTCAATGTCCTTTTGATTGCATGCGTGACGCATCCTTCTGGCAATCAACAGCAAATCCCAGATGTGTGATGTTTGCCTGGTTAGCTATGCTTGTTCTGGTCAAAGGTCGTTGCACTCCACACTCGGCGAAAATGTGTCAGATTTGTGCCTAGAAAAAAATAATAATTCATTATTTCAAAATTGACAACTGCTTACAAAATACAAAAATATTTTTTTAAAATCAAAAATAATAATTTTAAAAAACTGTTTCAATAACTATATCTAACTATATATCTCCTTTGAATCGTATAAATCGATTCTATGGACTTCGTTATTCAAAATTTGCTATTTCGACATTTTCGCGTTTTTTGTTAAAATTGGTCAAAATTTAGAATGGGTATTTTTAGATGGCAATCAATTGTCCCAAATGACGTTAATATTTTATCAAATAGACATTTTAGAACAATCAGATCAATTCTGAAATTAAGGTTTCTTTAGTTCAGTTCAGTTAAAAACAACCATTTTGTTTTGAGTGTATTTTGCTTGTGTAATGCTGATGCCATGCAAATGTAATGCACATCACGTAGAATGCAATTGTTATTTAATTAAAATGAAATGCCATAGAATACTTTTGTGCTGGCCAACCTAACTCGGGCGTCCGCAAACCACTCGAAACTCATCAGCTGCTGAGCTGAGTTGAGCTGCACTCAGGTTGCGAACAGGTGTTTCAATTGCGACAATTGCGACTCGCGGCCTCACGGTGTGGGAAAAACAACGGGAGGTAACTGTGCCATGCGAGCAAACTGTGCTGCCCTGCCCCCCATTCTTCACGCCCCCCATCCGCACAAGCGGCAAAGTGCACTGTGGCAGAGACAATGTTGCGCTTGGCTGAATATTCAATGCGCCAATCGCAAAAGAGGAAGCTGCCCACATCTAAAGCTTACCTGTCCCCCGTCACCGGTGCAGCTCGCTCAGCTGAAGGTCGTTGCCAAATTGTGGTGCGACCTCTGCTTCCCGCTTGACTGGCCAACTAATCCGCTGAGCTCGGACAATCGACGAGTGTCAATGTTGCTTACCAAAAAGTGACTAACTAATAAAATTATAGTTTATGATCATTGGGCCATAATTTATGCCAATAAAGCGCATTGTATCTTCTATTTGGTATCTTGCCTACAATTATTGTATCTATTTGCCGAGGGCCGTCGAGGCAGCAGCACATTCAATTCGTTGCATTGTTGTTGGACAACAATAACAGTATTATTAAGACTGGCCGTAAACTACTGATCAGAAATGCTCTAGTGTATTCGTTTTGTGTTCACATTTGACTAAAACTTGTTTCTTTTTTTCGGGGTACTCTATAAAAGTGTAATAAGCCAATGCTGCTAACTTGGCCAATACAAATTAAGTGACATATTTTGCGTTTGCCGCACTTTTGATTCGACCCATTTTTCACAATTGCGAAATTGGTACACAAAAAAACTGGGCAAACAGACAGACTGATATGATGTTGGACAGGCTATAATAAATAATTATTTCTATTGCTCCACTCGACGCACTTTCATTGCAACCACTTGGCCAATTGCCCCCCTCCCTGCCGCCGCAGCAAACATTCGCATAATTGCCAAGGCGTTGGCATTTGTAGTGTACTTTGTGTTCAAGGAAATTTCAACACTTTGCTGGCTACACTGGGAAAAATATTGCATTGTTAAAAATATTTAAAAAATTTGGTTAAACGAGTGTTACGAAATTAAGCAACAAAAATAGAATCTTCAATTTCCAATATTAAATATTTTAAAACCAAAAATTTGTTTAAGCATATAGGTCGTGTATTTTGTGTTCAAGGAAGTTTCAACACTTTGCTGGCAACACTGAGCAAAAAATTGAATTTTTCAATTTTTTTATAAATGTAGCTTAAAAGAGTTTTACAAAGTTCGGAATCAATAACAGAATCATTAATTTTGAATATTAAATATATTAAAACCTAAAAATTTTTTTGATCATATAACAAGATTAAAAAATGAAGTATAAGTTTAAGAACGTTGTTTTTTTTTTAACTTTGGATACAAATTCATATTTCGTAATCTTCTGAAAAACTTTACTAAAACTATTAAGTTTTGCTAAAAAAAAAAAATACTTCATATACACATATAAAAACCGTATGTATACTATGTTTAAGCTCCAGATTTTGGAGATATTTTTCTTTCCCAATTCCTACTTGTAATATTTAAAAGGGACCACCTGATTCTTTGAGCAAATATTGAATGTTTTTACCTGTTGATACATTTAGTACTACTTTTTTTTTTATTTAGCAAAATTGATATCCAATATTTTCTTAAATTCTTTCATTGAAGCAATAACTGTTCTCCACTATTTTCTTTTAGAGTTAAGTTCTTGGTATTCAAATCTTGTAAAATAGCACCGCCATTTTGCCCAGTGTATTATTTAAAAAGAGTTGCATTGTTTTAAAACTTTTGTTTTATTTACTTAAATCGAAACCACGAGCATTGCACAATAACAAAAAAAAAAAAATGATGTATAGCATATACTTGATCTCTCTCCTGCTAGCTCTTTCACTCTCAGGCTGTGTCTCTGTTTAACTCCGTCTCTGTCTCTCACTTGAATAGATTAAATACTCAATTCTTCGCATTGACAGCGGCAAAGCCTCGAACATTGTATTGAGAAATCTCACACAATCTCTCGGGATGAACCGATTGGATGTGCAGATGTTGTTCTGGTTGTTGTTGTTGTGGTGTCCTGTGGGTCGTCAATGAGAATTCGGATAATGTGGCTGGAGGATGCGCTTAGTGCAGATAACCATGTCCATAGCCAGCATAGCCCAAGCCGAGGCTGCCATAGCCGCCATGGTAGGTGGAGGTGGTGTGCAGAGCCGGAGCGGCGACAACAGCGGGCGCGTGGTAAATGGGTGCGGCATGCACCACGGGATATGCCTTGGTGGCCACCTTATAGGTGTTGGCATACGACGTGGCCACTGGGTGGATGGTCTTCACGATCGGAGCGTGCACAATGGGCGCGGCGTAGCTCTTGATGATCGGCGAGGAGTAGACGGTGGGCGCATAGGCGGGCGCCAAAGCGGCACCGTAGCCCAAACCGTAGCCGTGGCTGTAGGGTGAAATGACGCCAGCGTTGGCAACGGCGCACAGGGCGGACAGGACGGCGATCTGTGTGTGTTGGTTTGTAATGTTAGATCAAGTTTGTTGCCTAAGTCTTTAGTGCGGTGCGCTTATCCTTACCAGCTTGAACATGTTGATTGGTGGTTGGTGGTTGGTGGTTGGTGATTGCTCGGCTACTTCTTGGCTGAAGAGTTGAGTGTGTTATGTTTAAACAGCAGCGGAGCATGGCATATTTATACCAAATCAAACATCGAGAAATATTCTGAAAAACCACAGCAGACAATACGACAGCAGCAGCGGCAGCAGCAGAAAAAACAACAACAACAACAACAACAACCATATGCATTAAGCGAACTGCGAATCAAAAGCGTGAACGCCCTGCCCTGTCCACAACTTCGTTCAGCCGAGTCGAGTTCACGTTCGGCTCCATTCGGCATATCTCGCGAGTGAGACTTGTGTGAGATACGCGATCTCGATCCGCACTTGCGGCAGTCAGTGCCACAGAAATCAGAAATCAGCAAACGGCAAACAACAAACAGCAAACAGCACACAGAAAACAGAAATCAGTCACGCGCCACCTTGTTGCCGCGATTTTTCTTACAACTGGAAAACGCGCTGGTGCATGGCTGATACACAAATGAGCTAATTTCAATTCAATTAGTTGCCCGCCGCCAGATGAAATAAGTTAGTTGTCAGCGAACTCTAAGAATTTCAGCTGCGACCGGAAATCAGAGGCTAAGCCCCACACTATTTTTTGTTTTTTTTTTTGTGCTGCTAACCTGGCCCGCTTTGGAGTGTGAAAAGCGAGTTTTCCACCATTGTTGTGCTGGCTGCAGCGTTTGTGGTTATTTTCCTTTAGTTTCTGTAATTGTCTTTTATCGTAATTTTGCGGTTTACTTAACGAGCAATTAACTCGCGCACTCGAAAAAAAAAGTAATATGAATTTTGTATTAAAATTAAATAACTCTGAATTGAAATCAAAATTGTTATTTTATAATCCAAAAATTTCGAAATAAATATATTTGGCGCTTGTTTAAAATTGAAGAATTTTTTTAAAGTTTGTTTTTTTTTTTATTGTGAAATCTAGAATGAATCATTCAGAAAGAAGAATGCTTTGGTAAAGAATTTTGTTTCAGTGTATGCTAACTGTTAATTGTGCAATGACGCGTACTCCGCATGTCCGCAGCTCCCACAGATTCCTTTCTAAATCCGCGCACGCACGTGATTATCAATCAGCAGTTTTGACTGATTGACAGCACACACAAACTGAACGATCGACGATCAACGATCTCCGTAGGTGTAAAAACAAAAAAAAACAAACTATTCACAGCTGTCCTCATGCAAATGGTCAGCGTTTAGACTAGATTTAACAAGAAATAAATAAAAAAAAAAAAATAATATAAAACCAACCGACCTGATCCGGTCGGTTCGTTTACACATCGCTGTCCCGTCCAAAAATACGCACAAATAGTGCCTGAAAAATCACGCTGGTTAATAACTGACAACAAATTGCGAGTGGCCAACAACAGCTGCTCGGATCGGCCGGGCCTGGCTAATGGTTGTTGCTACTTTGTTGGTGCTGGACGTTTTCACATTAATTTTTTGTTAACTGATTTCTTATCGCTTGGCACGGAGTACGCGGCGTATGCGTAACTCGCTAAATCAATTCGCATTGCAAATGCAAATAAATTACAAAAATAAACCACTTATGCTTTTGAAGGGTGAGCTTATAACTACGATATACCCTGTATGAAAATCTAAAACACGACATACTTAGAAATGCGTTAATATTAAATTGTAATATTTGTAGTAGTAAAAATTGTGCGATGAGAAATGTTTTTTATGAATTTTTAACTAGATCTTAAAAAAAAGCATTAAGAAAACATGAAATTATTTATAGTTTAAACTAGTCCAAATTTTCTCCATGTTAATATGCCCTTTTATGTGCATTGCTATGTTTACAGGGTATATGCAAATACAGTATATTTTCAAATCATATTTAAGCACTCATTTAATGGCCTGCCAGATTTCTTAATAGCCATTCTTAATATCGCTCGCAATCCTGCAGCAATTCGAATAACCACCCCCGCCCCCCACCCGCACCGCTGGCTGGTCACACTCTTTCCGGACACGCCTCATCATTATCTTGTCTGAATGATCTGCCCAGTCGGGTGCTAGCTGCCTGCACAGCAGCATAATCAATAGAAATGGCAATAAGTTTCGTATGTTTCTCCATTTTTTTGTGCTCTTTCTTGTTGTTGCTGTTGTGATCATAGCCAGATCAGATAATACGTGTGGGCCTCTTGTTGGGACAGCCACTAAGTGGGGGCCTTGACTGGCAGCTGCTGAGAGTTTTGATACAGTGCACAAAGCGCGCTTAAAGTTTATGGCGCATAAATCAATTTACAAAGAAAAACCAAAAACCAAAAATAAACACACAAAAAACAAAATACAAATAAAAGAATTGGTGGACAATTCTGTTCCGAAATCTGCATATTGACGGCAGCTGAACCCTTCACCGGACACCTCGAGGCAGCAATTTGCATGTGTCGCACAACAACAACAACAACAATGTGTGTGTTTGCCGCTTTATCGCTATGCAAATAATTTTTGAGTGTACACAAAAAAATCGAATTGATTGACTGATTGGCATTAAACAGGATACGAATTGCGTGCTGTACAGTTAACCACCCAACCACCCACCCACTCTTTGTTGCTGCAACTATAATTGCATTTTAATGACTTTGCGGCTGTTGCATTGTGCGCCTTGCTCAATCCCATGTTGCACGTTGCACGTTGCAAGCACAAGCAGAAAAATCAAACAGACTTCAAATTACAGGCGGTTTTTCTCTGACTCTAATATCCGAACTATGATTTATGTGTTTTCAATGGAAATCACACAAATTTCACAAGTCCCCAAAATAGGTTTTGTGCAGTGTTTAATTAGCGTACAATTCATTTTATATAGTTGCAAAAATTGCATTTGTTAATGTTGTTGTTGTTGTTATATTTAGTTATTATTTAATTAGTTAGCAGTTTGCATAATTATATGGTGCGCAACGGTGACGCAGCCATCGTGTACGCCAATTAAGTATACCACATGGTGGACGCGGTCAAGGTCGCTCTGCCGCAATGTCGTGCACATTACAGCGACAACAACAACGAAACTAATAATAATAATAGCAACTGAAATGTGTAACAATGGCAAGACAATTGAAAAACCTGGTAAAAAAAAACATATAAAAAAATGCTAGAATACCTTCAATTCACAGCACAGGCAAAAGCAAAGCCAAGCAGCCGTCGACGGCGACGAGCACATTTTAAAGCCATTATAAAATAAGAAAAATGAAAAGCTTTAGGTCGGCCGAAGCTTGGACACCCTAACAAATGAGACACTTTATTGCGCTGAATGTCAACGATAATGGGTCAATCATAAAATAAAATTGATCAAATTACATAACGCCAGCATGTCTTAACCGGCTTTGTGCGGCCAAGGCATTTTTATTTCTTTCGAATTGAGCTTTTTTAGTTTTTCAACAAAAGAATAAACGCATTTTAAAGTAAAATCAAGCAAACTATATAATACTAGCAAGACTTAAGTGGCTTCATAAAATTTGTATCAGTGTTTTATGTTTTTCCAAACTAAACAATAAACAGCCTTAAAATTATAAAACTTAGCTGAAGTTACTTTTATTCAACTTTAAACAGTTCTTTTTATATAAAATGATGATAAAATCAACGCGTAAACACTTTTTATATTAAAGTTAAAAAATTTTAATTTTCATTTAAAGTTAATCAGTTGTAACATTTTTTTAAAGGAAAAAATGATAATAAAAAGTGAAGATCAACAAACTTGGCATTTCATTTTTACCAATTTTTTATTATCAGCAATTTTTATATAATGTTTATATTATTTTCTTCTTTGTAAAGAAAATATTATCAACAAAGTTTTACATAATTCTTATTAAGTGTTTAATTTAAATAATTTATAGAGTCAAACTATGTTATTATTTCAAAGAGAGTAGCAAAAACCTTTAATAAAACTACCGTTACACATTGACCAACATTATTAAAGTACCCTTAATTAAAGTGGAGAAACAAACATTGCCGTCATTAATGAAATTAAAAGCGACCCCCGTTTGGGCCGTTTTGGTTTCCAGCTGTTGCCGTCGGCAATTGGAGTCACCTTCGGTTTGGCCAACTGTGGCTTATCCCAAGCTGTGTGGGGCAATCTGCTTGGGCCAACGCCTTTGTGCCTGGTTGGCCATTAAAGTTCTTTCTGGCCAATTTCGTCGAGGACATTGCGCAATTGCGCACTCACAACAAAGCACGTAGTTGAAGTTGTTGTTGTTGTTGTTGTTGTTGTTGTTGTTGTTGGCCATGTTAACTTAAAACCTGAGATTATTTGACAGCTTCAATGAGCTGCGTTTGCCATTTCAAATGCAAATTGCAGAATTGGCTTCATAATTAAGTAGTTTACCGGCCGTCCACACAAAATCAAAGCACAGACACGCATAGACAAATTTTGTGCAACAGCAACAACAACAGCCACGCCCCTTTGCTAGGCTCGTAAATTAAACGCGCTAACACCCCAGCGGCAATTCGGTGGTGCCTGTTGTTGTTGCTGCCGCTGTCTGTCTGTCTGTCACCAAATTGTATGCAAATTGTTTGAGCGCATTTTTCATGCACACATCGTCATGTGATTTATTTGCTCTACAAATCCCACACGTCCTAACTATAGTAGCCGATTATTGCCTTTTAATGGAATTCATTCTACGACGAGTGGGTGCCCTCTGCTCCCCTCCCCCTCCCTCCACGCTGTGGCTAGCCCTCCCCCACCCCACTGGTTTTTGGCTCGTCATTCGATCAATGCGACTTTCACTTTTTGTTGCTGTCTTCTAATTGAGATTGAGCGATTCGTGTGAATATCGAACGATTCATTGACTCGGGATTACTCACCCTGAACTTGAAATCGCCTTTGTTGCCACAATAATATAGTGTGCACACCTGTAGAAGGTGCCCGAAGCAAACAAATGCCGCACCGTAATATGTATAATGTGGTTCAGTTGATTTCCTCTGCTCCGTCAACCCCATCAATTAGTTTCATCTATAGTGTGCATACACTGAAAGAAAAAGAGGGCTATTATATCAAGCAACAGATTGTTATTCACTATTTTGATTATTACTAATAAGCATAATCATCATCAGTTGATTATGCAGAAAAATTTGGAAAGTAAATGGGTCAGGCATTTTTCCATTCATGATATTAGTTAGCTTCATGAAATAATATTTCTTTAAGTCTGCAAACCGTATTTTTTTTTAAATTGCCTAAATATGTGCCCAAAAATGTTGACTTTAATTATTCTCTAATCTCGTTCTGGATAAAAACTTAACTAAATTTCATAACGAATATTTTTCCAGACACATTTTGATTTTAAAATGTATTCTCTATTTCAATTAAAAAAAATTATGTTTAATGTTTTCATTTCAACATTTTACTTTAATTGTAAAGGAAATATAAAAAATACAAACCAAATAAAAAATTAAAAAAATCGTTTCGGCAATCTTATTTTGCTTAGTGTAGCATTTGTAATAGCCAAAGAGCAAACATTTAAAACAAAAAAAAACAAAAAAAAAACTTAATAAGAACACAAACGGCTATAAAAAGTCAATTAGAGTTAATGATAGCTCCGGCTAAACTACACATTAAATTTATGTAGTTTGTTGATTGTGCCGAGCCACAGAAATCGCCGGATCCGGTTTGTGGGGCAGCGACTCGAAAAATTCTGTAATCAAGGAAGTTGGCAAGACAAAAAACACGGCCAACAAACTGGCCGGCAAGGTGTTTGGCAAGCGACGCGTTTTGTGTAATTCCGCCATTAAAATTAATAAGACAATCGTTGAAACGCCCATCACACGGCTCAAACAGTTCCAGAACTGATCGAAAATCCATTAACATTAGCATGGCTATAAAACAAAGACTAAAGCCCTATTACGCGGCGTATGAGTGATTTTTAATGCCAGCTGATATGGCTAAGACCGGCTAATATCCGCTAAATAAATAATCGCATTTTCCAGCGATTTCCACTCGAAACAACAGCCAAGCACGACAACAACAATAACAACAACAACAACAACAACATCATATCGTGTTAGCCACAACTGAAAACTTGGCTATTTCCAACACTAATTAAGCCGCTTGTTGCGTCGAATACAACTGTCCACCAACCGCCCCTCCATCAGCCAACTGTTGCCACCGCTGCTCGCCAGTCCCAGCGGACAGCTGCTTGTTGCCAATTTCTATTAATTAAACTATTTAGTATACGTGCACTTGTCCAACCGTCAAAATGCGTGGCCCACAGCCAATCAACAGAATTTTGATTAGATTGTGTCAATGCATTCGAGATTGGAGCGTAATTAAATTACAAAAAATTATTGTTTACGAACTAAAGACATTGAATATCTGGTTAGCTACAGCACATTTATATAATTTATTTATTATTATATAACAATTATCCTCAGTGAATTAATACATAATAATGCGATTATAATCGCTAACCACTTCTTATATTATATAAACATAATTATTTTATATATTCAAAAAGTAAGAAATTCGACAGAATATGAATAGGTTTTAAAGAACTTAATTAGAATAAGATACTTCTAGTAAGCTATAAAATTCTATTCCAAACTTATTTGTAACTATTTGTCAGTTTTTTGAACCCCACAGCTTAGGAAATTTAGCATTACCTTCAAAAAACTAACGAGGGTATTTCTAGTCCAGCAATTAAGTTGGCAACCACAGTGCAACCAATTTAGCCAAGCAACTAACCAAACTCAGCGGCCCATTTCGGCTGACAAATAGCCACTAAATAAAATTGTTTACATATAACCGCAAATATGCTCCCCCAACGCTGACTGATATAGGAATAGCCATATTAGGGTTAACTAATCTGATGTGCCGCTTCAAAAATATGTGGCCTAGGCCTAAAAATAGCTTAAAACTATTTTGGGCAAAGTTTTGTCATTCAAGGGTTAAGCTTGAATACGAACCTGAAGCTTAGCTTTGAAAAGCTCAAATTTAAGCTTGATTTAAGTGTGCGCCTAAAAGCTGGCTACATTTTACAGCTGGTTTATTATACCCTGAGCCCATTGAAAATGGGTAAAAAGGGTATACTGGTTTTCTTGAAATGCATGTAACAGGCAGAGGGAAGCATCTCCGACCACATACAGTATATATTTTCTTGATCAGGACAACAGACTGCGTTTATTTAGCCATTTCCGTCCGTCCGTCCGTCTGTATGAAAGCAGCGATCTCGGAAACCTCAAAAGCTAGAAAGCTTATCTTGATCTCAAGCAGTTTGTAGATATCATACGCAGAACAATTTTAATATTTTTTTCCGATAATTTCGATATCGATAAAAATCGTTAACAACCTTTTGTTTTTTTACAATATCTCAGAGACTATAAGAGCTAGAGGCAACAGACTTTGTGACCAGACGCAGATTTTGATACCTCCGGATTTTGGATACCTTCCCCCAAAAGCCTCTAGTATCGACAAAACCATTAATATCGAAAATCAAATATAACAGAAAATTGAAAATTGGTTTGTACATACATTTTAATGCTCTTAATAAATCCTAAAAGATTAATTTAGTTTGGCAGAAAATAAAGATTTCGTTTATATAGTGGGGCACGCGCAGCTACCGAGTAAGGTGCGTGCGGCCTGAATTTGTGTGTGTGAATTTGTGTGTGAATTTGTGTATGTTTGTATCAATGAAAAAAGGTTGAAATGTTTATGCAGACAGATCGCAGGGTTCAGGGTATCTCCTAGTCGGGCCCCGACTAGAGCCCTCTCACTTGTTTAAACTGGTTTTCTGTTACGTAAAGTGGCAACTTGATCTAGTTTTACATTTTGGGGAAGCAATAATAGATCACAGATGATAGATACATACAATTTACGTTACATATGTGGGGAAGGAATTGTATTTATATATATTATTTAATTTGAATATTAATTTAGGAAGCTGGTAGACACATCCAATGGATTGAGTCTGCTTTTACCTCGCCCCCTTTGGGACTTTGAGATCTCGTTCGATGTCTCTATTTCGAATATACCAAGGTGCCTTGCATAGGATTTTAGATTAAGCAATTCTGATTTTATTTAAATTTTTAGTGCATATTTACATATGGGTCTTAAAATGGATTTGTAGGTGGCGACTTTGCTGTACAATGACATTTTATTTCTGGGAGCCAGAAGCCACGCCAGCCATTGCCATTATTGAAAGGCGATTTTTAAAATTAAAAATATTGCAAAAAATAGCTATAACATTCGTTCAAATCGCCTTAGCACAAGGCACCACAAACTGCAAGTGGGTCAAGTAGGAAAATCTGCTTAATGTCCAATTAAACGACAGCCCACTAAATGCACCCACAGCGGATTGCAGAGATTGACCGCACAGAGCGCTTAAAGCAATAAAAGATGTTTTCTTGGCATTGCTGTTGGCCCGGTGACCAAGTGGGCCACAGATACGAACACAATACAACAAGAGCCGGCCACAACTGCTGCACTAATTATAATGTTGAGTGGCTGTCAGCGAGTTGTTGGTTGTTATGGCTTTCTGGTGTCTTGATTTCAGCATTTGCGTGTATCTAATTGAATTAGACCCAAAGGTCACTCGAAATGGGCTGGGAAATAAGCTGCCTAAAAAAAATAAAAACCGGCTACAGCCGGTGGCATGCGTGCTCAAAAATAACGTGAAACGCGTGCTACGTTTTTTCCAAAGTGACAAGGCACGAGAGGTTCGTGTCTGAAAATTGTCAATCACGCGTGTCGTTGTTCAGCATTGAAAAGCACATTCGACATGATTTGATTTGAATTGATTTTTCTAATGTATAATGAAAAAAGTATATAGAGATATTTATAAAGATTGATATTCTTTCAGTATTCAAAATTAAAAGAGTTTATTTTATTTAAGACCCCTTTTAATACGCTTTAAAAAATAAATAACCTACCTGGAGTTCAAACTTAGTTTTAATAAGAATGCCCATAAAAGTTTATTTTAAAAGAAATTGCTGAGTTGAAAATTGAAATGAAAAATATAATTATTTCTTGAATATTAAAAACCAAGGACATGAATACTAAAGCGATATATTGGAACACGAAGTCAATTATACAAAAATTATAAATTTTTAAATAAATAAATACATTTACTTATAATTTATTTAAGTATGCAGTCGTGTCTGTTCAAAGAAAATTTTTATTTAAGTATTTATTTTATTTATTTGTTTTAGAACCGAACCCCAAGATATAATAATAATAATTAATACAAATTTTGCAAAGTGTAGTATGTATATTCAATAAAAGAAAAACGTATATTTCGTGTTACATAACTTTTGTCGCGTCTTGTGTCATCTCTAGCCAGAAGTAAAGCAAAAAGCTGCGTACAACTTTTTGCGTAGGTGGCGGCTGCCAGAAATAGCCAGGAAAAAGCCATTGTGGCGTGGAATATTAGAAGAGGGAAATATGAATACGACAACACATATGTCGGCATTATATGCAAATGCGAATTTAGCTGACATCACTCTGCGGAGCTGGTAACTGGAGCGTCGCCGCTGCATGCGACGTGGCTCCTTGTATGGCACTAGAGCATGGTAATTGTGGGGCGGGCGAAACAATTGGCAAGGCTTTCAGGCCAGTGCCCAGTAGCCAGTAGCCAGTAAACCAGGCCCAGACCATTAGCAAAGCTATTGCGGCAGATTTATGAGCAGAAGTGGGACATAGCTTAGCGCTGATTGTGGGTGTGGATGTGGATGTGGAGGCAGGAGCTAAACTAACTTGATTTAAGCCAACTTGATTTAAGCCAAATTCGACGCGAGCTGCCTTGAGACTGAACCACTTAGGCACTCGGTTACGCCCAAATGGGTCACTAATGAGCCGAGCTCGAGCTTGGGAATCGCTTGATGGCTCGATTGTCTGTGCCAATTCTAACGTAAAGAAACCAAACAACGCTGCGCTATAAAATTGTGGTGCTTCTTCAGTTAGAGCCACAGTAGCACAAGTTCAGCTCGTCTGTGATCAACAAAAAAAAAAACCCCCCGAAAAAAGAAGAAAATTCAGTTTTGCCGAAAAATGTTTAAAATTGTGAGAAGCCCGCTTTTGGATACCCCTTGAAAAATAATTGTAACTAAATTGTGTAATTCCTTGCAGCTGCTGGTGGTTGCTTTATTCTGTGTGGCTCTCAGCCAGGCACGTCCCAGCTATTTGCCCAGCTACGAGACCATCGAGTATGCGCCCACTGTGCTCGGCTATGAGCACCTGGCGCTGCCCGCCGCCGTCTCCCATCAGAGCTCGACGGTGGTGCACGAGAAGCGTCCCTATTTGCGGCCCATTTACGAGCACCCACTGAAGACGTACCACCACCACCTCCCAACCACCTACGCCTACGCCAGCAGCCCGCTGAGCTATGGCAGCGAGTGGCTTGAGCCCGGCTGGAATGCCCCACTTGGCTATTCCAGCATCTACGTCAAGTAATGTGTTATGCGATATACCCTGTAACATATAAGCTGCTTTGAATTCAGATTCTTGTTTTGAATTTACCTCAAGTACCTTGTAATAAATAAGCTGCTTCAGGCTCAGGCATGAATATAATGCGTTATATACCCTGTAATAAACAAACAGTTTTGGATACAGATTCGATTTTAATTTGTGCATTGTGCGTTGTACCCTGTAATAAATGAGATGCTTCGAATTGAGATTCTGATTCAAGTTGAGCTTATACCCTATAATAAAAAGTTACCTCAGATTCAGATACGCATTTTAAGGTTTACCTCAAGTAGTGCGTTGTACCAAAGACAATATAAACACTAAGATGAGTAACGCGCATACATTTGAACGTGCGCAAAAATTTCTGGTGTGGCTTTTCAAGTGGCTTTTCGCTCTTCAAACGCCACACCAGCCGAGTGGCTTTTCGAGAGCGAAAAGCCACACGATTCAATGCCGTAAGTCCATAGAGTAATAAAGAACAAATAGGAGAAGTGTGCGGGGAGGGGGGTACAGGCTTAAGCAAGGCGCAGGTAGCTAGAAATTTTGCCTGCCGGAGTAGCATAGTAAAAAGGGAAATGGTCCATAATTCGACGCATCGACGTGACGTCACATCAGCTTATGCACACTCGCAACGAAACCTAAGATGTGACGTCGCGTATTGAAAATATATGCAACCTTTAGATCTTCATGCATATTATGGGTTGCGGACACGCATACTTATGCATTGGCTCGACAACGTGTGTATTGTTTTGGTGCATCGAGGCAAAAATACCCTTATTTATACTTTTCATATATAAAATCTTTATATAAAACATATTTAATGTATTAGTTTAATTGAAACTCAGTATATATGCAGCAAACATTTTGCTTCATACTGATAAACAATTACATATAACAAAGTTTTGAAGTAAAATGTAAAAAGCACTAAAAAAGTAAACATAGCCTATTCAGGGAAAGGGTGTACTCGCGGCTGGAAAATCAAAAGTTATTAAAATTGGCCGGCCTTCTAAAATTGAAACCAAGACCAAACATAAATGCTCTCACGACACTTAGCATGCCAAGCTGAGAGTGGATTCTATTTTTAGAATTTTACGCTCTTTAAATTGTGAGAGCGCAAGTGCATCGATATCGTTTCGTTCTCAATTTTGCAAAATATCAAGCTGCCTTGTAGGATTTCGGTGTACTGCGTTACTCATCTTAGTGTTTATATTGTCTTTGGTTGTACCCTATAATAAGTAAGCTGGCTCCTTAGGTACTCTATAAAAAAAAACTGCTTGGTATTCAAATTCAAGTTGAAACCTTATACCCTGCTATAAATTCAGATCCATACACGAATTTGGAGTTTACCTCAAATGATAAGTTATGCGTTACCCTGTGATAAATGAGCTGCTTCCTTAAGTAATGTATTGTGCGATATACCCTGTAATGATTAAGCTACTTGGAAGTCAAATTCAAGTTTTGGGCTTATACCCTATTAAAAGTTAATATCCATATACGAATTTGGAGTTTACCTCAAATAAAAGGTTATGCGTTACCCTGTAATTAATAAACTGCTTCCTAAGTGAATGCTGTATTGTGGTGTTGTGCGATATACCCTGTAATGATTAAGCTACTTGGAAGTCAAATTCAAGTTTTGTGCTTATACCCTTTTAAAAGTAAGCTGCTTTGAATTCATATACAGCGCTATACCCTGTAAAAAATTATATGCTTTGCATTTAGATTCAGATTCAGATTGAGTTTCTAGTTTGGAGTTTATTTTTAAGGTAGTTTTGTTTTGTGGGACACAAGTCAACAACAGACTTCAAAATCTTTCGTTCTCGTTTGCATTTCTTTACCAGGCGCTGGCGGCGTATGTCAGTGGTGCGGAGTAGCTCAGTGGTGCGGAGTAGCTCAGTGGTGCAGAGTAGGCCAGAGGCGCTACGCTTCTCACATAGGGCACATGGGCAGCCGCATAGGTGGCGGGCACCGCGGAGTAGGTGGCAACGGGGGCAGCAGCCGCGTAGGTGGTGACGGGAGCGGCAGCGGCGTAGGTGGTGACTGGAGCGGCATGGACCGTGGTCTTCACAACGGGCGCAACCACATCCTCAACTACGGGCGAGCTGTGCACCTGGGTGACGCTCTGGTGGGAGACAGCGGTGGGCACACTCTTCACCACGGCGCCAATCTTGGCCAGAGCCGGCTCCTGGACAATCGCAGTGGGTGCGCTGTAGACCAGCGGAGCGGCAGCCAAATGGCCGGGACGAGCAGCGGCCACGGCGAGCAGAGCGGCGAGAACGAACTGTTTAATTGGATTGGAGTTGAGTTCAAGTTTCAAGTAGAGGATCCGCTTAGGGAGCTTATTCGATTTTTACCAATTTTAACATTTTGATGGAGTGGTGCGTGTGTGCTGGTTCTTTGACTTGTGTCGAAGGGTAGACTGTGCCAGTTGATAAATTGTCGCTGGCTTTTATACTTGAACTTCCACTCACACACTCAGTGAATACAATGAGTACTCGAATTCGTACGTGCCTGAACGGATTCTTGTCTGTATCTCTCTCTCTCTCTCTCTTTATCTTTTTCTCTCCCTCATTCGTATGGACCTTAAACCAGATTATTATTATTCGCGGCCAATTTCAGTTACGCACCACTCCGCACCGCGCACCACTTAAGCGGCTATTTTGTTGGTTTCTTCAAAAACCCAACCCACTCTTATTTTCATTTTGAAACCTCATTAGTCGCACGTCAACCTGAGCCCGATTTTTGAATAGTTGGCCCCGTCACGAGTTTAGCATTCGCATTTATTTGTAAGCTGAGCTTTTTAGTTCCAAGTTTTCCCGTAAAAACAGCTGGAAAGCATTTTCACCGAAGCAGCATTTATATTTTTGAGTCAATTAGCTGGCCACACACCTGTCGCTGGTCTTCTATAAAAGCCAACGAAAGGCTTTCATTTGACTATAGTTTATTTTCGATTCGAGTAACGCAAGCAGCTAAAAACTCAGAAAGAAAATGCGGTTTTCCATTTGCCTGGTGAGCATTCAAACAAACGATTTCATATAAAAATTATGTACAAATTGCATTTATTCAGTTGCTAAACATTCTGCTGTTCTGCCTATCCTCGAGCAATGCCGACAACGCTTCAAAAAAAGAACACACGATTTATGGATTTGTCCGCCAAATTGTGCCTGAATCGTTGAGACCAACAATGGATAAAGGCTATAGGGCTATATCGGGGCCCGTTAGGACTGTTACCTTTGGCTTAGTAAATTTAGATCGCAATTTTAATGAATAGCGGTAATTCACAAATGTGCGGATATACCCAATGAATGCGATGCTGTTTTTAAAGGCTTTGCATTCGAAGCAACTTCTGTTTCATATACCCTGTATTATAACATTGTAAAACTAAGGTATATTGCAGTTGTGAAAAGTAGTTTGCAATTTGACGAGCAAACATTTAAATTTCAGAAAACGATTGTATTTATTTATTTTTAGTTTTTTTTTTTGATTCTTTCAATTTTTCTCTAAATTATTTAATATTATGTTCTATGTTTATTATTTATGGTTATTGGATTTAATAAGTAAAATGAGTAGCAAAATTGTTTGCAAAAATAAATAACGAAATATATAATAAATATATGACTGTTGCATAGCTGGACACAGGGTATCTTATAGTCAGGGTCACTCAACTAAGGCGCATTAGTATTTACTTCGCATTGCTGGTTCATTGGCCAACGGTTGCAGCGCGTGGCGTCGCTGGCCTTGAACCTTAGCTGTAATCAAGGTACAACTATCACTATTTATATACCCGGTAGTTTATAAATAACAATCTACCTTACAATTGTTGTCTACAGTTAGCAAAGCGAAAAATTTAATTAAGAAATAAGACATCTGGTATTTTATAATTAAAGTAATCAACAGCTGGAGGTGGCAAAATAAGTTGATTTGTGAACTGTTTTGTCGCAGATCCTTGATCTTTACTTCAAGATATATATCAGATAGAGTAAATATGCTCCATAGAAGATAAAATATTTTTCGTATTAGGAGATTTTCAAATCTTAGATACTTGAACTCTTAACAGTTTTAGATACTAAATTAAAAAAATGTATAAATAAATTAAAAAATAAAACAGTTTCTCAATCTTATTCTGTCAATCAGAATAGACCTGAGCCAAAGACTTTTAGGTGAACATTTGTGGACAAATTTAATCAATAAAAAATTAAAGTAACAAAATAATTGTAATCGAGGTGCAAATTTAATCAGCAATTAATATTAGTAATTTATTATTATATTTCTTGTTATAAAAACATAATAATGGACCCAATTCTTTCCATTTATTAAAAAATGCTCTCAATCCTTGAGCACGGGTATCAGCACGGGTATCTTATAGTTGGATTATCTAAAACTAAACTCGCACTTGTTTACGTCGCTGGACAGGAAATGCATGACAGGCTAAGGACCCCAGGGCCAAGGAACTGCTGTGAGACAAGCAAGGACACACAACTAGCGGGAAATAACAAATACTTGATCGATATTCGTAGCAAAACATTTATTTATTCAAATTCGTATCACAAAACCGTCCAACAAAATGCACGTCCCACTGTCATCGGGTGCTAAGTGGTGCCAAGTGGTTCCTTACCACACTCCGGTGGCGGTGTACGTCAGCGGCGAGGCAGCGGCAATCTGTGCGATGGGTGCAGCGGCATAGGTGCTGTGCACCACCGGAGCAGCGGCTGCGTAGGTGCTGTGCACCACTGGAGCAGCGGCGGCGTAGGTGCTGTGCACCACTGGAGCGGCGGCAGCATAGCTAACCACTGGCGTCGACTTGACCACGGGCGCAACGATATCCTCAACCACATGGGCGGAGCTGTGCACCACCGACTGGCTCTGATGGGAGACAGATGTGGGCACACTCTTCACGACGGCACCCACCTTGGCCAGCACCGACTCCTGGACGACGGTGGCGGCCGGAGCGGCGGCATAGACCAGCGGCGACTCATAAAGATGACCGGGACGGGCAGCGGCTACGGCGAGGAGAGCAGACAATACCACCAACTTGAACATTTTTAAATTGAATTTGGTTTTTTTTAAAGGGGTTAAAGTGTGGTCTGTATTGACTGCTGTTGTGGGCTTGAGTTTCTAGCGAGAACTGTTTGTGGTCTGCCAACTGCAGGCGTTGTTTATATAGTTGTAGCAGCCGCAGCAGCAGCAGCGGCAGCAGCGGCAGCGGCAGCAGGCATAAATGAATGACCTTCACTACACACGCACAACAACGAAATAAAAAACCATATCAGATTCAATTCTCACAGACGCCGCACTTTCAATAAGCAATTAGCGTCGGTGGGCGGCTTAGCTCGGTTCAACTCCAAAGCTCCGAGCCACTCAAACAATTGTCAGTTGACAAACCACGAAAGAGACGTGGCAACCAGTTTATTGACCAACCGCAACCAAAACTGCTTTTCGGCCATTAGCCGTGCGCTTTGGCCCTTCATTAGCTTCTGCCCTCAGTTGCATTACTTGCACTTTAAGTGCGTCTCTCTCGTCTTGTGGTTCTTTCAGGGTCAGCGCAAGGTTTGGACTTCAATTCCAGTTACAATTTCGGTTTCAGTTTCAGTTTCAATTTGGATTTCAGCTACGTGCGCTCAGATTACAAATAAGCTGGCAACAACCTGAGGGCCTAAGGCAAAGGTAAAGGCAACAAATAATTTATCCTCGGCTATTCTCGGTATGCCAATGATAAAAATACTTTTGCGAAGATAAATATGATATTCTGAAATTAGCTCAATTTGAATATTATGATTACATTTCCGCACAATTATTTCTATAGTATTTATATAATATACCATTCGAATATTCATAAGCTAAGCTCATCATCGTAAACATCTAAATTGATTTTTCTTACATGAGCATAAATATGACCATAAATATCTATAAACAAAAATATAAACCACAATTACATTGTCGAATATTGTTTTATTTTTTGATATGGGGCAGCTTTGTACTCACGATTAATACTGTAATTAAATCTGCAAATTTTAAGTAGAAGTCTATAAATCTAAAAATTACACCTAAATATTTATAATTAATAATATATAATGAATGGGCATCCAAATTTTAGACTACCAAAACTTTGTCGAACATGAAATGGCTTACATATAACCATAATTCATGTTAAAATTGTACCCACACATTTTCATATAAATATAAATAAATCAAAAGCTTATCAAATTTGATAAGGAGTGACTTTCTGTTCATAGTTTGGCCGTTAAATGAATCCTATATTTAAATCTGAAAACACAATTTTTGAATAAAATTCATGAAACAACAATTTTTAAATAGGTATTTGTCAAAAATATATATACTAATGAGGGATGGTCTTTAGTTCTTTTTTTTTTTAGATAAATTATCCAAATTCATGTTGAAATTTTACTTATAAATTTTCATTTGTAGAAGGTACCAAAATTTTAAATAATCATAACTTTGACAAAAGTGGACTACATTTGTTGTTCATAGTTAACTATTTAGATTTTTTATCATACATGGAACAAAAATGTTATACTTCAATTTGCCATATTTTCGGTCAAAGCTAGACCAAATTTGCTCCGAAGGGAATTTTATATTTAAGATCAATTCTACAAACAAATCTGTACCCAAAATTTTTGCAATCGTTGCAACTATACCCAACAAAATTGAATATAGGTTCATAATATAATGTAATATATAATTGCCAAAACCAAACTAGATTTGGGGAGGAGTGGATTCCTATTAATCATTTGGCATATAGATTGATTCAGGCCTTAACTCTGGATATACAATTTTTGTAGGTGTATTAAAAAATTTGTACCTAAATCCAAATTCGAAACTACCATAATTTTGTGAAAAAAACAAGTCAGATTTAACCCGGTTTGGTTTCATTATTTATTCCGCATACAGAAATTCAAAATCAAATGGTTTTAAAGCTAAATAATCCCAAATAGACCTGGTTAAAGTAGTACACAATTAAAAATGGGTTTCGATTATGAAATTATGGACTTTTATTTACAATCAGTCGAAAGGTAAAAAAAAATGTAAGAAGAGAATAAAATGCAGAAGGGGGACAAAATGCTTGAAGCAGCTCCAGGCGACAATTAGAACCGATCCGTGGTCACAGGGTGCAGAGTTCGAACCGGATTGATCTACCAGGAGGACGCCCAGCCATGGGAGGCCCACGATGGGGAGACGATGCTCGTGTGGAGAGCTGGCGCGGCATAGGTCTTGATGATGGGGGCCGCATAGGTCTTCAGAACGGGCGCCACAATGGGTTGGACAATGTGCGCCGAGCTGTGCACCTGGCTGATGCTCTGATGGGAGACGGACGTCGGTATGGTCTTCACAATGTGTCCGACGCTGGCCAGGGCCGGTTCGTGGATGATCGCGGGTGCCGCATAGCTGACCAAAGGACCTGATCCCAAATAGCCGGGACGGGCAGCGGCCACAGCGAGCAGAGCAGACAACACCACCTAGTTATGGGCGAGGGCGAGTGTGTAATTGCGGGCGTGGCAATTGCTGTAAGGACTTGAACACTTACCAACTTGAACATTTTTGCTAATCCTTGCGTTACTTGGCGCTAGCTATTTGCTATATGAAAATGAACTGTGGGTCTGTGTTGACGCGTCGCTGTTAACTGTTGCTAGTTGCAAATTCGCATCAGCTTTTATACACAAAAGTTGCCGCACACACAAACACACACGAACCAAATTCAAAATCCAAAAACTGCGCCAAAAGTGCAGAAAATACAATAATAATAATTTTTTTTTGTGGTGTTTTTTTTTTTGTTTTGTATTTTTATTTGCATCGTTAAGAAAAGCCTGAAAAAGCCCCCAAGCGACGACGACCCACCCGATTGTCCAAGTGCTGGCTGCTAATGTTTGCAGCTGATTCAACAGCAACAACAACAACGCTTTCGTTTACAGTTTTTCCGCCCATTTAAAAGAGAGAAAAAAACAAAACAGAAACCAGTCAAAAGCGCAACAAGTCGCCAAGTCGACTTCAACTGCCAGCATAGTTGGCCAGTCGGGCACTTGGCCACTTGGCAATTCGTTTGCTCCACAGTTGGCCACCGTCTGCCACTTGCAACACACCCAAAATCAGCAGCAGCAGCAGCAGCAGCAGCAGCAGCAACAACAACATGCTCGTTTCTCGCGTTTGCCGTCATTTTTCCTCAACCAAAGTTGACCGTGAAAATTGTTCGTGTTTGCTGTCTATTGGCTGTCTGGTTGTCTGGCGGCACGCACCACCGACATCCACTACGCAATTGTCGCCACCGCCACGCAACGAGCACAACAAGTGGCTCAAGTTCAGTGCGTGGCAATGGTCACTGCCAAATTGCCAACTTTGTTGTTGTTGTTTCTTCTTGGTATTTTCGCTTTTTATTTATTTGTTTTTTTTTTTTGTGGCTGTTGTTTAACTTTTCGTTGTTGATCCCAGACGAAGAAGCGACTGCAGAAGAACTGCTTTTGTTTTTGTTTTTTTTTTTTGAAGTTTATGATCTATTAAGAAAGGCATGTGATGGATATTCTGCTGGTTCGGCTTGCTGATCACGTAGAAAACTCTTAAGCCTGAGCAAAGAAAACAAACAGAAATTTTGAAAAAACTTAAATCGAATAAAAATTATACAATTTTGGTGAGCCTTCTTGCAATCAGTGTGATTATTGGTTTAAATTGGCAACAACATTTTTGGAATAAAACAAAAAGTATATTTTCAACATGAAATTCAAATTAAAAGAAAAAGTATTCGATTCTTGACGAAGTGCTTCTATTCATAATTAAAAAAATAAATATAATCAAATTATTGAAGATTTCATAAGAATACCTTAAGAGAAAGATTTGTTCATTTAGAACAGTCAACCTTTTAAATAGTTTATCATCAATGAATTTCAGCCTGTTTACAAATATTATGGCTAAATCATAATACCCCCCAAGCAACTGTAATGCCCTAGGGTATTTACTGATTACGTTCCTTTGCTTGAACAGTCAGCATTATTGTAAGCATACTTATTGTAATTTCCTGTTATGCTAATCTGCAACACAAGACAGGCCAAAACGAAGGCGGGCCAAGACCAATCCAGCCCACATAGAAGTTGTTGTCTGATCTATTGTTTGCTTTTTCTCTCTCCCTCTCTCTCTCTGTATTTCTCTTTTGAACGAGTTCCGCTTTTGCAATAACTGCTGTCAATTGTTGCCTCAACACCGTCGCATACAACACCATTCTACAATCTTCGAGCGGTTGTCGCCGTTATGACCATTTGTCAGTTAAATATGTATATATATATATATATACATATATTTTATTATTATTATTTTTATTTTTTCTTTTTGGTTGCTGCCGAGCGTGATTAATGATTATATTGCAAACTGGCGACATTTAATTGAGGCAGCAGCTCATATTTTGTTTACAAAATATTCTTTGGCTGGCCAAAGTGCTTTTTAATAGATTTTCGTTTTCTATTTTCGAGTCAAGACACTCACGACAATTATTGTGTCTCGTTTTCAGGTTTTCACAACAATAAATTCCTTAGCGCCGATATCCGGGCCGGACTCGAGGGTAATGTACGCCTTATGGCCAACCCACACAGAAACTCACATTCATATTCACATTCACATTCACACTCACTCTTATTCAGGGAGTCGGGTCTTGTGACAGTTCTGGTTAGTTGGCTTGCATAACAATGACAACATCTATAGATCGTTTAATCTTTTGGCTCGTTTCAGTGTGTGCAACCAGTTGTCTGCTGGCCAGCGCCAAGTAGCCAAGTGTTGTTGGCCAACTTAATTTTGCTTTTAATTAAAGCCAAGTGGAGCAATTTACAGTACTTAAACACCCAGCGCAGACCGGGCAAATACGTCAGCTTTGATCATTTCTGTAAATTACGTTTTACTCATTGTCATTTCGCTACACCTAATTGGTCCGAAGGTCGCCAGAATTACCTTAGATCAGGCCGACGTTGTCTGAACAACGCCAGAATACGGAAATCAGTTAAAGATATTCGCATTTTAATCGAAGCTATCCTGTTTGTAAAACAAATTTGAAAAAAGTGCTCTTAACAAGTAGTTAATTGCGTTTTTATATGAATTATTATGATATTAGTGAAAATGCTGCAGCTTGAAATTATAGACTTGAAAATACTCTCTATTATGTTTACCTGTTCAGCAGTATTCGTTTGAGTTTTTATAATATTAGAGAGAATGCTTTACACTTAGTTCCATAAAGTTGAATACATCTAAAATGTTTGACAGTGAGATTCTCTGTATCTACAAAAGCTGAAATATATAAATCGTTGAACATTGTCAAATATTTCTAGCAATTGAAAATAGTTTACTTCTCTCTTATCTTAAAGAATAGAATGATCAAAAGCTGAAATTATAGTACAGGAGTAACTTTACCTACAAAAATTAAGTTAACGATCAGATTTTAAGAATTATTACAGAATGTAATAAAGAGTAGCAATATTTACTTCGAAAACAATTGCATTTTAGGAGCATACAAATAAAGTTGATCAATTGATTATAAATTGATTTATAAATTGTTATAGATCTATTTTGTTTTTGTTGATTTACCCCATTTGATAGGTATAGAGTATATAGGGTATGCTTATCTACAGCAATATAGTTTGCCGTTAAATGGTTAAAAACACAAATCTTGAAATTGCATACACAAGTCGAAAATAATGAATACATATATCTACTTAACTATCTATCAATCTTTTTGTTTAACTGTCATATACATATGTTTCGCCTCCATGCAAATTGACCAACTCTGAGCTTTGCCCAAAAAGCTGTTCGAAATCAAAAAAGTGCCGCCCCACCACAATGCAAATGGGAAGCTGTCCTGCCAGACGAGTGGCACAGTTCACTCAGCTGACTGTCTGTCTGTCTGTCTGTCTGGCAACCGTCGGACCGTCAGCTAGTTGGTTATTTGGGCACTCAGTCAGCCGGCGCCAATAACTTGTGGAGTTTGGGAGATTGCGCAAAATAACAAAAGCAGCAGTGAGAAATGTTTTTGGGAGTTTTTAGATATATTTTCAGGTGTGCAGCTGCGCATTTTGGTGGGGTGTTCGTTTATAGACAATATTAAAAGAGCTGCTTAACAAAAAAAAAAAAAAAAATGAATGCAATTCGAGTGGCTTGTTTGCCTTTAGTTGTTTGATACGTAATTGCATTAGCACGCAGCGCATAGTTGGACACCGCGGCGTATGCTTAATACAATTCAAAGCAGCAGCAGCAGGTGGCCAATGGCCAATCTGTTGTGCTTGTTATACACCGCAAAGTGCAAAATGGTATATGGATTTGGTGCAAAGCCGCCAACCTACAAGCTGGTAGTCCATATAATGCTTTTCAAACTTACAAATATGTTGGTAATTAAAAATCACATTCAAAAATCCCAAAAAAAAACTATACCCAAATCAAATCACTGTTTAATTGCTAGAGAGCATTTACTGTCTTCAACAGTGTATTGCATGGCCGGGTGCATTAAACATTTTAATTGTAATTGTTATTGTACCCACTGCTGTTGTCTGTGGCGAAGGTCAAATGTATCCATCAATGACATTTTTGTAGCTGGTCAGCGGATGTGAGCAAAGCAATCACACTAAAATGGCTTTAAGCTATGTGGGTTCACACGGCGTATGCGCTACGCCAAGAGTGCACCACTAACTGACACCACTAACCCACTGAACTGAATCGAAAGGCTTGCAACATACATACAGCAAAGTTGCAACCAATCCCGTTTTTTATATTTAATATATTCAATTGCCGTCTGACTAATCTGCAGCTAGCGGCAGCCACGAGTGCGGTGGGCGCATGGGAGGAAGGTGGGGGGATATCTCCATTTGACATTTCGAGTCGAGTAGCTGCTGTTGCACTTGTCGCCTGTCAATTGCGGCAACATTATAATGAGCTTCCCGCTCGCACGAGCTGTTCCAGTTGAGTGGCTTTAATGTCGCGGCTGCCTGTTCATGAACTTTTAGCAGCCAGTGTAGCTCCAGTTTCTAGTCTTAAATATCATAGCCAAACGCAGAGCCACAGAACTGAGAGACTCAAAAAACTACAACTCATGACGGGCAGCAAGTGCCACTTGTTGCCACATTCCTTATGCTAATTGAAAATGTGCAAAATGGGGTATATCGGTTTCTTGCAACAACAGGCAAAATGAAGCATCTGTGTGAACGTAATGAGCTGAGCTTGTCCGTCTGTCTGTCTAGTGAGAATCAGAGCTTATATTTAAACATTTTTTTACCCATTTAAAAGCTAAGTTCATATATTTTTAGGTGATATTTTAAGTGTAAACTTTCATTACTCTACATTTACTAAATGGATCTTTAAAGGATCAATAAAGTTATCGCAAGAACTTCCCGGCATATTTTGCTATCGACTGTAGATTCGCAAACAATTTTCTAATATCTTAAAGCTGAAACTTGTTGATAAAGCCAAAGCCCAAAGATTCTACTAATAATATAAAATTATGTCCCAATAAAAAATCAATATACAGAAATGCCTTATAAATCAATATGTATTGTAATAGAGATATATTTATTTTAAGGTACCAATATCTGCCGGTCGTATACCCCCGACAAGAACACCTTTACACTTGTTTTCACATACTTCAGCTAGGTTTTGCAGCAAGCAGACAATTCTCAGCCTAAATATTGAGATAACAAAAAATTTGCAACTAATTTCCACGCCAGCAAATCAGTTGCACAAAAAAAAAACTGCACAATTAAATTGGCGAGTGTGAATTTCCGCTGCAAGTGCCAAAAGTTAAAAAAAGAAGATAATAATAATAATAAAAAATACACAACTTGATAACTAACAACAATTTTGGCTGGCTGGTCAAGGTCGTTGCAGGCAAATGTAACACTGGCATAAATTATGCTTGCAGCAGCGGCAGCCATGTGTTGCAAGCCAATTCGACAACAGTAACAACAACAACAACAACAACAACAACAATAATAGCAAACAGTTGCTGGCATTAGTAACGGTATACGATAAACTAAAGGCACAAATTGCGGCGACATAAGCACAGGCAAAAGCCAAAAAGCAGAGGCAATTACCAATGGCAACTGCTTCTGCAACGACAGCAACAACAATAAAAAAAACGACAATCGCCAAAAGTTGCCAAAAATCTTCAGACACGCTTGATTGAGCCCTACTCAAAGTGTTGGAAAATGGCTAACGTTGATTCACAGATACAAAAATAAACAACTTGGCATCAACATGATGATAACATGAGTTTGGCGGGTTCTAACCACAGGGCTCACGACCAAAAAATTGAACTCTCTGAGTTCAATTGAAGCTTTGCTGAATTTAACCCAAAAAGAACTGCAAAAACAAAAACCAACACCAAGCAACAACAAAACACATTGAAATTGTTATTCGATATTCAACTGTATATAATTATTTTTATTTTGTTGTTTCCTTCTTCGTTTTCTCAGAAGAAAAAGTCCTTCTTCATCAATGTTCTCAGAAGAAGCTTTTGTAAACTTGGTTTTTGTAGCCCAGTGTTTGTCAAGCAATAATCAAAAGCAAAGCAATTACAGCGTCTGCTGCAACTGCAACAGCAGCAACAGCAGCAGCGGCAACTGCAACTGCGGATGCAAGTGGCAAAGTTGTAAATGCCGGCAGCGCGGATATGGCAAAATGGCCGGGGATGGTGCGGTGTAGTGGGAGGGGGAGGCATCTGCCGCGGCAGCAAAAGTTGCATTGAAAACGCGACAAAACAATGAGAGCATCTGCAGCTGGTGGAATTGGCGAACGACGGCAGCTGCTGCCGCTGCTGCAGCTTGAGGCAGCTTGAGGCAGCTTGAGGCAGCCAGTGGCAACTGATGCAAGACGACAAATGTATAAAAGCCACCGCGTGGTGTCATGGTGGCATCAGTTGCACGCTGCCAGTGATTGCGCACCCCACTCAAAAACCCAAACACACACACACAAGGATAACACCCAAAACATGCTGAAATTGGTAAGCGAAAGGACAACAAAGAGTTGCCAAAAGGGTTGGCTCAGATCGATCGGATATCCTTTTTTTAGCTGCTGTCGCTGCTCTCGCTGTGCACCTTGGCCGCTGCACGTCCTGGGTATCTGCATGGCCACCACCACCACTTTCCGGAGTATCCGCTGTTGGGCGCGCACCACCACGTGCCGCTGGAGCCGCTGCATGTGGCTAAAATTGTGCATGTGCCGGCCGCCGTTTCGCATCAGAGCTCGACGGTGGTGCACAGTGTGCCGCATCACATAATCAAGCCGGTGGTGCTGCCTACTGTGGTCAAGACGGTGGTGCATCCGCCCATTATCAAAACCTACCATCCGGCGCCCATTATCAAGGCCTATCCGTACGATCCGTTCCATGCCCACCACTATCACGATTTCCACGATTACCACCTGCACTAGGCAACTGGGACTGGCTGACCTGATTTCTACTCTTCAAACACCACCACCCACTTACCCACCCACTTGATCTTACGACTGCCTGCTGACCAGATGTGTATGTATGTGTATGTGTGCAAATTGTTGTCCATCAACTCGATAAAGGTATTAAAATATAATTGAATAGAGAAATATAAATATGTATTAATTAAATATGAAGTCTATTAAATTGCATTCGCATATATAACTAATTCAAGGCGCTTGATTGCGCATACGACGCGTAATCGATACATCAAGTATGCTGGATAGTGACGTCAAGAAAGAAAACAGCATAACCAGCGACGCAGTTGTTGCTAATACCCTAATACCGATACCCATAATACCCTTTCTCCCTTGGCTATTTATGCAATATGTTTTGCGACAATTAAACTGGTTTTTCGCTTTTGCCGGCACGTAGGTCTGTAATCCATCCGTCTAGGGCTGTTTCCTCTACCACCACCACCACCACCACAAGCAATGCTGCAATTAACGCGTAAGCTAGAGATGAGCTCGTGTCGATCTGACTTTTATCACGAGGCAAACACGAAAAAAATGCACGAGAAAAGGGAAATCTTTATTTTAAAATGCGAAACATACCATTAAAATAATTTGTCAGTTAACATTTTAGGAAGTAATACATCTGTATTCATACACTCTGATTGAATGACTGACTTACTGATTGAATGACTAAAATGCAAATAAATAGACGAATTGATTGATTGACTGACTAAGTGATTAATAACTGACTGAAAGATTGATTAATTGATACTTAAAAAATAACTGACTAACTTACAGATTGACTGAATGACTTATGATGACTGATGGGCAGACCAATTGATTGATGGATTAACTGACTGATTGAATACTTAAAATGAAAGAATTCTAAATTTTTAATTTAATAAAAATTTTAAAATGACTAAAAAAATTAAAATAATAAGTCGTATTATGCTTGCTAGTATAGTTCCTTATATATTGCTCCCTTTCAAATAATAAAATAATAATATCATATTAAGTAATTACGAACATTTAGCTGTCTATGCGTCTGTCTGTTATGAAACGCAATTGAATCTCTCATAAGAGATATATTTACCCATGAGAACAATTGGTTAAATAACCAAGCACAGAAATTATTCGTTTTACGCACGGCGTTCATCTCTGATCAATGGCTGGCTGAATAACAGCACAAACATAAGCTACCAGGTAACATAATTAGCACGTAATCAGGGGGGGAGGGTTATCATGCAGACATCGTGAATGGTTTTTGTTTGTTGTTGTTCGTTTGGTTCCCAAGCGTATGTGTGTGTGAGCGAGTGTGTGTGTGTGGCAACAAATGCAGTTTCAGTGTGTTATGCAAATGAGTGTATTAGCCAAACGTATTCAGAGTGCCACAAATGGTGCTAAAGATAGCTACAGATACAAAGATACTTGTATATTTAGCGCTGCATCTCCCTCTCCCTTCCTGACCCCCCATCTTTTTCTCGCTAGCTATCTCTTATGAAACGCTGACCTCTTGCCTTCTTTTATGCAGAAATTCAAGTTCAAATCTGTTTCTGGTGAAATTTACACAACTGTTTGCATAAGCCAAACTAAGCACAAATGCAAATCGGTTGCCAATTATTCAGATCACAGTCAAAACAGTCATGAATCAATTCATCGTGTTTACTCAAATGGCAACCTGTCCGCCCCATAAGTCAAAGTAAATCATCAGCGTTTAGTCAAATTGTGCCAATTAGTTAACTTGATCTCCGACAACTCTTAAGCTGTTCAAGTGGGTGAAAAGCGACAGTTAAAGACTCAAGCACCAATCGGTTTATCGGATGCCAGATTAACCAATTAATTTCAAATCAAGTCAACACGTTATTTGGCACACCTTAACCCTGTATTATCTTTTGACCACAAAACAGAAAATTGGCAAATTCAGGGCAGGCAAGAATTATGATTATTTATGACGTGTAAATATAAAAAAGGTTAAGATTACCAAAATTTGTATTAAGAAGCATTTCCAGGGACTCCTAGTATACCATATTATATAATTTAATTCTGTCAAATTGTACTCTTAACGTTTTTTATGGTTACAGAATATTTGAATTTTCTAATGTTTACGGTTATATAAATTAACCAAAGCAGATTTATGCCTAGCCATTTCAGCATATTTTTATATAAAATGTTCTTAAAATTTAGCATACAAAAAAATACATTCATATTGAACAACATTTAATAGACAGTATCCATACCATTTACAGATAATTGCTATAAGTATAGGGTTGTTAAGTACTACCCACGAAGCTTTAATAGCTAGAGTTGGCAAATTTAAATTTTTTGTACTATATTGCAATCCTTATGATGGATTTATTAGTTGACAATCTTAACGATTGTGTGGAACAAGCAAGCGAATTGCATGATGTGCAACTGTTTAACTATTACACAAGACAATCTGAGGTGGACAATTGTCTAACAAAGTGCTCACATTAATCAACCATTGCCAACAGCTTTGGCTTAATTTATGCGAGCCAAAAGTGCAAAGAGCAGACCGCAACACAACACACGCTCTTTTTCTTAACCATATGATTAAGAGTGGAGCACTTTGTGTAATGTGATTTAACATTTGATTTTGTAAAACTGTACAGAGTATATTCGGTTTGAAGCTAGATACTTGAAACTTTGAATATATATTTGGATACCCATGTCGGATGAACTTAACTAATCATAAATCAATATATCCCATTCAGTTTACAAACAGAAAACATAAAACATATATAAATATATATAAAATGATTATAAAATGATTTATAATTATAACTATACTCTGAACGAGTGTTGCGCAGTCGGATACATACTAACTTGTTTTTTTTTTTTGCCTCAATTGCATTGCGCGGAGGTGAAGAACGCGTGCAACAATCAATATCAAGCATACACCGCGTTGCACGACTAGACGTGGGCTCGAACTCGCGCATAGAACGGTTATAGGCATGTCCATAACCTGTTAAGCGCGACCAAGTCAAGCCAAGCAAAACCAGTACGTAAACCGAGAACGAGAACCTGCCCCCGGAAGGGTTTCTTGACAATTTCTAATGCATCAAGTGTCGCGTGTTGCGCATGTGTGTTGTGTGTTGTGTTTGTTACCAGGCCAAATGTGTTGACGCATGCAAAGGCGTTGACACACACACACACACACACACATGTTTGTACAGTTGATACTCGATCGATGCACTTTGCTATTTTCTGTATAAATAGGCTAGTGTTCGATGCAATTCTATGTCAAATCGTTGCCAACTATCAACACAATAAAATGTTCAAGCTGGTAAGTAAAAAGTTCTTTCGCTATAAAATATAAAAAATATTATTCTATATATAATATTTTTCACCACTTTGCAGTGCGTATTCGTTGCTCTGCTCAGCCTGGCGGCTGCTGCACCCGCTCCGGCACCCGCTCCGGTACCCTCCGGCCTGTGGGGACCCACGGTGGTGGGACCTAGCATCCTGGGACCTATTGTCGGACCTCACGTTGTTTCGGCGCCCGTTGCCATCGCACCACGTGTTGTCCATGTGGTGCCCAGCGCTGTCTCTCATGTTTCGGTCAGTCAGCTCCATCCATCGCCACTTATTGTCAAGAGTGTGTGGTAAGCGCTGACAGCAGCTGAGACACACACACCCACAAATATACACACACAGGCCGAGACACAGACATGCGCTGAACACACACATATAGCCAACAGCTAACTCCCTCCGGAAATTGTATTTACCTGCTGAAATTTCACGTGCCCTGTTTAATGGAATAACAGCAACAAAAAAATCACAAAAAAAAATGTTTTAGACTCTACAATATTTGTATGCAATAAAATGCCCTTACAAAATAATTCCTGAAGCGAATTCAAAGTCTTTTTTCTAAAAATCCCCAAAAGTATGCAACATCTTTTTTTCTATTACCAGCAAGACTGTTATAACAGCAACAAACTTGCACATCTGTTAGGAGAGAGTCCTGTTCAGGTGTAACACAACTGGGATCCATTTTAAAACATGCGCCAGTCCAAAAATATATTGGTGTCATTTTAGACTGAAGGCTTACATTCAATAGACAACAAGAATGATACAGCACACTAAAAGATCTAAAGCTAGAAAAATGTCTTAGCTGATGAGTTTTCAAAACAAGTAAGGAGTAAAGAAGACAAGATTACGGATTAAAGCCCTGAAAATTCCTTCAAATTGTTTGTAAATATTTACGCATTTTTGCCATCATTTTGTAAATTTGAATGTAATTAAATTAAACCCCCTTTTGTTTTTTGTATCTCCATAAACTAGTTTAGGTTTCCATTATTAGATAATTATATTGTTTTTATAATAAATAAAATTCAATAAATAAATAAAAATAAATATATAAGACAGCACTCAACCAACCATTTATAATAGGTGACCGGACAGGCGAAAAAAAATACCCCTACGTGTCGTTATATATGCATCTATATGTATATATTTTTTAAATACTTTTTTTACTTATTTAAATTTTTATATAAAAATATATAAATGAAAAATATATATACACACCATTTGGTTGTACTTTTTAGCAAAAAAAAAAACTTCCTTAATTCTTTTTATGCAGAAATGAAAAACTTTATTTAAAAAAAAAAACATAAATTTCTTATCACAATTAATCGCTGATGTTCTCAACCAATCCAGTTGCAATTTAATGATGCAGAGTATAGGCCAAAGGAGCTGAGTGCACCACGGACTTGATCAAAGGAGCCGAGTGGACAACGGGCACCACAGGAGCAGCGTGCAGCAGGGGAGCAGCATGAACCACTGGAGCAGCGTGGACAGCGTGGACGGCATGGACAGCGGGTGCAGCATGAATGGTGGTCTTCAGAACGGGAGCAACAACTTCATGGATGACAGGCTTGCTGTGCACTTGGGTGATGCTCTGGTGGGAGACAGCCGACGGCGCGCTATGCACCACCGTGCCCACCTTGGCCAGAACGGGCTCGTGCAGCACCTGATGGGTCTCAATCAGGCCAGCAGTGGCGGAGGCGATGAGGAGGGCGACAATAGCGACCTGTAGTGTGAAGGAATTAAAGAACTGTGTTTAATGATAATTCCTGATTTTCTATATGCAAAGTTCAACTTACGTATTTGAACATTTTGATTTTAGGACTTGAGTCGAGTAGCTTTGAATTGTGACTGACGATATTTTGTGGCTGTGCAGTCGCGTTTATATAGAACGACGCTAATGGGGAAGTTGGCAAGCGCCGCAAAACAAGACTTCAACTACGACTGAGCCAAAGCGACCCGAGACCGAGTTCGAATCCGAATCCGAATCTGAACCCGAAGCCGCAACAAGTTTGTATCTGTAATTATTTCCGACCGTTGCAGCGCAGGCGCGGCTGCCGTTGCGTTATCAAGAGTGATTCAAGGTGAACGACCTGCAGGTGATATCGCCTACACGAGCCCTCAGCCAGCTTTGCTGCTATAAAAGCGTTTCGCGCAGAACACAACAGCATCAGTTAACCACAACCAACCACCACAAAAGCACTCAAATCAAAATGTTCAAATACGTAAGTTGACCGTTGCACATAGAAGCGAGCACTGTTATTAATCATCTGTATTTTCATCAACTACAGGTCGCTATTGTCGCCCTCCTCATCGCCTCCGCCACGGCTGGCCTAATTGAGACCCATCACGTGCTGCACGAGCCCGTTCTAGCCAAGGTGGGCACTGTGGTGCACAGCGCGCCGTCGGCTGTCTCCCACCAGAGCATCACCCAAGTGCACAGCAAGCCTGTCATCCATGAAGTTGTTGCTCCCGTTCTGAAGACCACCATCCATGCTGCACCCGCTGTCCATGCCGTCCACGCTGTCCACGCTGCTCCAGTGGTTCATGCTGCTCCCCTGCTGCACGCTGCTCCTGTGGTGCCCGTTGTACACTCGGCTCCTTTGATCAAGTCCGTGGTGCACACAGCTCCTTTGGCCTATACTCTGCATCATTAAGATTTCATTTGAATTTGTTTATATAAATAAAAGTATTATTGAAAGATAAATACTATGATTTTATACTGAATATGGTATTCATGAGAAGCGAAAAGAACAGCAGTGGCGCAAATAGAACGATTTTCAGCTTTCAGTTTTTAATTCTTGTAGTATTCTGTGCTATATTATTCTGTCAATACAAAATACAGCAAAAGAACTCACTTAACCAACGTAAATACCGTTTAAACCATGAGACTTTAGAATACTCAAACTAAAAAATAATCATAATAATAACAAAATTTTTTTTTTTAATTTAATTTAATTTTTTATTACAAACAAAAACAAAACCAACAACAATGCAGAGCCAAGCAATGCGCTCAACCTAAACCAACTGGAGGGTTGTAAATGTGACTACCCTGCGAGGCAGGCAGAGTATACGAAAAGTCCAAATGCCCGGTTGAAGTCTCATTGTGACTGTGGTTGTATCCCGCCAGCTGAAGCACTGGTCGAACCACATCCAAGCAGAGATCGTCTCCGGTTGAGGTAACTAGCGCCAGGCTGGCGATCAGCGCCAAAGAGTACAGCAACTGTCGTGTGGAAAGGGTATTTAGTGAGTTGGTGTTGGAGTGCGGTTATGCGTACGCTTACCGCTCTGTGCATAGTGTTGGACAGTTAAATTGGATTTAGTCTTAATTTGAATTGGCTGCGACCAAACTCCAGTAAGAACTCATGCAGTTTTGAGGCCTAAGTGCCGTTTATATAGCAAATATCAAATTTGCCAAATGATTTGGGCCAAATATTTGTTAAACGACAAATTATCAAATGGCAAACTGGCAATTCGTTGCGGTGGATTAACTGAAGGCCTAAAGACTACATTTCGGCAGAGTGAACTTGTCAACTGGTTCTCTCTAATGTCAATTAGGCCTTTGTGCCTGGAGGCAAGACTTTCGAGACCTACATTAATGGATCTCAAATCATAAATAATAAATTTAGTTATTATAGCTATAGTTGTTTTAAGAAACCGCAAATAAATGGAATTCAAAGCAAACTAAATTTAAAGTGAATTTAAATTGGTTCCAAGTATTTGCATGACAAAAATAATAAACTAATATCTTATTATATTTTGATTTTCCCCAGTCAGGTATTCAACTCAGGAGTGAATCCTTTTTTTTTGAAATGTCAAACATGTCATGTTCATTCCTGCGTTTAGTGTTGAGTAACGTCGTTAAAAGTTCTACTATCCTTTTTTTAAACGTCTAAAATTGTTTAAATATAGGTAATCGTCCTTGTCCTTAGATTTGATCTTTATTCATTTTAAATTCTCATAAAAATCAATTGTTGATTTTTCCATTAATTTCAGTATTCAGACTTTGTTATGATTGTTATTTTGGAAAAATATCTACTTTGTAGTCGAAATCAGAAAATCAGCTTTAGAAAGAAAACTGTCTACCACATTTCGTGAACTTGGCCATAAACCACCCTCAGGATATAATAGATTTTATAGATTTTCGTGTGAAAATAAATGCAAAAAAAAAAATGATATATACACGTACACGTATACAATTTGCACTTTATTAACGAGCCCTTATAAAACCAAAAGTAGGTCCCAGGATTTTTACCACCTACCACGACTTTACACCACTCAACCACTCTTCGAGTGGGTAATTGAATTGTTGGAAACTCAGTCAAAAGCCACACATAATTTTGAGCAGACAGCGGACAGCGGATTTTGACTGCAGTTACCACAATACAAGTTAGGATTTACGATCGCTGAAGAGCGACAGCTTTTCTGTGTATTTCATTTACAAGCAATTTTTTTTTTTGGTTTTTTTGTTTTTCTTCTCCGAGATGTTAATCTTAAGTACGTGTAACTGTCACGGCGCGCGGCGAGTCATTCCACCAAAACAAATAAATAAAAAATAAAAAGATCTTGTCAAAAAAAAAATAAATAAATAAAAAAAAAATTGTGGGTTAAGTACGCGTGGGGCTTGTCGTCCGTGGTTTAACCTTGACATAGGGCCCGCGACGAGAGCCCCTCTTAAGTGGGCACTTAACGGCGGCAGCTGCACTTGGTGGAGTTTTTATGGCTCCTAAAACAACAACAACAACAACAGCTGCGGCAACATATGGTCTGGAATTGGTTTTGGCCATGAATCAAAACAGAAACACAACAACAACAACAACAACAAAAGCAACCATCAACATCAACTGGATCTGTGACCACGTTTACGCGGCTGTCGATGTTGCAATTTTGCTTTAATTTGAATGCTGCAGCTCCAATTGCAATGTGTATAATTTATTACGTATTGTTTGTGCGCGCCTTCCCCCTCCCCGCCGCCGCTTCAGTGTGTTCCCTCTTGCTCAGTTTTTGAATGAAGGCATCCTACAGTTGCGTTCTGAAAACCTTTAACTAATTGGGTCGGCTTACAAAACTGGGTCAAGTTGCAAATTTGATAACTGTTTTCATAAGACTTCAAAGTGGTTTCAAGAGTTTGCTTCGAAGATGTCGTATTTAAAATATAGTTTAACTGTTGCCAAAATAATTGCAATAATTATTTTTATTGTTTTTTTTTCGAATTACTATTAATAATATTATTATTTATTATGACCTTCGGTTGTGACATCACAACGTCTGTAAATTGAACCCGGAACTGTGCTCTGCTGTTGCCTTAATGACTCCATCAATTAGACAAATCATCTATTGAAATCGAACAGGCTTTGGTTACCTTTTTGTAGTTCGTATAACACATTTATTTGAACTCTTTGCTCTTTTATTTAGTTATACGAGTTGCCTTCATGTTTCTAAAAAATTAGTTTTTTCTTCAGCATTATTGTTAATTTTTATACTTGTTTTTATTTCGATTATCAATTCTAAAACTTTAAAGAAGAGCTACAAGTTGTGATTTCGAATGTGAAATTCCTTAAAATTCAAAAATTATATTATTACATTATTACTGTAGATCTTAGCTTAGTATTTTGAAAATTTAAAATTATATTTATAGACATTTTTTGATTTTATGCTAATTGTCTGTTCAAAAATTCTTCGTTTCTTTTCTTTCAAGTTTTTTAAACTGTAAAGAAAACGATTGTTTTATGTGTGACTGATTTTCATTTAAGTGACTTTTCTCAGTATTGAATTTGCAACAGAAAATCCGGAATAAAAGGTTTAAGTGTCGTATGTAACATAATTAATTAAGAAAAAATCGCTTTCAAAATAATGATACTCTTTCCAAGAGTACCACTGATGGCTTGATATACTTTCTTCTTTTTTTTTTTTTTTGTTGCGTTTTTTTTTATTTATTCTCATAACACACACACGTAACGACACTTTGATGAACTCTTACGTGGTATTTACAATTGCGTAGCCTGCACAAGTGGCTCGTCTTTCGGTCATTGTATAACTGTCGGCATGTGCTTTCAATAGCATTTTCCAAGTATTACTCTTGATTTTGCAGTAAGGCACTTATGTAGCCAGCCCCTTCATTAGCTCTTTGCGAGCTGATTTCGCAAGAGGCTGGGCAACAAAAATTAGGGACATCCTCTTACAGGAATCGATGCGCAACCCCATTCATAATGCTGCTGCGCAATGTCAGCGTCAGAGTCACATAACTCAATTGTTGCAGCAGTTTTTTTTTTATCTTTCTTTCTATCTAACATCCTGCCACACATGATGAAATTTAATGAAACTGCAAATGCGTAAGAAGGATTGCAACTCAATTAGGTCGTGTGTGCGTGCGTGTGTCTGTGTGTGTGTGTGTGTGTCATCGACTGCAAAATGCCAACGAAGATGGCATTGCTAGTCAAGATAAAATCGAAATGCCAGCAAATGCACTTAGGATAAAATACGCAGGAACAGACAATCGACAACCGACAACCCACACACAATTCACGATTTACAATTCACAGTTCACAATTGCACAACTTGCGTAAGCGAGCCCGCAACTAAGGCCAATTACGGCTGCCATTGTCGCTGGAGCTAAGCAGAAGCCGAAGTGATTCGATTGTCATTTAACAAAAATAAGAAAAGAAAAAAATACTAAAGTACAATAAGTAAGTACTTAGCTTCCTATCAATCTATCACACAAACACACACACACACACACACACACACACACACACACCCACTTAAAGACCTTTACAATGGCAGACCTAGGTCAGTTAATGAACTTCCCATTGGAGCTGTGTTCGGAGCTTAGAAGCTGCCACAGCCAAACCGGTTAGCGGCTCAAGTTCAAATCCCAACGGCCATAACCAGAATTGAAATTACCAACAAAAATAAATGAAAGACAACATAATGATATTAAAAAGCAACTGCCCGGCTTTGTATAAAAGCAGTTGAACATTGGCCCAAACATCAGCAGTTGCAATCGAACCGCATCTTAAACCAAAACCAAAACCAAAACCTACCACAAAAATGTTCAAATTCGTAAGTTTGGCAGAAATATATATATCCTGGAATAATCCTTTATGCTAATAACTTGGCATACATTTTTTTTAGATCGCTTTCTTTGCCTGCGTTGCTGTCGCCTCCGCTGCTCCCGGCCTGCTCGCTGCCACCCACTCGATTGTGCAGCCAGCTGTGCTGACCAAGACCGCCTATGTGGACACCAGCGCCTCCTCGGCCATCACCCATCAGAGCAATGTGAATCTGGTGCGCAAGGTTCCCCTGGCCCCGGTTGTGCCCGTTGTCCAGACCTACCACGCCGCTCCGGTGGTTCACGCCGCTCCGGTGGTGCACGCCGCTCCAGTGGTGCACGCCGCTCCGTTGGTGCATGCCGCACCTGTTGTCAGCACCTATGCAGCTGCCCCAGTGCTGCACTCTGTGCCTGTGGTGCACTCGGCTCCTCTGGTCAAGACCGTTGTCAGCGCTCCCGTTGCCTACACTGCCTACCATAAGTAAAGTGTCGAATACGAATACTTTATAGCCATATCCGAAAAGAAATAAAACCCATATGATGTATAAAATTTATAATTGAATAACTTTTGTGTGAATGCAATCATTTTTTTATGTTTATGGATGGCTTTTAGGAAGAGTGTTGAAAATATTTTCAGATTTTACCCTCTCAATCATAAACAAAAAGTGTAAGAAAATCGATATTTATAGATTTGTGTAAAATATCATTTAATTTAAATAATAATATAAATTGCACATCAATTTCGGTACAAGACTGTAGGATATCGATAGTTTACAAAATATTAGAAAACGCCTAAAAATTCTCTGAACTATAATCGTAAATTATTGATAATCTAAATGAAAGCTTGTACCTAGAGTCACAAAAGAACAATAATTCTTGATGATCAATCAAGAATATATAAAATATATATATATATATATATATAATATATATTTGCAAGCTCACAATTGTATTCATTTGTTTAACCAAGACTATTTCAAATAGACTTGTTACAAAAGAAAAGGCAGCTTAAAAAAAAAATTAAAATCCTATCTAAAAGCCAATTTGATAGCACTTGTATAACACGAAATGGCTGCAGCAGCTGCCTTGCAACGGTATTAATAGCCTTCTGTCACATATTCTATCAAATATTTGTGCACATTTTTTGGGTGGGTCTTCTGGCTGGGTGAGAACTTTTGTTATAAAGCGCTTATGGATTATTAAATGCTTTGCAAAGCCAGTGAATAGAAACGTGACAAAAAATTTTGCATAAAATCCAATTGATGGGAATAAAGTGGACTCAAATAGAATTTGTGGGAATTACATTGAATGACAGTGCATAGAGAAAAATTTTGAATAGTTGAATAAATTTCATGAATGCGAATACGATTAGATGAAATGTAAAGAACATATGGAATGGAATACTATTCAATTGAAAAGAACAGCATACAAATAGAATTGATATTTCGTCGGAACATGTAACTTAACGTAACGAATTATGGTCACAATAGTTATATCTGTACATACCCCGATGCGATAGGATGGATTTAGCCAAACATATTCGCGAGCGAGTTCCGCGCTGGGCTGAAATCAAATACAAATATATTGCATTAATTGTATTAAATTAAAAATATCTAACTACATATATATTCAATTGAAACAAAAACAACTTCAAATCAGTTACTTCATTTAATATTCACAATTTATTCAAATAATCAACAAGGCAAAAAATTCAATGAAAATATTTTGTTCTTAATGGTGGTAGACGTGAGCGACGGGTGCAACGGCGACATGCTTCACCACCGGCACCACTGGAGTGGCGATGGTCTTGATGACTGGTGCAACCACTGGTGTGATGATGGCCTTCTGGTGGATCTGGGTGTGGCTCTGGTGGGAGACGGCATGGGGCAGGGTTTTCACAATGGGCACGGGCGCCACATAAGTCTGGTGGTGCACAACGGGAGCCACATGCTTGACCACAGGCACCACTGGCACCACTGGAGCCACATGCTTCACTACTGGCACCACGGGAGCCACATGCTTGACAACTGGCACCACTGGAGCCACATGCTTGACCACGGGCGCAATCACGGCCTGGTTGTGAAACTGCGTGAAGCTCTGATGGGAGGTAGCCACCGGTGCGCTATGCACCACAGCACCCACCTTGGCGACAACGGGAGCGGCCACCACATGATGCTCCTCCACGAAACCGGGCGCAGCAGCGGCAATGGTGGCCAGGGCACAAATGGCAATCTAATGTGGCAATCAGTTAGGAATGTTTTCTATATCGAAAGTTATCTTTGGCTACTTACAAAACGGAACATATTTGAAAATTGAGGTTTTTATGTTTTGCTACTCGGTTTGAAGCTGACGAGTGACTGTTGCTGTTGGAGCAACTGAATCGGCTTCTTATATATTAAAATATTTGCCAAAATGTCCTTCAAGCAAACACAAACACAAATGTACGAAACGCAAAGCAAATTTGCAAACTTGTTTCGGGTAAAACGAAAAAGAAATAAATAAATAACAATTTCCTTTGTTGTTAATTATTAACGGGGTCAACATTGAACTTGAACTGGGCATTAGATAAGCGGGAGGCTTCTGGTTACAGATCTGCGTTTAATTGGCGCTGAAAATATATATTGATATTAGAGTTGGGCACGAGCGTGACACGACACGAGGCATTAGAAATGAAAAAATTGAATTAATCTTTAAGTAAGAAACTGTTTTACCAAGTAAAACAGTTCGTAATGAGACATTGTTATGGAAAGAATCTATTCGAGGACATCGTTTGAAGAACTTTTATGAGCTTATCTAAAAAGATTGTGATAAAAATCTACATAAAAATCTCTCTGAATTTTCCCTGGAACATTTGCAACGTATTTAAATAGCGGTTTTTTCATAAAGGGAATAATTGTTTTAGAGCGTGCTGCGATTGTCACGATGTGTCACGAGCGCATCTCTAATGGCAACGACAATCAGTCAAACAGGGCACAAAGCGACAACCTTCAACGAGGCTCTGGTTGAAACTTGGCTAAGACCTGGCTTGGGCTTTGGCGCCGCCGAAGGTCGCGGCTAAGGCTTACAGATTGTGAAAATACGATGAAATGCACATTTATTTCACAAATGAACGTCAGAGTGAGTGAGCAAGCACGCCAAGACACGTATTAGAGAGAGAGAGGGAGAGAGATACAAGCGAGCAAGCGAGATCTGAAGAGCGCAACTTTTGTGATCACAAACAAGCCCGCATTGATATAAAAAGAGCAGCTGGATCCCTTCGGGCGGGTCAGTCGCTGGCCGGCAGCATTTAGAGGCGGCAGCGATTGACCAAACAAGACCATCCTGCGATTGAGGATAAGGATACAGATCAGAGAGAGAAAGATAATAATAGCAATAGAGAATTTGTGCGGATTAGACGTAGAACTTGGACGGATATATATAATAAACATATGGATAAATTTGATCAATTTAGCGTCATCGGGGCGACCGGCACCAGATTCTCAAAGTCCGAAGCGATTTCCGGCAACAAGTCCAGAAATGTTGTTGACTCGCGGTAAATGCGAAAGGTTCTATTACCGTTTTGTTGATTCTCCGAGTCCGTGTCCCCATTCGGCGTGTACTGTAACAACTTGAGTCGCTTTCCAGACTTCGACGGCAGGAATTCGGTGCCGATGCTCGAACGGGCGAGTCCCGGATTTGTGAACTGTGTGCGCCAATTAACGTTGCTCTTCTCATAGAACTCGAGGGCGGACTCCTCCATGGCTGTCTCGGAGGCTTGCAACATTTTCAGCTTTGAACCGGGCGTTGGCAGCCGCGAATAGCGTCGACCACTTTGCGGCAACAGCGACATTATTTGTGCGTGTGTGTGTGTGTGTGTGTTTGTGAGCGTGTTATTGAAAATATAATTCTACTCGGCAAAAGTGCTGACAATTTAATTTTGCATATATTTTGTTTGTTGTTGTTGTTGTTATTTTTTTGAAATTTTTGTTCTAGTTTATATTTGTTCTCATAAACAACATGACACAGCCCAACTAAATTGACATTTAACACATGACTAACTAACCCTGGCTAGGGCACATAGACGGGCCTGGGCTGGAGCAGCTCGTGGCCAGCTGATGCGTTGGGCGTTGTGTGAAAGGTGCGATTCAAATTCGTCGGCTCCACATAGCCCAAGGCACGACCCATCGGCGCGATAACAAAACGTGTGTGGGTCTGCGAGGAGCCCTGATAGGAGACCACCGATGGCGCCGAATCGATCAGCAGCTGTTGCGTCGGCGGCTTGGCCACCACCAAGGCCCAAAGCAGGCCCAGAACCAACTGCGCAGTTAAGTTATAATTTAGTAAAGGAGCACAAATGGTGCAGCGACGCATTCAGATTGAACTCACCAAAAGCCGCATATTTGTGGAGTAGTTGGATGCAGAGGTGGGCGTGGGCCTATTTCCAGCCTCAATAAATAAAAGTGAATACGAAGCGAGTGGCAAAGTCAAACTGAGCTGGCAGTGTGAATTGCTGTGCCATGAAATCACAGTACACCAATTGCTGGCCCAAACAGTGGCTTAGTCGCTCTTTCGCCAAAGGGGGGGGCGCCGTTGCCAGTTGCTAGGCGACGCCGCTGTCTATCGAGTTATCTTGCAATTGTGGGAGTGTCTCAACTTGGACGTTTTACGTAAAGAAATAAAAACGAAAATGTATAAATAAATACGAGCGAATGCCGCAAATATTGTAGTAATAACAATAACAACTAACAACAACTAACAACAATTGTGTCTGCGACGGCAACGCATGCGCAACCCGCTGAAGGTTGGTTGCCCCCTCCGCCGCTAAATGCTGAAATCTTTTGCCTTTCAATACCCTGTAATTAGACAAAGTGGTAAAGACGGCTACTCTGCGTTGCGCCAAAAAAAAAGAGAAAAAATGTGTATAGATAAAGAAAAAACATTTCAATAAAAACAATTTATCAATAAAGCAAAAATTAAATTCAGTTATGTAAGTCATTGAAAAAGATAACACAATTTTTTAACTTCACATTTGAGTCATTTGACTCAAAATATAACGTTAAAAAATTATTTTGAAAAAAAAACAGGCTAAGCAGCAAAAAATTAGTATTCAAATTCAAAGTATAATAATCAATTGTATAAATTTAAATGTCTCAAAGAATAAATTTGAGTTCATATAAAATCTTTAACTCTGTTTCTTGAATATAAACTTATTATTTTTCCCATTTACCATACGCTAAATTTATTTACGATTTTTTAAAAATGTTTTGTACTCAACTGAACTAAAAATAGAAATCTTAACGTAACTTATAATTTTAGTATATATAAATAACATATCTGTTTTATATTTACAATTTCATAAAAATTTTACTATACATATAATTTCACACTGCCCTAGAAATTTTTCAAGTAACTAATTTATGCATTGCACTTACAGAGTATTTTTTGTTGAGTATTCACAGCTTAAGCTAATTTTTTGTGTAGTTTCCTCGTACTTGAAAAATTTGCAGTGAATTTTAATAGAATTCTTATAAAAATGTTTAATATGATAAAAAATAGATTTATCTATCTATCTACTAATTTATGCATTGCATTTACAGGGCATGTTTTTGTTGAGCATTCAGAGTATTCAGTGCTTTTTTTTCTTTGTTGTTTTTTGAAGTTTCTTTATACGCAGTTTCTTTCTCTCCCTCTCTCTCTCTCTTTCGTGCTCGCTCTCACTGTTCGGCAACAAAGTTTCCCTGGCCCGGCTCCGCAATGTTGAACGATTAGCTCGAGGCGCGCAATTGAAGCTCTAAGTGCGCTGTTATTCGATTGAAGTACATTTTTGATTGCCTGATTAATTAATTACGCATATAGACGAGGGTTCGGCCATCTGTCGAAGTGGCTGTCAAGCGACCTTAACTGCAGTTCAAGTGTCTTTCAAATCCGATTAGCTATAAAGTCGCTTGGCTTCATGTTTGTGCCCAACTATTCAAAATGCGCATTAGCTTCGGATGGCTGCTGCTGATGCTGCTCCTCGAGCTACTCGAGCCCAGCTGGTCGGCCACAATACGGCACAACTGGACGGGCACGGGAACTGACGGCGCCATCTCACATCAGAGCTTTGTCCGCTTGACGACGCCGACGCCGACGCCGATGTCGACAGAATCTGCTAATCCTCAGCTAATCCTGAACTGGCCACGCGAAGCGGACAAAGTTGAGCAGCTGCACGTTGGCCACACTCCCGCACAGTTCACCTACGCCGCACGGCCGGTGGTGCATCAGATGCTGCCCAGGATTAAGAGCGTGCGGAATTTAAGCTACGCTTCGCTGCAGCTGCAGCAGCCTACACACACGCACGCTTACACACACTTGCCCGCACACACGCACACTCTGTTTAAATTTGTTTAGAGTTGAAACTTGCCATATATGTATATATATATTAAATTTGTTTTTTAATTTAAGTAAACAATTTGAAATTCAAGTGAGACTCCGATCCGAAATTAGTGGATACAGCGGGTTAAGCGGGGGGCGGGCTGCTATAACCCACAAACAATGAACTCACAGCAGCTACTCAAGCGCTGCTCCAATCACATCCTCTTTCGCATCCTGCACTACGCGTTCATTGCGTTCCAGCTGCGCGACGAGCTGGCCAAGACCACAACGAGACGCACCTGTTTGGAGTGGCGACCATTTCTGCTGTGGCTAACCCACATTTTGATCACGTATGCCGGCGATATTTTGGTCAATCTGCTGCTGGGCACCTTGCCGCTGGAGCCGCTTAGCAATGTCCAGGACATTGTTGTGTCTACGGCCGCCTGGTATTTGATATTTTACAGTCCCTTCGACTGTGCGCATACCTTGGCGCGCACTGTCACCTTCCGGCTGGTGGCCACGCCGGTGGTGGCCGTCAGCCAGGTGGTGCACATCGAACGGGGCGTTCAACTGGCGGCGCAGGTGTATGGCAAGAATGCCATGGTGCCCATTCTGATCGTTGGCACCGTGATCGGCAGCGGCGCCGAATTCCTGAAACCGGTGGCGGCGCTGCTCATCAATCGATGCCAAATGCAGAATGCCGCCTATGTGAAGCTGAGCACGTGAGTCTGCCGCATCTTGTGAGTCCGGATTGTTGTCAACATGATGAATGTGACCCTACAGCAACTCCAAGCTGGCGCTCGGCATCGCCTTTCTCTACCTGGTCCAGCTGAACCACAACCAACTCCTGCTGGGTATCCCACGCTGCCAGCTTCAGTTGTATGCGCTGCTCGTTCTGGTTGCCTTCAAATATCTGGCTCTGTACTGTCGCATGGATCACCTGATTTGGCGGCTCGAGCAGCGATTGTGCTATGCCCTCTTTGGCGGCCTCTCTGCAGATTTGGGCAAGTTTCTCAAACGACGTCGCAAGTCGTTCACAAAGCTTGCTTGAACCTGCACAGATATTGCATATACGGCATATATATAGCACATATAGCACATGCAGCAATGGCAAATAAGCCGGCTTAAGTTACCCACTCGATGCGCTTCATTCGCTCGGGCCCGGCGATGGCTCTCCGGTTACATAAGATGCCACGCAGCGCCATCTAGCGCTAAGCGGCTTAACAGCAAACAGGAATCGCTGGCATGCAAAACGAGTTTGGCACAAAATGCGAGTGTGTGCGTGTGCTCGTTGCTTCGGTAATGCGAGAATTTTGTTTCGACATCAAATAAATCAATCAAGAAAACTTTATTCTAATTATTAAGCAGTGTACCACTATCTTATAGCTATGAACATTTTCCAGCAAAATACGGCTGATACCGTAATTCGACAATTTCAAACAGACTTTATTAGGGATATATATAGATTAAATCGATTAGAATCGAGAATAATTCTCTAAAATATATAAATTAAAGAGGTTATAAAGTAATAAGAAAATAAATAAATATATTCACTGATGCATCTAATATAGATGATTTTAAAATCATATGCTGCCCATATGTTATAGTATCATACGATCCGACTGATTTTTACATCAACTTAGCATTGGGATTCTAGGCGTAGAAATCCCCTCTGAAAATACACATAAATATTTGCCTAATTCACACTTTAATTCGTTCGGGTTGTTGAAAACGTCTTCAATCCCAAAAAAAAAAATGTCGTGCACGGAAAGCGACACCGCGGTTGAACCGCCAAAAAAACCCAAGAAGAAGAACTTGGTAAAATGCTGTCCAAAGGACTTGAAGGAGAAACCAAAACCAGCACGCAAATCACCACCAGTGCCCAAACCGGTTGTGTGCAAGCCCATCGAGAAACCACCAAAGAAACCAAAAGAGACCGAAAAGCCCCGATGTGATCAGCCACCATATTATCGGTCGGGGGCCGAGCAGCGTGCCTATTTGGAGAAGGAGGTGGTGCCCATACTGATGGAGGGCATGCTGGCACTGGCTCGTGACTTGCCGACGGATCCGATTAGTTATCTGGAGAAATTCTGGCTGCAGGAGCAGCACAAGTGCGACATACCCAGGCCAAAGGATCTGCTCTAGACGTACGCACTCTTTTTCACGGCATCCCTCTCTCTCTCTCTCTCTCTCTCTCTATCATCTCTCTATCCCCCTGATCTCTAACTCAAATTACAAAATGTTATGCAATAAATGTTTCCGGTTCTCGTTTGATATCGTTTGCATTTCTTTTGTTTGGCGAGGCGCAACGGGTATTATAAAAGCCGGGATTAGTTTCTACTGGAGCATCAGTCAATTAGCTGCCTTCATCTGGTTTCCACAGTAGCCAACAACAGTTTCTGAGTTGAGAACATGTTCAAGCTGGTAAGTCAGCCCATTAGCTGATGTTGATGGCTCCTTCAATGATTTCATCTGCTTGCCAGCGCCTGAACCTTTTTGCCCTTGTGCTGGTGTTCCTGGTCGCTGTTAACGCTGCCTCCTTGGAATGGCCCGCCAATCTGGTGGCTCTCAGCAGCGGCAAATCCTCGCAAGTATTGCCGCTACCCGCCAGCGATGAATCCGCTGAGTTGGGCGCCGACAGCAGCGCCAATGCCATATCTGCCGGGGGGGAACCGGAACTGCAGCAGGTGCTCTCGGAATCCTCCTCGAGCGCAGATGATGCCGATGCCCGTCTGGTGTCGTCAGTGCCCGTCTCCGTGCCCCTGCCGCTCATTGTGGCCGCCCGTTCGGGTGGGCTGCGCAGCGTGCTGACCATACGGGAGCCGACGCTGGCCAAGTTGGGTGAACTGGTGGAGCATGTGCCCACCGCCGTCTCCCATCAGAGCCAGACGGTGGTGCACGACCATCGCCGCCTGGTCACGCCCATTGTGGCGCCCGCTGTGCGCACCACCCAACTGGTCCGTCAGCAGCCTCTCGTCTGGACTGTTGGCGGTGATTCGCGTCTTGTGCTGCTGCGGAACTAGATCAGAGATCAATGAAGCGGAAACTGAACAACCGAACAAGATGAAACCAAAGAGAAAAACAAAACTACGTTGCCAAAATTTGAACTTTTAACACATTCTTTATCTCTGCCTATTACACGCTTTCCTGCCATTTTATCTATCTCTCTATCTCTACTTCTATCTCTTAGTTCTATTCTACTATTTGGAATAAAAGAAATTCGTATGCGCAACCTTTTGAGCTTCTTTCTGCCACAGCAAATCAATAAAGTCAACAAACGAGATTTTATTGTTGTCCAACCAGAACATCAATAAACAAGTGAGAATCGGGTGTAGTCGACTGAACCACACTCTGATATGACTGCCACACAAAGACTCAAGCTTCAACCGATTGCTAGATAAGGCTTTATTTTAAAGTAGTTTCAAATAGCTCATATTTATCTCATATGAAAGGTATGTAAATAATTATTGTTAATTTTGAACAGAGGATTTCTATGTAAGTTATATGTGATCTATTTATTATCTGTGCGAAAATTTGGTTTTTTTTTGGTTTGAGCACGTTTTCCAGCAAAATTTGGTAAATCTAACTCGACAACTAAAAAGCCAATCAAAAGAATCGAAACAAATGTTTGTTCTCATATACCCTATCGAGCTTCGAGTACAGTGTATATTAAATAACAATAAATAACGCAATCCAACGCTTAAGATCTAACCAAGGAATAGACCATGTGCTGGAGCAGATTTGCCAGCGTCTCAAGTTCAATCTCAAGTACAATGGAGACAGCTATAAAAGTGGCAGTTGTTCTTTAAAGGGCAAACAGTTTCGGTCCAAGATTTGCACAAAAGAAGAAGAAAATGCAGCTGCAAAACTCAGCACTCAACTCTTTTCTTGTTGGACCTTACAGAATTACCAATTGTTGTTATTAACTCTGCTGAGATTGAGCCAAGGCGAAGAATCTGCGTTGCTGAAGTGGGCTGAGCTGGTGGAGCATGTGCCCTCTGCCGTTTCCCATCAGAGCACCACCGTGATGCACCACACTGTGCCGCATCGCACTTCGCTGCTGGCACCAGCTGTGCGCAGCTTTGTTGTTGCCCCACTGACGGCCCCCTTCGACTGGAGCTATCTGCACACCGCACACACCCGCACTCTTAATACGCTCTATTGAATGTGAATAGTACAATTGGCAATTGGCAATTGAATAAATCGCCCACGCTTTAAATTCAATCGTTGTCTGCATTTGGGTTTCTTTCTTAATCGAGGGGGAATACAATTTCATGCTCGACTGCGACTTGAGGATAATTCACCTCAACATGAAACAAAAGAATTTTTTTTAAAACAGTACAAGTTTTGTTTAAAAGTTTTTAACCTGAGCACAAAATTCTTAAAAAAAATAATAATAATAAAACTCTTTATATATCACCTATCTTATTTTAATTCGCCAGTTTTTTGTCTTCAATCATTGTAATTGCCAATTAGAATGTTGCGCTACATTTGACAGTCGATTAAGGTGCTTGCGGTGTCCATCGGAGTTGTTGAAGATGATGAACCTTGACACCTCCGCACGCAAATGTCTCGCAGCGGCAGCTGTTGACCCGGGTCAGCAGTCGAGTGAAAGTGCCTTCACCCACAGAATATATGTGTGTGTGTGGCTGTGTGCTCCCTAATCGATTGACAGGCGGTAATATCTGTAGGCCAGCACAATTGTCAACATTTAACCAGAATCCGTAAAAGAAGAGGCAGCCGAAGCCATGCACCCCAGGTGCTTGCCCCGCCGGAGAACGGTTGGTTTATTTGTCTAGATAATGGAGCAGCCGTACAACGAATGAGAGCAACAACAAACGAGAAGAGTTTCAAATGACACAATGAACAGCGAGAAAAGTTCACAATAACAAAAGTAAATTTATGAAATTAGAAACCTTGAACCCAAATGCATCGGCACTCCAAGTCAATGCACAGCTTGAGGGCAAAGGTTGAGCTAGCCACAGGATTTTGGTCTTGGAACAATTGGCCAGAGGCTGGTCATTCTATCACCGGTTATGCAATAAAATGCCAAAGGTTATCGAGTGCAAGAAAATATAGCTAGTAGGTGATTAAATGGTTCATACCCTAAATGGTAATTAAAGTATGTAAAGTAGAAATATAAATTATGGAATCTTGAAGATGGATTTAAAGTTTCAGCAATCTGCTAGGCATAAATTGTATTTAGGAAATATGAAATATATAAACAAAATTAGAATATAAAATTATGAGATTTTTGCCACAGTGCGAATTGCGTTAAAATATATATGAATATATTCATATTTAAATAATATCTATAATTTTATTGGTTTGAACACATTTATTCTTATACATTTTATTTTAAAACGAGTCTTTCAATAAGTTACCTTTATTTTTTATTACACAGTTCCTGTTTTTTTTTAGAATAAAAAGTGAGTTTTCAAAGTCATATTTATAAAGCGGATTCATCGAACAAATACAATTTTATCCTGCCTACAATACGCATTATTTTAACAATAATTTAAACATGAATATATTTTTATATGTATATGTATTCAAATTTATGGCTATAGTATAAAGTCTTGAGGTATGCCTAAAAACAAAATAGTTATAGCAAAAACGATAAAACTCTATGAATTGTATGTCTGTCGCTTGTCAGATAAATAAAATATTGATTTAATCGAAACTGCTTGTTAAATGTCAAATACACTGAAAAATCTGAATTGTTATATTATAGATAATTTAAACGCAAGTTGGTAAAAGTGACGCACTTCCAAATGCGAAATTTAGCATTAACTTTGCAGCTGAGGTGCCCACACGTCGTGTATGGCAATGACAGCTGCGGTTTTTTTGGTGCATGTTGTTGCTGCTGTTGCTGTTGTTGTTGCACCTCCGATTGCGTAAATGTGAATGCGCTGCAAAAGACAAAACATTCCGGCACACAAAGGTCACTGCTTAGCATTCGTACCCAGAAGCAGTTTAGACAATCATTGGTTGTTATCGATTAACTGGACGCTTTTGTGTACCCCACCCGAGTACCCGAATACCCTATCCCAGCTGTCCCTAGCCACATATCTATAGCTGTCATTTGCAGCTGTGGTTGCAATCGACGTGATGCAATTCTTGAGCGGCACACAAAAGTATGCCAAAGCGTCACCGGTCGCTAGATGGCGCATTTAAAGCCAACGCCCAAAAGGCCGCTAAGCAATTGCTTTAAGCGCACTTTCATAGAGTTCATTGCATTTTACTATCGCGGATTCAATGTAGCCTGTCCGTCGACCGCTGCGCTGATTACAGTAGATTATCGCAATGGGCGGCTGGGCTGAAACAGTTGGGTGGTTTTTATGGTGAAGGGGTGGTGCAGCTCACCGCTGCGTAATCGGTTTGTTTGTTTATCAATGGAGCGGCATTTGAATGCGTCGTTATGCTGTCATCGCCGAGCTTATTGGCCCAGCTGATCTGATAAGGATGCCAAAAGGCGCTGGAGGAGCAGGAGGTGCCGGAGGAGCGGGAGGTAGCACTGTTCATGGCCATGACCATGGGTGGTCTCCATTTGGCGTATACAAAGCATAAAGGCAGCCCAACCTAACAAGTTAAACAGAGCAGAAGGAATGTTAGCTGAGAAAGACAGACAACAGAACCTTTCAGGCTAAACAAAATACTTGCCAGAGCAATCAGAGTCAAGCACTTAACCTAAGTGGCCAAAATGTTAACAAGTTGCGACCAGATCTGAGCAACAGCGCAAAAAAATTAAAATGAAAATACGGCGAAAAATGAAATTAAATAATTTATGTAATCTCAGCTCGCAGCGAGTCCAACAGAGAGCGTTGAACATTTTCAGCTGCCACAAATGATTAACAGCTGTGAACTTGCAGCAGGGCTTTCACTGCGTTTTTATTTTGTTTATCTTCGCGCCGGAAACAGCGTTTGTGGCGCAACTGCGTGTTAACTGCGACTTGCAACTTGTTGCTTTGCATTGTGTTTCCTTGCCACATTAATTGAGTGAAACGCGTGACACGAGCAAGCACGACTCAGCACAACTTAAAGTAAGTTGAAAAATATTGTAAAAAGAAATGATGATTTAAAGAGAGAGAAAAAAATATTTAAAAATAATTGAATGAAAATGAGATGGAATTAAATTTTTAAAATATATAAAAATGACTACTTTTGCTGTCAAAAAAATTGTGAAAGACTACTAATTATATATAACAAGTACTAATTGTTATTATTATTATGTAGTTCGTGTTCACATCGACCCATTTAGGCAAACTTCCATCTCTAGTTGAACTTATGCCACAACGTCCAGAGTGAAAGGGCAACTAAGACAATTATTTTACTATGCGGGCGTTACAATCCAACATTGCACAAGAGCTATTCCGGTGCTCAACTCTTTGCGTATCCAATGGAGTTCGCAGCTGCGTCGATCGGAGCTGGTGAGTCACCTAGGCAAACCCTACGATAAACTCCGCCTGTTTGATCACGCTGGGCACGCAATGTGGGTGAATGACCTTGACGATTGGCCAACTAATAAATACAACAAGCCGAACATAAAGTAATAAAAATTTATTATATGCAGTTTCGCAAAAGCAAAACAAACGCCGCAAAAAACCAAAAGCAGCAGCCAAAAACAACAGGCAAAAAAATTATCATTTAAATTCAAACTGCGTGCACAAAGCACAATTCCAAAAATCCAAAACGAATCAAAACAAAATAAAACAAAAATTTCGTTAAAACAAGCAAGAACATCTTTTGATAACCGAATATTTTATACGCTTTTATTACAATAAAAAAAACAAACCATAATTAATTAACTCGCTCACGAAGTGAGACCAGTGTATATTATATATTGTCCGTCCAAAGAGATTCACCAAATTTGGAATATATTTAATGGAATGCTGCCCCAAACATCACAGAAAATAATTTTCAGTGACACACCTTCTCGCCCCGTAATCGCAAATAAAATCAATTAAGATAAGAAGTGTAATTTAGCCATATATTAACCCTAAGAGAGCGCCTATTTTGGTAAAAGAGAACGAATAACATACAAAAAATATTGATTTAGTCATGTAACAATTTATGAAATGATGACTACTAACGAAAATCCTTGAAAGCTAGGTTTCTTTTAAGAGACATCCTTAAATTCCAATTTATGAACTTTTTAGATAACTAAAGTTAAACTTTCCTGAACTGTATTTTTAAATCTGGGGATGCCAATAAACTTATAAATAATGTTATTGGAAAGGCTCTTCACAACTTTCTACAGAGTATCTAGAAGTCGTGTGCCGCCTTCTGTCAACTTTATACGTGTTAACAATACTGCGAAAGAGGAGCTAGAAATTAAATAAGGACTTAGGTAAGGACATTAGTCAAGTTGCAAGACGATTACGCCAAGTTCGAACTATTTATAGGTTCTTAACGTGACTCGCTGTCCTTGCCCATCAGCAGCAGCAGCAACAACAGCAACAGCAACTGGATCAGCAGCATCAGCAACTGGGGCAGCTGCGGCAAGTGCTAAATGCATAAGTGCGATGCGTGCGAGCAACGTGCGTGGCGCAAATGGAGCCAAGTGAAGCAATTAGACAAGGATTCTCCAGTTCCCCTTATGTTGTCCATTGCACACATTATATATATGAAAAAACCATGAGTTAACTTTGGTTATTGAACTGATATAAGAGATTGTGTTGCGAAAAATATAAAGCTGAGCGTAACTTGGACCGATGTGAAGGAAGAATGTAATCAAAGAGCTTTAGGCTGTTGGACAAACCAAAACATACAAAAAAGTTGGGCTAAAAATTCCCTAGAAGTTTGCTTGACTGTAGATTAGTCGTTTAGCCAGATGAAGCGACTTTTTTGCTAGAGAAATTAATCTTAGCAATAACATAGGATTGTAAAATGTGAAACGAATTTAATTTAATTTGTTGTCTATTTATATTGTCATTGATGATATTTATATAGCAAATTTTCTGTAGTGAATATTAGCCAAGAATCTCTTCTAAAAGAATAAATACGTTCTCGGGAAATTTGGATAAAAAAGATATTAGCCAAATGGAAACCTAAAAAACACACTCAATAAACAAAAGTCCAAATTCTTGTCAGAGTTCGCTTAAAAGAGCCTAGCTTAAAGGCTCTTAAAGGCTCGCTTTATATAAATTAATAAAAATTTAATGTAAGTTGTGAATTGGAAAAAATAAAAAAATTATCAGAAATTCATAAATATTAAAATATTAAAGGATGAATGCAAAAATTAAATTAAATGTGATTTATATTTATAAACAAAATATTTATAGAATATTTAAACTTATGTGAAATTAAAACAAGTTGTAAATAAGACACACATTCAAGATAAGGGTATAAAAATGTACAACTTTTTATTGTTGCAGCTACATGAAAATATTATTTTATTGACACAAATCTAAGCGCAGTTAATAAGCAAAAATCTCTTAATCATATTGGAAGATTAATACTGAATGGAAACTTTGTTCCGGAGAATTCGATGCGTGAGATGTGTCGCACCACAGCAACAAGTGGTACAGCCCCAACTTGTTGGCAGTTAACAGGCTTCGGTGGCTCAACCAGAAGAGTTGCAAAGGATTCAAGTGGGTGTGCCAGGATTTTCACGTGTCTGACTGCTGATGCCGCGTCAGACTCGAGCTCGAGTTGAGGAAATCCGCATCCGCCAGTTGCCCCAAGTTGTTTAGTGGGGGCCGTATGACGCGTTAGGGTCACGTTACCAATCCACACACCCGAGTCAATGGCTAAAAACCAAAAAGTGCAAAATGGTTGCGTTTTGTTTGTGTGCCACAGCGAACAATGGCCAAAAAGGGCGGCAGCAGAAATCACGTTGACGGAAGGGAAAATTCGCAATAAATTCTATTATTTTCGATTGGGGCAGGCAACAGGTTGCACGCAGCACGTAAATGTCTGGCAGAGAGCCAAGGCAACGCGCAACAGGCACAACGCACGTTGTGGCTGCCACAAGAGCTGCTTGGATACTGGCGGCGCTGCTCGCCGCTTGTCGACGCTGCTCGACGCTGTGGCGGACAGCGCACGAAGTGTCCTCGTTGCGGCCCAGGACGAGCCACGCACGAAGGTTAAACGCGAACAGCGTTCGACATTGAGTGCAGCTATAAAAGTGGCAGCAACGATGCCTGTCACAGCAGTCTCTGACAAGCAGTCGCAAAACTCGTGCCACAAGTTGCCAAAGTAGCCAAAGCCAACAAAAAAAAACAAAAAAAATATTTAATTAAAAGTGACATTTCCAAAGAATTAAATCAAAAGAGCCAATTGCCAAACGAAAAATGGATACGGTGCCAGCCAACAATTCCAATTCCAGCTCCAAGTCGAGCTCCAATTGCAGCGCCACCAGCTCCTCAATGGATCTGGGCGACAAGCAGGCGAAGCAGCCGAAACGCGGCTCCCGCGGCCAGAAGCTGTCCAGATCGCGCAGCCTTCTGCAGTTGCTCAGCAGGCATCTGGGCAAGCACTTCCAGCACCATCATCAGCATCAGCAGGACACCGTCTACAGCAGCCAGGACGATATACGCAGCTCGTCGACAGATTCGTTCAGTTTGAGCTACGAGCGAGGCTCCCGCAACGGCTGCCTGGAGGTGCTCAATGGCGGCTCCAGTTTGGATCTGGAGAACACATCGCGCACCTCATCGGCTTCGTATTCGCCGGGAATGGAATTCTATGATAATAACGGTCACATCTATGTCGAGACCGTTTACAGACCCGGCAGCGCCTTGGAGCAACTGCGTCCGCATCACTACGACGAAAACAGCAGCAGCAGCAGCAGCAGTAGCAGCAGCAGCAGCAGCAACGTTGATGAGGACGAGGAACAGAATGTGGATGAGAATGAGAATCTGGAGGACATGAAGCCATCGCACAGCAGCGAGCCACAGCGACGTTCTGCGTCGGCTGCCTCGACTGGCGCCAGGAGCAAGGCTGGCCTGCATCTGAGTCGCATTTCGATCTCATCGTCGGTTAGCCGCATGCTGCAGCACTTTTCCGCATCGGCGGCCACAACGGCGACGGCATCGCTCCGCTCGCTCTCCTGCAGCAGCACACCGCTGCGTCAGCTGCGGGCACAACGGGACGTGAACGCGCTAATGATGTCCAAAAAAACGCTGACGCCAAACAACAGCAGCGGCAGCAACAGTAACAGTAGCAACAGCAGCAACAGCAGCAGCAGCGGCAGCAGTCGCAGCAGCAGCTCCACAAAATCGGCCAAAAAGGACAAGAAGCAGCAGAGCATATTGCGACCACCAGTCCAGTACGTTCACATGAAGGGCATGTCCGGCCTCTATTCGCGAGTGCCCAGCTACGCGGTACTCTGCCCCTACACGCTGCACCACATGTATTAGGCGCGCAACTCGAGCGACAAGACAATGAGCTGAAGTCGGGTGAGGGCCAATGCCAGAGCTGTTAATTGGCTTTAGAGCCTGGTTAACGGTTAACGGGTGGGTAGTTAATAGTGAAAAGTGATGTAGTGCCTAGAAAAAAAACAAATGCAAATGCTGGAACGAGCGAATGAAACTTGCAGCGAATTTTTTTTTTAAATGAAACTTGAAAGGAAATTTTTTTTTATAAATGTATGTATTAGCCAAAAAAAAAAAAAAAAAAAATTAAATTAAATGAGAAAACAGAATCAAATCTAATTACAACTACAATAATTTCGATGTATTCCAATATATATTAACCATATGTGTGCTTTGTTAACACAGTAGCTAAAACTTAGTTTGAGTAGCTTTTAAGTACTAAAAAAAAACCCCCCCAACACTAACACACATATCTCCCAAAAAGTAGCTTTTAGAATTTAGACTCAATTTTTGGAGCTAGGCTCATCAAAAACATAAAATGAAAAACACCTACACTTATTTCAATGGGCACTAGACAAAATTACGAATTTATCAAAACCTATTTTAAAATACAAATCAATTCCAAATTGTGCAAACAAAAAAATATACATTAACTTATTTTAAAAGAATTATATTACACATATTTTTTTATCTAACTACACACACACACACATAGTAAAATGTTTAGCATTTAAGTTAATACCCTATATTTTTAGAGCATATAACCTTTAGCATAAGTCTAGCTGTCAAAATGAATAAAGAAAAAAACCAATCTAAACAAAATCGAAGCGAATTTTCCTTTTCTTATTTTCAAGTTAAAAACGAAACTCATAGTTAACGGTTTTTATCAAGCTTTTGTTAGGCTTTTCTGCATGAAGGCCACGACCAATTTTTGGGGCATGGTAAAAGCTTCCCGAGCCGAAGCCAGCGAATGGCCACATTGGTGCGCATGTGCCACACGTTGCACCAACATCTGTGCCCCGGGAACAGTTTGGTGTCGCCTTGTGCCTCGCCGCTGATGATGTAGGTAAAGTCCTTAACTTTAAGTTGGTGAAGGACTCGACCTTATAATTTTGACATACGATACCATGTCTGCAAAACCACTAGAAACGACGATGACGTAACCGGCTGCTGCCGCTGCTGTTGCATACTGCAAGTAGTCGCTTATCCACAGCGTGCAATGCAATTTTAATGACGTTCAACTAATTAATCCCTGTGGCCTCCCAATTTTACATGAAATCCGCACTCAGACAGCGAAAATATGCGAAAATATTTACATTTAATTTTAGTTTCAAAGATGAAGCATATAACTGATTAAGGCCTAAAATCAAAAGCAAATAATACAACAAATTCACAAAATTGAGTCCGAATGAATGCATTTTTCCGCGGTAATTAAAGCTACAGGTTCGAAACTTAAAATATATTCTAGCATATATCTGTGCCAGATAAAGTGTTAAGGGTTTTCATAGCACCCATATCTCGAACACCCATAAATTGGTCATGATTCATTAATTTTTATTTCATTAACTTTGATTCTACAGTTCAAATCGATGCATTACAAAAAAGGAATGAAAGGAATATTAAAACGTATAATTGTTTTTTTTTTTACATAAACCTCTAATAAATAATCCATTCAAGCAGAGTTATACAAAGAAACATAGGCAAAAGTTTAATTAAATTATTTATTAATAACTAAGTAATATTAGAAGGGTCTCTGTAAGAGAAAATATGGTAATTAATCTCTAAATCAAATTAATTTCCAACAACATCTTGACTAACAGTAAAGAGTTAACTCAAATTTGTCAAGTTTAGAAAACATGTTAATAAACTTTTTTTTGCACTGATTAAAAATTTAAATTTTAAGCATTTACAACACAGAATGTGATTTTATTGCGATGAATATAAATTTTTATAAATGTTACATGTTGAACACGAAAATGTAAGTACCCTTTGTTTTGGTATACACATTCATGTATTTTTGTATCAAATGAATCACGGCGCAAACTATTCGCTCTGCTCGCATGCATCGCGTGCCGGCGTCAACTGCATTTGGGGTTTGTGTATATTATGTAAGCCAGCAAACAAAGAGAAACAAATACAAATACAAACACAGAGACTCAAACTGAGACTCAAACTGAGACTGAGGCGAGTGGCTTGCCGCAAAACTTAAGCTGGGGTTTCCCCAAGGCCTGATGTTTAACGACCGGCTGTGAGCTGAGAATTGGCCAGGCCAAGCGGCAACTGAAGCTTGGCGTCTCTTGCAATTGCTTTTGGCCGGGATTTTCCAAGCCTCATTTTCTGTTTTTGGGCAAATCCGTGGCACAGTTGCAACAGTTAGGCCTGAATGCGGTTGCAAATGCAGCTAAAGACAAGCTTCCTCATAATTAAAGCCAGTTTCTGGCGCTCGTCTCTGCTTAACAAATTTGCGAATGCTGCGTGGGAGTTATTCAGTTATTGTTTGTTAAGCAATTGACACACAGAGCCGACTATAAAAGCCCGACCTTCGGCGCAAAAGAGTGAAGGAAAGCGAGAGAGGGAGGGACAAATCGAAGACAAACGATTTTTGAACTGATCCAATGAAGAGGGTTGGGCTATGAGCAAATCAACGCGGATTTGTGAGTTTATGTTTAATCAAAGACAAAATGACAAATCATGTGTAAGCTGGAGATGGTACAAAAGCGATACAACTATCGATAATATCGATAATTACACAGTTTTGTGGCTTTTACATTTTATATGACTTTAACCCTAAGCTTTGTAACCTGGATGTGGAAAATGGAATATTAAATTTTTTATCTAAACTATTACATTTATTTTTGTAGCAAGAAACAAATTCTTTTTAATCGATTGCTTAAAATAGACTTAATGTAAAATATAAAATAGGTAGTCTTAGAAGTGCCAGAAAACCAAAGAAATTAGTTTTAAAAACTGAGCTAAATTACTTTTTTTTAATTCATATATATTTTATTTTCTCTAATTCGGCACAAGCCAACTGGAGCGTAATTCCCACTTAAAAGATCAATTAAAGCCCTGAACCCGATTACGCACGCTGACATTTAGCTGTCACTTGTGGCCGCAACAAGGTGCAGAGCCTAGGGTCAAGTTCAAGCAGCGACTACTGGGAATTTACCTGGCAAATATTTAACTAATTTCCAAAAAAAAAAATTAAATCAAATCGGAAGTGCTGCTGCAAACATATTGAAACTTTGGCTGAGTCAAGACTGAGTCAAGAAAAACCCGATGGTCAAAGCTTTGATTGATAAAAACTACACGAGTGTTTGGCAAACAATAAATACACCAACAACATCAACAATAACAACAAAAACAGTAATGGGGGGAATGATTAAGCTGATTAGCATAATTAACATGGGGCAGCGGTCCGCTTACACATATATTATCAGCTTTCATGGAATGGTTAACATAAAATGCCACTTAAAACCCGGCCTAAACGCTTGCCAATTGCTGGAAGGTCAATCACATACTCGCAAGTCTGCGACTGATTGGTGACGACTATTGAGTAGTGAGTAGCGAGTAACTCATGAATACTGAACACAAACCATGATCACTGACCATACACAATTACTAATACGAGATAAGTCATCAGCATTTGGCACGCGTGGAAAATGTGTTTCAATTTTTTATGAACTTCGGGTAAAACCGCTAAAAATAAAAAATAATTTTGATTCACAACACTCACGAATCATCACATGAATGACCGACTGACTGAGTGACTGACTGACGTGAGTTTGTTTGTACTGGCCCTGGGGTAAAACTGGACAAACAGTTGCGGCTTCAATTTTGGGCCAGATCCGGTTTTGTGGCGATGCCCTTTGAGGCTCGTCGCTTAGTCAGCCAACAACTTGGCCGGTCTTTGGGTCATTTGTTGTTGTTGTTGACCCAATTAATAATTGCAAATTTCATAATCAGTTGTTGATTGCACACAAAACAAAAAAAAAAAGCTGTGCGCCTTAAGCGGGAACTGGTGAAAATTTGGACATATTCGGCGCAACATTAGCTGCAGCCCACATCAAAAACATAAAGCGCTAATTTGGACGTAAGAGTTTTCAACATATTTGTAACTTTTATTTTTATATTTTTTATGAGCCATCTTTTGTTTACACATTGTTGCAGCAACGCAGTCAACTTCATTTGTGGTTCAACACCGAGCTAAGGTTTCCGCTTAGACCTCATCTTAACCTTCGCTGATACGCAGAATGCAGCCAAGAAGAAAAAAACCCAATCAAAAATGATGGCTTTGACGTCATAGCCAGAAAATGAGACCCAAAGAGCCGAAAACTACTGTTCGCCTCTCTGTTTTGTTTTGAGCCAACTATTCGCAAAAGCCTCAACAGCGACGTCGACAGCGACAGCGATAGCGATAGCGACGTCGGCGTTGCGCATGCGCAACTTTTGTATAAATTGTGCGGCGCAGTCGAAAGCGAAATCAGTTAACGAGTCGCCAACAAACATAGCAGACACACACGCCGAGTGGTGCAGTTGTGCAGTGAAAGGATAAAAAGCAAGCACTTACATAAGGATTACAAGCAACAAACCACCACCACATTGGAATATTTATATCAAAAGCGAAAGGTTAGTATGAGTGAAAACTGCTAATCAAGAGAAAAGAAAGAAAAGTACCAATGCAAATGTCGAATAGCTGAATACAAATATCATATTATCAATATTAAATATCAAGTGAGCCTTTAAAAAAGGAAGATGGTTTAAAATAATCGAGACTTTCGTATTTTTGCTTGAAACAAAATATCTGAAAATATCTTCCTTAATATAAAGAGAAATTAAATTAAAGAGCGCAAACATATTCCTTTAGATATTTAAAAATCAACTTAAATGCATATGGAAGAGAGATAAATGACAAATAGAAAATCATTTACAGGCAACAAATGTTTGAAACTAGGCAGAAATAGTTTTAAATATGTTTTCAAGTTTAAAACCATATATATACTCATTAAGTAACAATTGAAAATTGTGCAGATAATATTTAAATATAATTTTTAGATCACTCCAATAAAGAAAGGTTTAGAATCTACTCTGGGTTAGGAGAGCATCTTGTACTCATGGGCTTCGTATAAATAATAAACATGATCTATAGAATTTGGATCTTAAAATGCTACTGACAAAAAGAGCATTCGCATAGGAATATGCAAATCGAACTTTTACCCATTACAGAATTTCACTCTGCTTACTCCAATTTCATTCCGAGCTCATTCATTTTCCATAGCCAACTTGGCCAATTCTCACCCAGTTTTCTAATGATATATCAAGTCAACGACCTAAACCCTATATCAAAAACTTTCACTGCAAATCCCAAGACAAGCTCCCAGTCATTTGCATTATATTGGCCAGGCAAAAAATACAAAAAACCAAATAGCCCCCCTTTCGGTGTGCGTCCCGCAATTTGCAATGCAACGTTGCACACGACTTCCGTTCGGCGGAGGGGCGCAGCCTCTTTGCTTTATATAATCCGAAAATAAAAAAAAAATAAAGACATAAAACCAGAGGATCGTAACGACTACAGCCCACGCTCCAGAAAGAAAAACCCATTAAAAAAACGTAAATGACATAACACGAACAGAAACAAATTGGGGGAGTTACGAAAATGCACACTCAACGCAGACCCGAGACTCGTATCTGAAACGGACGCAGCTGTCAAGCCAGAGATCAAGTTGAGCGATCAGTTTCGGGGCTTGCCAAATCTCAAAGCAGCCCCAAAAAATTACCTCATAGGAGTAAACAAAGGAAAGAGAGAGAGAGAGAGAGAGAGAGAAGTGGCAAGCAATCGTGCACGGTCTGCGACCTCGAACGAAAGTAAAAGTGTAATTTTCAAGCCAAGTTGTGAGTCAGCGCGAAGATTTCAAGACGTTGGCCCGCAACCGGTTTCGGCGATTGCCACAGCGAAATGCCCGTGAAAGACCAAGCAAGGCAAAAGACAGACAGAAAGAAAGAGAGAGAGATAGGCGGGGCAGAGCTGAAATTGGCACAATGACCAGCCAGTTTGTCACGCTGTTTGGGTTAATGGTGTCAAAGCTGCTTATGTAAAGGCCTCTGGTTTCGTTAGCTAATTTATTGATACTATTCTTGAACAAGTAATTAATATAAACAACTAAAAAGCTATCTTTTTTCCACTCCACAGACACAATGAGAATGAGAATGAGAACGATGGCCTGGATGTTGGTGCTGGTGGCGAGCGCTTCGATAGTTGCCGCCGAATCCAACTGGGGCAATGAGTGGTCGCCGATGGAGGCGGACTCTATGTTGAGCAGACGGTCCGCGGACTCGAAACCCGCTGCGGAGGCGCAGGGACGCAATTATGCGGTGCACGAGGGTACGCAAAGCAATGCCACGGAAATCGATACAGTTATCGATCAGTTGATCAATTCGCGACGCGAGGGTCGCCAGCTGGGCGAATACGATGCCGTCTACGCCGATGGCAACATTGATCAGGCGCTGCAGGAGGGCAACGATCTGCAGGCACGCAATTTGATCCGTGACAAGCTGTGCGGATTGGGTCTGATGAGCTGCGATGTGGAGGAGAAGCGTCCCTTCTACTCGACCATTTACGCACAGGGACCTCCACCGCCGTCCGGCTTTGGCGGCGGCCCCTATGGACCGGCCAAGCCCATGCCACCACCGAGCTACTTCAACGGTCGCCCACCCATGGGCCCACCACCACCACCCAACTCCCTCAACTCGTTCGGGCCACCACGGAAGGTTGGCTACGAGGGCTCCTACAAGCCACCGATGAACAGTTTGTACAGACCTGGTGGTCAATTTGGCGGCGCCTATCTGGAACATCCACCACCATCGGCGATTGATGGCTCCGATGGCATTACGTTCACCAAGCCACCACCTGGTGCTCTCATCTATGACAGCAAGCCACCTGGTCCACTCTACAGCGGCGCGCCCAGCGGTCCTGTGCCCGGTCCCGTCTACAATGGTCCCTCGAATGGTCCGTACAACTTTGAGAATCCCGAGAAGATCCAAGGTGCCAGCTCCTCTTTGAATGGCTTTTACGCTCAGCAATCGTCTTCCTCTTCGGCGGCCAGCTCGTCCAGCACCAAGGTGGTGGTAGGTGCACCCATCGATGCGGCCCTGCAACAGCATGTCCATCATCATTTCCATCACGTGGATGGCGGCGAGGGCGCCAATATTCCAACAGTGCCCATACCCGTTGGCGGCGGCCAAACCATCAACACCGACTTCAGCGCTCTGGCTCAATCCTCGGCCACGTACACGCCCCAGGCTCAGGCCAGCAGCTCGGGCTTCACACAGTCCAATGCGTTTAATGCCGGCTTCAATGGCGCCTCACAGGGCGGTCTGCTTTCCCAGGGCTATCCTGCCCAGAAGCCCAATGGTGGTGATCTGTACAAACCCACATCCGGTCTGGGCAGTTTCGGCAGCAGCTCCTCCGGCGGTTTCGGCAGCAGCAGCTCCAACGGCGGCTTCGGCCAGAATAGCTACAGTGGCACACCCAGCGGCAGTTACCACAGCCAGAATCCCGACTATTACAAGAAAGAGCTGCAGGGCGCCGCTTCGGGCAACTACAATGGCCTCTCCACGGGCTACGCTGGCCAGAGCCAGGCTGGTCATTACCAAGGCGCCGGTGGCTATGACACCTCCCGTCAACAGATCGTCGATTGCCAGTGTGTGCCCATTTCGCAGTGTCCCGCGGCGGATCGTATTGGACGCAAAGAGGATCTCATTCTGCCCATTGATCCTAGAAATCTGGGCAAGGACATTGAAGCGCTGAGCGATGATGTGGCAACCAATGCCAATGCAACCGCAAAGGCTGATGACAAACAGGACAAAAAGGACAAGGATGACAAGGAAACGAAACGCACGCGTCGCCAGGCTGATGCTGACAACAAGGACGAAGACACCGGCGATCTCTCACTGGATGCCCAAGGGGTAAGTTTAAACGACTTCCTTAGAAAAGACCCTAGATTATGTTACGGCCCGACTAATGCAATTGACACATAATGCTCCCAAGTTGAGAGACTAATCGTAAACACACAACACACAACACACACACACACACACATACACACAACTCAACTCAACTGCACCCATTGATCAACGCTCCACGCTCAACTTAAACTCAAGCTCAAATTCCGCCAAAGTAAACTAAAAACCAAAACCAAAAAACACCCCCCGCCCCGATCGTCGTCGTTTGTCCGCGCCCTGCGTGCCTGGGTTGGTTGCCACCGATCCGATTCGGGATTCGTCACTAATCCAACCGCAACTAAAACCAACCTAACCACGCACGCACGGGTTCAAAATGGTCGCACGTCCACAACAAGCTCTTTGGCGCCAGGCTAACCTCGTGTTTCTTCGTGTCCTGTCTTCATTCCTGCAGCGTCAGTCGCCACTCGGACAATCGCCGCTGGCATTGCCCGCCCTCCAAGCCATCGAGTTGATACAGCGCAAAGTGCTGCCCACATATGGCGTCAGCTTCGGCCTGCCGTATCCCACGTCGGGCTATCCGGGCGGCTATCCGGCCAATGTGCTCGGCGATTATTATCCCGCCCAGAATCCCAACTTTGGCTCTTTGGGCCCGAACGGTCTAAACCTTGGCCTGGTCAATGTTAATCCCCTTGTCTCGCTGCAAGTGAGCAAAACGGATTACGGCGAGAAGGTGGTGAAGCCTCTGGTCAATCTTCATGTCACCCCCAGTGCGAACATCATACAGAAAGTGGGTGATTTCTTCAAGAAGAAACCGACCGAACTGCACAGCACACATTATCATCATCACGATCACTTCAGCGGCTACGAGCATGATCACATTCCGCACCACTACAGCGCACCACCATCGCACCACCACCATCATGAGCACGCTTTCGAGAGCTCCGGCCCATCTCACATTGGGCACTTTAGCGTTGAGATGGTGCCCAGTACGCCGATATTTGAGTACCACAGTGGACCCTCGTATTATCCACCAGTGCAACAGCATTATCATCATGCTGAACACCATGCCGAACATCAAGCTGAACACCACTCAGCGGACTCATTTGATCATTCGTACAACTCCGTTTATCCCGAGACGGCGCCTTCCGGTTATGGCAGCTATGGGGACTACTCCCAACATTACGAGCGCAGCGTTAATGTTAGCGCACCCGACTCGACCCCGGCCAATCGCCGGGGCAAGCAGCTAAATTTTGGGCAGTTACATAATATACCCGCCCAGGCGCCTGGCGCTGCAGAGGGCAGTGATTATGTGACCTTTCCCCATGATCGCCGGCGTAGGAGCGTTGAAAATGACGATGAGTTTGAGTTGAAAGCGGAGCAGGTAACCACATAGCCAGGCAGTTAATCCAGACAGGAATAAGACCTAAACAAAAGTACACATTCAACAGATGCTAATTCTTCATTTTTCCTTCCTTATTTCTTTGCATAGCGCGCTTACTACGGCAACCGTCCTGTGGAGAAGACCTGTCGCATTAACGAGGTCTGCTGCCGTCGCCCGCTGCGTCCCCAGGCACCACCCCAGCAGCTGGGTCGTTGTGGTGTGAGGAATGCCGCCGGCATTACAGGTCGCATCAAGAATCCGGTCTATGTCGATGGTGACAGCGAGTTCGGCGAGTACCCGTGGCATGTGGCTATACTGAAGAAGGATCCCAAGGAATCGATCTATGCCTGCGGTGGCACCCTCATCGATGCCCAGCACATCATCTCGGCGGCCCATTGCATTAAATCGTAAGTCGAAAATCACAAAGCTCCCACGAACTACTTTTGCTAATTATTTATTTGTTTTCTTCTCCAGTCAAAATGGTTTCGATCTGCGCGTGCGTCTGGGCGAATGGGATGTCAATCATGATGTCGAGTTCTTCCCCTATATTGAACGTGATGTTGTCTCCGTGCACATTCATCCCGAGTACTATGCTGGCACCCTCGACAACGATCTGGCCATACTGAAGTTGGATCACCCCGTCGACTTTACAAAGAATCCGCACATTAGTCCCGCCTGTCTGCCCGATCAGTATTCCGATTTCACGAATGCCCGCTGCTGGACCACCGGCTGGGGCAAGGATGCCTTCGGTGAGCACGGCAAATACCAGAACATTCTCAAGGAGGTCGATGTCCCCATTCTGTCGCATCATCAGTGCGAATCCCAGTTGCGCAACACGCGTCTCGGCTATAGCTACAAACTGAATCCGGGCTTCATTTGCGCCGGCGGTGAGGAGGGCAAGGATGCCTGCAAGGGTGACGGCGGCGGTCCGCTGGTCTGCGAGCGCAATGGCGTCTGGAACGTTGTCGGTGTCGTCTCCTGGGGCATCGGTTGCGGTCAGGTGAATGTGCCCGGTGTCTATGTGAAGGTTTCCGCCTACCTGCCCTGGATTCAGCAAATCACGCAGAGCTACAAATGATTAACGGAAGTCAACACGAAGCCAGCCGCGATCGTTGCCTACCATAATGCAGGGGGCGATATAAAAGCTGACGACGCCTCTGACGAATTTGTTTTTCACTTTTGAACAGCCATTTTCTTATGTAACTGTATCGTCACTTCGATCATGATTTGTTAGCCCACACGATTTACTATTACCGCTCGTTACCGTTATTCACTGTATGTTTAGGCCTCTTTCTTATTACCTTGTTATTATGATGTTATGATTGTTAAGACCCACGCACTCTTTGTCACACTCGTCGAGCCGAGACTCGATTGTTGAATCAGTTAACGAGTGCCTTGGCAATCTGTTGTATTGTAGTCCATTCAAGTTTCCATTCGTATCGTGTAAAATAGTTGTGTTTAAATTAATTAATTTATTTTAATTATTTTTTTTTACATGTAATATATTAAAAAACTATTTAAATAAATTAATTTATGAAAAAAAAAAATGTAAGCCTTGTTTATTACTGAATTTATTTAAAACTATTCTACATTTTAAGGAAAAATGCTAACCAGTCCTAGATTCAGTTAACCAAGACTAGTTAATGGAAAGAATTTATAAGATCTCAGTCGCCAAAAAAGATTTCACACCCGTTCTTAAACAACGACGCGCGACATGTTTGCAAGTTTGTTTTTATGATCTTTCAATACAGTAAGCCCCTAATGATATTAGCAATTATCTGATGTTGTTTTAGTGACCTATAATTACAGATATAATATTCCTAAAATATCAACTAGGAAAATAATAAATATATGTATATATCGCTACACCAGCCTTGGATTTGAGTCCAGATCCCCGTCGTTAATTTGCTTTTATGTGAGCCAAAGCACCAATAGCCACAACTTTAAATAACAAAGTCTAGTTATTTTGTTAATAACTAATGCCAAAGGTTCAAAATAATAATTGCATAACGAAAGATGGACTTTCAACACCCTCACCACAACTTTCCCTACCAAAAATAACGTTAATATCTATAAATTCAACTTCATACAAAACAAAGTTAACAAAAGAGTTTAATAAAAATATCGCACTTAAAGCTGTTGCAGCTGTCTTGCCATTATAACCAACTTAGGATCAATTACAATTGGGCGCAACCCATAAAATGCAAATATATTTTTTATGCTCGTCCAAGTGAAAAGAGTATATTGGGTTTGTATGTTGTCCGTCCTGCAGTATATACTCACAATATATTTGAATATATATTGATATTATTATTTATATATAATATTTGAAGCAAGCAAATAATATATTCGGATTACAATAAAAAGATTAAAATTAACAGAAATCTTGAATCATGCCAAAGTTACCAAAAATTTTGACATGTTAAACTCTCGGATTCATACCTCCAATATTAAGATTGCCATAACTTTGTCAAAACTGACATGATTTGACCAACAGATTAATTATTAAAAATATATGCATTATTGAAAATACATTTTTTTTTAAACAATATTTAGAATTGTAAATTTCTATTTGTTATCGATTGTAGGTTTTATAATTAGTATAGAAAGCAACATTAAAACCAATTTTGAGGTGGTAAAATTTTTTACACAAATTAATGGCAAAATTACCAACAATTTTTGACAAGTTAAGCTCTTGAATCCATACCTCCTATAATTCAAGCTCCCTTAGCGTCGTTACAACTGAACCGGTTTTCATTATTGCATAAAAATAAAACTCAACGTTCTTACTTGTAGCTCTGGCCACTGATTGGTCTCAAGCCCACAGTTTTGCACTACCCATAATTAGATAAAACTAAACTCCGTGTTAAAGCGGCATTAAAAGACGCCACCGAATCTCGCACATTTTTCGAAGCGCTTCCTGTGTGTGTGGGTGAGTGTGTGTTTGTGTTTGTGTGCGATATTCAAATCGCCAGAAAAAATATAATAAACCATAACATGTTGAGCGCCCGTTAAACTCAAAAGGCGCAACTGACTTTCCGCACTAATAAAATTTCTGCATCGCTGACTGAACGAACCGAGTATAAAACCGACCGGAGCAGATGGAGGAGACGTTTAATGCAGCTGTAGCAGCACAACAGAGATGTACAACAAGGAATACGGTTGCCTGCTCTGCCAGCTGCTCATGGGTAAGTGTTGAGCGACCAAGCTGGCCCGAAATCTATCAAAATGTGATTAATGTGCCACAACAACAATTTGCATTTGAAGTGCTGCTTTGCGCCCAGGTCGCCTTGGGTCGGCTGCACAAGCGCAATGGCTACTACTACAGAGGACAGTCGCAGCACCAGCACGGCTACTTTGAGCCCTCGCTGCCGGGACACGAAGAGCAGGAGCAGCATCATCAGCAGCAGTATCAACAGCAACATCAGCAGCAGCAGCAGCATCACAGCAGCAGCAGCAGTAGCAGCAGCAGCAGCTCCAAAGTTGAGCACGGCAAGACTGGTTATAGTATCGGCAGCGGTTTGCGCTCCATTGCACAAGGATCGGCGGATCAGGCCTACACTGCGGTGGCCAATCAGCACGCGGCGGCCAAGCAGGCGGCATTTATAGCCAAAAATACGCTCGCCCAGGCTGCATCTCAGGCGGCGGCCACGGCGCAGGCAGCGCTGGCCGGCAAGCAGGTGATACTGCAGGAGTTGGAGCAGCAGGCGGCCGAAGCGCAACGTGCGCTCTCGCGCGAACTGGAGCAACTGAAAGCGGCCAAAGTGTCCGCCAAGCTGGCGCAGCAAACCGCGCAGGCGGCGCACAATCACATCTCCGTGTTGACGGCGGCCGTCAACAATGCCAAATCGGTGGCCGAGCAGGCGGAGCAGACTGCCAGCGAGGTGAACAACCAGCTGGGCTCGCAGGCCACCATGGTGGGTCAGGCCAAGAATCGTCTGGAGCAGGTCGAGGAGCAGCTGCAACAGGCACGCGTTGATTTTGCCGCCACCAAGGAGTCCGCCCTCAAGGCGGCCTCCTCGGCAGCGGCCGCCCAGGTGAACGCATCCAAAGCGGGAGCACATGCCACCATCGGACTGCACGAGAGCGCCAATCAGCAGGAGCACAACCACGAGGAGGAGCTAGAATCGTACGACGAGCAGCTGGACACGAGCGGAGTGGGTCACACGGCCGGCGACGCACTAGAGGAGCACTCGCACAATGGCTAGTCTCTGATAACAGGTGCACACACAACATATAACAATTGTATATACCATAATTATGTATTTTGAAGAAAGATGGGCAAATGCATCTGCTTTTAACAATGCCTATGCACATAAACATACACTATAAACTTGTTGAGTTCATATTTAAACTATTAATTGTACTAAACTTGACTAAACTTACCATTAAAAACGTTAATAAGCACTCAAATTCTTTATTTTTAACACAAAACACTCGAAAATACGCGACACGTGCAATTTACCAGCCGGCGGTGCTATCGATAACATTTCTTACACCAACTGCATTGTTATATCATTCCAATTAGAATTCTCCCAAAAATTGCGCTGTTATTTTTACACCATTTTCACTTTACACTTAATGCATTTTAATGCGTTTCACTTTCTAAAATTTTACTCTTATCGTTGTATACTTTTTTATTGTTACGCTGACCATACACTTTTACTTTATCTTCAACAATCGCAATTTACTTTGTAACTCATCCCAAGAAGCTTACTCTCTCGAAATTCTGCCGTTATTCTAACCAGATTAACTGTATTACACTGTAGCTTATTGTTGTTCAAAAACATGTTGCGTTGCCAGCCAGTTCAAGCGCTCTCCCGCCATGACTTTGCAAAAAGTGGCAGCGCTGCTCTGTGCACAGCTGTTTGCGCAGCAAGTGAATGACAAAACAGAACAGTTGAACAAAATACTTTTACCATAGCTATTTATCAATTAAAACACTTGCAGCATAAGTAAATATGAGCAAAAAAGTAATTAAATACATTGGACGCACCACAGACTTTCGTGGCAACACGCTGTGGGAGATCGTGGGCAGCTTGCCCGACTGGGGTATCGGTCGCATGGTCATACGTAACATGTTTCAACGGTATCCGGAGCCCTGCTACATGCGCATACTGAAGGTGCAGGCGGTGGAGGAGCAGGTGAGCGAACGGCGGCAACTATAAGATTTATACTATATATATCGTTAATGCCTCGCAGCCAAATACAGAGCGCAAGGTGCGCGTAACTGTGGAGAAAACCTGGCGCGGTGTCACCCAGCCAAAGCCGGTGGAGATCTACAGCACCAGCTACAAGGCCGACTATGAGCTGGTGCCCGTTGACCAGGAGCACAAATTCCTCAACAATAGCCAGCAAGTGCAGCCCGTTGTGCTGCCCACAAAAATTGAGCTGCCACCGCTGCTGCGCGAGTACATCAAGGATGAGACCGGCGAGGCGAATCCTCTGATCGATGTGCACTTTAAGAAGACGCACAACAAGCTGGCGCATCTGGCCCGAGACGGCGAGCAGCCCAACCGGCAGGTCTCCATGCACGTGGGCCAGCCGGCGCCCGTCAGCGCCAAACTCTACGAGGGACTGCTGTGAAAGACTTCGATTCGACGTTTGGCATATTAAATCTTTAATGTACACAAGTTACCTTTAATTTGATTAACTATATTTACAGGCAGTTAGAAATGTTCATGGAATGTTCATGTGTGTGGGTGTGTTTGTGTGAGTTTGTGTGCGTGGGCAGCTAGGAGGCTTATTTGCTTGGCTCGGCGGAGCGCAGCTTGCGTGTCAGATTGTCCACCTCCAGGCCCAGCACATCCAGATTCTCCTTGAGCGTTATATTCTTGAGCAGCGTGTCCTCCAGCACCGTCTGCAGCTTCTTGTTGATCTCCAGCGAGAGCTCCAGTGACATGCTCTTGTTTTCGGCGCCCTTAACTCCGCCATAGATGGCCGCCATGACGCCATTGCCGTATTTGACCAGCTCGCTTTTGTTCTGATCGCTCTTGGTGGTGGTCAGGGCGCCCGCTGTCTGATCCCGCAGCATGTAGTGCTGCACCACTTTCGATTTCTTTTGCACCTCCGCCACCAGCATGGCTGTGTGATTCTCCAGGAACTCGATGCGTTCTGTTTGACGGGCCGAGGCCTGCTGCAATCGCAAAATGCGCTCCACTAAAACTTTTTTGGACGGCACTGCCTGCATGTCCGGCGGTGGGGCCGCCACCGCTGTTACGCTGCTGGCCACCGTTTCAGATTCGGAAGATTCGCTGGCGCGCCGACTGCCATTGTGGACGCTACCCTGGCTGCTGGTGCGGCTGTGCGGGCGCAGCGGCTGCTGAAGCTGGAGCTGCTGATTCTGCTGCTGCTGTAGCTGATGCGGCTGCTGTAGCTGTAGCTGCAGCTGTTCCTGGCTGTAACCATTTAGCGCCAGCTGACAGTTGCTGCAGTAGCCAATGGGCTTGGCTTCCACCATGCCGCGTTTGAACTTGTGCAGCTCCCGCTGCAGCTCCTTGACCAGCGTGGCGTTCTTGTGCTGCGTCGCCTCAAACTCACCCCGCACATTGTCCAGCTTGCCCTTGGTCAGCTCGTACAGTTTGGTCTTCTCGGAAAGATGCTTGGCCAGCAGCTGGCGCTCCTCGTTCTTTTCCGCCGCCTCGGCGCTCAGCTGATGCTCCAGCTCGCCGTATTTGACATCATAGGTGAGCTTCTCCTGCTTCAGCAATTTATTTTCCGCCTCGAGACCCTGCGCCTGTTTTTTTTTTTAGAAATAATTGCACATAAATACACGCATTTCAAATGATCTGATAACAAGGCCTCGGTGGCGCAGTAGGCAGCGCGTAAGTCTCATAATCTTAAGGTCGTGAGTTCGAGCCTCACCCGGGGCATGTAATTTTTTTGTTTTATTTTACACGAATTGAAAAAAAAAGGATATTGGATTTATGCAATGTTCCCCTTACTGACCATTCAACTGAAGCTAGAGACTTAAAACTTGCAATATATTTTAACTATACCCGAGACAGCTAATGTGTGAAGATTTTTTGGATAAGATCATTAGGGGCGCCGCTCATCGGCATAAAATCTATATCTTCTTAGTCAATAATAATCAGACCGTTTTCGACTGTTTGAAACTGTTATACTGTGAACGAGTATTGCGCCGTCGGGTAAGCCTGACTGCAGAGTTATTACTAGGTTATCTATTAAAAAATGGGCAAACAGTTTATAAATGTTTAGTGCAACAGTAATTGGCAAAAGGATCTCTGACTCCATAGAATATATAAATTCTTGGTCAGCAGAACCATCTCGGAAACTATCGAAGAGACTACATTTTGAAAAAAAGGCTCTCAAATGATCGATAGCTCTTACTGTTTTCCTTAAATCGATAAAAATAACAACAGCTTCTTCTTGTTAGTTCGCATATTATGAGAACTAGAGGCATCAAATTTTGATGATTTTTTTCTGATAAACTTACCTTGGCTTCTGCCAAGCAGATGTCATTTTGCAGGCGCACAATTAGCTCGCTCATCTCCTTGTTAATGGTCAGCAGTTCCTGTTTCTTCAGCTGCAGCTGCGCCAAATCCGCCTCATTCTCCTGGGCCGTGGCCTCCAGTTCTTGTACTCTCGATAGCTCCTCCGCCAGTTTCTGTTCGTTGCTGCGAATAGTAAGAGAATTAATCTGAGTCTGAATCTCTGATTGTTTGTTTAATTGATTTTGCGTTTGCCTCGTACATTGTATTTTGGGTGCGGAGGAGCTGCAGCTCGGACAGTTGACTGTGCAGCTTGGCCGCATTGAGCAGCTCATCGCTGTAGGCCGCCTCCACGGAACTGTGCTGCGCCTGCAGCTCCTTAAACTGTTCCGACAGCTGATCATGCTGCAAGGCAAAAGATATATGTAGAATTAAATCATATTTAATATATTAAGATAAACTCAATTCTACCGCTGCGCTTAGCTGCTGCAGCTGCTGCTGCTGCTCCTTGTTAGCCTCGCTTTGCTTCTGGTGCTCTTTGGTGAGTTTCTCCAGTGCCTCAGTCTTGCGCATAATCTCGTGTTTCAGGAGTATTGTGTTTGCCTCAAATTCCATCTTCAGTTTCTCTGTTTAAATACACAAACATACTATACACTCTGCTGTGCTAACTTAAACAAAATGTCTACCATTAGCTTTCTCTTCCAGTTTATTGGGTGCATTGCGTTCCTCCTCCAGCTTGCGCTCCAGATTCTAAAATTGAAAAATTAGCAAGGATTAGGTTTAGGTTAAAGTGTTTATAGTTTTAAGCCACCAACCGCTTTGGCCTCCACTTCTAAGTTGAGTTTGTTGGCATGGTATTTCAGCTTAGATTCCAGGTGGCCCAATTCGGTCTTGAGCTTCTCGCACTCGCGCTGATATTTGCGCACCTCGTTGCACTGTAAAGGAACATAGGGATTAGCACAGTCACTTTAATAAAAACTATAGGCTTACCTTATCGTCTATGATGTAGGTCATGCGTGACTTCTCCTCGTTCAATGCCTGAAACCGTATGGAGACGTTTTTCACCTCTTTCTTGGCCTCGGCCAGCTGCTTCTCTACCGCCTCTTTTTCCTTTTTGGCATCGATCAGCAGCTTCTCTTTCATGGCAAACTTGAGCACCGTTGTCTCCTTCTCCTTGTTGGCCAGATCCATTTCGTTGCGAAACGCCAGCTTCTCCTTCTCAAGTATGGCATTCTCCCGCTGCAGCAGCGTCATCATATTATCTTTTTGGCCATTCGCCGTGCGCAGCTGCTCCAGCTGGCGTTCGTAGCTGCGCCGCTGCTCCTCCAGCTGGGCCAGGCAGTGCACGTGCGCCAATATGTCTTTTTGTGGCACATCCTTCAAGGACTCCGGTTCGTCCGGCGATTTTGTTTCCTCCTCGGGCTTTGTTTGGGCCATTTGGTCCACCACAGCTGCCCGCATTTCATTGACTATGGCTATCTCATCAATAACTTGTTTATTTTCAGCCTCTTGTCTCGTTTCATTATTTGTTGGCTTTGTTGTGTGTTCTTCTGTTTCACTCTGTACTGTGTTCTGGTGCTCCAGCTGCTGTTGCTCTGCATCCACGTCGGCGTCATTTGTGTTTTCTGTTTCAGCTGCCGAATCGTTAGCCAACTCATTATTGGCCACTGTCGGCGTTAGCGCCGATTCCATGTTTATTTAAGTACTTTTTCAAAACAAATACAAAGTGTTGCGAAAATTAGCTGGTTTGATTTCACTACATTCTTCTCCCCTATTAAAACAAGTCATTCACACGGCCACGCCGACATTTACTGGCGCCACTGCTATTCGCGTTGCCATGCCACACATTTTTGTTATCGATAGGCAATGTTATGCTATCGGCAGCATAAGTAAATAAAAGTAAACAATTATGGTCTGCGCGCTGGGCATTGAGGGCAGCGCCAATAAAATTGGCGTTGGCATCATACGCGATGGCAAAGTGTTGGCCAATGTACGACGCACCTATATAACGCCTCCTGGTGAAGGTAATATTAATACTCAAATTTCTTCTGAACTTCCTTTAACTTTCCCGGCTTACCTGCAACAGGTTTTCTGCCCAAGGAGACAGCCAAACATCATCGCGAGGCAATTTTAGGATTGGTGCAGGCCAGCCTGAAGGAGGCACAACTGCAACCCAGCGACTTGGATGTCATCTGTTACACAAAGGGCCCCGGCATGGCGCCGCCGCTGCTCGTTGGCGCCATCGTGGCGCGCACGTTGTCGCTGCTCTGGCAGAAACCGCTGCTCGGCGTTAACCATTGTATTGGCCACATTGAAATGGGTCGGCTGATAACGGGCGCCCAAAACCCCATTGTGCTGTACGTGAGCGGCGGCAACACTCAGGTGATTGCCTACTCCAACAAACGCTATCGCATATTCGGCGAGACAATCGACATTGCCGTAGGCAATTGCCTAGATAGATTTGCGCGAATTATCAAATTATCCAACGATCCCAGTCCGGGCTACAACATTGAACAGCTGGCCAAGCAGGGCAAACAGTACATTAAGCTGCCGTATGTGGTAAAGGGCATGGATGTGAGCTTCTCTGGCATTTTATCGCACATTGAGGAGCTGGCGGATCCCGGCAAAAGGCGCAACAAGCGTAAGAAGCAACAGGATGAGCCGGAGCCAGAGTACAGCCAGGCGGATCTGTGCTACTCGCTGCAGGAAACCATTTTTGCCATGCTGGTGGAAATAACAGAGCGTGCCATGGCCCACTGTGAATCCAATGAGGTCAGTGGAAATCCCTTTTTTATCTCTTAACATTTACTTAAACAGCAATTTATTTGTCCAGGTACTGATTGTGGGCGGCGTGGGCTGCAACGAGCGGCTGCAGGAGATGATGCGCATCATGTGCGAGGAGCGCAACGGGAAACTCTTTGCCATCGACGAACGATACTGTATCGACAATGGCCTAATGATCGCGCATGCAGGTGCCGAGATGTTTGGCGCCGGGACAGAAATGCCACTGGAAGAAGCGTTCGTGACGCAGCGTTATCGCACAGACGAGGTGCTGGTCAACTGGCGGCAGGATTAGTTTCAATCAACACTAACGCAGTTTGTTTGCTTGTTTATTAAAAACTACCCGCGACAATTATTTTGTACAAATTTGTAATTGGAGTATTGTCTGTTTTTAGTTATTTGTTGGATATAATTGCCGATTAGAGCGCCGGCTCCTTGCCCGTCCAGTTCGGCTTCATGTCAATGGGCACGATGCGTTTGCCCTCGATCACGTAGACGGCGCCGTTCTTATCCTTCTCCAGCACGCTGAGCATGCAGCGGGCCACGTCAGTGGCGCTCTGTTTGCTCAAACGATCCAGAATCTGATAGGTCTCATCGCTGGTCTCCGGAAATATGATCTTCTCCGTGAAATTGGTGAACATATCCGTCATGGTGGCGCCGGGACAAACGGTGACAAACTTAATGCCGGAACGTTGATAAAACCTTTCGTTCTGTGGCAATTTGGAATTCATTGGCGTTTGCCTTTAATTGATTTCATTGAGCTACTCACGCCCAGGCAACGCGTAAAGTTTATGATGCCCGCCTTGGTGGCGCCATAGACCGGTATGATGAACATCGGATCCAGGCCCACAACGGAGCTCATGTTGAGCACAATGCCGCCATTGCCGCCGTTCTCCTTGCTCATGTACTGCAAGGCGCTCAAGCTGGAATTGATGACGCCGCCCTGAGCACAAAACACAGATCTGTTCAATTCCATTGTGGAATAGTTGCTATTGATTGCCTCACCAGGTTGACCAACAGCGTGCGCTGCACGTCCTTGTCATTGAATATGCCTGCCACATTCACCACTAGGTCAATGCTGCCAAAGGTCTTCTTGATCTCCTCGTAGGTGGCCTCGATGCCCTTTCTATTGGCCACATCCATTTTGATGACCATAATGCTTTGCGTTGGATGCGCCGCGCGGAGCTTGACAAACTCCTCCAGATGGTCCTGTATATCAATGATGGCCAGCTTCTGTGGAGCATATCACATATATATATATATCTCCAATCCGCTGTCAGTTGTTACCCTCACAACTCACCCCGACGCCCGCAATCAGCAGCTGGCGGGCCACCTGGAGACCGATGCCTCCGGCGCCGCCCGTCACCACCGCATTCTTGCCACGAAAAGTCATGATCGGTACCACTGAAGGATTATCTGCTGCTACAATGCCCGTTCCGGTGCTTTGCTTCAGTTTCTCACGTTTGCCACGATAGAGCTCCACGGCGATCTCGGATCTCTTCAGCTGGTTTCACTGCACTGCTGAATTGAGGCCTACTCGGCCGACTTTTATAGGCGGCTCGGCGATTGTTATATGATACGTGGTCTTATATCTGATCTGTGATTAGCACCGATCCACCGGCCGCTGGCTGCAATCGATAGCTCCGCCTCTGTCTGGGCTTATTATGCAAAAACCTACTGCGGCTATCAAATTCGATTTGCACTGGATTAGTTAGGCGTTTGATTTGCTTCACACTGCTCTGGTTTTACGAGGTCGACTTCGTTGCCATTGCCTGCTCATCCCGCTACTGTGCGGAGAGGTATTATAAAATATAATATACATATATATATATCATATATCTCACCTCTACTCTATCCTTTCCAATAACATTGCCAAAACTAAATCGGTTTTTAGCTTCCAAAATTTTTATAATGGATAAAACTTGGCATTTATTTTTTTCTTCGAAAAAATGTTGCGAAATGTACAAATGTGTTTTTAATACTTTAAATCGCATTTAGCGGTCGTAAATTTGTTTTCATGTAAGAAATTTCTAAATATCTGACTTGTAAATTTTCAAGCTCCCATAAAACAGCAAAAACTTAACAGATTTTCATGTTTAAACCAGTTTTATTTATTATTCGTCGCCCAGATTGATTGTATTTAACATTAATGTACTTTTAAAATTTAATTTTTTTCATAAAATTTTATGCATTTTACAATAAAGTTCTAAAAATTCGTTTTGTAAATTTCCCTGCCAAATTTTTAACTTTGCCATAACTGTACCGATTTTAGAATTTTTGATAATTTTTGCCCCAATACTATAACTATAACAGAGGTAAAGAGAAAAGTTTAAAAGTTGTGATCAAAATTGGCAATAAAAGCTTTTAATTTAAAGAGATCGTATGTATTTAACTTTATTCGAATTTTTAATAAAGATACATTTTTGGGTCCACACATGCATATTTACGTATTTGTGGCTGTATATCTTTGGTATATATGCTATAAGTATAATGAATCATCTTTGTAAAGTGTATTATTAAAAGTTTATGCTATGCGCGCAGAAATGTTTTGTTTTTCTTTATATATGTATGTATATATATATACTTATATATTCGAGATATAAACTTGATTTGGATCTGTAAACATTTTTTGAACTTTTGGGCCGTTTTGTATTCAAAAAATTTTTGGTATCAAAACAAAAGTATAAAAAATCAAAAATTTTTTTAAATAATATAAATTTATTTTAAGCACTTAAATCACAACTTAGTTTAGATAAGAAAGGAAATTGAAAGGAATACAAAAATAGTTGGTGCTACCATTAAAAGCAGGTAATAAATTAGTCAAAGATCAGAATATAATGAGAGACAACACTTGGGATGCGTGTGCGCGGATAAAGAAGATGGCTAACGGTATTAGTGGGCAGCATCGTAGGTGTCCTTGTGCTGATAGCCACTCACATAGCCGGATCCATCGACCAGATTGCGTCGCCCGGCGATGCCCTTACCCTTGCCGCTGGCATCGAAACGCTCCTTATGCGAGCCCGTATACTTGCTGGTGTCCGTCAGCCTGTCCACAGCGGCAGCAGCCTTGCCAGCCTAAAGAAACAACAAAAAAAACATGCATTAGCAGCTAAAAAAACAGTTCTGTAATTCGATTTTTAGAGGGGGTTATCCGAAAACTTTCTGTCCAAATTTGGTCACTATATTTTTTAAATTGTGAAAAATAATGATTTTTGTGGCTTGATTTGTTTAGTTTTTTTGTTGCCGAACTTTACAACTTTAAATTTAGGCAATTTGTCACGCCCCTAGCATAGATATTTATATATATAGACGAGATATAGACGAGTGCATATTTTAAATTTTCAAGGTTCAGCTTTAATAGCGAGTGGGTATTTTTGGGGCAGCTGACTCACCGAAACCTGCACCACACCGGGTGCACCACAACCGGCCATTTTTTGCTTGATCTCCGAAAGCTCGACCTTTTTCGTCTTAGCCAAATCCTCGAGGAACTTGTTGTAGTCCAGCAGTGCGATTTTCATGGCCTTGAACTTTTTGAAGTGTATGCCGGTGTCGGTGGTGGTGATCTGCTTATCGATCACCTTCGCCTGCTTCATCCACTTGTCGCTCTGCGATAACGTTATCAGCCTGCCATCAGATTTCGTATCGCCGAATTTCGAAAAGGCCTTAAACTGATCCGAAAAGCTGACCTTCGGTGCGCTCTCCTCCAGCGCCAGCTGCGCCAGCTCAGCGGCGGGCGCTTCTGCGGCTGGTGTTGTGCTGCCATTTGCTGCGGCCTCAGACATGTTGACTCTATAAAAAATTCAAAAATATAGTAAAGTTTATTAATGAAAAAAAAATCAAATTTGCTGCTTGGCCACCCTTTTTACGCAGTTTTTACCTGTGCGCTGCCACGGTGCTTAATAGCATTGCGTTTAGTCTAGGGTAAGTCCGTGTCTGGGCTGACTATCGTTTATAGCTTCAATTGCACAAATCAAGATGTGACATATCTGTATATATGCCTATATGTCTGATATAGAGATAGCTTATCGAATTACACTGCCTGTAGTATATATAGGCACATTCTTTATTCCGATGATATCATTGCCTCAGCTGGACAATAGCGCTGCGGTTTGGCAATTGGAAGCTTTCACAACAACTGCTGGCCGCTAATTAACTACGCCAGGTTATTCGGATCTAGCTCTTAAGTGACGTCATTTAGCTGCTCTCGCGTTGTCGGCTGTCGATAAATTTGCTCATTAGCGTTCCCCATTTGGGTTCTAATAGCAAGATAAACAAACAGTTGTATCTCCAAACTGTTCGAACTACAAAGGTTCTTTGGAAATATACAAGAAAATTATTTTTTTCAATTGATATTCGCATCTCGTAGTTAATGGACTTGAGTCCGATAATGGTTACTAATAGAATACAAATTTCAGAAAAATATATTTTTACAACATATATTATAGACTTTAAAGATATTAAAATGAAATAAAAATAAGACTTCTAACCTAAAAATGCATTATTTAAAACCCCTTTTTTCCCCTTACAAAAACGAAAAACAATAGAAAAGATACAAGATTGAAATTTTTAGTATCCAAAAGTTGTAATTGCTAAACAAATGTAATAACTTTTAATCTGTCGTTCAAACTAATTTTATATATTAAATATAGTGAATACTTTCTGCAAAAATAGTGCAATTTTAATCTAATCTTTAATTTTGAATACTCAGAAAATTTAATCATCAGTTTAGTATTTAGAACAAGCGCTGTTTTTCGCTCAGTGTATAGTCCGCAGATAACGATACAGAACATACAGTAGATTTTCGTCAGTTTTTTTTTACGGAGTTTTTTTTTTTTTTTGATATTTCCCCTATAATAGCGTTAAGCGTAAATATTTCAGCATTTAAGATTGCGCATGGCATAAATTGTCGTCGTGTTTACATGCAGTTCAGATTTGTAGCTGGGCCCGCACAAATCGAACATAAACAGTAAATAAAACGTGAGCTTTTATTGCTGCGATCATTAATTATGCGCCAGTTAAGGCAGAGATACGGATCCATGTAGCATACACAGCTAGGTAGCCGAACGACCGACAGACAGACAGACAGACAGACAGACGGACAATTGTGTGGTAGCTGCGCATAATTTAAATTACGATAACGTCCCGGAAGGCAACCAGTTATGGACTAAATGTCTTGGCCATAACAAGATCCAGGTAATTGAGTGCGACGAGCTGCCGATAAGATTGCCTGGGTCAAGGTTGCACTCGGATCGGATCCGATCCAGAGTCACAGTCTCAACCTATGCGGCGAACCGTGGAGCGTAACAAATGCGACTCTCAATCGACAGCAAATGAACGCAAGTGCACATCTAACGAACAATGGAGGGGGCTGGCCGAGAGAGGGGGCTAGTTAACTTAATCGAATTGATTATGTCATCGCCATTACGCGCCGCAATTACGTCGTCTGGGTTCGGTTTTTGGGTGAGGCAAGCAAACAAATATTGAGATGCATTTGTTAAATCGCACAAAATGAAAAAATTGAAAATTTCCTTATCTATAATTTGTAGTCCATAGTATAAATAGAAATTATAGCTTAAATAAAAGAGTAAACAAGCCTTATTATTATTTTTTTCGACAACTCTTTTAAGGGTACATCTGACTTATCCGGATCAATGGATGTTTGTTCAAGGAAGCTTTCACTGTACACTGTTCTGTTTTTGGGATTAGTAACATTTATATATATATATATATTTAGCAGCTCCACAAATGTCAAGTGTAAATAACTTATTACAGGAACGCGTGTAAGACAGCCCCATCTATATGTTGCCTTTGTAGCCCTTTATGTGCTGGTAATTGGAAACCATAAATATACTTAAGAAACAAACACGAAAACATGACAAAAGGCAACCAGCGAGCAACAGTTGAGACTGTCTGGGCTAGCTGGGCAAGAAACGTGGCTAGCACAGAATGGGAAAAGAACTTCATAATCCGCTTTGGCTGCCAAGACCATTAAAATACACATGCACACAATACACACTCTAAATATATATATGGATAGATATAGATATAGATATATACATGCGTATGACTATATAAATTGTTTTGTTCATCTCTCAACATCCGCGTCTCGAGCTTTGACGGAGCGCGTGGCGAACTGCGCCATGGCAATATTTTAATTAGTTTTTACCAAAGTTAGAGATCATCATTTAAATTGAGCATGATATGCCTAAAAGGGAGACAGTTTTAATATCAAACTTGCACGACTAGCATTTACCCTGTACTCAGCTTAACTTGCACTCAGAATTCTTCCGTGAGTGCCACTTTAAATTTTAATTCTAAAACATTTTTTATTAAAAAAAAATTAACTTGCTTTTGACTCTTATTATCTCTGAAATATGACCAATAAATTTAAAAAATATGAATTATCGAAGAATATAGAATACATTTGAGCTACAGCTAAAGTAAGATCAAGAATGTAAATGATTTCTATGAATGTAAATAAAGAGGGAAAGTGAGAAAATTGAGGTCACAATATGAGCCACTGCATATATTATATATAAACATTTTTATAAAGCTAAGTAGATGAAATATTAAGCGCTCCAATGCATAAATTAGCAGCGTGTAAAAAGCGCAACTGGAACAGGAAGCACGCAGGCAGGGGGGAAAGGGGGAGGAGAGGCAGTCGCGTGAAGAGCGTCGCACAAACACGCAATTCAAAACAAAAGAGGGGTCAGTTATGCCTCATGATAGGCACAGCAAAACACCCAAGGGCGGCTACAAGCACACACACACATACACACACATACATATATGTATATATGAAAGTATACACACTATGATAAACCAGCAGCAGCAGCAGCTATTAGATGACATCAGAGCTATTGCGGTTGAGCAGGAGCAGAGAAACGCGCAAGCGCCGCATACATACAAACAGGAAATAAAAAAACGGGGCAAATGCGCCTAAAACGATGCTACGTATTAAACAGACATTGTTGTTGCAAAAAACTGGAGCTGCTGCGATTTTCTATTTTGGAGCAGACAATTGGGTCATGCAGCACTTGAAATATCCACAAAGGCATTTGCAGCTCCCTAGCGAAACTTTTGTTGTCATTGGCAGAAAATTTTCTCCTTCTTTTTTTTGTATTTTGTAAGCATTTAATGCGATGCTGTTGTCTTTTTGTGTACAAGGATGCACTTTAAAAAATATCCTGTACCAAAATAGCAAAAATCGAGAAAACACTTTTTTCAAATACACTTAAATAAGTGTATTTTAAAATGCCATTAACGTTTTAGCCATTTTCAGAGTATGCAAATGTTTAAATAAGTACAAAATACCTTTGCTAAAAAATAATTTTACGGATATTTACTCGCTCTTTTAAAAAGTTAACCTGCTTTTAATAAGCGTAAAATTTGTTCTCTATAATATTTAAATAATTTCTAGTTTGAAGCAGTAAATTTGTCGTATATTAGAAAATTAGAAAAGTGCTTGAGAATGAGAATTTTGTTATCAACTTAAGAAACTTTGAACTTGACTTGATTTTGATATTGTTTGTGCTTTAATTGAGTGCAACAAATTCTTGCTATAGTTTTCTCTGAGTGTATTCGTGTGTGTATAAGCACGTAGCACTTTCACGGTAATTTAAACAGGCATTTAGACCAGGCAGCACAGTATACACACTTTAAAACTTACATTGATTTGGCTTAAAAAATTTCAAAAAAAATTTGTATTTTTAATTAAAAGTTTGTTTTTATTTGTTGTTAAGTTCTTTGCGGATTTTTAGGGAATTGCCGTGCTGTGCGCGTTTGCTGTCGCTGTCGACACTCAACTGTTTGGTCAGATGTGCGCAGCCAGCGTTCGAAGGGGGCCAAAGCACAAGCGGCGTATGAGTGATATTTTTGTGAAATGAGCTTTTATTTTTGAGCGCAATTTCTTGCAAAAGAAAAAGGTGTTCGAAGCAAAGAATTCTTTACCAAAACAAAACTAAAGCCAAAACTGTTGAATTTGCAGTTAAGAATCGAACCCATAAATCACTTTACTTCATTTCCTCACCTCGTCCCCCTCTCTGTCCATCTCACTCTTAACTATGTTTTCAGACCGCTGGGAATATGTACATATATGTATTTATAAGGTGTATTTTAATGCGATGACTTCATTTGACTAAAACAAAAAATATTTCAAATGCCAAAAAATACACACACTGAAGGCAAAACTAACAACAAAAGCCCATTTATCAAAAAGTGACGCCAGTTGCCTTATCAACTGAGTTTCACTCGAAAATCGCGTTTGTTTTGAGTGTAAAACATGAAAAGCTCTCAGTTCGAGTGAGCTTTTAATGTAGATTAGGGTGTGCTGCGGACTCAATTTTATGGAGGGAACAAAAATAACAGCAAAACAGAAAACGATGCGTGAAATTTGACAACAAACAAAGCACAACAAGTGAGAGGCGCGTTTACATCAAATCCAAGGGGGAGGAGGGGTGAGGTCAACTTGTGCTAACTAACAGAATGAGCTCATATTTTTTTGGGAGGGGAGCTTCTAACTCGATGGCAGCAACTAATTGTATATGTTTGCATATGCAAATGACTTTTGTATGGGATCCAGCGACAAAAATAGTTCCGTTTCTATTTTTTTCATTTGGCAAAATGGGTTTTTTGAACCAAAGAAATTAACTTGCTTTAGGTGTAAACGACAGGATAAGTTAATCAAACAACTTAAGCGTGTTTACTAAAAGTGCTGTCTAAGCCAAAAACAAAAAACATTTGTTTAGTTAATATATACCCTATATACCCTACTCCAGCTGGACATGATTTATGCGCCATGTCACTCACATATTTGGCTGAAATTGTGACCAGCGGCCTGCGATGGCGTCATACAAGACTAGAACGAAAGAATATCAGGCAAGAGAACATGAAAAAAACTAGATAGAATTGTTATCTTTGAACTGCCGAATCTTAAATACCCTTGCTATCATCTAAAGATGTGCGATATGTTTCTATGCCTTACCAAAGATATTTTTATACAACAAATAATATTTTTTGTGCGTTGTTCCTATAGCAACTATGTGCTTTCAGATACCTTACAAAATATTTTCTTTTTTTGTATTAAAAAATTTATGTTCGTGACTTTAAAAATGCGTTGCATATTTTGTGAATGAATTCAAGTGCCCACAGCAAGGTTTTGAAAACAACTTACAGTTTGTCAAAGATTAAGTACTTTTTAATGATACCAATTATACGACTCATGACTGATATTGTTGCCAGATCTTAACGTAAAACAGCACTAATAAATTTAATTTATTTATTTAGAAATGCCAAAGCTTTATGGCGATATCGTGAAGTAAGCAAATGATAAAGCTAAAAAGTGATATAAGTAAATACATAGTATATTGTAGTTGTAAAATATATATATAAATATATATAAAATAAAATTAATTTTAACTAAGTGTACTTATATACAATTTTAAATATTTTTCCATTAAATTTTTCATAGAAAAGTTTAAGTTCGCTTTAAAAAGACACAAATGAATATTGAGTAAAGCGATTATTATTGCTCATAGTCAATCTTCAACATACCTCATCACCCTTTTGTATGCAGGGTATGCCAAAGCAAAGCAGTGCAAATACAAACTTGATTCAATCAAAGAAACGGGCTTCGCGAAGGTGTGTCCCGGCTGAAAACAAATTAGCTCTTGGCTCGCCAGTCCTAATGATGCAGGAATCAGCAGGCGACAACCCACGAGAAAGTCAAATCGAGTCCAGTTCCAGTTTGGCATTTGCTAAGTAAACAACTGCAGGAATTTAGAGTGTGTTGGCCAGCAGAGAACTGAGCTGTTGGCCAACAAGATCGTTAAGATGGCCATTCTGGCAAATTATGACGCTGCTCTGGATTGGGCTTTGATTAAGGGCAGGTGTGGAGCGGGCCGGGGCAGCGCACACCGAGCTAGAAAGACATTAAAATGCACTTATCAATGCAATGCGGAGAGCTGTAAATAGCCAGCCAGTCAAGGCCAAGCCAAGAGACTATAACTATATTTGGCCAACGCTATCAATCCTAATCAGACGGCGATCCGATCCGATCCGATGTGTGGCGATGCGTGGCCAGAGATATGGCTAAAAATAAACAAAATGCTGCTTGCCGGAATCCAATTTGGGATCGCATTTAGGCCTTGGCCGGGCCAAGCTCTGGACAAATGTGGCCCTTGGCCTTCACTCACCTTGAAATGCCGTTGGGGTCCAGTTGCAAAAAGCAACGCGAGACGCATCTTAAATCAGTTACAGCGCAGTTGCAACAGTTGCAGTTGCAGTTGCAGTTGCAGTTGCAGTTAAAGACGGCCACGAAATGCCACTTGAATGAGCAACAGCAAAAGCAGCAGCAAAAACAGTAGAACACATTGCTAGACTAGCAGTTATCCTGTAAAAAAAACCATGTATTTGTTTAATGAATTTAAGAAAATATTGATATATTATGTTTTTAAAAATTATATCAAATAGTATATACATTATTATGTACATATATAGATTATATTATACTATTAGTTCGCATATATTCATATCTATATATTTAATTTTAATAAATTATGTTGTTAATATATTTACAATAAAAACAATTTTTTTTTTAATAATTGTCTGATAGTAATTTTCCTTAAGCTAACTGAGTTTTGCTTCGTTTTGCCTCTAAAGTATTTCTGCATTTAAATCTTGCATCACAAATAATTCCATATACAAGTTACACTATGATATTAATATAATATAAATTATTTAGAGAATAATTCTTTAAAATAAAAGTCATTTAATAATGGTATGCCCTTTTGTTGCCCCTCTGACTACAGGGTACAACAATTGAATATTGCATTCATTGCCTGTCTTATGGAGAGAGCGATCGCTCCTCCAGTTCGTGGTCATGGCCTTGATCTCGCTTCCTCTGCTAACCAGCCGGACCCAAGTGATAAGAAACTGTTTGGCCCAGCTCTTGAGTGTTACTGCTTTAGATGTTATCCATGGAGTCATTAAGCTGTAAACCAGCCACAGGGCCAGGCCACAATTAAGCCAAATTGACGCCTCAGTTGAGCCCAGTTGCAAGTGGACGGCAGCTCGTTAAGGCTGTCCAAGGGGACGGGGGGGCTGTCACATGCCACAAGAAACAGAACAAGAACAATTAAGAGTGTCCGACTAAAATATACCCTACTTAAACAGATGCTGTAGGAGTATCTATAATCGAAAAGTTTAGGGTTTTTAGTTCTGATGTTAACAAAATCGAAATATCGATATATCGATCTTAACAGCAGCAATATATCGATGTACATTTATCGAATTTTTTAAATATCGGCCTTTTAGGAATTAAAAAAAAAAAGAATGCAAACTTTTTGTTAGGGATGTTCAAAATTATCGAAATATCGATGTAAAGAGTAGCAGTGTTGTCGGATTAAAAATCGATAATCGGTTTTTGATATATTAATGATCATTATTAGTTCAAACAGACTGACAAACGGACAAACATGGCTAGCTTGACTCAACTCCTTATCTCTTTCAAAAATATATACATTTTATGTTACATACATTTACAGAAAACCATTATGCCCCTTTAAACCAATTTTAATGGGTATAGCAAGAACACCAACAGAACAGAACCTGTAACGGCCACATTTGCCAGTAGGCTGGTGTATAAAAGGACGCGAATCTGGCTAACCAAATGCAGTAACAACTAACGAAGCGAGTGCCTCAGACGCAGCGTTTCCCCCACAACAGCTCCAAGTCCAGCTTCAACTTCAACTACAACTTGAGACTCAAGATGCAATTGATATTGCTCGCAGTGATCGCCTCCGGGCTAGCATTAGCCAACGGCCTGGCGCTCTATGCCAACTATCCGTATTTGTACACGGCGGAGGGCACCGCTCTGGTGACGCCCACGCAGCAGCAGTATCTGACGCAGGATGCGCTGGGCCAGTACGCCTATGGTTATGCCGAGCCGCATTCCAGCAAGCAGGAGGTACGCGGCCTGGACGGCGTCACGCGTGGCAGTTACAGTTATCGGGATGCGGCCGGCAAGCTGCAAACGGTTGATTATAAGGCCGATGCGGCGGGTTTCCATGTGGCCGCCACCAATTTGCCGCAGCAGTTTCGCGCGTCAGCAGAACAAGCCCGCAGCGCCGCCAATGACATTTCTGTTGCAGCTGCCGCTGCTGCCCAACATCCAGTTGACTCCGTCGAAGTTGCCGCCGCCCGTCAGAGCCATTTGGCGGCTCATGAGACGGCTCGACTGCGTCTGGCGGAGACTGAACGCCGACAACAACAACAACAGCAGCCAGCCATTGGGTCAGCCCAGCCTCAGTCAGATGTGGAACTGCCTCGTCCTGTTGCCGACACCGCCGAAGTGGCTGCCGCCAGGTCGATTCACCTGAAGCGTGTCGCCACCGAGAAGCTGCGCAATGAGCTCCTCAGCGCCCGATCCTCGCCAGTGGCACGCAGCTCCCACGTCCTTTTGCCCGTGCAGTCCGTTTACGGCTACAACATTCCGCGCTATTACAGCGCCGGTTTCTACTATTGAATCCGCATTTGTACGCTTTGCATCAGCTAATAAAAAGATTTGAGACTTAATTTGTGTTTTTAAATAATCCTCACAAGCAGTGGGCAATAAACGATGTGACCAAAGGGTCAGCAGACGGACCAAAATGCCATCAATCATGTAAATCAGTTAAGAAATATAGAAGAAGTTTTGAACACAAAAATTTATTATATTTAAATTCAGATTCAAACCAAGACTAAAATGGCATCAAACATGAAAATCGGTTCAGATTAGACCAAGTTATGAGAATTTGGAATACGGGAACATCTATATGTCCCGGTAACTTTACAAGTCAAAAATTATGTAAATTTTGTCACGAATTTAGAAAATAAATTTGACTACCACAAAATCAGTTTTTATATTGCTTTTTATGCTAATTGTAAGAATCGATTAGGAATAAAAATTTTCAATTCAAAATTTTGAAAATAATTTTCATCTTATTTAAATGTTGATTCAATCTAGAAGACAAATCAAGTGCAGTTTTGGAATCCGAGTGGTGTACATGTTAATATTGTTTTTAAATTTTAGCATGATTATCTCCTCAGAATCAGTCTTAACTTTCATTTTTGGTGAATTCCATCTGTCAGATGCGGTCAACTCGGATATCTGACTTAGGCAATGCCTGCTAAACTGATTCCCCTTCTTTGCTAGAGCTACCACAACGATCGTCGATCAACGAACAGTCAATGGCCATAAGCGATGCGAAATCTGGAGAGGAGCTCACCGTGCTTATCCCCTTAAGCCCTTCGTCGGCTTATCAACAACATTTCATAAATGCATGGCGAGTTTTGATTTCAATTAAATTTAATAGCGGCATAAACAACATATCAAAAGATAAATGTGTGTGCGTGTGTGTGCTGTATATGTTTATATGCCCCGGATGGTTCCTTGACCTTAGGATGGGTACATAAAACTGGCCTGATTAAGTTCTTGGATTGCGCCGGCGACCCGTCACTGACAGATGAAAACAAATTGCGGCTTTTGTGTACAAATTTATGCTCAACTTGTTGAAATCGACAAAATATTTATGTGCAAACAGAGCAAGAGGAAGAGTGGCGGCGACAACAGCAGCAGCAGCAGCAACAGCAGCAGAAGGCAACAGGCAACAGGCAACAAACAGGGAATATGAAAGTAAACCGGACGACCTTCCCGAAGAACGCACGATATTGCAAATTTTGTATTTATTTTTGGGTATTTTTTGGTTTTGTTTTTTTTTTTTGTTTTGGTTTTGTTGCTGTAAGTTTTTCGGCAACTGAGCCAAGGAGGCGCCTCGCCAGGCGCGTATAAAAGCAGAACCGCCAGCCAGTCCCGCACAGAGTTCTCTAGAGCGAGTACTAGTCCACGACACTAGCAGCGCCAACTGACTTAAAGGAAAACAAAACCCACCCGAAAATAGTAATAAACAATGATGCAAGCACTGAATCTTTGCTCTTGCCTTTGCCTTTGTCTGCTGGTGGCACCGCTGGCCAGCCAGGCCCAGGCGGACTACGGCGCACCGCTGGCCGACAGCGGCACCGTTAGCCAGTATCACAGCCAAGATGAGCACGGCCAGTACGCGTATGGGTATACGGCGCCGCTCTACTCCAAGCACGAGGCGCGCACAGCGGATGGGATCACCCACGGCTCCTACTCGTATCTGGATGCACGGGGAGAGCGACAGACGGTGGGCTACCAGGCGGATGCGGCTGGGTTTCGGATCACGGCCAGCAGCCTGCAGCAGCGCGCCAACGAAGAGACGCCCGAGGTGGCCGCCCTGCGCGCCCAACACCTGGCCGCCCATGCGGAGGCCAAACTGCGACTCGCCACCGGCGGCGCCGGCTTAGCGGCCGTGCAGGATACACCGGAGGTGGCCGCCGCCAAGGTGGCCTTCTTTAAGCGCTTCGAGGCGGAGAAGCGCCGCAACCAGCTGGCCACAAAGTACACAAAGTCCAGCAGCATCAACGTGTTGTCGCAACCACTTTACGTCTACCAGCCCGCCAGTGGTGTCATCTATAAGTACAACTCTCTCCTGCAGACGAGCGCACCAAGTCGGGATTATCTGCCTGTGGCCTGAGCTGAATGCGAAGGCATCTCATTGTTTCCATACGGTTTCGGTTTCTGTTGAGCAATAAATGATGACATTCTGCCAAGTTTCTGATTGATATATTTTGTTTCTCAAGCAGATGATTCTTTGATCTAATCTTCTAAGTGCTAATCTTCAGAACTGTTATAAAGAAACAGGGGGTGAAACAATTATGTGCCCAACTTAAATATTTCCTATAGTTAGCTGATAAAGAAAAGGTGCTGTAAAATTGTTGTCACTTTTTGTTAAAGAAAGAGAGGCAGAGAGAGAGAGAGAGAGAGAGAGAGAGAGAGAGAGAGAGAGAGAGAGAGAGAGAGAGAGAGAGAGAGAGAGAGAGAGAGAGAGAGAGAGAGAGAGAGAGAGAGAGAGAGAGAGAGAGAGAGAGAGAGAGAGAGAGAGAGAGAGCGAGAGAGAGAGAGAGAGAGAGAGAGAGCGAGAGAGAGAGAGAGAGAGAGAGAGAGAGAGAGAGAGATAGAGAGAGAAAGAGACAGAGAGAGATGGATAGAGAGAGAGAGATATAGATAGAGAGAGAGAGAGAGAGATAGATAGAGAGAGAGAGAGAGAAAGAGACAGAGAGAGATAGATAGAGAGAGAGAAAGAGACAGAGAGACATAGATAGAGAGAGAGAGAGAAAAAGACAGAGATAGACAGAGAGAGAGAAAGAGACAGAGAGACATATATATGAGAGAGAGAGAGAGAGAGAGAAAGTGAGAGAGAGAGAGAGAGAAAGTGAGAGAGAGAGAGAAAGTGAGAGAGAGAGAGAAAGTGAGAGAGAGAGAGAAAGAGAGATAGAAAGAAAGAGAGAGTGAGAGAAAGAGAGGTAGAAAGAAAGAGAGAGAGAGAGAGATAGAGAGAGAGTGAGAGAGATATAGAGAGAGAGAGAGAGTAAAAGAGAGAACGGGATAGACAGAGAGAGAGAGAGAGAGATAGAAAGTGATAGAAGAGAGAGAGAGAGAGAGAGAGAGATATAGAAAGAGAGCGAGAGATAGACCGAGAGAGAGAGAAAGAAATAAATGTAAGAGAGAGTTAATGAAAAGCGAGAGAGATTGAAAACGAGTGAGTCAGAGCCACTTACCTTTAAGAAAGAACAAAACTTTTCAAACATCACTTTTAAATAACACCCACAAACTACTGAAACACCAAAAGCCGGCAGGCCTTACTTGAATTTATGAGAATCGCATAGAGGGGCCTAGCCAGAAAATTAACATTAAGCAACGCAAAATGTACAGTCAACATTTACTTAAATAATTTCTGTGGTATTATCAACAGCTGTTAAAATTCTACAGAACGTAAGCTTTCGGATTTATTTAAATTTTGAATTATAGTAAAAAAAAAAAAAGAGAGAAGATAATCGAGTTCAAATCGAACGAACTTGATACATTTTTATTTTTTTGACCATTACAAACTTTTCAAAATGAGTAAAAATTGCATTTTCCAGCAAATTACTAAAGTAAATAAGTTCGAGTTTATCTCTAGACAAAATGTTAAGGGACAAGAAAACATATCTGGGAATAGAAAGAGTTTGCTTTGAAGGAGTAGCCCTATAAATTCAGCCCAAAATCACCCCCCACCTCGATATACTCGAAAAACTGCCAGGATTTGGCACTATGGTGCACAGAATGCATTTATTCTTAAGACTAAGTTCAACTAGTTTCGAAGTCGGGGTCATCAAATGCACATTTTGGCTAACGGAATCTAGTTCTGTTTGCTTAGGATCAGGCTGCGACTGAGCGCGACGGGGCGCAGGCCTCTCAGTTCGGTGGGCGTTGTCACGCTGTACTTGGCATCGGGCGAGACGTAGGAATAATAGGCGCTGACGGGCACACGCAGCTCCTGGCTGTTTCTGTTCAGGCGATCCTCGAGATCGCTCAGCTTGAGGTAGCTGCTGGAACTGATGTCTGACAACGAGTAAACAGTGCGCAGTCGCAAATCATTGGCATCGTTGGTGAGCTGCAATCGTGACTGTTCCCGTTCGCGTTCCCGTTCCCGTTCGCGTTCTCGCTGCTGTTCCTCTTTCCGTTCCAGTTCCTGCTTCCGTTCCCGTTCTTGCTCCTGTTGCCGTTCCCTTTCCTGTTCCTCCAGCTGCAGTTGATCATCGCTTTCCTTTGAGCTCTGCGCATCGGCCTCGCGATTCTCCAGCATGGAGCTCAGCTCGGCGCGCACACGTTCCAGAATGGCCAAATCCTCGTCGCTCAGCGGCTGCTCGTCCTCCTTCTGCTCCGGCCGTTCCCGTTCCCGTTCCACACGCTCCGCCTGCTCCACCTGTGCGGCGCGTATGGCGCTGAGATGTGCCTGACGCGCCTGCTGCACCTCCGCCGTGTCCGTCACGGGCAGCGGCGGCTTCTTGTCATCGACTGGCGGCTGGGGCTGATTGCTGGCATCCGCCTTGAAGCCCTGCTGGCCGCCCGCCTCGTACTTGACCGTCTGCAGCTGCCCGTTGGCATCCACGTAGGAGTAGAAGCCGCGCGAGGAGCCATCCCGGGTCGTGTACTCCGCTCGCGCCGCGTTCTCATCGCTGTAGCCGTAGGAGTAGAAGGCGCGTGCCGTGTCCTGCTCCTGGTAGCCACGTCGCACCACCAGAGGCGCAGTCAACAGGGGCCGAACGGAAACGGTGCCCGCCGCCGCTGCGACGCTCCACAATGCGCCTATCGCCACGAACCAAATGAGACAGTGCATCCTGGCCAAGTCAGGTAGTCGGTTTCGCCAGCTATTGAAGCTTGAACTGATGCTGCTGTTGGCACGCTCTCATTATTTATACCACCCACCCACCAGCTGCTTGCGCCAGCGAGTAGCTCAAGTAACCGACGGCGGCAAAATCTGCGCAATGACCTCCAAAACCCTTCAGAGATCGGCTTACAAAACCACCAGTACAGACAGCCGAGGCAGCTTTGGCTGCGGTGTGGTAATAGTGAACTTAATAGTGATATTGATTGCACATGGATGCGGATACACCCGACCGGCTGCCCACCGATTGCACAATTAGCCCACGCACTTGCAACGCCCCGTGGGGCTTCCCACTTTGTAAACAGTTTACGAGTTCCGGTGGGAAATACTCGAAGAGAGACAGAGTGAGAGAGAGAGAGAGAGAGAGAGAGAGAGAGAGTGAGAGTGAGAGTGAGAGTGAAAGTGAGAGTGGGAGTGAGAGTAAGAGAGAAAGAGACTGCAAAGAAAGGGTACATGGATTGCATAAACAAAACCAGAAAACAAATAAATAGTAAAAATAATAATACTAATAAAAATAATAATTATAATAATAATAATATTTATAACACTATAATATGTCTATATATAGGAAAGAGAGACTATAAATAAATCAATTTAAAGGGAAGGTTAGCCGCATAAAAAACAAAGTATAATAAAAATGAGTACTAATAATGATATATATAATATAAATAAAATCATAAACTTTATATCGATATAGATTGAATAGAAATATCAAGGGAACAGAATTTTTTAAGAATTATACGTGTTTTTTTTTCAGGGGATACAAATTAGTCGAAACTACTAAGAAAATTTCAGATTTCTAGTTCATATGGTTTAGGCCCTGTGATAATTGCCAATCAAAAAAAAATAGAAAGTCGAGAGTTGTCGATTCGATTTTTAAAGAGAGATTCGAATTTTCACAGATTAAAAAGCAAGCTTTATTGCTTTCTTGGCGTAGGTAACGTTTATATTCCTTGTTGAACATTAAGTGCAATATCATAATACAAATAAATAAAACACTAAAATACTAATTTGAATTACGCATAATCTTATCATGGCCCGCAGTTAATGTACGAATGTAATTACCCGAGTACGAGAAAGATTAAAGTACCATTTATTTGCACTGATGGCGAGAGTGTTTTATAAATTAAAAGCCTGTGATAAACTTGATTAAGTATATATATTCGATATTATATTTTATATTCTATATCATCTATCGTCTGTTTATTTCAAATGTTAACTAGTCTCAACATTGGAATAAAAGTTGTATCAGTAACAAAATCTAGATAATTTCTTATCTCATTTTGAGTTAATGTCCCAATTAAAACCCATATTTGAATAAGCAAGAATACACTTGCAAAAACTGATCAACTCACAGTTAGCCTCGAATCGAATTAATAAATATATATCTAATTTTTTTAATTGATTGAAATATTTTGAATAGATTCAAATATTCAAAATGAAGCTGCAAAGCTGATATGCCCGGCGCAGAAAAAGTAGATCAATTAGGCTATAAACCCTAATCACTAAAATAAATATGCAAAAATTAAAACAATTTTGACCTCTGCCATTCGTTCAACTAAAATATAGGGTATTAAAAGCTTCCACTGCGTTTGATAATTGCAAGTTTTTAAAAAATAAAACTTGGACTGATAAACAGCACAAGCGATCAACGATTCGGCTGAGCCAACCAACCAACGATCAGTGATCAGTAGAAAAACAAACGTCGTGCGGCGAACAAGCGTCAAATCGAAAATTTTGTAACTGTGCTAATCGAAAATGAATTTGGCTGGTAAAAATGTGGTTTACCTCGGCGGCTTTGGTGGAATTGGCCAAAAAGTGTGCGCCGAGCTGCTTCAGCGCCAGCTGCAGGTTCGCTTAAATACACTTGTACGAGTTGTTTCAATTCATTCTGATCAGCTTTTTGCTTGGGTTTTTTAGGCGTTGGCCGTGTTCGATTTGACGCCGAACGAACAGCTATTGGAGGATTGGCGAAGCCAATATCCAAATACTGAGATCTTCTACCAAAAACTGGACGTAACCCAAAGATCAGAGATTGAGGCAGCGTACAAAGCGGCGGCGGATCGCATGAAACACATCGATCTGGTCGTGAATGGCGTCGGCCTGATGAACGATCGGCTCGTGGAGCTGACCATACAAATCAATTTGGTGGGTAACTCGATTTATAGCTCGATATATATAGATATATTGTGTAATCCAATCCACCCGTCAGCTGGGAGTAATCCATAGCTCCCTTTTGGCGCTGGATTATATGGACAAGACAAGGAACGGCCGGGGCGGACTTGTGGTCAACATCTCATCTGTGGCCGGACTGCAGCCGACGCCGGCCATGGCCATCTACTCGGCGGCCAAGCACGGCGTCACGGCCCTTACGCGTGGCCTTTCGGTTGGCTCTCTGATAATCCAAATCCAAGTCTGACTTAAGCCACTGCTCCTCCCACCTTGCAGAATCCGTTTTACTATGAACGCACTGGCGTCGCTTTTATCACCATCTGTCCCGGGTTTACGGACACGCCCCTGCTGGCCGATATGATCGATAAGACAACATTCTCGTTTGACACGCCGATGAGGCACATCATACCGAAGGTGAAGCGCCAATCGCCGGAGGTCTGTGCCCGGAATCTGGTGAAGGTCATTGAACAGGGCCAAAATGGCAGCGTTTGGATGCTGGACATCGGCGAGATGCAGCAGCTCGACATGCCCGTCATGTGGAAGGCGCAGCTGGAGCAACAATTATAAACTCTTTTAGAGAAGAATATCGTGTGTAGAAATATTTAAGTTATCTGGGTTAAAAGTGCATTTCATCAAAATAAACTAATAATTTTTCATTGATTTCCAAGACCTGTTAATTGTGCTAACTACCCGCATCTGCCCTGTTTTGACGGCTCTCTGATATAATCAACCGCAGAAACTCGTCTTACATTTGATTAAACCACAAGAATTATTGCGTGAAACTATGCTCGGATGACATTTGCTGAAAGCGACGCTTAGGCGATGTTAAAATAAAGTTCTATAAAATATTTTAAATTTAATTTTTCAAAATCTAATTTTATCCCATATATCAAACCCCCATAACATGGTCAAAAGTGAACCGATTTTCACGTTTGATGGCATTTTGATCATGATTTGTCCTATATATTGACTCCACATTCAAAATATATTCATTTTCGAAACTAAAATTTTTTTGAATTTTTTGGTCAAAAAAGCATGTACTCCCCCTTGTGAATTTTGGAAAAAAAAATTTTTCAAAATTTAGAACTGCGAATTTATAGTTTTAATCGATTTTATTTGTCATAATTAGCATAAAAAACAACATTTAAAGTGATTTTGGGGGGGTCAAATTTTTGGTCAAAAATCATGCCAAAATCGACAAAAATTTTGACATGTAAAGTTATCAGATTCCATAGCTCCCATATATCAAACCCCCATAAAATGGTCAAAAGTGAACCGATTTTCACGCTTGATGGCATTTTGATCATGATTTGTCCTATATATTAGTTCTACATTCAAAATTTATTCATTTTCGATAATACAATTTTTTTGAATTTTTTGGTCAAAAAAGCATGTACTCCCCCTTGTGAATTTTGGGGAAAAAAATTTTTCAAAATTTAGAATTGCGAATTTATAGTTTTAATCGATTTTATTTGTCACAATTAGCATAAAAAACAACATTTAAAGTGATTTTGGGGGGTCAAATTTTTGGTCAAAAATCATGCCAAAATCGACAAAAATTTTGACATGTAAAGTTGTCAGATTCCATAGCTCCCATATATCAAACCCCCATAAAATGGTCAAAAGTGAACCGATTTTCACGTTTGATGGCATTTTGATCATGATTTGTCCTATATATTGACTCCACATTCAAAATATATTCATTTTCGAAACTAAAATTTTTTTGAATTTTTTGGTCAAAAAAGCATGTACTCCCCCTTGTGAATTTTGGAAAAAAAATTTTTCAAAATTTAGAACTGCGAATTTATAGTTTTAATCGATTTTATTTGTCACAATTAGCATAAAAAACAACATTTAAAGTGATTTTGGGGGGTCAAATTTTTGGTCAAAAATCATCCCAAAATCGACAAAAATTTTGACATGTAAAGTTGTCAGATTCCATAGCTCCCATATATCAAACCCCCATAAAATGGTCAAAAGTGAACCGATTTTCACGCTTGATGGCATTTTGATCATGATTTGTCCTATATATTAATTCTACATTCAAAATTTATTCATTTTCGATAATACAATTTTTTTGAATTTTTGGTCAAAAAAGCATGTACTCCCCCTTGTGAATTTTGGAAAAAAAAATTTTTCAAAATTTAGAATTGCGAATTTATAGTTTTAATCGATTTTATTTGTCACAATTAGCATAAAAACAACATTTAAAGTGATTTTGGGGGGGTCAAATTTTTGGTCAAAAATCATCCCAAAATCGACAAAAATTTTGACATGTAAAGTTGTCAGATTCCATAGCTCCCATATATCAAACCCCCATAAAATGTTCAAAAGTGAACCGATTTTCACGCTTGATGGCATTTTGATCATGATTTGTCCTATATATTAATTCTACATTCAAAATTTATTCATTTTCGATAATACAATTTTTTTGAATTTTTTGGTCAAAAAAGCATGTACTCCCCCTTGTGAATTTTGGAAAAAAAAATTTTTCAAAATTTAGAATTGCGAATTTATAGTTTTAATCGATTTTATTTGTCACAATTAGCATAAAAAACAACATTTAAAGTGATTTTGGGGGGGTCAAATTTTTGGTCAAAAATCATGCCAAAATCGACAAAAATTTTGACATGTAAAGTTGTCAGATTCCATTGCTCCCATATATCAAACCCCCATAAAATGGTCAAAAGTGAACCGATTTTCACGTTTGATGGCATTTTGATCATGATTTGTCCTATATATTGACTCCACATTCAAAATATATTCATTTTCGAAACTAAAATTTTTTTGAATTTTTTGGTCAAAAAAGCATGCACTCATGCACTCAATCGATTCTATTTGTCGCATGATATATGCGGGGGCGGAAGGGGCGTGGCTGCGAATTTTTTTACCGATCTTCAAAGGAGCTGACCAGTTATCTACCTTACAAATTTGGTTACTATACCTTTAAAACTGTTTGAGATATAGATAGAGCGGGTGGGAGAGTGGGGGTACTGGCCGCAAATATTTTTCTGTGAATTCTGGGCGAACTTCTCAGTTATATATATCCCAAATTTGGTGACTCTAGCTCATAAACTGCGGGAGATATAGCCATTTTCAAATTTTTAGGGCGTGGGGGCGTTCTAGTGGGCGTGGATGGGAGATCGAGCGTGCAATCTTTGGGGAAAGTGGTGGCTCTATCTTCAAGACTGTGGGAAATATTCACTTTTTATCTTTTATTATAACGCAGTCGGTAACACCCGAATGCAAAGTTCTTACTTGTTTTTTAGAAAATGCTATTACTACTTTGGTTAAAGAAAATTTGTTTGAAAATATTCAATTTATTCTCTTTCTCCCTCTCTTCCCTTTAGATCACAATTGAGCAGAGAGTCGTTTAATAACCTTTATTGAGAATTCTCACACACACATTAAATTGTTATTTTAGTTTTTGTTTTGTTTTCGTCAATTTCTAATACATTTATAATGAGTTTTAAGAAAATTCAGCACACAAAAAATAGAACATACATAATTGAGTAGCTGTTGCCAACATTTGAAATAGACTGGCACTGGAACAGTTATAAACAGGACAAGGTATCTGTCAGATGCAGATACAACGCCATGATTTTTCTTAGGTTATTCATGAAACAATAATTATGTTTGTGTTTGTGTTTGTGTGTTTTGCTTAAAGTTCGGTTAGTATGCTTGTATGTACGCATAGTTGTGTGTATACATTAGTAGTTAGTTAAGATTATTATAATAATAAGTACATATCTATGGAAATATAAAGACATTTGTTTGTTCCCATTAAACTGGGAGTAGTTCATATGTTAACTGTAAATTTCACATCATCACAATTTAAGAATCTCCAACTAATAACACAAATATTCTCATCGCTGAATATATATATAATTTTGTACATATATTCAAATACATTTGAGTGGACATTTTATTTATATTTTTTTTTGTTTTTGTTTTTTTTTTTATTATATGTTGGTTCTATTTGTAGAGCTGGGCCTTGCAGATTGTGCCAGAGACATGATATTATATGAAGAAGCATAGTTTTTTTTTTGGTATTGTATTGTCCGCGCCTTAACACATTTGATGCGCTTAGGATGGAAGAGATGTGTAGAATATTTCAGTAGCGAGATAAACTATTGTAAGTCACTTGGCCAGTTGAAAGAAGCGCCAATTTGCAGCTACTTATGAAGCACTTGAGTTGGTTAAAAAGCTGTATATACTATATACTATCATGTAACTATTACACAGAGATTGCGAGTGAACTATTGCCAACGCTTTTGTTTTTTGTATCCAAGTGTATGTATCCAGACATTTATAAGTTCTATATATATATATATATGTATTCATAATTTATGAACTTCACTAACCCTAGTCACAAGGAACAGAAGCATCTATCAAATACACAGGCATATCTATATACATTGAAATTTGTTAGTTTATACTATATATATATATATGTATGCATTATATAACTTCAGTTGAGAATGTGTCTCAGAACTTTATATCGATTGTCCATAACTAGTTACTGTTTACTTAACCATAGTTAACTTCGGGTGGTTTTTCGTTTTACGTGTTTCGTTCATTTTGTTAGTGGGTGGTGGTATCATATAAGTTTCTAAGTTTCAATATGCTACGTGTAAATCGGCTCTGATATGTTGCACACGTTCCAGATATAACATATATCATATGTATCAAAACATAACTTTAGAGAGAGACAAAAACAAAATACTGAAAATTTAATTGAAAAAATTTATTGGTAAAATAAAATAAATAAAATTGTGTTTTTTTTTTTTTGTTTTTGTTTAGGGCGGGGTTAACAGAAATTAAAAAATTGCTTAATATAACATTTAGTAATAATACAAAAAATACGTGTAATTTAATATAATACATATAATATGTATATATAGTGTAGATATCGAAAATTTAAACGATTTGCCCTTGGCATCAAGTGATTCGCTCTGTATTCGAAATCCACCATAGAGATTTGGCCTACTTCCAAGTTTAGTATAATATTCACAAGATTACAAAACTGAACTCAACAATACAGTTATGAACCCATTGGGTTTAGACTGAAACTCACCACGATGGCCCATCCGAGTGGTGTATTAAGTACGCAAAAGGAAGCTTTCGGGTGGGTGTTGTGAATCGTGGATCGAGTGGCAAAATGAGTGGAACATCAGATTAATTTCGTACTAAACGGGTTGCGAACGTTACAAATACATATTACAAATCTCATTAGTTTTCATATTACATCGATCGAATGACTTTTGTTTTGTTCTCGATCGCTTCGTATCAATTTTTTTCTTTTGTCGATAATCAATTTTCAGTAATTCTTTACTTAACATACATATTACACACATTATACATTATTTAATGCGACAGTTACTGAACAAATATAGGAAATACATACATAGGTACATATTCTTACATACATACGATATCATTTTATTAAAAAAAAAATACCTATGCATGTACTGATTTCATTAACTAAACAGAAACAAACTCTGTCTCGCATTTACTTTCCCCCATTAACAACTGAGAAAATTCAATTTACATAGGTTACATTTTTGGAGATATTTTTAAATTTTAATCAACGCTTTAACAACACATTCATTTTCAATGAAGTTCGCATATCAATCAGATCAAATTAAATCGGTTATATGTAGTATCATTTGATCTCCTTTCTTTTTCTGCTCTAATATATATATATATAGTGTATGATAGTAGGTAGGATAGGGTTTTGACTTTTACTTAAAAAATATATATAAAAAAAATCATTTTAGTTAGCGTTATAATCAAAGTCTTTAAGCAAAACGTGGTATCATCTGATATTAATATATAATATTAATATATCAATTAAAATATAAACGCATGTATTACATACGTCGTATATATACGCATTAAACATAGTATATATGCATATATATACGTAATTATGCATGTATATCATTTATATAGTATATATAGTATAGTGTTTGTTTGCTGCAAGTATATGTCGAAGCTTTGAGATCGCTTCACACACAGTTCAACGAGTACAACGTAAAGGGACATGATTTTAATTTATTTTCAATAAATTTAATAATATGGTACAATAGTTAACAACATCGCACAATAGCGTTATTAAAATTTCTTTAAGAAATATAAACATTCATCCACATACACATATAAATTATCAAACGTATGTGGGTCCCCAGGTGCGGGCGACACGTTATCCCCAACTTTCTAGTACATATACATTTATCTATTTCGCTTTTCACATCTTATTTGCTTTTTTTTTTGTTTTTGTTTTGTGTATATATAAAAATAGCGTTTTGTTTTGAAATACATAGTTAATAATTTAAAAAAGTCTAAAAACAAAAAATATATATAAAGAAACACACAATATTGTTGTTTATCTTTCAATAGGAGCAGCTACAGCTTTTAGTTCTGTATTTATGCCCATAAAAAATCACGAGCCGACCTCGAACTACATACATTATCAGCATTATGTAGCTGGGCCTTACAATTACAGATGGTTTTAGCATTTTGGCATTCATTTCTAGTGCAAATTCTACTCATAAAAGAAACATCTTCATTGATCTAGAGTTCTTATAGCAAGCTAGGGACCCCTCTACGTAATTCTTTAAACAACTTTTGTAACGGACACATTATGAACTTTTCCTGCAGATTTTTGTTTTTTTTTGTTTGTTGTGTTTTTGATCTGGGAGCAACTACCCAACACCGATGGAAATTATTTATTTGTTAGCAAATTTGAACATCTATTAACTAGATCTAATATTGTTATTGTTGTGCTAAAAGATCGTGGCTAGTTTAGACATCAAGTATTTCTATACACAATGTACGAATCAATCAGATTGATAAATATTTTTAAACCCAAACTAAAACATAACACGGACAAGTTCGGTGAACCGAGACTTAATTCAATATCGAACAATGAACATATATATGCGACATATATATAATATATATATATATATATATATATATTATATATATATATAGAGTTTTGACAACACTTTAAATAGACAATTACATAATTACATAATAAATCCTAGTTTCCCCTACCCTCATTTGTTTATGTTTTTCTTTTGTTTTCATCATCTTGACTATTTGCTACATTGTTTACTCGAATTCTATTATTTTAGAATTTTAAGCTGTGCGGTTTACAAACCTCTAAAATATCCCCAATCGAGACATTTGTAAAATGATTGCATTATGTTTCCACTCGATCAATCAATATTAACCTGGCTTAGTCCATTTTAATGCCGCTATCATCCGGATTCGATCCCACTTCGACAATGTCGACGAGCTTCTTTTCCAGTTCGCTCATCATGCCGCTATCGATGACACCCTCGATACTGTCCTCGGATAGCAGCGTTGGCTTTCTATCCAGCTGGAGCTGCTGATGCTTCAGTCTTTCGTTGTTGCTCCAATAATTGGCCGATGTGCTCGTCGCATTCGCGTTCAAATCGTTGTTCCAAATGTACACACTCTCTTGTCTGATAGAGTCCTGTGAAAGATTTACATTTAAATTGGCAACCTTGGCAACTTTGGAATAACAACAACTCAAACTTACCTTATTGGCATTGGCATTGGGATGGTCATTGTGCTCCGGCTTGTAGGCTACATAGCTCAGATCGCCGGCAGTTGTGCTTTTGTCGCTGAGGAACTCGGGTTTATTCTTCAGATCGTTCTCCATGTTCCAGTTGATCCAGCTGCTTGTCGACCGTTTGGGACATATGGGACCGTAGCGGCTGTTCATCGAGGAGCCCGTAGGAACATCGAAGGTTGACGCATCGTCATCCAATATGGAGTCTGAGCGCACAAAGTTGCCCGAATCTTTGGGATTGTTCCAGAATATAAATGAGCTATGGTTGCTATTGTGATTGTTGCTATTGTGGTTGTTGTTTCCGCTGTTGATCATGTTGTTGTTATTGTTGCTGTTGAGCCTAAACAACGGCATGCCATCAGCATTAACCGCACTCTCGCCCAACGGCTTGGGCAGCTCCAGATCAATATTAACATTACTCGGCGGTTTCTTTTCATAAAATGAGGTATCAGCTGTTGCGGGTAAAATCGTCGACATGCCTCGACTGTGATTCTTGTTGGACGGCGGCACAAACGTGTGCTCCCACGGATTGGCCGGATTGCCGCCAGACGGATGGCCCAATTTGGGTGTTGCCGACAGTTCGGCGTTGCTTTTGCCGGTCGCGTTGGCCTCGTTGCCAAAGTAGGGCGAATGATAAACATCCGCTGGAAGCATGCTGCAGAAGCTCTTGTTGTGATTGTGCAGATTATTATTGTTGTTGTTGTTACTGCTGTTGTTGTTGTTGTTGTGGTTGCTATAGTTCGGTGGGTTGCGTTGCGGCTGAGCCGTCGAATTGACTAAATAATCACGCACCGCATTCCGCGCCTGGTCCGACGGCGGCCCAAAATTGTAGCGTTGTTGCTCGTAACGTCCCGTTGGTGGCGGCGGCACCAGCAGACCGTTCAGTGCCGTGTGCTGTTGCTGCTGTTGTTGTTGCGATTGCTGCTGTTGTTGTTGCTGGCGTGCAATGGGACTGTAGTGCGGATGCATTAGCGGCAGATGGACGCCGCTGGGTGATAGATTGTGTGCGGCTGTGTGCTGCGGCAGGTTGCAGCTGGGCTCGAGAAAACCACGGTTGGGCGGTGCCGTTGGTGGCATAAAGTGCATGGGCGATATGGGCATCATGGGACCGGCGTGTGCGGCCACTTCGCTGCCCAGGGGCAGTGGCTTTTTGCCGCCAGGCGGCATAGTTTGCATCGCCATCGGCATGGGTGATTTAATGTGCTTGCCACGGTTGCGGGCGCGATAGAGTTCGACCTCCCCCTGCGAGTGGGCGAAGGTGCAGCTGGCGCCACGCGGACAAACGCGTCCGTGGTTGAGGTCGCGACACAGGCTGATCTTGTACTTGGTGTTGTTGTTGTTCGCGGCACCGCCGGCTAAATTTGAGTCCTGCGGCTTTCGTATGCCGTGATGCTGCAGGAAGTGTACGAGACCCATGACCGCATGCCGCACAGCGTCCAGCGCCTTGGCGACGTCCTCCCAGGGTGCCGCCTCCACACAGGGATCAATGCTGGCCAAATACTGCAGATGATTCTGCAGCATCGCCAGCTTGGCCGGATCGCTGGTGCGCTGCAGCGCAATGACCAGCTCCTGCACGGACTGGGCAAACGCTGACGGTGTCTGCAGCTTGTCGATGATGCTCTGCATGTGCGATTTGTGGGCAATGTCGCCGTACAGCAGCGATGACCACTGTTCGGGCGCAATGCGCAGTCCCGCCTCGGTGGCAATCTGAACGATCTGGGCGTCGTGTTCGCGGCGCAGAGCATCGTAGGTGCGGAACTCTTCCTTGAGCTGCATCAGCGAGGAGTCCGCCTCGCGCTTGGACACCTTGAAGCAGCTGGCGCGATAGAGCAGCTGCACCACATGGCCAATGCTCGTCTTTGAGGCCTGCGGGAAGTGCGGCTCCAGGCGCTGCACCACAAACATGACCAGCACCTTGCGGGAGAGCGCCGACCCCTCCTCGAGGGCCAGCAGCACTAGCTTCAGCACTTCCTCCTGCATGGCGGGTCCCAGGAACTGGCAGCCACGTGTCCGCACCGCTGCCCACAAATTCGAGCTGAGCTGCTGCGGATTCTGATGCTGCAGAATCAGTTCGGTGACGGTGCGTTCGCCCAAGGAACGTGCCGCACGCAGGGCGCGCACGCGGCCCTCCTCCTCCATCAGCTGACAGTTGACCAGGGTGACCAGCTTGCGCTGCATGGGCCTGGTCAGAAGATTGCCGCTGCTGTTCACATTTTGAAAGGATTTTAAATGCAAGGCCAGATCTTCGATGCACTTGTTGCCCAGCTTGTAGCACTTCAGATGTTCCGGCTGCAGCTTGAGCACAATTGGTGCCAGCTCAGCTTCCTTGCTGGACAAGGTCTTGCCACCAGCGGCCCCACCTGCTCCTGCTCCACTACCATTGCCCACCAACTGCAGCAGCGCATTGTTAATGGGCAAATTATCGATTTCCGTTACAATAAGCGTCTAAAGAAACAAACAAACAACTTAGTAGAATTTAGAGGAGGCTTAGGGCAGCCAACTTACCTGATCGTAGGGACATTGCCGATTATAGAGCGTGGTCAGGCAGGGCTTGCATATTGTGTGGCCGCAGCCGAGGCTGATCGGCACTCGCTGGCTGGCTTCGAACTCATTGCAGCAGATGGGACAGTTGAGAAAGTCTGTCCATGAGGGCGCCTGAATCGGCATGCTAAAATGTAAAAAAAATCATCACATTAAATACACATACCAATGTCTCTGTGCGTGTGTATGTGTTTGTGAACACGTTTGAGAGTCACAGGTTAGCAGTTATATCGCAATTGATCCGATCGGACCACTTTACCATTTAGGAAACCATTTGAAAATGGGGTTTTTAAGATATTTTTATCTAATTGCAAATTTCCAGTTTTTATAAAACTATCCAATCGAACGCGTGTCAATTACAATGCAATGAAAGCAAAGCAACCATATTATGACGTCACACTCTTTAAACTGTTTTGTTCCTTTCTTTCGGCGCCTTCTAATAACCTTTAGATCTCACAATCATGTAGAAGGAACGTTGCGCTTTTAACTTTTTTGTCGATTACCGATACCGCACCGATACCGTTTTCGATACCCCAACAACGTCAGCTGTCGACAGCACACACACGCACACCATATATATGTATATGTATATATCTATAGATATATGCGTATATGCTGGCGCTGCATTGGTATTTATACGTGCGTATGTGTGTGCTTGCCACATACCTATGAACGTGCATAGATTTCTGCATATGCGAGAATTAAAAATGACCATTTTTCGTTTTTAGTTAATCACACATACATACACACAATCTATACTTATATATAACACTTATATATAAACTTCGTTTATAACACCTTGCGCATATAACTGGCTAATGGCACAACAGAGAGAAATTTGTACGTAGTTCAACGTCATCAGCTCGCCGTCTGCTTTCTTTTTCCTTCAAACAAAGACACTTTTTTGTTGCCCGCACACCCCTTCCCCTTGTCCTTGCAACAACTTGGTGCTGCGACAAACATTCGATTCCCATATGCGCGCACACACACACATGCAACCGATGGTCCTTGAGCCTACTAGGAGTGTGCCCGAGCCCCCCGTTTCTAAAAAAAAAAAAATGACAAGACAAAACGACAAAACTGGAGGCCGTGTTACGTTTCACTTTTCACTTGACTGTGCACCTGTTTGAACGTGCCGCAGCACTAAGCACTGATATGTTGCTAACTCACCTTCAAATTGCTCATATTATTGCATTAAATTAAAGGTACGAAGTTTTTGTTAATTTTCATTTGGCGTTTTATAAAAATGGGGAATAGAACTGGAAAACTATCGATAATTACGTTATTTGATGCAGCTGTGCGGTGGCAGCTCTAACACAAGTATCGATAGTATTAACTAATCGATGTCTGATATCAGATGTTTGGGTATATCATATACAGTTGCGGTCAAAATAATAGTAGTAGCACTAACGGTAAAGCTTTGATTTTTTTTCTGTATATTAAAGCTTTTGCCTGCTGTCCTTGTCAGGTCGTACAGAGCTCCTGGACCTCAATTCCTCCAGAGAGATGCCATAACCTCGAAACAAGAAAATATTAAAATTTGGCGCTTTTCATAAATTTAATAAATCAATATATAAGACTAGAGAGTTAAGATTATTTCCAGCTTTAATAAACTTAACATTTGGAATCACAAATATTATTACAAGAAAAAAAATATGTAACCAACAAAATAACAATTAACCAATTTTAATTTTTGTCATATGGACTTACAATATATTTAAGTTATCTTAAAATATTAAATAAATAATATAATATAGAGAACTTGATTACTATAATTTTGACCGCAACTGTATTAGCTACAATTCGAAAAAAATCTAAGTTGATGTACTCGTTTAATATATTTTATTGCATCATTATACATTTGAACGTTCTGTATGCCTGTGCGACCCTATTCATTTAAATATTTAATAAATTTATTACCAAACTGACATTTTAAACCCCACTTACAGCCAAGAAAACCATAAAATAAATTCATTTGTAGCAAAAAACTTGGAGATAAGGATCGCTGATGAAAAGGATCAGGCTAATCCACGATTAAGAGTTATTTGTATAGTATGTAAATAATTGTGAGATTATCAGCTTGGCTCATTGACTAAAGTACTCGTTAACAACAATCAACGAATTTTTTGTTTCTTTGTATAATTACAAATTAGTGTGCGCTCGTCGCCTCCTTTGTGCTCTTCGAGCCGTAGCTGGATGCTTTGCTGATCTGCGTCTTGTTTATTGCGGCGCCCATTAGCCAATGGCCTGAAAAACAATTGAATAGCATATTAGATGGGAATTTAGCTTATCAGTTCAGGTGCATACAGATGGCAAGCACAGATAGCGCGGTTATTAGGCCAACCCAGTTGGCCGCCAGCAAGGATGTGATCAAATAGTAGAAGATTAGGGACAGTGAATATATCGCCCAACAGGTAAAGTTGATTAGACTGCTGAGACGTGGTTCAACGGTTCTATATGGGACCTCCTTAACGCCCGACGTCTCGAAGAAGCTGCCCGTCTCTAGGAAGCTATCAATAATGCGGTCCTTTTCCACAAAGAGCTTTTGCAGCCATTCGGCGGCCTCCTTCTCACCCTCCGGCACCTGCTCCAGCGGAATACGTCGCATGAGCATATAGGGCTCAACGCTCCTGCCATTCAGCAGGGACAGCATTGTCGGCGGCACCTGTGCGACAAGTGAGAGTTAAAGGAGTATAAAACAAAAATTAGTGCAAAACTGGCCATAATACAAACCTTCTCATCTGTTTTGAAGGCCAAATTAATGTCATAGATGGCCGGGCAGATGCCACGCAACGTGGGCATGCTCGCCGTGAAGCCCTTTGTGCGCGGTATCAGATGATGCTTGAGCGGCACCATGCCGCGCTCCAGGGCAAACTTGACGGAAGCCTCGTGCTTGGCCGGTGTGAAGCGTGTGCCCTCCGCGTTCAGCAGCAGCCAGGTGGGATCCGGATAGGAGAAGACAATTTTTAGCTGCTTGGCAATGATCTCCTTGTCCTTGTCGTAGTCACGATTGAGGAAGACAAACTCGGCTAGCCACCAGGCCCAGCCCATGCAGGGCACATATCGGATGGCCTTTTTCGCATAGGCCTTGCAATTGCCCAGCACACCGACCTTGTCGCAGATCATCCAGCCGGCGAGCCAATCGATTTCGTATTTGTGATTCATCATGAGCAGGACATGCTCCTTGCCGGCGTACTTCTTCGCATCCTCGGCATCCATATAGACACGCATCTTGCAGGCCGAATACCAATCGGCTACAAAAACCAGCTCTATGAAATGCAAAGATAATTGAATTTAGCTTGATTACATCTATGGCAGAGACGAAGGACTCACGGCAGTAGAATGAATAGCATAGATAGTACATCAGCTTGCGGAAGAGGACTTTATTGAACGGCTTCAGGAAGATGTGCAGCAGCAGCTGGGCAAAATTGACGGTCAGGCCGCTCGTGAAGAACGTTAAGGCAATGCATAGATGGATCAGTCTCAGTTTTTTCAGCTTTTCTAACGTAATCATCATTGACAGATCTGAAAGATACTCGAAAATTGTATTACGTAATCAAATATTCAAATATGTGTATATACTTTAGTGAAGGCAAGATATATATATATTTATATATGTATGTGTATAAAGCAAGCGTTTCAATTGTGTATTTTAAACACCTTGGCACACGTTGAACTACTGAACGCGAGTGTCAGCAATCAAAGTTCTAATCAATTTTCCAGCTGTTGGCAATTAACAGGAGCAGAGACTTTAACTGCTTCAAGTGGCCAAAGATTGTGCAGTACATAAGATATATGCTCGATTTAATCAGAGCGTCGTTGGCTTTATCGCCGGACAGCGATAACGGGGAAGGGAGCGCGTGCGATTGGTGGCGTTTGGGGTGGTAGAGGGAGACAGATAAGGCTGGTCAAGTCAGCGGCGAATGCAATTCTTTTAAAGATTAATTTTATTTGATTGTATTATTTTTATTGCTGCCTTGTGAAACGGACCAAAGTCCGCGTTCGTCAGCGCGATTTATGTCATAAATGAATGTTGTTATGGGCTACGTTTGTATCTATAACTTTTTTGCCATAAAAATGACGTGTAAAGATACATTTTTTTTTGTAACGCGCGCGAGGGTGCCTATGTGTATGTGCAAAAGTTTGTGTGTGTGTGTGTGTGTGTGTGTGTGTGTATATACGTGTGTTTTTGTTGTTTTGTCAATGAGGTGGTTTCAACCAACAATTATTATTAGTAACACTTTTGTTGACTATGCGCGGTTCAGTGATCTTTTCTAATATGCTTAGCGCAATATAAATATTAATATCAATTTAACTATTTGACAGTTTTGATCAATATATACAGATATATAAGCATATATACAAATCTGACATTTGTCTATAAAAGACTGCACATTACACTTGGCACCAATTTAGTTGTTGTGTGTATTTTGCGGTTGTCTTGCAGTAATTACCTTCTTGGCAACGTTATTTTATATCTTGCTTGTGCGATAAGCGAGTTGTGTTTTTGTTAAATATAGTTGTTTTCGTGTACTTAGAGCTGCGTGGCCATCGATAGAACTATCGCTGCTTTCAAGCGATAGCTGGCACATTTGCCAACATTGGCTAGCGCAGCCGTGGCTTATGCCTTTCGCACTCAGCAGCTGATTTTTGAATTGGCGGCAACATTCAAAAGTCAAAAGCTCAACAAAATTGGTCAAAATTTAAAACTGTTGCCTAGTTAAAATTGATTAATTTTTTTTATTATTACGTTTATCGACTGGTAATTGTGCGGTTGCTGTTTATTGGTAGACAACCAGATAAGAATGCAGGCCAAAACATTTATTGCCATGCGAACTCCCAAATTTTGTGTGTTTCTTAGTACATTTATAATCATTATAGTTTATTATCTTATCAGCTTGACTCATTGACAAATTGTTTATTATCAGGCAAAGGCTTCCGCCAGCAGACTTTAGGAAGGTCGGTGCCAAAGTTCAAGACATGTAAGGCATTCTAAATATATTGCAATTTTGCTTCATTTCGTTCACTTTATTACCAAATCATTTATAAAATCGTTAAATCGCTATATACACAATTTTGCATATCTATGTACATGTCTCCTAAATACCCTTTAATTAATATACAACTCTTAAGAGGCGGGCACGCCCACATTCTTTTTGCCTGTACACTGCACAAAACAATCAATTGCCCCATTTGTATCCCTCTTTGGGATAAAGTTGAAATTGTGCAAATAAACTAATTTGTCTTCGATTTGCCGTTGTTTGAGACGCCGTAACTGGAACCCTTGCTGATCTTGGACATGTTGCTCGCTTCCTTCAGCAGCAGGTAAACTGCAAATAAGAAAAAAAAAGCAATTACTAAAAATTAACCAGTATGAACCTAGCAATCGGGTGTAACCGACTGCGGCACATTCGTTGTTATTTTGAATTTTTGTAATTTTGATTGATTTCAAATCCATACGTACATATAACAAAGACGGTCAGAACGGTCACTAGGCCAATCCAATTAAAGGCCAGCAGAGAGGAAACCAGGTAGTAGGCTATGGACAGCATGGAGGCGGAACAAACGACGCCAAAGTTGATCAGACTGCTGATTCGGGGCTTGCAGGTGATGCAGGGCACCTCCTTGATGCCGGAGGTGGTGAAGAAGCTGCCCGTCTCGTGGAAGCTGTCGACGATCCGATCCTTCTCCACGTACAGATTCTGCAGCCAGGCGGCGGCCTCCTTTTCGCCCTCCGGCACCTGATCCAGCGGGAATCTGCGCACAAAGACATACGGCTCGACGGGATCTCCGTTCAGTATCGAGTTCAGATTGATGGGCACCTTTGAGTCGCGCTTGAACACCAAGTTGATGTCGTAAATCGCCGGGCAGATGCCGCGCAACGTGGGCAGACTGGCGGTGAAGCCGCGCGAGCGTGGGATCAGATGGTGCTTCAGTGGCGACATGCCCTTCTCCTGGGCAAATTTCACGGATACCTCGTGCTTGGCCGGGGTGAAGCGGGTGCCCTCAGCGGTGAGGAGCACCCAAACGGGATCGGGATAGGAGTAGACCAGCTTGAGCTGCTTGGCAATGATCTCCTTGTCCTTGTCAAAGTCGCGATTGAGGAACACAAACTCGGCCATCCACCAGGCCCAGCCCAGCACGGGCATATACCGGATGGGCTTCTTGGCAAATGCCTTCGCGGTGCCCAGGATGCGTAGCTTATCGAGCAGCATCCAGGCGGCCAAAAAATCAATTTCATATGTGTGATTCATGATCATCAGGCCGTGATCCTTGCCAGCGTACTGCTGATAGTCCTTGCTGTCCATGTAAAGGCGCAAGGTGCCGCCTCCATACCATTCGGTGACACAAACCAGCTCTGGAATCGAAATTGGATTCAAAATGAAAGTGAAATTGCATTCGAAGTGAAATGCTCGAGACTCACGCGAATAGAACGCATAGCAGGGATAATAGGCGAGCTTGCGGAACAGGCTGGCATTGAAGGGCTTCACCAGGATGAGCAGCGCCAGCTGAACAATGTTGCAGAGAATGCCGCTGGTGAAGAACGTTATGGCGATCACCATATGGCATAATGTATTTTTTTTCAGTTCCTGCAGGGTGACCATGGCGAAACCTGACGATAAGAAATGTCGCATAAATAATCAAAATTATTGACATATTTGCGCTTAATCTAAAAGACCGTTACGTAAACCTGTCCAAACTTTCAATTCAAATACAAATATTTCGATCTTACATTAAATTTATATGAGAAAATAAAATCCCAAAAAAAATATTTTTATCTATGTACAAAAAAGAGGTTTTTTTTTATCAAATAAGACAATAAAATAAAATGCTTAATTAATAAGATTTTAAACGATATAAAAAAATTATCAAGCATTAATTTGTAACAAGGAATGTAAATATTTTGTATTAAACAAATAATGTCTTATCAAACATATATTTAATTTACAAACTGTGCACAAATTAAACAAATAAGTATACAATTAAAACAACAATTTAGCAAAATTTTTAACGTTAATTTTGTGCAATTAGTGTGCGCAAATGAATGAAAAACAAAATGTAATTATTTGTTATCAAGCTATGATTAATTTGCACACACAAACAAATTAAGCAAAGCCAGCAAAAATTATGTTTTTTTTTTTTGTATTTTGACTTTTGACCCAATTTAGTGCAGTTTTTATTTGATCATTCTCTGTAATATTAAAATACTCAATAAAGTATCTAGAAGTATTTGTAGATCGTAAACTGTTTGACTAGTTTGGTACAAGTGCCTAAATGCACTTGTGCATAATCATCATATCTTTCCCAATATCAATTATCGTTCATTAATTGCACACTCACCTGTTGAATATCACCGGGGGGTGCGACGGGGGGTTAGAAACAAAATAAAATATTCCTTTAAAACGAACGCAGCGAAAATCAACGAATTTCCTTGACTTGACGCGGCCAGCTGCTGTGGTCAACTGAGTACCGAAACGGAGCAAGTCGTTTGTTCGACTGATAGCATTGACTGCGCTGATATTAAAGTGATTATCAAAACTAATCACCCTTTACCGTTATCCAATAACGAGAGAGAGAGCGAGAGAGACCGAAAACTAGCTGTAGTTGTCGTGTGTGGTGGCCGTCAAAGATAGACAAAAAATCAAGCACGCGATTTTCTAGTCGTTACACGCTGATAATATCGGTATCGACACACACACGCACCGGTAATATGTGTGCATTTGTGATGCTGTTTATCTCCATGTGCGATCTGCGTCCAATTATCTGCGCAAAATCTACTCAATATGTTAATGAGCATTAGGTTGTGACTTTTTGAACTGTTATGGGAATATGGTAATTGTTCGTTTGGTAATTGTTCGTTTTAATCACCATAAGTAAAGCGCGTCCAAATGAAGTGGGGGTGGTGTCTATCTTACTTAGTTTTTTACGAGGATTCCATTTCCGGCGGCGGAGCTTAACATTATTGCGTAGTTTCCTAAATTGCAAAATTTCTAAAGTTGCCGATAAGTCGGTGGCAGCATTATACCACAGATCGGTAATTGTTCGTTTTAATCACCATAAGTAAGGCGCGTCCAAATGAAGTGGGGGTGGTGTCTATCTTACTTAGTTTTTTACGAGGATTCCATTTCCGGCGGCGGAGCTTAACATTATTGCGTAGTTTCCTAAATTGCAAAATTTCTAAAGTTGCCGATAAGTCGGTGGCAGCATTATACCACAGATCTCCCCTCATCGATACCACTTGACGATGAATATTTAATAGGTATGGACTATCGTCAAAGAATTTGGGTAATTGTTCGTTTTAGTCACCGTAGGTAAAGCGTGTCCAAATGAAGTGGGGTTGCTGTCTATTTTAATCAGTTTTTTACGAGGATTCCATTTCCGGCGGCGGAGCTTAACATTATTGCCTAGTTTCCTAAATATAAGCAAATTAAAGTTGCCGATAAATCGGTTTCAGCACGATACCAAAGAGCTCCCCACCTCGATACCACTTGACGATGAATATTTAATAGGTATGGACTATCGTCAAAGAATTTGAGATGGGCAAATGAAAGTCGTGCACTATCGATAAAAGTATTTGTATATTCAATGGCGCAAATTGCTTTAATACACCCTGTATTCAAGATCATTTATATTGTAACTAGTTTTATTTTCTTAAATTTTATTTCAAATGCTAATTATATTTGTGTATATCATAGTTGTATAATTATTATTTTATATAAATGTTATTCATCAAATTTAAATTTATTTACATTAAGTTGTCGAAATATATATAGTAAAAAAGTAAACATATATTATTAATACATATTATTATAATATAGTAGATCTATTTAGAAATATTAAAAAGGTACGTATTCTTGATATGAGAGCGAAGTGTGTGACCATGAATCACATTTTACACTAACTCTCTATTATGGTACACAGAGGTTTTTTGTACATACATACATACATACATACATACATACATTCATACATACATATGTACATACAAAACAACGAAGTGCAGTGCTTTGCTCGCGCGCGCTGTATGCAACTGTACATCTTTATATATATTTGTATACATATAGTGTATACGCTCCACCCCTTCCCATGCATCGCTGTAACGCATTCTTGTCGTAGGTCATTTACATACAATATGTATACGTAGGTAAACAAAACTAATTCAACAGCTGAGAATCGAATTGGTAGATTTCAAAGTTTAGGTAAGATTGTTGCTAACGTATACCATAATATTATTTAATTTAATATGATATTCAACTTATAATTTAATCTACCAATTCGATTCTCAGCTGTTGAATTAGTTTTGTTTACCTACGTATACATATTTTATGTAAATGACCTACGACAAGAACAACTTAATGTAAATGAATTTAAATTTGATGAATAACATTAATATAAAATAATAATTATACAACTATGATATACACAAATATAATTAGCATTTGAAATAAAATTTAAGAAAATAAAACTAGTTACAATATAAATGATCTTGAATACAGGGTGTATTAAAGCAATTTGCGCCATTGAATATACAATACTTTTATCGATAGTGCACGAATTTCATTTGCCCATCTCAAATTCTTTGACGGTAGTCCATACCTATTAAATATTCATCGTCAAGTGGTATCGAGGTGGGGAGATCTGTGGTATCGTGCTGAAACCGATTTATCGGCAACTTTAATTTGCTTATATTTAGGAAACTAGGCAATAATGTTAAGCTCCGCCGCCGGAAATGGAATCCTCGTAAAAAATTGATTAAAATAGACACCACCCCCACTTCATTTGGACACGCTTTACCTACGGTGACTAAAACGAACAATTACCAGAATTTGATATGGGCAAACGAAAGTCGTGCACTATCGATGAAAGTATTGTATATTCTATGGCGCAAATTGCTATAATACACCCTGTATTTAAGATGATTTATATTGTAACTATTTTTATTTACTTAAATTTTATTTCAAATGCTAATTATACTTGTGTATATCATAGTTTGTATAATTATTATTATAGATTAATGTTAATCATCAAATATATCTTTATCTACATTAAGTTGTCGAAATATATAATGAAAAAGTAAATAAATATTATTAATACATATTGTTATAATATAGTAGATCTGTTGAGAAATATTAAAAAGGTACGTATTCTTGATATTCTTGTCATGAGAGCGACAAGTGTGACCATGAATCGCATTTTACAGTAACTCTCTATAATGGTACACAGCTTTTTTTATTTGTACATACATACATACAAACATACAAAACAACAAAATGCAGTAACGCTTTCTTGTCGTAGGTCATTTACATAAAATATTTATACGTAGGTAAACAAAACTAATTCAAAAGCTGAAATCAAATTGGTGGCAAATCAAAGTTTAGGTAAGATTGTTGCTAATGTGTACCATAATATTATTTAATTTGATATGATTATTTTTCTGGCCTTTGGATGCTTTTTTTTTGGTATTCAACTTATATTATTTTATTATTATTGTTAAGGGACAATGTCGCTGAATGTGATGAAACGCGCAACTTATGTGGCATGGAGCATTAATGGGTGAAACTTAACATATTTCATTTATTTATAATTTATATAAAAATAATAAATATTTTTTATAATTTATATAAATACCATGTATTTTATTTTGCAGTGTTCACTGCAGCTAGCGGAGAATTACGTGGATTCACCAAAGACGACAATATTATTATATATATTATATTATTATTAAAAACAAAGAGTAAAATATATAATAAGTAATATAAGTGATGTTATGTAAACTTATGCATACGGGAATATTTATGAAACGCTTTAATGTTGTCGCGGCGATGGTTGTGACATGAATGCCAACATTCTATAAATAATTGGTAGCACATGTAAATTGTTGTTATTTAAAAATTAGAGCTTTTTTATACTCGGCGCTTTAGTCAACACGGATAACTTATCGATCGCCATTGAAATGTGCACAAACACAGCAACCGCTCAAATCGATAGTTACTGCTAATTAACATTATGTAATGTGCACTGTTATAGCGCTGTTATTAAATGCGCGCCCTAATTATGCACGTTATACTTGTTTTATTTGTTGCCTGCTTAAAATAGTAATTGCTTGTTAAGTTTCATTTGAAGGCACGTCCCCCCTTCTTTCTGGAGTGCGTCTGGTAGCGAGTGCGGCGAATGGCGCGCTCCCCCACCATGAGATGTCTCCCAAGGCATTAGCGACTGCGGCGATGGAGCTGCCTGCGTCGCTGTCCCTCCCAGCTAGAGCGAGCCAGCCTAGCGTCGAGGTGGCGCTGGCAGCAGCTACTGCGTCCTCTGCGCAGCAACTTTTGCCTGCCAGGGCTAGATGGAGTGCGGCGTTGGAGAATGGTGGCGTGTCTCCTTTCCTCCCTGGAGCGGGCCAGCCAGAGCGTGGGGCGAATGGTGTGCCCCCCTTTATTGAGATGCCCCCTATAGCATTAGCGACTGCGATGTTGGAGCTGCCTGTTCCGCTGTCTTCTTTAGCTGAGCAACTTTGGCCTGCCGAGGCCAGATGGAGTGCGGCGTTGGCGATGGATGGTGGCGCGCTCGTCCCTACAGGGCCCTACCTGCCTGGGCGTGCGGCATGTGCTTCACCCCCACCTCGTGTGCAATGCCCTGCACCCTCACTGACCGCGGCGTTAGATCCGCTGAGGCTGGAGCCAGCACTGTCTCCTGCGGCACCCTCGTCGGAGCCTACCGAGGTAGGGCCGGCAAAGTCTGGGGTGGCCCTGGCGCGAGAAGTGTGGTCTCCTGTGGCCGCAGCGACTGCAGCGAGGGAGAAAATTCCCCCAACCGCCCGCCAAGACGGTGAGAGCCATCCTCTTGCTGCCGATGTGGCGCAAGTTGCGCCCCTGACGGGCGACATTTGGCCAAGAGTGGCCGAAGCGACTGCGGCGTGGGAGGCACACCATGCGCCAAGCTTTCCTGTGGGGGAAAGCCAGCCAGGCAACGAGCTGGTTGCCGCCATCCGTGGCATCCCGGAGCGCTTATTGGCGCCCCCTCGATGGCCACCAAACACCTAGACTCACACCCACTACACTTTTCCATAAAACACTGCTTTTTTTATTGTCCAACCAGCTTTAATGCTTACACCATACAGCCAACATAGTAGGCGTCAAAACATTCAGGGAAAATATTTTTGTTTATATTAAAAATGAATAAAATTTGCCCCACCCGGGGCTCACTAGCGTGTGCTAACTCAGCAAAGCAACACCTCAAAAAAAAAAAATTGTTAAGTTTCATTGTTATTTCAATTTACTGGAAATTGTATAAATATTTAAGTATAATTTTAATCGCGTTGAAAGTTTATCGACCTTTTTATTAGGTAAATGGTGAATTTCCTGTTGCTTAACACTTTTCTTTGTCTGTTAAGCGCACTGTTAGTAACAGCAAAAACATTTCTTCTTCTTTTATTGCCATCCTCCACTATATACACGAATAAAAGCCGTCGTCGCCGCAAATTTTTTTTGCAATGCTAAAAAGCAATTAAAAAAAGTACGATTCAAATTGCCATTCTGGTCGATTGTGTGCAGATTAGAGAACAAACCGTGTTTGCTTACTGACAAATACTGAGGCAAAGCGCACTCTTGCTGGCCACCAAGGGCAACAGCCATTTCAGCCGGCAGACGCAGACGCTTTTTTGCAAGAACGACAAAAAAGTCGGCGAAAAAAAAGGGAAAAGAATTAAGAAGTTGGAAAACGTGAGTACGGCAGAGGAAACATATAATTATATGATCGTTATATGTGTTCAGATTTTAGTTTGTGTGTGTGCGTGCGTGTGTCTGATTAGTTTCCAACCATGTCGAACGTGGAAATTTACGACTCGTCCAATTCGCAACTGAGCAGCGACGAATACAGCCACGACGAGGACGACGATGCACTAATGGACGTGGCCGTCAGCAAGCAAACGCCGGCCAAGTCCGCCAAATCCAGCGACACCTCACCGGCGAAAACAGACGACAGCGCTGCCACAACTCCCCGCAAACTGTCGGCCGACTCGGATGCCGCCAGCGTCGCCATCGCCGTCGCGGCCGCGGCACCCGCCACCGGCCAGCCAAACAAGCCGCCGGCCAGCAGGGAGCACACGCAGCGCCAGATTAAGCAAATGGAGCGCAACAGCAAGGCGAATCTGTACTTTAAGCGTCGCAGCATTAAATGGTAGGTGCACGAACTAGATCCTAAACCGAGAACTGCTGTCTAATTCATTTGGAGTAATAATTTGACAGATTCATATTGAAGTGAGAACGGTCGCTGTATCTATAATTTTTGTTTTCTATACATTTCTCCAATTGTGGTGTATATTTAATATATAATTTCTTATGTTCAGGCTTAATCAACGATTGACCAATAACACCGATTACAAGAGCCAGTTACAGCGTGCAATGCCCAAAATTCAGGCGCAGGCTCAACGGTTGGCCGAATATCGCGCAGCCAGAAAAGCCGTTGAAATGCAGCAACAAATACAACAAGAGCAACAACAACAACAACAAAAACAAGAACAACAACAACAACTACAACAACTACTTCAACGACAACAACAACTATTACAACGCGAGCGCACGCCGAGCCGTAGTCGCAGTCGTAGTCGCGCTGGCAGCATGTCACCCGAACTGATTTGCCTGGACGACACCGAAAACGAAGATTCGCCGGAAAAGTCCACCGAGCCGCCGGCACGCGGGCATCCGCAGCAGCAGCAAGTAACAAAGACACCGCCGCCTTTTACCTTGCAGATGGAAATCGAAAGTGAGGCAACGCCCGCTGAGAACGGCTCTGTGCTGGATGAGTTTCTGACCATGAAACCGGCTATAGCTGCGGAGCCCATTATAGAAGAAGCCGCGGGCTGTAATAATTTACAAGAACAACATCAGCAGCAGCAGCAGCCGGAGCCAATGGCGCTGCCTGCTATGGAGATGGGGTACAAGGTCGCAGCTGAGCCCAGAGCCAGCCTGGACATGCCCGTGGAGGAGGCAACACTGAAGCGACGTCGCTCGATCACGCCGCCAACGACAGAGCCAACGGTTGACAAGCGCACCAAGTCCATGCCAGCCGTTGACCTGGACGATGACATTATAGAGTTTACGCCAGTTTATGCAGCGCCTGCAAAGCAGCTAACACTACCACAGCCGCCACCGCCGACAACGCCGCCTACGAAAACGGCAATCACACAAGCAACTGTAGCCACGTCCAGAGCCAACGCTGAGCCGGCGCTGGCATTCAAATTGGGCTCACCTTTTACGCTGACACCGTCTGGCAGCATGGATTACTATGCGCCGAAGAAGGCGCTGTGTCTGCAGCAGCAGCAGCAGCAGCAGCAGCAACAGCAGCATCAACAGCAGCATCAACAGCAACAACAGCAACAGCAGTCGCAACCTGAGAACATGGTTGCCATATCATATAGCTTAGAGACGCCCACACCGCCCGTGGAAGCCATGGACATTGTCTATCCCAACGAGAAGAAGCTGGCGACGACCGATGGCGTTAGGACAAACTCGGCAGCTTTAGCTCAAACAGCTCCAATTGTAATCCAGCAACAGGCAGCACACGAGGTGCCCACATTAGCCACGCCTTTCGCACAGCTGCAGCCACAACAACAGCAGCAGCAGCAGCAGTCACAACAACTGCATCAGCAGCCACAACAACTGCATCAGCAGCCACAACAACTGCAGCAGCAGCCACAGCTGTTGCGTCCTAAACAGCGCTCCGAATCCAGCTCCAGGCAAACACAAACACAAACCATTCAGGCGCCAACGTCAGCGGCACGCAATAAATCCTCAGTTGATCTGAACAACAGCAACAGCGATGCGGTCTTCCATCAGCGCGTCAAGGAGCTGTACATTGAGCTGGACGAGATAATGACTGATAAAATGCGCTCCGTCAAGCCAGAGCTCAAGTCGTACGCCGAGGAGAAGGGGCGCATTGAGGCGGACATTAAAACGCTGGAGAATTTAATTAGCCAAAAGGAGGAGGAACACAATCGCTTGCTGCATTTGCGCAGCATCAAGGAGGAGCTGCTTGCCCGCATCGAGCGCAAGGAGCGCATACTTATCATGAAGGAAATCCTCCCATCGATTCTCAACAAGAACTGCAGCACATCGGAATTGTATGAAATGCATTCGCTGCTGCTCAACGAACAAAATGCGCCAATGCCATCGCGCTATGGCTTGAGCGCCGTGGAGCAGCTCATCAACCGAGTGGAGAATGGCCTCGACGATATTAAGATCTTACGCGGGTGCGTTAAACGTGGCTTTTAACTTTTGATAAGCATTAGCTAATATATGTTTTATTTCTTTAGCGCCTTGGGCCTGCAGGAAAAGGCGCCCGCCTGCGCCGAGTTCTCTATGCCGCCGCCACAGCATTTTGAGATACATCAAAGTCGACGCAATTCGCTTCCGGTAATGCGTCCGCCGCTGCCGCCCGTAGCGGCCGATCGTTCGGCTGTCTATGGACGTCGTGAAGATTTTCGTCGGGAGCAGGTCGAGGAGCTGGGCAGGCGCAATAAACTACAACCACCACAGTCGCGGTATTTATATTCGAGCATCAAATTAGTTTCAGTTTCATTTATAAATAATCCCCAATCTGCAGTTATCAGCAGCTGATCAATGAATCCAAGCAGCTGACAAATTCCACAACGGATCTGGCTGCTGCCACCTCAAATCGTCAACAGCAGCCGCTGGAAACGCAACGTAGTCAAATCAATTCGCTGGACAATCATTTTGATAATGAGACGCCGCCCAAACCGTTGTTCAACAGCAGTCCACTGGGTGCAGGCAATCAGCGCAAAGGCAACGACACCAATCCGCATGTGGGTGCACAGATCTCAACAGATTAGCGTTTATTTAATGCCCATTATCTTTGCAGTACAATGAAACACATTCCATGTATCGTTCGGAGATGCTGCAGGGTCTGGAGACGATTGGTCGTGCTGTGAACCAAACCAATCGGAGCAGCTACAACAATAGCAACAACAACAATCGAAGCAAACGCATGATCGCCACCACAAATGGACCCGAGGAGCTGGAGCGCCGCTGCCAGCACTGTGAACGCTATAAGGCCACCTACATGTGCGCCGGCTGCCAGAATCAATGGTACTGCAGTCGAGAGTGTCAGGTAAGAGAAAGAGAAAGATAGAGAGTGAGTGAGTGAGAAAGAGTGTGAGTGAGGGAGAGTGAGAAAGATTAGAAAAGTATATTGTTTAATATGCACATCTTTTGCAGGTGCGCGCCTGGGACACACACTGGGAGTCGTGCCCCAACTAGGATATACTCGCTGTATCAGCATTACTACTACGATTAAATATATATATGCATAGCCTATCCGCGTCTACTCCATATTTCATACATTAGAAATCGTAAAGTTCCGCTAACGGAATTTGTAATTGCAATGCATTAAAAAAACGTACATGTAATTAATTTACAAAAACACACACACACTACACATTACACACAACACACACACACACACACACGCACACACACACTTTCCATTCATGCGCTAGTGTCGTTAATTGCAATAGCTCAATATTCATAAAATCATTAAAGAATTACAAAATATACATGCTATACTCAGTGATGAATTCAAGTTTTCAATTGCCGTTACTTATATATACATATATAGATATCTTTATACATGCATATGTACTTATTTCCAGGCAGCTGTAACTAACTACCTTTTGCCTGTTACTTGATTGACTTTAGTTGATATCGCACATCAATGAACTGACATCCCACATTTCTGATTGTTGACATTGATGTCGCACACAACGCAAACAATTTAAGTGTTTTTTTTTTCTTTTAATTTATTACAAATTGCTGGCATATTATTAAAAATCTTTGTTATCAAGAATTATAATACCTACAATTTTTCGTTTGTTTTGAAATACTTTGCCAAATTTGATTCTGTTTAATTTTATATTGCATATTTTTGAGCACCGTGCATTTAAAGAAAATAATAGGATTAAAATTGGTTTTTATAATTTATATTTGAACTTTTTTGAAATTCAATTTTGTTAAAATTTATGAGCTTTTATGATGCTAATTAGAACTTTTAAAAAGAGTTGTGCTAATATTAGAATCGAAATTTGATGCACTTTAAAATTCTTATGTTTAAGTTAAGTTAAGTTAGTTAACAACTATGAGCTTATAATTTTCTATTTTCATTTACTTTTAATATAATATTTTCAAAAAGCCTATAAAATTGGTTTTTCGAAATGTAGAGTATATTTATGCACTTAAGTTTTATTTGTATGAAAAATAGGGTTTTTCAGAAATGTTTATTTTCTTAGGTTCATTTGAATTTTCTCACAAAACCAGTTTTTGATTTTTGTATATTCACAAGCGTTTTTGTTTACCTGTAAAAGTATACTACATATAATCGAATGTATCTAAGATCCTAACTACATTTTAAAAGATTGTACAATGAGTTTAATGTTAAGACGTACTTGGCTACCATAAATGTAACTAAAGTTAACCTTGAGCCGCCGGTTAGGGCACATTCTCCGCCGCAAGTTGGTTGCCCTATTTGCTGAACCGGCGCACCTGGCACAGCAGCTGGATGTCTGCGATGTGGAGGCGCAACGGCTCTCGGTTGCTCCAGTGGACGCGTCGTAGTTTCCGAATGCGCAGCTGTCGCTCGCAGTGCAGCTGGAATTTGAGATTGGGATTCCAGACGGTGTCGTTGGCGCGGCGCGTGACGCACTTGAAGGCGTATTGCCACCACAAGCGGCTGGTGTGCTTTGTGCTGTGCTGCGGATTTCGGATTGAGGGCAACAAAACAACAAAAAAAAAATGATTGGTTTGTTTGGCCATAATTTGATTTCGTTTTTGGCTTTATGATCACGCCAATTGCCAGCGACAACTTACCATATAAACGGGCAAAACGTAGAAGCGTTTGCACTCCCGCCGCCTGAAGTTGAACGCTATCGGATGCCGCTGCGTCGTCGACACCTTTGTCAGGTGCGAACGAATGGCGCTCGAATGGGTGGGTCGCTGGTGCTGCAAGCGGGCCTATTGTTAATGTTGTTGTTGTTGTTGTGTGCGTTACGGTTTAGGCATGGAATTGAAAATGGCAACGAGACGGCGCGCACAGGCACGCCGCACGTATTTAATTAGTTTTCAAACAATTGAACATATTTTTTTTTAATACGCTTACAGAAAGTATTACGATATTTATGAATATTATGATAGTGATTAAAAAAGTTTATTATATTTGTTTATAACATTATATAATACTCTTTGTCAGACCGACAAGCTGAGCTAATATAATCATCTTGTGTGTTCATCAGCCTGTACGTTCTATCAGATCTCAGCTCTCTTCGGATATATCTATATGAAATTCAGTAATGTTGCTTACTTGAACTATAGATAACTATAGAAAAATATAATATCTATAACGCTACTATATAATCAGGTTGAAAATTAAAATTTTGTATTATTTTATTATATTTTTATTATATTAAACTAATAGATAGATTCATTGAATTGTTCCCAGAATAATCTGTTAAACAGATTCCAATTTGATATTATTATAACTTTATCAAAGCTCAACCAAATATTGATTAGGATTGTCCTCCGGATTAATCCTACATTTCAATCTGATAAGAGAACTTTTGGTTCAGAGTCATATTGGAATTGTACCATAAAAAATTTAATATGGAAAACGGTTTAAAATTTTATACTACATTAAAACTGACCCAATTTTGATGAGGCATAGTTTATATATATATTTTTTTGTCGTGTCAAAATTCATATTATTCACTGATTAATCTTTTATAGAGCAGGGTCCTTATTTTACACCAACTTATCTTTGTCCAATCTAAACAAATTTGGGTAAGGGTTAGTTTTTGGTTTAGCCTCTAGATTAATCCTGCCATTAAATCTGATAACACAATTTTTGATTAAAAATTCATATGGGTTTTTCATAGTATGGAAATAAGATAACAACGAACCCCAAGGCTGTAAAATATTGGCAAGTGTATCTAATAGTTCAGTAAAGCCCACATAATTGTGCGCTCTTGTTCACAGTTTAATATGCACAAAATGTTTGTTATTTTTTGTATTATTATAATTAGCTTACAGTATTAATTCTCATAGAAGAATTTTCGCTAAATTTGGATTGCAAATGATTCAAAGCGAATGTTTACAGCTGTTGATAAGTGAAAACTCCATTGAGTTGTTGACGAACTTGGGTGTGTGCGTGTGTGTGCGACTGTGCGGGTGCTGCGGTCTCTGACTTCGAGTTCGAGTTCGACTTCGACTTCGACTACGACTCTGACTCTGTCAGCGGGCCTTGGCCCTGAACTTGCTTATCAAGGCGGCACAGCTTTATACTATTCACTATTTGTTGTTGTTTACATAATTACTGTAAAAATTACAGTTGCAAGTTGTAAATTGCTTTTAATCGCGAATGCGGTTTGAACAAATGCGAACTGACAATTGCCCGGCCCCAGTCGCCGTCGCAGTCGCAATCGCAGTTCCCGCAGCTGAGAGCAATTAAATGCGCTTATCAGTTTAGAGCCGTAGCTCGAATTAGCACCCCACACCTAGGCGGGCAGCGTCCTCGGTGGCTCGCTGGCGATGACTCGGCTGGGTTGGTTCGGGCTAGAGCTGGGCTCGTGTCGTGACACGAACACGATTTAAGGCATGAAATAAAACTGAGGGTATTAAAGATAACCAATATTGAACGTTTGTTAATAATGAAACTTAAAACTATTTTCAAAAAATGTGTCTAAAAAAATGTAAATATTTCTATAAAATAATTTAAAAAAAAAACAATAGAAACATTTATGTTAAAGAAATAAAACGAATTTCAAACAAAAATTGGAACGTGATAAAAAGTGTCTTATTTGAAAAATGAATATTTCAAAAACGTAAGCTTAAAATACCTTATACTAAATACTTCAATACAGTAATTAATCCAAGGAAAGTTGTTCTTTAGTTTTTTTTTCGTATATAACGAAGTCTGATTCTTTCTTATTTTATTTTTTTTACCTTTTGTAGTGTAATTAGTCTTATGTAAATTTTGACTTCTAATCAGAACGTTTCAAGTTTTTTGTACTTTTGCACATTTTGCAGAGTTATTAGCCTAAAGAAAATTTTTTTTAAATGCAACAAAAACTGTTGTTAAAAGTAGTTCGTATTTTTTGGTTCTTTAAATTTTCTGGGTCTTTGTCTTATTTTATACATAGTTGAATGAAGTTTTTTACTAAAATTAAAATAAAATAAAATTTTCTTGAAATTTGTAGATCATTGAACGTAAAGTAGTATTTAAGAACTTTTCAATTTCTTTGGAGGTATTTTCGCCCCAAGGCGCGCCCATCTCTAGTTTGTTTTTGGGTATCGGTTTTTGGATTTGTGCGGTTGACTTTGGATATTATTAAACAGTTTTTACAAGCCGCTAACGTTCGAAAATTGTTGCTAATTAGCTGAACCGCGCACGCCGGCGCAGCAGACCTTAAAACCGCCCACAGCAGCGAGGGGCCCAGCGGAGGGTGCGGGGACCTGGATCCAATAAAATGCTATAAACACCGTCATATGCCATTTGTGTGTCATGCAAGATGACAAAAGAAGAAGCGAAGCGGGTTTTCAGATTTATTTCTGATTTGAATGTTGTTAAAAATAGTAAATTCGTGGAAAAAAGATTTAAGAAATTAAGTCAAGTATATTTGTTAATTAAACAAAATTAGAAGAGTTAAATTCACTAAAAACCTATTGTTAATTTGTGTTGCTAGCAGAAAACCAATCTAAAATTAGCTTAAAGACTTAAGAATGTAGAAAAGGTTCTATTATTTTGTAAATTTTTGAATAAATATATTTTATTTAAATAATGAATCTTAAACATTTCACTTCAGAAACGTTTCGACAGTATTCCAAGTATGAACAATAAACAAATTCGTTCTTTGTTGAATACAGTTTTCTTTCACCGATGAAGTGCTCTTGAAAATTAATTTATTTACACATTCATTCTCATCAAGTTAACAGCACATTGTTAATAGATCAATGTAAATACCAACAATTTAACATCAGCATAAAAGTTATTTCTGTTAGCCCATATGGAAGACTTCAGGAAAAAAAATAAAAAAATTAACTCACAATTTAAATAACAATTGATTTTATGTGAAGACTTTTTACTGATTTTATTATTGTATATTGTAAATTGACTGATAGACTTCAATTGACCTTCCCCCAGAACTTAGCGCACCTACTGGAATAGAAAGTTTTCAATTATTTTGAAAGTGACTTTTCAATCGGACAACCTCAACCGACAAACACAATTTTGGAGTAGGACTATAATATCGCCTATTTGGAATTCCATTGCATTCGAAAAACATTCAATATTTACATGGGAAATATACAAAATTACCGCTTCGCTGCGATTCGAGCGATTTGTGCGCGCTTTTTTGTAAATATTGTTAATGTTGATCTATGTGCGTGCCTCTGGGTTGTCTCTGTATGTGTGCGTGTGTGTGTGTGTGTGTGCGTGTGTGTATTGTGTGCTTGCTGGATTGTTACTATCTCTATCTTTCGTAGTTTTGCCTATGAATATGTGCGATCGTGGGGTCCGTACCCTATACCCATCGATAACGGCTGACGGGTATATTGCTGTGCTGCAGATATTTGTAAGCCTATCAATTATATATAATTTAAGAACTGATTCCATTAAGCCATATGTTTCTAGAAATGTTTTCTTATTGAGCGCAGATTTTCGTAATTCATATTCCAAATAATTTTATGTATTTATCAAGTTCTCCTTCCTAGTTCTTAAATCGTAAGTAACCTCTTTCTGACAAATATTCAAATTTTAAAAACATAAAGTTTGGTACATATCTTGTAAGCCAAAACAAAAATATTCCTATTTTTGATCAACAAAATTAGGGATTTTTTACTACCATCTCCTAATTTTCTGTAGTACTATTGAAACCATATTTCATTATTTTAAACTGTAGGCAAAGCAATTAATATATGTTAGCTCTCGTAAACTTTAGGCAAAATATGTATATCGATAATTTCTATCATTGTCGCAAAATCGATCAAAGAAAATGTAGTCCAGTCTTGCTTTTGTGAGTATGTTTCAAATAGAGACACACAAAGTTGTGTAATCAAATCGAGTTCAGCGGCTTTTTTGTATTCCTCTAAAATCGATAAATATCGGTAGGGGCAGTAAATTTTCCTTAAACCACCACGAAAGTGGTCTCATGTAAATGTTTTAGATTTCTTTTAATTTAAAGTAATACCTTAGTGGCGAAAGCATTATCGTTATCAAATATTAAAATCGAAATTAAAAAAATTTTTGGGCATTTAACTAGTTAAAATAATACCTTTCGATTGCTATTTAAAACGATCCGATCGATCGCCAATAGCGTGGCCTGTTTATTAGTTAAAAAACACCATTCTTGTTTAACTATTTTCAACGCAGATGCTTTAGAAAACTCTTTTACCAATTTTCAATAATTTTAGAGGGTATCTGTTAATCGTGCAGCCTTGACGGAATCACTCTTAGTTGTCATTATTGTTATTGTTGTTGTGCATATATGATTCAGCGAGTGGGTAAACACAGCAACTCCCACAACAACCACCATCACCACCACCGCCACCACCACCACCACGAGAAAGAGCACCACAATGAGTGCCGTTTGAGTTAGTCAGTTGAATTCTGGCGGGCAGCGGCGACGCCAACGGCCAACAGCCAACAGCCAGCAGCGAACTGCGAACTGCGAACTTCGAGTACGGCACGAATCCGGCCGAGCGCGCCGAGCCATCCAAGCGACCCGTTCCGTTCCCGTTTCACGTATCGCGTCGTGTCAATTCGAATTTTGCATTCGTTGGGCTCGGATACGGATCGCTGTATTTATATATATATTTTTTTTTGATTTGATAGATTTTTAGTGTCATTTGTTCTGACTGAGGTTGCTACGGCATCGGATCTTCCAAGTGAAATTCATGTTAATGAATGTTAATTTATACATTTTGTAAGAATCTAAAATCTATCTGAACAACAAAAACAACAACAATTATTGGCAGTGCGCGCAAAAGATTTGTATTTGATTTTTGAAACGAGATTCGAACGAAGCTGTTTTTGTTTCGGTTTTGTTTTTTATCATTTTCGGATAGTCGTGCAGGGAACGTCGCCTCGAGAACACGTCGGCAACATGGATCCCGATTTTGTGAATAAATACAATCAGATATTGCATCGATTGAAGCTCGTTGAGAACTTCGATGGCAGCGATCCGGGCAAGCTGGCCCAGTTTCTGCAGAAGATCGAGGCCCTGATGCCGGCGATCAACAGCTTCGATGATTACTACAAGGCCCAGCTGATTGGACACATCAAGAACAAGTGCACGGAACGGGCACGGGACGCGGTCTTTACGCGCCAGCTGAGCGCACCGGCGGCCAATGGCGGGCATGTGAAGGGCAACGGGAGTGCTCTGCTGAAGGCCGAGTCCTGGCACAAGCTCAAGGATCAGCTGCTGTACAACTTTGCCGAGCGCGAGTCCAGCTATGCGCTCATCCACAAGATCCGCAGCGCGGTTCTCGATTCGAATATTGAGCTATATTATCAGAAAATGGCCAAGCTGAAGCAGCGGCTGGTCAATCGGAAGCTGACCCACAACGATACCCTGTACTCGCTGGAGGATATCGAGCGTATAACGCTGCAGGTGTTCCGCGATCACCTGCCGGAGCCGACGCACTCGATGATCCTGCGGCGCAATCCGAAGAGCATGGAGGAGGCCTATCGCTACATTGTCGAGGTGCAGCAACAGTTCTACACACAGAGCGGCCCGCTCGGCGGGGAGCAGGGCGCCACCTTCAGCACCAGCCACAAGCAGACATTTGGCATGGGCGGCAGCATTGGCTCCGGCGTCGGATTGGGCTTGGGCATTGCCTCGGTGGGTTTGGCCAGCACCGGATACGCGTACGGCCGACAAATGTCCGACAAGGGCACATCGGGCCACAGCAACAACAACAACAGCAGTCACAGCAACAACAACAACAGCAAGAGCTACTACAATCAGGCGGCGCCCGCTGTGGGCGCCGGCAAAGTCAGCCCCATGTTCAAGAGCAATGGGAATCCCTCCTTCAAGTCAAGCTTCAGCTACAACGGAACCGGGAGCGGGAGCGGTGGCCTTGGCGGTGGCTACACAAACACCAAACTGGACAAGAACAAGGGCAAGCCCGGCCAGAATGGCAAGGGCAACAGCGGCAGCAGCTGGCGCAAATAGATGCGGTTGCCGCAGCACGACCCAAGATTGGCTTTAGTCATTGGCCAATGAGCTAACCCCCCAATTTGGTATGACCTAATCTCTTTCAGCTGTGACTAAGCCCTGCTATAGCAATTGCCAGCGCGATTGCATGCCTCATGCTAATTACTCCCATACCCCTACCCTGCCCTGCCCTGCCCTGCCCAACCCACCCCAGCCCACACCCCCCGCACCGCGCAACACACTGACCCAGGTGGATGCTGGGGCCGTTGATGATGATTGCAGTTCCGACACTGAACCGCCATGGCGCATGTTAATTATTAGATCATAAGTCTCAAGTGTAAATAAGCCCCTCTGATCCACACACACACACACACACACACACACACACACACACACACACACACACACACACACACACATATCACCTCTTTCCTCTCTTTAATTGTTGTTGTTTACAATAAAGTGTAAAGTTTAACACAACTTACGGATGTGGCCTATATACATATATATATTTGGTTTATCTCTTTTTTATTCAATTTACCCAAATGTTTTTTTTTTTATGTTATGCATCGATATCTAATCTTAACTGTCTTGTGTAAAATATGACTGCAGAATGGAATTTTTTTTTTTATCGCTTTTAATCGCTTTTAGTGAATTTTTCTATTTGAAAAGATATGTAATCAGTGCTCTCGTTAAAAACAAAAAACATATATTCAAAAAAAAAAAGCAAAAAAAAATCTAAAGAGAGCTTATTTTCTGGGATTAATCACAGTTCAATTTGATGCGTACTATAAAATCAGTCATCAAAAATCAATAAGCAAAATTACTCAGAAATAAGATAGAGAACCGTTATCTTTGTGTTGTCCAAAGATTAAATAATTATATTCACTTGTTTACTTTCACATTTAAAGTTATTCAATTGTTGTTGTCAAGTTTAGTTTTGTTTAATTTGCGATTGATCGTTCGTCGCTTTATAATATAATATTACGATTTTAATCAGACTTTGCTCATTTTTAAGGTATATTATTATTTTATTAATAAGATATCTTAAAAAAAATTTTTTATAGAAAAACTAATTTTTTGACTGATCGTTCGTATTGATATTTTTCAAGTTTCATCAAGATAGTTTCTAAATTGAACGCACAATTTGCATAGAAGGAACGGATAGATAGGCATGGCTAAATCGAGGCGACTTCTGATACTGATAAACAACAATATACATATAAGCTTTATGGGCTCGAAGATGTCAGCTTAACAAGGCTAAAAACATTCAAAATTTATTTTTGAAAAAAATATATAAATCTATTTCAAGCTTGGAATATCATTAATAAGTAATAAATAATAAAAAAATTAATTTATGATTTTCGAAGGCTACCAAAAAACTACGTAAATTTTCCAAAAGTTTAACGTTTTATATTATTCTAGCGCTTTTCAACGGAACATTGTAATATTTCCTTCAATTTTACTTTTCAATTTATTTCCCTATGCTTCTTTCAGACCGAAAAATTTTAACTTAAATTTTCATTCTTCTTCTGTTTTTTTCACGCTGCATCAAATAATCTGAATAAGTGCTAAAATGTTATTTTCAAATTTTTAAAACAAAAAGTTGGAAAGTTTTCGTTACCCTTTTGGTGATCCGAAAAATTTGAATTAGTCTTAAAATGTCCCTAAAATTTGATTTTTAATTGAAAAGAGAACGTGGTTGAATTTTTCCATATTTTAATTGATTGATCACTTGATCATATAGAGAAAAGGACTCGCTAAACTGTGATATGTAATATATGTATATAAATAGATAGCTTCAATTTGGACACTCACCGAATGCTGTCCGCCGCTGCGCGATCCCGCCGAGCAGTGGTCATAGCCCGTATCCGGGGGCGGGGGCTCGTTGGCCTCTTGGAGCTTGACGCCACGGGATCTGGTCTTTTCGCGCTCCGGCTTGCCGAAGAGTCCGCGCCGCTCGGCCATGCGGATGAGGTACTTCTCGTTCAGGTGGGTCAGCTGCTTGCGGCGGATGAGGGCGAGGTAGCTGCCTGTCGCCTGCTGCTGGATGCAATTGTCCTGGTTGATGCATATGTCGGGCACAGTGTCCTGGACGAACTCATCAATGTCGGGCGTCACAATCAGATCGATGCTATCGACGCGCGGCAGCTGCACAGCTGCTGCCGGAGCAGCTGTCTCGCCCGGCTTGGCCGTCAAATCTGGCTGCGATTTGCGTTTATCCTCGGCGGAGAGTTTGTCCTTTTTGCGCGGCGACTCCTTGGACATGGCCGCCGCGGGTATATTGGCTGCCTCGGCCTCGGCGAGCGCCTCCAGACGCTTAACCTCCCTGTACGCCTGCCGATGCTTCTCCAGCGCCAGCTTGTTGATCACCTCCAGCACGTGCCGGACCATATCCTCGTTCTCCGTGTCCACGATCGAGTGCGTCTGGTATAGGACGAACTGCACCTGCGGCCGCGACATCGACATGGTCAGCGTCAGCAGCTGCTCCTCCAGAATGCATCCAACCCGCTGTTTGCCCTCGTCGCTCACCTCCGACTCGGTGAGCACCTCCAGCATGCTCAGATCCCCGCCGCGCGAGCAAATCAAATCGATCGGATCCGAGATGGCGCTAAACGAATTGGGGGGCGTGGCAAAGACGCCCACAACGGTGCGAAAGCGATTCGATTCCATCGGAAAGGACGTGAACGCGTCCCCAAAGAGCCGAATATTGTTCACCTGTACACTCAGAGAAAAACACTTTGCTTTAGTCAAGTTTAATCGGATCCAAGTTTATATAGTTTTCAATTTAAGTTTCGAAAAATTCGCGAATTCCGCAGTTCAAAGTCGGGCTTGTCCGACTATAAGATACCCTGTACCAAACTGTGCGTTGTGCATAGATTAAAAAATTATTGCTTAAATATATTTTAAGGTTATTTTTACGATCTAATAGTTTTTTTTTTCAAAAATATGGTATTCGAATTTGTTTACTATAAATTTACTAAATTTTAAAAATTGAAATCTCTAATTTGAATCGATAAAAATTAAAAAAAGTTATTCAAACAATAAATTTGAGCACACAAACTCTTGATTTTTTCGCTGAGTGTAAAACTTACACCTATGGTTTCCATATAGCGACGATAGTCCTTGAGATTGGCGCCGGCGCCATATACATAGAAATTATTCACACGATTCACGGAGTAGAAAAGTGCGGCTAGATAGGCGGTGGAGCGAGGGGAGTCCACGTGAGTTTGCAATATGTCACCTGGTAGGAAATTATTGAAGACATTTCAAAATAAAAATACAGAAATATTAAGCGTAGTTACCATAGAGCTGAAAATAGTCCATGAGCTTGGACATAATCGCCGGACCATAGGAAAAGTTTTTATCCTTAAAAAAAAAATGGTCTGTTTCAGAGATTTCTCTATGGGATTTGGCTGGATTTGGATTTGCACCTGCATGATAAAATAATGTTTGGTCATCAAGGAGGATTTGGTGAACTCGCTGCGATTCTTGGGTATAATCGAGATGACCAGCGGACAAATGTTGTCCCACTTGCAGTGCTGCTCCAGCAACGGTTGCTCATCATCCGGGCCGTGCACCGTGAAGCCCATCTCCGTGAGTATCTTATCCGCCTCCGACTTGGAGCTGGGGTAGCCCCAAAAATAAAGAAGAAAACTTAAAGTTTAAGCTTGACGCAGTTTGCGGACCAAACTTACCGTAGGAGAAACGGATTTATCCAGCCGGTGACAACGGGATTGGCCGCTGCAATGGCCACCTTCTCGTTCTGCAGGTGAATGGGCAGCAGCTGGGAGAGCCGCAGGGCGCCGATGCCGATGCGCATGCGGGAAATGGAGGCGGACAGACGGATGCGATGCTGCCAGAGCACATTCGCTATTTCTGCACAGGTGCAAATACTTTTCGGTGTTAACTGAAAATAATTCAGATTTAAACTCACCTGTGACCTCCGCCTCCTTGTAGAGCTGTGCCTGCAATTCCTGATGTTCCGAGTTGCGGTTCCTGAAATGGCGATCGTAGAGCTCGAAGAGCATCAACCAAATACGCTGCTCATCCTCGATGTACTATGGAATAAGTATTTATATACTAACAACTTCAAATAACTTTTAAGTAAAACTTTAAAATAAATAACTTTAAAATAACATATTAGCTAAAATCTGAAAGATAATCCCATTTTTCTTAAGCTTAAACAATTTCGGCTCTGCAACGATCATCAATCAGCCAATCAAACAATCAATCAGCACAAAACAAACTCTACGCATGGCTAAGTTACCGCACCTAGCTGTACCTTTTTGTAGCGCTCAAAGAAGCAAACATCCGACAAGGCATTACACAGCACCGTTTTATCTATAATCAAAGTGAGGTTAGGTTCGGTCAATCCCAAGTCAATCAACAGTTACGCACAGCGAAACACATCGTATATCAGCGAGTAGGCGAGTCGCATCTCGTGCTCGTTGTGAAAGACAACGGACAGGGCGGGTTTCCGCAGCAACTTGGCCGCATTCGCAATGGTGCGTAGATCCCAGCGGGCGCTGGACTTCAGCTTGATTCGGACTGTGGTCGTGTGGCAGTGTTTGAGGATGCGGCTGCGTCGTCCGTTGGGACTGATGCCGGGCGAGATGATCTTGGTGATGCGATCGGGATCGAACAGTGGCTTGTCGCGCTTATCCATGTCCTTGAGCGAGATGTTTTTGTCCGCGGACTCGTTCACCTGTCGCTGTATCTCGAGCAGCATGAAGTACATCTTGTCCTGCCACTCCTCGTCGCTGGGCAAGTAGATTTGTTTGGTTTTTCGCAGTCGTGTGCTGCACTCCTTGAAGATGGCCGGATAGACGGAGAAAATGTCCGCCAAACTGAGGAAAAACAATTGATTCGACATTGTTCCGCACGCTTGCAACGAACAGCGGCAACTGCCGCAGCGCCAGCAACTGCTCCTTGCTCCCAATACCAATACCAATCCCAATCAAAATCACAGTGACAACTGCTGATTTCCATTTCCACTTCCATTACCCATTCACTCCGTTCGTGCTTAACACCAATTCAATGCTGCGAGCGAATCGACAACGACTGCCAGCAGCTCCATGCAATACTTATCTACCTATCTCCGCTCCTGCTCCCTCCCATACCCCTCTCTCTCCAGCTCAGCTACTCTCTCTACACTCAAAGAAAAATTCTTCATTTATTTCAAAATTTAACAAAAAAATTTATTGTACTTGCTTTTGAGTTTACTGTCAACCTTTTTAACAAAATATTAAAATAAAAAGATATTTTCAAAAATGCAACTTCTTTTAAATACAGAATCAATCTATAGGATTAAATGCCATAAAACATGAAAGTCGGTTTAGGTTTAGCAAAAATATAGTGGTCTCAAATATGAAACTTTATATGTAAAAACTGGCATGATTTTTGACAAACAAAAAATATAATCCCCCCAAATCACTTGTAATAAACACAATCGATTAAAAATTATTTTAAAAATTAATTTTAAATTTTGAAAAAAAAATTGTTCGAAAATTAGTAGCGGTTGGGGTACATGAATATCAAAAAATACAAAAAAAAAATTAATTTTAACAATGCATTTATTTTAAATGTATAACTAATCTAGAGGACAAATCATGACCAAAATGCCATCAAACATGAAAATCGGCTTAGGTTTGGAAAAGTTATGGCAATTTGAATTATGGGAGATATGGATCCGAGAACTTTACAAGACATCATTTTTGAACAAAAATATCAAAAAAAATTTTTTTTCAAAATTCTCATATTTTATTTGTAGAATTAATCTAAATGAAAATTCATGAAAAAAATGCTATCAAACATAAAAATTGGTTAAATTTTGACAAAATGATAGCAGTTTGAAATATGGCTATATTGCTTTATATATGTAGCTATGGATTCGATATACAAATTTTTGTGGATTCTAACATAATTTGTGACAAACAAAATCGGATCCCTTAGAATCGGGTTTAATGTTGTTTTTATACTAATTATGAAACCCAGAATCGCCCAAAAAAATCGCAAATCTAATTTTTGAAAAAAAAAATTTCGAAATTTATTTTTATTTTATTTTTTTATTTTTTAAATGAAACATCTTCCTTGACAATTGTATTTTGAAATATTGGTGTATAAAGACGTTCTGAAGTTAAAAATTAATTTCTTTTCAGCTGTATACATTTCAATTTTGTAATGAAAGAATTCCTGATATTTTCGCTCAGTGTACAGTTGGCAGTGGAGCATGCAATGTGCACGCTATTGCTCACCACAAAGGACAAAGCGTTCGTCAGAGTTTTTACGTTACGTTAGGTTTTTTATTTAGCGGATAGGCTCTCGGATGGGTGTGTGTGTGTGTGTGTGTGTGTGTGGAGGGGAGGGGAGGGGCGGCGGCGGATCGAGCCGATATCACACTTACCTTTTATTTTTTACGGCTGCAACACGCGGGCCATAAATTCCGCTTGCCATATTAGGGCGACGTGGATGAAGGTTCGCATGATTTGCTCTGATTGGAAACCGTCTTCAATAAATTGCCAAATGTCACCGTCCAACGCCGTTGACAACCGTCGTCAGTGTGGGCGTGGGGGGCGTGGCAACCACTCACAATTGTTGCAACGTGTTTGCATTGATTAGACGCTCCAACTCACTACTCCTCAAATCCCCGCCCCAAATCCCTCTTGGAACGCTCAATTTGGAACACAAACATTTAGCCAGACATCAAATTAGTTGTCGATTATCTGCGAGGAGCTACAGCTAACAGTGTGTGTGTGTGTGTGTGTGTGTGTGTGTGTGGGAGGGGGAGGGGAGTCAGCCAGTTGGCATTTGTTGGATAGTCATTTATATATTGGCCTAGGTCAAATATCGATTATCGCTGCCTGTCTATTGGGTCAGATTGAAATTGAATGTCAATTTGATTGACGTTTTTGGGTTAGAAGCAGTTACAAGGCGATTCTGACATTATTTTAATATATATACATATATATATATATTCTTGATATGTATATATATATAAAGTAGATAATCTTTAAGACAATAAATATGTTACACATCGGACTACTATATCAATATAGTCCCATAGAAAAGTTGTATTTCTTGAATGCATTTTTTTGGATTTTAAAACTTAATTTTTTGTTTGGCCCAAAGGTGACTAATCTAGGCATGACTAATCTAGACGCCTCTGGTCAAACCCATTAGGCTATCATGATAAAAACAAAAAGTTTACGACTTCGTATCTAGCTTCGATCAGCGAACCCTGGTAAAAATAATATATAGTACATGTGCCATATAAGCAAATTTATACACCCCTCTATCTGTGGCGCATGAACTTGAGCTGTCGCTTGGACTGGGCTGCTATCGAAACTGGAAAAAAAGATAATTTAATTATTCTAAGCATTAGGAACCTGCAACAACCCGAGTTATCAGGAACGTATACGTCAAAGATAACTCAAGTATCATAATTAATTTCTTCACTATATTTTTTTTTACTGTAAGCTACCCCAGCTTAGTTTTGGGGCGAAGTGTCTTCTGGAAATCCTCCATCATAAATAAGTTTTATTTGTTTTGTTTTTTTTTTTTTTATTTTTATTAAGAAGCATATTTATTATATATAAGATGTATGTAATACAATAATTTTTTTGTCTGTCCGGTTGGTTTTTTTTCTTGTTTTTCATTTTGTTTTATCCATTTTATATAATCATATAAAACACTGAGCAGCTACAATACAAATATTGTGATAAAAACTTACAACATAACCTTTAATACATAAAAATACTTGCATAGTCTACAAATCGTATCGTTATGGAGATGTCCCCGGTTTCATTTTTCTTTTTTCTTCTTCATCATCATCTTCATCATTTTCAACTAATGAGCCAAACGCCGTATTTGTTCTTCTGTTTCGGCTCGCTCTATTTTCTCGTTTTCTCAGTGCCATTCATCTCCTAATTTGTTCTCATGTTTTATATTTTTTATTTTCTTTGTTTTTGTTTATTTCACTTTTTACTCGCCTCATTGCACGCCGCATTTGGCGATTGTTGTTTCGGTTGGTTTCTTTTAGTTTTCCGTGTTTTACCCTATTAAAAATTTGTGTTTTTCTCTCTTTTTCTTTGTTCTATGCCACTTATTTTTTGTGTTTTGTTGCTTTTGTTTTTGTTTCTTTTAGCATTTTTTTTTTGTATCTTTGCTCGCGGCGTTGGCGGGTGTAGAATCGGTAGAACGTAGATTTGAGTGCAGTTTAATGGGGAGTCAGCGAAAGATTCAAAAAAAAAAAAAAAAAAAATAACCATGGAAAATATTTAAAAACATTTTCAAAAGGGTGCAAGTTTGCAACCCCCTCGGAGAAAATTGCCAATAATTTGTATGAGTTTTCTGTCAGTTGTTTTATGTTTTTATGATTCTTCACAAGATTCTTCTAATAAGTTTGATGTTTTGTTGTTTGTTCTTGTTATTTGCAGCGTTAATTACAATAGAAATTATGTTTATGTTTATATATATTTGCGTAATTAAAATTAAATATTTATCGTAAAAAAAAAAAAAAAGACGAGACGCAAACGTTTGAAATTTTTGTTCGATCTTTTGTACCAAAATATATGTATATATAAAAAAAAATTATTTTTGACTACAAGTTTTATTTAGATTTTTTTTTTGCTTGCCGAGTATTTTTAAGTTTTTCTTGTTTTTGGTTCGAATTCGTTTTTGAAAACATATAAAGCAACGCTGGGGACAAAAAGCCCGGCCCGAAATCATAAGAAACAATAATAAACAAAGGATTTAACATACAATTGTTCGTATTTTGCATTTGTTTTTGTTTTTTTTTTTTAGTTTTTTGTTATTTTATACACATCTTTATGATAGGGGCGTATATAATGTATGTATATATAATTATAAGTAATAAATTTTTAATATTTTTATTTAATTATTTGCACACGTGAATAAAAAATTACTATTTGCAATCATATATATATAAAAAATAAACTTAATTATCAGCAGCGGTCCCTCAACGCCTTCTGGTCACATCCTAAGCATCACCTACTACATATATCATATCATATCATACCATATATATATATATATATGTATATATAACCGCCGCCATACATATCATCATCTCCTTCATCCTTGCCCCCAATTACTTTAAGCTTAATAAATTTTGGAAGAGTAAACAATACCATCGAGTTGCAATTGTTGCTGCATTAATGCAATTATGTCTGCGCAAATGTTACTGTATGTATGTGTGTGTGTGAGTGAGTGTGTGTGTGTGTGTGTGTATGAATGTGTGTATACATGGCTGTGTGAGTACCGAGCGAGTGTGAGTGAATCAGTGAGTGTGTGCGTGAAGTTTATATGGGGTGTTTTAAATAGATCGCTTGAATGTAAACTAATGGTTAATGCGTTTTGATGTTGTTCTACACCTCCTCTCACCCAATTCTTTCTATCTCTCTTCACTCTCCTCTCTCTCGCTTGCTCACTTTGATTTACTTTTCATTCGAGTTCTTTAACTAATTTTTTATAATTTTTTTTTGTTTCTTTTCGTCTTCTGTTTCTTCTCCTTATACGTATAAACTTTTATAATTTTATACTAAATGTTTTTACTGTTTTCTTTTCTTACTTGTGTTTTGTTTTTTTTTTTGCTTTCGTTTTTTGTGTTTTGTTTTTACTTTGTATATATAAAAAAAAAGATGTCCAAAGGTTTTTTACGTTACGTTATTGTATATACGTTTTTGTTTTCTTCCTTTTTTTTTGTTTTTTGAGTGGATCGTTCTTTTTTGTTGTTTTTTTTTGTTTTTGTTTCTTAACTTTTTGTTGTTCTGCCTGTTTGCTTTACAGTTGTCCTATGCTTTAAATGATTTTTTTTTTGTTTCTTTCTGCCTTTTTTGAATGTTTTATATATGAGCGCAGTGCGCTGATCAGCGCGTTATTCTATATATATGTATATATATATATATATATACTATAGATATAGTAATAGTATCGTACTATGTATATATGTGGGTTGTTGTTTGCCTTCCGTCCTTTGATTTTGCATATACATATATATATTTATGTATATGTATGTGTAACTAACGGCGCTTTACTTTGTCTCCTCCTTTTCCTTGTTCTCCTCGGTCGATTCCTTCTCGTTCGACTGTAGAACAAATTTTATAAAATGATTAGTTTTTGTATAAATATAGAATACACCTAAATTCTCTATTTACACGATAAGTTTTTAAAATCAGTTTTTGGAAACGTATCTATCGTGTAAATAGAGAATTAGTTGTATATAGTTGTTACGGTCGTACCTTGTCCTTCTCCAACTCCTTCTCGATTTTGTCACCGTCGGTGCCCTCCTGCTCGTTTGATTTCTCCTGTTCGCCACCTTCCTTGCCTTCCTTGGTCTCGGGTCTGATTGGGTAAAGTGAATGTGAATTTAGATTAAATATACATTAATTTTGGCTGAAGACTTACTCTGGCTTGGGAATGTGCGCATTCAGATCCAGCTTTGTGCAGATCTCGTCCCAGTCGGGGAAGCACTTGTCCTTCATGCGCGACACGTGTCCAATCAAATTGGGACACTTCTCGGTCATGTAGTCGCGCAACGGATACGCGATATCCTTGGACAGATAGTGGAGCTGGGACAGCACCGCGAATGCGACCACATCGAGGGTGGTCGGCTCGTCCCCAAAGAAGAACGGCTTGCAGTCGAGCATCTCGCTGAGCACCTTCAGATCGTTCTTGCCAAACTCCTCAATCTCCTCGGCGCTGTGCACACCGATGCCGTGCGCCTTGAGCTTTTTCGTACCCTGGAACCACTTGTTGTGTTGAATATTCGGTTGCCATATTTTGCAATTGCAAATTTTTTGGTATTGGTTAAGTGTAAACAAAATGCAGTGGATGCACAACGGGGGAAGTGGTTAAGAGAGCAGTTACACATACACACACAGGGGTTAGCAGTAGAGGAAACCATCGATAAAATTAACATAAAAATATACAATAAAATAAACGAAAAAAAAGAGAAAAAACACCATGCAAGAGTTAGTGATAATGAATGAAATTTGGTTTGATCTTATTTGTAGGTTCTTGTGTTGTAGTTGTTTTTGTTATACTCTGTTTACCAAGTGATTGGGGATATATTAGTTGGGTGCAACTTGAAATATATTGTTTTGATTATTGTATATACAATAAAACTTCCTCTGGACTTTCTGTCATAATACGAAAATCGATATATATCGATAATTAGAAGCTACAATTAAATTCATTCAAAGCTGTTTAGTACTGTGAATAGAGTATTTATAGTCTTCTAAACCTGTTTGTACTTGAAAATCGATTAATTTTAAGTTACGACTTAAATGTCGCTAATTTTGAAATAAAGCAAATAGTTTTTTTAAAAGTTGTTTTTACATTGTGAACAGAATATTTGCACACTTAGTTAATTCCGACAACATTTTACTTGAAAATCAATAAATATCGTAGACTATAAGATACAGTTCAACAGACGCCAATCTATAAATACTTTTCAATCTATTTGTTTGCAACTTTCACACCGCGAACAGAGTACTTGTACAGTCGGTTAGAGCCGACTACAAACAACGTATTCAAATTTGATTCTATATTTTAGTTGTCAATTCTTTTGTGATATTTGTATATATTATCTTAATTGGGTTATATGAGAGGCTACGCTGAACATAAACAATAGAGGACAATCGAGAACGCAGGCACCGTTTATTGTTTATGTCCACATGATACACTACTATAAACAAAACTTAAACTTTATGTAACTCTAGGTCTGGCATTGGATCTGTTGTTTAATCTGTATATAGGTGTGGTAAGTATGTATTTGTGTTTGTGTTTGTGTTTGTGTTTGTGCTTGTGGTAGGTGCAACATAATACGTCAACGATTCCAATAGTCTGCTTCTGTTTACTTTCTAGATGTTTTTCTGCTTCTGCATCTATGTTTATTTACACTAGCCAGAAATGCCAGAGCCATTAGAAACGCAGCCGGAAAACCCGACTCAAATTCCCAGTAAACATTTACAGGCAGGCGGCAGGCTGGTTTCAAGCCGTGTTTATCAGTTCATGGAAACGTCGTTGTTCAACTACAGATTTTCTAGATTTACCGATTTCAATAAATTCTATTAAATTACCTTGCGACCGAATGTGATTTTGAAGAAAAAGTTCAAAATCGAATTGGGCAAACGCAGACCGAGAGCATGCTGCAAATTCACTTTGTAGCCCTTAAGGACATTATCGGGATACTTGGCGCGCCAGTAGAAGATGATCCAAATTAAATGATTCTCGAGCATGGCAATTGTTGCATAGGACACATTGCGCTGTTCGGCAGTCAAGCCGGCATCCAGATTCTTATCATATTTGGCCGATAGCTCCTTAATGATGATGGCCGAATCAGCAATTTCCTCGCCATTTAGCTCAATGAACGGCAATTGACCCTTCTTGGAACGGAAACGCATCTTATGATCGACATTCTGGAAAATAAACACAGAAATTAAATTAAATTATAAGAAATACGGATATTCAGTATAAACGATGAGTAATAATTGACTAAAGATTGGGCTGAGTAATAATATATATAGTATGTTTTGTGTGCGGAAGGCGATGTCTGTGTTGTTCTGTTGATATTATTTTCAGTGAAATTTCCATATCATGAACATTCCGATTCATGGGCCTGTGTGTGAGTGTGTGTGTGTGTGCGTGACTAATATGCTTGCAATGTAGTTCAATCTTTGCTCCCAGGCAACCCGGCGACAGAGCCTGTGTTATGTGGAGCAGGGGGGTAAATGTTACATGCCGGCCGCTAGATGGCGCTCATGACATACATAGGCCTATATACACTTACATACTTGCACACTTCTGTATGTATGCCAAAGCGAGATGCTGCCAGCCGAAACAACCACTACAAAAAGCTGTACCGAAAAATCAACCAACACCCAACTACCCCCACTGTGTATACACATGCACATACAATACACACACACACATACACACACACACTCACACAATGTTTGAGCAGTTCCAATTGCCGCTTTTTGAATTTGGCATATTCCAGTGTCAATGGCTTCCAGTGTGTACACCACACGTACGCGTACAATATGCATGCACCGTTAACCGTTACAAAAAAAAAAGTGACAGTTATGTCCGGCATATTTTGCGTGTGTATGTTTAATTTCTAATTAGAAATTGTCCACAACAAAGGCGGGCAATCATATTGGGGCGTAGCATATTTCATGCTTTGGCGCGGAGGGCAACAAACAGGGCAAACAGGCAGGGTGTGGTTGCACACTCGCACACGCACATACACACACACACACACACATACATACAGCCAGAGAGCGCGAGAGAGCAAAAGAGATTATGTTTTCCAGCAGCAGCAGCAGCATCGTCGCTGCCCAGGCTGAAAAGGGTGGAGTCGTCGTCACATTTAATTCCAATGATCCACAAAAAGGCTGCTTCGCAAATGGAAGAAACTTATTCCACCAACGCATATAACTGTTGTCGCCGCAGCAACAGCAGCAGTGGCAGAGGGCAGCGACTGCAGCTGAGGACAGCCGGCGACGAGTTGTCGCTACACAATGCAAATGTTTATTTTTTTATTAAATCATTATGCCAATTAAGCGGCAACGAAGCTCAATTTTGGCACAGTGTAGAGTTTTGCAGGGCCAACAATTGGATGCATGTTAAAGAACCGACACCAAGAAAAAATAATAAAAAGAACAGGGCAACAACAAGAATAACAACCAACACGCCATGCAATTATGCACTGTTTGTGTATGTGTGTGAGAGTTGGAAATCCACACCCTGCCTTAAACCCAAAAGAGCGGAGTTTTAGCAGACGGAGAGCGAGGTGAGGCGAGGCGAGCGAGCGAGTGAGTGAGCAACAACAAAGGCAGCGACTGTCGCCGCAGCCGTTGCAGTTATTGCATATGTATGCGCAGTCTTTGTTTTAACGCAAATATGCGGCTATTAATTAAAATAATAAAAAAAAACAAAGCAGGCAAAACAAGAGTAACGTTTGACTGCATTTGTCGTTGACATTTTTAAAAAGCAAGAAAAAAATTAAAATGCAAAACAACTCCACTTCCCCTTACACATACAACTAGCGCACACGTACAGTTGAACAGACACACACACATGCAGAGTTGCCAGACCGTGCCGCTGCGTCAACTTTGTGCTGGCAATATTGTACGGCGCGCGAACATTTGAATAATTGTGAATGGCATATTGTGAATTGAGTAACGGATGTGTTTGGCGTTTTGCTTTTACGCCGCAATTAACACAAATGAATTAAAAATGGAAATAGAAATGGAAATTTATGCACGCACCACAATAACAAAAACAACAGCAACAACTGCCGGCTGCTGGCTTTATTTGTAATGCATATTGAAAAAGTGAATTAATTGCACAATATGCATGCCTGAAATACTTACGAATGGCAGTCACATTGGAATGCCAGCAATGCGGGCGGCAGCCTCGCCTAAGTCAAATGTTATTGTAGTAGTTGATGTTGTTGTTGTTGTAGCTGCTGCCTGGCGTTGTTAATGGCTTCGACACGCTTGTGGTGTGAAAAAATATGCGTTTGGTTTATCACCCGTCTCCTGCTGCTGTTTATTTTTGGGCAAGGCAAAATGTGCGCCTGCCTCATAATGTATACAAAATGCAGCAATGCGTTTACAATAACAACAACAGTGCGTGTGTATGGGGGAGAAGGGGGATATAGATAACTCGAGCGCCCTTCTACTTTATTCTGTGATTAATGAAAATGTCAAAGGTTCAAATTTCGTTCCGTTCGCACGCACTCGGAGTTCAGTTTGTTGAACTCTCCAAAAGCTCTTATCACAAAGCGGAACAAAATGGAAAGTACGCTGCGACTGCGTCCACATTACACTGCACGCACACACAAAAAAACAGACACACACAAACATCCATACATATAGCTGCCGCCCTGTCAATCATAATTGCTAGCAACGGCAGCAGCTGCCGTTACTTTCTTTGGCTGCCTGCAATTGCAGCCAAATGACGATAAATCAATTCAACGAGGCGCAGTAGCAGCGGCTGCTACTGCGACTTAGGCAGCGACAGCGGTAGCGGCACCGGCAGCATATGGCAAAAGCTACTGGCGCATTATCAGCTTAAGAGGGGAATTTCATCTCGCGCGCCCAACTACTTGAGCATCAATTAACATTCTTTACAGCTCACACTCACTCCAACCCCTCCCCCACCCGCTCTCGTTAAGCCATGTAATTAATAAGATTAAAAAAAAAAAAAAATTGAAGGAAAAACAACAATTGCGACGTCGTGCGGTTGGCTGCCCGGGGCCGCACCCATTTTTGTAAGTCTATAAAAATATGATGGAAAATATGCAAAACGCATCGCGCGCGCGCCTAAAGCTTTAAAACTTTTGGAGCGTCGCGAGCGATGTTAATGGACAATGGGACAGAGTGGACGATGTGGCCAGTGACAGGGCAGCTACTTAAAAGATAAGGCGCAGTAATAAGAGTGGGTGGAGCAGGGGTGGGGGAGACCAGAGCAATTTTTTTTTTATTAAAAGCAATTACAAAACGGGCACAAACGGGGCTTGGAATTTGTGCAAGGCAAAGACAGAGACTGAAAAAACTAAATGAAGTAGAGCTGCAGCTGCAGTCGGCAACAAAGACAAAGAGCAGAGCATTAAAATGGGAGCCGCTGCTGCAGTTGATGTGAGTGAGAGCGAGAGAACATCAAAGAGAGCGAGTGCCAAGTGCAAAATTTGAAGCACAACTTCGCAGTGAGGGAGTGTGTGTGGAGTATAAAGCACAACTTATGTGAGAGCGGCGAGACGATGACAACGAAACGGCAGCTAGGCAGAGGAAAGGCACAGCGCAGCGCAGCGGCGTCGGCGCACACACAAATTTTATGTATACGCTGTTTTATGTAGACGCACACAATCACACACACATGAACATGAACAGACAGGAATAAAATCCAGCAGCAGCAGCAGCAACAACAAAGCGCCTTGCCTGGCTCGGCTACAGGTTCAAATACGAGTACATACACCAATACAGGCACGCATTGGAAGTCTGTCTCTGTGTGCGTGTGCCGGGATAGAAAGAAAAGGCAATGCTAAATGTATCCCTTTTCAGCACATGAGATAGGGCGCGGTGCGCGGGCAGGTCACAGGCTTAGCACACAATCATGGCGGTTTTTATGTATGTGTGTGTGCGTGTAGAAAAAAATCTCTACCGCAAAAATACAGATGTATGCTAGAGGAAAAGAAAAAAATATGTGAAGATGAAAAACCCGCAAGGGAAATGGGAAAATCAAGTAAATGTTAAATATGTTTTGCAAGAGAGAAAAAAGAAACTGCTGGAAAATGATCTGCGGAAAATTTACCTCGTACTTGAGCGCCACCAGACGCAGCCAAGTCTCCACTTTCAGGCAATAGGGCGAGAGTGAGGGCAGCAGGGGGGTGCGCGAGAACTGATACAGATAGATAATGTCCTTCTCGAAGTTGGTCTTATGCACATTAAATTTCTGGGCTGGTGCTTCCGATTTGGCCGCTGGCGCAGCGGCAGCAGCTTCGCCACCATCTTTCTTCGCATCGGCCGGGGCTCCATCGGCAGCGGCTGGCGACGCCTTCGCATCCTCTTTGTTGTTGTCTTGGGCGTTGTTAGCGGCAGCGGCAGCGTTCTCAGCAGCGGCAGCGGCGACAGGCTCGGCAGCAGGTTTTTCCGCCTGCTCGGCGGCAGCAGCATTTTCTGTGGTCGCTGCTGCTGCAACTGCTGGAGTTTCCTCAGCGGGTATTTGCGCTACTTCAGTTGCCATTTTTCGCTTTTTGTTTTTTTCTTCTTTGATTTGAAGTTGCGCTTTCTTTCAGATTCTTCACACTTTTCCTTGTTCAAATGCACGCACACACACAGAGACACGGCATACGGGGCACGGAGCACAAACACACACAGATAAAGAGAGAGAGACGAAGTCGCAGTCGCAGAGTCACCACCAACTACAGTTTCAAAAAAATGCACCACACAATTTGCGCACAGTTTAAAAGGGAACCGCACCAACCAGACGCAACCGCTCACAAAACAAAACTGAACGGTAAATTTCCATTTCAATATTTTCCAGCCATGGCAACATTAAAGCAGCGTTGCTGTTAAGCAACTTATCGACCTAACGCTGTAATGCTCCAACGGTCGCTGTTATTAACAGAGTGCACTCCACACGCTGTGTTTTCCAACACACTGAACAACACTAGCGAGTCATTTTCACAAACAAAGCGCGTCAAGTGCGACAATTATTAACTAAAAACTTAGTGAAACCTTAATTAACACAACTTATTTGGACATTTAAACGATGGGCGCTGCTTTGGGCCTTTGTTCCGTGGCGCAGGTGTGTATTAACAAACTAAATAGTTGTCTGCACTAGTGGGAAAAACATATTGCGCATATGGCAAGCAACTGCAGTAAAATCGATGCACAGAGCTGGCAACTTTGGCGTGAAAAGAAGCTAAAAAAAAAGTGGCTAAAATTAACAAATTCGAATAAAGCTTAAAGAATTGGCTACTTTAGTTTAAATTGAGTTTAATCGAAACAGAAACAGTAATTTGGATTGTTACATTACGTAAAATCGATATAGGCAACTTTTGCGTCAATAAAAGCTAAAAAGACATAGCTAAAATTGGCTAAATTTAACCAGTTTGGTGGGAAACGAAGCTTAAAAGAAATGGCTAAACTTTGGATGGTGTTACATTTTTAGTAAAATCGATACACAGTGATGGCAATTTTGTTAGGAAATAAGCTAAATTAGCAAAATTCTTTTATTTTAAAATTTACTTACTTTTTCAGTGCGCGCTCTGCTGCACGGGCACAGCGGCCTCCATGTGCTGCTCCGCTTGCCCCACCTGCAAGAACTCCTCCTCGTCGCGCTTCATGTACGCCTTCATGTTGCTGGTGGGCACCGTTCTGGGCGCCATTGCGCTCTCGCCTGGATTGCAGGACACGCTAAAGAAGCTGCCGTTCTGTGTGAACTCCACGTCGACAATTAGCTCCCGGACCATTGGCACCCTCTCCGCCGGCTCGCTGCAGGTGGACTGTGAATATGCATTGGGCTATATGGCCGTTTATCGGCTCTGCTTCGGACTCGCCTGCTTCTTCACCCTGATGGCCGTCATTATGCTGGGCGTGAAGAGTTCGCGCGATCCGCGCTCCCACATACAAAATGAGTTTTGGCCGTTAAAGTTTCTGATCTGCTTTGGCGCCTCCATTGCGGCCATTTTCATACCGGACGGCTCCTTTGGGCCGGCTATGATGTGGGTGGGCCTAATTGGCGGATTGGCCTTTATCCTTGTCCAGCTGATCATCATTGTGGACTTTGCGCATAGCGTCGCTGAGAACTGGATTGGTTAGTATCCATTTACACTTAACTCTAAAACTTGATCTTTACCGATTGATTGACTGATTGACTAACTGACTGATTGCTTGATTGGTGATCAATGCACTGACTGAACTGTCAGATTTGGAAAAATAATAATTTTTTTCACAGTAATTCGATTTAAGATTCACATTTATCAATTTAGTTTTAAATTGATTGATTGATTGACTGACTGATTGATTATCAACGCACAGCCCAAACTGTAAGGGTGGCGTACAGGAAAACAATGTTTTCCACGAGTCTTTCAACTTATTTTCAAGTATCTTATAAAAATTCTTTAGAAACTTAAATATTTCTCAAAAATGATTGAAGAGGAATGTTAACTCATTAGAGAATTAATTTTAACAATTTTTGAAGAAGCCTGGTTGGAAAAATATTTTATAAGTTTTTATGGGTAAAACAGTGATTTTCAGTTATTTTGATTTGAGCTTTTACATTAAATATATAAAATGTGTTTAATCGTTTTTGATAATCCATGAATAAGTTAGCAAAATCGGCCTAAAAATGCTTGTATGAAATCTTGGTTTAAAGTCATGAAAAATAGGTTTTTATGTTGACAGAATGTCCAAAAGTTTAAGTGGAAATGATTGTTTAAATTACCACAAGTAAATTTGAACTTTTCCATTATGACTCAATACTTTATATATAAACATATTGAAATATTTATGGTTATATTAATCTTTCTTCATTTCCAGAGAATGCGGAAAATAATCGCGGCTATTATTACGCTTTGGCTGGCGTCACTCTATTGAGCTATATTGCCTCGCTTACGGGCATAACACTGCTCTATATCTACTTTACGACAGTGAGTCGCATTTATCGGCAAAAAAAATCCCAATAATAATTATCTTCTTTCTCACAGTCCACTGGCTGCGGCATCAACAAGTTCTTCATCTCGATTAATCTTATACTCTGTCTGGTTGTCAGCGTTTTGTCGGTGCTGCCAGCGGTGCAGGAGCGTTTGCCACACTCGGGATTGCTGCAGAGCTCGCTAGTAACCTTGTACACCATCTACTTGACCTGGTCCGCTGTGGCCAACAATCCGGGTTGGTTTTTTCAATCGGCTTCAATAACAATATTCGTTATATATCCGGTTTTTTTTTTTGGCACACAGAAAAGGCCTGCAATCCCGGCATGTTTGGACTCATGGATGACTTGGCGAATACAACAACCACCGTTGCACCGCCCACACACAACTCAAAGGTCACCTTTGATACGACCAACATTATTGGGCTCGTCGTTTGGCTGCTCTGCATCCTGTACAATTGCTTCAGCTCCGCCGTGGAGGTATCCAAGATCAACAATGACAACAGCGAGAAACGTGGTACGTGCTAAACAGCTGCTCATCAGTATATCCTTGCAGATGGTGTTACATATAATGTATATATATATATATGCTTAATCGCAGTCGAAATAGCCATGTCCGTATTTCTATCTGTTTCTATGCAAAACTAGCCTCTTTTTGCAAAGACTATATTTTTTATAGTTAGCTTAGATCCGTCGGCTCAAATGCCAAAATATACCAGATTGATATACGTTGATCATATAGCTTCGATAGGAACAATCGTCCAAAAAATTAGCATTTGTATAAACAGTTTTGTTTTTTAACATATTCTTATCAAACTTGACACTAGTGTCAATATGCCTACAATATGTATTTACAATATCTTATAAACATCGAAGCGCTATAGCATAAAGCTTCCATAGATACAATCGGTTCAACATTTTTATTAGTTGTACGAAAAATTGTTTAGTTTTTGAACAAGCTTGCAAAATTTATTTAAATAAACTGGTTTAAATAAGACTCATAGAATATCGAAATCAAAAATTGGTTAATTAAGAACTGTTTTGTTTTACAAGGTTTCTCAATCAAATTTAGATATAATTAGCTGTTTTCTGTTAATAAGATACGAGCAAAAAGCCATTAAACTTTATTTACTATAATTATCTATAGTAGGTAGCTAATATATAATTTAAAACAACTTCCCTAACTCTGCAAGGGTATTTTCAAATGCGGCTTGCCGTGCTTAATTGTTATTGTCCTGTCACGCACATTGCACAGTTTCACACAGTTCCTCCGTTTCATTCAATTTCCACTATTGCTGTCTCACTTTTCATTTGTGCTGTACAAACATGTTGGCTAACAAGTTACTAACACTTTCTTCTATTCTGTTTAATTTATATTATTGAACATACACGTGTATTCTTTTTTAATGCATATACTTCCACTAACCAACGTTGATTTTGGTTGGGTAACGAAACTGTGTACAATATGCCCGACACCCATAACTAATATAGTTTTAACAGAAGCTCTATCAGACACAGAGACGGGCGCCGACGGCGAGAAAAAGATCACCGACAATGAAGTCGAGGGCGTCACCTACAACTGGACGGCTTTCCACACTGTGCTCGTCTGCGGTGAGTTTAAAAAACTTCTCCTTTTTTTTTTTTTTAGATTACACCTAAATTATTGTTCTCTTTTTATGCGAAAAATTCAAACAAATTAATTAAAATATTGAAACGTTCGCGTAAAATGAGAAATTTAGTAATTTTAATATTGCAACAATATAGTTTATATTATATTGATATATTTCTGTTCGTAGCTTCCCTTTACGTGATGATGACGCTGACCAATTGGTACAAGCCCAACTCGGACATTCAGCTCTTTAATGGAAATGAGGCTTCGATGTGGGTTAAAATCATATCCAGCTGGCTGGGCGTTTCCATATACGGCTGGAGCCTGGTGGCGCCCATAGTTCTATCGAATCGTGACTTTAGCTAAGCAGCTAGTTTTTAAAGAATATCTCCATAAATCTATATATATATATAAACGGATAAATTATAAAAGTAGGCGTGGTCTATGCATGCAGCCTGGAAATGCCAAAAATGCAATGGAGCGGTGCTTAAGTTAATCTTCGCCATGGATTTAACGCTATATTTACTCATTAAACTTATACTTCAAATACAAACAAAACGATAATTAACTATATATATATATATACATTCAAATCAAATCTTCAAATCTTATCACTAAATAAAATTTAGTCAGAGTTAATTTTGTTGCTGTTGTTGCTGGGACTGTTTTTCAGTGCTTTCCCGCAGACGCTGCAGGACCGCCGCCTTTCCCAGTATTTCCATCATTTCTGCCACGCCGGGTCCTTCCTGCAGGCCACTTAAAGTGCCGCGCAGCGTTTTCATCAAGCCGGGAAACTTAATTGCCTCAGCGTGGGCGTAACTTTTCAGAGTTGCATTCAGCTGATCCTTGTGGAAGTCTGTCAAGGCGTCCAATTGCCGTAGTAGCTGTTGCAGCTGCTCCGGCGTCAAATCCTTCAGTACGAAATTGCTGGGCTTGACCCAGAGAAAACTCAGCTTGCCGCTGGTTAAATCCTGCAGCAAAGTCAGGCGCTGCGCTGCCCACTGAAGCACATCCAAAATGTGTCCCTCGGCCAGGTCCAGATTGGCGCTGTGAATGCGGCGTCTATAGACGAAGCTCGTTTGGGGTTTTCAATTTAGGGACTCACTGCGTCGGATACGCCTGCCGCACCAGCTGCTGCACATGCTCCACCAGCTTCTGGCGGCTCTGATGGTCCGCCAGGCGCGCCTTAATCTCCAGCCGATTGTAGTCATCCAACAGCTCCGCATTCAGGCGACTCGGATGCGCATTGACGCGCTCCAAGCGAAACTGCTGCGCCAGCTCGGACAGAGAGTAAAGCTGCGGCTTGGCATTGACTCTGTGCTCAAAGCCGCCGCCGGCAGAGACGATATAGTTGAGCAGCGCGGTGGAAAAGTAGCCGCGCTCCCGGAACTGTTGTATGCCAATGTCGCCCTGACGTTTGCTCAGCTTGCTGCCGTCGGCGTTCACAAGAAGCGGCAGGTGACCAAATTGCGGCGGCTGCCAGCCAAAAGCTCTGCGAAAACAAGTGAGATGGCAGATGAGAAATAGCAGTCGAATTCGCTCATAGGTATTATGTTATTTTAGGAAAATTTTAGAAAACTGCCTCTAAAATTTTGTGATTCTAATTAAATATATAGATTTAGCGTTTTGCCACGGCCCCAGTGAAAGTGTCTAAAAAGTAATTCGTCAGCTTTAGAACTGAGATTATCTCGATCTTAACACTTAAACATACGTTGATCAACCCGATTCTAATACCAAGTTTCAAGTTTCTAGCTTCAACAGGCTGACAACAAGACGGACATTTAGCAGACCCAATATGCATTTTTCCCATCACTTATTTTATAAAGCTACCCACTTGTAGAGCAGCAGATGTTTGGTTGTGGATATTTGCCACTCGACGCCGCGCAGCACGTGCGTGATGCCCATTAGGTGGTCGTCCACCACGTTGGCCAAATGATAGGTGGGAAACTGATCGGTTTTCATGATCACCGGATCGCCTTCGGTGGCGCTGACATTGTGCTGCACGCTGCCATAAATGAGATCCGGTAGCGGCTCCAGGTGCTCCGTCAGCTTGAAGCGTATGCAGTGCGGCGTGCCCTTGTCCAGCAGCTGGGCCAGCTGCTCCTGGGTCAGGTGGCGGCATTTGTTGTCGTAGCGCGGAACTTGGCGGGTGCGCAGCGCCTCCTTGCGCAGCAGCTCCAGACGACGCTCCGTGCAGAAGCAGCGATAGGCGTTGCCACTCTCAAGGAGTTTTTCAACAGCTTCACTGTTGGAACAAGATTTTAACTCGGCAACATATATAGATATATATATTTACATGGTAAGGAAACCAGCTCACCTGTACAATTGTGTGCGCTGGCTCTGTATGTAGGGTCCCTGGGCGCCGCCAAAGCCGGGACCCTCGTCGATTTCAATGCCTGCCCAGAGCAGATCCTCGATGAGCCGCTCAGTGGCGCCCGGCACCAGCCTCGTTTGATCCGTGTCCTCGATACGTAGCAGGAATTTGCCGCCCGAATGCCGCGCGAACAGAAAATTGTAAAGAGCCGTGCGCAGGCCGCCCAGATGCAGGTAGCCAGTGGGACTGGGCGCGAAACGCACACGCACCTCGCTGTGGCAGCCTCGGTGTGTGGCACGGAGGTACTGCCTCAGGATTTTGGCGCGTTGCACATTCAACATTATAAGCTAGAAAGAATCGAGTAGAAAGTGCAGCAAAAGCTTGTTTATATTTGCCGGCGTAACAGCTGATAGCGTTACCAGATGTCTATAGCTATAATACATGTCAGCGCTGCCGGATATCTTTAAATTATTGCAATTGCAGTTTTAAGCGGTAGAGCGCTTTTGCAGCACGCAGGCAATACATAAGCATTAACAAGTTAAGCGAAAAGTATCGAGTAATTAGAGCAACAACATATTGTTTACATATATAGCTTTGAGTTGTGCCACAGCTGACAGCGCTGCCAGATCTCGCTCAGCCACCACGCATGCAGTTCACTTTTTGTTCTTCCTCTTCGGCAACTATTTCGCAAGGCGTGCAGCGAAAAGCGAATAAGCTAAATAAATAAAAATGGTTGGAACAACTTTAACCGTCGACGAAAAGAAACAGCTCATCCAGCGCAATCTGCAGGAGACGCTGGGCGAAGATAAGCTGACCAAAATACTGCAAGAGCGCGATCTAAAAATCTACTGGGGCACAGCCACAACGGGCAAGCCTCATGTCGCCTACTTTGTGCCCATGTCGAAGATCGCCGACTTTCTAAAGGCCGGCTGCGAGGTTACCATTCTGTTTGCCGATCTGCACGCCTATCTGGACAACATGAAGGCGCCATGGTCGCTGCTCGCGCTCCGCACCAAATACTATGAGCAGGTGATCAAAGCGATGCTCACCTCGATTGGTGTTCCCCTGGACAAGCTGAAGTTCGTGCAGGGCAGCGACTATCAGCTGTCCAAGGAGTATACGCTGGACGTGTACAGGCTCAGCTCGCTGGTGACCATACACGATGCAAAAAAAGCCGGCGCCGAGGTTGTCAAACAGGTGGAATTTCCGCTGCTCTCCTGTTTGTTGTATCCGGGTCTGCAGGGCTTGGATGAGGAGTATCTGAAGGTGGACGCACAGTTCGGTGGCGTTGATCAGCGCAAGATTTTCACATTCTCCGAGAAGTATTTGCCGCAACTGGGCTATGAGAAGCGCATTCACTTGATGAATCCCATGGGTGAGTCAGCGGTTGAATTATAATATTTCACAGATCCATAATTAATTCGGTTTGCAGTGCCCGGCTTGGCTGGCGGCAAGATGTCTTCCTCGGAGGAGGACTCCAAAATCGATCTGCTCGACTCGCCCGCCAATGTCAAGAAGAAGCTAAAGAAGGCCTTCTGCGAGCCGGGCAACATTGCGGACAATGGTCTGCTCTCCTTTGTCAAGCATGTGCTCTTCTCGCTCTTCAAGGAAGGCGAGGGCTTTGAGATCAATCGTCCCGCTGACAACGGTGGCGATATTACCTTCCTTCAATACGCAGAACTGGAGCAGTACTATGCGGACAACAAGCTGCATCCTGGCGATTTGAAGGCCTCGGTGGAGAAGTACATAAACCGCCTGCTGGATCCCATACGCAAGGCTTTCGAGAGCCCCGAGTTGCAGTTAGTAGCTCAGAGTAAACTTTTTAAGATTTCTTTTAAAAATATTTTTTTTATTTCATTATTAGAAAACTAACTGCCGCCGCCTATCCACCGCCTGCCAAGGTGAAGGGAAATGCTGCATCTGCTGCCGGCGCCGCCGACGAGGATGCGCCACATCGTCTGGACATACGCGTGGGCAAAATCGTTGAGGTTGCACGTCATCCCGATGCGGATACACTTTATGTTCTAAAGATTGACCTGGCGGAGGCGCAACCACGCACAATTATCAGTGGGTTGGTCAAATTTGTTACCGTTGAGGAGTTGGATCAGCGCCTGGTGGCGGTCCTCTGCAATCTGAAGCCATCCAAAATGCGCGGCATCTTGTCCGAGGGCATGGTTCTGTGCACTTCCAAGTGAGTGCGCCCTAATAATCTATAAACTGATCATCTTAAAGTGCTCATTTATGATTTCCCACAGTGCTGATCACACCGTCGTGGAGCCCATTGTGGTGCCGGCAACAGCCTCTGCAGGCGGTCGCCTAGCCTTCGAGGGCTACAGCGGCACGCCCGACGAACAGTTGAATCCCAAGAAGAAGGTGTGGGAGAAACTGTCTGTTGATTTGAAAACCAATGCCGCGGGCGTTGCCGTTTGGAGGGACAATTTGCTGCTAACACCGGAGGGAGAGCAGTTGACCAGCAAATTGGCCAATTGCGCCATCAAGTAAACCAACATCCAGCATACCTGAGTCAAGTAATACTTATAGAAACCTAGCAAAGCTGACACACAGACAAACAATACACAAAACACTATCAAAATGCATTTTTTAACCTGCTTTAAATGAGTTTTCATTAAATATAATGCTTTTTAAAAAAATGTTTTCTATTTTCAATTGGTTGTTGAGTACTTTTTTTGGCGCCAACCGATGCCAATTGGCGCACAGCTGATTGAGCTTTTACTGCACTGTCAATGTACTCGTTGTGCTTATCGGTGTTATCGATAGAAAAGCCGATTATTGGCATATTTCAGTTTTAAACAGTTCGGCAACAGGTAAAAGAAATTTAACAAAAATGCCCGTGGTGGACACAGAGCAACTGGTGCTGCTCCAAAAACAACAGCGACAGGTGCGAAATATATGTATATTGGCGCACGTGGATCACGGAAAGACAACGCTTGCGGACTCCCTCGTGGCGAGCAATGGCATCATTTCACAACGCATGGCCGGTTTGTTGTTGTTGCTGTGTTTTGGATTTCAATTTGATGCGAAATGTGTTTTCTTTGAGCAGGCAAACTGCGCTACATGGACAGCCGCCAGGATGAGCAGGAACGCGGCATCACCATGAAGAGCAGCAGTATTTCGCTGTATTACCAGGACGACAGCAATGCGGATTATCTGATCAATCTCATTGATTCACCTGGCCATGTGGATTTCTCCAGTGAGGTATCCACGGCGGTACGTCTGTGCGATGGCGCCATTGTCGTTGTCGATGTGGTCGAGGGCGTAGGTCCACAGACACGCGCCTGCCTTAAGCAAATCTACGAGGAGCAGCTGAAACCAGTGCTGCTGCTCAACAAATTGGATCGTCTGATGCTGGAGAAGCAGATGACACCGCTGGATGCCTATTTTCATCTGAGCCAAGTGCTCGAGCAGGTGAACGCTGTGCTGGGCAGCATATTCGCCTCCGATGTGCTGGCCAAGGAGGACTTGAGCGACAAGAACAACTACGAATCAGCGCTGGAGAATGTCGATGACTCCGACTTGTATTTCTCACCGGTCGCGGGCAATGTTGTCTTCTGCTCCGCATACGATGGCTGGGCATTTTCCGTCAGAGATTTTGCGGCCACCTATGCGGAGCGGCTGGAAATGCCGCGCGCCGAGCTGGAAAAAGTGCTCTGGGGCGATTTCTACTACAACAGCAAGAAGAAGTGCGCGGTGGCTGGGGCACAGGAGAAGGCCAAAAAGCCCATGTTCGTGCAGTTTGTGCTGGAGAACATCTGGAGCCTGTACGACATCATCGCCGTGCGCAAGGACAAGGACAAACTGCCACTGATAGCCGAGAAACTGGGCCTCAAGCTGGCCGCACGGGATTTGCGTCTAACCGATCCCAAGCTGCAGATAAAAACGGTGCTGGGCCAGTGGCTGCCCATCGATCGCAGTGTGCTCCAGATGGTTGTCCGTCACGTGCCGGCGCCGCACTGCATCAGCGAGGAGCGCGCCCAGCGTCTGCTCTATCCGGCCAATGTGGAGCTGAATTCACTGCCGGCACAAACGCTGGCGCTGAAGGAGAGCTTCCGCAGCTGCAATGCGCAGAGCGAGAATGTGATTGCATTTGTGTCCAAGATGACGCCCGTCCATGTCAGCCAACTGCCACAGAATCGGCCCAAGCGCCTGACGGACCAGCAGCTGCAGCAGCGCCGAGATGAAGTGCGCCGTCGCATTGAGGAGCGCAAGCAGCAGCAGAGCGCAGAGTCAACGCTGGATCAGCTCACGGCGGGTGTCGAGCAGCTGTCCACCAAGACGGATCAGGAGCAATCGGAACCAGAAACGGTACCGGAGCCGGAACGCAACGAATTCGAGTTCATTGCCTTTGCGCGCGTCTTTAGCGGCACACTGCGACGCGGCATGCAACTGTACAATCTGACGCCCAAGCACGATCCACGCCAGCCGGCACATCGGGTGCCGGAGCAGGCGCCGTATGCCACGTCGGTGACCGTCGGGGAGCTGTACATGTTTATGGGCGGCGAGCTGCAGCTGCTGGAGGAGGTGCCCGCTGGCAATATTGTGGGCATTGGCGGTTTAGAGGCGCACATTGTGAAGACAGCGACGCTGAGCAGCACCCTGGACTGCACTTCGTTCAGTGAGCTGAGCATCATGGCCACGCCCATACTGCGAGTAGCCATTGAGCCAGTGCATCCGCAGGATATGCCCAAGCTGGTCAAAGGACTAAAGCTGCTCAATCAGGCGGATGCCTGCGTGCAGGTTTCTGTCGCGCCCACGGGCGAGCATGTGATAACTACCCTGGGTGAGGTGCATGTGGAGAAGTGTGTCCACGATCTGGAGCAGAGCTATGCCAAGATCAAGGTGAACGTATCCAAGCCGATTGTCTCGTTCCGGGAGACCATTGTGCCGGATGCCACCGTCGATATGGTCAACGAGACGATTGTGAAAACGGCCGACGACAAGGATGTGACCAGGAAGATTGCCACACAGCAGACGCTCAACAAGCTGGGCACACTGCGCGTCATCGCCTTGCCCTTGCCCGCCGCGGCTGTGCAGCTGCTGGAGCAGCATGCGAATGTCTTCAAGGTGAGTTGAATCAAGATTGGATTGCCATTTATAAAATCCCTTTCCCCTCTCTGCCTTTAGGAGCTCGCTGCCACGCCGCGCAATACGCTGCTCTCGGAGAAGTTCTCCTCGCTGCTGGCCTCCATCCGGAGTCAACTAATTGCCGCGCTGGCGGATTTACAGCTCCATGGATTGAGTGAACTGACGCCCGGCGAGCTGGTGCAGCGTATTTGGGCGCTGGGTCCGCGCAACTGTGGCACAAATATTCTCCTCAATCTGAGCGACTACGAGCAGCCGGACTTTTGGTCTACGCAGACCAAGACATCCGATTCGGATGTGCGCGCTGCCACCGATGCACGCAGGGATTTCAATAGCTCCCTGGTCAACGGATTTCAGTTGACGTCGGGCGCGGGGCCGCTCTGCGAGGAGCCCATGCAGGGCGTTTGCTTTGCCGTGCTCGAGTGGACGGTGCTGTCCGAGGGCGAGGATTTAAATGCGCGCGGCTTTGGACCATTCTCAGGTTAGGCTGCGAAGCATTTTATATAATTTTTATAGTTTTTATACTCGTTCAAGAAGTGAAGAGTTTCATGGCTACGCCGTAGATAAAGAGAGAGAATGAGTGTGTAAAAGAGAAAGATAATGAATGAATGAATAAGAGAGAGAAATGCAGAGAATATAAGAGAGAGCGAGATAGAAAGAGTCAGATAATGAATGGGTAAGGCAGCGGAAAAGGGAGAGAAAGAGTTAAGCAAAAGAAATAGATTGAAAACGAGAAAGAGCGAGTGAGTGAGAGCCATTTACCTATAAAAATAACTAAATTGCATTGCTAACAGCTTTTAAAATTCAAAAGGACGCAAAAGTGACATTTAATATTATATATCTGTATGTATGTTATGTGACCGATATAGGAACTATCAGACCAAAGTATGTTTTTGCCCGTTTTAAGCTGTTATTGTACTTAACACGAGTATTGTGCAGTCACTTACAATTATTTTATTTCCTAATAGTATGTTTTTGCCACCCTAACAGGGCAGGTGTTAACGGCCGCCAAGGAGGTTTGCCGTCAGGCCTTTCAGAATCAACCGCAGCGTCTGGTCACCCCCATGTACAGCTGTAATATTGTGGTCAATGCTGAAATGTTGGGTGAGTGATTAACTTAATATATATAAACTTATTTTGTACAGAAATTTACAGTGGTGATCTACCAATTTAATATATTGGACTCTTCACATTGTAAAATAACTGTACTCCTCTTGAAAAAAAAGGAAAAACAGAAGAGTATATGGGTATGATGAGTATATGAGTAGAACGTGCCTGAAAAAAGCTCCTTCAGGTACCTATATGCCTCCATATACAATTCTTTTCCTTGCAGGGCGAAATGCTTATCCCCAAACAGGTCGCCTATCCGACTGATTATAATATATACTCTATTTATTTCTACTTTCTACCAACATCAACATTTTTACTAATAGTTTGGTAGACTATTTAGTTAAGGAACGTGTCGGGTGTCAGTAAATATAAAGATCTTAAAAGATCTTAGTAGAAAAACACAACTGGTTGCAAAATCTCTCAAAAATTATGTGCAAATTCAGGGAACCACGAGTTTACGAAACAGTGGAACACCTAATTTGCAGCTGCCCAGCAATTGCTCTACACAGACCCAAAAGCTTCTCAACCCCTAACCTTACTTTTTAGCTAATCATAAAAACCTGGCGATCTTAATTGAATCGTAACCTATTGTTCTTAAGGAAGTGTGTCATAGGAAAACTATACCATATAGTTGAGCAGAGCTTTCTACTGTATGTTTAAAACTTGTAACAGTTTAGAAAATTTACATTTCAGACATAGTTAGTATTGGAATGCTTTTTAACATTTTTATGTTCTGATATGCAGCTATAAAGCATTGTTACTAACAGAGAACTGCAGATTTATAAAGTTTTTAGGCAGTTTCTCCTTGCTGTTGTCTATGTTAAGCAGCTGCAAATATTTTAAGATTATAGGGCAAGCTGTTACTAACATTTTCAAATTCTGTTGAACAACATCAAGTAGTTTTTGCTTTCTTTGCTACCATTTCCACCATCAAATTGAATGCCCATGATTGTTATAATTGCAATGCATTTATTTATTATTTATTTAACTAAAATGTATAAATAATTTATTACATTTCGTATTCGCAGTATAGTAAAATGTTTTACTTTATTTTCTTAGCAAAGATTGCGAATGGTTTTCACATTACAAATTTCTTGTCTGTTTTGTTGTTGTTTAATTTAACTACTAGTAAATGCAGCTTAGGTCTAACATAAATAGGCAACTAAATGTATTTATCTCTTGTTTATAATTTAAATAATTTGCTTCACTGTTAATTAAATATGTTAAATGTTAAAAAAAAAAAAAAAATTTTAGGCCATCTTTTGGGTTTTTCAATATGCAAAACAAATTAATTAAACAATTAGTGTGTGCGTGTCCGTCCGTGTGCGTAATTGTTTAATTAATTCGTAATTGTTTTTCAATAAAGGACGTGGCTTGCGGGGGGAAGGGGTGGCGTCGACCAACTGAAGATCGATAAAAAAAAATGCCATTTCAAATGCTTATGTTTAAATTCTTAGCGTCTAACTTTAAGTACGTTACGTTACGTTGCGTTACGTCACGTAAAATCGCCTCTCTCTCACACTCTCTCTCTCTCGCACGTAGTCATTGAACCCGTTCGCCGGGAAATCAGTAGATCGCGATCCTTTAGCTTCAGTCACAGTGGGTTTTGCAGAGTATCCAAAAATTCGTTCGCTCCAAAATGTTTGTGCTAGAAAAATTGTAACTACTAAATTGAGTTTTGGATCGTCTAGTCCCAGATGATGCTCTGTTGGAACTCGAGCACGCGATCCCACGGAAATTCGGGCTCATAGTCGTCCGTATCCAGCGAACGCTTAGCCCTGCCCAACTCCGGCAGCGTTGTCGATTCGCTCTGCTCCGCGTTGATGTCCGCCTGCAGCGTGGTGCGCGCCTCCGCTTCGTCGCTGGCCTGGGTGCTGCTGGTGGGCGCCTGTTCGCGCTCCTCGGCGGCTGCCTCAATTGGTGGCGCCTCGCCGCGTCGCTCGTTGTTGCGTCCGTAGTTGCTGCCCGGAAAACCATTCAGCGCAAACTGATCCGGTCGGAAGTTCGGCGAGCTGTGCGTGTGCGTGCTCTCGGGTCGGTTCAGATACTGATAGGAGCTGCCGCCGCCGTTCTGGAACGACTGATCCTGTGGCTGATAGTTGGCGCTTATTGCCGAGCTGCCCACCTGGCTGCCCGATGCGCCGCCGTAGATGGGCCTGCCATAGCTGTCCTTTTGGACGCCACTGTTGCTGCCACCCACGCCCGGGCGGTAGAACGGCTTCTGGAGCTGATACCGCTTGGGCGGCTGTGCGCTGGGCTTGCGCACCGAGTAGCCCGGCTTGACGCACATCATGCCGAACACACGGATACCGGGCACACTCGCATAAGTGGGCTGATCATGGGCCATGGGTCCCTCTGTGGAGTAGAAAATCGTTTGTTACAAAAACACTTTGCTAAAACTTGAAAGACTTTCAAATCTCCTACATAGATGGCAATAGTTTGGCAAAAACTGAACTGAGTTTTGTAGGGTATATTCCTATGATTGTGACTTGACCTCTTTTAACGATATGGCAAATTCATAAGAACTCTTTCTACTCTTCCATAGCTTAGCCAAATCTAAACCGATCTGCAAAAACGGTTTCACTTTTGGTAATAATTTGATATTTAAATTTTTTGTATGAAAATTTATACCAAGAATATTTCACTAATCCAAATTTATAACTCTTCTTAGACTTTAAACATTATAACTTGGCTCAAAACTAAACTGATTCTATATTTATAGCTATGACTTATGGTTATGATTTTTTTCTTTGATATTTTGGTAAAAAATTTCTGTCAAAAATTTTATAAAATTACCCAAGTTGCAGCTTCACCATAACTTAATCGAAACTGATCCAATTTTCGCAAGGTTTACATTTTTGGTTTTGATTTGATATTTAAATTGACTCTGTATTTAAAATGAAAAATACAATTTTTGAAAATTTTGTCAAATTTGATGCCAAGATTTTTACGCAAATCTCTATTTAAAACTTGATCATTTCTAACCTGCCCAAAACTCAATTGATTTTCCTTAATTGATTGACATTAGAAATACAAATAAATTTGTTTTGAAAAATGGTTCCACGAATAGAATGCTGTGTGTATCTTTAGCTCCCACAACTCTGCCTAAACTCAACTCGAACTTGCTTGGCTTAAATGCTAGATTGTTCCCCAACCGGGTTGGATTGGCTTCTGTTTGCACTTACCCATCTTGAAGTGATCGGGGCAGCGGCAAATGACGAGATAGTGAGATTTGCCGGTGCGTGTGTTTTGCAGCGCCAGCAGGGACCAATCCTTGGGTGAGCGGCATTCGCGCATTTCCGTGGTTGCCTCGCAGGTTTTGGCCAGCGTAATTGCCTGTTGGATTGGATTGGATTGGATGGTAGTTAGTGCAATGAATACCGTTAGCCTGTCTAGACACTGTTAATAATAGATCTAAAGCTATGCTCAAAGGATGCATGTGGCTGGGCTGGCCGCAATTAGACATTCACTTGCCAATTGGCCACAGGGTGGCCAAAGAAAGTAGCTAAACGGAGTGAATTGTTCGTGGGCCAAATTGAAAGTTAACATGCAACACTGGCGTCCAGGCGGCAGCTTGTATCTGTGTGTTGCATCGCATCGCAGCCACCGTTGCACTGGCGAGAGTCTGTCACTTGGAGCGGTCTCAGGCCCTGGGCGGCGACAAGGGTGGACTGGGGAGCGGTGGGGTTGCGGGGGATTGCTTGTGCCACATTAGCTAAGCTTGCCCAAAATTGCCACGCCAATTGAAGTTGTTTGAACCTCTTTCAATTGCCCGACATGATTGTCCTTTTAACAGATATTTCGTGTTGCACTTGGGCTACTGTTGTTGTTCTTGCTGCTGTTGTTGTTGTTGTTGTTGTTGTTGCTGCTGTTGTCAATAATTTGATTGACTTGCGGCAAGTTTTTGCATGCGGCTGGGCTGGCATTTCCTTTCGCCCGCCGCATCGGCTGCCAATTGGCTGACATTCAGGTTAATGCGGCCTGCCAGTTACTCGTTGTCGGTTGCTGTGCCAGTTTTTCTAGCCCGGCTTCTCGCTGCTCGTTAAACGCATTTTCATAATTTGCGCCCGGCGCTCTGGTACAGTTCCGGCAACAGATTGCTGCCAGTTTGTGGCATTTAACGGTACTCGGCTGCACAATTAGCCAGACGCAGCCCACGCCGGCCGCATGCCACCTGTCGCCGCTGCCGCAAATTAAACTATTAAACATTGTTTTATTATTGCACTATATGAAACATAATTATTTATGACTTGTTTTTTTTTCTTCTTTTTTTTATTGCTGTGTGCCAGGCCAGCGGCATTCATAACTAAATTATACATAAATTGACTACATGCTGCATGCCACACACGCTGCAGCGGGTGGGTGGCTGGTTGGTTGGTTGGTTGTTGGGGCAACAATCTGCTTAACGAATAATAAACAAGGGCAATCGCAGATCTTTTTCCGTGGAAATCTAACTGCATCAGTCTATAAAGCAGTTCCAGCTGATCGCCGGTCGCAGTCGTGCCCAGCCACATGATCTATCATTGATAGCAATTACTTATACTACATGCACATACACTGAGCGAAAATAAAGCGTATTTGTGTTAAATAAGCCATAAAACATATCTAATAATTTAATTTAAACTTCGATTTTCTGCTGCTAAAATATTGATAATTTTTTAAAATTATCATTAATAATCATTATAATTAGATCAAGCTAAGTATCTAAAATCTCTCTCCTGTATATTATTTGCTTTAGGTTTGAGTTTGGGACTTGTTTACCTATTTTATTGTTTATGATCTAACTTATAATTTTTGATTGAGTTTTCTTTTATTAGTTTATAGAATTTACGAATTGGAAAAACTGTCGTATTAAGAATTTTTTATGTTTTTTTTGTTTTTTGTCTGCTTGTTGAACTTGAATCTGCTGCTTCTACTAAGGAATCTATTCTAAATGGGGCATTTATTTTTGTTTTCTAATTTTGTTTTCTAATTTTGTATATTTAAATATACTTTATACTTTGACAGCTTTTTTTTAACAACCTAACCTTATGTCTAAATTTAATTTCAAATTCATTTCAAATTCGTTACGCTGTCAGTGGTTTCGCTCAGTGTAGCTGCACGCCCCCTACTGTTTGTACTGTTTGTTGGCAGACTTCGACTCACCTTCTTCTTATTATCACCGACCAATTTGGTGGTGTGCTGATCATCTTCGTTGAGGCTGGCCGAGCAGGGATCACGATATCTGCAAACAAAAAGCAAGAAAAGAGGAAGACAGATTGGGTTTAGTGTTTAGCAGCTGTCTGTCTGCCTGCCCAGCGGAATTGCGGACTCAGTTGGACGACGCACAGTTGGACGCAACCTGACAACCAACTGAGTTTAGGCCGGATTGGATTGGTTTGCATTGGATTGGGCTGGGTTGGGTTGGGCTCTTACCTTGATGGACAGGCGCAGAGCGGCTGGGTGTAGTTGAGGCGCACGTAGACCGCATTGCAGACCTGCTGAATGGCGCATTCGGGCAGCAGATAGATGTGTTGATTGTGCGGATAATAATGATATTTGGTGGGTTTCGCTGTCGCCGTCTTCTGCAAATAGAGTTAGAAAATGAAATGAAATGAAATGCGTTGCAGTCGCAGTTGCATATAATTTTTGTGGCCGTCTGATTGATGCGGCCCCAAAGGGTAACTAATTAAACCTCCAGATGCAATGCGATTTGATAAACTCTTAAGCGTGGGCTTAACCAGTCTCCGACTGTGCTTGTCAGCCGTAAATATTTGCCAGCTTTGAAGCTTGTTTGTCTCCTTGTTTGCCAGCTTGTTGGCTGGCCATGAGCCAAAACCACATGCACATATTTGCTCTTGGCAAGTGCGAAATTGACGTTGAGTTAACAAACAGCTTTTTAATAACAGCGGACAGGGTTCATGCGAAAATTGAAAACGGTTAAATGTAATAAAGCCAAACGAGAGATTCTGTGTACGCTCTCCACACTGGGGCTTCGACTGTGCCGCATTCAAAATAGCTGCACCACAGCAGCGGGTTAATGGCAAACGAGACCCTCACATAATGCCACAAATTGCTTGAATGCACTCCAACAGAGCAACAGCGGAAGCAGCAGTGGGGAAGAACAAAAAAAAAAATAAATAAAAAAAAAATGAAAAGTTATTAAGAAATTGATGCAGTAGTCAGCTGCCAAAGGGGGGACTTAGAGGCAGGAGGGAGCTGCCCAGCCCTTGGTAACTGCCAAACGCACTCTTCGCAGTGGCCATTTACTTGGCAATTTGTGCAAAGAACTCGAGTTCGAGCTTCAGTTGCGAGTTCGAGCCCCGTCACTTCCTTTCCATAACTGCCAGCCATTTCCCTGTGCTAACTTTTCTATGCAGAAAACTTTCGAAATACGCAGTGTGTGACAGGAAGGGGGCGTGGTGGGGGCCAATTTAGCATTTTCATACACTTTTGTTTAGCCATTAAAATGCTTATTCAACTACTACTTTTACTTATTGTTTTTCTTTCACATATTTGTTTAAACACAATTGCAACTTGTTTTCAAATTGAATAATTACTTTGTTCTAGGTATGCGTGAACATTTGTTAAGGGAATTCCTGGTAATTTCTGCATCGAATTGCTTGAGGGGTTAATTAATTGCTAATGTGTGCGGAGCGAGGCTTCCAAATGATCAATTGGATGTTGAGTAATTATATGTTTCGGTTTGATAAACAGAAGTTTGCTGCGAATCCACTTAATTGTCAAATTATACAGTATCTGACACGGATAGTTAACACTTTGAATAACATAGATTATGCTTTGATTGCTGAAATTTATTGGATTGGATTAACAAATGATATGGTAGCCATAACAAATAGTTAACACTTTGAATAATTGACATTAAGTTTGGACTAGAATAAACACAAATATGTTAATTATGCAAATTACTTTAGAAATACTTTTTTCTAATACTTTATTTAATTGAATTTATCTATTAAATTTATTTATTTGGAAACTTTTTAGAATTTGACACAAACTTATATCTTATATAATTTAAATAATTACACATGTTAATTACAAATGTTGTTGTAACATTTTTAAACATTTACAAACATGAAATATAAAAAAACGAAATGGAAATGCTCACCGAAAAGAAAAGAAATGCTCTTCTTTCATTTTTGAAAGTTTCGGTAAAATTAGGCCTAATCAAATAGTTAAAAGCTGAATTAATCAAGTGAAAAAATGAAATCTTAAGAAAACTGAAAGCGAATTAAGCTGTGAATAACATGTGATTCTTATCGGCATAATTAAAAACCTTTGTTTTGGCTTCGTTAACATATTTAGCATATTATTAATTGTGTGCCTACTTCTCTTATATAAAAACTATTTGTTCGAAAAATCAAACAAGAAAATGTTTCAGTCAGCGCATGACTCATACGCCATGTTGGCTGTCATTGTCATCCTTCGTTTGAGCTGAAAGTCGCAAATGCAAAACTGAAACTCAAACTCAACTCTCACTCAGTTTGTTAGCAATTTTCGTAACTAATTGCGCCTTGTAGCTGTTGTTGCAGCTTGTTGCAGCTAGCCGGCTCCTTGCTACTTAGCACATAATTGAACTTAACTTCTTTAGCTTAGTCGCCTCTTTAGCTTTAACTTTAGCTGCACTTCACCCAGAAAAGAGCGCTTCCCATGCCAATCATTTGCATTTAGACTGAAGCCCCCAAGCAGAGTTGCTTGCCAGCGCAGCCCGCAGCCCGCAGCCCGCTAACCCACCCCCCCTCTTCCCATCACACTGTGATTTACACGGGCTGGCATTATTATTGAGTCTTGGCGACTTGGGCGCTCTTTGCAGCTTGTTGCCCTGTCCGCGCTGCAGTCAGCTGTTTGTCGCATCTGTCCAAAATGTGCAACTGTCGCCTCAGCGCATTGTTGGTCGCTCTGCTCTGCCGCGGCTCGGTCGCAACTCTGGCATGTCTAGTTGTCTAGTTGCCTGCCTGGCTGCCTGGTTGCCTGCCTGTCTCTTTCACTTTGGCTAAGTACATTTTTAAATATTTACCATGTTGTTGGACAAGCAACTGGGCAACTGGGCAGCCGGCAACAGGTGGGGGAACTTATTGCTGCTGCTGCCGCCTAACTAGGTTTTGGTTAAAGAATTTTCCACGAATTGCAAATTAAAGCGTCGCCTCGCGTCCGCTTTGTAGTTTAATTTTTTTCTTCTTTCTGTTTTTCTTTTGGATGCAGCGTTCGACATGGCAGAGGTTAAAGTTTAGTCAATCACCTCCTCTTCCCCCGTTTCCACCCTGGCCAACACACACACACACTCACACATACACTTGAAAATCGTGTTTCCAGCGCTCTTTCCGTTTTATTTTTTTGTTTTTGTTTTTCCTAACGCCGCGTCGAGTGTTGCGCCTCATGAAGTGGCACGACCTTTTGTAGCATTCGTCGTTGATGCATTTCGAGTGCCATGAATTGCGTTTTGATTGAAAAGAAAGTGACATTTCCGCTGATTTCTTTGCTGTTGCTGCTGCTGTTGATTTTCCTTTTATGCACGTGTGCGGCCTCAGGTGGATGGGATGGGGAGGAGGGGAGGGAGAAGTTACTGCAATATTTGGCAGTCAATGGTCAATATTTGTTTTAGTTCTCGCTGTGAAATGCATCGTCTGAAGTGTCAATTAAGCACAAATTGTTTGCTAAAACTCTGACAGCTAATTCTGTCCCGTGTGCAACATGGCGTATGTGTGTTATATGCACTCCGTAAATAACTAAAGGAAAGCTTTTAAATTGCTGCTGATTTTGATTTTGTTGTTCAAACAATTTGATACGGCAAATTAGTACGCTTTTGGCAAAGCCAAGGCTGCATTTTTTGACGGTTTCACTATCGATGCTATTGATCGATAGACTGCGCTTGGGAGTGTGTTTAACGTTACGACACTATTTGCTGTTGATTGATTGATTGTTGTTACAATTGTTGTTACTGTGTCGTAGGCACTCTTTAAACTGTACTCAAACGTATTTTACATTGTTAAATTATCGATAACTTTTTTGCTCTATTTATTATCCCATATTTATTTGTAAAAACTAATCAAATATTGAATACTGAGCCTTTGGTTTATGCTTTGTGGTCTGTTGAAAATACTATCGATCATTTGATAAATTTTTGCTAACTTAAAGTATCCACAATCACTAGTATTTTATTTCATAAAACGAGTGAAAAATTCGTTTTACAATTTAAGCATAACAATCCAACTTTATATTTGGAACAGTGATATTTTTTTAAAAATTTATTAAATTTACTTAATTTATTAAATTTTTATTAACTGGGACTTTTAATAATGTTATCAGCCGTTTATATAAAGTTATTAATAACTCTACAGATTCAGAGTAGGATTATTGATCAATTTGACGAGATAAAGTTTTTGAAATACTTTATATTTAACATATTACATTTACTTTAGCTTTAACTTTATAAACTAAAGAGTTTTTGCATTAACTCAATTGAGGGTCATTAATGCCACAAGTTTTCACTAGTCCTAAACGCATTTTATCCTTGAAAAATTCCTCGCTTTCGCTTTATTTTCTTTTCTCGACGCTTGATTTATGCCAGCAGCACAAATTTACTTTTAATGAGCGACAGCAGCAGCAGCAGCATTAGCAGCAGCCGCAGCAGTAGCAGCAGTATCAGGCACTGTAGCTAATGTTAAACGCGTGTAGCTGACAGCGACGTCAGCTTGTAGTATCTTAGTATCTCAGCGTTTCTGTGGAAAAGCATTTTAGTATCTCACAGATGCAAAGCCAAAATGTGGCGCTGCTTATTCAAATCATGGGTAAGGCAGGAAAAACAAAACCCAAAGCTGAAAGCCAAAAGCTGTTGATTCAATGCAAATTTTATATATGTATATATAGTTGCCACGCCCCTCCTACACCATCTTATTCGACGCCCAGCTCCGCTTCTGTTTAGCTGAAGTGACTTTCAGTGTTGCTGGCGCGCAATTAATAAATAATTTTCATTTCATTTTCATTTGAAATTTGATTTAATTACGTGAAAGTCACCTAAGCCCCCTCTTGTTTATAGTGTAAAAGAACAGAAAATTAGTTGCCATTATGTGTGTATTGTTGTTGTTGTTGTTGCTGTTTATGTTGTTGTTGTTGTTGTGCACCACTTGTGTGTGACTTTTTCTGCTTTTTTATTTGTTATTTAATTTGATGCGTCAAGTGAAAATGAAATTTTGTTGCGCTCTGTGTGTGTCGTGGATGCTTTATTTAATTGTTTCTTGCAGGTTCTTGTCAGTGCTTAAGTTGTTGTTGTTGTTGTTGTTGTCGTTGCTGTTGTTGCTGTTATTTAAAGAGCGTGAAATTTCAAGTAGATTGCCGCCTCACGATGTTGCCGCGGGCTTTTAACTTGTTGTTGAGCTAAAAGCTACCGAAAATCTAAAGATTTGCCTTCTTCTACTGGTTGCTGTTGCTGTTGTTGATGTTGTTGCTGTTGTTGCTGTTTGTTGTTAGGTACACATTTCACTTGAGCATGTTGTGCTGCTGTTTTTGTTGTTATGTAGTTTCCCATGCAAATCCACGCAATACATTTGTTTGTTCGCTTTCAATGCTGCTGTTGCTGTTGGCTCAGCGCTTTTTCCGGTTTGCTGCTCATTGATAGCCATCACCCAGCATCCAGCATCCCAGCGCACTTGATGAGCAGTTAAAAAAAAAAACATGTATCTATATATTTTTTCATATTTTTGAACCTCAGTCAAGCTCTAAAATTGCTATTGGCCGCGGGGCGTAATTAAAAAGGTTCAATAAATTGCAAACCGATGGCGAGTTTGAGCATCCGTTAGATACACAAAGTTCAGAGTTGAGCTTTCAGTTCAAATTCTCGACTGCAGTCAGGTAACTTGATTACCAAATACTCTGCAAAAGTCGTTTATAGCTGCTGAAGGTTAAATAGCTAGATATATATTATTTTATATATAATTTTTCTAACACCAGTTTTTAAGTTGTGGCAGATTTTTTTTGTTTATCTCTTAAATTGATCTTCAATATTTTCCATACAGAATTTGCTAACGCCAGCGTTTGAAATGTTATATCTATAGAGTTTTAGCTGATATGCAGGCAAAAAAGTAATATAAGCCAATTAAATTTATTTATTTATTTGGTGTTTATATAAAAATTGCCTGACCCAGCTTTAAAGTTGTGGCAGAATTTGCCGAAAGCCAAAAAATGGAATCACATTGTATATTTGTTTTATCTTTCATGCTGATCATTGATCTTTAGAATTTGTAATGTTCAGTTTTTAGTTTGTGGAGTAAAAATTTTCAATTTTTAAAATTTCCTCGTTTAGTTTCAGTTTTCTTTTTAGCCCAAACTTTGTTGTTAGACTAGACTGCTGCTCAGCCAATATGCTCCAATTTTGGCGCATTTGGTAATAGTGTATAGAAGACGATCACGACTTAAAAGACATGCGGCGAGCAATGTCCATGTTGCAACTTCCATCTTAAGTTGCAGGCTGAGACGCTGTCTTTGCGCATGCGTAACTGATATCCATCTTGGGCGGCGTTACATTTACTTTATGTACACACAGATATTTATATATATATAATTTATATATACATATATATAGTTTTTTTCTGCACTGCGCATAACTTGTCAAACAACAAACAAAGCCGGATGGGCAAGCGAGGCCATGGCCAGCTCGGTCCTGACCATGTTGCAGCAGCAGCAACAACGGCAGCAGCATCAGCAGTTTTCTATGATATAAGTGTAACGCGTCTCATAAAAAAACTCGCCCAATGTTTGCCTCGTAAGCGTCGGAGATTGCATCAAAGCGCTAAACGCGAGCAGCATTTAGCCTGAGGATTGGAGGCAGCGAGACGCACAGGTGTAAAACGGACAGGGGAAGGTGCCGGGGGGGGGGAATGTTTGTGCAAGCATGGCAGATGCACAGCAACAGCAATTACATTATTTTGCAGGCGGCGTTGGCAACAAAATTGAATAATCCAATTGCTGCACAAGCGACAGCAGCAGCATCAGCAGCAGCAGCAGCAACATTCCATGTTGTGCCAGCGGACAAGCGGACAATCGACTCGTGTTCATAATTGTAGCAGGCCAAAAACGGAAGAAAAAAGAAAAAAATAAATAGAAAAACTGGCAAGCGTTTAATGTGTCAAATGCAAGAGCATCATTTTACTGCAGCCGCTGCTGCTGCTGCAACTTGTCGCTGCATTGGGCCACGTTAATTTGTTCTAATTTGTTTCTAATGCCCCGGCGCAGATGCCTCCCAGAGCTATTTTTGTGACTTGTCATAAGCTCATAATTGTTGCTGTTGCTGCTGCTGTTGCTGTTGCTGCTGTCCGAGTTGCTTTCGTGTTTAATGCGCAGTGCCGTAATATTTTTCTTTATGCTTAGTACTTACTTATTACTTGTTATTGTGCTCGCCGCTGGCCGAGTTTATTGTTCTAGTTTATCTGGCCGACAGTGGCTCCTCAATTAACTGTTGTTTCGGGTGCCCACACTTTGCTTTTGGGTTTGTTGAACTTTTAATGAGTTTACATGGCCGCGCATTAAATATACTTGTCTATATATGATTTTTAACGAGCACTGCATTTGTTGTTTTTTGTTCTTGTTCTTGTTCTTTCCGATGGGTCAGTTTTGGTTTTTTTTTTTAGGGGGACATTCATCTGAGACCCATCTCATCTCATCATCTCATTGCGTTCCATTCCACGGAACGGATGCGCGTCTAATGAGCAGCTTAATTATTTAGCTCTGAATGAGCATAAAACCGATTGCAATCAATGTTTAATGCTTGTTTGGATTAAGACATTCATTTGTTGAATTTATGGAGGGAAATTTATTATCTTTCTACTTCATAATAAACCAATTTTTTATAGCATTAGCTGCGAAAATGATCGATTGGGCTAATGCAATGCCAATGAAAGTATGTAAATATAATCGTTGATGGTTTTAAGTTAAATATTTCCTCAATTTTTCTCTATGATGGTTGAAAATAATCGATAATATGATCGATATACAGCCTGGCTAAGCTTCATTTTGAGTTGTCTTGAATATGATCCTTGTTATCGATAAAATTATTGATAGAAGTGTGATATTACTGATCGTATAATCTTTTGCACTCAAGTTTACCTATCGGTAGTTGATGTTATCGATAGTATCAAAATCTTAATAATTGAAATATCAATTAAGAGTTATTACTTAGATATATTTATATCAAATACATCGATTGTTAAGCATATTCAATTATTAAAATGCAGATGACAAAATTATTGACATTTTTTAAAGCTTGTAAATTTTTTAGCTACTATTGATAGCTGATATATAAAACTATGATGTCACCAATCGATATTTATGACTCTTAAGTGATGTTACTTTGGGAGTTTATATATACTAATCGCAGTCTATCTAAGTATTCTGATCACTTATCAACTGGAATTCCTTTTTTTTGTTGAAAACAAACTCACTTTTCTTTAGGCCCATTTTGCAATCAAGCATCGCGTTATTTGCTTTTGTCGAACAAATTCACTTAAGTGCGGGAAAACGTGTCTTTGGCCACTTGATGGTCCTTTACCCCAAACAAAAGGCGGCCCCTAACCGCAAATGGTCAAAATGTTTACATTTTGCTTTCAACGCTAATACGCACATCAAACTTAACGTTTTTTTTTGTTCGAGACCCCCTGCTTCCCGCTTTACGCATTTGCTATATCATTTCTAAAAAGTTTTTTTTCGTTTTATTTTTTTTTTTGGTTGAGTATCTACTCACGTACAGCTTGTGTTCGGTGGAGGGGGCGTGTCTTACCTGAAAAGATGGAAAGAAAGCGAAATTAGTTGGCAGAAGTTTTAAAAAAAATAATTGTAATAATAATAGCAACAAATTCCAACAAAATGGGTAAAATACATCTGCAATGCGGCTGCCAATTCGCATTTAAATAAGCCATCAACTTTCTACATGTTGGACCATAACGGGGCAATTCCATCTACCATTACTTTTGATCTGTTGGAGAAGCCGCCGTAAATTTCAATTATGCTTAACTGCAACAACAATAATGTTGCCTGCCTTTAATTTGTTGCGCCTAATTATTGCATTTGTTGTTGCTGTTATTTTCGTTGTCTTTTGTCTTGCAAGTCTTCGCTTGGCATTTCTTTTGGCATCTCTTAAGCTATGCATAGCATTATAATATGTAGTTCTCTTGGTTCCGAGGCCTTGAGGCCAACACTTTCTTTATTGGACTTTCTTTAGATTTATCTTTTACAGCTTTGCCGCCAGCGGCATTTGCTTTTTTGCCTTTTGTCTTACGATGCGCTTCACTGTATTTTTCGCATGGCTTTTCCAGCACAACAGCAAGTTGAAGAAGAAGCACCACCAGCAGCAGCAGCAGCAGCAGTTACTGCAAAATGCCAACATTATGCAGTGCGTTAATTATGGGAGAGCCTGCGGTGCTAATGTCTATATCATTGGGTGCGCACCCTAGCCTATTAAATGAGTAGCGGGCAAAAAACAAAAAAAAAAAAAAAAAAACGAAAAAAAAATAAAAATGTTGGCTTTATAAAATGCCGACCTCTAAAGCTGTGTTTTTGCCTAGTTTTCCAGTGGCTACACTGGAAAATAAAACAAGAAATACCCTTCGTTTAAATCAAAAGTAATTAAAGTGTGCATTTTTCTAGCGACAATAAAAAATTCTTCAAATGACCTAAAATTCTGAAGTGTTAGACGGCAGATAGTCATTTATTGGGCTATTATGTGATTAAGTACTAAATGAGTTTCATAAAAAATGTCCATTATAATTTTTTTTTTATTATTAATATTTTTGGTTTTTATCTGCGAAACTTAAAACTATTTCAACTGAAATTAGTAACATTGTCAACATAAAATTTCGATTGGCCCAAATTTTTTTCACTGTGCAACGGCAGAACCCAGGGCAAGTATCGGGACTGTAGTCAACGATTTCGTCACAGTCCTTTGTCTCAGTCGTGACCGTTGACTGTGGCGAATGTTGATGGGATTTTGTTGGCAGCTGGTGGAGTGGGAGCAGGGTGGCAATGCGGAGGGGGGTAAACTGCAATTTGCGACAAATTCTGTACGATAAAAAATACAAAATTTCACTTGGCTGCAAAACTAACTGACTGTCGACTTCTCGACCATTTGTGGGCATTTTGTCTATAGTTTGTAACCTCAATTTGCATTTCAGTTGCTGCAACAACGACAAATATGGCCAAAACAAATTTCGTTTTGGTATTTCAACAGCTTTTTGTGGTTGTTGTTGTTGTTGTTATTTGTGATTGTGATTGCTGTTGGCCGTTTTGATTGCTATATAAGTAAGAGGTAGAAAATCGCGTCGTTTGGGTTAACAGTAAATCAATTGGCAGTAGAACGTATCTAATAGATACATACATACCGAGCCATTGGCCAAGATCACATCAGCATTTACAGCTATCAATCATAATTAAGTGAATGATAATCAAAATGGTCAGCATTATGACTACAACCCGGACGACTCCTAGCTTGGCGTTGCCTCTTTGTTGCCCAGCCTTTGTGTCTATTATTATAGGTAATGATAAAGAGCCGCAGCTCGAGCGGATCGCGCTCAAGTCTCTGGCACCGTTATGCAGGTTAACATAACTCTCAAGCAATGGCAGCACCAGTCGACGAAGAAGAAGCACCAGCAGCTTCTCTCATTGTCTCGACCTCATCTCGTATGCAAACGCAGGCGCATTCCCGCCAGTCTGACTTTGAGATACAATTACACTCAAAGAAAAACAATATATCAAATTCAAATAGAACATTTACCTCAACAAGAATACCTGTTAAGGTTTCTTGATTTAAATATGAATGAATTATGATATCAAAATTGGAAATATGGAGAGAAAAACATAATTTATGTTTAAATAAAGGCTGCCGGTTTGAACCGCGATATATTTTTTCAATATAATAATAAATTTTCATTTAAATTTATAATAATGTGAAAAATTAAAACTCGAACCAAAAAAGAACCTAACAATGAAGCATTCTTTTGAACCGTGAAAGGAACATTGTTTAAAATGCTTATTAGAAACATTTGCATACATTTGAAACGAAAAAAACGTTTTCAATTAAAATACAATATTATTAAGATGAAAAAACGATCAACCATTAGAAATATTTGTGCTTAGTTTGCGTATAGAATTGTTGCCTTCATTTTTTCTAAGTGTATAGATACAAGTGCGAATTGTTGTTGTTGTTGTTGTATCTATCATTGGCATTCAGGCAACTAGCAACTGGCTGGCAAATTTAGCACGCTCAAGCAAAGATCCAGAGTCGACTGCAGCTTTCATTTTAAACCAGGTGACAGCCAGCTATGAGTGGTTGTTGTTGTTGTTGTTGTTGCTGCTGTTGCTGTTGCTGCCACAAGCTCAGACGCTGCCACATTAATTTATTAGTCGCACTTGCAATTGCTGTTGGCTGTTGTTGTTGTGTAAAAGATACGCACACGTTGCGATACATTTTGCCAGCAACTGTTGCCTGCAGCCGTGGTCGCTAGTTGTCGCCTATCAAATTACGTTGCTGGGATGCCAAAACCAACAACATTTGAAATCTCTGGCATTTTTTTTCTTTCTTTTTGTTGTTGTTGCAGTTGCTGTTGCAGCAGCTTGTTAGCAGAGTGAGACAGAGATAGAGGGCGAGAGAGTTGGAGAGCTCGCTGGCAAATGGAAATGAGAAACGAGGTTTATGCGCTGAGCGCCTATCCTGAATTTGCAGCTTACGCAAATTTAAGTTTTTCTCTTTTGGGGTTAAGCTCGATTTGAGTAAAGCACGTAATAAATCACTTTTACTGTGCCAAATATATATAAATCGCAACTGATCAAGTTGCTCGGTGCAACAAAAGCTAAAAAAAAAAGCCCCGCGCTTGAAGGTCGCTTGAATATTGAAGTCATATAGAAACAAGCTTTTAAATTATAACTCCCAACTTTAATCTCTCTCTAAATCTATCTCTATCATTTAACTGAGTCATCGGAATATGATATCTCAAATTTTGAAAGACTTATGCAGTGATAATGTAAAAATCTCAAACTACTACCCTACTTTTTCTGAACAATGTATTCTTTGGTATCAAGAAAAGCCAATTCTACTTTCTATTTCTTTAATCTTGCATGATTCAAAGTCTTTACGAAAAACCTAAGACACTAGGATCACATCAACAACAACATCAACATCTTTTAGATGACATAAATAGCATAGCTTTAATTATCGTTTCCTTAACATATTTCCGCCCAGTATTTATCGTGTAAACAGGCGACGTGTAAACCAGCCTTCAACTGCCTGAAACGGCTCATCTATTTCTATCTGAGCGGCAATTTGGTTGCGCCTGCCCATCATACAGAGAATGCGATTGCAATATCTCTCTATGTTGTATGTGTCCAGTGTAAAATTCGCTCATTAATTTTCGCGTTCCACCAGCTGACATTGATTGAAGATGCGGTCGTGTTATGGGTGCATGGGAACTGCATAAAACTAAAACTGAACTAAAATCCGATGCTGTCTCTGTTCTGTTGCTGCCGGCTGATGATTAATAAAACTGGCAGCCAATTGTCTTGTTGCCTTGGCTCCCAGCTCCTGCTAACTTTCCATTTTTCCATATGTGAACTGCTTGAACCCAATTAGAGTTGTTGTTGTTGCTGTTGCTGTTGTTGTCTGCGGTTCCTTGCCAAATGACACATATTGGCCAAGACGTGTAGATTTTCATTTCTGTGGCCATAACCCAGGCTATGGGCACGCCCCCTGCACACGCTTTTGGCTCATAAACTTTTGCTTTTTTATGGCCAAATATGATGCGAATGATAAACTTCGATGACTTTATGATATTCACATTGGGTTCGGTTCAGTTCGGTTCGGTTCGGTTCCTCTACGCGGTTAGAAAGCGCATTTTTTGCTGCGGCTTTGGCCTGGCCATAATTGCCCGCTAGTTGTTGTTGTTGTACCCTTTTTGTACCATTTTGTTGTGGGTTTCATGCCACTTAACAGCGCTCTAGCTGCTCCTGCTGTCTCCCTCTCTCTTTCTCGCCCTCTCTCTCTCCCTCTCTCTCTCTCTCTCTCGTTTACAGCTCCTAGTTGCCGCTTTTGTGGCTTTGTCCATTTTTGTTTTGGGCTGCGTTTCGTGCACAATTTGTTATTTTAATGATTTCGATGGAATCTGCTTTTGTCCTGCCCCCAACACTGCCTCCTAGCTGCACATAATTGCGCGGGTGATGTTGTTGTTGTTGTTGTAGCTGCTGCTGCTGCTGCTGCTGCTGACTTCTGTTTTGGGTTTGGCGAGAAAGTCGCGTTGCATTCAAATGCAGCTCAACGGCGATACCAAGTCAAATGTTAAAGTGTTTACACGCCTCTCTGACAATACCCACATACACAAACACACACACACACAACACACACAATATACACAAATCTGACAAATGGCCAGACAATAGAAACAACTGCAGCAAACAACAAATATAACTAGTAAAAGTGCTTTAGTCAAGGTTGATTGACTAGAAGATGCCCTGAGACCGGCTTGAAATTCTTAAATACACTTTCTTATACATACACAAATACACACACATTCATAGACGCTACTTTTTGAATACCTACTCCATTGAATGAGCAGTTATTTAAGTATCCAGAATATTTTAATATAATATTTATAATATGTTCTGTTATAAATATTCCCAAAAAGCATTTCCATATTTAGCTCTTAAAGTTTACAAATCGATATTTATCGATTATGGCTGAAGACAAGAAATTATGGAAAGAAAGCAATAAACTTGTATGTTATCTGAAGATATACAGATCAAGAAAATATATATATAATACACCCTTTTTGTCTGCCTACATTCAATGGGTATTGGGTATAACAACAAAGAGCAATGGCTTACAAATTGCTGGCGACGTTCAACACAGTAGTTGACAACCAGCAGCAGCAGCAGCGACAACAACTACAACCATCAGCAGCAGCAGCAGCAGTAGCAGCAACAATAACAAACAACAACAACAGCATAAACAGATAGCAGCAATGTGTGTGTCTGGTGCCGGCAAACATTATTATGGCCACATTCAAAGCCCCTCGAAGTGAACTTCGTCTCGGACTTGGCATTGTAATCATCGATATGCAGCATACTCAACCCACTCCCCCCACACCCGACACTCAATGCTATATCAATATTTACTCATGCCATTAGGCGCTAGCTGCATTTAACTGCTTGTAATATCCGTTAAATACAACAAAGCCTTTTTTAGAGGACTTGGTTTTAAGCGATAGTTAGAGTATGAAACATGTTTGTATTTATGCCAAGTGGACACTACAAAGGGCTTACAGCATTTTTGGTGTCGCATGGAAATTGACACTTTTGCTGACACTTCAAATTGTGTCAAGTTGTCAGCGGCAACAGCAACGGCAACGACAGCGACAACGACATCAGCAATAGCAACGGCAACAGCAATCAGCTGTCAGTGTGTCAGTTGGATGGCCTAAAAACTGACCACACTTGCTGCAAAGTGAGTTGATGGAGACGGCTGTGCAATCGATATGTGGCACAGTAATTGAAAATGAAAACGAATTAAGCACACGAGCTGTTAATCCAGTGAAAATATGTTTTCATTGATGTAAATATAGGAATCGACAACTATTGCGAGTCATCAGTAACATGTTTGTCATTAGTGGTGTGTAAAAAACCACAAATCGATAAATATCGAATTGATTGATAACATACATTAAATCTAGTGAAAATATATGTATTCTATCATCCATCCATCTATATGCTAAATGCTATTAACAAGTTCAGGTTTTGTATGCTGCTATAGTGCTTTAGATATATACGATAGCCTGTACTGATAGCTGAACATCGATCGATAACATTGATTAAGTAAATCTGTTGCCAATAACAAAGGTGTTTAGAAATAAAAAAACTCAAACTATGTTACAAAGACCGACAACACAGTGAATATTGCTATAATCGATAACATAAATGCTATCGATAACATAAATACCCTTCATCAATAGGAGGAGGCTATTATAACCTTGAATAAAGCTGAATATCTAGCTACTGTGACAACAACAAACAATAACTAAGTCGACTTGATTGCCGCTGTCATCGACTGTTAACCCGCGTGTGCCTTCAAATTTAACCTTCTGCAGCCTCTTCAGTAGCCCACATTTGTTCCGCTTGCCCGGGACTGATTTATACATTTTAATGTTCGGTCATAAAGAAAAAACGTACATCTATGCATTTATGTTGGTTGTAAGTTGTAAGCTCTGTGTGTCTTTCGTTGATGGCAGATGCACGTACTCATAGCAAATTATGCGCCCCGCCCAGGCAGAAAACTTTTGTGCATTTTTAATGCGGAATTGAATGTTTGTGTCCAGGTGGAGAGGACAAGGAATTACAATTTCTTGATGCAGGGCACAAGTACAAACTGACGGAAACTGAAGCTAGCTGAAAAGAACGAAAAATTAGCAATTGAAATTTGCGGCAACAACCAGAAGCATAAAATATATGCGATCAGCTGCAATTGCAGCAACTTTGCCACATGCTGCCGCAGTAGTCGCTGTTGCACGCAGAATTGTGTCAAATGCGCTTTTAGTGGCCTGGCCTGGCCTGGCCGGGCCTGGCCTGGACTGACTTGGCTGGCCACGCCCACTGCCTGGCACTTTCTTTTGCATTAGACATAAATTTAATGACGCTAACGCCTTTATTAGTTTTAAAAGCTGCCGCCTGTTGCTCTCAATGCCACACTTGCCACAAGTGCGGTAAAAGTTGTAGCGCCACAAAAAAAAGAAATAAAAATAAATATTGGCCTAAAATTATAAACGCTTCACATTCAGTTTTTTGCAATTCGAAGCATTATTTTTGTTCGTTGATTGCATTCACCTGATGAGTGTTTGGGTATTTGTATGTGTGTGTGTGTGTGTGTGTGTATGTGTGTGTGGGTTAAATGTTGCATGTCTTTGTCCAGCTCTGTCACTCTCCCTTCCCACCGCTCTGTCTCCCCACATCGATTTGGTGGAAAGTTTGATAGATGCATATCTTTTCAATGGCCACGTTAATTGCAGCCGAGCATAGAAATTGCTGTATTAAGCTTGCTCCCGGGGCCAAAACTATGGGTCAAACTAGCCAAAAGACCATAACTGTGTAGATCTGTGAAGATCTACGTTTCGAATTTGTTCAGTTTCATTTCGTGGTTCATCGTTCTTATACCCTTACGGTGGGCATGGTTATTTTGTCGCATAAATCGCGAAAAAAAAAATTTAATTAAAATAATTTAAATAAATTTAAAAATCTTCTATTACTTCTGTTAAGTAAAATCCATCCGCATTGAAATACTATTTTATATATCAACTATATTTCATAGCAACAATTTTTACAAAATCAACTTTTTCGGTTGTCTGTTATATTTTTTAAAAAAGGGTATTAAATTTTCGTCACTTTTCTTGTTTATATTATTTGTTGATTGTTTTTTTTTTCGTTTATCTTAGAAAGTACATTAAATTTATAGACCATAAACGCTAGAATAGCGGCACTCACACAATTCTGGCCGCTTTATAAATAATTTATCAACTTTATATTGTTTTTTTTTTTTTTGCTAGATTTTATTTCATATTTTCTTTGGCTTGGAGCGCAGCAATTGAATTAGCCATAGACAATGGCAACAAGCAAACAACAACAACAACAACAGCAACAAAACGAAATGTGATTTAAATGCAATTGGTTTTTGTTTTACTGTGCTGTGTGTGTGTGTGTGTGTGTGTGTTTGTGTTTGTGTGTGCTCTATGCACAATTACACGACCTAGAAAGCCAAACCAGCAGAAAGTAACGAGAAGAAAGCCAAAAGCCAAAGTCAAAGACAAACTCAAAGCCAAAACTCAAAGGATGAGAGTTTGCTTAGGCAATTGATGCGGCTGAATAGCGAAGAGGGGGTTTTGAGTGGGGGGGAGTAGAGGAGGCGACTAATGCAAATAGTTGCCAGCGAGACATTTACAATTAGTTGCCAAATGCTGTGAGATCTTAATTTGGTCGTGGACTCGTGAGGCGACCAACGTTGCAAGGGGAAGGGTGAAGAGAAGGGCATGGATACATCTCCCACTGTCTGTGTCTAGTTTTGATGTAGTTTGTTTTACGCTCAGCTTCTAAACTGGCCGAAACTCTCACTTAATGGAAAGTGGCCGGCACGGCGCCCAAGGCTCTCATTAGGGCATCAAAGTCTAAAGATCGCCGCGCACGATCGCCCAGAGTTGGCCCACGCATCGGGCCCAAAATCACCGACTTAGTAGCCAAGTCATGGCCGCAAATGAAGCGCAGCGAGATCGCAAAAAAAAATAAAACGAAAAAAATAAAAAATCACAGCGATATGCACACTGAAGGGTTTTGGTCTCTGCTCTATAATTGAAGTTTCACTTTTTTTTTTTTGCTTATTTTTTTACATTTCGCATAAATTGCGTTTGCTTTGCGCTATTTTTGCACTAATGAGCGTGTTGTTTTTTTTTTGTGTGTGGCTTTTAATTTTTATATTTTTATAAATTACAGTGATTAGGGTTTTATGATTCTCGATAAAAGTTTATTTTGTATTTGTCTGTTTGTAAATCAAGAAGTAAACACAACAAAAATAGAAATAGAAATGCAAAACCCTTTCCCAAAAACTTGGCTTAGAAAGCCAGCGACTAGACCTAGTTCAAGAGCCGAGGCAGAGAGGGAAGAGAGAGAGAGAGAGAGAGAGAGGGAGAGAGGGAGGGAGAGGGAAACGTAGCGAGCGGCGCTTCTCTCAGCTTTCTTCTAGCGCATTGTTCGATTTTTCCTAATCATATGAATAATGTTGGCTCTTTCCCTGGGCTCTTTTGCCGCTGTATCTGGCTTTCTGCTTGAATGCTTTCATTTGCATTTGCTTGCAGCTTCCGCTAAGCGCTTCAAGTGCTTCCCCCCCCCTGCTACCCACCGTCCGGTGCTCCGCTCTCAGCTCGCTTGTAATTGCTTTTGGGCTCTTTGATTAGCATAAGTCTTGGGTGCAGGCCGTGGCCTAACGGTGTCTTCGTGTGTTTGTGGTAACAAGCCTTTTGATAAGAGTTTTAGCCAAACAGCTGTTGGCTTTTGTTGAGCCGTGTCATGACAACTATTTTATGGTCAGTCGATTTATGGCCAATTCCATGCTTCATTTCGCTGAACTTTCCAACCACACAACGAGACTTCACCTGCCACAATTTTCTTGCTAACCTCCAATTGGCAGCTACAAAACAAATTTCACACTTGTTTTTACCAATACTGAGATAAAGTTCCGGTACTCTACTTGCCGCTATATATAATATATCATCTAAAAATTTGACTTTTTTTATGATTTGTTGAAATTACATTACTGCAATTCACTTTTCTTGGTTTTTATTTATTATTATTATTTTTTTTTGTTTTTGCTGTATGCTATGATTATCTGCTCTATGCCTTGTAAAATTGTTGGTGTCATTGCTTTGAGGCACGCGGCTACGTTAACCCAACCGGGGCTGGGGCATGGGCATGGACATGGGGAGGAGAAGAGAGGAGTGGGGGGGTGTGCACTGCTTAAGGCACTGAAAAAGCAGTGAAACTTCTTTGGGCTGTTTTTCAGCGTAATAATGCTAATGTAAAAACTATAATTAATTGCCAGCTACATGCAACGGTCGAGGGCGTGGTCATTGTGGCACTGAGCTGGCTTTCGAGCCTGACGCATGCCGAAAGGGGGAGTTTCTTATTCTCTTTATACCCTGCAAACGAAGAAAGCATTGAAAAAGGGCATCTTAAAGTGTAGTGGAAGCAATATATAAAAGTTGCTTACAGAAATGATTGAAAGCTTCTGATTAAAAAGAGGATTCAGCTGTTTATACAACTTGAACCCAAAAAGTTAATCGAGCTAAACTGAAAGCTTTATTCAAATCGTAAAATAAACACAAAAGTTATCAAATAATATATATTACATATTAAAACAGGTTTTTTAAAATTTGCATTTTTTGTATATTTTTTTAAAAAAGTTCCTATTCCTATTGTATTCAATAAGTTCATCTAGCTAAACTGAAAGTTTCATTAAAATCGTACAAAAGACACAAAAGTTATTTAATAAATTCATTTTCCTTTTTTCCCAAAGAGTTTTCTTTATACATATATATATATGATATGTTCTAGTCGCGTTTCCCCCTCAGCCATTAACATGCATTTTGTTGCCTTCGCTGCCCACTAATTAAATGAGTTGAGAGCGTGAAAAAGTCGCATGTTGCATCATTCGCAGATGAAGGCGGCGAACTAACTGCAACTCATGGGGCAGCGCCATGACCTAGGCATTGTGTGGCATGTGGTATGTAAATGTGGCTAACGGTGCTTTAGCTCATCATTAAAGCCAAGCCGGAATTGTATTTATTGTGGCTCTGTTGTTGCTATTGTCTTGGCATATCGAAAATTTATTATATTTGTCTTGATTTGTGTCCCATTAGCGCCATTTGATCTAAATTTGGTTCTTGGTTCTCTCGACGGCTTAGAAAGCGTGTAAATTAAATGCCAGCGAAAGTTTTGTCTTTCTTTTGTTATTGTTATTATTATTCGTATGCAAATTAGCAGCCCCGAACTTAAGATCTTAATTTTTTCTGTCGCAATGCGACATTAATGAGGTTTTGGTTTATTTCATTTTCCCGTCGTTCGATTGTGGGCAAAAATATTTTAACAATGTGTTAATTACAAGCGGTCAGAAAAGCACTAGAACAAAAAAAAAACAAAAAACAACCGTACAAACAAATCTGTGCTTAATCGTAAATTTATGATATTTCTAGCGGTAAACGACGTCCGAGCAATCAGCTTGAATGCTGATTCTCTCAGTTGTTCGTGGGTTAACGCTTCGCTGATCATCATCAAAGCAGACTCAATCTGAGGCTGAGCATCATGGGTAGCTCATAAAGTTGGTCAATGTTCATTTTATGGTGGCCAGCTTGCAATTAATTTCAGCAATGACATGAAGTACATTCAGTACTAAATCTATTAGGAAATGCACAAGTCTGCTTTGGCTACAGAATAAAAACATTTTTTTGACAAATTTTTCGTCTATGTTTGCATTTAAAAAATATAATTATAATTCTAATCAGTTGGAAACTAACACGACATTTTTTTTTACCCTCTTAACACCAAAGCTTGAATATATTTATTGCAGATTTTTTTCTACAAAATCTCAAGCAACATTTGTTTAACAATTTAAATTAGCTCGTAGGTATTATTAATCATATCTTTTGTGACCTTGAAAGCTTATGCGACTGAGCTTTAGATCAGATTAAGGAGAAAGGCACCATAAACTGTTGTCAATATGAATGGCACCCATTTCCATTTAGTTAAGCAATCAAAATAACTTAGCTGTCAATCGTATATGCTCAGTCTCTTTCTTTCTCCCTCTATCTCCCCATAAATCCAAGATCCGAGACATTTAGCGCATTTCTAAAGCTTAAAACGGCATTAAACGATGCACCGCGCGCAATGCACTGCGATTAACCGACTCATTTCGTATCGGTTGAGAACAATTAAAGACTTCATTAGGCCACAGCTGGTAGCCTATTTAGGTGCGGAAATCTCGATGTATGTGACCATCAATTCAATTAAGAACAAACGTGGGGTCGCTCTCAACCGTAGAGATGATGGCGTGTTTATTGGCTTACCATAAAAAGACACGACAAATAAAGTTTCGAGGTTTGTTTTTTTATATATGCATATATTTTTTATATTTTTTTTGGGGCTATCAATAATATTTTATGAAAAGATCGATATTTTTGTGTTCTTTCTCATTTTGTGCTTATGTTTTCTTTTTTGCTAAAAAGCATTCGATTAATATATCCTATAATCGTGTAAATGTGTAAAGTGTAAGCCCAAAAAAGCACAAACTTAAGTCAAGTTTCTCATACATCGCATTTGGCTCGTGTTAATTTTAATAATCGATAATTATCGATTTGCAGTCTTTGATTTTGAGCACTCCTTGAGTGCTATCGAGTTTCAATAATCGATAAATATCAATTGACTGTTTAAAAACGTCGATGATTACATAATAACCATATTTCGAGCGATAAATATCGATTTCCAGTAAACTTTTATATGAGGTGTGAACTGAGAGTGGAAGCCCGGTGGAGAACACCTCGCACGCTCATCTCTAATGGGTAATTAAGTGCTTGGTGAAGGTACCTCGAAGACCTAAGCCCAAATCTAATGCAACCAACTAACGCATTTTTTCTGAACGCAACCTGCTGACGGCTGTTGCCGTTGCTACAGTTTCTGCTAGTTCGGATTATGTGTTTGTGTGTCACGTAGAGCTTGCAACGGCGGTACGTGCAACTCGCTCAACCTGTCGATAGTCCGTCTGATATTGCATAGCCAATTGGCCAGTGAGCCAATGTGTGTCGTCTCCATCAAACGGCGACTGCAACGTTTCCCATCTTCGACAGCGACAGCGGCGGCAGCGGCTCGCGAATTGCCAATTGGCAATGGCCAATCGCAGCCATAAATTATGTCGTTGTTGTTGCCAGTTGCTGTTGCCACGACGAGCCAACTTCTAGCTGGAGTCGCCTCCGTATCATCATATGTTGTTAGGCAAGGCGCACATCAAAATTTATAGGTCAGTGGTGGCAACAAATTGCCAACCGTTGAGGCTCTTTTCCGATTTTCATTTTGGATGTTTTTTTTTGTTTGTTTGATTTTGCGTTTTTTTTTTTGTTTTTTGTTTTCCTTGTGTGGGCCGCGATGATGGAATGTGAGAAGCTGCCCTCAGACATGACCGTGATCTGTACATGTGCATTGAATTTTTCTCCCTGCTCCCCCTGTTGCCCTGCTGTCAGCATGTCTTTTTTGTGCTCTTACCAAAACTGACCCACTCAGCAGCAGCAGCAGCAAAAAGAAAAAAAAAATTGTAAAAAAAAAATTTCATCGATTGTCCCAGGCGCACCGCAGCAACTCTTGCTGCCGTTGCCGTTGCTGTTGCTGTTGCTGTTGTCGTTGCTAACATTATGACAATCGATTTGCAATGGAAAGCCAATGCCTGAAGGCGCTCCATTTATAACAAGTGGCCACATTGACTGCCAAGCCGGCCTCCTCTCTAGCACTGGATAACTTTATACGCTCCAATCTCGAGTGATCTTTTTTTTTTTTTTTTGGTTTCTTTGTATACCCTTATAAAGAGTACTATAATTTTTGTTAAGAAATGGTTAGCACAGTGCTAAAATGCTGTTTTTTTTTAACTCTACCTTCTAGGTTAAAAGCCATATTTGTATATTTAGATTAAAGTGAGCTATTTAAACTGGACTTTTTACAAAGATATATTCTTGAAATTTGCTAAATAAAGTGGAACCTGTACGTTTCGATTATGGTATTATTATAATATCATAAAGTTCCCATAAGAATGTACCGTTGAATAAATAGTTTTTGTCTGTAAATATTTAAATTTAATGTAAGTTAAATGAGTTTTTTATGCAAAAAACCTTGTTGTTTTTTTTTTTCAGGGAAAAAAATATAGTTTCAAAATTGCAGTCCAACTAAAACTAGGGCCTTTCGGCGTAGCTCGTTGTTTATTTTTAATATAATTTGATGAAACTATTTCAAAAAACTAAATCCAATAGTTTCTGTAGAAATTGTTCGTCAACAAATAAAAACGAAAAAAAAAATTTGTTTTAAATAGTTATAAATTATTATAACAAAATAATAATATACATTAACATGATAATTGAAGAAATATCCAAGATTGATTTCTTTCTTTTTCACTATATAAAAAAAATGCACTATAAAAAAAATTCAATTATTTCATTTTGTTGTTTTTGGACCAAAATATTTGGTTTTAAATTTAATTTGCACTTAAAAATGATTTTTATATCAGTTGGTTTGAGGTCAGCAAGGGTATTTGAACTTTGGCATGTGCGGAGCTGGCCTTTTTGTTCTTGTTGCTATTGTTGTTGTTGTTGCTGCTGCTGTTGTTGTTGTCATCGTTTGCTGTTGTCGCTGTCAGTTGTTGCTTGCTCTCCAGTCGCTTGTTGCCGCTTGTTGCAGCTTTCAAAGTCAAGTTGTACCAATAATTCTGCATTTGACATTCAACGGTGCCTGGCAACGTTTGTGGTTTTTTTTTTTTGGTTTTTCTTTTTTGTTTTGTTTTGTTTTGTTTCTGTGCCATTTTTGGCCAAAACGGTTTTTTAAGCTGTCTAATGCACCCACCCCCCTTGTGGGCATTGTGTTTGGCCGTTTGATATGCGCATAAGTTTTGTGAACTCAACGCTAATTAAGCGGAAAATGTCAAACGTTCGAGCGGGAAAGGCAATTCGAATGGGGCTCATTAAATGGCCAATTGACCAGATGCACTTACCTTGTTATCCTTGTTGTTGTTGCTGTTGTTGTTGCCATTGTTGCTGTTGAGCTTTTGCTGGTAATACTCCTCGCGCGCATGCGTATTAAGGCTATCGATGAGCGCCGAGGCATTCACATGCGTATCATAGACAATTGCATCCTGCTGCTGCTGTGTTGTTGTTGCTGCTGGTGTTGCTGCTGCGGCGGCGGCGGCAGCTGCTGCTGCTGCTGCTGCCACGGGTATATTGGCCTGAGGCGTGCGCGTATAAAGCTGCTCCAATGGCAAAGCGGGCGCTGCTCCATTAACCGATGTGGTCAAGCTGCCAGGATTCGCCAGCTTTTGCTGCTGTTGCTGTTGCTGTTTGTTGGCGTTCAGCTTTTGCTGCTGCTGCTGATAGTTGCTGTTGCTGCTGCTGCTGCTGCTCAGCTTTTGCTTGGTTGTTGTTGCCGTGCTGGACGGTTTGACGCTGCCACGTTTCAGCGCTGGGGTCACCTTGTGGCCAAAAGGTCGCTTCGTTGGACGCAACTTGTGCTTGCCCATGGTGCTCAGCGTGCGTTGATTGCCGGCGCTGCTGGTCGTGCTGCTGCTGCTGCTGCTGGTGCTGCTGCTCGGCTCCGCATCGGCGGCGGTTATTGCCGCAATGTTGTTGTTCGAACGGGCGGCCACAAACTGATCATCTGGATCGGTGGCATCGGTGAGCGCGTCTCCGCTGGTTGTTGACTGTTCGGCCTCATCGCTAGTCTCGCCGCTCTCCTCCTCGGCCAGTGTTGTTAGTCCTGGCGCCGTTGTCTCACCCAATTCCCCGGCAGCTCCTTCGCCCGTCTGCGCATCCGTCGTGCTCACATCCGTTGTCGTCGTGGGCAGCTCCTTCATTAGCGTCGTCTGCGCCGTGACCTCCGCCTGCAGCGCTGCCTGCTCGTTCATTGAGCTCTGCAGCTCCAGCAGCGTGGTCTCGTCCAGCAGCAGCGTGGGATCGGTCTCCGCCTCGGTGTAGCCCGTGCTGGGCATTGTGCTCTGCTCCAATTGCTCCTCCGTGGACAACTGTTGGGTGCTGCTGCTGCCGCTGCTGCTGCGTGCCGAGGTTGCCTCCTGCTGTATCAGCTGCTGCTCCTCAATGTCCAGCGTTTCCTTGAGGCGCGCCACACGCTCCACAATACGCGCCAGCATGTCCTTTTGCGGCTCCGGCAGATTTTTCGTGTCCAATTCGAGCAGTCGATCGTATTTTTTCATGTTCCGCTTCACGGTCTCAATGTCGGCGCGTGTCTTGGCCGCGGGCGGCGTCAGCGTGGGATTCCCAATCGGATTTGCCGATTCCATAAAATGGGTGCGCGCCCGCCGATTGCTGTAGCCAACCAGCTCAATGACGCCGGGATACTCGGCCTCGGTCGCGGCGGGCAGAGCGCAGAGCGCCGCAAGAAGCGCCAGGGCGCAGCTCCAGGCTGCACTAAGCGCCATTTTTCACAGCGAGGGTGTAGATTGGTTGCTTGGTTGCTGCAAGGAACACACACACACACACACAAAAACGCACTTGGGTGGCTACGGACTCGAAACTCGAATTGAAAGTGGAACTCTGGCACTCGCGCTTAATTCTTTTTCTATTTTTTGTTCCTTTACCAGTTTTTGAAGTCTTTTTATTTTATTATTATTTCGTTTTGGCTAACACGCATTCGTAACTGGTATTAATGTCAACTAACTGTAACTGGCTGCACTGCACGATTCTAGAATCAAGTCCAAAGTCAAGGAGTCAGCAACTTGGCCACTTTTCCATGAAGCACTTGCAGTTCTCTTCACAATGTTTTCTTTACTTTTTTCTTTTGCTTTTGCTATATATATTTTTTTTTTGCTGCTCCGATCGCAGTTGCGCTGTCTTCTAACGTCTTCGTACAAATGTTTCGATCCGCGTTGCGGCAGCGTCTTTTAAAAATTTTCAACCGGAAAACGCAGTCGCTGCTGCTGTCGCTGTCGCCGCTAAAGCTGGCGTCGCCGTCGCCGTTGCAGACTTTTCTCCCAGCTTTGCGGACCGGTTTGCAGTCGCCGCGCGAGCAAAAGAAAGATACATTTTAACAGTTTAATGCCTTAGATAAATACGAAAGAACTTTAGGAATTCTCTTTTTTTTTTTTTGTTTTTTTGTTTTTTTATTTTATTTATTTATTAAATTATGCACTAATAATAAATATTTATTGTGGCAGGCAACGGCTTTAAAAGCCAACAATAGCTAGAAATGGCTTTGTTAGCTTGAATTGGGCGCGCAACTGTTGACCTAACAGTGGCTGTTAAGGCGCTGCTAAGTCGCTGTTAAGCTTCAAACATGTTGCATTGTTGAAACGAGCTTAGACAAATATCAGTTGGCAGCCAAATTTGGGCATTAGCTTTGGCTAAATGTGCAATATGTTGATGTTGCTGGGTGCTTTGAGCTGTGTGACAGCTGATCAGCTTGTTTATTTCCATGCTCCCTCCCCCCCCAGAGAAGGGGGCGTTCAATTAGCCATTCCACGCACACACGCTTTGTGCTGCTCGACTAGATTCTTTGCATTTTGGCCTGGTTCTTAGCTTTCGCTTCAATGTCAAAGCCGCATCGTTTAGCCTGTCATCGATGTGGGTTTACAACAAGATATAAGAGTTCTTTACGAACCGCCGCAGCTTAAATACCCTTGCAGACAGTTGCTATTGCTATTCTATAGTATATAATATTCGCTTGTCCTGAAAAACATACAAGTTTCTTAAATAAAATCTAATTTTCTTATCGATTATTCATATCTTATATAGTAAATTTTGTTATATACATAATGTTGCTCATATATATTTATATATTTATTGCCTGTAGCATAAAATACAAATCCATTTGCAGTTTTACCACAATAGTTTTTAAGCTGAAAGAGACTAGTTTGCATATTAGAAGATAGAAAACTGATCACAACTATTATTTTTCATATCGTGCGTTACACAATTAATGACTTATTTCAAATACCCTAGGCAAGGCTACAAGAATGTAGTGCTGGCGGCAACTGGTAAAACCAGACGCCCAGACATCAACCTAGCTGTGGAACTAAGGCTCAACTCGGTTTCAATTTAGCTAAACGACCACATTTAATATAATTTGTCGCGTGTGCTCTCACTCAAAGTTAATTGCCGCTCTCGCTGCCTAGCTGCCCACCTCACTATCCCCCCTCTCTCTCTCCCTATCACCCTATCACTCTGTGATCGAACTTTATGCGGCCCTCGTACGTGCCGTGGTTGCTAATGATCTCCATAGATTTCCATTTCTAGCGGCCTTTCTCATAAATATATTTATATATATATATATATATGTATATATAAAGTATGGACTATATAGACTTTTGCCATTGAAATTTCTTCAGCGCCATGGGAACGCCGGCAGCCAATAAAACAATAACAAACGGAACGAGCCCAGCAACGTACCTCCAGGCAACAGGCCGCAGACCGGAGTCGTCTCCCCCGCGGGGTCCACAAGCTCGGGCTCATTTTTCACGTAGCCGCGCAATAAAAGAAACCGAGCGTTAATTAAAAAAATGGCCATAGATCAATGCACCTGATAGATGCGGCTGCCTGCGGGCTGCTTGGACTGCAAAAATTGTGTCCATAATTTGCTGAGCAGCAGCAACAGCAACAGCCCTAATAGAGCCACGCCCCTGTGGGAGTTTGACATGTCCTTAGGCGCTTCATTAGCCGCATGAAACAACCGTTCTGATCGCATTGACACACATGCAAATCGTGGGTGCTGCTGCCGTTGTGAGTGGGTGAGCTGAGCAACTGTTGCTGCTGCGTGGCCAAATGTTGCTGACAAAAAACAAAAAAGGAAAAAAAAAAGTTGCAACCAGGCAACTTTCTTCGGCTTATCTTTATGCATATGCAACGCAATGGCGGCGTCTGCATTCTTTTGTGGCAAGACGGCATAAAATATGCGAGCGACGCGACGCGATGCGACGCGATCATCTGCTAGCAGCAGCAGCAACTGCAACAGCAAATGCAGCAGCAACTGCAACAGCAACTCTTGAACTTTACCAGCAATGAAAAGCTTGGCAGTGGCCCTTTTAGCCAGCGACTGTTTAGCATTTGCAGCCGAGAGCAACTTTTGCATAGACAGACATGATGAAAAGACAGCGAGGGCGAAAGAGAGGGAGAACCAGAGCGAGCGAGAGAGCGAGTGAAAGAGATGCTGCACGAAGTTGCTGCTGCTCAAGTGCCAATGGCAATCTGCTTTTTATACCCAGCACCCATTGGAAATGGACGTAAAGAGGTATATTGCAGATAAAATGTTTGATAGCAACCCATAAAGCATAAAAAAGATCTTTATATTTATTTATTATTTATGACAAGTCACAACGATGATTGCATATACGTATCTTACATTTTCAATGTAGATTTTTGATTGTCCCATGATTTTTTACTAATTTCCAGTATTTCTCAACAGTTGATAAAAATGATTTTTTTAGCACAGGCTTCTTAAGTGTAGATAGCTAGAAAACATACTTTTGAATTTAGGTTTTCGTATTTATAAACCGATCAAATTTATTGCAAAATTTCGATATATTATCGATTTTTATCAATTTTACTTGGAGCAAATAAGGCTAGCGCTTACAAATTGTATGTGTGTATTCTAGAACTCAAACGCAGATACAATTTTTTTTTTTAAATTATAAACTTACTTTTTGCTTTTTCAAAATCAATAAATTAATTTCCTGACTATATTTGGATGATTATAAAAGCCAGAGGCTCCTTATTTAGTATGTCGATTTTCGTATTGCATACTCGGTCTTAAATTTAAAGTGAGATTTTTTTTTTGACAAATATATATTTTTCGATAATTGTATTTTTCACTACTTGAAGATCGGAGCTAGCAGCGCGTTAGCTTAAAACATGCTAAAGGGTATCAGCCAGTTGGGCAGCACTCACTAGAGCACTCTTACTTATTGCTATTGTGGTGCTTGTTGCTGTTGTTGTTGCTGCTGGGGCAACTGCCTTTTCTCCTGTTGCTGATGCTGTTGTTGTTGTTTATTTCCCTGCAGTTTGATCTTTTGGTCTTTGGCGGTAATTTTTGTTGCCGCAGCGGCGTCTGCACTTTTTCTTAGCAATTGTTGCTGCTGTTGCTGCAAACGCTCTATTGGCTTTCAGTTGCCGTTGCTGTGGTTGTTGTTGCAGTTGCTGTTGCAGTTGCTGTTGCTGTTTCTATTCTCAACTCGCCTGCCTTTTGCATTGAAATTCTTATTTCTATTTTCGCTTTATCTACAAGTTTTGTCTTCATTTTTATTTTAATAGTGCAAATGATTCCACTCTTTTGCAAATTGCTGCTGATTTTTTAGCTAGCGATAAAATGCCTGCTGCTGCAACTTCTTCTTCGCTTCTCCCTATCCCTCTCCCTCTCCCACTCCCTCTCCCTCAGCCTTTGTTGTGCTGCGGCTCTCTTTATCACATAATGATTTCAAATAGTTACCACTTTGGTGCTGGGTGCGAAATTAATTTGAATTATTACTATTATTAGATGTTATTTGTGTAATGCGACGGTAGACAGCGCGTCCAAGTACAGTTACAGCGGAGATGTTGCTGCCGTGCATTATGCAAGATTGCAACGTTATCCGCAGCAAATGCAGCGCACAAAAGAGCTTGAACAAATTTTTGTGATAAGCTAGCAAGTGGCAGGCACATCTGCAACAGTTGCCAATGCAATACAATTGCTGCGCATAACTTGTGCTTCTGCCTGCATCAATTACCAATTGTGGTTGCCGTTTAAATGATTGCATTGTTGGCCACATTTAAATTTATTAAAACTGCACAGCTTCTAACGGGCTGCAACGAGGAATGTTGCTGTTGTTGTTGTTGTTGTTGTCGTTATCGTTGTTGTTGTCGTTCAATGACCATGCAACACTTTGTCTTCTGAAGCTGCTTGGCCTTGGCATAGCCCGGTCACAATTAAGTCCACATTCGCATCCTGCGAGTGCTCTCTTCGGGCCTTGGCGCTTCAATTCTCAGCAATTTGCCATTTTGCATGCAATTTGATGCCATTTGATGTCATTTGTCATTTGCTTAATTGTGAACTGCTGCAGCGCTTGCTGCATTTCCTGCTGCAACCAACTGCCGTTTCGTAATTGTTGCAAGGCACGCAGCTGCCATTGGCTTTACTAATGCTGCTGCTGCTGCTGCTGCTGCTGTTGCATCCTCGAGTTTAACTCGGCCGCTGGGCCATTTAGTTTCAATTAATCAAGTTGTCGCTGCACGCGTCTATTAGCTGTTTATGATGTCTGTCCATGGCCCCGCAGGCGGGTGTCCAACCACAGCTAACGCTGCACCGCTTTGCGCTCATTAGCGGCGCCCCCGAGTTGCATATGTTGTCTCCCCACCCCCCCAAACTCCCCACCTGCCCCCAGAATCAAGTCCCGCTCAATGTTATTAAATACTCTCGTGGCAGTTGCCGCTACTGCCTGCCGGTGCTTTGTTGACCACGTTTAGCTGTGCTTTAATACACTGCTCACAAACTAAAAATGGGTATTCAATTCGAATTATACTTATACGGTTTTAAAATAACACGCCTTTAAAATCTAAAATTGTTTCTCTTTTGAATGGTTTTGGTTTAACATGATTTTAAATATTCTTTGAATCCTTTTTATGAATTTCGCATAATTCTGAATGATCAACAATTGGAAATAAAAAGAATATGTGAGAAATAATTATAATATTATGATTATGATAATATTATTGCCTTTTGCTTCAAATCGAAAATATGTTATTCAATTTTCGCTTATTTTTGATTTGAAACCAATTTTACCTTTTCTTAAAACTGTAAACAGAGTGTGGTACAGTCGGTTTCTAACTTATTTGAAACTGTTTTTTTTTTTTTTTGGCTGCTTTTGTAACATGTGAAGTTCTTTTAATGCAGCATTTGCCGTTTGGGTTTATACTGGAGTACCGTTGCATGCGGCACAACTTTTGGTGCCTGCCCCGCTGATGGACAGCTTTTGCGCCCAGCTGTCACAGGTTCGTTGACTCGGACAGAGTTGCACAGTTGGTGTTGAAACAATCAGGTTCAACCAGTGGCCATTTGATGGGCCTAGCTCATTGCATAATGCCTAAAAAGACGGACAGTTGAGTCTGCGCCTCTAAGGTAATTGCCCGGACGGCAAATTGAATTTTTTGGTAAAGCCTAACCGGCAAGTTTTTGGTGTCCAAAACCATGTGCCAGAAGCAGAGTTCAAAAGGCTTCAGGTCATTTGCCTTGGTTAAGAACCTGCCTACCCATGTTTACACTAGTTACAAAATCATTGAAACCAAGAAACTTTGCGCTTACCTTGTAAAAATAAAAATGAACTGACAAGCTTTAATTTCTCAAATTTTCAACTTATGCTAAGCATACCATGTTATAGTTAACATGACTTCTACAAGTATTTGACAGACACATAATTTATTTTAGAATTTTTTTGATAAGCTCTGATAGTTTCAAAAATATATATTGTCATATTATTAACAGTATTAGTGATAAATAGCTTAAACATTGGTGTGAAATCTTGTTGCATATTATGTTAAAAAAAAAAACAACTTAACATATGTATATTATTTTAATGAGAGTGCACTAACATAATTGCACAGCTATTTTTGAAAATTTTTATTTGCATTCTCAACATTTGTGTGAAACTCTTGATAATAATTTATAATTTAGCTACAGTTACTAATTGTTGGTAATGTTAGAATATCTGGTGAAAATATCTTGTATTCAATCGTTTGGTTTTCATATTTGTTTAATTTATGAAATGTGCTTTCTTAGCCGGTTTAGCTTGATAAATTTAGAGAGATAAACACAAGATAAAAAGCCGCTTAAACCAGTCCGGCTATGGACTGCACAGCAGCTGCAATCTGTGCCTGCACTCTGTAATCGTTACATCTGCAGCTAACTGACTCAGATGCAGATGCAGATGCAGATGCAGCGGTAGCGGCAGCAAAACTCGCAGGCAGATGCGGCACACCCCCCACGACTAATTGTGCTCATTTCCATTTATCAGTTGGCCCAATGAATTATAGCACTAAAAGCAAATTAAAATCGTGCCAAGTGTTGCAGAATAAACATTTCACAAGACACCAATGAATGAGCCGCCAGTTGCAGCAGCGCAAACCAAGCGGAGGGGGAATTGCACGCCGGGAATCTGGAGCTGCATATATGTATCTACGTATCTATGGGGGCTGGTTGCATTAAGCTTTTAATTTAGTGCCTAGGCAGCAATTTTCATGCGTTGCAATTGTCTCTGAAATTCGTATTCGCATTCGCGTGTTGCGTCTTTTTATACTCGTTCATGAAGTGAAAAGAGTATATTGGATTTGCGCAAATTTCCTTCTACAAGCTAAAGACTTTATAACTCTATATCTATAGATCTCCCTCAGTTTTAATACGTGGCAAATGGCAGACAGTGCTCTAAAAATCTCCTTTAAAAATCAAACAAATAAGCGTTGGTTAGTGATTGAGTATTGTGCAGTCAGTTACACCCGAATGCAACGTACTTATTTTATATCTATTTTTAGCCGCATTCAGCGTCTGCTGATGTTGACTTTGTTGCAACTTGTGTGTTGATCTTTGGTGGCACTTGTTGCTGCCGCTGCGCTCGTTTGCCAAATGCAATTAAATGTATGTCGCTTGGGCTGCGTGTCGTGCAACAGTCACAAGTTGACTGCAACTGTGCCGCATAATTGTGCCAAATGAATTTGTAATTATGTGCCTGTGTGCGTGTGTGTGTATGTGTGTGAAGTCATGAACTTCAAGTAGCCGGTTTTAACCATCTGAGTGACATCACATGCGACTGGCGGGCACAACAACAGCTCCAGAATCCGAGTCACAGTCTCAGTAACCGTCACCGTCTTAGCCACGGCTGGAATGACATTACAGAAATCAAGCCAAAACAAAATTTAATTAAAGCGCATGACGAAAAATTCTTAGTGTTCGAATCGACATCAGCAGCAGCAGCAACAACAGCAAGTCACTAAATAGTTGAATCATTGCAATCGACAACTTTCAAATGCGAGATACTCTATTTCTTGTATAGTGTTAGAGGCAAGATAACTATACATAGATTCTTTGATTGTAAAATGTAGTCTAAAGTGGGCATGACTCTTAAAGAGATCCTTCTAAATGTTCATGTCAAATTCGCTAACTTTAGCTATCAATATATAGCCCAAGATTTGAATACAAATTCTTGCGGCTTATAATAAAAAAGTCTCTTATGCAACTCTTCAAGAAGATCGCCAAGAGGTGCTTCAAAATAGTTATAAAGTTTGAGAAACTGCCAAATATATATAGTAAAATATTTAAAGGGAGCTCATCAATACCTTCTATATAAACTTTGCTTACCTCTTGCTTTAAAGTTGCGAATCTAACTTTTGCAAACTTTTTGAATGTTAACTTTTTTATATGATCTTTAAATCTGGTAGCTTATCAATATTTTTTCTTAGTAAACCAATTCAGTCTAGGCAAACACATAAACGCATATGCTTTCCTTTTCCCCACAATTAACAGGGCATAAAGACCAAAGATGACTTAAAAACTTACGCAGCGTTTTGGACACGGCCAAAAGTGTCAAAGTCATGTTAAGTGCGAGACACTTGCGACGTATTTGGCAAGCGGCAGCCTTCCAAGCCAATTAAATGGCGACACTTTATGGCAGATAGAGCCCCAGAATGAGAATCAGAAGTCGCAGCAGTAGCAGTAGCAGCGGCAGCAGCAACAGCATCAGCATCAATCCCAAGTGGCTGGCTGTTTGCCTCGTAAATGGGTCAATAATGGCTTAAATTGTGCGGCATTGTTAAATGGTGCGCGGGCTCTGGTTAGAGGTCTGAAAGTCGTTGAGGCCCTGACATCTGATCGCACCTTTTGACTTCTTTGTGGCTGTGACTGATGATTGACTGATGGGTTTTCCTGCGGTTGACAGTCAGCCGCTGTATCCATATTCAATTTATGAACTTCAGTTTCAGTTTTAGCCGCCTGTTTTGCATTGCCACTCATCGCGTTGCATCGCATCGCATCGCATCGGATCGTTTGAGTTATTGAGTTGTTTGGTTTTGCCTTCGTCTTGGCGCTGTCTGCAACAATTTGTCTAATGTGCCAATTTGGTCGCATCTACCGCCTGCTGGGGTATCGTTAGCTCAATGCTTGATCATGTTGATTTCTTTCTTTCGTGTACTTTTCTCTTTGGCCTATCAATGACAAAAGGCAACACGAGACGTGCCCGAACCCGAACAACCGCTTTTGCTGTGATTCGGTTAGAGTGTGGGCGCGTCTCGTGCTTTTTAGCGTGACACGAACGTCCTCTTGCGAGTTAACACGATTCAAACGACTGTAAAAGACTCTGCACGACTTTAACAGGACTTAACACTACTTGACAGAATCAATCATAACTCGTATACAATTGGACGAGACGGACACGATTCAACAGCACTTAACACGGTTAATCAAGAATCTTACAGGACACGATTTCCATATGATTTAACACGACTATGCACGGCTTTGGCACAATTTGCAATAACGCTTACTCGATCAAACACGACCAAAAATGGCTAGACACGACTTGCACACGATTTAAGTTGGCTTAACACGATTTAACTCGACTTTTTAGAATATCAAACACGACTGGTTTGGATTACTCACGATTTTGATGGATACAAAATAACACGATTAAACCTGACTTTACAGGACTGAACACGGCCCTAACACGATTGCAGTCCACGAAACACGATTGCATATGACTCAAATGAAATGAAATAAACTCAATACAATTCTAATAAATCGAAATAAACACGATGATAAAGCACCGAGCACGTTTCAACACAATTGAATACAATCTAAAATCTTGTATTTTGTTGAAGTACATATTAAAGTTAAAGTAAAGTTGTAATTATATTTAATATACTTTGCTCTAGTTTATGATCGAAATTCGTCTGCAAGTTTTGCGATCGGTCACGCGTTCATCTCTAGCAATGGCTATCGGTTATAGCCCTATAATTTGCACACCAGTCGTTTTTTGGTCTTTCCTGATGGGATGCGCTCACTTGTCCCATTTATTTATTTTGTATTTCTGCTGTTTAAATTTAATTCACGATCTGCCTTCAAGTCGAGTCGACTCGAGATGAGTTGAGTTGAATTGAGTCGAACAAAAGGCAACATCGCAAATTCCCTCGACGCGTCGGCGACGCTTGGCAATTTCTTTAGCAACAGCTTCTTCTTCTTCTTCGACTTCTTCTTCTAACAAGCAACAACAAGGAGGCTTTTCTTTTGCTTACTTTCCGATTTTTAGCTGCAGTCGGAAAATCTTTTCGTTCGCGTACTTAACCGCAATAATTTTGCTCATTTGAGTGTCGTGGAAATGAGTTAAAGAAGTTGCCTGCCACTTGGCGGCAACTGCAACTGCATCAACAGCAACAGCAACAGCAGCAACTGCAACAACAGCAACTGCATCGACATCAGCGGCTGCCGCTAATGTAATGTGAGCATTACTTATTTCCATTTTTTTTTTTATTTTATTTTTATTTATTTTTTTTTTGTTTTGTTTTTGTTTTTGTTTGTGTCTTCTTACCGCCAGAGCCTCTTAATTCATTAATTTCCCACAGACTGCCGCTTCGGGTCGCGATGTGCCGCAGCCAATTTCAAACGTGAAACCGTTGAAAGTTATCACCCTCAACCCACAGCGAATGTGACAGAGCGAATGCAGTGAAGTTTTCGGCTACAACCGCTGTAAGATTACACGCATTGTTTCTGTCTCTCCCCCTCCCCCTCCCCCTCCCCCTCTCACTCTGTCTCCGTTTCTCCTGCTTTGCCACAATAAAGTTGTTTGCGAGTGTTGCAATGTCAATTGCTGTTATCAGCCACAATGTGCAAACTTCAATTTACCTACTTAATACACTGAAAAAAAGAGCTGTACATAAATGAGAATAAACTTTCTTGATATTAACATAAAAGTTTACTCGTTCCAAATGTTAAAATATATTTTCGAAAATAGAAACAACAAGTTTTATACTCTACTTTTATTAAGTGAAAATATTAAAAAATTATTTAGATGATAAATTGAAAAACGATTGAACTTTCTTGTTTTAAAATGTCCTAAACCTGTATAAAGTTCATTCACAAATAATTATGTCAATATAGCAATTTGTGTAGCATATTTATCTACCGGATTTATTGATTTGTCAACTATATATGCATAAAAATCAAGTCTATTTTTATTTTAAATTTTCACAACTATGTTTAAGTTTTTGTGTCTTATTCATACTACTCGCCGGTTTTTCGCAGTGCATTGGGCCTGGCCTTTTGCCGTGGGTTGTGTTTGTTGCTGTTGTGCCAGTTTTCAAGTTTTCATCGCGCATACGCACAGTTATCCAGCTGGACAGCTTTTTGCGGCACATTCATAAAACTCACAAAGTTCATAATGTTCTAGTGGAAATTACAGTGCGCGTCAGGCATAAAGTACTCGTAATAGTCGTTATGACTGCAACGAGTACTTCTATTATTTGATTATGTAAACCCAACTGAATGCACCTCGATGGACTGTATCCATTTGTGGGTCAGGCAGGGGCACAGTTATGCAGAGGAAAGGCAGCGAAAGGGTGTCAAACGCTACTATGACTATGACCTACAGCCAGACACAGACATGGACAACAGCGGCAAGAATAACAATAACAACAATAACAACAAGAGCAACTTACAACTAACTGACAGCTGGGCCTTTTGTCTGTCTGGTCTAATCTCTGTTTCTATGTTCGTTCTCGCAGACGCATTTGCATTTTTGTAACTGTGCTTAAAAAAAAACTCGGAGCATATTCTCATTGGCTTGCCTCATCTATATGCTAATTAAATCATCTAATATTCAATCTCAATCTGTCTTGTCATATTGCTCGATTTCAGTGCTGCATTCTTATGCTAACACGCAAATTGCTTTATGGATTCTTTGGCTCGCCGATGAAAGTGTTTTTCTGACCCCAATTCTCAGGCCCTCTCTCACTGCAGCCAGTGTTGTTGTTGTTGTTGTTGTCGTCGTCTTCTATTCAAATCTGTTGAGCTTGTTTCACATATTTCATGATTTTACTTTTCTATTCTGTTATTTATTTCATTTTTTCTTTTTTCATATATTTTTTTTTGCTTTTCGTTTATTTTGTTTTTGCATTTTCTGCGCATGTTTTGCAAGTGATGTTCAGAGCATAGTTTTCCAGTCATCCCACGCTCTTAATTACCTCGAGAGCAGCAACATCCTCAGCGGCCACTTTGCGCTGTGCAGCAACTTGGACGTAAAGTGGAAGATATTCGAGTTGTGGGTGTAGCTATTCTGATTCGTTGTCCTATTTAGACCCTGTAGGTAACAAATGGTTAAATATGGTTTTAAATAAATAATGTAGAAAAGTTTTAAAGTTTAAATTTGTAAATTTTCAATCTTTATTTTGTATTCTTTGTTTTATAAATTTATGAAGGCATAAATAAAGTTAGCCTTCAAGTAAATTCTGTGGTAGTAAAAATATTTAATTATATATATTTATTATTTTAAATAAATAGGATATTTAATAGTCGACTTTTATCTCTTGTGTTACTTTTGCTGTCATTTTATGGGTTTTTTTTTTGCGCTCTGTTTGGTATTTTAATATCCAAATGGTTTCGGCAATTCATGAATTTGTATTTATGCATATTTAAAGACAGTCTGTCAAGTTGACGATTCCATTTGTTTGTGCATCATTTAAAAAGCCATTTACATAAATTGGCTAATCAAATGCGGTTAATTTATTAGGTTCTGCAGTTTTTGTTTTAGCCAAATGGGAATGTTTAATTAATAGAATGTTATTAAAACGGCATTAGAGCGGAATTAAAGCCTCGTGTCTAACTGTCTTAAAGCCCATGTTGCAACTGTCAGCAGCGCAGACCACACACATGTGCCACCATGTGCCACCTGCTACATGCCAACTGCCACATGCCACACTTGGTTGCAATGAAGTTTAATTTTTTACGAGTTCATTAAAAATTAATTTAAAATTGTTATTTTATATGAACAGCGCTGCAAGCACCGTTGCCTTAATGCAATTGTTATTGCCATTTGTGCATATGTATTCAATTATTCAAACGTGGCTGCAAAGGATGCAAGGGTGCAACTGGAGGGCAGGTGGGTGGACGGACGGACGGTCGCCTTGGCAACAGCTTCCATTGTTTTCAGCCATTTGCGTGGCATAGCTTCATTAAATGCAATCGCCCTCTCTCTTTTCCCCTCTCCCTCTCGCTCTCTCTCTATCTGTTAACACCCGCAACTGGCAACTGGCAACTTTGGCCGTTAAAACTGCTGATAATGTCATGGCAACTTGGCCTCGTCCAGCTCACAGCTCTCGGCTCCCAACTTCCAGTTGCCAACTTCAAAGTTGATGGGCTGCCATGGCGCATACATCATCATCATTTCTGTCAGTTCGTTAAGAAAAAAGTAAAAAAAAAACACCAAAAAAAAAAACCTTTAAGAGGATGCCTGCCGTGCGATGCGCTTGATTTTCTCTCTGCACCTAAATTAGATTTTTGCCATTTTGCTCGCGCCTGCCAAAGTCTCCACTTCTTCAGTGTTTTTTTTTTATTAATTTGATTTTGTGTTGTCGAGTTCACTTGAGTTTAAGCTTTGAAATGGAAAGTTGTGTGTGAGTGTTTGGCAAATTTCATTTAGTTGTATTATTGTTTAAACAATTATTATTAACAGGATATGCTCACATTTGTTGCATTTTTTTTCGTGTGTGTACTTACAATGTTTAGTCAGCTAATTAGCAACGAAAGTTGGCCAAGAGTCAAGTAAATATTGTAAAAAAAAAAACTCCAATAGATTAGCTTAAGTCGAGAGGGTATCTAAAAGATGAGCTCATAAGCACGCACCAACAATTTGCTTGGGAAAGTTGTAAAAATTTCTTTTTATGACCGAAAATACGCTCTAAATATAATATGAAAAACAGAATTTCTTAGTGAAAACTAAATATTTTAGGGGATTTGGTGGGTAAATGATAATGCGCACGAAATTTTAGTTAATTTTATTGCATGACTCACACACGCAAAGCTCTAAGAAATTTATTTAATAAAATATTCAATTACTTTTTTAGTTAGCTTTTTATTACTCGGCGAATTGTAATACTTTAATTTTTTTTATTGCTTAAAAGTTCATCTCCAGTGTTTTGAAAAGGATGGATTTTAATTTAGAGCGTTGTTGTCATTAATTACTCAGCAGGTCACTTGAGCACGAAGATTCCAAGCCAAAATACCAGACCCTAATTCAAAACCAACATCCAAACATTAAGCTGCGGGAAGCTGAAGCTTTACTTTCTTCGGGCTAACTGCTCGAAATTGGCAATGGACTTGGCACTTGGTAACACACAAACACACAAATATACACACACACCCCTCAGTGTGCCCTGCTTATCGTTTGTTTTCCCATGATCGTTTGTCTAGCCAAACCCCGGATTGTTATTTCTTCGTATTTCTTTTTGGGTAGAAGAAAAACAATCAACGCGACTCTAGATGCGAATTCGCATGGCCGAAAAAAAAATACAGATACAGTGAAAAGAAAAAAAAACTCGTGCGAGATTCAGAGTTTATTTAGCTTTTAGTTTTGCTTTGTTTGGGGCTTTGTTGTCCAAGTAAATACTTAAATATAGCACACTTAAACAGTTTGTTGATATTGTTGTAGCGAAAGTGAAATTCGGACGCGAATCTAACTGAGCTGCGGCTGCCTCTCTAATGAGAGTTAATTACAACATCAAACCACTGTCTTCTCTTCTTCCTGTGTCTGCCTAGCGTGCCCAGCAGCAGCAGCTCATTAATATAGCGATATCTCAGCGTACCTGAACGTATCAGCAATGCCGGGAACTACTCCGGCTAGATTGGGCACAAGTTTCGATTAGGCGCGGCCAAAAAGGCAAGCCAACTAAAATACATAAACAAAATAACGACATAGAACTGTGAGGTTCGCTATGTCGAGGCTTAGATACTCTACGTTTCCTGTAGAACATATATATTGGGTATATTTAAGTTCACTCAAATAAAGTCCTTTTCTTGGAAGCAACCTCTTTTATATGGGAGTCTAAAAAGCGTTGCTATAATGGAAACATATTTATGAAAATAGTCAAATTTTTAAAAGATACAGTAAAAAGGTAAAAATAATAACTATAAATAAAACTTACAGAATTTAAGAAAAGTTTCTATTAGAAAAATTTAATTTTTTGATTAATAAAACTATACTTTGTATAGTAACTATATGATATCGTTAAGCAATCCAAACGATTTAAATATATATAATTTCTAATGCAAAAAAAAATTAACTAGACCAAGTTTTAATTAGATATCTACTCAGGAAGCCGAGTTCGTATAGAACATTCAGCTTGATGGATACCTTAATAAACCTATTCGACGCAGCAGCTGTTGCAGTTCAAGAAGCTTTATTGAAAAGTGTCTCCTTCAAAGCTTTACTCATTTCATAATAAAATTACAGTACCCACTTCAAGGGTATAGAAAAAATAAAATTGAAGAAGAAGCAGAGGTTGGCGAGTGGAAAACCGCGTTTACCAGCTAAACTCTAAGTAGAGAAAGTACACGCGGCGCACATGTAAAAGTTAACAAAAAAAAAAAAAAAAGATGCGAATCTTCGCCTTTGGCTTTGACTTTTTGGATTTGGATTTTGGATACGACTTCAGTTTTCTTTGGGGTCAAATCGCATACAACGCGCACTTTTACCGTTCGCTTTCGGTGTGGCGAGACGCCTACGAAGATCAGAAATTGTGCCTTGTAAATATTACAACATAAATGCTGTTGTTGTTGCTGTTGTTGCTGTTGATGTTGCTGTTGTTATTACCATTGTAGCAACATGTTGTTTGTGTATGTTAAACTGACTGCCCTGTCATTTGCATACTTAACACCTTTCGGCTGAGCGCGTCTCGTCTTCCAATTGGAAAAATTTCTTCACTTGAGCCACGACGCATCGCTGACAGATTGAATGGTAGCCCCTGAGACGGATTGTTGTTGAGGTGGAGAGTTTTGCTTTTGTAATTAGAAAATAATCGACTGCATCTCTTTGAAGAGGCCAAGACGCGCGGTCTTACTTTCAATTTCATCTGCATGTGCAGGCATTATTCGATAGGCGAACCGCCAACGGGGGGAAAAGGGTGCACATGAATGGAAACGAATGTGGATTTTTCAATGGCTCTGTTTATTTTGTTTTTTTTTTTTGTTATGCATGATTTGTAAGTCTGTCGCTTTCTTTGCGCAGCGCTGATGACTCGGCATTGCACTATACGATTACTATTATTATCATACCCAGCAATCATAAAAATGCGTAGAATGGGTATTATAAAGTTGTAATTGAGGATGCAATAAAAGCTTTAAATGGAACCATTTCAAACTCGAAACATCCTATTTTCATGAAAAAAAAACACTCGATTCTTAGTTATAAATGAATCAAAAAATCTTTATGACTGATTTGTGTTGATAAAACTTGGTAGAGTTACTTATTCTTAGTATTGTAAAACGATCAAATGTGTGTGTTTTCTAGATTTAGTAAGTTTTATTAAATTAATAAAATAAAATTTATTTAAGATTTATTTATTTCTTTTAAATATTTTCTCTAGGGTATTTTTTTCACACCAAAATTTAGTTCGCCTTTTCGATTATTATTATTATTGTTATTGCTTTATTGATGCATTTTATTGCCAGCGGGCAATAAAAAGATTCGCTATCGCTGTGCATGTCAAAAAATCCATTCGGTTTTTTCTTATAGGCAATGCTGATTTTTGCATATGATAACTAAGTATAGCAACCAAACCAATTTCATCTGGAGGAAATAACACTTTCACTCGCCCTTGCTCCAGTTGGTGGCATTAAAAAGCCATTAAGCTCTGATACTTGGCGATATTTGCGCAGCCGTTTATCAATTTGAATCAATAACGAAAACTCCCAACATTTACTTAAAGCCCTCTAATAGCATTGATTAATGGCTAATCATCTGTGCACCGAGTCTGCGGGGCGGCAAATTACAAGCGCCGTTAAAATTTCACTTTCTAAGGCAAAAAAGTTATAATAAAAATTAAAAAAAAACAAAAAAAAAAAAGAGTTACCAGCAACAGGTGAAATCTCGCTTAACTTCCTGTGTGCTGAGAGGAAGAGGCGCAGCGAGATGAACGGAAAAAGTTGAGACTAAGGTTGGGATATTAAGAATAATTATGCTGGGAAATTGATAAGGTTGCAGCAGTAATGTTGAGCAATTAAATTCATAAGCGCCTCAACCTGTGGGGCACCCTAATTTTGCAGTTGTTGTTGTGATTGTTGCTGCTGTTGTTGTTGTTGTTGTTGTGCATAACAACGAAGGGGGCCTTGCATGTCAGCGCCTTAAAAACGTGGCTAATTAGTGGAGTAAAAGTGGCCAAAACAGACAGAAATGAAGAAATTTACGTAGAACCAAAAACAACATGCAACATGCTTTGTGGCCAAAGTTTGGGGCTAGCTGCCACATCAGTCGATTCTATAAAGCGGATACTATTAGTTGGCCTTTTGTCATGTTGTTCTCTAATTTGTTTTTCTCTGTGTCTGTTTGGGTTTTTAGTTTCTAATGATGTGAAAGAAAGTTATGCGCTTTATACTCTAATAATAGCCACCAAAACCCGACCCACCAGCCAACCCAAATAGATCTATTGTCAGCGCTCTATCAAAATCTGTTGAACGAAAACAACAACACAAATTAAAAAGATGAAAACCCAACAGAAATTCGAAACTAGGGTTTATTATCTCTCTGGCATGCAAAACTCTGCCAGCGGCCATCGGTCAGCTAATCAATCAATATGCTGGCCAAGCACAGTAGCCACAACCGTCCCCCGCCCACTGGGGGGAGTCAAAAAAGTCATAAATATGTGAACGCAGACACCTCAACACGACATAAAATACGAGATAAATAAGTAACCATCAAATATTGTTGCTGCTCTTCAGCAAAATGTGCAACAGAAGTTGGCCAAAACAAAATGAATTTGCCAAAAAAAAAAACCAAAAAAAATGGAAACTTTCGCCACAAGTTATAATGAATGAAGCGTATTGACAGCCTCAGCCAGCGGGTGGCAAATTGAAACTGGCTGTCAGAAGGTGTCGAGGAAGATGCATAGATTGCACTAAAGTGCTACCATAAAAATTAAATATGTTTTATAACGTTTCGTTCAACATGTTTTTCCATCTAAATTTTTTAATGGCTTTTTTGTGGAAACACAATTTTGGATAAAAAAGTATGTTACAAAAAAATATATATAAAATTTTAAACTACCTTCATTTTGTATTAACTGAATCGATTTTTATAAGAAAGCAAGAATTTTTGTCAATGGCTTGGAATTATAATTTATACTGCATAGATATAGATTCACTATTTGAGTTGAACCCAATTGATAACATATGAAAATAGCATTTTAAGTCAAACTTTTCGTTGGAATTGAAACTCAATCGATTTGATAAGGAATAATTTTGTTGTTAATGCTTTTAATTGCTGCATGCTGCAATTTAAATGTAAATGTGAAAACTAAAATGTTGGATTAAATTTCCCTACCTATTGTTATTTCAAGATATCTTAATTAAGCTTATTAAAATTGGACTAAACTATAGCAAATCTGTTTTAGGTATGTTTACAAGGACGTGTAATAGTGGGCACTTTAATGATAACTGTTGTTTTTGCTTGTAAGTTCACTTTTCGGGCACTTTCTGGTGTACATCATATATCATTATCGAATACTCTCTAATTACCGTCGAAGGCCAATTTGTAAAAATCTTCTGATGGCTGCAATTGTCAACGTGTTGTGACTTAACCCAATTAACTAGGAGGGCAACAGCCACAACAACAACAACAATGAATTACAAGTCGGTTTTTCTCCTTATTTTCTTGTTAGTGCTGTAATTTGGCATCTGAAAGCGCGAATTTCATTCCAACTAATAACAACAAAAACACTTTTGGACCGTTGCGGCTTAAACTCTAATTAACGCCTCATCTGCGGTGGCGAAGGTGAAGAGTTGTTGCTACCCCCCCCTCCGTTCCTCGACTGCTCACCCAAGAACAACTGTCTGCCTGGACAGAGAGATTGTCTCTAACCCATCGTAATGCTATGAACTGCTGCTTGACGATGTGCCCATTCTGTCTGCCTGAGAACGAAGCCAAGGAGGAGGTGGGAGGAGCTGAAAAACTGAAGCTGAAGCTGAGGTTGAGGTTGGAGGCACTTTTGTCTGGGCTAAAGCAAAATCTTTTACGGTATTTCTGCTGTTCAGTCGTCGTCACGTCGTCCAATTAGACGCACTTTAAGGGGCCATTAAATGTATACATATACATATATATGTATATATATATGCGATTTTATTATTATTAATAATTCCGCATTTTATGCATTTTAAAGACCATATGCGAGAGTGCCAACTGTAATTGCAGTCGTGCCCGGGCCTTTCTGGACACCACCACCAGGCTCAAATCTAAAATCTCAAATGTCAGCTAACAGCGCTTCTGGGCGTGTTGTTGTTGTTGTTGTTGTTGTTGAGTCGAGTTTTTAACGCGCTCAGCTTCCGGTTCGAGTCGTTAAACAAAAAAACAAAAAAAAAACTGCTCCTCTTTCGTCTATGGCTATGTTAGCACTTGTTGTTGTTTGGCTTTTACGATTTACTTTTTTTCACTTTACTTTTTTTTTGTGTGTTTTCGCCACGCTGTTTTTACACCTCGTTCTTTATACTCGAAACTTTTTTATATGCTTGTTTCTTGATAATTTTGTTTGTTGCCGTATTTCTTTCTCTTTTGCTCGCGCTTTTTATGTTTTCATTTTGTGGCATCAACGCGCGTTAATTGAATTTGCGGCATGGCAGCGCCCGCCCCGCCCCATTCCGTGCATACTACTGGATACAGCTGGGTCCCGTCTATTTGCTGCGCTATTTATTTAATTATATTGCCGCTCACTGACTCCGGCTCTGTTTACTTTTTCGTTTGCCTTTCTAGCCAGTTATATTTGCCTTCTTCGCTTCTTCGTTTGGTTTGGTTTTCAAAAGTAATTTGCATTTTTCAGCTGCTTAATCTTCTTAGTTCCATAATCTTAATTGTTTTTGCTTTATTTGTTGCCCGGAATTAGTCGACTCTCTGCTTGAATAACCATCGCGTAATAAAGCCAAGAATAAATTGTGCTCAGAGGTGTGACTGCATTTCAGTTATTCGCTTTATTCATTCTAATTTGGTTTGTTTTTTGTTGACTGCTCTACGGGCTCGAATTCCAGGCAGTGTCTTTCAGTATAATTGTTGGAGTTTTAAAATTTAGTTAAAATTATTGATTATACAATTTACAAACTTTGTTTGAAAACAAAATCTTCGGGTTGCTGTACTTACAATTTAGCAGAGTTTCCAACCACGTCTGATTGTAGCAGTCTATTGCTAAGCCTCACACTTTCCATTGTATACTTTTGGGCGGCATGTTCGAAAATAAACTGTGGCCTGATTTTTGCAAACATGTTACACATTTCTAGAATAGGTTCTTTATTTATTTATGTTTTATGTATTTTATATATATGTAAAGCTCTCCCATAAATGTGTCAAAACTGAACAGATTTTCAGAATTAATAACATTCTGGCCATGGTTTTTCATTAACATCGATTTTACATTTAAAATCGATGCATTTTTAAAAAAAAATTTTTTGAAATTAAAATTGCTAGCTTGCATTTTAAATCGATTTAGCCGACCACAAATAGTACACAACAATCTCTTGGACCCATATGTCTCATATTTGAAAGACCTATGAATTTGTCAAAACTGAACCGATTTTCAGGTTTGATGGCATTGTGGTCCAGATTTTTCAATTAGATCAAATCTGAATTTAAAATTGATGCATTTTTGAAAAAAAATTGTTAATTTTTTGGTTGTGATTTTTTCGCAAAGAAATTGAAAATAAATTATTTTGAATAATGCATACTTTTCACATACAGTATTAATTTATAGGACAATTTATGACCAAAATGCCATCAAACATGAAACGAGGTTCATTTTTGACAAAGTTATGATAGTTTGAAATATGGCATCTATGGATCCGAGTTGTATGCATGCCGAAATATTTGCTAATTTTGTTTGCTTTAAAACCGAGGGTAAAATAGTGCTTCAATAGCAGGACATTGCATAGGTCCAATAAAGTCTTTTCACGTCGTGAACGCGTTTACAGACTTGTGTAGTTAAAATATCATCTTCCATGTATATAATTTAAAATTTATTTTTGCTCATTTTGGCCTTTATACAAGAGTATTTATTATATATATTTGTATATTATAAAAAAAACACACGCCGTAATATAATGCCTAATACTTATGTAAATAGCTCGAATACTTGGATAGTACATTCGTGGGGTACATTCGAAAGTTAAGAGAGAATTTTACAACTGGAAGAATTTTACAAATAAGGCGCTAAATTTAATCGTTCGTTATTAAGTTATGATTAATATTAAAAATATATTTAAATATATATATTTTTATAAAAATATTAAAGCAACAATTTACTCGGTTGTTTCGTCATCTTTCTTTTTCTTTTAAGTGTTTTGTTTAGTGAAGACAGTTTCAAACTGTTCTGTATATAACGTTTCTATCTATATTTATTTTTCGGAATATTCACTGCATACTAATTTGGCACGCATGGGATTTAAAAAAATTGGAATTATATTTAGTGCTTTGAAGTTGCTGTACTTTATGTTTATATTAAGAATTGCGTATAATATATACAATTAATACGAGGAAGAGTGGGTGGTGGGGGGATTTTAATATTAAAGTACAGAGTGCTATGGTACAGATTTAAGAACGCTCTTTTATAAATATTCATTACAAGTGATTTGTATAACAAAACTGCGCCTTAAAACTAATTAAATATTTGTATATATGTATATATATATATATTTCGATATTGTTTATATATATTTTTATATGACCAAATTTTGGTAGCAACTAAAAAACAAAAACTTTTTTCGCAAAATGTACACACACAACAGACACACACATATTCACATACACATACAGTAGTTTGTAGGTTGTAGTTTTAGTTTTCAGTTTAATTGTTAACTTGGCGAGACTCAATTGGCTCAGTCGACTTATATGCGTAGTGCTAGATAAACCTATATATAGCCCATATTCAATATATATATATATTTGTATAGTAGCTGCTTGCGGCTAACTTCAATCATTGGCCATGCAATAGCCGGAATAGGTTTGTATGTTATCCTCCAGAAAACTCTCGCCCGTTATGACGCCCGATTGCGTATGATGGCTGGGACAGCGGTGACCCTTGGGGCACTGGCACAGCGAGTTGATGTTGACCTCGTCGAGAAACTCCTGACGTTTGCGGACCGTAAACAGCTTACACGGCTGCTTGCGCTGACAGCGTAGGCGCTGTAAGTGATTAAGATTGAGATATGGATTAAATACCAATAAAGACAGAACTAATGATATCAATATAGATATGGAAACGTATTTAGATATATATATAGGTACATTTACAGATACAGATACAGATACAGTTACAGTTAAAGATACAGATACACATTTAAATAATTTAGGTTTTGGTTTTATTCGTAAAACTACGAGTTAAATGGCTTGGCTCAGACTTAAGCTTAGATTTAAGTAAGGTAACGGCTTGGTTATCACTGATTTAGAGACATGGCAATAGATATTGGTTTAATACTAAATGGATACACTTACCGTCAGCGGTGAGCAGGCGAATAGATAGCGGAAGGCAGTGCTGCTATTTGGGACAGCCTCGCGTTTGGTCAGATAGGTGACCGAATTCTTGGGGCAGCGACAGTGCACAATTTGTTCCGTGACGTTCAGTTCCGCGGCGGTGGTTAAAGTCCACGTGTAGTCACGGAAATGCCTGAACAAAAGAATCAGTTAAAAATCGTTCTTATTCGCGAGCGCCTTTCAGCTTTATTACTCACTTGCAAACGGGCAGCTTGTGCACCGGCTGGCAGAGCTTGTAGTGCCTGGTCTTGTCCGCCACTGTGTGGCCATCCTCGACGCCGAGACTGCTCGGACAGCCGCCAATGAAGCTGGCCGCCTCCTTCAGGCCACGATGACCCGAGTGGCGCATGTGCGCTGAGCTCCGTGGCGGGCTGTGCGGCAGCTCGTTATCCGTTAGATCCTCGTAGGCGGGCGCATTGGGCAGCGCCTCATTGTAGTCCGGCGAGCGTTCCAGGTAATCGCCGGACTGCAGCTGCAGATCATCCTCGTAGACAGCGCCCAGTTTCTGGATGAGCTTCTTCAGGTGGACACTCTCGAACTTCTTGTCCGGAAACTCGCCCAGCAACAGCCGCTTGTGCTGCAGCAGTTTCTCCCGCTCGTAGTAGCTGCGATATTTCTGTGGCTCGCCGTGTCCGGCGTGCTCGTGATGATGCACAATGACTGTGTTGGGCATGCGATTCGATTCGGGACAGCGACACTGGCGCTCTATCCAGGGCGTACCGTACAGGTCGATCTTGGAGCAGACCGCATTCGGCGCACACACGGGCAAATCCTCCTCGGAGTCCTGCAAGGCAAACGAAAGCAGAATTTTGTGTTATGCCAATTTCACTACATAGCCAACAATATAAATTTGAATTCAGTTTTGTGCGTTGGGCAACATTTGCATAGCCAAGTGGCAGCACGTCCTCAAATCTGAACGAGTCATTGAATTAATTTCATTCAAGGCCCTGCCAAGAATTGAAATAGAAGAAGCAGCAGCCAAGAGGAGGCATTGGACATGCTTTAAATTTGAAGTGGCCATTCAAAACATTATTTAGCTGACTGGGGGCTTCCCCGACTCGAGTGAGGAGCAGACCCAGGTCAGACTACTCGTTGTTGTTGCTGTAGACAGTTACCCGCTATAAAATACTCTGTTTCTTAAACAGTTGGTAACGAGCAGAGAAATCTATAAATATATATGTTCCCTCTATTAAGGGCATATTTGACAATAGTCTAAAGTTAAAAGTTTGATTAACAAATAAAAATATACAGGTTTTCTTGCTTGATGATATCATTGCTTTAAATAAATCAATATACACCATGTTTTCCTTTAGAGCTAGTGTGTCCTTTGGGCAAACAGCAACTAAGTTAAGCTTGATTAACATATGTATGTATCTACCATATCAGCTTTCTTTCGCTAGTTCTCCCCGTATTTGTTTGGGTTCCTTTAAGTCGATTCGGTAAACAACATCCTAAGCACATATTGTTCATTAATTGAATTCCTAACGCTTCTCCTATTGTTGTCTGTCTAAACGGCTGTCCTGTGTGCGTCCTTACACCTTGTTTACTTAATCCTCGTCTTTATTCAGTCCCTACTACATAAAAGCTTATGATACTGTCTTTTGTTATGACCGCTATTCCAGTTGTTGCTGATCCTGTTTCGCTATAAACATAAAATCCAACTATCCAACTGCGGACTTTTAGTTTTGTTTTTGTTATTCATTCGATTCGCTTGGTTTTTATGATGTGCTCCTGCTGCCCCTCCACCTCATTTGCTCTTGTCACATTTGTCCCTCTCATTTGATTTTATTGTATGGCACTCTAGCGACAACACACACACACACTCACACACACGGGCGCGCATATAAGCAACAACAACAATAACAACAACAACAGGTTTCCAATGAAATTATCGAAAGCAATCAATTTTTTAAGTGGAACTTCTTTCAAGTCGTACCTTTTGACGTTCCTCTTGTTGTCGCATTTGTGGGTCCTTTTTTGCTTGCCTGGTACTCTTTATACCCTGTACCCATTGCAAATGCATAAAAAATAGGGTGTTTGTAGTTGGGCAAATGCATTGCATTAGAAAAGAATGACCCCTCCTTTCAATAAAGCTGAAGAAGTCGATCTGAGATATTTAAAGATTTGATATTTTCTTCAGATAGATAAATATCGTTTAAGGACTCGATTTTTTTTATACTTCTAAGTTATATTATTTCAATATATCGATTTTAGAGACTGTATAAGATATAAAATTTCTCAAAATCGATAAATGTCGATCTAAAACTCTTTAACATTTCTCGGTTATTATAAAAGCCAGAAACAAAGAGTTTAGTGTTCAACATTTTTAACTTTTTAGATAACGACAAATTTTTTTAAAAATTTAAACATTCTTTAGTAATTTTGGGGTATCATCTAGTCGTGCACGCTCAAATAGAGCACGCAAATGATTATATTCTTGTTTTTTTTTTGTCTTTTGTTTGGTTTCGATTTCAATTTGATTTTGTGTTATCCCCCTATTTTTTTTACTGATTTGTATTCAAATTATTTTTATAATGAAATCAATAGGCCGTTTCCAGGCGTTTCGCTTTTGACTGAGTTGCACCTGCCCCTCGGGCGCATCTACCTGCGCGTCCTGAATGCCTACCTCCCTTTTGCCTCTCCCTTTTCGTTCACTCGCCTTCAACTGCCTCGGCTTCATCTACTTAGCGGGTCCGTGACGTACCGGAAGTCCGGAAGTGATTTAGTGCAGGCGACCGCCTGGCGGAAGTAAATAACTATGTAAGTGCAGCACACACACACACACACGCACACACAAGTGTGTGTTTTAAAAAGGGATTAGCACCGCGCTTGGCAAAGCCGGAAGTAAACCAATGGCAAAGCCAAACAGGTTGCCTGCATGACCTTTTACCTTTAGCGCAATTGCTGCGCCGCCTCTCAATACGCTATTTCCTCACTCGCTCTCTTTCTCTTAGCCGCTCGCTTGCTGTCTCCCTCTACTACGGATGTTGGCCGCCGGCTGCCTTGTTGTGTTCCACTGCCTTCTGCTTTGCTTTATTAGTTTTATTTACTTCCGTTCACAATTTACTTCCGCATTTTCGTTGAAGGAGCAGAGCAAAATCGCGCGTTTCCCACGCGTTTTTGACCTACTTTTTTGGGGAGGGAGGGACCAATATATCACTGCACCTGCCTCCTTTAGCCAGCTGCATACATATGTACATATGTATGTATATGTATATATGTCGATATCTGTATATAGTTTCTACTGCTGCTGTTGTTTAGCGCTTAACCCTTTGTTGACAGTTTTTCAAAACATTTTCTCCATATGCGCAAACGCGCCCTCGCATTATGTGGATGCCTATGAAATTCCGGGGGCTGGGCACTTGAGGGAAACCTTTGTCGTGCCTGGCAGGATATGCTTATGTAAGGAGCTGTCTGTCTGTCTGTCTGTATTCTGTCTGGCCGTGTAAGCAGCGTGGGAAATTCTTTGAAATTCGAGCATGTTTATTGACAGCCCCTCTTCCCCCAACCTGATATTATGCCACTTTAACGGGGGGTTAGTTGGACGCATTCGTGGAAGTGGCACTTCAGAGAAGCCGTTATTTGTACACATTTAACATATATTAATAAGCAAATTTACGAACTGAAAAGAGTATCTTGGATTTGTGAAATATTCGTCGCAAGCGATTTGAAACTTGGAATATATAAACTAATATTAATTACTGATGAGTGTTAGGCAAATCAATCAAATATCTTAATACGAAACATTCATATCTCCAATAATTTTGACAGTTTCCCGTTTTGCCGATTTTAACAACAGTTATCAACTGGTATTCGACTCTTAACGAGTATTGCAAAGTCGGTTCTTTTTGTTTTGTCGTGTTCTGGAATGCGCCTAGAATCGGGCAAACATTTGGAAGGCGTGCGTCAGATCTCTTTCTTTCTCTCTCACTCTGTAGCCCCCTCTTCGTCCAGCTGCTGACCGAAATCTTGGAAACAGATAAACAACAACAATTCGAGTCGAGTCGAGTCGAGTCGAAGTCGCAGCAAGAAAGTTTATGCCCAGGCAGTAAAAGTTGCTGCAAAAGAAAACAAAACTCGCACAGACCGGATTTCCGGTTTAACGCGAGCAAAGGGTGTGATGAAGGTAGCAAGGGGGAAGGGCGCAGGCGGCAGGGGGCAGGGGGGCAGTGAGCACACGTGAAGTCGGTAGCTGATGGGACACTTTATAATTTGGCCGCTGTTGCCGCACGCGCGCTCCACAAACAATTAGCCTCATGTGTCAAAGAGCAAAGCACAGAGATAGCCAAAGATGGAGGAGGGTCAGGGGGCAACGGAAGTTGAGAACGCGCCGAGCAGACAATGAATGGCGGCGCGCATGCAACGTGATGTGGCAAGCACTATGCAACTTTGTGCTGCCAAAACATGATGAGAAGCTTCGCTTTTGGTGCTGCTTTAAGAGCTGTCAAAGGGTTTTACGCACGCTCGGTTAATTGAATCAAATTAACCCCCACAACCCCACCAAGCAGCTAAAAAAGAAGAAGATGACGGCGACGAAGAGACAGAATGATGGGGAAGAGTAGCTGCTGCTTGTCATGCCTCATGTGGCTGGGGGCATGCTTGGAACTCTGCGCCTCGAGTGCTGAGCACCGGAAGCGCTGCTCGCTGTCTTAAAGATGACAATGACTTATACAATACATTGAATACCCTGTTAAAGTGGAGTGAGTGAAGAGGGGTAGACTGCAAGTATGTGTGAAAAGTGTGTGTATAAAGTAAGAAGCTTTAAAGCCTTGAAAAATGATAATGTATATTAAAGTACCACATTATTCATGGTATAGTCTTCAAATTCTTTTGATTTTGATATTAGTTAGCTCATAAACTTTATAAACTAGAGCCAGCAAATTTGATTGCAATTACTCCAATACTTAATACTAAGCAACTATAGTTGAGTTACACCTTTTTTTTTATATATAAATACAGATACAAATCACTGCGGCTAAACAGCACTAATCCGGATTCCAGTTCCAGGCTAGTGTTTATAAGTTATATATTTCTAGCTGAAGATCTTAATAGTTGGGACTACTTCAAAAGTTCAAAATGTTCAGTACAGGATAACTTCAAGTCGCATACTTATTATTTACTTATGCATTCCAGTTTGTTTTATGAAACGGCGGGGATTGAGCAGCGTAGTTTAGTCAACTGCATAGCTGGCATGCCAATGCATCGCTTGGGCTTTTGTCTTTAACTTCCCCACAACTGGCTGCCGCCCTTCCCCACAAATGGCGCCCCCCTCGCCCAGCCTCAGTCATTAGCCAGCCTGTGCTTTGGGGGGGAAGCCATTGATTGTCGCTTAGCGGCGACAGCGTAATTTGAGCTTGTGCAGCTAACTGACTGACGAACTGACTGACTGATGAGTGCTGTTAGCCAGGGAGTACTGTAGGCACTGACTGCACCTGCCAGCAGCAGCTATCAATAACCCAAACGGCTTGACATGACGCGCGCAAAATGCCAACAAAAGGACTTGCCACAAAGGATCGACCTGCTTTTTACGTGTGTGTGTGTGTGCGTGTGTATATGTGTATGTATATGTGTGTGTGTGTGTGTGTGTGTGTGTGTTGCCAATCAGTGACATAAATTTCTCGAATGCCGGAAGAGCTGCCCAAAGAAATGCTGCGGCTGGCAGGGATCGGTGTCTGGTTCCCATGAGGGCGTTGACGCACAAAGACGCACACGAACGGATGACGTGGGACTGGCGGACGGACGACGGACGGACGGACGCCGGCTGCTGCTGCACATGCGCCGCTGCCTGTTGCTGATCTACGCAGTCGCTTGGCAGCCGCTTGGCACAAGTGTCTGCTGCTGCTGCTGCTGTTGCTGCTAATGCTACTTGCTGCTGTTGCAGGTAGTTTTGCCCATGCAACAGCAACAATATTCTGTTCCATGCATTTTCCATGCTCTACGGCTCTACTGTTATCTTTTGTCTGTGCGTTAATGATTTTTCTATACATTTCCTTTTTCTTGCTGTTGTTATTCATACTTGTTCACAAAGTGAAAAGAGTATATCGAGTTTTGCGCAATGAAGCTAGAGAATTGAGAATTGTAGAGAATTATATATATATATACACTTCTGCATAACCACGTCAGATAACTTGTTAAGATTTTCTTGATACGCAAACTGGGAACGCGGCGAATTGATGTAATCCATATATATATCCCTCAGTTGATAGAGATTTTGCCAACAGATTACTGATAATATGTAAATAAAGCACAAGTATATTTAGGAAACAATGCCACGTCTCAAGGCAAATCGATCAAATTTATATATCCCAAAAAAATTTAACCTGTAAAGATCAACATTTCCTAAATAACAATAATAATTGCAATAATTTCTTGTCGGTTTTAGCCATCTATTATACTGTGAACGAGTATTGTACAGTCGGTTACACTCGACTACAATCTTCTTACTTGTTTTTTTTTTTGTGTTTTCTGGCTCTTTCACATTTTCCCCATATGCAAGAATTATGCAATCTGGCGTCGCAGCGAGCACATATGGCCAGCTACAGATACAGATACAGATACAGATACAGATACAGATACAGATACAGATACAGATACAGATACAGATACAGATACAGATGCATGAAAGTGTAGAGTCTAGAGTTTAGGCCTTGAGCAGGGGCTGTGGTGCGGTACGGTGCGGAAGTGCTGTTTGGTCACCTCACGGTGTTTACACGAAAATTCAATTAAAATTGGAAATTGTTTTTTGAGCGGAAGTGGCGGCTGCTGCCGCAACAACAACAACAACAACAATAACAGCAACAGCAACTGGCAGAAGCTTCTAAGAGAAGCTGCTGCGGAAGTCACACGGAAGTTGTTTAGGCCAGCGCCAGCAGCAACAGCAGCAGCAGCATCGGCAACAGCAACAGCTTCCACAATATCCACTTAATCTTCATCCGCCTCGACTGCTCTTAAAATTGTTTTGTTTTCTTTTTCGGACTCAGCAATTCCAATGAAAACACTTAAACTGGGACTGAGATTGGGATTAGGTCTGGGTATGGGCTTGGGATTCGCACTGGACTCGTGGTAAGAGCCGGAAGTAAGCTGATTCTGTGCTTCTTCTGCTTCTTGTGCCGCAAACACATATTTTGCATAGCCCAAAACTTGGACGCTGCTTGACTTTCAGCTTAAATGTTGCCTGCAATACTACGTCGAGTCGGGCAGGCGGGGGGGAGTTTTGGATTGCTGGGAACTGGCCGTGCCACTTTGGCGCGCCTTAACGGAAACATGCCAACCTCAACAGTAGCCGCAGCAACGGCAAAATACACAAAAGTAAGTGTGCTCCACTGAATGGTGCACAACCAACAGATACCCTGCAAAAGTATAAGCGTCATAGCTTGTAGAACATAAAGGAAGATAATATACATATACAAATAATATAGATATTACAATGAAAATGTTCAGAAATATATATGCAAAAACAGACAGCAGCCAAAAATCGATATTTATCGTCCTTTATAAATTATCAAGAAAAAAATTTAATAAATTCTGCCTACGTAAACCAGCCTCCCAAATGAAGACTCTCAAAATCTTATAAATCGACAGACGGATCATTTAGCTGATCACATTTACACAACTGCAATATACCCTCTTTCTATCCATTTGCCATGAAAACAGGGTATAACAGAAAAAAATTTCATTCATAAAAGCGCAAAAATGCCAAAAGGAAGCAACCGCAGCAAAAAAAGAAAAAAAAAAAACGGTCAGGGGGGGATTGAGTTTTGAATTGGTTAGGAAGGCTGGGAAACTGGTTTGCCAGTTTGCCAGTTTGCAGGCCAATTGCAGCTGAAGTGGGCTTCTGTCGCGGGCTTGTTGTCCATTGTTATTGTTGCCAGCAGCAGCAACAGTGGATTTTGCGTAGCTTGTTGATCGTCACAATTAATGAACGTCTACGCACACGGAGATCCACTAACCACATCCACATCCACATTCGCATCCACATCCACATTCACATCCACATTCATATCCACATTCATATCCACATTCACCACCACGTTCGCATTCAGTTGAACATCCTCGGCCTCAACGGAAAAAAGCAATTCATTCATTCATTCAAAAAAGGGGAGACAACAACACGGCAACAGCAACGTGGCATAGTTGTTGCCTTTGTAATTGTTGCTTTTGGCCAAACCGCAAAATGTTGCTGCTGCGATGTAAACATGTTGCTGGCCAAGGCAAAAGCGGCAACTATTGCTGCTGCAGCGGCTGCTGTTGCTGTTGCTGCTGCTGCTGCTGCTGCTGTTGTCTCCTTTTACGCTTAGCTAAATAAATCAATCTTGGCTGCTCAGCTCTGTCTGTTTCAATGTTGTTGTTGTTGCTGCTGCTGTTTTCAGTATTTTTATGAATGAAAAGTTGCTGCTACTTGTTGGTGCTGTTGTTTTTCGCAATTTTTAATGAATGACAGCTACCCAGCAGCAGCAGCAGCAACAACAACAACAACAGCAACAATTGCGCGTAGCTTTTTATTGTGGCCGTTTTATTTTATTTTATTTTATTTTTTTGATCGCTTCGTCTGTTAATTACGATCGAGTTGCAGTTGCCTGCCCCACCCCGCCACGCAGCCCAAACATGGCTGTTGTTTTGTTTAATGAACACATGCGCAGTAGCTGTTGTTGCTCGTGTTTTTATGAATGAATGAATCAACAAGAGCAGCAACAGCAACAGCAGCAATACGCGCCCCGTTTGCGTATTTATAGTTATTTGTTTTTGCTGCCGTCGCCAGCCGTTGTAAACAATGCGCCTTTGGCACGTAATTAGCACACTTACAGATAGCAGCAGCAACAACAAAAGCAGCAGCAACAGCAACAATCCACGGCGGCAAAAGCAGCCAAATTGGAACGTGTCCGTCAATAACTGTAACAAGGTCTTGGCTGAAAACGGAAACTGATCAGCAGCGGCAACATTTCCGCCCGCTTTTTCCAATGTGTGTTGCCGTTGCAGCAGCAACATGCCGAGCCAGCAATCGAATCGAATCGCATTCGTAAATGTTTTTATTTTCAATATTTTTATCAAAAATTGTTACAAGGCGTATTAAGAAAAAAAAAAGTTGACTTGGCGCGCGCGCCAGCTCCAAACTTGAGCCGATTGCCTCGAGAAACACGACGACGACAACAACAACAGCAGCAGCAGCAGCGGCAGCAGCAGCAGCAATAGGTGCAACAACAACAAAAAAGAGTGAAAAAAAGTGGGCAAACTAGTTTTTTGGTATCCGAGCATCCGTTGGCTCAGGTTGTAGTTGGCTTTAAGGCATTTTTTTATTTTTTATTTGTATATATATTTATATATATATATATTTTTCTGAATGGAGCTCACTGAAAATTATGAACTGGAATTTTTTTTAGGTGAATAATTGTGCTATGTTGTAGCTGTTGTTGTTGTGCGTGCGGTTTGTCATTGTTGTTGCTGTTGTTCGTTTTATGCTAATGCGTTAGACATTATTTAAAATGTTTGTTTGCTCATAAGTGCACTGCAAGAAACGGTTGTCAAGTCCTTGCCAAACTGCATAAGCTAATGGAAATATTTGAATCATTTCTTCTAAAAAAAAACGTTGCTGCTGCTTGTTGCTGTTATTTCTTTGGGAAGTCTGTTTATTAGTATAAACAATTTTTTCTATTTTTAATCATTTTTCTCAGTGTATGATTTATGCCAGACATAGCTAACAACCAAAGCCGCTGTTGCTGTTATTATTATTATTGTCTACTCTCTTCGAGCATTTGTTTTTTTTTTTTTTTTATTATTTTTCTTGTTTTCGCTTTGAATAACATTGAATAATTTCTAAATTTAGCATAAAAACATTCCTCAACATGAAAGGAAAGGCATAGAGAAAAAAAAAATAAATTATGAAAGAATGCAAAAAAAAAAAAGCTCTCCAGAAACTCAAGTCGTCGTAATATGAGCTACGCTCGGAACTGGAACTCAAATATAATAAAAAAAAAATAAAAAAAAAACATAGGAATGCGGTGTAAATCGTGATAGCTCGTCATTATTGATTAACATGGCTCACATTGAAGATGATTTACGGGTAGATCATTTACCCACAGCGAACTTCAAAGCCATAACGACCTTCAAGCTGCAATTGACACACACACACACACACACACAGACAGACAGACACAAATGCATACGATATCGTATATGTTATTAGATTTCTTGAAAGCCAGCTATCATAAGGCTCGTAAATTTTTTATGACGACAGTTTTATTATAAATGCCTGCGACCGAATTATCATAAACAAAATGTGAAGAAGATTGCAAAAAAAAAAGATATACATGTGTATATATTCATATATTGTCATGGCTCGCACACAATTGTGGCCATTGTTGTTTTCAAAAAAAAAATGGGCGTGCCGCTTTGATAAACTACCAATTTTTAGCATTCACTGGCTCACATTGCGCATACGCACAGTTGGCTGCTGCGCGCTTTAAAAAAAAAAACTACAAAATTGTATATAAAAAATGCCGTTTTCACACCTGGCTGGCAACAACAATAACAATAAAAGCACCCACGTGTCTGGGGCCCAACAAATGTGCTATCTGTACGTCCGTCCGTCCGTCTGTCCATCTGTCCGTATGGCAGTTGAGACTTGTTTATGCCTGATTTGTTTATGCGTTTCCGAGTCAACTGGAATTCTCTTCTGGCCAGCCGACTTTTGATATCTCTTTCGCATAGCTCAAGAATTTAACAATGTGTCATTCATGTTGGCGTCAGCAGCACGCCCAGCACGCCAGCAACATGCCACATAGCGGCAGCAACAACTTGAGTTTTAGCCGCTTTTAGCCATGCCACGCGCATAACGGACGGCTCTTGAGTTGTTTAAGCCAAATATGCGTAGCTGATCTGCTTGTATATGGCCAACAAATCAGTGTTGTTGTTGTTATTGATGTTGATGTTGCTGTTGCTGTTACTATTGCTGTTGTTGGCGTTAACCATTCAAACATTTGGACGCTCTGTCGCTTTGCCATTCATTCATAGATTGACTTGGCCAGCGAAGCGAAACGCAGTCGCAGTCTGCGCTGGCGTCGCTGTCGCTGTCGCTGTCAGCGCTGACGTTGCCGTCTCATCAGCGTTTTACGTTTTCATTCATTTGTCTCCTCCTCCTCCTCCTCACCTCTCACTCCTCACTCCTCGAACGTCAACATTCTCGCTCATTCATCGCTGGCAACGCCATTTGCCAGCTTCGTCGTCGTATTTCATTCATGAATTTTCTTTCATTCAGCTTCATGCCTCCCCTCACGCCCCTCCCCCTCTTCATCTCCAACTCGCCCTCTCCCTCTCTCTTTCTCTTGCATACAACATCTCCCTGCTGCTTTCTGCGCTTCTCGTTCCTGTCTGTTGTTGTTATTGTTGAAAACATTTTTAAATACCGGAACTGAATGTTTAGCGCTTTTAAGCATGGGAACTTTTTGTTTTCTTCTCGCAGAGAGAAAAAAAACACACACACACACACAGAAAAACTTTATCTATCTGGCTGTCTCTCCTCTCTATATTTCTCTTATGATTTCTAGCGCTTGTTTTGTTCTTCGGGAACAGGAATTTTGGCTTTTTGTCTATTTTAGGTGTTGTTCTTATGCGCCTGTTGTAGTTGTTGTTTTGTTTTTATGCCCTCCAAAATTTATTGCAGACATACGGATCCGAAATTTATGGGCCATGCTCACGCCTAACCCAACCGAACCGAGTCGAGGCGAGATCGATGTGTATTTTTTTTATTTTTATTTCTTTTTTTTTTTATTTTAGGTGTTGCGTTCCAGCTGGGGATTATAACAGTATGTGTGGGGCATGTCTGAAATGTGTGTCAGGAATTATAGTTATGATGGATCTATAATTGAGCTGCCTTATTTGCAAAAATGGAATCACCTTAATTAAATATATATCTGAAGTCTAGTCACTTGTGTTAGATTTACATATTATATTTCTTTTTTGAATATGTCTAAAATCAATATTTTTTCTTAAAGCTTTTGTTAGACTCCCTTTTTTCCCAGTGTACATTTGAAAGGACAAATATTATCTTCTGATTTGGCTCCTTTATTTTAATATTTTTAATATTTTTATACACACAGAGGAAAAGAATTTAAAATACTCTGTTAATCAGAAATATTTATATATTCGGTTTACAATTGTTTAAGTTTTCTTAAGTTTAAAGAAAACGCCGACATATTATTAAACATATTAAAGCACAACTGTTCAGGGTCAAGAAAACTGTTTAGATATTTAGATTTATGTGGCATATATGGTTTAGTTCTAATTTGTTGTTTAAACATCCATATAATATATATAATTGTATATAATATAGATACATTGGTAATGCTGTGCTCAGTGTTCTCTCAGTGTACAGTTAGCCTCATTTCTTCAACTTGTTTACAGTGTCAATATTTTCGTATTGATTGTTGTTGATATTTCACGCCTCAGCCAACTAGGGAGTGTTTTGTTTTTTTCAAGATTTGAGTTGCATATTGAGAAAAAAATAAAGTCAGCTAGTCGCTTGATTTATGGGATAGGTTACAATAAAACTGGAAAAGCCCCAGCGTTTGATTGAATGCTGAATACTGACAACAAAAGTTTCGTGGAAAGATCATATCTGAGCGTGGCTTAGTCATGCGGCCAGTTCGTGCCACAAACTGTGCTCGAAAACATATATTGAACTCTTGACCCGCAGCGCTAATTGGTTTATAAGGTATCGCAATTGCTCAGCGCTGAGTTTAATTGATCAAATGCGACGACAACAACAACAACAATATTGTCGTTGTCAAATGACATGGAAACAACTTTCAATTTTCATACAAAGCGAGCGTTAATGTTGCTGCTGCTGCTGCTGCTGCTGCTGCTGCTGCTGCAGTTGCAATTAAATGCTCAAATGTGCCCCGTTTTGTGGGTGTCAAGTGTAATGGCTTTTGAGGAACGTCAATCTCTATAGGGCGGCAGCTAAATATAGACAAAGCCCAAAGCCAGTTACAGCCACAGCCCCAAGCTGAAGCTTAAACCTGCTGTTGGCGGTTAAATTTTCACACTTGTTCAAGCAGTGAAAAGAGTATATTGGGTTTATATATATATAATATATTCCATTCGTTTGGAATATCAAAGCTATTCTATATATTACCCTCAGATTTAAAGCTAGTTTTCCTCAAAATATGCCACGAATAATTTGTATATAGGATCACTGGGGACGTGGCAAATTAATACAATCTATATATAATCCTTGGCAGACAGTTTTATCTAAATATCCCAAATAACAATAATATCTAAAGCCCTTTTTTATTGCATTGTGAAGGAGTATAGCGTAGTCGATTACACCCGTCTGGAACGTACCCACTTGTTTTTTAATTTTATTTATTTTTTGGCGTGGGCTTACAGCCAGTTACAAATGGCAACATCAACAACTAACTTGGCTGGCAAGTCGCTGTAGCAGGTGTCGCTGCTGCTGCTGCTGCTGCATTATGCAATCGCCGACAAGTTGTTTGCATAGATCAATGCAAAATGCAACGCAGCAGCAACAGTTGCCATTGCCATATTGGTGAGCCGCAACTGTGGCTGCTAATGTAATTAGCCTGCGCCACTCTGTACTTACCCCAACTTGGTAGAGTATGCGCAGATCCTTGACGCTGTGCGCGTGCCTGTTGTTGTTGTTATTGTTGTTGCTGAGCCGATGTTGCTGCTGCAACATTTGGCGCGCACGTCGTCCCGCCTGGCCCGTGGCAGGCTCCAGCTCCAGCTCTGGCTCTGACTGTTCCGCAGAGATGCTGACTACGGCTACAGTTAGCGGCTTTTCGCTGCTTGGCCTCGTCGTGCTGCTGCTGCTGCTGCTGCTGCTGCTGCTGGTTGTTGTTGTAGCTGCTGCACCTGTTAGCTCTTTGGCGTCGTAGATGGTGTACTCCAAGCTCTTGTGCTTGGCATCGCTGTCAGCGCTGGAAGTTGGCGTCAGCTCGTAAACCTCCAGCGGCAGGCGCGTGCTTTGCGCGCCGCTCGTCAGCAGCAGCATCAGCAGCGGCAGCAGCATTAACCGCAGCAACAGCAGCAACGAATGCGCACGTATGCTGGCCATTGTATACAGCAATGTGTGTTTGTGTTTGGGTGTAATTGACACTTTTTTTTTTTTTGTTCAGCCTCCGTTGTTGTCGTTGGCAAATCGAAACTTTGATTGTTTTTTTTTTTTTTTATTTTTATTTTCTTTATTGTCTGTTTGTGCCTTGGCTACAATTGCATTTTGGCTGCTCAAATTAGCAGCAACAGCGGCCGATGGTTGGCCCAGCAACTGGCAACATGTTGTGGCAGAAATGAATGCGTTTGTTGTTGTTGTTGTGGTTTCAATGCGAAATCAGGTTTAAACAACGTTTAGGTTGAAATAATTAACGAACGATTGTTGTTGACACCACTACATAAATCAAAAAAACTGGGTATATTTTCGATTTTGTCGCTTTTTCAATTTTGAATTTGATAAACACACGAAAAAAAAACACTCGCCGCTCGCACACTGGAAACACACACTCAACGAGTTGTGTCTTATTTTTTTTGTTTCTGTGGCACGCGGTTAGCTGCTGCTCGTCGTCGTCGTCGTCGTCTGTTCTGTGCAACCTCACAATTCGAACTGATCAAACAGAAAAACGAGCGACGGCAACTTCAACTGCCGCTGGGAGCGTTCGCTGTGCGTGTGTGTGTGTGTGTGTGTTTAAGTGAGTATCTGTGTGGCCAGACTTGAATGAACGCACACACACACACAGCAGCAGCGGCAGCAGCGACTGCGACGTTGACTGCGACAGTGAATGAATGAATGTTGTCAGCAGCGACGCCAGCAGCAGCAGCAGCAGCACAGCATCCCTAGCATGTGTGTGTGTGTGTGTTTCTGTATCTATGTGTCTGCAGTTGCTCGCTTGCAGTGCAAAGCGGCTCGCGTGCTGCGCTTGCCCAGCGCCTGAGGCCTGATTCCGGCTGCATCCTTTTGGCCGTTTTTGCTGTGTGTTTATTTTATTTTTTACTTCAATTTTTTTTTTTTTTTTACTTTTTACTCGTCTGTTGTTTTTGTCATTTTTACTACGACCGGAAACTAATTCCTGCCCAGCGACATTGTCTGCTGCGACCGCTGCCTGTTGTTGCTTTTGTTGTTGTTGTGTGTGTTTTTTTTTCTCTCTCTTTATTTGTACTGTCGTTGTTGTTGTTGTCGCTGGTTGTTTAATTTCGCGCGCATGCCAAAAAATAAGCAAGAAAACAACAACAACAACAACAACAACAACGACAACAAATCTGAGACTCGTCTTCAGGTGAGTGGCCAGTTCTTCAAGCGAAAAGCGCGCGCTTCTTAAGAAAGCGCGCCAATTTTTATGGGCCTAGCGATAAGATTTCATTTCGTTTCCATTTCCATTCTTGAGCTTTGGTTAAAGCCAAGCTGAAATCTATTAAATTCAGTTTTCGACCAACCGTTTCCACTGGCTATGACTCTGATCATTCGAAATGTTGAAAATTTGTTTAATAGTTTCAGTTTATTTTGAATACACATCTGGATAAATGTATCGCCATTAATTTTGTACTTTAAAAAAGACATAAAAACTAAAGCAAAACAATTGTAGCAATAATTCATGGATTGTGATCATCATCAATTTCTTCTTTCATATTTTCCAAAAACATTTGCATAAAATATTTTTTTTTATAGTCAAGCTACTTTTGAATACCTTTATTGCATTCCTTGGAAATGATATAAAATCGAAAAAAATATTAAACAAAAACTCACAAATTTTAATGTTAATTATTTGAAATACCTTATTTATTTTACTATATTTTAAAAAAATTTAAGGAGTTTTTTTATATGTTATTTAAGTTCCTTATACCCAAACACACAAATTATACAGATACTTTTCATATTGTAAAATTTTAACATAGATAAACTAAGGTTTGACTCAAATAAGTATTCGCAAATCCTTAAACTTTTACATGATATAAGTTGGAATAAATGGTAATGATCCCAACAAATCTTAAGCCTAGTAGTTCGAGAACGTATTGTACTTAATTAAAATTTGCACGATCTTAATTCAGGTCTGTAGTTTACATAAATCAAATACCATTTACTTTTTTTTTATGCTTTTGTACTTAGTTAAAAATTTAAAAGAATTTTTTATATGAAGTAAGTTTTTAACTCATTTTTTGTTTGTTTAAAAATACTACAATACTAAAGTTTTAGGACTTAAGAACTTGTATTCGATATGAGTTCGAACTTTTTGACTTACAACATTTTTGATATAAATTAGTTTTCACATCAGCTGCTGTATTCGAATAAGTTTGAAAGTAACATTTGGCAGTTATTATTATTCACAATTTTCAACATGATACTCCCAATAAAAGAACATATGTGCAGTTAATTTTTTTTATGACACTTATATTAATCTGAGCACTTGCCTGTTGCTACTCTTTGCAGGTAAAATGTATGCGGTAATTGGACGACGCCATGGCAAAATCCTATCGGGCGACCTAACCCAGGGTAGCGGCAACTTTGCCGTGACCTGCCTGCTGCCCGTCATCGAATCGTTCAACTTTGCCCAGGAGATGCGCAAGCAGACATCTGGCCTCGCCTGTCCCCAGCTAATGTTTAGCCACTGGGAGGTAAGTGCAATCAGCGCAGCTGTTGTTGCCATTTGCTGCTGCTGCTGCTGTCGTTGATTTTTTTTGGGCGCAAGTGCGCCACGCAGTCAAAGTAACCCCTCTCGGAAGTCAAAGTCAGAGTCGCAGTCGGAGTCGGAGTCGGAGTCGGAGTCTGGCCATATGCCATGTGCGTGCTCTCTGATTTGCGGTCTGTCTTTTGGTCAGCAAAAATCTCAGCTTACCTTCGTTTTAACTTTTGCTGCCTTCTGTTGAAGTCTTATAAGCTAAACCACAGCAGCAACAGCAACAGCAACAACAGCAACAACAACAGCAGCGACAACAGTTGCTCTGAAAGTTATATGGTCCATTTGAGCTGCTGCAGCTGTGCTGCAGTGTACATTATTCTTATACAAAACGAGCCAAAATTCAAGTGCCTGTTGTTAACGGCCTTTCCCCTGACCTTGTCGCAACAAGCCCAAAAGTTCATCTCAAAATACCCAGCACCCACTTGCCGAGCGGATGAGCCCCAAACAGCGGATGGGCTCGCACAAAAAAATGATTAATTTAGAGACGCAACACACGCACACCCCACGAAACTGTTGCTTGATCGAAAGATCAGCCAAATATAACATTAAAAAATATTTAATTACAAGCTGAGGTAACACAAAGGGACATTCTATATACGATATTTTGTGACTATTTTGCTGTTCATATGAACGACATTATTTTCGTCGCTATTGAAGCTATCGGATTAAAACTTACAATTTATACTTGTGTGTATACCCGAGTCAGATTTAGTGTTAAGATTTTTAGGCAAAATGATAGAATCTGTCTCATCCTCAGTTTTAAAGTTGGATACATCAAATTTTCAAATAAATCAAACAAATGAATTCTTGTTTTTTGTTAAAGCTTACCGAGAAATACTTAACACATATATTTTATATAGTTGTCATATATATATATATCAGCTTTTTATCTGATCCTTGATCCTCTCTCTGTACTTCATATGATGATGTTCATTGTTGTTTTACTTGTCGGGTGAACAACAATCTCCAAGTGCGTGTGCTTGTGTTGGTATGGGCTATACGAAGGTGTGTGTGTGTGTGTGTATGTGTGTGTGTGTGTTTGTGTTGTATATCGCCCAACCAATCGATAACAACAAGTTTTTGTATAATGACTTCCGGTGATTTTCTATTTCTCAGCTGAAGTTTTGCCGGCAACGTTGTCTACGCCGCTGTTGTTGTTGTTGTTGTTGTTGTTGTTGTTGCTGTTGCCGTCTTTTTGCTGCTTTCGTATAATTTCATACGCATTTCCAGCGTCCGTCGAAAAGTGGTTGATGAGGTAGGAAGGGAGCGAGGGGAAACGTTCGTAACTTTCCGTGGCGTCTTGGTAGAAATCTAAACGGAAACTAGTTTGGCCAGCAGCACAAATAAGTGCATTATTAAGCCAATGGAAAGCCAAAGCCGTGCGTTTTTAGCAATTAGAATGCAACAACAAAAAAACAACGAAAACAACAACAACAACAACAAGAAGCAGCGCTGTGATGTGTGTCACCTGGCGAATGAGTTCGCCCATTTGTAAACGCCGCTGACATTTTCAACAATCAAACAGTTATGCGCTCTTCAAGAAGACAAAAAAAAAACATAAAAAAAAAGAAGAAAATAAAAAGAAATGCCCAATCCCGAGCGTCTACGCCTGCGCCCATGTACCCGCCCACGCCTACGACCCCCGCCCCCACCCGCGCCACTTTACCACTTTGCCACTCGCATGCGTGAGCGTCCAAGACTGACCGCGGGCGTGGGCGCAGTTGTCACGTGCCCATAATAACAACGAAGGCGGCCTCGAGTGGGGCCAACAACTGCCACGCAAGGCGGCAGCGGGTGCGGGTTGGGGGACGGGGGAGGCAGGCATTTGAATTTCTTGCCGCATCATGGCCTACAATGCGTTCGTTAAGCTGCAGCAACAACAGCAATAAGTAAGAACGTTGCAGCCGGCTATAACCGACAGCGCCATACTATTACACCGTATGAAAAAAGCTTAAAAAAGTCCAAAAAGAATTTAGCGGGCAAAATAAATATAGATTTTAATCGATTTACCATGCCCCCTGTTTGTATATGCAACAAAAAATTAAGCAGACTCTAAAGCCGTTCATCATTACTCTGGATGCAAAAATGTATGTATTCAGCTTTAAGAAAAATGTTTGTGTTACTTTTTAGAGCAGGTCTTAAGAAATTTGTCTGCATAAATCGATTTTGATTTAAAAACCAAAGGGGTATATCAATTCTGTCAACTTGCTGCGAACCCAATGGGCGTATCTAAGAAATGTGTGTGCTATATTATTATTATCTGTTAAGTTTGATGCATCTAGCTTCAAAACTGAGGCAGATATATGGATTACATTGATTTGATCTTAACACTTTATCTGACGCGGATATATAGTATATATAAGACGGACATTGCGCAAACCCAATATGCTCTTTTCAGTTTGTGATCAAGTATTGCAACAACATCTGAGCCGTTGCAGCAGCCTCTGCAGCCTGCTGACCCCGCTCGGCGACCTTTCAGGCGCAACCGCAACAGCAGCAGCAGCAACAAAAACTAATTTTCAGTTTTCATATATACATAAGTATATTTTTTTCACTTCACGTAACGCATTAAAGCCTCAAACACACACACACACACTCACACACACAGAGAGAGAGGTATGGCCAGCATAAAAATCTTTATTGTTGTTGTTGTTGTTGCTACTGTGGCCGTTGCTACCGTCTTGCGCGCTTTTGTTATTATTTGATTTTGTATACCCTATAAAAAGAAACGACACGTAGAAGGCATATTGTTACATTCATCAGAAATGTTGTAGTTTTTAAACAGTTATGAGTTGCTCTCTTGCAGTGACTCGGAATTTGCATACCCTGTAAATAAACAACCTCTCTTATTTGTATATCCTGTAAGTAAACAATGGTTTATGCAGTATATATATTTGGCTTTATTTAGGTTTGGAGTACAATTCGGTATTAGTTCAAAATAAGTTAACATTTTTTAATATTCCTCTAAGGTGAGAAAATAATACGAAAATGTACTCAATTCACATTGGGTATTACACCATAAATTAAATCCTCCGTTATAATATTTTATATTAATTCAATTTTTGAATTTTTCCCATCAATTGTGCGTTTGTTTAATGCATCAACTACATTTATTCCATAAGATGGAATGTCCCTAATGTGAATAGAATTAATTACAACAATTATTACAATCGACCTTAAATTGTGGTTACATTTTTTTTTAATATTCCATATTGCCTTTATATCATAGGTAATACTGTAGCCAACACTGCTTCAATTGACGTCACTTCTTGGCAGCATTTCAGTCCCAAATCCCCCATTTTCAGTTTGAGCTCTCCGAAGTGCAGCGGCTTTGGCTACTGGTCTTACTTGCCTGAAATGGAGTTGGGGTTGCTGTTGGGGTTGGGGGGTGGGGTTGGTGTGGAGGGAGGGGAGATGTCTTTCGCTTGTGCCTTTCATTTGTTGTGGTTGTTGTTGTTGTTGTTCTTGTTTGGAGTGTTTATCATTAACGCGTCGCATATTATTGTTATTATTGTTGTTGTTGTTGTTGTTGTTGTTTTTGTCGTGCTTTGCATATGCGAGGCATAACTTGAAAACTACTTGAAGAGCATACAAGAAAAAAAACGGAGCAGAACCTAAAAAAGAACAGCCCAGAGCCGAGTAGAAGAGCAGACCCAAGACAAATAACAAATAATCTGATAACTCGTTTTGTACCTGAGACAGAAGAGACCCCCAGCACCAGCCGCAGTCGCCGTTGCCGTCGCAGTCGCTGCCGTAGTCGCAGTCGCAGTCACAGTCACAGCACCAGCTCCAGAGCACCAAAGGGAAAGTCTCCAGTGGTGGAAAGCAGGCGAAGGCCTCAGCGTAGCCCATTGCCGAGGTTGAGGTTGAGGTTGAGGCCGTGGCAGTGCCCTAAAGTCTGCGCTGCATAAGGCACACTCACACACACACACACACACATGGAGTGCTTATGCATATGTGTGTGTTTTTATACCCTAGCATGGGCTATTATCATTTTGTCGCTCGTTGAGCCACGCAGCGCATTAAAGATATATTCTTGACTGGGCTGCAGATCCATAATAAAATTGTGGGTTCCGTTCACTGTTGAATTTCAAAAAATATAGGAATTCTAGGTTCGAACCAGTATGGTTCTAAACCTTGATTATTTCAAAGTACATTAAAGTACAAATTTTGTTTTTTAATATTTTGGTAAAATAAATTAAAATAAAATAAATTAAAATAGTTGTCTTATATATATCGGATATACATATGTCTGTAAGAGTATTTGAAGTTCGGCCAGCTGTAGATTGTAATTCCCGCTTGTTGTATTTATAAGTTTTTTGTGCGCGAGGTCCGAGCCGGCAAGTGCTTATCCAAGTGGCTTTGGCAATCCTTTAGCCAGTTGTTATGTTGTTGTTGCGTTTAAGTGGAACGTGGTTTGCATTGTGCGCGCTGTCAAAATGACGCTCGTCGAGGCTCGAGGCTGGCGGCTATGCGGCAACGGAGCTCGACTTTGCAGCGCATGCGCAGCGGACGTTCCATTTCTGTTGTTGTTGTTGTTGTTGTTGTAGATTTGCTTGTGGTTGTGGCAACAGCAACAGCAACAGCACCAGCTATGGCTCTGTTTCTGGCGCGCGATAATAATCTCGACTGCGGGCCGCGCTTCGGTTTTTTCGGCCCCGACTCCGACTCCGGCCCCGGGCCCCCTCCTCCTGTGCTGCGGCGACGTCAGCGTATTTCGGTAGCTGCCGCGTAAATTACCTGCATGCGGACGTACGACTGGACAGGTAAACACACTCCACACACTCTACACACAAGCATACATACACAAGCACACACACACACACACACACACACGCAGAGTTACCTAAATATATACACATATTTATATACAAAGAGTCGGACAGAAAATTGCCTCACGCGTCTCGTGTGTTTATTAGTGCACTGCATGAAGCCACATGACAACTACCCGTGCATGTGATCCGACATGATAACACCATCTGCCCAATATCTATGCCAAATTATTAACACTATTTGTTCAGCCCAACAAGCTTTAAATATACATATTTTTTTCTATATTTTTTTTATAAATTTCATTTGAAATCAACATTTGTAATAAATATTTTCTCAACTATTTTATTGCTGAAATTATTGCCAAAAAACGTGAACGATTGTCTTTTTTATGATTTCTGCTCTAGATTGATGCAGCATATAAATGTCAATGTAAAATAATTACAATAGATTTTGGTTTAGATTCACATTTATAAAATTGCGTTTTCGATATTTTTATTTATCAAATTTGAGTTTATAATAATCCATACTCTAATGTCTTTATCTTCATCTGAACTAGCTTGATTAAAAGTTGACCTTTAGATAGTTCCTGCGCTTAAATTTAATATACCATTTTTGCATTCTCCTTTTCTCCTGATGTCACGTAGTTTCCCTTGAGCATTTATTTGGGTTTATTATTATACCCGTTCACGTTTTGTGCAATTTTTTTGGGCGCTATTGAAGCTAGAGATTTAACATTTTGGATGTATGCTCGTGTGTACCCGCGTCAGATAAAGTGTTAGGGAGCGTGGCAAACCGATAACACCTAAAATCGCTAATCGATAAACTTCACAATTTTAAATATAGAGTCCCCAAACTTGGTATGCAGACAGCTGATGACCTTTCCAAAAGACTGCGACCTTGGTATCCAAAAAATATTGATAATAATTAAGAACGTGAACAAGTATTTCGCATTCCGTAACTGCAACGAGTGCAACGTTCTTGCTTGTTCTTTTTATTCTTTTGAATATTATTTTTGAGAGGGGGTGGGGTGTGCGATCTTTAGACGAACGTCTCTCTGGTGTTCATCTGGCTTGTCAGCAATCTGGTGTGGATAACAACCTTTGAGTGTTTTGGTTTTTTTTTATGGCCTACCTTGGTTTGTTGCAAGGACACTGAGCGAAAAACTAGGCTAATGACGTTCCGAAAGAATTTTTTATAGTTTCATAAATTTGTCTGGGCTTAAACTCATTTTAGCTTTCAGCTATATTTTCTACTGGCAATTTTCTTGCAGTGTATGCAGCGATTGCTGCTCATTTGTCTGGACTGGCTCAGACGCAAGCTTTGCGCACTTCTGGAGCACTTCAGCTGCCAAGGGCTCGCATCATTGTTGTTGTTGTTGTTATTATTGTTGTTGTTGTTGTTGTTCCTGACGAACCGTTGTGCGTAGGGAAAGCAGCGTCCCTCGACGCGATGAGTAGCCAGCCCTGTGATGCTGCTGTTGTTGTTGTTCCTCATGTGTAAAAGGATAGCACCACACACACACACACACACCCACAGAGAGATACACACACAAGTGTGTGTTTTGACATGGTTCAGCTTTGAGCTCGGGATTGCCCTGCCTCGATTCGGTCTGGCCCGGCTCGTGATCATGGCTGCTACTGCTGGTTCTTTCCCCCGTCTCAACCCCGCCCCACGCCCCCCTCTGCTGGCGTTGTTAGTTGTTGTTAAACAAGCGAAACGTTGTGCCCGATAATCATCTACATGGGGGACTGGAGCGCAGTTTAGCGTAGTGCGAACAGATGGTGCAAAAAACAAAGCAACAAACACAACAACAACAACAACAACAACAACAACAAAAATTGAAACGCAGAAGTTTCTCCGCGCACGAACTGAAACCAAATCCTGGTCCAACTCTTGCTCGAAGCTGTGTGTGTGCGCGCGCGTGTGTGTGTGTGTGTGTGTGTGTGTGTGTGTTCGTGTGTTTGCAAGGCAAAGTTCCTGGCATTGAGCTGGCTTTTTTCTTTATATTTTGTTTTTGGCTGGATTTACGCAGAAGAGCAACACGTCTGACACCCGCCCGCTGTGCGTTTCAAGTGCGCGTCCTGCGAGCAGCGCACAACAAAACAAACAACAAAATATGTGAGAAGGTTGCAGTCGGGTGTAACCGACTGCGCCATACGCGTTCGCTGTGTTATAACAGCCTAAAACAGTCGAAAACGATCTTCATTTTATAATTGTTATTTTAGATGAATAACGAATTTTGTAGTTCTTTGCGAGTGGATGTGGGCGTGGCCATAATTTTTAAGTTCGATCTTTTGAGACGATCATCGGAAAAACTGAAAATGACGGAAGTTTTTGGTTTTTGTTATTATTAGGATATATTGATTATATCAATATACAGTGAAAACCAATATACTCTTTTCGCTTCGTGAATGAGTATAACAAAGCACACACGTACACACACACACACACACAGGCACAGGCACACAGACCAAGTAGCGAGCGTTGGCAATCATCAATCACTGGCAAATACTTCACGCCATTCACTAAATTTCTGCGTATCCTGGCGTGCCTTATCACGCAATGAATTGTTGTGTCCTTCCCGCCGCTCCCAAAAAGTCATTAAAGATGCGCAGCCAGCCATTTGAATGTCTTTGCCCAACACTTGAGCTGAACAATGCAGATGAAGATGTGAAAATGCACGCTTTCCCTGATTGCCAGCACACCCGCACACACAGACACACATTCACACATTCACACACACGCACACACATCGATAGAATACTCATAAAACATCACGTAAATCCAATCACCAGCCCCGGGCGCAGGCGCAGGCGCATAGACCGAGCGACGCCTTTTTATTTTTAAATATACCCTATTGTCCGCACTCAAGTGGCCTGTGGCCCTGCCCCGTTGTGCGTAAATGATTTCCCGGAAAGGTTCGCTGCTGATCTGTGCGCTCTTCTTCTTATTTTGCAGGTGATTGATATTGATCCCTTCTGGCTGCCCACAACCGAGGAGGAACTGATGCACTTCGGCGAGAAGGCCGACTCGGCCAACCGCGCCAAACTCTACATGGACAGTGTGCGCAGACGCAAAGGCCTCTTTGTCGACGAGCAGGTGGTGGAGCACGCCGAGAAGCAGCGCACCCTCTCCAAGAACAAGTGATCACGCAACCAGGTGAGTTCAATGCCCGCCTGTTCCGCTAATACTGCATTTTGATTGACCCCAAAATACTTTGTTTATTTGGGATAACTTTAAGAACGTTTTAAATTGTACTTTAGATCGATTATATTTTTTAATTGGTGATGCTACTCGTTTTCTTACAACGATTTAATTATAAGAATGGATCAATGTAAATTGAAATATATTATAAAAATAGAAAAAATGTATACATCGATTTTTTCCTCTCCGTTTCGTGTTTCGAATTATGAAATTTAAGTACGAACATGGTCTTCGATCTCCCTGAATGTATATACATAAAAATCAATGTCTTTTTATTGGGATCACAACTATCTGCATCAGATGGTAATGTTTTTAATTTGCCGCGTTCTCTGCTGTGTCCAGCACGCCCTCGTTATTGATCAGGCCGCTTTCCTTCTCGGGCACCTCGGGCACAGCCAGCGAACTCCTGCCCAGCACAATGTGAATGCAGCTGCGAAGAGGAGCCACTCAGAGAAGATTGGTTGAGATGCAAACACCAGCTACTTACAGGATCAGCAGGAACACGGCCATTTGGGTGCCTATGGTCAGCAAAAAGACACCGCCGCCGTGGTTCATGTTGAGAGTGGCGCGATAGATTTGAGAGTAGCAGACCCCACTGATGAATGGCACCGCATTGTCGCAGACGGAGAGCAGGGCAAACACTTTGCCCCGCTCTGATTGCGGCACAATCTTGGAGGTCATGGAGCGTATCATCGGACCAACGATGGGACCCAGGCTACAAACGCCGGCGCCCACATAAAACAGTGTCGGACTGGGGGCAAAGTAATAAAATAAACGGGCAATCGCGTGCGCCCAAGTGCCAAAAAAGATGATGGTCTAGCCAGAAAAAAAAAAAACAGAAAGATTAAAGTCTGACAGGTTAGCTCGCTGGGTGTAGGACACCAACCGTGTCGCGCCAGCCGAGCAACTTGTTCATCAGGGGCACAGCCAGCAGCATCGCGATGACAAACGCCGAGGATTTGAATGTCTTGAAGGTGCTGTAGGAGCTGACCTGCCAGTCGAATTTGTCGAACGTGTACAAATACAAATAGTTGCCCTCATCGCGCTGGAATGTGTACAGTGCCATGCTGATCAGCAGCATATAGAGGAAGCTGCGGCGATGGCCACGACGCGGCTTGAGCAGCACCCCCAACGAGTCCTTGATGTGCTGCCTGTCAAAGAAGTCCGCCCAGAAGCCGCAGCAGCCAAGTTCGCGCAGCGATCGCTGATTGGGCGTCGTTTGCCACTGCGTGGTTAGATGAAGACGGTAATATATATATATATATATAGCCGGAGCCATTTAGTGTGATGCAGGATCTCACCTTAAGCACCACCAGCGTGTAGATTATGGCAAGCAGCAACAAAGACGCGTTGACAGCGAACATGTCCGCAAACGACTGATCAAACACGTTGTAGAAGAGATAGGAACCCAAGGCTACGCCCGTTGGCATCGCACTCAGGTATATCACATCTAGAATGGTCACCCTAATGGTGCGCTGCTGCAGCGTCGTTATATCCGATATGTACGCAAAGCACGAGGCAAATATCGCCACATCAGCGCCCGTTACAGCCGATGGCAGCGTGGCCGTATAAATAATATACTCCACCGGCCAGCTGGGCATCTTGGCATTGACCACAACCATGCTGGAGTAGATTAACTTACCTACGAGACCCATCAGCAGGGGCAGCTTGCGACCGCGTCGATCCGAAAAGGAGCCCAAGAACAGCGCCAAGATGATGGGAAAGATGTGCGCCGAGATGTTCTCCCATTGATAGAACCAGGCGGTCGTCTGCAGCACCTGCTTCTTGTACATCTCGTTCTCCGGCTTGTTGATGTTAGCACAGATATCGGCGCTAAAATTGTTATTGACGCGACAGGCCTTCTGCAAAAAGAAGTTCTGCTCGACCACCGAGGTGATCATGAAGGCGAACATGTACAGGAACATTGTAGGCTCCACGGAGATGGAAGTAATGCAGTCGACAAGCCAACGGCCAAAGCTTCGTCGCTGCGCCGCAACAGGGACCACATTGCTGCTGGCAGCGCTGCTGCCAACGCTTGCGCGGCGGTCATTTTCCAAGTCACCCTGCAAGTATGCAACAATTTGTCAATTGCAAGACTACAATTCAAGGGGAAAAATAGCGAGTGGGCAGGTGCGTACTGCATTAGGTATGATCGAACATGTTCGAACAAGGTTTTTTTTTCTTTTTCTTAAACCAAAACTTTTTTAGAAGGCACAAATTTGAGAAATATAATAATATTTAAAATGTATTGAATTATATCAAAATATTTGTTGGCCAGATAGTGTATAATTGTCATTCGTTCACACCTTTCTGTTTTTACGCTGTAATTAACAGCAAAAAAAAATTGCAAATGTTACGAAAAGTTCGATTGCAAAGAGCCAGTTCGATCATTGGTGGGTGGCTGCTATGTATAATGTTGTTTTGACAAAAGAGAGTGATTTAAGGGAGTGTGACGTCAAAAGCTCGGTTTGTGCTTTGCTTACATCGCATTTTAATTGGCACGCATTCGGTTTTTTGCAACATATTATCTATAAAAAGCTAGAGTCCGCTGCTTTTTAGTTTGTTGACATAATAAAAGAGGAAAGATGTAATTCACATGAAAATATAAAGATTGAGTGTTTATTTTATTATTCCAATGTCAGCTATATGATATAGTGGTATATATGTGCTGTGCGCACTTATATATTGAAATACATATATAATATATAATTTATGTTATATATATTATAATGTTCATACAAACGAAAAAATCCGAATATTGTGACGTCACAATACTAAGAGATTCTCTTAGCGACCCTCTCAATCATGGTCGCGGCTTACCAGCCTGCGATTCAGGCGCAATTTGTGTTGGCAACGCCGCGCAGACTATTTGTGAGCGCTTGAAAGCTTTCGGTGTAAAAGTTTGAACCACGTTTTTGTTTGTTATTATTCAAGCACGATGCGATAGCGCTATACGTGTGTGTATTTTTGTGTGAGCGTGTGTGTTTTTCTGTGTGTAGTGCATTTTGTGTGTCCAGGCTGTTATTTATAAATATATCGGTTATTTGCTAAATGTTTGCAAACGTATTTTAATACTACTGCTTTTGTTATCTAACAGCCCTCGCGGTGTTCATTATAAAACTTTTGTGTTTACTGTAGAGCATATGGCGCAGCGTATTTTCATTTGTGTTTCGCATCAATTTCGAACAGCAGCAAACACTTGTTGTTCGGTTTCAATTGCAGCATTTACCATCCCAACAATGCCGGCACACAGTTGTTGTTGCGTCGCGTCGCGTCGCGTAACGTTGTGTTGCGGCGTCTCTTATTGGCGCTCTATTTCGGTGTTCGTTTCACTTTTAGCAGATTTAGGCGTATTCGCAAACCGACAAAATCATATTGAAACGAATCAAAATTCGTTTCCTTGGTGTTTAATTGAAAGACACACACATGCTGCACATAATAAAATTTAGCGGCACTTATTTAATGGAGATGAACACAACAAACTGAGGCACTTACCTCCAATGTGCTCATTTTTTGGTTGAGAGCCTTTTATTGCTCTCAGCAGCTTTCTTGTTGTTGGCTGGGATAAGTTTGTCACTCTCGTTTTTATGCTATGCGAGTTAAGAGCATTAAGCTCTTTCACGATAAAGAGCTTTTTTCGTTAAATATTTGAATTTGCATGCGTCAAATTCAGCAATTTTTTAAGAATTAAACAAGTTTCTTTTGGTTAAAAAAAAAAAAAAAAAAAAAAAAAGACAGAGTTGATTACTGTTCGCTTAGCTTAGAACACATATACTGGTATTATGGTGCACTTTGTTTTCCGGCGGTCTAAAATTCCTAATCGTTGCCAGTCTTGTTTACAAATGATAAGCGTAACACTTTAATTGTTGGGAATGTCATAATAATTTAAAATCGTATAAATTCAAGTATAATCTTTATGAGCCGGTCACCATTGCCTGATACTAAGCTTTGATTTTATGATCCTTTTTTATTTGGCTATAAACTTAAATGAGTTCATATCACAGCAAATAGAAAGCCACAAACGACACCACCGAAGTACCGAAGTATTCTAAACTAAAGTGCAAATTTTTGTTTTAGCTTCAGCCATAAACACTGTGCAACAATCGATAATATTCTTATCGTCATTGTTACATGAATTATTGTTCAGGTGTAAGAATTCTCTAGCCTTTTATATTGAATTGCAAACACTTATAGGGTTGTATAAAACAATATTTATACTGCACATATTTGTCTGTTTTGTCACAGCAACAGGTTTTCGTTACATTGCACATTTTCCATTTTGTTTACACCTAGCGATCAGTTACCAAAGGCCCTCGGCAACCCATGCACAGTGCGCAACAAATAGAAATTAGAAAATAATCAACGACGCGTTCAGCACGACTTCAACACTCTCAGCCAACTGCTTATTATTGAAGCTGGGGAATGGTATATATATATATATATACATTCTTCTTATCAATCCCATGCATAAAGCTTTGTCTTAAAGCATAATTTATGTGCCACAAAATTTAAGCTAATTACGACTGCACAATTCTTACCAGACTGGCATTAGTTGCTAAAAATAATTAATTAATTGTTCAACTAGTTGAAAATATAAAAAAAAAATAATCAAAGAACGTAAATGTTCTGACTCAAATTGCAGCTTGTTACCCTAATTAACAAATTCTATTTTCTTTTATTTCCAGATGCTACAGCACATATAAGGTGATATTCTGCGAAGACGGGTTTTATTGTGCGCCAGTTGTCAGTTGGATTCTAAAAATGTATATCTGTCAGTAGTTGCTAATAAATAAATACAATATATATTTGTTTTTTTAATTGATTGCTGCACACATTTGAAAAATCAAATGCTCACAATTAATTTTGTGGCATACTTTCGGATAGTACAGTAATTGGAACATGTCTGAATAAGTTCGTAATTTACTACACAGCATACTTTTGGGGCGAACTCTAAATCAGCACCTGCTTGTATTTTAATGTAGCATAGTTTTCTGCTGCAGCTAAAAATTTGGCGTTTGCATTTAATTTTACAGCATACTTTTGGGCATACGCGAAGTTTCAGTGAGATGAATTTTTTGGGTTTTTAGGGTGGTCACTAAAAGTGACAAAATTTCGTCAGTTGGTGCAGTTTGTGTGCGACTTAGAGCAGTGCCATTGGACATAGGTTTTAGCCAGTGTACAATTAAAGAACATGGACTCACTTAGTGTTTAATTGAGCAATTGGTTTGCGAGGTTTGCATTGCAACCAAAAATGGACTGATAGCCAATTATTGAGAAGCATACTTTCGGGGCGCATTGAAAATCAGCAACTAGTTGTATTTTATGTAGTTTTGTGCGAAACATACTTTTGGGCATACGCACCAATAAAGTGAGACGAATTTTTTGTATTTTTAGGGTGGTCCTTAAAGTGACAAAATTTTGTCAGTTGGTGCAGTTTGTGTGGGACTTAGAGCAGTGCCATCGGTCTTAGGTATTAACAAGCGTATAAATAAACAACGTTTGAAACTTAATTTAGCAGTTATTTTTATTATGGGCAATTTTAATATTATTCTCAGTTCTCGTGTGTCCATGAGTGCGAACCAGCTGAGCAAAACAGACTAGGGAAAATAGCAAGCCATTGACGTTTCGCTTGCCCGTTGCGGCGGTTTCCCCATTGCTGCTTGACTGCTTTGCTGGATGCGGCTTGGAGGGCTTCCCTGGGCCTAGAGTCGCCGGCAGTTGGTAATTTGAGACGCAGCTTAGGCTGCCTCTAAGAAGAGCGCGCTGATCAGAGCCAGAGCCACCCTAAAGAGACGCGTCGCGAGTCTAGCGTCTAGTCATTTGCATAGTGGCCCTCAGTTGGCTGTCACTCAGTTAGTTTGGGCTCAGTTAGCAATCAGCTGCCGACAGTGTCGGCTCGTCGGTTTGTCTTGATTAATTTAGATAAGATGTCTGATTCAGATAGCATCCAACTGTTGACGGGTGTGCAGACATCGGTGCCGCAGGATCAGCATGAGCTGCAGATGATGGGCCGGATGATGAGCCGGGCCAGCGGCACGGCCAGCAACAGTCCCAGCGTGGACAACACACCGAAGCTGTCCAAGCGCAACAGCTCAGAGCGCAGTCTGCCGTTGCGCAGCTACAGCAAATGGTCGCCTACGGAGCAGGGCGCCACGCTGGTCTGGCGCGATCTTTGCGTGTACACCAATGTGGGCTCCGGGCACGGCATGAAGCGTATTATCAACAACTCCACCGGAGCCGTACAGCCCGGCTCGCTGATGGCACTAATGGGGGCGAGGTGAGCACAGCTGATGTGTGAACTTGTGAACAATTGGCCAAGAAACGGGTAATCGATATGGTTAAAGCGAACAGAGAGTAAAAACCAGTTCGTACTCCGATCAGAAATTCCATTTGTAACTGGGTTATTTTGACTCGGTGCACTGAAGCGCTAATCTTGGGCAGATAAGACAACTACGAAATAGTTTAATGCCACAACTAATCGAGCTCATCTCATTCGCAGCGGCTCCGGCAAGACGACTTTAATGTCAACACTCGCCTATAGGCAGCCAGGTGCGATATTTACAGACTCCTAGATAAGATAAACCACACGAGATTAGTTTTCCCTTTCTTTTCCATGTCTTTTCTCTTTTTTTTTTTTTGTTGTGGTCTCTAGCTGGCACTGTGGTTCAAGGTGATATCCTAATCAACGGTCGTCGCGTGGGACCCTTCATGCACCGCATCAGTGGGTATGTGTACCAGGACGATCTCTTCATCGGCGCCCTCACTGTGCTGGAGCATCTGAACTTTATGGTCAGTTTCAACAGTTCTGTTGAATCAGTTTCTCTAAATCGCTTGTCGTTCTGTGTCGCAGGCCCATCTGCGTTTAGATCGGCGCGTGTCGAACGACGAGCGTCGCCTGATCATCAAGGATCTGCTGGAGCGGACCGGCCTGCTCTCCTCTGCGAACACTCGCATTGGCAGCGGCGATGACGAGAAGGTCCTCTCGGGCGGCGAACGGAAGCGTTTGGCCTTTGCCGTCGAACTGCTCAACAATCCGGTGATTCTGTTCTGCGATGAGCCCACCACGGGACTGGACTCGTACAGTGCTCAGCAGCTGGTGGCCACGCTGCACGAGCTGGCCCAGAAGGGCACCACCATTCTGTGCACCATCCATCAGGTACAAATTGTGGTGGGTGCTTCAGCTCCGTTTTCATCCGTTGTTATCCACAGCCCAGCTCGCAGTTGTTCGACAACTTTAACAATGTGCTGCTCCTGGCGGATGGGCGTGTGGCCTTTACGGGCTCGCCACAGCACGCTCTGAGCTTCTTTGCGGATCATGGGTACTATTGTCCGGAGGCCTACAATCCGGCGGACTTTCTCATCGGCGTCCTGGCCACAGATCCCGGCTATGAGCAGGCCTCGCAGCGCTCCGCGCAGCATCTGTGCGATCAGTTTGCGGTCAGCTCGGCGGCCAAGCAGCGCGACATGCTGGTCAACCTGGAGATACACATGGCGCAGTCGGGCAACTTTCCTTATGATACCGAACTGGACTCGTTCCGGGGCGTCGCCTGGTACAAGCGCTTCCACGTGGTCTGGCTGCGCGCCACGCTCACCCTGCTCCGAGATCCGACCATACAATGGATGCGCTTCCTCCAAAAAATGGCGATGGCCTTCATCATAGGCGCCTGCTTCGCCGGCACCACCGAACTTACCCAGCTGGGCGTGCAGGCGGTGCAGGTGGGTCAATGGAAAAACATAACCAGATCAGGTTTCTGAAATGCCTACAGGAAATGGCTAAAAGGGGTATCAAGGTTCCATAAGAATTTAAGATTTGGTCTGTCCGTCCGTCTGTTTGTATAAACAAGTCTTTAATTTTCCATCGATAACTTGCAAATCGATAAGAATCGTGTATCGGAGACTAGCGTATCTTAATCGATTATATTTAAGTAAAAGGTAAGTCCTGAAAACTTTATAAAGAACTTAGTTGCCGTATATCTCAGGGTATCTCCTATTTGGCCACTTTCGCTCGTACCTTTGTTCGATTTGATTAATTGCGTTTCTTTTAGGGCACTATTTTCATCATGATATCGGAGAACACTTACCATCCCATGTACTCTGTGCTGAACGTTTTTCCGCAGGGGTTTCCGCTCTTCATGCGGGAGACCCGCTCCGGCCTGTACTCGCCGGCCCAGTATTATGTGGCCAACATATTGGCTCTGGTGAGTGGTCTAATTTAGCAGTGGGGAGCACAGCTAATCTTTCTTTGCCCTTGCCCGACAGCTGCCGGGCATGATTATTGAGCCGCTGCTGTTTGTGATGATTTGCTATTGGATAACGGGTCTGCGTGCCACCTTCTATGCGTTCGGCATCACGGCCATTTGTGTGGTGCTGGTGATGAACGTGGCCACCGCCTGCGGCTGCTTCTTTTCGACGGCCTTCAACTCGGTGCCGCTGGCGCTGGCGTACTTGGTGCCGCTTGATTACATCATCATGATCACGTCGGGCATCTTCATCCAAATTAGGTGAGTCGCAATCGAAACCCTTTTTTACCACTTCCCTTTTTTGACTCCCTCTTTATCTCCTCCCCGCCTCACCCACAGCTCGCTGCCTGTGGGGTTTTATTGGACGCAGTTCCTGTCCTGGATGCTCTACGCGAACGAGGCCATGACAATTGCCCAGTGGTCGGGCGTGCAGAACATAAGTAAGTGGCAACGAGCAGCCCTCGGGACAGAAACTGACTATCTTCTACCCTTCTCCCTCCCTCTTTCTCTCTCTCTCTCTCTCTTACTCTGTCAGCCTGCTTTGGGGAGAGCGTCGACCTGCCCTGCTTCCACACCGGCCAGGACGTGCTGGACAAGTACAGTTTCGACGAGTCGAATCTCTATCGCAACCTGCTGGCCATTCTGGGCCTCTACTTTGGCTTCCACCTGCTCGGCTACTATTTTCTTTGGCGTCGCGCCCGCAAAATTTAGCGCGTTGTCCTTGCTGTCCTTGTTATTTGTTTCGCTTCGGCTGTAAATAAATTAAATTCCATTATGAAATGCCTAATTTGATTGCATTAACATAATAAATTATGTTTCATTTGGGCAGGGTATTATTTATTCGGCGACTGTTCCAAGTATTTTGCGCATTTTATTTAACAACAATTGCGACACATTTACAATAATTAACATTGATTTGAATTTAACTTAAACAAACAGCGAACTACGTTAAACATGAAACATTTCCACTTAAATTGACACAATTGTACTTTGATATATGTATGATTTAACCTATGCATATACACATATACATATATATATATATATATATATGTCATATTTATTTTAATGTTACGACAGCTGCTCGTCTAAACTATAGTTAAAGTCGGCGTTAGTCGAAGAGATTTATAAATTTTCACGCATGTTCTCAATTGCAATTTTGCCACAATTTCGCCTGCATTTCAACAAGTTTTAAATGCGTAATTGAAATTAATTAGTCAATACAACTTTTCTATGCATGTTCCCAATTGCAAATTCGCTTCAATTTCGACAAGTTTGTCTGCTACGAAATTTGAGTTATTGAGTTTTAGGCTAATACTATGTAACGCAAGTCTAAAAAAAAAAATTCTATACATTTATAATAGAAATCACAGCGAGAATTGATTCTTTGTTTTTGTTTTCTTTGGTATTTCTTTGGTTTAGTTTAGTTTAGGTATTCGTAATTTTATAAATAGTTTAAATATTTCGTTTTAAATTTAGTGTTGATTTCAGCAACATTGAGATATACACTCAGACACACTCATTCAAACACACACACACACACATTTAAATATATATGTATATATATAATTATAACACACATAAAGCGCTTTAACAATTTGAGTTTTGGTTTAAGCTTAGCTTTTCGTTTAAATAGGGTCTGTTCCGAATTACGATTTCACATTTATGTTCAGGATAGGTATGCGATCTTAACGAACATAGCTGCACTTCACAATATATATTTAGATATGTATTTGAATACATCCTTAAATAAGCTAAATATGCTCGAAATCGTAATTGGAAACAGTTTTGAATACACATATTTTTTTTTGTTTTTTCTTGTTTCGTTTCAAATCGACAGAGTTTTTATTCTTGAATTATCTGTTACATATTTTTTAGTTCATTTCTAAGTTAGAAATTGTTGCATTGTTTTCTTTTCTTTGCTACTTTTGTCTGTGTTGATCAAATATTTGTATACCCTGTAAATTGAGTTTAAGTACAGTTTTGCTTGCTGTACCCGCTACAATAGGAACCAGACTTCCTTGCTCCCCTTACGGACTACACGTTACTCTAACTGGATTAATTCGGTTTGCGAATTTGTTTTGATATGCAGGGTGCTTATTTAGTCGTAGACGCCTCGTGGTGGGAGCATGTTATAAGCCCAACTCATTTGACATCAATTTTCTTTAACTTCGCATTTTTATTTTAAAACTGTCACTTAACTTCGTTCCTATATCCGTTATCTGCTGCATGATATTTTCACATTTTTATATCATCAATAAAAAATGTGATAAATCATCGCCAAAAAAAAAACACGAATTGTTCGCTGCGAATTGCAGCATTTTTTGTGTGAAAATGTTGGATATGTAAGATATGTGAAAAACGTACATATTTTACATTTTTAACATAAATTTTAAAATTAAAAAAAAAATGTGATGACATTGGGAATTGGGCTGTAAGATATGTGAGATATGTTGCTTCTTATTAGGGAAACGTACAGGTAAAATCTTAAATTTTTAACGTTTTCAGAAGATGTAAGAAATGTTGTTAGTGGAATTGGGCTATGAGATATGTTTCTAATGGGGAAAACGCACAGGCAACATTTGTTTGACATTCTTAACATTCTCTGATAGTGGAATTGAGCTATTTGGTTGCTACAACAAAAGCGAGATCACGGAATCCGGGTTAGAATATTGACGCAGCTTCTAAATTTCTTATCTGTAGATCATCTGATCTTCGAACGGTGTTGGCAACTCTGCTGCATTTTGTACATATTTACACAACTACACACCCACACACACACACACGCACAGACTTACCCTCCCTTTTCCATCTACCCGCTTACGTGCTGATCTGCTGGAGGATTCCCGCTCGCGGACTGCCGCCGCTTTGGGCGCTGCCGGCGCCGCTGCTCGCATTGCTGGCGCTGCTGATCAGGATCATGCTGCGGCTGTTGGGCAGGACGAACACCTCAGTGGCCAGGCCAATGGGACTCATCGACTGCGAGGACTTGATCGGGCTGCGATTCGGTTCCAGGCTCGCCGTGCGTGGCTGCCAGTCCGACACCTGTCCCGGGCTCCGCACCTGTCCCTGTCCCCGCCCCTGACCCTGACCCTGGCCCTGGCCCCCAGCCTGTCCCTGTCCCTGTCCTTGACCCTGCCCCTGGATGGCCTCCGCCCTCAATCCCTCGCCGCTCTCCAGCGTGCCGGGCGCCGTTTGCGTGGAGCTCTGGCTCTCGTTGGACAGAAGTCGCGTGGTGGTGCAGCTGGCGGCGATGGTGGTCACCGAGCGTCGCTTGCGCTGCTGCTGCGGCTGCTGCGGCTGCTGCGTGAAAGCCGCCGTTGTTGTCAGCGTCTCCGTCACGTGGAAGCTGACGATGGTGTCCCGCTTGCGCAGCGTCGCCGTCGCTGAGCTGCAGGTGGAGGAGGTGACGAGTTCGCCGCGCAGATTCTGTTGCTGCTTGTTGCTCAGGTCCGAGAGGCTGATGTTGTTCTTCAGCAGTATCTCCAGGTTCTCGATGGAGTCCTTCAGAGCGCTCTTCTCGTCGCGCGTGATCTCCTCCCGCAGTTCCGCTGCCAGCGTGCGGGGCGGCGCTGTGGGCGTGGCACAGCTATCCGGATACGGATTCGGACCCGCATTCGCATTGCGCAGCAATTGGGGCAGCGCCCCAATCGTCACCACGCTGGAGCTGTTCGAGATGCTGGGCGTGGGCAAGCCCGTCGAGCTGACATTGGTGCCAAACGAGGAGCTGATGTTGTGCTGCCGGCAGAGCGACTTGCGCCGCTGCGCGGTCAAATTCTGCATGTTTGAGTTGAGATCAATGTCATCGGCATCGGCATCGGCATCGGAATCGCCATCTGCATCTGGATCTGGATCTGCATCTGGTTCTGGATCAGGATCACCTTGTGGCTGTGATTGTGCCTGCCCAGCTGGCACTGGTGTTGCCTCCGCCGGCGTCGCTGCCAGCTGCACAACTGCGGTTGCCGTGGGCAGCGGCAGCTGCTTTTTGCCCTTCAGAAAATAGGTGATCATGGATCCCTTTCCCTTGACGTTGACGCTGCCGCGACAGTCGAGCTCGTAGCCGCGACACTCGAGCAGCTGTTGTATCTCCTGGGTCACCTGATGGTGTTGTTGTTTCCATTGGGGAGTCGAGGCGAGCAACAAAGGATAATAAAATAAATTCAAAGTGACAAGTTCATTGGCACTGCGTGTGCCCGCATTTGCTTTATTCATGCACCCACACACACACACACACACACACACACACGAGCAATACCTGTGCTCAATATTTCATGATAACACTCAGTCGTACAGCCCTCCCCCTCCCAACATCCTTATCGTGCCCTCTCATCGTCTTATCCCCTGTCCGCTTAATAATTTATTTCTCCTTGCAAATTTTTGTGCGCTTCGCTTTTATCGACGACGCACAGCAAATAAAATCAAATGCGGCGCCTCTGTGTGTGTCTGTGAGAGTGTATGTCTGTGTATGTGTGTGTGTGTATGTAAGCGTGTGTGTAGGCTAGCAACTGTGTTTGTTAAGGTTTAGTGCTTCAGCAATTCTCAATACCAATGAAAATTGTATAAGGTGCACACGGCGCGTATACGCAATGTGCGTATGTGTGTGTGTGCGTGTGTATACGAGTGTGTGTGACTGTGTGTGTGCAGCCTGTTGACCATTTCGTATGCTGCTGCTGGTCAGCTATTGATTAGGGGGCATGGCTACGCCTCCCACTTTACACCTATTGACACATTTTGCTTGGAATACCCTGCACTAAAAATGGGTATAAGTAGGGTATATGCAGACAATCGGAGGGATTTGCAGTGCAAAAAAGTGTAAAACACTCGCAGCTTAAATGATTGATACGTTTTCAGCATAATCGATAAATATCGATTTTAGGCTGCCTAATTTCAGCACATATCAAAGGAAATGAAAGCTAGCAATAGCAATATGCTAATAAATATGTACGATGCAGTCGGGTGTAACCGACCAATCAAAAGATATACCCTATCTTTATCTGTATCCATAAATGTTATCTTGAGATCAAGTCCTGCCACCAGACATAAAAATCGGTTTGGCTTTGACAAAGCTATAGAAGTTTGAAATATGGGAGCTATTGATCCGAAAACTTTACATGTCAAAATTTTTTTTTTTGATTTTTAGCATGATTTTTAACCACTAATTTGAGACCCTCTGAATTGGTTTTAGGTTTTCTTTATACTAATTGGGACAAAAATTAAATAAAGTGTAAGTAAAAAAATAAAGTATATTTTAAAAAATTCGTATACTTTAAATAATAAATTATGACCAATATGGATGAAAATCGGTTCAGTTTTGCCGAAGTTCTGCGAGTTTAAAAGTATTTAACAAGAGACAAATCGAAAACGTAGCGAGAGTAACGTGTGTGTGGTTGTGTATGTGTGTGTATATTGAAGTATATATCAGTGCTGGCAAGTATGTGTCAAAGCTATTCAAAGTTACGCACAGGATATCATCTAGTCACCTATCGCGTCTTATTTATTTGTAAGTGACATTTGGCAGTCCAAGAAATCCAAGAGAAATAAAAAATGTTGACCCGCAGTTCATTTGGGCACACTCACTCACTCACCTGTATGTGGTCCACCAGGCCGGTGGAGTCCATGCGAGAGGCCACGTTAACGGCGTTGCCCCAAATGTCGTATTGGGGCTTGCAGGCGCCAATGACGCCGGCCACGACGGGGCCAATGTTGATGCCTGAAAACAGAAATTCAATGAAGTTTCCTTTGATTGATTTCGTATTTTATTTATTTATTTTTTTTTGGAATTGATGCTGACCTATACGCATGCGAAAGTTGTTGAAGGAATGCATGTTGACCTCCTCGATTTTGTCGAACAGTTGAAGCGCATAGTCGGCCATGGCGGTGACGTGGCTGAAGTTCACCTGGTCGCAGGTGTTGGCCGTCAGTCCAGAGGCCGCCATGTATGTGGCGCCGGTGCTCTTGATTTTCTCAATGCAGCTGGAAGAGTTGGAGATGACCGCGGTCAGAGCTCTGACCGGACTCTGTCTCTGCTCTCGTCACTATACTCACCGGAAACGCTCCTCGCTGAGCAGCTCGTCAAAGTCGGCAATAATCTCGTTGAGCAGACGCAGACACTCGACGCCCTCGTTGTTGCCCTCCAGTTCCACGTAGAACTCGGAGAAGTTCGGTATGCTGGCAAAGAGTATGCAAACCGAATCGCACTGCTCGTGGTACAGATCCTGCAAAGCAAAATTCAGTTAAGAACAGCGAGGGACTGGCCAACAGGCCTTCGTTTTAACCATGGAACTTCTTAACTTTATCTTTCCGCAATGATTTCTTATACTACATCCCTCCTTGAAGAGGGAATGCTAGGGGTGTAGAAAGGGGTTTGCTCAGGATCTATGAAAATGATTTACATTAGTGCTGAGAAACTGCTTCTTTAGGGGGTGGAAAATTGTTTCGTCGAAAGCGATATTTTTTTTTCAGATCAGGAACCGATCTTTGCTAATTGTTTCGATAACGATATATGCATGTATCGCTTTCTTATCGCTTTTTTTTTATTCACCCAAAGCTAACAACATATTGCAAATATGTTTGTATACGTCTGGGAAATAAAACGACGCTTGATAGTAAATTTTTGCTTAAAGGATACAAAGTTTTAGTCCTTTAATAGAAAGTAATTTCACCTGAATCAAGAAAGAATTCATAGAATTGGGTCAACTCTAATTCAGAGGACTTGCACACCCTGACACACACCCACATATCACACCAATACACACACACACTGGCTGGCAGGTGCAGACCACAAAATGTGTAGCTGCTCATGTGATTTGGTTAAAAGTTGTTGATTGCACACTTAATGTGGCAAGTAGTAGCACCATATACCCCCCGTCACCGCCCACCTCCCGAGCACGCCCCGAGCTGCGCCGGCAGTGCGTGTGCCCGTTACGCATTGAACCGTTGCAGGCGGCAGCAAATAAGCAGCAGGTGGAAGCTGAGCCGCAACTGAGGCTGGTCTAACTATCAACGAGCAGTCTGCAGTTGGCCTTGTTGCCAAGCGCAGAAGTTTTCAAGCTTTTTAAGTGCGTTGCAAATTGCCAACAAACAAGCACACAAATAATGCACACACAAAACAGTCACACATAAATATATATATATATATATATATTTATATATATATGCATACAAGTACTTATAAATTTATATATATATATGTACATATATAAATAATACTCACATCGAGGTGCTTCTCGCGGCTCAGGAAATGCTCGGCGACATGCACAGGCAGAATATTTTCGAGCAGTTTACGATTATAAGCCTGCAAATGCTCCATGTCCTCTTTCTCCTCTGCGCGCAGCGAAAGCGAAAAGCCGTTCCACATACGATTGAAAAAAAGGACGAAAAAAGAAGCAGAAAAACAAGAGAATACAAATACAACAAAAAAAAAAAAAAAAAGGGAGCGTGAAATTGAAATATCAGTTTATCAGTTAACCGAAGCGTAAAGCGAACAGCAAAAAAAATGTACAAATACAAATGTGTTTCGGTCGGCAGTGCACGACTACGAGCTGCTCTATGTTCGGCAAAAATTTCAGTTCCCAGTAGTATATTAAACATAGACTATGTGGAGGATTTTCACACTCTCAGAAAAATTATTCTTTTTTTATTATTTAAATTTAACAAAAAGATGTTGAGAAAATAAAACCAAATTTTATCTAAATAAATTTATGTTAAGTACAAAATACCTTAATTTTCGTCGAGTGTAATTATATGTGTGGGTAAGGGTCGCATGCTGATTATGAATAAGTAAACGTGGCAAAAAAAATATTGCTCTTATCTGCTTGGGATTCCCTTTCACACAAAATGATTTCACTGGTTAGATAATAATGAAAGATGTTTTAAAAAAAGTTTTACTGATATGCTGAGAGCATGTCATTTATCTTCTTGTCAAGTCAACATTAATGCTGATGTGCAGTAAATCAAGTGAGACAGACATACGGACTGTAATATACCCCGTTTCGAATACACATGGGAGCAGGGTATCAAAGAGAAGCGTAAAAAAGCGCTGCATAAGCTGAGGCGCCCGTCAAACATGATTCTGATTGCTCGACAGTGTATTAGTGAGTGTGTGTGTGGGAGTGTGGGTGTGTGTGTGGGTGTGTGTGTGTGGTGTGTATGGATATGCGTGTGCGTATATGTGTACTAAGGCTAATGAAAAGCCTTTTGTATGCCAGAGCAAACGGAAGCGCTGAAGATGAGCAACAATGCGTTCGCATCAACAAATGTTGCCGCCAGAAAGAAGGGCACAAAATGTGCGAGGCGGTGCGGGGCGGGGCGGGGCAAGGCAACATAATCAAGTTGATACTGTTGTTCAGTCAGTCTGCTGTTCAGTCAGTCAGTCAGTCAGTTTGACATTAAGTTAGCAGCGGCATTTGCTAATTAGCACCCGAAAACTCAAACTTACCAGTTGCCTGCAGTTTCCAGATAAAATCCAGGCGGTAGGTGGCCTCCGTTTGGTGGCTGTGGAAGATCAGGGCGAGCATAAATGCAACGAGGAAGATTGAGTCAATTATAAAGCGCAGCAGGGCTTCCTCATTGCTGCAATTGAGTACCAAGTTATTCCAGTCCATTAAAGCGCAATAGGAAAACGTGGTGAAAGCGGAAATAAAGAATAGAATGAATGCGAAATATTGCTGTAGTTGTAGTTGTAGTTATCGTTGTTGCTGTAGTTGTAGCTGTGGCGTTTGCCAACTCTCTGGTTGATAAACGAAGCCAACGCCAACTGCTAAATACAATTTTAATGCAGTTTGCGGCTGCTGTAAATGCATTCCAGCAATTTCAGCTGCGCCAGCAGAAAAGGTTTGGAAGTACACAGAGGGGGAGGGGAGGGGAGGGAAGTTGCATCAAATTGCATTACAGCATAATTCGTTTTCGTTCTGACTGACTTGAGAGAGAGAACGCGAAACAGGAAAAGTTTCGCAGTGCGGATACTTACGCCAAGTCGGCGCTTATTTGCCTGCTGCTCACATACAAGTACGTGGAGCAGGCCATGTAACTGCCGGCGGCCAGGAGGAGCAGCAGCAGCTTCAGCAGGATGCGCAGCACCTGGTACGTGGCACAGCACATCATCGAGAGCAGCGTTAACAGCAGGAATGTCTGCAACAAGATGTTATTACAAGCAGAAACTATATTTACATATATATATACGACAGCGGAAAAGGGTGCCGGGCTGGGCTAAAGAGGAAGAGAGAGAAACAGCGAATTTAACTCTATAAAAGTGAACTACAGTCAAGCGTTCCTAACTGGCAAATACCTTTGCCAGTTCCAAATCCAGAAGCTTATTTCCTTATTTCTCCATTTTCCTTTACACTATGAACTAATTATTTCTAATAATTTGCATTACAAAAAAAAATTGTAATAAATATATATATTTTATAAAATGTTTTTGTTTTATGTTCGATTTTTATCAAATTTAGAGTAATACCAAAAAAAAACGAAAGTGGTAAAATATCTGGAACCACATTTTATGTTCAAATTAAAACGAATTTAGTATTTGCGCCCATTTAATATAAGTATAAATTAAAAGTACACAAAATGAATGAATTAAAAGTACAAAATTTAAAAAAAATATTTTGTTACGCAAAAAATTAGTACGAATATTCATTATATATGTTCATGGTTCTTTAAAAAATTTTGTTGTGAAAAATGTAATCATAAAGTTAAATGAAGAAACTTCAGATGAAATAATTTTTAGTTAAGATATAAAAATCTTAACTCACGATTGTTGTTAAGAACCCACTCTTTATGTTTTTAGACGCTAATAATCGTGTTTTATATATGTTCAAACATTTTGACTTCAGTAATTTCATTCTGAAGAAAAGTTGCACGTTCTTCATCTGTATTAGGCTAATATAATGGCCAAGATGTGATTAAAAACCCTAAGCTAAATATAGATTATTTTCGACTTTAGAGTAGCCAGAAGCAGTGAGTTTACTCATGAGAAATATATATAATACAAGAGCTCAGAGAAGTCTTTCTTTTTGTTAGCAATAAAACTTACATTATAAGCCAAATAGAAATCATAGCTTTCAGATGGCAGCAGCTGCTGCTTCAGTTCCAGTTCCCGCTCCAGTTCCGCTAATTCCGCCTGCACCACTTGACTGCGGTTCACGTTTAGCCATTTGAATTCATTATGCAGCAGCTCCAGTTGACGCATTGATTCCTGCAACTAGAGAGGCGGCAATTAAAATTGCTGGCTAATTAGCAGCCAATCACCGGAAAATGCCATTGCGAGTGCTTCTCATTTAACGAGGCGTTCAACACGCACTCTCAGCCACCGGGCCATAAAAAACGAAGTGAAAACCGTGGCCAAAATGAATAGCGAATGCGGCTCGCAAGTGCCATTAAACGTGGCCGATAACGATACGGCGGGGGACCGATAAAGAGAGAGAGATAGAGGGAGGGAGAGTGAGAGCGGGCCAAAGTTGACAACTAAATGTCAAAGTGCTGGCGGTGGCTTTGAGCCCCAGACACGACGCTTGGGGCATGTGGCAGGTAACAAGTAGCACATAAATGGCGCGCACTTCATGTATGAAACGTGGCTAACATGTTTGTTGCCTCGCTGACTCTTAGCCTCCAATTTCCCCTACTCCTCTCCCTCGCCTGTTGCTCTGTTCGTGCTGTCTGACAAACTTTAATGGAAAAACTTTTGTTTTGTCGTATCCCAAAGACAACAACAACAACAACAACAAGTTGGAGAAGAATCTTATTGCCTTGGCTTAGGCAAACGCCCTCAAAAATTGTATTTTTGGCAACGCAACGTAAATTTCATTTTTATTATTTTGAAGTACACTTAAATGGCCAAAAAAAAAATAAAATAAAATACAAACAAAACTGCGACTCTTATAGATATGGCCGCAATTTGTTGTGCGCACAAATTATGCATAAAAAGAACTTGGCATTTCGGGGATTTGGGCATTGTTTATGTTATTATAACTAAAAGCACAACTTAAGAGCCCCATTCGCTTATGCTTACCATAACCAGCAACGTGGTCAGAACAATCAGCGCAACGCTGCCAAAGGCAAACAACTGCGACAAGGTGCGATTGCTGTGAATATGCAATGAGAAGCGCTTCATCACGATGGGCAGCTAAAATAAAACACAAAATATGTATATTGCATGAATACATCAGAAATAGTTGCTACGGGCTGCCGAAGATTTAATATCCAACAGCAGATGTGCGATATAATAAGACGACAATCTTGACAAAACAACAGAGTTTTCATAAATAGCATAAATTATTCTATTGATTGTTTCTATTGAAGCTACAATTTTTTAGTAGTCCTAACTTAATAAAGTACTGCTCAGATGTAAAAAATGTAATACAGCTAAAAAAAAGCTACAAATGTTGTCATAAACAAATTAAATTTAGGACAGTTGTTTTGATTAAGTTTATTTTTCATTCAGCTTATAAGATGGATGTAAAACTTGGTTTAGATTAAATTTACTTATAAGTAAAAAAAAAGCACGTTAAATTTTAATAGCCCAATCAAACTAAACTTAAACTAGCAATAGGATGTTTGTAATAATTTTCTTATATATTGTTTTTATGTTTTTTTTCTTTGTAATTGTTCCTATGATAGCTATATGCTATAGTAATGGGCTGTTGAGTAAATTGCATCGATATGTCCACTAATGCTGAATATTCCTATCTATTATCAGAATATCTTGAAACAAACAATACAAAAATTTACAAATCATTTTTAATAGAATGTTCTTTTGGAAGCTTTTTAATAGTCTGATCTAATCCTGTCGAATTAAACATAACAGAATCTAGCTAGGACATAATTATATCCACTCAGCTGATATTTCTATAGTTTAAAAAAAACATATTTATTCCTTTAATGCGTTAAATATTTCCTGACGAGATTCTAACACTCTCTAAGGACTCATAAACGAATCCATATAAAACACTTTAACTTACCCGTAAATTGATTTCGTGACAGGCCACCAAGAAGACCAACAAAAGCAGCAGCAGCAGAGCGCCAACGGACAGCGCCAAACAGATTGCGGAGCTGGCGGAGAGCAAAAAACAGAAAAAGAAAATATATGACTATGAACTGTTCCATAAAGTGGGGGATTATGCGCAGCAACACTCCAACGCCCCAGCGCACAGCATAAGCAACTGGCAACATGAAACAGGTACCAGGCAACAGGCAACAGGCAACAGGCAACAGGCGGCAGACAACAATAAAACTCGGCATAAACCACTCACGTGTCAAAAACCAGAAAGCGCATCAGGGTGGTGCCCAGCAGGACGAGCAGGCTGCAGTAGAAGTAAACGCAGAGCATGCGATCCGGCTCGCTGGCATACTATACGGTAGCACAAAGGAAGTACAAGGATTAGCCTGGCAGACAAGTGCTTGGGCGCTGTGCACTTACCTTACGCTCCAGCACGGCGCTCTTGAAGCAGAGCAGCAGCGACTGGCAGTGCTCGGCGCGCAGGTGATCGATGCTGCGGGCATCGATCGCGCGCATCAAGTACTCGTTCACCTCATCCTCGGGATCCTTGGCGCTCTCCGAGCTGTCACCAAAACCAAATCTGTAAAACGAGCAGGAAAAGATTATCTGTAGAACCTATAACATGTAACATCTTATATAAAAAAACAACAACTAAACTAATTTGTAGTCGGATGTAACCGAAAGAGAAATACTTGGCAAAAGATTTTGTTTTCAATATTATGTTAATTTTTAATACCGAATGACCAAAATGCCATAAAACTTGAAAACTGGATCAGTTTTGACAAAGTTATGAGAGTTTAAAATATGGAAGCGATTGATCCGGGAGCCTTACATGTCAAAATTTTTGTCGTTTTTGGCATGATTTTTGACCAAAAATTTGACCACCTCAAAATGGGCTTAAATGTTGTTTTTTATGCAAATTATGACAAATACAATTGATTAAAAACGGAAATTCGGAATTCTAAATTTTTGAAAATTTTTTTTCAAAAATAAAGAAGGGGAGTACATCCTTTTTGACCAAAAAATTCAAAAAATTTTTTTTTCAAAAATTAATACATTTTAATGTAAAATCAATATATAGGAAAAATTATGACCAAAATGCCAACAATCATAAAAATCGGTTCAGTTTTCACAAAGTTATGAGAGTTTGAAATATGGAAGCTATTGATCCGGGAGCCTTACATGTCAAAATTTTTGTCGTTTTTGGCATGATTTATGACCAAAAATTTGACCACCTCAAAATGGGCTTAAATGTTGTTTTTTGTGCAAATTGTGACAAATACAATGGAATAATAACAGAAAATCTCAAATGTAAATATTTGAAAAATTTTTTCTTGAAAGTATATATTTTTTTACGAAAATATTAAAAAAAATATTACTTTTACGAGTATATATGTATTTCAGCTTAAATTGAACACAATGCAATGTTTCTTTTGGCGCAATCTGAGTGCCCAAAAGAAAGGAAGGCAATCGCATGCATTTATATAAAGCCACTTACTTGGATGTGTGCTTCTGGGCTGTGCCGTGGCCCATCATTCGCAGCTCCTTGGAAATGTTGCCGTTTACATGCAGGCGATTGCGCGACTTCTTGTGCTGCAGACGCGATAAAATTGAAGTCAAGAACCTGCCATTATACGGGACACTTACCGGCCTGTAGATATCGCCCGGGACTATCAGATACGTCTCAATCTGATGATCCTTGAGATAGGAATTTCTATCGGCGCCTTTGCCCACCTCCACCTCGTAATCGCCGTCCAAGCACTTGAGCGTTTCCTTGGTAATGTGCACGCGCCTGCAATGTGTGAAAGGGGGTGGGATGACTGTTAATGCAGCTTTTGCCAAGTGCCATGCGTCAAAGGTGGTGGAAGGGGGGAGGGGGATAGGGGGCAACATGCGCGACAAATGCCAACATCAGCAACATGTGGAGCTGTTTTTGGTTGCCATAGCCACAGCTACTGTGGCTGTCGCAGCAATTACGTGGCATAACATTCTGCAATTGTGGCAGCTGCTAGCCCCCTCCCCCTCCTCTCCGCTCGATCCCTCGAGGGGATGCGTATCCTTAAATACTTTTTAATGTTTTTTTATTGCTGCCATAGCAGGGGGCAGTGTGAAGGAAAACGCTGCGCGGCTTAGCTGAGCAGCTTTATTATATTATCGTTATGCAGGCGGCCACGTGCCACGTGCCCCGCCGTGGGGCAGCAATTGCATGTAAAATATAGTAAGTAAGCGGGTAGTCGGGAGTGTCTAAACTAGAAGATACCCTCAATGCCTCCAAAAGATATCAAAAAAGGATTGAAAACTCTGATCATTTCCGATATTTCGATGTACACCTATCGATTCTTATACAGAAATCGGCAAATAAAAGCTGAAGACGTAAAAAGGAAAACCAAGCTTCCTTTAGAGATGTTTAAAGAAATCCAAAACATCGATGTTAGCAGCAGCAGTGTTTTCTAGTTTTAACTCGATAAAATTTTTTTTATTTATCAACGCATTTCCGATTTTTTTAATTCGATATAAAAAAATCGATGTTTATTTATAACTAACTCATTGTTGAGCACATTGGCATACCCGTTTTACCCATTTTTAATGGGTGCAGGGTATAAAAATTGTGGCAGCTACAACAATGGCTGCAACTGTGTACCATGTTGTTGATTCTATTGATAATTACATGGCGCTTTGTTATGGATTGCCGTTTCAGCTGCTGCTGCTGCTGCTGCTGTTGCTGCAGCTGATGCGGCTCTTGCATGCGTCTTACTGCTGCCAAATTGCCGCTTATCAGTCTAAAGGAACTCGCTGCTGCTGCTGCTGCTGCTGCTGCTGGTGCTGCTGCCCCGAGGCGCAGTGCAGCTATTTGCTTTTAATTTTGCCCAAGACAGGACTAACAAACGAGCTGCTGCTGACCCACATCGAGTGAAAGGGCGAAGGCAAAGTTCGTGCCAACAACGAGCTGAAACAAATTGCTCAAGTGTTGTTGAAAATGAAGCAACTGAATCAACAGCAGCAGCAGCATTAAGTGCTGGCCAGTTAGTGGGTGGGCGTGGCATGCAGCAACTCCATAATCGATTCGAAGAGGCGAGGGGCGGAGTTGCTGAACTTACCAATAACTTGGCTCCCACTTGCCACTTGCCACAGCACACACACACACACACACACACACACACACACACACACACACACAAACGTGCGACCACTATGTGGTCGAGTATGCAAATTTGCGCAACGGCTCGTACAAAAACAACAACAATTCGAGCTATTACAGCTATTACAGCCATTACAGGCACACTCGACAATCGCCTCAGCACACAGCGACACTTGGCCAAGTGTTGAGAGGTTAAAGAGTCAGCAAAAGCTGAGAAACAGGAGCGGAATTAACAAAATCTGACAAAATTGAAATCAATTGAAATTTCATTTCACTCTAAAAATTGGTTCTATTAAACACAGGAAGCGAAGCCGACAAAACAGAGCCAGACTCAATAAAAACCGAACGACTATTTCTAACATCAAATAATATTTGAAATTAAGAAAATAATTAAAGTTCACCTATAATATGAATATACATATATATTATTAGCATTTATAAAATCAGTTTTCCATTTCTACCATACGTTTTTCAAGATAAATATCAAGCAAGATGAAGAGCATTAGATAGGTAAGGAATTATTTCACAGAGAGTATTCTTTATAAAATCGTTGTTGCTAATGTCCGCTCCTGCTGTGTCCTGCGAAGTTGAAACCGCTGTGGCTGGTGCAGGCCAAAAGTTGGCTTTAATTGCACGACGCTCGCATACAGAGCGAAGGGCTGTCAAAACGGAAATGAGACAAACTTGTCAGCGGCTTTGCGGTGGGCGCTTGGAGTGAAAGTTTTGGAGTCCGCCAATGGATTGTGGGCGTTGGCCGTTGGCCGGAATACAACCACACGATAAGGACTCAACTGCTTTTCATTGCATACTTGTCGGCGGCGAACATATCAAAGCGGGTCAAAAACATAATTCTCAGCTGTCGTAAAGTGGCACACAGCGACCACAAACCACCAGCTGGCAGGCCGTAGATCCAAAGGGTTTTGCTAAGGCAAGAAAATAATCAAGCCAAATGTATTTGGCCAAAGACAATGCGAAGACTGTCTGGCAATGTGTCGGTGGGGCTTGTCTGTCGTTTAGGATTAGGCGGCTCAAAGTGGACAAAGCGACAAGTCCAAAAAGGGGCCCAGCTTTGTTGTGGTTGCAACTTCGGCAGACACTAAGTAATTAAAAGCAGTTCTGGTATCGATACTTGCCCGGGTATGCCGCCGCTCTCCATGTGATTGGCCAGGGTGACATCGTTGGACCAAACATCGAACTGCCACTTGACCAGGCCCAAAACACCGCAGTGCACCCGTCCCGTGTGGATGCCCACACGCATGTTCACATTCACGGCCATTACCTCGCGCACCAGCCTGAAAGGATGAAAACGGAACATTGACAAAAGCCACAAAACACAAAGCCGCAGCTCGCATTGTTAAACTGTAGTGTTTGCGTATGCGTGGTGTGTGTGTGTGTGTGTGTGTGTGTGTGTGTGACATGGTTGTGTTGCTGTTATACTTACGCTATGGCGTCAATCATATCGAGTCCCATTTCAACAGCACAATGTGCATGATCCGGCCTCGGCTCCGGCAAACCGGAGACACAGTAATAACAATCACCCAGCAACTTAATGCGCAGACAATGATGCTCAGCGGCCAATCGATCAAAGCTGCAACAATTTAAAGTGACGGAAAGTGGATGGATTAAGAGAAAGTAAATTACTTAAATACACACTTCCAATTTTTTGGTTGCAGCTCGTCTGAAGTTTATTTTTAACAATGAAATACAATCAAGTCCAGAACATTGAAACTCTGAACCGAACCAGTTTAAGAAAACAAACAAGCTGATGTTAAAGCAAATAATGAATAAAAGATTTTTACTTATTTTTTTTTAAATTTGATAGCTTCAAATATTGTGAGACTTAAATAATTCAAGTTAAGGTGCTATTGAATTTGAAAAATAATTTTTTTTCTTAGTTTTTACTTTTTTTATTTTATTTTTCAAGTATTTTGTGCAAACATAATATGCAAAACTGCAGATAAATATTTATACATATATTTATGCTTAAGTCTTCATTATAGTTAAGTTATATAGAGAGAAAACATATATATATATAAATGCTCATCAATGCTATCAATTTCGCAACTTTGAGAATTGAATTGTAAATTATTTGCTGTCTTTGCTATTTTGCAATAGATACAGTTAAGTGAAAGGTAAAATGATTACAGCATTCTTGCAAATTGCAGCTAACGGAATTGCCTGTGAAACTGTTTTATTGGTATATTTGGGGCTTAATGTGTGAACACTCTCGTTTTGGGGCTACTCAATAAGAAGTAAATGCCGGTGTCTGCACACAACAACCAATGCCAGAAAATGTTCATTGTGCGCCATCCATTGCGAATCAATAAAGTGGACCGGACAAACAGTTCAAGCCAAAGGGATATTTGCTGGCGCTGGCAGAGCAATTCAGTTGTAGGCTAAACTGGCCCGGTTGGACACTCGAATGTGCAATTAATTTGTGCCGGAATGTGCCTCTGCTTCAACCGGTATCACCATTTGTTTGTCAAGACCGGAGGCTTGCAAAAAAACCAAGCGAGAACTTTCCAATCGGTTGTAACTGACTGCGCAATACTCGTTCACAATATAACAGTGTAAAATAGTTAAAAACGATTATTATTATAATTACTTTTTTTTTGGAAATATATAGATTTTTGGTCAGGAAATTTTATTTTTGTATTTTCTTACAATTTTATAAACTTGTTGAGAGAGAGAAATATACATATGTATAGACCTCAATTGGCGTAAGCAAAAATTATACATGTATATATATTCCAAGTTTCAATAGTGGCAAAAAAATAGCGTTCATACTTCTTCTTTCACTTTGTGAACACGTATAAAAAGTTGCAAGAAGACAAACACACACAAAGACATTGCGACAGGGCCTGTCATTAAAGTATGCCTTACAACAGGACCTGGACTGAACTGAACTGAACTGGACTGAACTGAACTGAAGTGGGGAGTGGAGAGTGGACTGGGCACTTACCGTGCAAATAGCTCGTTGAGCAGACGCACCAGTTCCTCGGCTGTGCACTGATCCGACAGACTCGTGAAACCGCAAATGTCCGCAAAGAGGATGCTGAAAAAATAGTAAAGTAAAAAAGAAATAGTGGAGTTCAAATAAAGTACAAATATAACTGGCTGCTTGTGCATAGTTTGTGTTGGTTGTGCGTGTGTGTGTGTGTGTGTGTGTGTGTGCCCAAGGAATTCTTTAACATATTCAACTAGCAGCATTTTTGCCAATTTTTCTATTTAAAGCATGCAAAAGTTTGGGTTCAACACCTTTTTTTGTGTATTTTGTGGGGATTGGAGAAATTTGCGCTTGGGTTGGCTGCTTAACAAGAAATCCTTTTGCCAGTGGTAAAGGACGAGCAGAGTTGCTTTGAGCAGAGCAGCTTAGGCGGCTCAGCGCGTAATTTAATACTGCAAATGCGAGCGAGGGCGGGCGGGGGATGTTAAAAGCCAACAGGTGCGCCCTGAAGTATGCTTTATGTTTAAGTGTAACTGATGGAGTGTACGAATGTGTGTGCGTGTGTAATTGTGTGTGTGACAGTTGTTATCTGACATATGTATATAGAAATTCATTGGACGGGTTACGCACACACACAGACACTCAAACACACACACACACACACACACACACGCATTAGCGTCAAGCAAAATTTATTGACTTTACATGCAAATAAATTTATGCACAGACACAAGCTGAAAGAGACACTCGGTTTACACACGCACACACACACAGACGCACACTCACCTGACATTCTCGTGTCGCTGTATGTAAATCTTATGAAACTGTGTGTCACGTGGCTGGCCCGCAATGTCGTCCTTCATCTCCATGGCAACGTGCCGCGGCAGCACCGACAACAGCAAGCGCTCCTGCAACATTAAGGATAACAGCTTTGGTGTGAGAAAATAAATAACAAGCGTGGATGCGGGCGGTGTTTAAAGTCAAAACTGTCAAAAGGCGCCACCAAATTACGCCGGGTAACAGGTTACAGGTAACAGTCAGTCAGGCAATAAGTCAGTCAGCACCTCTTAAGCTGTCGCCAGGCGCCGGCTGCGCGTTAGCACTTTCATTTGCCACGCTTTGTTGCCACTTCTGTTTGAGAGTCTTTTTTTTTCTTGTGTGTTTTTTTTTGTTTTTTTGTGTAATTGCACTCACCTGCTGTTGATTCTCGCGCTGGGTACGCAGACGCGCCTCGATGCACTGGCGCGTCTCAATGAAAGCCTTGCGCTGCGCCTTCTCCTTGGGCCAGTGCGTGTAGATGCCAGTCAGATTGGCCAGCAACAGGGCGATGCAGGTGCACAGCAGCTACAATTTTAATGGCATTTTAGCATTAGCATCTATATCGATGTCGGCGAGAGCACAATAAAAGCCCAGTTACGAGCCAACACACAAACGCGCACACACACACACACACACACACACACACACACATATAAATATATACAAAGAGACGCAATTTTATTCAATTTTGCGGCAATTTAATTTCATTTATTTAGGGTTTTCACCTGAACTCCCTGTTTATGCGTGTGTGCGAAATAAATTTCGTGAGCATTTTAACTGAATTTATTGTCACGTGCGCAAGCATACACTCGGAGAAATATATTTGTTTATTAAGAACGAACCAAAATTGATTTAAACATTAATATATTATTTTTTGAATTTTTACAGGAATTTGCTTGCTTAATAAAACATTATAAAAACAAGCTCAAAACTGCTTAAATTCTTAAAAACCAAGAATTTTTTAGCTCTCGAATTTTTCAACTGTTGTGTCAATTTTCTCTCCGAGTGTAACTACATTTTGTGGCATTAAAGTGCTCAGCGCAAATCGCTTTAATGTGGGACAATGCCACGCCCCCAAGGCGCGCCTAGGCTGCATAGCGGGGGTATCGCAGCTGCGGCTTTTGTTGAAACAGAACCTGTTGATGGATGTGCTGCAACGCTTGATTTGTGGCAGCGACAAACAATGCAGGTTGCAGCCTGAAAGGAGACAATGGTCGACTTACCTCATGCCACGGCAGTGTCGGCGGCTCCTGCAGCTCCTGCAGCTCCTGTTGCTTATCCTGCGTATATTGTGTATGCAGACAGCTATACAAATGCGTGCCACTGAGCAGCATGCCACCGATAAGAGACTCACGCAACCGCAGCGGCAACATCGTGTACGTCATGTAGATAAGCACAATGCAACAGGCGCTGCCATTGAACGATTTACTGCAGCAACAACAATAACAATAAGTTGCATTTTCAATTAAAGGCAATGCGAATCTAAAGCTATTCCCCCACTTAATGCTTAAATCATCACAAATGTATCGTGAAATGTGTAATATAATCCTGAAGCAGATATCTTTAAATATATATATATGCATCCCGAAAAGTTGGTTTTTTTTGATTACAAAAAAAAGGTTTTTTTGTTTAAGATTTCTCAACTAATTTCTGGGCAATTACGAGCTGCTAACAACTGGCAAAATCATACTAAAATCAGATTACTATATCGTATAATCAGCAATTAATAAAGTTGTTGCATAAAAAACTAAAATTAACTCAGTAAAAACGCACCTGTATGAAATTAATTCCCTAAAAACCAAATTTTGCTTTTGGAGCTATTTTAACGAAATTGACAAAAAAAACAAAAAAATGTGAACAAATTGGGAACAATTATTTTGTAAATTAAATTTTTACTAAAAAATTATATCCCATAATTTGTCGATGTCTGGTAAGGTATTTAAACTCTGGTTAGCCATAGTTAATTGTTCTTTCTTTGTTGGTTCATTTTATTTGCACGCTTTTCTTTGTTTTCCTCTAATTTTGGCCGGGACGCAATTAGCGTTTCCCAGCCGATGGGATGATTAATTTCTGCTGCCGGGCAACAGCTGCGAGCCAGTAAACAATCCAAACAATCCCACCCCACAACTAACCTGGGCTGCATGGCATAGCTAACAGCAATTTCAATGGCCAGAAACGTGCCCAATATAACGTAGGAGACGAGCACCAGAAATATCTCATTCATAGCCGGCTTGGAGAGTATGCACAAAAGGACTGCGGGCAATAGAAAATGGAAGAATGGGAGATGGAACGGTGAATAGCGCGCAACAATTAAAAATTTCAAAGTAAATGCAGTAAAATTGACAATTGGGAGCAATTTGTGGGAGAAAAACACTTACATGCATAGACGATGCCACAGATTAGCATGACAATGAGGAAAACGAGGACAGACTCATCAATTTGGGTAATCAGCGCGTACAGGACATGCGTGTAATTCAATGGATTGTCGAAATTATCAGCCAAACCAAACAGACCAGCCTCCGTCTCCGTCTCCGTTTCCATCTCCGTCTCTGTGAGCTCCGTGGCGTTGACATCGCCATCAAACGGCGTCCGTTTCAACACTTCATCACGTGCCTGCCGGCTGCTGATGGACAAGCGCCGGCGGGCTTCATTGTTGTCGTGCGGCTCCGTAAAGCGCTTAATGCCATCATCAACATCAACAGTAGCAGCAGCGGCGGCAGCAGCAGCGGCGCCAATGTCAACAAGCTGCTGCACAGCGGCACGTTTGGCACGAATTTTGTATCTGTAAGCAGGCAGAAGGGGGAAGTTTGATAGGAAGTCAATACAAAAACAATTTTTATACGCATATCAATAAGTCTGGCATTGGCTTAGCCCAACTCAACGCACACACTATCCATCTTTGACGGCATAAATATGAAAATAAATGGAAATCGAAAACGAAATCGAAATGTAAATGCAAATGTAAATGCCTTAACTCGAATTTGGTCCAAAGATCTGATGATGTATTTTGTTGTTTTTGTGGTGTTTGTTGTATTTGTTGAGTTGTTTATTGCCACAAAATTGGTGCGAGCTGGTCCCACAGAAATACTTGAGAGCTCTTTGTGTTTATGTTGCCAATTTCGCAGCTTGCATGCGATTTGTTATTGGCGCTTGTTCAATTCTAATTTTAACTTCAAAAACAATTTGCAGCGGCACGCGGCCAAAAATGTAGCATACTTTTATGGGCGCCCTGCGCCCAATGATTGAATTTGGCGGCTTGTCAGACGCACGCACAAAACAGCCAAGGGTTGGCCAAGCATTGAAGGGGCGTATGCGTAATGCGTGCGCCTCGACGGGCAACGCACAACTTGTTTGCATAACGCGCCTGTCAAAATGCCAAACTCAACCACTAACTGAGCAAACAACCGAAGTTCCTGTTGCCATCTATTCGCTATTCAGTCCCGGGTCTGCCAGCATTTAACTATTTAAGTCCACTTACAAAATAAAATTTTACAACTTAGTTTCTGTTTAAAAAGCGCACTTTCAATAGAAACCAACTCAAGACTACAATAGAAGCTTAGACTAAATCTTTCAATATAAAAAGTTATAATTTAATTATATTTAATCTAGCCGTTACTTTGAAAAGTTCTTCAATAAAACCAAATTGAACTCATTATAAGCAAAACTTATCAGTTGCTTAAAAATAATAAAAAAAAAGCAACCAACGGGTGTAACCCGCAATGAAAACTTAAACAAGAAGAATGGATTATCCTATAAAATTAAAAAATTTAATCAAAAAACGTCTGCCAAATTTAATGAAATATAAATTTTTGCGGCTTACCCGCAATAAATATGTTTAATAAGCCTTTGATAAAGATTTAATACAGCAAAATTTGTGCACGTTATTTGGAAAAGACCTTCAGTAAAGGGAAATATTAAATATATACAATATATTTATTTCTTCTTATATATTCGAAAACAGAAAACCGGACAAGTAAGCCCAAGTTTTGCCAACTCAAGTTTGACATTCTTAAATACTACCAAAAACAAGTCGCTTAAATGCCAGCACACTGGCAACACTTGTGTCCACTCACCTGGCTCGATGCTGGTGTTGCTTGTAGCGATGCTTGTGCAAGCTGCGATAATGTTTGCGTTTCTGGCGGCGTCCCCGCACCCAGTTGGGTGGCTCTCTTAGGCGTTGCGGCGCCATTTCAATGCCATTCGACGAGAGTGCTGCATTTGGCGTAACCAGCATCGTTGGGGACAATTGCTGTGGTTGGTGTGTGGGCAGCACTGGCGCAGAGTGCGTCAGGTTCGCGCTGCTGCCATTCGAGTCGAGCGACAGGCGCTCCAATCTGATCGTCGCCGATGTGAGGCCCGTGGCGGGAGCGAGGCTGCCGCGGCGCAGCTGCAGCGTGGTAAAAACGATGTGCGTGCACGATAAGGCCAGAATCAGCGTCAGCAGCAGGGCCAAAATGTGAGTGGTATTGCTTTGGTTCATGCGCAGAAAATAACGCTGATAGAGCATTTCCACCTGGCCAAATTTGGCGAAAATAAATAGAAGATAAAGAAAAAATAATTTCCATAAGTAGATAAACAAAAATTAAGTATGAACATGGCAGTCGAATGTATCCGACTGAAGAATACTCGTTTACAGTAAATAGTCTTAATATTCTTCGTATTTAGTTAAATATATGGATTTTACGATTTACGATAAAAAATACTTCTGTCATAAACTATACGAAATAACATCCCATATCGAGCTTTCAAGCTGAAAGGGATAATGTAGTTCTATAGAAGAGAATAAACAAAAAATGTTGGATATATTCCAAATATCAAATCAATATACTCCTTTCACTTTCTGAAGGCGGTATACAAATTGCGCAAATCCTGCGCCTTGACAACTGTTGAAAACGGTTTCAAGGGATTTGTTGCAGGCAGCCAAAATGAGAATGAAAATGGAAAATGAAACGACGCTGAGCTCCACAATTGAGTTGCCATTCCCATTTTAAGTTAGAAGGGGGGAAGATGAAAAAAAAAAAAAAAAAAAATTAAATAAGTAGCTTACCTGCAGGTTCTTGAACTGATGCGTCGAGCAAAGACGCAGAATGATGCGATTCAGGCGATACCAGAACGAAATGCTCGGACTGGCTGCTTGGGTGCCCGAGGTGCTCGGATTGTTCGCCTCGACATTGCTGCGGCCATCGGCTGCATCGGCTGCAAAGAGATGCGGTAAATTTTGCTTTAATTACGAGTCCAATGCGACGTGTTTGTAATTAAGTGGTAAAATTGGCAAACTGGGAAATTCTGTGTATGCCAAAATCAGCCCTGAAATGTTGCCAACATTTATTGTATTTATTTGCCAAAGGTTTTCCAGCTGACCGCCTGCAGGCTGTGGTTTAATTGGTTATGGAAATTGGAGTGGAAATTGAAGTGCGTAAGACGTGGTATTCAATTGCAATTTGTTGTTAATAATGCACAACAGTTAACAGTTGAACGAGCTGCGTTTGGCAGAGTTTAATATATGGAAATTATATTTGCAACTTGTGGCTGCAACACACACACAGCAAATACTTTGATCCTGATTTGTATTCTGATACGCACTCGCTTATCGCCTTTTGCCTTCGATTTGTGTACATTGTTGTGAAGCTCGCTTTGAATGCAACACACACTTACACACACACACGCACACACAATGCCATAAAATGTTGTAAAATCGTTCAACTGACCCCACATAAAACCACACAAACACACACTCACAACAATAACAGCTATGCGTGTTGCCCGCATATGAAAATATGTTTTCGTTTCGTTTTTTTTTTTTTTTCGTGCATGCATCAATAAATAAATGCCAGACGTGATTATGTAAATTTCTATAGAAATCCGTGTATACTATATCAAAAGCAAGCATCCAGCCCTATACGACGTGCCACTGGGGCAGCTTCATAGATGAATAAAGAAGTGAAATATATCAAAATGGCTGCCAAGGCAACGTTTGTTGGGGTCGGGGAGAAGGGAGTAGTGTGTAGTGTGTGTGTGGGTGTGGTTAAAGCCGAGAAGCCGCCTCGCCGTCAAATTCAATATGACAATGACAATCAACTTGTGACATTTGAGTCAGAGCTCTTCGATCAGAGAACAGAGAACAGAGCCCACAGCATTGCCACTCATGCTCAACGCCCGATGCACGTTTGCTGCGTGTTGGCATTTTTATTAGCCATGTTCCATGTTCGAGTCCTGCTTCATTCTGCTTTGTGGTATCTGGTTTCGATTACATGCTTAACTTTACGCTTTTGTTGTTGCTGGTGCTACTCACATTGCTGCAGCAGCTGCGTCTCGTCCCGCTGATAAATCATCGGACTGTGGCAGGTGGAACTCGAGTTGGTTGAATCAATGGACTCGTCTATATTGCAGCGTGTGATGCCCGCCTGCAACAAAAGAAAAAGAGCAAAAATTGTATTACACAATTTAAGTAATGTAAGTTTGCACTTTTGTAAATTTAATTAAAATTTACTTATATTTATTATTTAATTTGCGTTAAAATGAGGCATAAGGCAGCAAATTTAAAACGATATGCGGGAAATAAATTATAAAGTTAAAAGTTGACAAAATGGCTACTGTTAACATTAGTACTAACACTAAGCCGGGCAGAAAGTTGAATCGACAAATTGATGGTGCTCAATAATATAATCATATTAATCATAGTTTTGCATTAAACGATTATACCTAATATATTTACAAATATTAAATTGAAAATTTTAGATTGAAACATGGTATAAAAATATACAACAGAGGGAGGAGGCAATACTATCTCAGTACAAGTGGAAGAGAGAGAGAAAGAGTGATAGAAAAAGAGAGAGAGAGAAGAGAGGGAGAGAGAGAGTGAGAGACAGAGTGAGAGAGAGAGAGAGAGAGACAGAGAAAAAGAGAGAGAAAGAGAGAGAGACAGAGAGAGACAGAGAGAGAGACAGAGAGAGAGACAGAGAGAGAGAGAGAGAGAGAGAGAGAGAGAGAGAGAGAGACATAGAGAGGGGCAGATAGACAGAGAGAGAGAGAGAGAAAGATACAGAGAGAGAGAGGGCGAGAGTGAGACAATAAGAGGGTATGTGAGCAAAGAAGAATGAGAATTAAGGTATAATGAGAGAGAGAGAAAAAATTGATAATAAGAAAGACAGTGCATGAGAAAGACAGTGAATGCGAGCCACCTACCACTTACCTATAAAAAACACAACACAATAACACACACACAAATCACTTAAATTAAATTTCAATTTTTGAGAATCGCATAGAGGGGTCTAAATTGCTTTGCTAGACAATTAATATAAAGCCGCAAGACTGCAACAGAAAACATTTCATATTTTAAAACTGCTGTTTGTAATAAGGAATTTCTTTCTGTGCGAGAGTCAGCATTTCCATAAATTTCAATTCCGAAATACATGCTAAATTGTTTTAGCTCTTGCTGTATACGACATCGATATATATATATGTATATATATAAAACAAATTAAGTATACGCCCGCGCCGGATTGAACATTGTTTATTTTCAATTCAAAACTCTTGATTGTTTGTCTTTTTTTTTGATATTCCGCGTGGCATCTTTAAACAAATTGCCGTCCATTTGTATGCCACATTAGAGGGTGGGGAGCACCCCCTTTGCTCTCCGCTCGCTATTCGTCCACACACACACACACACATTCGATAGGCAAAGCGTCGCTTTTCGTTTTTTGCGCCATCAACTTTTTCAATTGAGTCTCGACAAATGGCGAGCAACGAGCGCAAATTCAAATAAACACACACACATGCCAAATACTGTAAAGTGGCCCCTTGTGTGTATGTATGTGAGTGTGTGTGTGTGTGTGTGTGAAACACGAAACATCGCTTGTTAGCGAAAGCAAAAGGTGTTAACTTTTTGTCAAGAGATGGCACAAACCAAGAAGAACAACCGAATTGCTGCTAACAATGCACAAACTTTTAAATGCTGCGACTACCTCAACCTCAACGTCAACCTCAACCTCCCCTCCCCCACCCACACACTCCTGTCAGACCCGCGGGCAACTCCCAGCTGTGCCGTGCAAATTGTATTTTAATTTTGGCCTCCAAGTCGTTAGCTACCCGCTGCTTATGGCCAAATCAAATTAAATATTTAAATCGCAGAGCCCCAGCCAGCACGGCGCCTGTCCATTAGCCAAACAAATTAATTGATGCCAATCCAGGCAGACTCAACCAAAACCAGACCCCCCCTCCCCCCACCCCTCTCTCCAAGTTCGAATTGGATGCTTACCGCAATCAGGCTGCTGCTCACCATCGCCTTGCCTCCCTTGGCGCTGGTATTGAAATGTTCGATCACCTCCCAATTGGATTTCTTTGGCGTTGATGGCTGCGTTAGCGGCGGCGGTTGCCCGAGTCCCGATGGCGAACCGGCCGCTGATGAGTGCCCAGGTACATGCAATTCCATCGAGGCTTGCGTGCTGCTGCCGCCACCGCCACCGCCACCGCCACCGCCGCCGCCGCTGCCCGCCTGCTTCAGCGAGGCGGAGCGACTGAAGAGCTTCCTGTGCTTGCCCGTGCCGGCTCCAGCGGCAGTGCCTGCTCCGCCCTCCTGCACAGATGAAACAGTTTAGCGCAGTTTTGTTTATTGTGGTGTTGTTGTGGTTTTTTTTTTGTCAATTCATGCCTACCTCCTTGCTCGTAGCCAGACCCGCTGTGGCAGCACCGCCGTGACGCATGCCACGCAATGAAAGCCGCTTGGACCATTCCCGTTTCTGGCTCTCCGATGACAGCGAGCGAAAGATGTGCGTTGAGCCGCTGCTGCTGCTAGCATTGGTGCTGCTGGTGGTGGTGTTGATGTTGATGTTAGCCGTGTTACTGGTGGTGCTGGTGGTGTTGCCGCCGGCGCTCATTGTGTGGCAGCCACAAATCCAGCTGCAAGACCACAAAAAAAGGGACAATACAAATAAGTATACTTTAAGAAAACACCTGAACTTATCATTAATATTTAATGGGTTTTTTCAATCGATTTTGGGTAAATTTCTCAAATATTAATACATTAAATATGAGCTATCATTAAACTAAATACGATATATTTATCGTAGTGAATTTGCATATTTAAGTACAATATTTATTAGTTTGAGAACCGAGTTCGAACTTTGTTTAAAGGAATTATAAAACTTAAGAAGTAACAAAGAAACCGTTAACTTTAGTGTTACAAAAATTAAATACTTTTTCTTGAAAACACTGAAATATAATTATTCATACAATTTGATATAGTACTTCAAGAATCACTAGATTTTAGAATATCTTATAAAAAAAAAAAAACTTTTCCATATATTCCAAGCATAAACTCTCTCAAATGCAAAAGTAAGAGACAAAGATGCTTAAGAATTTATACATTTCATAAGTTTGAAGATATCGCATAGAAGCGTTGCATATTTCGCAATAGTATAACAAATATTTGATATAAGAATTTAGCTTTCAGCTTTCACAAATATTGCAATCGAAGCTAAATTGTTTATTGAAGTGTTTATTGAGTACATAAAACTAAGGTTATTTTCAACAAGAGCATAAATATAGAGTACATTGAGGCCGGGGGTCTGGGAAATTGATTTTCATTTTACATGCTAAAGAAGCGCGCTAATTTCTAAACAAATTGGCAATTTTTCGGAGCTTGAAACAGCGCGACAGCGTCTGAAATGGCATTAAAACAATAAATTCGATTTTGGGCAAAGGCGCTGTCAAAAACAACGGCAACGAGAGCAACAACAACAATGCAAACAACAACAGCGAACGCCCACGCAAACAACGAGCGCGAAACTGGCGCTGCCAATAAATATATCGCATCGCATCGTAACGTAACGTAACGTAACGTAACGTATCTACTTTGGGGCGGCCCACTTAAGTCTCACGAAATGCGCGCCAAGCACGCGAGGCCGAGGCGCCAGATACACAGGATAGGGCATTTCGGCGGGGGGTTTAGAGGAGAAAAGGGGGAAGGGGGCTGGAAAAAAAGGGAAACTCGACAGGTTACGAACTTTGGTTTTTAGCTAGGGCTTTAAAAGTAACAACACCAGCAAATAGCTTTTTTAGGGTATGAGGGGGAGTTTGAGCGTTTCAACAGCCAAGTAAAATTTTGTATAACCTATCGAAAAGGCTGTTGTCATTATAAGCCACGGCTATAAGCCATAAAAAATGCTGCTAATAAAGCTTAAATTTAAATTAAGAACTTGTTTATGCAAAGCAAGTTAATGGAAAATCCCATTATAAAACGCTTATGGACTATAGTTCTATGTTTTGGATACACACAGAAAAAAAGGATTTCATGAATGTGGGCAAGTTATTGAACATAAGTAAAACTAAATTTCTTTTTAAATACTTTAGTTAGCTAAAAAATTATACATTCAATTAAATAGTTCTAGATTAAGCAGACATTAAATAATATTTAGATGTATAATGGTTCAAGCCTGGTAGCCCCTTTTAACTGTTATAACGTTGTTAACTGAAACAAAATTGAATTTCTGATTGTCGACCAAAGGTTCGTGAACCTTGAACACGCACAATCAAATTATATTTGATTTTCGAGTCAAGTTTTAAGCGTCAATGCACTTACTGTAAATCCAAATATGGCCAAAAACACTTAACCTATAAATCTACTAAAAATCGACGCAGTTTATCTGGGCAGTTTCGACCCGTTCTAGTTAATTTATTTTCGAGCGTGAACCCGCAGCTACTGTAGACAGCTTTGCATTCGAATAAATTAACATACATATGTCTGTCTGTCTGTCTGTGGAGCGCAGGCACATTTATTAAGTTTAATCCCGGGCAGTCAAGACGGACAACTGTTGCCCGGGCTGAGCTGCAGTACAGCTCGGTTTTATGGTGCCCAAGTCTGAGCACTTTTCTATAATGACTTTCTTGAAGCGCATAACAGTAAACTGTGCCACAGACAACAACAATTACAACAACGCAAACAAACAATGCAAAGGCGAAGGCACAAAAGTTGCGTGTGTGTGTGTGTGTTTTTTTAGTGTTGTTTTTGTTTTGCTTTGTTTTGGGCCACATTTACTGGGACACAGTCTTGGAAAGGGCGTTGCTTACTTTTTGTTTTCAGCTACTTCTTTATTTTTTGGGGGGTTTTTTGCAAAGAGGGCGTGGACCGCCGGCCGCCGGCATAAATATGTCAAAAACAACGCGCTATAAACAAATTGTTTTGTAGCCAAAAAAAAAGAAGAAGAAGAGCACGTGAAAATTGAATGGCTAAATCGAAAATCGAAAAGTAGCTAAAAAAAAACGACAACAGGCACGTCAAGTAGCTGCTGCTATTATATTACACGGCAGGTGAGGTAACATAGCGCGGTAAGGGAAACGTTGCGACTAAGAAGCAGAAAAAATGCTTTGCATTTTCGTGGAAATTTTAGATTAGTCACTGTGCAAACCGGTTGGCAGCACTTTCGCTTGCTGCCCAAGCAATTGGAATGCCATTCAAAGTATTTCGTTGCTGAAATTTTTGCCACCCGCCGCGCCAGCTGGAATTGGGCAAATGGATAAATGAAAAATGCCCCGCACTATGTATTTATCTAATTAAAATTGAAAGTGCTTCAGAAATGCGCCAAAATATAAACTGCTAGGCAGATATGCAAAAGCAAATACACTTAAGAAAATTTCAATTTCCCAACCAAGGTCAAAGTTCAGTAGCAGCACATTTCATATTTTGGGCCATTCTCTCAAGTGATTTAACAACTACAAAAGAAAACATGCAATTAAAAATATATATATACCCAATGAAAATCAAAATAAATATCCAACATCAAAACGTTTGCCGTGCAGAGCACTTGCCATTAACATTTAATACGATGCTATGAAATATGCACGTGTTGACTCAAAAACACTACACGGCCGACAACTTCGGCTGTCACCATTGAGCCGACTTATTTTTATGAGCTAGTTGGGCTGTTGGCGCACGGCAATTGCCACAGCAAGCAGCATAAGGCCAAAAAGTATGCACGACTGCCTTGGGAACTTCAGGGAACTACCAAAAAAAAAAAAAAAGAATAGAACGAAAGTTTCAGTGGCATATGCAAAATTGGAAACAACTGTTTTAAAGCCCGGAATAAAGTTGTCTTTTTATATGGCATGTTGTTGTTGTTGTTAGTTGTCAAGCAAATTGAGCTCCGGATTTGAGAGCACAACTGAGTGAACGTTTTAGTAAAATCTTTGTGTAAGCCTTCGAAAAGCAGAAACAATCCCGAAATCAAGCAGCTGATTTAATTAGCCAAGCAACGTAGTCAGGAATTAGCAGGCAAGTAGGCTTACATTAAAGAAGAAGAAATTTAATCTCAGTAATGCTTCTGCCGCTTGATTGTTACCTCGTATACGGGTCTTTTTATTTGATATGTTCGTGAAGTAGCCTTGAAAATATTTTTTAATTGTGTCTTATTAAAATAATATATAAAAATACCCCAAAATCGAATGAATGAAAAAAATATAAAATATTATTTACTATTATTTATCGAGAAGCGTAAATTTCATCATATTCCAGGGTATACAAGTATATTTAAAAAGGCTTTAAAGGCTAAGTCAGACAGCTGTGCGCTGGCCAAACTTTCCGGCTCCGCCCGAGGCTTGTTTATCAATGTCAGTCCACAAGACTGAGGGGCAGGAAACAGAAACAGTGGCAGAGGCAGGTATATTAGAATGGCCAAACACAGCGGCTTTCTTTGCCATTACAGTTCAATAGCAATTCATTAGATTAATGGCGCTAATGGCCTGGTAAATATTGGGGCAGTAACAACATCTACAACAATAACAACAACAATAACAATAAACTTTGCTTCGACGCGCCAAAAATTAATAATATAACAACAACAACAACTAAACAAAAAAAAACAAATTTGATAAGCGACAGAAATTAATGAGGCCAGAAGCGAGTCATCAAAAAATCGAGCAGCAGCTCAACATTTGTAACCAGCCCCCATTTACACCCTTTAACTCACTTACTAATACCCCTTTCTACCCACGCACACACACATACACACACACACACACACACGAAGGCAGATCTCATGCATATTCATTCATTAACTAGGCAAAAGCAGCTGCTGGCGTTTTGCAGACACTCACACAACCCTTCTACTCACACATACACACACACACACACACACTCCTTCTCTTTCCCCCCACTCTCACAATCGCTCTGGATATATATTTGTCTTTCTATATATAGTATAGGAAGTCGGCACAAGTTTCTATATTTGTTACAGTTGCCTCTCGCTCTGTTTATGCTGCCATGTGTTGGCCTTGTTTACGCGGCGTCATCTTTGTGTTTGGTTTTGGTATTTGGTATTTGGTATTTGGTTTTTCCCTATTTGTTTGCATTTCATTGACGCAAAGGTGTTGCCGAAATTTGCAATGGAAATTAATTCATATGCTGTGCGTGAAAAATGTTGCAAAAGCCCCTGGCCATCCATTCAGCCAACCATTTTGGCCATCTATCATCCGAGTGCTTGTAATGTGCAGCCCACGGGTTGTATGCGCAATATTGTTGAAACTAGTTGCGCTGGCTGGCTTAAAGTTAGGGTGGGGATTGGAGTCGGAGTCGGAGTCGGAGTCAGAGTTGGGGTTTCGTGTTTCACATGGGGCTGGGTTTTGGCTTCGGGCTGGCTAAAAGCTTTGAGCAACCAGGCGGAGCGCTTAGCACACAACTGCAGCAGCAGATGCTGCATCAAGTAGAGTAGAACATAAAACTTATTACTCATAAGCAAAATATTTGTCTGGGAAATAATACTGAAAACAGAATGTTTACAGGTTGTTTCATGTATACCACGGCACGTGGAAGAGATAGGGGAATAAACACATAAATATTCATGTATATTCATATAAGTGCATGTCAGATAAAATATTAGCTGAACAAAACTAAAAAGAAAATTCTTTCTTCCTAACTGCATTGTTACCTTTAACTATTTTGTTTGTGAAGCGCTTTAAGAAATCTTTGGAACAGCTTTAAGAAATGTTAACTTATCGTTTGTTAAATTATTTTTGGTCAAATTATATTTGGGCTTGGAATTAAATTCACATATCTTGGATATTACAAAGTTAACAAAGTTTTATTTGAAAATCAGGTAGTAAAATTTGTTTATGAAAGTTCACATTTTAATGTGTGATAAAGCAGATATTGTGTTTTTTTTCTTGTAATATATTAAAAAAATAAAATATTTGGTTTATGAAGATGATTTTCTTTACATTCTTTCAACATTTACAAATTTAAACTTGAGCTTGTATTTAATTTTAAATAGATTGCTTGCAGCATTTCAAACTTTTAGCACTAAAATATATTTTATTCAAAGAATTGCAAATAAAGTTTTTGTTTAACTAACTTTGGTTTGTTGGTTTCGTTTATTGTGCAATATCTTCAAATCCTTGAATATAATATAAAATGCAATAGTTTCTAGCAAATTAAATGTGGTTTTTGTTGTTGTTGGTTGGAGAGCAGCATGCAGGTAAATGTCCACACAACCGCACCCCCCGCTGACAACATCCCTTCCACCCATTTGTTAGCTGTGGTTATGAAAAATGCCAACGATTGATCAAATTAAATTTGCATCATAAACAAAGTGAGGACCGCAAGGGTGGGGGGTATCCATGCAAAATTAACAACATTTATAATTGATAGCAACAGCAGCGCAGCACTTTTGTTTAGCTTATAAAATTGTTAAAACAAATCAAGCCAAAGATAAAGATAACCAAATGCCAGCAATATATCGAATATATTATGTATATGTGTACATATATTTATATGTGTGTGTAAATGTGTACATATAAAAGCCCAAAGATATGGAGCAATAAAAAAGGTAAACATATTCGACAGCCAAAACACATTTATGAGTCTAATAAAAGGCAAACAAGCCAACACGGTAGCGCACGGCAATCTCAAAGAGGCAAAAGTATCTAAAAGCTAAGCGTAAGCAGCTTAAAGCGTTTTTGCAGACAGGAAGGGCAGCTGAACAAGCTGAACAAGCTGAAGGAGCTCTGGCAACGAGCGAGATGACTTACTAATTTGTGACATGATCAAGTTAACCAACCCAATGACAAACAACCGAGCCAAACAGCCCCCCAGGTGTTTAACCAAGCACCAGAATCAGGGGATGCAGCTGGAAGAAGAAGAAGAGAGAGAAGCGGTGCAGCAGTAGCAATACCAACAGCTCTCCTGGTAAACAGTCTGTGCCGTGGGGGCCAAGTTAACCTCAGCTGACTCTGGCAGCACTGGCATTGTTGTACTTATGAATGCATTGTGGAAAAACCCCAACAGCATTTCTTTCTTTTAATACCCTGTACACAGGAGAAAAGTGTCATTCGAGTTGTATTAGCTGTTGGCTACACAATTTGAAGAATAATAATAAATTATTTTTCTTTTACTTTTAAATTAAATAATTCACTACTATATTTAAATAAGAATCGCGCAGCAAGAAATATGTTTAATAATATTTTTTGTGATAAAAATTCATTAACACAAGAAATATAATATTAAATTAACTCAAAATTGGAAATTATTTTTTAATTTAATTTATTTCTATTTCACATAAATTCCAGCTGCAAAATTCAAAACATTTACTCGTTTTTTGCGACTGTTTTGCACAAATTTATAGAATCGCATAATGGGTATATTCCGGTCGCGCATTCTTGTCTTTTACACACTTGCATATTTTGTTGTCTGTTTATTGTGGTTGTTTCTGTGCTCTGGGCCCTGGCTTAGGTTTTTGTATTGTTTTGTTTTCTGTTGTGTGTTCTTTTTTTGTTGCTTTGGTTGCATCAGTTTTTGCTTTGCCATTGTTTGCCTTAAGACCATTATCCTGTATGCGTGCCATATGCAGGGCATATGCCCAGACTGGCTCCAGCTTTAGCTTTGGCTTTGGCTTTAGCTTTAACTGCAGCTGCAGCTCGAGCCTGCAAGCAATTTGCATATGAGTCGAGTCTGTTGTTTCAAGTAAGGCAAACGTTTATGTTTCTTAAACAACAATAACAACAACAACAACAGTTTAATTAAAATTATTCAGCCCTCCCCTCTCGATCACCCTCTGGCCAGCACTTAAGTGCACACACGGCGGCTGTCAATGACTGCCTTGTGGCTTGACACTGGGCGCAGCAGCTGCAGCTGAGCAGAGCAGAGCCGAGCTGAGCAGAGCCGAGCAGAGAGCAAGGTCTGAGCCAGTGGCTCGGCCATGTCAAGTGCCGATTTGGCAGGCGGCCAGGACAGGCGCCAGTTCCAAGTTGAAGGCAGCTGCCTCGTCATTGATTTACACAAATGGTGAGAACAAAAAAAATATTTTATACGCTATTCACAAACTGAAAGTGGGTATATTGATTGGTGCAATGATCGAGAAAAATATATATTTTGTACTATATTCAAAAACTGATCTACTTGAAGAATTTAACCGAAAATATTCAATCATGACTTGCATAAGTTGCATAGTTGCATAAGTCTCAGGTGTAAAGCCACTTTTTCCATACCCAAGAAGCCTTTTTTCCATTTAATTTAAGCTGATTTTTAAGTGTGAACAGGGTATGGCGCAATCGATTATAGTCGATTGCAAGCATCTGACACATTTGTTGTTGTTGTTTGTGTGTTTAGATGTTTCTCGCGCTGTTGCCTATTTTCAGCACTTTGCACATTTTGCAATGCATTTAACTCATCAGACTTGGCAACTGACCCACTGACTGATCCACTAAACCACTGACCCACTGACACTGGCATTGTTTATTCCGCCTGCATGCCAAATAATTGTGTAAACAAACAATATTTGTAGTTAATTTTACGGAATTTTGCGTTTAATTTGGGGCGATTTTTATGAACTGCAACACGGTGGCAGCCGCCGCTGTTTCAGTTGCACCTGCCACACGGCGTGGCAGCCACTAATTTAGTGGCACTGCATTTTGCAGTTTATTCATTTTTCTGAAATTTCAAGCACATCACGTACTGGCCAAAAAGTTCAAGGACTTGACCTCCGGCCGTACCCCCGGCGAGTCCACGTGGCGACATGTCAAAGTCATGCACGGGGAATTAAGACTGTAACCGGGATTAGCTTAAGGAATACTAAAGCATATTGGAAAAGAATGTATTTAGCTGGGAGTGCCTTTTATTTTGTGCGTGTCCGGCGTACCAAATGTGCCACAATTACGAACGGTCCCCCACACCCCACCCCACTTTCGGGCTAATGAGGCATGACCAGGTCGTGTTGGACCCTGCAGCAGAATTTCATGAATAAATTAACGCACTCAACAGTTGATTGGTTTTGGGCCTTTAAGAGCGATTGCACCAAATCAAATATAACAATATTCAATTATTAATTATATATATAAACGAATGCCGAATATTCAATACTTAATGCCGAATAACGAACATCGCTGATTCAGTGCGTCCGCCATCATTGAGTAATGACTGTAGTCATCACAAATGACAAGCTGGTCACGGAAGGAGCCACTAATTAGTGATGTGTTCCTCTAAATTAGCCACAGATTAGATTCAATATGATTTGCCAGAAGGCGTTTATTGATTTCACTTGAGGCGCAACAAATGCTCGACGGAAAGATACCTTCGATGAAGTTTGAAAAGAAGCAATAATTTACTTGGAAGTATTTCAGATTCTCGCTGATATAATATAAATAATGGCATAAAAATTTATAAATTTTACTTATAAATAAACTGAACTGTTTAATAATAGACTAATCGAGAATAGTAGTCAAGATACTGATCAAGAATATATCCTGCAGGAATCGCAGATGTGTAATTTACATCCTTAAATATTTACAATACCCTTTACAAGGCATATTTTTAAATCTTGATTTTATTTGCAATTGCTAATTGTAGCTTTTCCCGCTTTTCTAAGAAAATAAATCAAATTAATAAGATATATACCCAACTCTACTTAGTATACGAAAAATAACGTTTTAACAAACATTTAATCGCATACAAGTCTAGAATTCAAGCTGAGCAGTTGCATTAAGTATGCCAAGCTGCTTGTTTGTTACAGAAACTATTATCTTTTGCCCATTTTCGAGGGTATTCGAAATTGTTTGTTTATTTTGTTATATATTATTCAGCTATGTGCTTTGTTGCGCATTCCAAAGGTATACAAATATCAACAGCTTTGCCAAGTTGTATCCCCAGTGCTGCAAATGAAGTGGCCTTAACTTTCAGCACTTCCTACAGCAGCATAGAACACGCCGCAATCCTCTTTTAATATGCGTCCGAACAGCAACAGAATCCGCACGCAAATCATATAAAGCCTTAGCTCAAGTCAGCACATAAACTTTGTGCTTAACTAATTGCTGCTACAGACCGCAACAGTCTGCCCTAACCCACCGCCCCCGTTTGCCACCGCCAGCCGAGCCCTGAAACCTGTTTGTAGCCAGAAGCCGCAGCTAAAAGAGAAACTTGTGCAAATGCATTTATTTTTTTAATAAACTAATTTACTAGCTCATTACGTATACTTAATATTTTATAGGATTTATAATAAGTATACGTATATAGAGTGAAGCGCAGTTCAAAGCACACACACACACACACAGACACAGACACCCACACACACACACGCACATATACCACAGCTGACATGAACAATGGCAGACAGTGAACCGCAACAGAAACCACCGAAAAACTGAACAAAATCCACGAAAAGGCCATGTGAGGAGTGGATGGCCGCCGTGGTGGGTGGAAAAGCGTTTGCGTCGTGCAACAAAATTAAATAATTAAGCGCTTAGTTGTCGGGCTGCGACTGCAGCTTATGAATAAACTAAATCCAGCCAAAGGACGAAACCACTCAGAAGCCAAGCCAAATGAACAGCCACCCAACAGCTGACCCACTCCTAACGAAGAAGAAGAATAACAGTGCAGGCGGCTTTAAGCAACTACACAATACTCTGTTCACACACAGGCTTAATCAGCTTATAAAACTTAAAGAAAAAAACTTTCGTGAGTTTATGGTAAGCTGCCTTAAACTGTTAGCCTAATCAAATTGACTTTAAAATGTGGTCTTATCAAATAAAAAACTTGTGATATGTGGAAAAATATTCTTGGCTCGATTTTCACTTTACTGAACTATGTAAAGATGAAGAATTTTGTACTCAAATTAGTGCAAAAACCTTAATACTAAAATTACCAAGTCTCAAATACAATCTAAGAAAGTTGTAACTTCAAGTATTTAAGTAATTGCCATAAGAAGTTTTTCTCTTTTTTTTTGGTCAGATAAATGAATCTGAATTCTATAAAGCGTTTACTTATTTCAACTTTATAATAAATGCCCAATAGCTTATGCCTGATTTACAAATATCCGCTTATTAAATCGTTAAAAAAAAACACGAGGAAAATATTATCTCCGTTATAATAGTATCAATAACAGCGATTTTCTCTAAGCTGTGGATCGAAAAATTAACAACCCTTTTCAAAGCGAGACCGACATTGCAGTAACCCAACATACTCTTTTTCCGCCTTGTACGCAGTGTATATTAAGAGAATGAGAATTAATGTGTGGCTTTTGCATACCTGTTAAATTTGGTGCCTGCACGTTCGACGCCTACAGGTATGCAGCGTTATCTGTGCTCCTGCTCCTGTTCCTGCTTCGGTTCCTGCTATTGTTCCAAGTGGTTGTTCCTTCTAGCGCCCCCTCCTTCCGCTTCGTCCTTGTTCGTTTGGCTGATTATTTATTTGTACATTCTGTATGCATTGAAGTACAACAAGAAGGGGCTGCCACACGACCTTGCAACATTTGCGTTTGCTTTGCTGCACAGCCCAGCAAATGAAATGCGCGTTTAAATGAAAAATATCTCAAATAATTATAATAAATACTTTTTGCAACTCCAGCTACATTCCCCAAACCCCTCTGCGGACCTGCCTGCCACGAGTGTTTTTCTTATTTGTTTCTTTTTGTTTGTTTTGGGTCTGCGCCAAAGAAGGTCTCGGCCCAAATGCGCCGCTAAAACTTCCCTTTTTCACACACACACACACACATACACACACACACACTCATGCACACACGCGCGTGGTTTTCTGGTAAAAATGAAAATTTAAATTAAACTGATTTGTTGCTGTTGTCGCTTCAATTTTGTTGCCGCCTTCAGCTTGACAGGATATTTTTTTTATTGCTTTTATGTGGTTTTTTAATATTTGACACAAAAAAAAAGGAAAAAAAAACTTTTGGTATTTGGCGTATTTTACATTGTAAATTTTAAATGCCAGCTGCAAAAACTGTTAGCAATATTTTTTGCGCGTTTGAATAATCTGTCACGGAATGCAAGCGTTTAAGCCAAAGCCTATAAATATTAATCATACGCATCGTTGCGCACACAAACACCAATGTCCACACACGCACACACACAAACACACACGTCTAATTAGGCCTGCAAATTATGCACATCAAATTAATTTGTTGCTTATTAGTTTGACCCACTCTTAGCTCGAATTGCAATCAGCAATTGAAACAGTTCAAAAGGGCAGCGCCAGCGGTCGGAGGTGCGGGGGGCGTGGCACCGAATGCCTGACACCAAATGTGCTGCAATTTGCATAGAAAATGCTCGTTGCAATAACATAAAATGGCAGACAAACAGGCAAAGCGAACGATTTATTTTGTTTGTTGTTTTTCTATTGGTTCATAAACACGCCATACGCCCATCAATATGGGCCACGCCCACCTATCCAATAGGCAATCAGGCGCCAGAACTCAAACGAAAATCAACACAAATTGAAGCCAAATTAAAAATGCAAAAATAATGATAACAACAACACCATAAACTCAAACCGAAAGTCCCTAAAAATAAGTAGATAGCAAAAGTGAAGAATTGAGCGGAGGCCTGCGAGCCAAATCATTTGCTGGTTTTGATTTCGAGCCAACCAAATGAAGCGCCAAATTAGAAATGAATACAAAAATAACAACAACAACAAAAAAAATAGATAAAAAGAGAAAATATTGTGAAACAATTTGCTGTTGCTGCCACTTGAGGCGGAAGTGCGCCAAGGCAAACAACAATGCCGCTGGCCCTTAGAGGATGCAGCAGCAAAGACAGCCGGATAAACCAAAGCTGTGGGGGGAGGGGGCGAATATTTAGCGTGAGCTGCCATTGTTATGACTGCTGTAATACGCTTTGCGAGGAGATTACAATGTCTGATTACTTTGTTATTAATAAATACAAAAGCGTTGCACACACAACCAAACACACGCATACATCAGGCCGCGGGCAACGGCGCGTATACGCGTTTTCATTATCTGTGCATTGTACGTAAAATGTTTATTAATAAACTGAGCCGTGTATATATGTGTGTGTGTGTGTGTGTGTGTGTTTGTGTGTTATATGTTGTAAGGCCATCAACACACCACAAACACACGTCAACAACAACAGCAACAACAACAAATACAGTAAACAAAGGTAAATGCAGTTTTGTTGCCAATGTAAATATACAAAAACAAAATGTATTCAATCTCTAAGCCATAAGCTGCTTGTTGCTGTTGCTTGCAGTTGTCAAAATATTTGTAGGTTTGTCAGTTTAATGTAACATTTAATTTGATTTAGTACCGCAAATGTTTAGCAACATTAAATCGAATTTTAATTGTATTTGCGAAAGTCGAAGTTTCGATTTAATTAAACGCATAAATAATAAATTGTTTTTCTTAATGTTTGTTTAAAATATGATTTGCTTTTTTGCGGTTTTCTGTTTTTAATTTTTTGGCATCAATTATTTATGAATTTTGATTGAAACTATTATTTGTGCTTTTAATTTAATTATGCGCAATGTTCGCTACGGTGAATTCATTTTTGGGCTAATATTTAGGTAATTCAATTATAATTACTTATTTGAGTTTTAGGTTTGTAGTAATTTTTTTTGTATCAATTTGAGGTTGCTTTGTTGCATATTGTTTTTTAAATATAATATTTGTCCTTTAATTCTAATCAGTTTTTATTGTTGCTATTATTTTTATATAAATTAATTCTGTATGTGTTTTTATAAATAAATCGAATTGATTTCTCGCATATATTTATCTTATCTGTTTTTATGGTTAATGTTCTTTCAATTATGATTTCTATAATTTTCTTTACGAGTTCACTATTTTGTAGTTTGAAATTGATAGGGATCGTTTATTATATTATTTATTGCATATATGAATATTTTAAAATTCTGTTTATATTGTTAATTAATTTTAGTTTCTGGGCTTAGCATAGTTTTTAGTTGCTTACAATTAAAATACTGGCACTAGTTTTAGTTAATATCACTAATTGTACAACAAAAAAATTATCAACTTCAAAAAACAAAAAAAAATGTTTTTGAGTTATTTTACTAAAAGCGTTCTTTATATTTTTTATTTCATTCAGTTATTATATTATATGACAATTGTTATTATAAAGAGTTAATTAACGTTCACATAAATATTTAAGTTTCTTTATTTTATAACTCAGTTTCTGATTCAATTGAAAATAGCTTTATTTTCATTAATTTCTTTTATAAAAAGTTTACTTTGTAAATTAATTTGAATTGTATTTCATTTTCAGTAAACCTTTCATTCATACCAATAAATATTTTGCTATACAAAATACTTTTTTAAACAATTGAATTAATTGCCTGTGATTTTCAAACAATTTTCTCGATCATTTGTCATTTTCAGTCGCACTCTGTCTACCATTTTTTTGAGAAGAGAGCCTCTTAGTTACACAATTTTGGCTACTTGCTCGAATATTTATATCTATTGCCACTTGAATGATTTCTTTGAGTTTTCTTTCTTTTCTTTTTTTCTCTTTGTGATACCTTTTCAAATGTGCCCAGAAACTCTTTTCATTAAAGTTTTCACTTCTCACAACGTTTTGCCCGGTCTCGCAGTTGATTTTCTTGGTTCGCATTCGCTTTGCGCCACGATGAAACCGCAACTGAGTTGAATTTTCCGAAGCAGCGGCCTTTTATGCGCTTTTCCTGTCGGCTTCGTTGAATATTGAAGCGAAAAGCAACGAACGACGACAAAGCTTTCAATGAAAGCTTTTCCACTCAATTTCTACTTTCAATTTGGCCACATTCGATGCGACTGTTTACAGGTGTTTGTTTTGGCCCAAATATGCTGGCCAGCAAGAGCTGTGCTCCTTGGGGGGCTGCAGTAAAAGCTGTTTTCCTTTTTAAATTACGCTGTTATTTTCGGGTCTTTTGGTTACGGGTCGCTAACCGCAACATTTGTTGGCCGTTTTGTTTGTGGTCGTAATGGCGTTTGCTTTTGGCTGTTGCAGGCAACTGTTGCCACTTGTTGCGTGGCTTTCAACTTGGTCGACGGCAGGTACACAACTTGTCAGCCAATTTATAAAGTTTGATTTTCGATTCTTACCACATTTATAAATAATTCAAGAGCGAAGCAAGAAATGGCTCTTTATATTTATATTTTGCCAATAATAATAAGGCTAAAGGAAAGCTGTTTTCAAGGTGCTCGAACTTTAAATACGCTTGCATCGAATTTTTGTTGAGATTACAGTAAATATATTTGGTCTATTTTTATAATTATATCATAAAAAGAATTAAAAAAGCAACAATGCCGATTTTCAATTATGTTCCAAAAACTGTAGAAAATATTCAATTCAAAATTTCTTCTATCTGAAGATGTTTTACTTCCACCGTTTCATAGTAGCTTTTATAATTTATTTCGATAATATAATTGGTGGCCAATACTACTAAATAAATATAGCTATGAATTAAAATTAATAAAGTTATGCAGATCAATAAAATTAAAGAATCTTATAGCAATAATATTTGAAAGTGTTTTTAATAGAAAACATATTTTCTAACTATCTTTTTCCACATTACATTACGACGCTATATAGCATATGGTGGTATATCTATCTATCTATCTATCTAGAAGTGATTTACTTTACCACAAATGGAAGAAACCCGCCTGAAAAGGTTTAACGGCATTTAAAGCATTTAATGGAACAATTGGAAAATTGCTGAATTATTGACAGTATGTGGAAAGGAAACGCAGAAAACTTCAAGCTTGCCTAATCAAAATAAGTGTATGCGGGCGAACGGACGGACGGACGGACGGACGGGCCATGAGGCAATAGAAAATAACAATAATATGGAATATGTTGTGTCAACAAGGCGTAAGGCACATGTCCTGTGACAGCGCAAGGATTGCAAAAAATGTAAACGACAACAAGCGAACAGACAAATCAATTGTAAAGCCGCACGAGAAAGGACAGCAAGGACAACGGAAGTGCCGGCGATGTGCGGGGAGTGTCCCAAAGAGGAGATGATGATGATGAGAATGGAGCATCATTGTGGAAGAGTTTTCCTTTATTTTCGGTGTCTCGAGCTTTGTGTCTTGTGCGTGGCAACGTCATGCGGCAAACAGAATGAAAGCATTTTTCTAATTTCCTGTCATCAATATCAAATGAAATGTTATAACACCACCGAAAGAACTCGCTCAATCCTAACTCAAACAGATAACCATCTAATTGAGTTGTTGCCACCGCGTTGCAAATATGCGAGTGTCGAGTATTTATAGACAATTCCTTTATTGCCAGCCATTGCTGCTGGGTGTATGTGTGTGTGTGTGTGTGTTTGTGTCTGTCTGTGTGTGTGGGTGTGCGTGTCTGTGTGTTTTATGTGCGTGTAAAAATAAACAACAAAATGCCGGTTAACAAAATTCCAGTTAGAAGCGCAGACGCCGGATAGCGCGATAATGATAGCCATCGTCCAGCAGCGCCGCGGACTCTTCGCTCTGTGGCACCGCCTGCACCACCACCGCGTTGTCGTCGAGTGGCGGCAGATATGCCTCCGGCGTCAGGTCGGGGATGATCTCGGGTGTGGCATAGTGATAGCCGTCGGCGTGCAGCACTCCGGCTGGCTCCTCAATTGCCTCGTGCGTGGCAGGTGCCACAGGTGCCTCGGTCTCCACCTCCGGTTGCTCAGTGGTGGTGGCTGCAGCCTCTGTGGTAGGCTCCTCCGTGGTTGTGGCTGTTGTTGCTGGCTCAGTTGTTGACTCGCTTAGCTGCTCGAGAGGCGCCGGCGGCAAGTACTCGTTGGTCGGCTGCAGTTTCGCCTCCGGCTCAGACTCCTCCTCCTGTTCCTGCTCCGGCTCCACGGGTGGCAAATAATCACTTGGCGGGGTCAACACATGCGACAAGCTGGCCGCATGCTGCTCCACGGGCGGCAGGTAATCGCGACTGGGCAACGGGGGCAGCACCACGGGCGGCAAATACTCCAACGGCAAATGGGAGACATCGCGACGCGGACGCAACGAGGCGGCGTTAGCGCAAGCAATTGCCACAAGCAGCACCAGGCCAAAGGTTTGGGTAGGGAATTTGCAAATCGACTGCTGGCAAGTACAAGTATGGCTTTGATCTAGCTAAAGCTGGTAATACAAAAAAAACTTACCATATTTGTGGTCTGAGTTGTGGTTGGGCTAGTGGGCCGTTGCGTTATGTTGTGGCTGTTGAAATATCGTTGGCTATTTATACGAAAAATTAGCACGAGATTGCAAGAAGCGCCACGTTCGATACGAACGCGAGCTAACGCTATCGAACCGGAATGTTAATTAAACATGCGTTTCAATTTGTTGTTGCTGTTCGATTGCATCAAAAACGTTTAGCGCGAGCGACACCTTCCGCAATGCCCTAGCTGCTAACTTCAAGCCTGTTACAACTGCTTCGACTAAGCCGATCTGTGGTTTGATGTTCGTTGCGCATGGTCATGGGAATTTTTTGAATAGTCGCAAAACAATTGCGGTTTAATCGTTTGCTCCGTTTGTTTGTTTATTTACACTCAATTTAAAAATCAGTCAATAATAACTTGTTTGCCAAAGCTAAGACCGAACCGCTTCGCTCGCTGCGAACGCGAACCAACTATCGAACCAAAACTTAAAATTATCTATCGCTTCTATTTGTTCTTTTTGTTGTTGCTGTTTGATTGTGTCAAAGACCTTCCTCAAGGGTGCTATCTTCGAGCCTGTTGCAACTGGTTCGATTTGATGTTCGCTGTTGGCAACTCTGCGCGCGTCAATTCCAAGTTCACTGGCATTTTACAGTTATTTCACAAGATTTTTCGATTTCTGTGTTTTTATTTGCTTGATTTGCTTTTGATTATTTAGAAATGTATAAATATGTTATTGTTGGCGCACATTATAAAACACTTAAATTTCACTGAAACACTTCTCCGCTGTATGCACGCTCAAACATACTGTTAAAACTGCATCTTGTTGCTCTTTGACGCAACCGACACCTTTTTCAAAGCTCCTGCGAGCCTGTTGCAGCTCGTTTATTTTAAAAGATCTTTGGAATGATGGTCCGTGTTGGATGCTCTCTCATTGTTACGGACATTTTTACAGTTATTGCACAACATTTGCTAATTACTAATTAAACTAAATTGCTTTTCAATTGCATTTTTTATTTATTCTAGCTAAAGAATACTTCGCACTTAATATACAAATTAAGATTTACAAAAGATTTAAAGTTACACACCGAAACAAGCCCGCACGAGCACTGTCAAACCTGCAATCTTGAACATGTGTTTCAATTTCTGTTGGTGTTGTTGCTGTTTGTTTGCATCAAAAAAGCTTTCCGCAATGTTCCAGGGCGCTATCTTCAAACGTGTTGACACTGCTTCGAACCTGGCAGATCGTTTGCTTGATGTTCGCATTGCGTTGTTTCAATGGCATGGTCATTGGCATCTTAATGAGTTGATAGCCCACTCGAAAAACGGTTTATCTGTTTATCTATTTGGCTTTTGCTCTGTTTGCTTGTTTGAAGAATATTTCGCACTCAACTTAAAAAACTGTCAATATTGTTTTTTGTATGTGCACATTCTACAAACAATTTGAAGCTCGAAACCGAAACCGAAACTGAAACCAAAAGAGCTTAATACATTTTCAATGTCTCGCAAACAAATCATTTTCAATGTCAAATGTAATATTTGTTAGCTTTTTTCTTTATTTTTTGACTGCAAGGTCCAATAATTACAAGTTCAAGATGATGCAGCACTTCTTGAACTGTGGGTCAGAATGGACACGACCATCTGAAGTTGATGCTGCTGCTGTTGCTGCTGCTGCTGCTGCATCATGACGCGGCAATTAAAAACTTATCACACATGCGGCACGTTGCTGCTAAGCAGCTTAAGACAGCAACTCAAAGCAACCAAAATGAAAATCCAACATCAAAACTCCAGAAAATGAGACGCCAAACACAAAAGCAACAGTTAGTTAGAAGTGGCGGCCTGGGGGAGGAAGTGGGGTGTGCGCTGTCCAAACAATGCACCAAATTTCAATCAAATGCAATAAACCAAGTTAAGCTGTCACAAAATCCGTTTTGCTCATAAAAATATTATTTCTGAATTCACTACCAAGTCTCACACACAAAAAGCGTTTATACATATATATATATATCAAAGCGTTTATATATATGTATATATAAAGCGCCTTTAACTTGCTCTGATTTCCGCAATTTTCAACGCGTGGCAGACAAACAAACGCGACAGCAAAAAAAAATATCTACAAAAAAGCAAAGCAAAGAAGAAAGCTCAAAAAATGTTATAAAAACCCAAATGAAATCAAAAGCATATACCATTTTTGCAGTGTTCCAATAGCTAGCCGAACACCTGCCTCCGTCCCGCACCGCCTACACACTCCACATTGCCTGCCGAGCTCAGAGCGTACTCAAATTCAATGTAATTTCTTTCTCTACTACTTTCAATTTTTTTTTTTGTTGCAGGATTAACAGAAATTGAAAACGCTGGCAAAAAAAATAAAAATTCGAAACCCGAGTCGAGTCCAGGATTCAGCCACCTAAGCCCCCCGCCCCCTGCGCCGTTGTTGTGCTTCATAGAAAATATAAAAAATATTTAGTTAAGAATTTTAAACTAAATAGGCGGCAAATTGACAAAGGACGCGAAGCATAAGCAGGGAGCACAGTGTGAGCCCCAATTTGCTGTTTGGAACTTTTGATTCGAACTCGAAATGAATTTTACAATAAAATCAGCGATGGATAAACGTAAAAAAATGTTTGCTCAATTGCAGCAGCGACCACGCGAACAACGGCAAAAATAAACCCAAAATATATATTCAATTCAGGGAGCCACAGACAGAAAGTAACGCAGCAGATATGTATGTACATATGTATGTCGACAGGAACGGCGCGTGCTATTCACATGGAAACCACTCTGCTGGCAACACGAGGACATGCGAATCACTAGACAAATTTGCATTTGGCCCAAGAGAAATATATTTTCAACCGATGCCCAACACAAAGCAAACAAAAATCAAAAAACAAGAATGCAGTTGTGCGGAATGCGAATCTCGTAAAAAAAAAAAAACGAAGAAGAGTAAAGCAATCAAAATAACACAATTTTGACTTTTAAGCTCTCCAAATTGAAATCTGATATTTTATTCTTTAAACTATCATAACTTTTTAAAACTGTGCCGATTTTCATGTTCAATACCATTTTACTAGCGTTATACTCGTTCACGGTTTCAATTATTGTTTTTATTTAAAAATTTTTCGATATTTCGTAATTATTGTGATTTGCGGAGGTGATTAGCTTTAAAACCGTGAAAGATTTATATTTTGGCAAATTGCGGGAGTTGGGCAAAAAATTTTTGGAAATTTTGAAAACAAATTTTTTGAAAATGAGTGAGGGAAAAAAATTAAAAAAATTTGTTAAGCATGTTTTTTAAATGTAGAATGAATCTATATGAAAAAGTATATCAGAATGTCTTCAAACATAAAAATTGGTTAAGTTTTGACAAATTTATGATTCAAATATGCGAAAGCTTTGCATGTCCAAATTTTTCTTGTCATGTTTTCCTCTTTTTTACAGTTAAATAATTTGTATTTGCATATGTAATTTATTTTTTTAAACATGATATTTTCTGCTGTTGAAAATATTTTAACCAAGTCAACTTTTATATTTAAAATGACTTTTGGCTTAAATTACAAAAACTTGCAAAAAATGAACAAAATAAATATCAACGCAGTATCCAACAAATTAAATCACCTAAACTAAAGTTTGATTTTTGTTGATTCGAAAAGGGCCTTCACATCTTAATTTGCATGCAGGCCTCGTTGGCTTGTGGCAGCTGCACGTGGCAACTGTGGCAGCTGTGGCAATATAGATTGTGGCAAGTGTAATCTTCATGCAATATGCAACAGTTGTGGGACACAAACAGTCAACAAACAGGCAGCAAATTAGACGCAGTTCACGTGACTGTCACTTTAACACATTACGCTCCAATTACGCGCTATTGGATACCCTGTGCGTCTGTGTGTGTGTCTATGTGTGCGTGTGTGTGTGTGTGTGTAGCTTTCTGCATAATAAAATCAGTCGCAGCTCGCAGCACCTTAAGCTGCCACAAAGGAGCACAAAATGCAATGCATACTAAACAGCGCCAAGAACTTGTGTTCAGCTATGCAACAGGCAACGTGAAGCGTGCAACATGCGCCACAAACACACATATGAGCCGGATGCTCTGCGCTTAAGCAAAGCATTTTGCTTGACGCGCCACCAAAATTTAATTACAACTTAAAGGTTAACCCAGATCAAAAAAAGAAAAAAAAAACATAAATTAAAAAAAAAAACCAAAATACAAAAAAGAGGTTCTATCTTCGTTGGGGATTATTTATTATATTTCAGTTGCCGCTGATTTGCGCAGCTTCCTTTTTGCGGCAAGCCTTCGTCCATTGTCAAAGGCAATTTAATTGTCTCAATTACGCGCTAAACGCCGACGACAACTCGGCCATGGAATCCGGGTCAAAACGCTAACCCAACTCAAGCCAAGGTCAGCCAAACGTGGCAGCGAGCAATTTTCATTGTGGCGTCTCCGTTTTCTTTGTGTAGCGGGGGCGGGGGCGGGGTGTCTTCATAATCAAGTGACTTACTGAAAAGTTAACGCAATTTTGTGGCAACTTGAAAAGTTTGCCACAACTCTTTTGGGACGAAACCCCGCCGCACTTCAGTCCTTGCCACACCTGCGGCATTGTTGTTGCCCCGAACATTTTCACGCACAGTTGAATGCACTTTTGTGCGCTCATCGGCACATCTTGAGAGTATTAAGAGCGTGGCGTGAAAATACGCAGCTGCTTGTTGGGCCCATCAAAATGGCGACTTAGTTGAAACTTCATTTAACATTTTCGCTGCTGTGCCATGCGGCGTATACGTAATTTATTTGTCCGATAATTAAAAAACAACAAACAGACACACACACACACACACGCATAAGTACACAAATTTGTCATTTAAATAATTTCACACTTATTTGCGCACAATTTTGAACGCCAGATAATCAAAAAATAAAATACACAAATTTCGCCCCTCCCCAACCCAAAATTGAGCAACGCATGTAAATTTTTCATAATCTACGCGAAAAAGGGTTTCTGCGGGACAGGTGGGGGGGCGTGAGAAAAGGGAAGGTGTGTTACAGGCTGTTTGCAAACAACAGCATATTTTGTTGTGCAAATATAGGAAATTGTACAAATATTGAACGGAAATATCCTGTGGCTGTGACTACCCTATGGACACGTGCGGGTAGGGTGGTTCCGGCAGCGAATGCCGAAGAGGGAAAACGAGGCGAGGGTGCGAGATGTTGGGGTAAAGGTGGTGCTAGGATTGGATGCTTGTGACCAAAAACCACGTGGGTTGACAGCGAAACTTTAATACCAGACGTTGTGTGTGTGTGTGTGTGTGTGTGATGTGTATGATGTGTATGATGTGTATGTGTGTGTGTGTGTGTGATAGCACTTGGCCACAGAATTTGCTCACATTGCTCCTTTAAGCCGCCAAAGCTGCGTTCATGGCCGAATGTATGTGCGTGTGTGTGCGTGTGTGTGTGTGTGTGTGTTAATGCCAGTGGTTGACGTTTATAATTTTACACCGAAACTAATTATATTAACTTGAGAGGCGGCGGCGCTCAACAGAATCAGTTTATGTAATGCATATGTAAGTGCGCTCAGCGTGTGTGTGTGTACGTGTGTGCAAGTGTGTGTGTGTGTGTGTTTGCGCAATTGCGGCTATATAATAACAACAATGGCACTTGAATTGTAATTTCCAATTAAGCTCAATTTAATGCGCAGCGTGGCAAACACAAAGTGCTGTAACTGAAACTGAAACTGGACTCGAACGCTCGGACATCGTCCTGCAGGAGCTGAAGTAGCAGCTCTGGGGTGGTCAACAGGAAGAGGAAACAAGACAACGACAAGCAACGCTAGCAATTGCCATTTATCTATATATAGCGAGAATTTACAGTTGTGTCTTGGGTGTGTGTGTGTGTGTGTGTGTGTGTGACAGAAAGTTAATTACACTGCTAGAAATTAGCACACGTATTGCTGAAGGCCAAAAATGTTGTCAGTCTTTATATTAAACCTTGAAAGTCGTCAAAGTCGCAATAAAACGTAATAAAAGCCAATTAAAGGCAATGCAATTGAAGCGCCCTGTGTGCGGGCAGTAGGCACCCTGTTGCTACAAAACATTATTCACCTTAAAAGTCATAAAAAGCTATAAAAACTGGTATTTTACAAACCGTAACCCTGTGGTCGAAATTTGTAATAAAATGAAGCCCCTTAGCACCCTGTGCTTCAACATAATACACCCTGTTGTTGTGAATTGCGCTAAACGTTAAGAGAAATATGCAGTATAATCTGTTGTAAACAACAGTGAAAAAGCTGTAACACCCTGTGTCCATACATCGTGCACCCTGTAATATAAATTAAACATTTAAAGTTTCTAAGTATTATATTTAAACTAATGTTAGCTACCCGAAACACCTCGTGGTCACTCTATATGCACAAGTTAAACGGTTTTAGCTAAACTGAAACACCCTGTAAATTTAAACTGTAAATCTTCTTGACATGAACTGTACAATTTAAGCGATGCACCCTGTGCGCACCTTGTGATTGTGCTAAGTATACTCAATTTTGAAAAAAATAAAAACCAGAGATCATCAGAGTGGATATCACTGAGTTGTTCAAGAGTAGGCACCCTGTGCTAAGCTGGGACCAAACATCCAACTTGCTTCAGCTTTGCCAAAGTTTAAAATCAAGCCAAAATTTGATGGACTCTTAAATGAATGCACCCAGTGGAGAGCTATTTATACGCATACGTCAGTTTGCAAACTAATTAAATCGACAACGGCTGCTAGGATACAATTTTAATTGAAAGCCATTTGGCTTCTAACAACTACAACAAACAGGCGAACGGACAAACAAATAAACAGAGTCGCGCTCCTTCGATTCCTGAGTGTCTTGTGTGCGTGTGTGTGTGTATGTGTGTGTGTAAAATGTCCTTCTGTTCGTTGGCCACTCAAATTGAATTCAAGTCAACGCCGCATGAAACTCATTTAAGCGACACAACAATTGTTCTTGTCGTTCAGGTTGACGTCTTTGTTCAGCTGGTTGTTACTGCTGTAGTGGAACAATTATTTCATATTATGTTTTAAAAAGTTGCCACACGGTGGCACGAACGAAATATACCCCAGTCGAACAAGGTATACACTGAAAAATACCCTGTAATCGGCTCAGCCTAACGAATACAACTCTTTAAATTATTCATTCCATTAAACAACATTGTTGTGTTTATTATTCAAACTTATATAAATTTCATCGTCAATGGTGGAGGTATTTAACATATCAAATATTACTTTCGACATCGATATACATATATCGATTTGGAAATTAAAATATTAATTTCAAAAGAACCTGCCCGATTTGCTCTGAAAAACTCAGTAAAAAATTGTAATACTTAAAATTCTAAGCCGAACATAAGTACAAATAAGTTATTAAATGTTAATGTTAATATAAATAGCCAGCTCTTCATTCTGATTAAGTCACAGTTTGATCACAGTTTGCACTCATAAGCAAATACTCGTTTACGAAGCGAAAATTGTCTGTCTGTCTGTCCGTATAAATAACATTTCTTTAGCCACCATAAATGCAAGAGAGCTTGAATATATTACGACTTTTCAATTTTACCCATATATTTCCCTTAGTTTTCAAGCTAGATGAATTCAGTTTTGCAGACAAATTATTAATAATATCCTCCAACGATCACACAAATATTTTAGATATAAGCAAATGTATTTAATCTGCATATTACATTATTACATTACAACAATAATTAAAACAGTTTTCCACTGTTTTACTGTGAACTTCTTCTTCTTCTTCTTTGTTCACACATACATTTTATTGATAAATTAAATTTCTAACTAGCCAAGAAACCGACTATTCGTTAACTGATTACCGAGCGCGCTTTAAGTGAATTTAAAAAGGTTCTATCAGAAAGTTTTATTGTAAAACAGTTGTCAGCAGTTCTGATTGGCCCTATAAATGGGTGGATGGATCTGTAAAAGTCATTCAGTAGCATTTTTCATTCGACTGCCGAACAACGAGGGGAACAGAATGTCGCGTTTTATTGCTCTATTTGTAGTTTTGATACTGGGTGATCTTGTCATAGCCCAATTTTCGGAATTAGATATAATGAGACGTGAACAAAAAGCGAAATATCACAAAGGTTTTCAATTCATTTACGAATCAGTTAAATCTCTCTTAATGTTAATTTACATTCTTTTGTATCCAACAGCTATTTGCACGCGGTCGCCGGAATATGGCGAGTGCAAAGGTCGACGTAAAATGTGGTATTTCAATAGATATCAAAAGAAATGTGAGACATTTACGTATTCGAATTGCGGAGGAAATCGCAATCGTTTCTTCACCAAAGGAGATTGTAATACATTTTGCACTGACTTATCGAAAATGTGGGCAACGTCTCCTTCAACGCTGTTAGACAAATTAAATCAAAATCAATTTTTTACATAAATATGTATGTAAAAATATTTGAATAAATATAATGTAAAGTTGTGAATCCAATTATTTTCTTTGCATACAAATATAAAATTTTAAAGACCATTACAAAAGGACGCTTGCTGCCTGTAATACACCACTATACAACTTTCTTGTTACAGAGCATCGGAACGGCAACAAATGGCGAATAATTAAAAGTAATTGAAGATGGAATAAAACTGAAATTGGAGACGAGACGAATCCGATTTTCGAAATGGAAACCTAATTAAAAAGCATAAATCGTTTAGACCCCACAGGTGGACTCACTTTTCGTTTAATTGAAAACCCGAAGTCATTATCCTGTCCTTGTCCTGTTCAATGAACCAAAAAAAATGAAATAAAATAAATTGAAATGTACACAAGAGTAAAAGCAAAACTTTGCTGCAGCTGCAACTCCGCAAGAATTTAAATGTTAATTTTAAGAGTCTACACATCCCCCTCCCCCCTCCGGTTAGCCCCCGCGGTCAGGCAAATTGCCAGGCAGCGCAAACAGGACAACAGAGGACACGCAAGCAAGCAAACAAACCGATGCGAAACGGCCAAGCAAACAAAAATCAAATTGTTATTGTTGCTTCTGCGGCTGATGCGGCTGCTCCTTGTTGACCCTTGTTGTCCTGTGACCATCTTCTGATTCCCGTTCGGCTTTTCTACTTTATTTGCTTTCGTTTTCATTTGCTGCGCGCAGCTTCTGAGAAGCTTGCAGCTTGGCTAAAAACACGCTGCAAGGTGTCTGGGGAAATTAACAGCGCCTCAGGTGTGCCACCCCGCACTCCCACTTCCACTTCCACTCCCACTCCCATTTTGGTACCTGATTTTTAATGAAATATGACTTTGTCTCGGGCCTCAGTCAGCCATCAAAGCCAACCGAAATGTGAATATTGCGCATACGCAACGTTGAGCAGCTTGCAGCCAAGCTACAAATTTAGCCGACTTCCAGTTAATTATTACAACTGACTGCGCAGCTAATTGGAGCCACGTTAAAGGTAAAGCTAACACAAAAATAAAAGGATAACCCTCCTTGGGCCAAATCCTTTGTGCAAATGATTTTAACTCTCTCGCATCTTCAGCATTTACCAAGCACAATTACAGTTGTAATTGTACAATTAATATAAATAGTACAATTAATATAAATATTATTTTCTGAAAATTACACTTAATTATATACAGGATATATATGGACATCGTTGCTGCGTGTCCGGCTGCTATAATTGCCATAAGCTTCGATTTTCCATTTTTATGTTACACGCATTTTCTGGTTGCCTGAATTTAAATTGAATTTTAAATATGCATAGACAACAACAACAACAGGGGAAGAGGGGGCGTTTACGTAGCAGGTGTTTTCCCCCACCCCCCTCCGCCTAGCGAGGCGCCACCTTTAAGAAACCAGAGCTCTGCCATCGATTTTCCGGCTCGGCGACACGTTGCGGCTCTTTAAAGTTTATAAATATTAATGTTTGAATATTTGGCTTTTCCTTTTAGACTGATTGCTGTTAACAGCTTAATGCGAGTTTCTGTGGCGACTGAGAGAATACATATATGCATTATAGATGTTGCAGCTGGCATGAATATATTAGAAAATGGCAATTTTCATATGCGAGCAACTTGAATTTATTTGCGATATTATATTTATACTCAATTCGAACGAGCTTTTAAATATATCTGAGATAAAACCAAAACTACTTAATTTGAATTTCCAATTTAACGTTTTCGTAATTTATACAACTTATGCTATAATCGAAGCTGCTTAAGCTGTACTCAATTTAATAAACAATAATCTACTTTCAATTTCAAAACTCTTCTGAAAAGCGATGTAAATTAAAATGAATCTCTTCAGTATTTAATTTGCTTTATCGCCGTAAACAATGTAATGGGGAAAGATAGATTGAGTGAAAGCCGGAACTTCAATGACATTTTCACTTTTCCAATCAAAATTTTTCCCCTCAAATATTTTTACTGACAACGCCTCCAGGCAATGTTTGCGGATTTATGTCTCATGTGTCATGTTGTGTTATCGTTTGCTCATTCCGGCAGCTCATCAATTTTTCAATAGCTCTGTCAGAGAAAAGTGACTGCTGCCACATTAGATGTCCGTCCGTCTGTCAGTCTGACAGGATCTGCGGCGTGTTAACAAGCCGCGACTTAATTATGCCCCAGAAGCACAGGTAAATCTTGGACGTGTTTTCAATTTGATTTCAGCCCATTTTAATGTGGCTGCCAACTGGAGCCTGTCTAAATTTATGGTCCAATTAAGCGGCAGCCAACGCTGCGTATGCGCAATGCATAAATTGATTGATGGCAAATTCGTGTCCTTGTCGCAGCGATTTGTTAACCAAAAAAGGATTCTCATGTTGTCGCCAGCGTTGGCAACGTGTGGCAGCAGCTGTAAGGAAGCAATTTAAGTAGATTCGCCGAATCGATATGTCCTGGACAGGCCAACAAAAAAAAATAACGTAGGAAACCCTTTTCTTGCAAATTTCTTATTGCTGACTGCTCCCTTTTTTTTTGCCTATTTAAATTATATAAATATTTTAACTTAATAAATGCGGCATCAAGTCGACAGGCGCCTGCGGCTGCTATCTACAACTTGGACAAGTGCTCGACACACACACAAAAATACACACACGAAGGCATCGGCATTTGCATAAGCCGTGGCAGGGCTTCTGTTTCGGTCTCGGTCTCGGCCCAGGATTTGTTTTGTTTGCCAGCTGCCCTTTTCCATGGCGCGCAAACATTTTGAACTTGTTCTATGCCCGCGGCCAGGCTTCGGCACAGTTTGTTAAAGAGTTTTCCAGCAACGGGGGGAGGGGGCGGCGGGCGAAAGGAGCAGCAGCAGCAGCTCAGCTCAGGTTAACTTTACATGCGGCTAATGGTCGATGAGCCGCTGGGAGCTCCTTTAAGCTGTTGCCTTTTATCGCAACAACACAACACAAAAGCAGGCGGTTGAATACCGCAAACTGCGGCACATGTAAATTGAACCACAAACTGACACACACACACACACACACAAATACACTCGCACACACGTGGAGCTAGGGACATGCCAAAGAAAAATAGACATAAAAATCGCTTTTAAATAAAATCACAAGTCAAGTGCCGCACGAAAATCAATGAGGCATCCACAATTTATGGCACAACAGATCCGTTTCTTTGCTGTTCTTGTTTGAATACCCTGTAAACAGAGGCATTTACAGCTAACGATGTGCAAAAGTTGAGCAAATATTTTGGAGAGAATTCAAACTAGCAGAAATAAAAGTGCATTTTTCAGAACAAGCTGCAGAAATACTTAAAGAAGACATCTTAAGTCTAAAATATTTAAATAATTATTGTTTAAATACGATTATCGAGTTTACATCGAAAATATGATTTGTTACACATCAGCAGTAGAAACTTTTTGAACTCTGGATTTTTCACACACAAAAAATAGACAATAATCAAATATCTTCAACAATCTTCAACAAACCTCAACTCCAACATCTTTTAGTTTGTTTTGTTGGCTGAAATCTTTCGACTGATATTTCAAACTATATTTTATACTTTAAATAATAATAGTTATTATAATATTTACTTCTCGTATTTGGGGCACTTTTCAACTACCAATAGAGCATCAGCTGGTCGCGTATTCCCTTTAAAGACGTTTCTGAATGTTTTTGTGCAGCTAGTGCCATAAATTATTCCCGAACACACCCCTACATAAAATATTGCACATGAGCCGCTTTCAAGCGGAACGAGCAGAAATTTCTCTAGCAACAAGTCGCCAAAAAAAAATAGGTGGATATAGCCAAGTTTTAGGCGCAACGGCGCGTGGTAAATGGGAAATTGTTGCCGCCTTTTAGGCAGCCAAAATATTACCGAAAAAAAGAGGCTGGCAAGGAGGCAGGCTTTGCAAGTTTACAGATCTGTTTATTTATTTAGTTAGCTGGGATTTGGATAAAATATTTCTGCTGCCTTGATGCTGATTTGCATTAGTGTTAAAACATAAAATGACAGGCTACAATTGCCACGCCCCCTCGGCAGACCACCTTTGAAGAGTTAGTTTATTCACAAAGCCACAACAAAGTGCATTATGTCAAATTCTGCTCGATGAGTTTATTTTGCAATTTACAATTTATGCAAGTTTTTGTTTGTATCTGTTTTTGTTTAATTATGTTTATATTTATGTTTATTTAATGAGTTTTTTGCATGGTATTTAAATACAGATTTCGACAGCAGCCGCCAACAGCTTTTTGGCCAGCGTCATGATAAATTTAATCAATAAATAATTTCCGCAACAAGTCTCTGATTGCATTTTGATAGCCAACCCAGGCAGCCGCACAGGATCTGACGGCAAACGGATTTGCAATGCATATTTAAATAATTTTAATTTGTTTTCATGCCCAATGAAACAGCCGTTAACAATGCCAGGGACGGGGACGGGGCCGGCGGCACGCAGGGACAAATGCTGCCAAAATGGCCCAAAAGCGCCCACTTCAGTTTTTGTGGAGCTCTTCAGGCAAACAGACCCAATGCGAGGCCTAAAAATACGCGACGCACTTCCGCAGTACTTGAGCCGCAGCCAAATTAACACCTCAAAAAATCTGAACTACTTAAGACGCGTACCCACAGAAAACAAGCTACAATTTGAGCACAAAAACGGTTCGATTGAAAGATACTCTACTAAATTAACACACATTTGTTTTACAGAAGTATTCAGTAATAAGTTGGTAATTGGTTAATTATATAAATATTCGAAATTCTAAAAGAAACAACATAAAAAATACTTTGGTTTTGAAATGAGTTGTGCTGCCTGCTGATACTCTGTTTTATACCTCATCCTTATTTTTAATGCTCAGAATTGAAATGAATCGGAAAATAGACTCAAAATATTTAATATAAAACAAATAACATCTATTAAATACTCTGTTTTGTGCCTTACTCAACCAAATCCAAGGGTTGAAACAAAAAAAGCGACTTTGAGATACTCTGCTTGAACATGTCTTGAAATCAGTTCACATTGTGTTATATTTAAATAATAATATACAATAATAATTACTGCAGGATAGTCTTTTACTTGCTTAAGATTAGGCACATGGCACACCTTATTTATGCGTTTCACTTTCAAAAGGAGTAGTGCATTGCCTTTTTACAATTTATTACAGAGTATAATCGACTGGAAAGGTCAAGCCGAATAACGTTCGCCTCTTGACATTGCCGGCACAGAAACAACAACACAAACTAAAACCAGGCAAAGGCAAAGGCAAAGGCCAAAGCACATGAAACAGATATGGAGACACGAAGACTTTTGAGCTGAAGATGAAGATGAAGATGAAGCTGAAGCTGAAGCTAAACCTGAAGCTGTAGCTGAAGACCTGACCACGCAGCCGCATGACTCAAGTGGCACTCAAAGTCAAAGGCAAGAATAACAAATAGATGGCAAAAAGCGCTCAATTTTGTTGTTGTCGCTATTCGAACATTTTTAATTAAGTTGAAGCCAAGCGAATTGGAGCTGAAGCTGAGCTGAAGCCAAAGCTCAGGCTGAAGTGCCTTAAAGTTTTTGCTATAAATTCGACGGTCCGCTGGAGCAAAGCCATCAAACAGCTCAAGCAACTTTTAATTGCCGGTCGTCGCTAACCAAAACCCAAGAAAAACGCAAAAATGGTTAGAGCCTTTTCTACACAACAGTCTAGGATTACTGTGCTTGTACTTAACGCTCCTGTTTTGTTTTTACCACCATTCGCAGAAAATCTTCTCGCTCAGCAGTGTGCTCACCTTGTCCGCCGTGGCCAGCGCCGCTTTGGCCGCACCCCACTCCTCGAGTCGGCTGCGACGCGACGTCTCGGAGCTGGCGGATGCCGCTGCCGTGGATGTTGTGCCGCCGGCAACGGAGTATTTGCCCCCCGCCGACGCCACCGAGGAGGTGCCCAGTGCCGGGTACGAGTACCGCACTGTGCGCCGCCTGAAGCTACGCCACCGCAACCGCCGGGATGTGTCCCATCTGCCAGCCAATCAGTACCTGCCGCCGCCCAGCAACAGGTACTTGCCGCCGGCGGCAGCTGCTCCGGCGACCGATGACACCGAGGAGGTAGTCTCCGCGCTCGAGCCAAAGGTAGCACGTGACTACCTGCCACCTGTTGAGGAGTTGCCGCTGGCCAGCACCGAGGCGCCAGCTGTGGAAACCGAAGCGCCTCCCGTGGTGGAGGAGGAGCCCCAAGCCGAAGATGTGCACGTGGCGGATGTGCCCACAGCGGAGCTGCGCGACGACGGCTACCACTACAAGCAGCCTGCGGAGTCGCCCGCCGAGCTGAAGGAGGCCGCACGGGAGTATTTACCGCCGCTGGGCGACGATGTTGTCGTCGATGGTCCCGCCAATGGCGAGAGCGCCGTCCTCACCAAGGACGGCTATCAATACCGCGCCATTCGCCGTTACAGGTTTTAGATTTCTATCACAAGTGCGAATTTTTTAAATTTTTTTTCTTATTTGATTTTAATTTTGTGTTTTGAACTTATTGTTGATTTTTTTTTCCTTGAATAAAGCGCAGCTTTCAATGCAATTCTAAATATATAAATACTTTTCAATGCAATTCTAAATATATAAATACTTTTCAATTCCCCCAATATTAGAAATTCAAACTCCCATTGCATTGCAAAAACTCAGCCGATTTTCATTTTATTTTCCTCTTTAATAACTTTGTATAAAAAATTTAAAACTTTGTAATTTCTATGATTTTTATACTCGTTCATTATTCGACTTGAAACCTGACACTTTTCATTTAGATCGATTTTACATTTAAAATCGATGCAATTTTGAAAAAAAAAAATTTTTTAGATTTTTTTGAAAAAAAGCATATATTAATTTTTAAAAAAAATAATTTCAGATTTAATATTGCGAGTTTGCATTTTTAACCAATTTTGCTAGCCACAAATTATAAAAAAAAAAAACACCTAACATATTTCTGAGGCGGTCAAATTTTTTGACATAAAAATTCCGAAATTGAGAAAAATTTGTACATGTAAAACTCTCGGAACCATATGTATCACATTCCAAGGACGCATAAATTTGTCAAAACTAAACCGATTTTTATGTTTGATGGCATACGGTCATGATTTTTCATTGGGATCGATTCTACATTTAAAATTTATGAATTTTTGGAATAAGTAACAAAGTAAACTTGTAAAAATATAACCATTATAAAATGTTTAATCAAGTGATATGTCACTAACCATTTTGATTTCATCTATATATATTTTTAAATCACATTTTTGTCTTTAAAAAAGTGGCCATAGCTCTAAAATTACTTTTGTTCAAACAACACTCAACAACAATATTTGAGCTTAAATAGATGACCAAATGATAAATACGTATGATAATTATTTTGTATTTAATTTAAATGCAAATTATTTCCATACAATCACAATTTGTCTATCATATATATATTTACATATATAATATATATATTCTTTTTTATAGCCTTGCTTGTTAGGCGGCATTTATTGAATAATAAACAGAACGTTAAGTTCCACTTGCTTTTATGAGCTCCACCCCTTTTATGGGCCGTCACTTGTTATGGTTTCTGTGCCACACATTGCGTATACGCAATGTTGTACGCTGCTTTCTATTTTACTTTGCTGCCGCGCCCACTTGTTGGCTTAGTTTTATTCCCGTGTTTTTTTTTTTGCGCTTTCCTTTGGGCCAGCTGCGAAATTAGTGTCGATAAAAAGACTCTCAATTGGAGCACCAATTAGCGCAAGTTATATCCGATTTTCCCGGACCAACGTCCGCCGCTATTCGATGTGAAAATCGTGGGTTTAATTAATATGCACGTGCCAGGATCAGGCGCTGCCAAGGCTGCCTTTATGGCTTAATTAATGCACTTGGCCGTTAATTCAACGCAACAGCAACAACAACATGCAACGATAAATGTGCACTTAAGATAAATTACTTTGGCTTATTGCCGATGTTGCTGTTGCTGCTGTTGCTGATGGTGATGCTGATGCAGCAATCGCAGATGGGCAGGCTTAAAAAAATGTCCGCACTTTTTGCCGCACAGTGACGACTTTTCAATTATGGATTCAATTGCATGAAATTAAACTCAATTTGCGTTTGCCGGCGAATCAAAGCGAGAAACTCAATTAAAGGCGCATATTTTCAGTAGCCATTTCTGTTGGCCGAAATGCGTTTCACTCAATTTGTAAGTAATAAAAAGAACAGTACACACACACACACACACACACGCACAGTTATTTGTGTCCAAATATGAATCAGGCAAAAGAAGAGTGTATTATTTTTGGCAGCGAAACGGGTCTATTTATAGAGGGTCTTATGAGAGATTGGGTGGGTTGCGGGTTTTGTGGGGGGTTCGGCTTTTGAGTGTCGCTGACAGCCCGCTTATTGCATATTAAATTGCTTATATCGCAAAATGTCAGGCAACAACAGAAATCAAAGCAGCAGCAGCAGCAACAACAACAACAGTTAAACATTTGAGCGCTAGCCGGAAGGACATTTGCAAAAGGACGACAATATATATCGTGTGTGTGTGTGTGTGTCGGACAGGAATGTGGAATGTGTTTTTAACTGACTGACAATAAAAAATAAATAAATAAATAAAATAAATCAGGGCTTTGCAAGCGTCTGTACACGACTGGGCCACACTCTGTTCAAAGTGCAAGGTGCAGAAATAACTGTTCTTGCATAAAACGTTAAGTACAAAAATCAAGATGAAAGAACTTTGCTAAGGAAACAAGAGTACTCTTAGTCCATATTAACCCTGCTTTGGCAACCTCACTTTTTACTTTTTACATTCATTTAAATTTATAACAAAAAGAATAAATAACTGCACAAAAAATGTAAAGAAAATAATGGGCACACTATGGTCAATTTTATGTACTTACTTATAACAACAACGAGCACACAAAATATAAAAAGCGCGAACGCGACGAACGAAAAATCCGCAAGAAAAAAAGACTCAAGAAAAAGCCGCTATCAACACCAACAATAATATTAGTTGTGCACGCGGGAGAGCGCGATTTGTGAGAGCGTTGGGCGCGCGTAAAGAAAACAGATAATGCAGAGAGTAAGAATATAAAAACAACACAAATATGCAAAGGCAGCCGACAATGCAACGGCACTTTGTTGTTGTATTCAAACTCATTTTAAAGAAATACAATATTATGTTTATAATTAAGGTCCAATTGTGTGTTTCACAAAACCGACTAAAAGCCACAACACCAATTTTAATTATAAGGCGAAATACACAAATTAAATGTTGAGTTAAAACGTAAAAAATTGATTTTATCGTGGAGCAAGAGAAAAAAACGCGCACATTGCGAATGCGAACAAAAGTAACTGCTGTAACTCTAAAACTGTATACAGACAACGTAGTTGCTCTAAAACTGTGCACATGGCAAAATATCGTTAACTGACAAAAGAATTAGCAAAAAACAAGTGAGAACATTGCAGTCGGGCGATACCGACTGCGTTATACTCGTTCACGTTCTTAAATAAAAGATCCCATAGCTCCCATATATCAAACCCCCATAAAATGGTCAAAAGTGAACCGATTTTCACGTTTGATGGCATTTTGATCATGATTTGTCCTATATATTGACTCCACATTCAAAATTTATTCATTTTCGATAATACAATTTTTTTGAAATTTTTGGTCAAAAAAGCATGTACTCCCCCTTGTGAATTTTGGAAAAAAAATTTTTCAAAATTTAGAATTGCGAATTTATAGTTTTAATCGATTTTATTTGTCACAATTAGCATAAAAAACAACATTTAAAGTGATTTTGGGGGGTCAAATTTTTGGTCAAAAATCATCCCAAAATCGACAAAAATTTTGACATGTAAAGTTGTCAGATTCCATAGCTCCCATATATCAAACCCCCATAAAATGGTCAAAAGTGAACCGATTTTCACGCTTGATGGCATTTTGATCATGATTTGTCCTATATATTAATTCTACATTCAAAATTTATTCATTTTCGATAATAAAATTTTTTTGAAATTTTTGGTCAAAAAAGCATGTACTCCCCCTTGTGAATTTTGGAAAAAAAATTTTTCAAAATTTAGAATTGCGAATTTATAGTTTTAATCGATTTTATTTGTCACAATTAGCATAAAAAACAACATTTAAAGTGATTTTGGGGGGGTCAAATTTTTGGTCAAAAATCATCCCAAAATCGACAAAAATTTTGACATGTAAAGTTGTCAGATTCCATAGCTCCCATAATCAAACCCCCATAAAATGGTCAAAAGTGAACCGATTTTCACGCTTGATGGCATTTTGATCATGATTTGTCCTATATATTGACTCCACATTCAAAATATATTCATTTTCGAAAATAAAATTTTTTTGAATTTTTTGGTCAAAAAAGCATGTACTCCCCTTGTGAATTTTGGAAAAAAAATTTTTTTCAAAATTTAGAATTGCGAATTTATAGTTTTAATCGATTTTATTTGTCACAATTAGCATAAAAAACAACATTTAAAGTGATTTTGGGGGGGTCAAATTTTTGGTCAAAAATCATCCCAAAATCGACAAAAATTTTGACATGTAAAGTTGTCAGATTCCATAGCTCCCATATATCAAACCCCCATAAAATGGTCAAAAGTGAACCGATTTTCACGCTTGATGGCATTTTGATCATGATTTGTCCTATATATTAATTCTACATTCAAAATTTATTCATTTTCGATAATACAATTTTTTTGAATTTTTTGGTCAAAAAAGCATGTACTCCCCCCTTGTGAATTTTGGAAAAAAAATTTTTTTCAAAATTTAGAATTGCGAATTTATAGTTTTAATCGATTTTATTTGTCACAATTAGCATAAAAAACAACATTTAAAGTGATTTTGGGGGGGTCAAATTTTTGGTCAAAAATCATCCCAAAATCGACAAAAATTTTGACATGTAAAGTTGTCAGATTCCATAGCTCCCATATATCAAACCCCCATAAAATGGTCAAAAGTGAACCGATTTTCACGCTTGATGGCATTTTGATCATGATTTGTCCTATATATTAATTCTACATTCAAAATTTATTCATTTTCGATAATACAATTTTTTTGAATTTTTTGGTCAAAAAAGCATGTACTCCCCCTTGTGAATTTTGGAAAAAAAATTTTTTCAAAATTTAGAATTGCGAATTTATAGTTTTAATCGATTTTATTTGTCACAATTAGCATAAAAAACAACATTTAAAGTGATTTTGGGGGGGTCAAATTTTTGGTCAAAAATCATCCCAAAATCGACAAAAATTTTGACATGTAAAGTTGTCAGATTCCATAGCTCCCATATATCAAACCCCCATAAAATGGTCAAAAGTGAACCGATTTTCACGTTTGATGGCATTTTGATCATGATTTGTCCTATATATTGACTCCACATTCAAAATATATTCATTTTCGAAAATAAAATTTTTTTGAATTTTTTGGTCAAAAAGCATGTACTCCCCTTGTGAATTTTGGAAAAAAAATTTTTTCAAAATTTAGAATTGCGAATTTATAGTTTTAATCGATTTTATTTGTCACAATTAGCATAAAAAACAACATTTAAAGTGATTTTGGGGGGGTCAAATTTTTGGTCAAAAATCATCCCAAAATCGACAAAAATTTTGACATGTAAAGTTGTCAGATTCCATAGCTCCCATATATCAAACCCCCATAAAATGGTCAAAAGTGAACCGATTTTCACGTTTGATGGCATTTTGATCATGATTTGTCCTATATATTAATTCCACATTCAAAATTTATTCATTTTCGATAATACAATTTTTTTGAATTTTTTGGTCAAAAAAGCATGTACTCCCCCTTGTGAATTTTGGAAAAAAATTTTTTTCAAAATTTAGAATTGCGAATTTATAGTTTTAATCGATTTTATTTGTCACAATTAGCATAAAAAACAACATTTAAAGTGATTTTGGGGGGTCAAATTTTTGGTCAAAAATCATCCCAAAATCGACAAAAATTTTGACATGTAAAGTTGTCAGATTCCATAGCTCCCATATATCAAACCCCCATAAAATGGTCAAAAGTGAACCGATTTTCACGCTTGATGGCATTTTGATCATGATTTGTCCTATATATTAATTCTACATTCAAAATTTATTCATTTTCGATAATACAATTTTTTTGAATTTTTTGGTCAAAAAAGCATGTACTCCCCCCTTGTGAATTTTGGAAAAAAAATTTTTTCAAAATTTAGAATTGCGAATTTATAGTTTTAATCGATTTTATTTGTCACAATTAGCATAAAAAACAACATTTAAAGTGATTTTGGGGGGTCAAATTTTTGGTCAAAAATCATCCCAAAATCGACAAAAATTTTGACATGTAAAGTTGTCAGATTCCATAGCTCCCATATATCAAACCCCCATAAAATGGTCAAAAGTGAACCGATTTTCACGTTTGATGGCATTTTGATCATGATTTGTCCTATATATTAATTCTACATTCAAAATTTATTCATTTTCGATAATACAATTTTTTTGAATTTTTTGGTCAAAAAAGCATGTACTCCCCCCTTGTGAATTTTGGAAAAAAAATTTTTTCAAAATTTAGAATTGCGAATTTATAGTTTTAATCGATTTTATTTGTCACAATTAGCATAAAAAACAACATTTAAAGTGATTTTGGGGGGGTCAAATTTTTGGTCAAAAATCATCCCAAAATCGACAAAAATTTTGACATGTAAAGTTGTCAGATTCCATAGCTCCCATATATCAAACCCCCATAAAATGGTCAAAAGTGAACCGATTTTCACGTTTGATGGCATTTTGATCATGATTTGTCCTATATATTAATTCTACATTCAAAATTTATTCATTTTCGATAATACAATTTTTTTGAATTTTTTGGTCAAAAAAGCATGTACTCCCCCCTTGTGAATTTTGGAAAAAAAATTTTTTCAAAATTTAGAATTGCGAATTTATAGTTTTAATCGATTTTATTTGTCACAATTAGCATAAAAAACAACATTTAAAGTGATTTTGGGGGGGTCAAATTTTTGGTCAAAAATCATCCCAAAATCGACAAAAATTTTGACATGTAAAGTTGTCAGATTCCATAGCTCCCATATATCAAACCCCCATAAAATGGTCAAAAGTGAACCGATTTTCACGTTTGATGGCATTTTGATCATGATTTGTCCTATATATTAATTCTACATTCAAAATTTATTCATTTTCGATAATACAATTTTTTTGAATTTTTTGGTCAAAAAAGCATGTACTCCCCCCTTGTGAATTTTGGAAAAAAAAATTTTTTCAAAATTTAGAATTGCGAATTTATAGTTTTAATCGATTTTATTTGTCACAATTAGCATAAAAAACAACATTTAAAGTGATTTTGGGGGGTCAAATTTTTGGTCAAAAATCATCCCAAAATCGACAAAAATTTTGACATGTAAAGTTGTCAGATTCCATAGCTCCCATATATCAAACCCCCATAACTTGGTCAAAAGTGAACCGATTTTCACGCTTGATGGCATTTTGATCATGATTTGTCCTATATATTGATTCTACATTCAAAATATATTCATTTTCGATAATAAAATTTTTTTGAATTTTTTGGTCAAAAAAGCATGTACTCCCCCTTGTGAATTTTGGAAAAAAAATTTTTTCAAAATTTAGAATTGCGAATTTATAGTTTTAATCGATTTTATTTGTCACAATTAGCATAAAAAACAACATTTAAAGTGATTTTGGGGGGGTCAAATTTTTGGTCAAAAATCATCCCAAAATCGACAAAAATTTTGACATGTAAAGTTGTCAGATTCCATAGCTCCCATATATCAAACCCCCATAAAATGGTCAAAAGTGAACCGATTTTCACGTTTGATGGCATTTTGATCATGATTTGTCCTATATATTGAATTCTACATTCAAAATTTATTCATTTTCGATAATACAATTTTTTTGAATTTTTTGGTCAAAAAAGCATGTACTCCCCCCTTGTGAATTTTGGAAAAAAATTTTTTTTCAAAATTTAGAATTGCGAATTTATAGTTTTAATCGATTTTATTTGTCACAATTAGCATAAAAAACAACATTTAAAGTGATTTTGGGGGGGTCAAATTTTTGGTCAAAAATCATGCCAAAATCGACAAAAATTTTGACATGTAAAGTTGTCAGATTCCATAGCTCCCATATATCAAAACCCCATAACTTTGTCAAAAGTGAACCGATTTTCACGCTTGATGGCATTTTGATCATGATTTGTCCTATATATTGACTCCACATTCAAAATATATTCATTTTCGAAAATAAAATGTTTTTGAATTTTTTGGTCAAAAAAGCATGTACTCCCCCTTGTGAATTTTTGGAAAAAAAAATTTTTCAAAATTTAGAATTGCGAATTTATAGTTTTAATCGATTTTATTTGTCACAATTAGCATAAAAAACAACATTGAAAGTGATTTTGGGGGGGTCAAATTTTTGGTCAAAAATCATCCCAAAATCGACAAAAATTTTGACATGTAAAGTTGTCAGATTCCATAGCTCCCATATATCAAACCCCCATAACTTTGTCAAAAGTGAACCGATTTTCACGCTTGATGGCATTTTGATCATGATTTGTCCTATATATTGACTCCGAATTCAAAATATATTAATTTTCGAAAATAAAATTTTTTAAAATTTTTTGGTCAAAACAAGTGAGATTGCTCTAGTCGGGACCGCCCGACTAGAAGATACCCTGAACCCAGAAATGAACACATACACACAAACTCTCGGCAGTTGATGAGTATTGAGCCTGTTAAAACTAAAAAATAAAATTTACTAATAATTACCAATAGAAAAATAAATACTCCACAAGCGGGAGTTGAACTCGGTACCTCCGTGATACGATGCACAACTCTTACCAACTGCACCACACTACCGCATTTTTCGCGAATGATATAACATTACTTAACCATCGCAAAAAGTCGAGGAAAACGAAAATTTTGCAGTTGTCATTAAAACGATACAAATTAATAAAAATAATAATTATAAATAAATAAAAACATAAAAGAATTCGGACATTTACTACCATACCAACGCTGAGTTCGAACCCGAGTCTTTCACGTTGTCCGTCACAAGTCTTACCAACTGGACCACGCTCTTGCTTCGCTTCGCTGTGCTAAAACTCAATTTAACCGTTGCAAAAAAAAATTCCTAGAAAAACGCAAGACAAATTTTGCATATGCATATGTATGCGTGCACATGTACACAGAAATTGCCAAGCAGCTGCGCTTTGCCCCCACTACTGAAAATAGATTCTTGATTTGCTCGTAAACTAAATGTACGATCGTTATGAAATTTTCAGGGCTTATTCAGATCATCGAAATGTATCTACAAACCAATTTGCACGTGTGTAGTATTTGATTTACTTTGTTTTTTTGGTTTTATCAATATTGTGGGCGATTGGGGGGAGGTATCCAAAATCTGAAACATTCAAATTCTTCGTATGTTTTACGCGAACATAAAAAAATAAATTTGGTGGCTCTAGCTTAAGTAGTTTGGGAGTTATGCTTAAAAAACCGAGTCAAAAAAGCGATAAATATCGATAATAAGAAAACGGAAGGAGTTATCGATGTTTTGAAATAAACTTGATCTGCGTATGGAATATACGAACCGAATGAGACCAAGATCAGCTTTCTAGCTTTTGTAGTCTCTGAAATCGACGCGTTCATACAGACGGACGGACAGACGGACAGACGGACAGACGGACAGACAGACGGACATGGCTAAATCGACTCGGCTAGTGATGCTGATCAAGAATATATATACTTTATGGGGTCGGAGATGCTTCCTTCTGCCTGTTACATACATTTGCACAAAACCATTATACCCTTTTTTACCCATTTTCAATGGGTTCAGGGTATAAAAACATGTACTCCCCCTTTTGAATTTTGGAAAAAAATATTTTTTCAACGACATGTATTGCCAGCCTCCCAGTGGGCGTGGCACAAAAATCTTAACACTTTGTCTGAAGAGGATAACAACAAGTAGATACCCAAAGTTTCAAGTCTCTATCTTCAATAGCGCCGAAAAAAGTTGCGTTCATCCGGACGGGCAGACGGACATTGACAGACATTGCACAAACCCAATATACTAGTTTCACATCGTGAACGAGTATGAAAAGGAACGGACTACCAGATAGACTTGGCAAACCAATATACCTTAGTATATATTGCTAACCCGAATAGAATAAACATATTTGCTTGACAAACTGTCAGCAATTGTTATTTGGCGGATCTCTTTCAACTTGAAACTAAAATGGAAATTTATATTACGCATTTTTATAGAGCAAAAGCCGTCGGGGGGATCCGTGTAAAAGAGTTTTTCGGGGAACGCAAAACGCGCCCTTGACTTCCTTTGACAGCTCTGAAAAGTTATTAAACTTGTGCATATTTATGAATTTAATTTGTGCATTACAGCCATCGCCTGTCACACATACAGATACACGCACACACCCACACACACACACTCACACACACACACAAGCTTTAAAAATGAGCAAAAATTACTGCAGGCGTTGTTCAAGTGCGGTTGTGTGTGGGTGTGGGTGTGTGGGTGTGTGTGTGTGGGTGTGTGTGGGTGTGTGTTTCTCACATGCGTACAACATATATTTGCATACTCTAGCTGAAAGTACTTTAATTTTTAGATGCAACAGACACTTTTTTAGTGGGTACGAAAATTTCCTTAATTTAGAATATGCGAAAAAAAAAACAATATCTTGCAGCTAAAATAAAGCTAATAGGGCTTAAATAAAGTTATGAAAATATGGTATTTTATTGTATTCAATTTATAATTATATAAGCTTTTAAATAATTTGGTTAATAATTTTTATTATTATTTTTTATTAATTTAAAAAAAATAATGAGCATAGAGATAAAGTCATAAAAAAATAACCTTTTCAAAAAAATTATATTAGACATATATTAGTTAGAGAAAGGGTATCTAAACTATCTCAGTTACTCAGATATTTTCTATTTATTTTGTTTGTGTTTTGCTTTTACGCTGCCACTTGAGGTCGCTTAAGAGCTCTATAAGCCATATAGAGTATATGGCTCGTACAAGGATTGTGCTTTAAAATGCGTTTACGAGACACTTGAGCGTCGCCTTTGATGGCTGTCCTTTAATCAGTGGCATGCAAGCGAGTCCTTTGCCGCTCTGCACTGTGCAGGAACTCCAGTTTTAGCCATGCTGCCTGCTAATTGAGCGCTAAAAATACCAGCTAAAAAATATAAGAACACACATTTTACCATAAAAGTTTGCTTTACGTTTTTCCGTTTTCATTTTCCATCCCCGAGCGACTCTGTTTGCTTTCCATTTCGGAGCACAAAATGTCAACATTAAGGCGCTTAAAATGTTGAATAATGAGTGCTCCAAGTGCAGAGATCATTTTCGGTTCGAACAAGCCGAAAAACGGAGCTTTGAACGGCATTCATATGGAAAGCGGACACCTACGCTTGGATCAGGACAAGTTATTCTGTCCTGCAGGATCAGAAATCGTCCACTTATAGAAATTGAGATAAGCAATCAATAATAAAGCTGACTTTTTGACTTCAAAACACAAAGACAAAGAAATTTACATTATGTATAAAAACTTATTCATATTTCAATATTCATACTTTATCCTGAATCCTTTAATATGTGAATAAACCAAGTTGGACATTTTTTAACAAAAAATCTATTTTTTTATGCTAAAAGTAACTTTTACAATTCCTAAATTCTTGCTTTTATAAAATACAAAATTCTTATTTTAAGAATTGTTTATACATTCCTAAAATCTGTACTTAAAAAAAATTAATGCGCTTTTAATCTAAAAAACTTTGAAATGCGATTAACAAATTTTGTGCAAAAATTTTTGATTTCAAGTATTTTAGCTTTGTTCAAGATTTTGTATATATTATATTTATTTTTTATTTTTATATTATGTTGATGTTTAACATTAAAATATAATTAATTTTATACAAAAACGTTCCAAATCATATTTGTATATATTATATTTAAATTGAAAATATTTTTATTCGCAATAGTTTTTTGTGCAACGAAAGAAAGTTAAAACAATTTTGTGCTATAAAAAAAAACGTTAATACAGCTGTCACTCTATAAACAACTAAATTAAACTGAAGAAAAAAAATATATTTATGTATATGTATATGCCACAAATATTGTCGCATAATAAATTGTTCTGTTTGTTTTTTTTGAATGTCAACAAATATTTTAACTTAATTAAAATGAGAGAGAGCAAGAAACCAAACACCAACAGCAGCTGAAATTGTTTTGTGGCCAAAACTGGGCACAAATTGGTCCAATCTAAAAGACCACAACTACACCTGAAGTAAGTGAATTGTTGTTGATGTTGTTGTTGTTGCTGTTGTTGTTCATGTACAAGTACATAGCCTAAATCCACCTCAAATTACACAATTTTGTGGTCAGGCCATTCCATTTCATAGCGAGAAGAGACTCAGCAACTTTACCTTTAAATAAAGTTAAAAGTGTGTTGGAATGAAAAATGGTTGTGAACAATTTTATTAGTTTTGTGTGTGCACTGAGCGAAAAAGTCAAGTGTTTTCCACACATTTTAGAATTGATATATCACTGCGATTGAAACCTGAAAAGTGAGTACTTGATGCTCTTAATTCAAGTACACTGTAAACTTGAATTAAGTACTTAAAGCATTCAATTGAATAAAAATTAATTTAAGTATAATAATAATAAAAAAAAAAATTTAACAAGCCATATTATAGCTAGTAAACAAAAAATTGTACCTAATTCAATATTTTTAAAATTTTGTGTGCAACTTTTTCTCTCTGTGTATGTGCTGTGGTTACACAATGAAAATTTCCGGTGAATAGGAAACGCAAAGGCAAAAGCCAAAGTCTCCGGCCCAAATGCTGTTGCTGTTATTGTTGTTGTTGTTGTTGTGTTGTGTGTTCGATCAGAAACCTGACAATTTTCTACGAACATCATTGTAATTTTGTTATTTTCGAATTTTGCCATTTGATTCCTTAAGCCGAACCCATTGGACAATTATGTAATCGTAAACCGGCATTGTAATAATGCCCGTTTCGCCAGCAGCATTGGCAGCATTGGTTATAGGAGCTCAACTGGCTTGGCCCGGGTTGCAAGCCCAATAATTAACCAATTACCAGGAGGCAACTTCAAAGCCGGTAACAGCTTCAGCAACGGTTTCTGCTTACATGGCCGTAACCGTGTGGCCCGTTTTACAGCTCAGCTTACCCGGGCAACAAGTTACCCGCCGACTTCTGCCTTTTGCCTTTACCCTTTTTGGCGACGGGGGAGTGCGTGGCAGGATAGCCCGGAGTTATGTTGCCACAAAAAAAAAAAATTGCTTATTCATAGCTGACTGCGGCCCAAAAAGTGCGGCCATTAACTTAATCCACGACAAAACTATATGAACCCCAAAACGTGGCACGAATTTAGATGGTGGGAGGGGAGGGAAAGACGGAGGGGTGTTATTCCAATTTCAACAGTTAATACACTCGAGAATTGTAAAGTTTAGCGAAAATTTACGCGAATACGCCTCGATAACAGAGCGCTGATTTATGCACTTGCTGCTGGACTCCTGGCAGTGTTTTAGACTAATGAAAACTCCCCAAAATGAGACCAAAGATAACAGGCGGCTTTTTTTTTTGTGGGGTATAAAACATGTGCCCAGCTCACTCTGTCCCTATCTCTCTCTCTCTATCTCTATCTCTCTATCTGTCTATCTGTCTATCTAAGTAACTATAAAGCACTTTGGATGCCAGCAGCACACAGACAAATTTCGACAGGCAAGGGAGCGGGGGACGGACGCGGGGGAAACAGGCGCACTGCTCACGTGGGCAAAGTGCGGAAAAAGTCCGTCAGTTTGGTTGCCTTGGCAACGCCGTGAGCCCAGCTTCACTAGCAACTAAGCAGTGGAATGAAAAGAGAAAAAAAGAACGCATATTGCGTAAAATTCGTTGCCGCTGCCGCTGCCGTTGCCAATGTCCACGTCAAAAAGCAACAAAAGTCAGGTGCGTGTGCGGCACTTATGAGTGGCACTTAGTCTGGTCTAATACGCATCATTAGAACATTTAACAGGAAGCACGTGACGGCTCAAAATGTGCGCCCGAAGTCACAGTTTTCATGGCCCCAAAAAGGATTTGTCTAAAGTAAAGTTTTAAAGTTGTGCGATTTCTTTTTTAAAGTCACACAAATTTTATAAAAAGGCTATAAAGTTTTGTTTTTGATTTAGCAAACTAGTTTCAATTTAAAGATGGAACTCAAATAATAAACATCTATATATAAACTGTAAATTATTACGTCTATCGAATTATTAAATTTATACAAAAAATAAAAATAAAAAATACCTTTATTTAAATAATAATATTCAAACACAGTCCACAATATTTTCAAATAAACGCGCCAAACTTTCAATAGAGTTGCCAAACTGCAATTTGTTGCGCTATTTTACCTATCACAACGCTTCTGCACACAAACTATCGATAGCTGAGCGGGAAACAGCAGAAACGAATTTAAATTTAAATTTATTTAAAAGGCAGCTTGGCAAATTATTAAAATTATAGTATCAAACACAGTCCACAATATTTTCAAATACTCGCGCCAAACTTTCAACAGCGTTGCAACACTGCAATTTGTTGCGCTATTTTACCTATCACAACGCTTCTGCACACAAACTATCGATAACTGAGCGGGCAACAGCAGAATCGAATTTAAATTTGAATTGATTTAACAGGCAACTTGGCAAATAAAACACTCACTTTCTTATTATCGTTTAATTACATAATTTATAAAGCTATTTAACTGTTACATCTGTATTTAGTTGTTTAAAGCAGAGTTTAATAATTAATTGGAAAAAGCTATTTGTGTGTATTTGTGTGTTTGTATGTTTGTTTGTGTAGTCAAAGTGCTGTTAAAAGTAGAAAATGTACATTTATTGAAAAAAAAAACAAATACTTGTGCACCTTGCTCGCGAGCTCGTTTTCCCTCTTCTTGTTTTTGGTACGAGCTTTGTACATTGACAATTAGAAACTAAAATATGCCCGCTCTAATGCATTAAGTAGACAATGGCAGCGATCAATGCGCTGATCAGCAGTGAACCCCGTCGAACCGCTGCGCCGGAGCGGCAATAGTACTCATCGCAGTTGGCTTCCGAGATGGTTTTGTACTTGTTCAGCACATCGGACCAGTTGCACAGACCGACATTGCACCAGTCCAGCTGCACGGCGTTCTGATTGACAAAGAAGACGACCTTCTCCTTCTCCAGTTCCGCGGGGCAATCATATTTGACGGCCACAAAGTTGCCAGCGAACGGACCCAGTAAACTGGTCTTCCAGCGTCGGTTTGACATGCTCGCATAGTTATCCGCGCGCAGCGGAACGGGATCCTGGCTGATGCCCAGCGCCGTGAGCAGCGTTTGAAGGCCCGTCGAGTGCGCGAAATAGGCAATCACATGCGGGGCCGAGGGGCTGCTGAGGCGGGCCAGCATGTCCTGCACGGCACGGCAATTTAAGCGCGAGTTCTCCTCAAAGCCATAGCCCGAGCCGTAGTAGTACTTGAGATCCTCGGCGTATTCGAGCACAGTCACGTGCTCCGGCAAAAAGACAGCGCACCAAACGCTCGTGCGGTCCACACGCCAGGCCTGCTCGTAGCGGCATATATCGAACATCAGCCGGATGTCGTCCTCGGCCAAAAATGTGAAACTGAATGGGGAAGGGAGAACAGGTTAGTTGGGCTCAGGCAAAATCTGCTGCAGTTGTAATCATAACCTAAACAAATCAGCTCTCAATATCTCAAAAAAATAATAATAATAATAATAATAATAATGGTGCTGCTTTGACTCTGGCTCGAACCTAGGCAGAACTATAAACACGAACAGCAAGAATTATACAACAACAACAATTATAAAACTGCAAGCAAATTTCAACGATTTGAAAGAAAGCGTCTTGTTCATCTTTTTTTAATTCTTGGGAGGCGGGAGTGAATGTAGCGATCCTTAGAGGAACTCATCAATTATAATTTGTTAACAATTCGGAATCTTCAATATCTTTTACAAAACATTTTTACTACAATTTCGGAATGTCCCAAAATATTTCGAGAAAATCGAAAAGTTACGAAAAGTTGCAAAAGGGAATTTACGATAATTTTCTTAATGCTGCTAATCGAAAATTAGTATTTGATTGGCCCTAAAAACTTTTTGTGATATTAGCGAATGTTTCCGGAACATGGCCTAAAATCGATGCTCACCCAAGTCGTACGGTAATATTTTGCATGGTCTGCTTCCACAAGGGGCTCTCGCGGTACTTGTTGTACTCTGAGCCCTCGCCCTTGTAGTTCTTGTTCTTGTGGGAGGGGCAGTAGTCGTAGGGACGCAGCAGCAGATCCTTTTCGGGAATCTCCGCTGCGTTGGCAAGCGAACTGTCCCCGAAGAGACCCTCGGCGAATCCCTTGAAGCTCTCCGCGGTGCGTTGGGTGTCCGTGTGACGCAACTGAAACCGATCAACTCAATTAGGAACAGCTGAAAAGTGGGCGTGGCAGTTAACGTACCAAGTAGTAGCTATCGTTGTACTTATTGGGCAGCACCTTGGAGAAGTAGTGCTGGTAGAGCTTGGCCGTGCCGCGCAAATCCTCGTAGCCCTGACTAGTCAGGTGCTCCGCAATGTCGACCGTAATGCTGTTGTTCCACTTCCACATCTGTATGGCGATCAGATCCGTGGAGCAGAGTGCGTCCTTATCCGGCTGCGTTCTCTTCACGCGATAGTTGCTCACAATCAGATCGCGGATCTGTGTGAAAGATAGAGAAATAGGATATTAGAAGGGTGTTTTTTGGGGGTAAGCCTCCGATTGGTAACCTACTTCCTCCAGTCGGGGCGCTTCCTTGACGGTGTTCGGTGTCGGCAGTCGGGTGCCGTGTCTGTGAAAGATCCACAGTTTGCTCGGCTCACAGCCGTGCACCTGGTACTGTTTGTCCATGTTGGTGCCCTTGACAATCTGATAGGCTGTCTTTGAGGTAAACTGACGCGTCTGCGTGCGCTCCGTGTCCTTGCTAAAGCAATAATCGCTCTGGCCACTCGCCGGCGTACCAAACTGAAGCGCCACCAGCGCTGTCAGCAACAGCAGCAGCAATAGACGCATGTCTGCAGTCAGAGCAAAAAAACAAAAAAAAAAGAGAAAAGAAAGAAAATAAAAACCAAAAACAAAAATGAGTAAAGGCGAGGAGGAAGGGGAAAAGCGCATGAAAATTAAGTGGCCCAGCCTTTTGTCGATATCCTTGAACTGTCGTGGAACAGGCCGCAGCGAGTGTCATATGTGGCTCGTGTCCAGCGACAGGCAGCTGGGCAGGTGGGCAAAAGGTGTGGCATTTAAATTGCTCTGCTGGCGTCTGCCAAGGAGTTGAGTCAAGACAATAAGGGAAGGGCCCCAAAGCGAGAATCTAACAAAATTTTCGCCAAAGAAAATGCTGGCACACACGCACACACACACACACACACACAGTCAGCTTTGTGTGTGTCTTGAAATTAGGCTAATGATTTTGCGACTGACAAATTGCTGCAGTTCTCCACCTGCCACCTGTCGTTAGTCATCATAAACGCCAGTCCACCCCCTCCCCTTCAACCCACCCAACTTCAAACTCCCCGCAAAATGGGTCAATTTATGTTGTGTACACTGAGAGAAACTTATAACTTTTAAATTAAATTAAGCGCTAAATCACTGAACAAATTCTTTTTTCTGAATCTCTAAAGAAATTGGCACTGGTTCGGTTCAGGGCTTGAACCACATCGCTGCCTTGAAATTGGGTTTGTAAACCTGAGTTCAAGCCTTGGTTCCGCACATTCTTCTTTTTTTACAGGGAAAATGTTTTTTGTATTCATAAGAAAATCAATTTGTTACAATATTTTCTATTTGATACTTTTTTTTTATTTCAACCAATAAAACTTTGTTTTCTATTAATGTTCTAACACAAAATGAAGAATAATTTATATTTCATTTTTATTTCTTAGAATTCAACGAACTAAACTTGGATTTTTTTTGAGTGTAGCAACAACTAGTTGTTAGTTTGCCATAAAAATCCATGTAATGTTTCAATTTGCGGCGCTGTTTACACGACCCGTTTTTCCACAGGCAACCAGCCCGCATAAAAATTGATTTATTATCAATATATAGCCCCTCTGCACCCCCTTTGTGGCCGTCACATTTGTCATCTCTTCAAGGGTGACACAATGTGTGACTTAATTGACAAACTGAATGTAATTTGAGGCGTTCATCTGCAGCAGGCTTTGAATTAGAGCTGTCCCGAAAGTTTATTCAACTCGAAGCTGAGAACGAAAAATTTGACTTCAATTTTGATTTGAATTTCATTAAACCAAAAAAAAATGAAGAAGGTTTTGGCCAAGCTAAAGCCCACCAAGGGCCAAACGGAGATGATGAAGGCGTTGTGAGTAGCGTGACCTTAGCCAAGCATTGTCGGATAAAATAAAGATTGCCACGCCCACAGCATACCCTCAGCTGGCACTTTTGGCCTGGCCGGCGCACTGGGTCTTATCTATTTTACTGACTGGCGTGTGATAACGAATTATATACCGCTCTATAATACCAAATATCCCAAGCCCGATGCCAAATGAAACAACAACAACAGCCACTAATATCCCCTATGTGCATCAAAGCCAGAGTATACACATTGTACTATTCCTTTTCGCCAATGCTGCTGCTGCTGCTGCTGAAAGTCCTTCAAGTAGTTAAATAAACATGCATATATACCATCTTTGTTTCCATAGCGGGTATATGCGTTTCGGTGCCACAATGCAAAATAAATAAATTGATGCCAATCAAAATAAACAACAGCCGAAGAACAACAACTATAAAAAGACAACAACAACAACAACAACAACAACAGAAATGTTTGGAAATTTAGCTAGCCAAAAATAAATAGAGCACAAGTAGAAGGCGTGGCTGCTCGCACATGCAATACCCTATAATCTGAGTCACAACAAAGTTCTATTTAATATATATAAATAAGAAATAATAAATTTCTCTTATTTCAATAGAGTTTTCCAAATTTACTGAACAGCTACAAAATGTTCGTTAAATAAAGACTTGCATCAAAATTAATATTTACAGGACTTTGATTTTTTTCCATGACTTAACAATTTTTTTTATTATACAACTAAAATGATGCAATTGATAATTAAAAATAGAAAAGTTGCTTCAATTAAATTTAATTTAATCAAAGTTAGATGCAATTATCTTCATCTCTACAATACTGCATGTCATACAAATATATATATGCATACATATATATATACTGATTAGTTTCAAATACCCGGCCAAAGGTATAAATATAGAAACTATTTAGAGCCATGGGCCACATCTGTTGATTTGGCTCACTGTCTCTTTGCAGCGGGATTGTTTACAACTTTGGCAGCAGCGATGCTGCTTATTGAAATTGTGCAACCTGTGACGTCACCGGCGAGTAGAGTGGGGGAACGGGGACGGGACGGGGACGGGGAAGAGCAGGCGGTCGCTGGGAGTTGGCGCTGAACTAAGTGCTGCGCGGCAGCTGCAATTAGCTTTGGTAATTTTCAATTTTCAATTACATCAACAGGCTGCCGTTTAACCAGCACACATTTTCCGATTTCCCCATTTGTTCGTTTGCTCAAGGCCAGAGCGCTATGAATCAGATCGGATCGGATCAAATCGAAACGAATATTGAATCTTTCAGACTGAGATCCACGCAATTTGCAAGTTTCAAGAGCGTCGCATTCGCTGCAATTAGCTGCACATGCCCCAAAATGGTATGGGGTGTGGTGGGGTGGAGTGGGGTGGGGTGGGTTTGGTGTCAAGCGCTTCTGTCTAATTGCCAATGTAAAATTCGCACGCCAAACTACCCCCACACCCACACTAACATCACCCCGCCCCACCCCCTTGCATCCCTCAAGGCCCCTTGCGTTTCTGTCATGCAATTGAATGCGTCGCCTTTGTTTTCTCAATGCGAAATTAAAATTCCAAATTGAGTGCCGCGCATTTGCTTAGCTCACTTTATGAACGATGCAGGCACACATATATATATACATATATACATATATAGATAAATAGATAGATGGATAGGTATGTACCCAGCTGTAGTTAACAATCTGAAGCGATCTGCAATCCCCGCCCCTCAAACCGCATCTTGTCGCAACTATAAATCGCGTTTATGTATATTAAAATAGCCATTGTATTTCTATATATACCCTAACGGTATGTCGGCATATATCTCTGCTAGTCTAATACGTTTTTATAGAGATTTACTATAACATATATTTTAAAATGAGTTTATTTAAATAAATTAATGTCCAAAATATATATAATATAATTTATCTATATTATTTTTATACGACAAACCCATTGAAAATTGGTAAATTGAAAAATTGGAAATTGTAGATAATTTGTAAATATTTTATAAATTGAATTTAAATTTTTATTTTTTTTATAAATTAAGTTTTCCTTGTCGTACTTCTGAATAATTAGATAGAAATAGATCACTGATCAACTTTAAATAGTTTTTTTAGCTTAATTTGAAAAATGTTGTAAAACAACTTTTATTAATTGCAAAAGAGTGTTTAAGCTTCGTCTCTAAAAAAAAATAAATTCTTTAAGTTTCTTGTTTCTAAATTTGAACAACTTTATTTACGCTATTTTATATTTGCTTGGCGATTTTTTAAATCTTCTCGCTGATTTATGGATTTATTTATGTTTTCATTAATGCGTACGTGACATTTGCTAATTTTTCGTTTAGTTTTCCACTGAAAACTGTTTGCAACAGTTGTGCGAAAATGCCCTCGCGCCGCTTTTCCGTGTGTGTTTTCAAGCGTAACATAAATCAAATACAGATTTCATTTTCATATATTTTTCTTTTTTTTTTTTTGATTTGGAAATAGAACTGCCCAGCGGCCGGGAAATAAAAAAATGAACGAACTTAAAAAATTAGAGCCCATCAGAAATTAATTGATTTGCTATGCGCCGCACAGATTGCCCCTGGCCCAGAATCATATTTTAGGCAAAAGATCGTTGAACTCAAATCGGCGACAGACAAAAGTACTGGAAATATTTGCGGCCAAAGGTTATTGATTAACACGCAACTAGCAGGTGGCACCAGTTTTTTATTTATTTATTTATATTTTTTTTTTTAAACGCCAAGTGCATAATAATCGCTCTTTAATTTGCGGATGCTTGTCAAAAGTATCGGATAGCCACGAAAATCTGTTTGGTTAAAGCACGAAAACTTTGCAGCTGAGCTGAGTGCAATGCATATTAATTAGCGGAAATGTGCAAACGAAAGCGGGTGCCAAAGGTGGGCCACTAACTGAGATTTTGTTGATTTTTTTTTTGAGCGGCAAATTAGCATAAACGATGTGCAGCTGCGAATCGCGTGAATATAAACATTAACACTCGCGAAACACAGTCATAGTCAGAATTTCAAGCACATTTATTAAGCCGGCGAATTAAGCTGGGATTGAAAATATACCGTTTATACTAAAGAAAAAGCATGGGAAAAAGTCCTGAATTAAAATCTGAAATTTTACTTAAAACAAAAGTACAATTTCTTGATGGAAAAAACTATTCGGACTGAATTTACAATTGTTTTTGTAAATTTCAAAAAATTGTTTTGAAACAAGTTTTCTTTTGGTTTACAAAAATGTTGAATATTTTATATTATCTATAGAAAATGCATTATTATTTGTGTTTATTTTTTTTCGTTTTTGTATTTGAAGGTTTTGTCTACATTTGCAACAAGCCATTTCTATTCTATACCAAGAACTATAAAAATCAATAGTATATATTTACATTTATCCTGTATTCATCTATTATCATAGATATAATAGATAATAATTATTATTATTGTCATGATGTTCACTGAGACACGCGGCCGGAACCAACTATTTTCGGCTTACAAAACCAAAAAAAACCCTGTCTAGACGCAGTTTGAGAATTTGATGATGTCTCTCTAGTTAATATGCAAGACACACACAACAACAATAACAACAACACACACAAACACATGCAAACCCTTTGGGAAGCATTGTAATCATTTGGAGAACTTTGTCTCGCGCATTTTAAATTGGAGAGCTGGCGCATATAAACGTCAGACATTTCCCAAATGATCGGTTTGATCTTCGGTCTGCGGCATTACACATTTAATTTATCACTTGTGCTGCTCTATCTACAAATATATATGTATGTACATATATATGCATGTATGTATATTGATAGAACGAAGAGACCTTCTCTATTTCTGACCCCCCCCCCCCCTTTCTCTCTTTGTATTTTAAATTATGTGCACAATGTTGACCTTAAGGGGTATATAGAAACTGAATAGGGTAGGGGTGCCTATAAGCTATTTCCTCACACATTTTTTGAGTGGCGCTTTGGAATTTTGTAAGAGTTCTTTTAGACAGAACGGAATGCGTTCGGTTTTATGATCAAAACTTGAAAAAACACGTATTGGCAAAAGCAAAAAAATGAACGAAAAAAAAAAGATGCGCGAGCGTGTGGAAAACTTAAAATAAATACAATATCTAAAGTGGTAAAAGGGCGACGGAGGAGGGGGTGGGGTGCTTTCGATTCGGGCACGTCTGGCCTGAACCGTGCTGGGTTATTCAAAAAAAAAAAATAAAACATATTAAGTAATTCGCATTTAGAAACTGAGAAACGTATTCGCTGCTGAGGATATGTTTGACATCAAACGCTATTTTCGGCAGTATTCGAAAAATTGGGAAAAGGGGTGAGTGGTGCCGAGGAGGAGGGGTGGGGGGACTATGTTGCTTGCCTTCTTGGTTAAGGTTAAGTGCAGATACTGCCACTAACGTCTAATGCCAAAATCTTTTTGGCAGCGCGGCCAAAAGAAACCAAAAAAGAAAAGCAAACAATTCATAATTTTAAATTGAAAAAAATATAAATTGTTGAAAGAAACGCAGAAATATTCACAAAAGTCAAAATGCGGCGAATTTTTGACAAATTTTCCAAATTTATTTAAAACGCCTGCGATTTTAGCCATTAGATAAATGTGAAAACTATGAAAACTGTTAACAACTTGGCGAGGGTGAGGAAAACCTATTCGAGAACCGGTTTTCCAGCGCCTACACAAGAGTGCTTTTGTTGTTGTTATTGTTGTTGTTTGTGTGTGCGTTTTAAAATTTGTACGTCGCTGTTGCAGTTGGCCTAAAATGCGGCTTACGACCAGGTAGCCGACCCACAAAGCGTTAACAACAAACAAACAAAACACACTCACACACACACACACGCACACGAATAAACACACGCACACCCAAGTGTGTTGTGTGACATTCTTGAAACGTTTTTATTTTTTATGCCCTTGCTGTGAACATTGTAAATTTATCAGAAAATATGTTACGCAAAATTTATATTCACGATTTGAATCGTTGGTATTTTTATTTGTTTTTGCCTGGTTAAGGTTTAAAGCTATCGTAATGAGTTAACCAAAAAAGGGCCACACATATCCTATAGGGAATATCAATGAAAAGTTTTAGAAATTTTATCACAAAATATGTTACGCAAAATTTATATTCTCGATTTGAATCGTTGAATCGATTTTTAACCAAATAAGGGCCACACACATATTCCTATAGGGAATATCAATCAAAAGTTTTTGTTTTTGTAAATGTGTCGTTTTTGTTTTAAAAAATATTTAAATCAAACTTTATGTATATATGAAATTTTTTTAATATCGGACTACTATAGAAACTCCCATTGGAACTATCCCTCAAATAAGTACTTCTAAGAAAAAAAATTGTTCTGTTGTAAAATTCCTTAACCAAACTGATCAACTCCCATAATAAAAGCAAAAACTCCCATAATATATATAAAGAATCTTATTCACATCGGTCTTCTATAAAATATGGCTGCCATAGAAACAAAAACTGAATTTGTATATAAATAATCCTTCGGTTTATAAAGATATCTTAAAATATATATATATATAATCTTATACCACTTGATTATCTAACAACCATAGGTAGACAATGATTATTTGTACGAGAACAAAATTGAATTAGTAAACCAAGGGTATTTAATCTTCGGCACTTCAAGTCGAATTTACTTTGATTCTTGATAGCTTTGATTTGACTATGCGGCATTATTTAATGAGCCACAAAACTGAAAACTACGCGTGTTTAATTAGTTACGTCGGCCTATCTAAATCTTTTGGTCGAGAGTCGCGTGCTGCAGGAAGCCCCTCCTCGCACCCCCTCCTCTCCGAAACCTAGGGCCAAGTCATAAATCTCAGCACAGACGCTCAAGTGTGGGCAGGTGTTACGTACACTATCCAGCCTGGGCTCAGGTCTTGTTAACGCAATTTGTTTAACGTACACTTAACTTATCTGGCCTGCATGTGTATATAAATATATATATATATATATATATGTATATATATATGTTTACGAAAAACCTTTTAATTGTTCTATGGCTTATATCATGCACATGTTTAGCTTTTCCTTTTTGTTTTTGAGATTGTTGTGGCTTTTGTGAATTTGTTAATTCATTTGAGTGCCAGCTAATTATTTTGATTGTGACGTTGAGTGGCGCGTTTTAAAACGCGTGCAAAACGCGCGCATTTGCATGATTACTTTTGATAGCGATTTCTGAAGAGGGGGCAACGAAGAGCAGAAGCTTAATAATGCCAAAAACCAGCTGCGAAATGAATAGAAATTGTGCCCAAATGTTACGTCAACACAAGTCCCGGTAATTTTGGTCCAATTGTGTGGCTAAAACACAGATCACTGAACTTTTTTTTTTTTTTTGGTTGAACCAACCAAAAAATGAAAGAAAAAAAGTTTCCAACGAAAAGCGTTTCTAAAAGAGGCAAAGACAAAATATAATCACACGCTGTGCGGTGGCTCAAGAAACAAAAGAACACAAAAACGAAATGTTCCCAAACTGATTAATGTAGCCACATCAGGTTTCACCGATTTTCATTCATATGCAAAAAGGTGGCTCACAAGAAAATTAGCCGGGAATTTGGGTGAGCATTTTGTTGAGCTCATCAAAAAAAAAAAAAAACACACACACAAAAACCAAAAAAACAAAAACAAATTTGTTTCGCGCTGGTCAATTCAAATGTCGTGTCAATACGAGTCTAAGGCGTATCGTGTTTATTTCATAACTGGTATTAGACAACAATTATTAATGAACGACAACGCAAACAGGTTTCTCGAAGTAATATATTTTTGTTTTTTGCATTTATTTGTTTATAAATAAACAAAAGTTGTTCTTTTGTGTTTTAATAACATTTACAAGTAAGGCACAGCGTGACATATATTAGACATTAGAAAACATATGTACTATAATAAATACATACATATATATTTATATATATATATATAAATAAAATTTGGTATTCAATTAAGTTGTAGCTGTATGTAATTATTAAGTGAGAGAAATGTGTAGACAGATCTTAACAGTGTCTTTGGTTAGCTGCCAAATGTTAATTGATATATTTAAATGTGATTTTTAAAAACAACGCAACGTAATTGTTATTAGCCCACTTTTCGATTTAACCCAAAAAAAACACACACCTTATTAAAATATTTCTAAATGCACTTGAAGGGAAGGCGCTAAATAGTTTTGTAAATTCTATCGTAACCGTTTCGCACAAACGGTTATTAGCTAACGGTGAACGGTCAACGGACAACGAGCAACAGAACCGCACGCGAACGCGTCTCAAATAAAACTGACTCGACGAGCGCAACACGCGAGCGTTTATAGCAAACCGAAGGAGAGCACTTGCGCTATCTGCTCGCCGCTCTCCGCTCAATCTATCGCGCTATCTCTCTCGCTGGCAGGTAAGCGTGATAAGTTTGACAGGGACATGTCATAAACTGTCTAGATCCTAAATGCGTACGGCTTGCAATTGTTTATAGAGCAGCTATTGTGAATATTGTATATATTAAACTATACTATATTATTTAGAATTAATTTTTCAACTGATAAGTGAACAATGGAAATGCAAATGGTATTGGAAATCGCTGCTGAACTTTCAGCCCTGGACCTGACAATTAATCACCGAGATTATTTTTGAGTTCTTTAACTATTAACAGGCACTTGAGTTAGTGTAAAATCAGTTCTGCGAAATAGTTGATATCGATAAGTTGCTCATTGAGATAATCCACAGACGTTTGCGTCATTAGTGACGATCAATATGCTGCTCGATTTTAAAGAAATGCGGTGTCCGGCAATTCGTTTTCCGACTCCATGCGCAAGAACTGTTCGAGTGCCAATTGAAAATCCCAGTTGGCCTCCTCTTGCACGATCCGCGTGCACCATTTGGGCCGCAGTCCGGTTAGCTCCTGGAATATGTGCAGCTTGTGCTCTTTGACGTCCACCGTGTCGTCGTCCTGCTTCGGCGCCTGATCCGCGGGCAGCTCATCAAACTTGAACGCGTCCCGCAACTGCCTCGGCGAGGGATTCATTATGTTCAAGTGCTCGTTGACGATCTTCATGCGGCGCGCTCGCTTGCCCACACCCTGTAAATAGAGAAACACTTTTTAAAACGACATCATCAATAATTTGGGGCGGGCACTCACCAAACCGTCAGCATCCACCTTGAGGACAAACTGCCTGCTAAAGGCCAGCAGCAAATCTGGCTCATCGCGCAGGACACCGTTCACATAGATGACGGCCTGTTGGCTGTCATAGTGCATCACATCCGTCTGAAGGGAGACGTAATCGTGCGTCACCTCCGGCAGCTGCATAAGCACCATCATAATGTCATGACCACCCACATGGACGCGGCAGGTGTCGCGTGAATTCCTCAACAAATTCCGGCTAAAGTAGTTGTACTTATTAATGCGCTTGCAAAGCTCATTCGACGGCTTGCTGCGGCGCATGTCATAGCTGCAGGTCAACGTGAAGATGGAGTCATCGTTGTAAAATCTGCTCAGGTTGCAGCGTTGGTCGGTCTGCTCGAATTCGTGTAGAAAGGGATAGAGAAACAGATCGCTGGTCAGCTCATAAGCAGCCGTATCACACAGGAAATCCTTTTGTGGCGCCTGACCCGGCTTGCTGCTCAAATCCACATCGTCCAGCCGCTGGAGACCGGGGCATATCTCCTTGACCGCCTTTATATACTCGCTGGGCAGACTGTACTTGCGGCACACGGGATTCCCGTGCAGCCGTAGAGATTTCAGGGGCACCTCGCTGAGCGCACTAATCTGCGACAATTCGTATATCCAATTGTGGCCCAGGTCGAGCGCTTGCAGGCTGCTCAGCAGCGACAAAGTGCGCAGGTTGTTCAGGCCCAAGATCTTATTGTTGCACAGTCGCAAATCCACGCAGTTGCCCAGAAACTTGCGAGAGGCCGTTCTCAAAATGCTATTAAGTATCTTCGGTGAGCTGAAGCAGACAATGACATTCTCGAGGCCATCGGTGTTTTGGAACTGTTCCAGATTAAGCACCCGATTGACGGCAACGAAACGCTTCTGTATGGCCTGCTCGATGCATTGCTTCGGCTGCACGTGACCCTGCTTCAGACTGCTCACATTCATGCGCAGGTAGAACGCAATGGAGCGCTGATAGCTGAAATCCTGTATATCACCGGCTGACACCAGCTGTGGTATTTTCATCTCCAGATTGCAATTGTTCACCAGATGCTCAACCTGATCGTAGCAATCGCGCACCAAAAACCGATGCTCGCCGCCATCGTACTGCAATAGATTCCAATGCAATTACAAAATTTACGTTAACAAATTCATTCCGCTCACCTTGTAATAGCAGGGATAGAACTCGCTTAGCTCTGGGGATATTAGAATGAAAAAATAATTAAAAATATCATCTTTGGTAAATTCACATCTCTGATCGGGTATCTGCAAAGGGAAAATTTCAGTCAACTAACCGATATTTACTGCTCTGAGCACCTACCAAGAATGCATGCCAATCCTGGCTATCCTTAAACTGTGCCACCTTGCTCTTGTTGGTCCAATCGATGCGCACTCCATCGCACTCCACATCAATCTCGTAGTTGAGCGGCGTGTACATCTTGTACAGCTTGTCAAAGGGCACGCCGTCCTGTAAAGGCATTAACAAGTTAAAACCTATATTTAAGGAAACAGCTGCTTCAGATTTATACTATGGCAACTTTAAATTTTTATTAGTTTCCTTATTCATTATACGATTTTAATGACCGTTTTATGGCCCCAAGATCGCTTAACTTGTGATATATTAAAGATCCTGTTGGAAAATTGTTTTCAGAAAACAAAATATCCTTGCTGTATACCAAACGGAAGTTTACATACGAAATTTGATCTTATAATTAAGAAAGAATTCTTTTCTGCTATCCATTCAATTAATTTGCACTAACTTTTTAAATTATACTATATTCATGATATTATTTCATTAACCCTTATCAGACGCACTCACCACAATCTCAAAGTTGGATATCAATGGCTTTAGGCAGTCGGGATATTTGGGCGATTTGACTATAGGATTATTGGCCAGATTCAACTGCTTGGCACGAAAGCGCTGCAAGTCGCTGCACAGCCGTTTGGCGGAGGTTAGCTTTAAATGTAATAATAAAAAAATAATAAAATCTGGTTGGTTTTAAACAATTTCACACACTCACCTTATTGCCGGTCAGATCCAGCAGGCCGTAGTCGTAGTCGCCAAAGAGTCTTAGCGGTCCCAGATCGGTCAATTGATTATACGCCAGATTAAAGCCTTTGACCGCACGACGTCGATCATCGTTGTTGTTGATGGTCGAGCAAACCAGCTGGAAGGTGCCCGTATTGGAGAGCCTGACGACGAAATTCTTGAAATGCGGATTGGCGCTAAAGTTGCTGAGATTCAAAATGCCCTGCACGCCCATATAGTGCTCCAGACGATCCAAGTGCCGATCTATTAGCTGTGCAAATCAAGCCGGTTAATGATAATGCAAATATTTATACATATATGTATTGTTGTTTTTGTTACCTGGGAAATTAAGAAAGCAGGTGAAATCTGAAATCTATTGTTCTCAGCCACATTGAACCACACAACCAAATGGAGCTCAGCGCCCGTGGCAACCTTAATTCTCAGGCCATTCTGGAAGAACTTGTCCAACGCCGGCTTGCAGGCACGCACCAGAAAACTGTCCACATGACTGCCGCACTACAAAATCGGAACAAAACGGATATTTAAGACGCAGGCCAAAAATATAGGGTACTGTTGACTCACCTGATAGTTGACGGGGAAGAACTGTTCCCCCTGGACTACATCGAAGAGAGCGTTCAGTATCAGCTCCTGTGGCTTCGCAGCGAAGTTGAGAACACCCTCGTGTTGGACGCAGAACTCGATCCAATTCAAGCCCGGACTCTCATTGTAGTGTTTGCACTTGTAGTACCGCTTCGCATTACGGTACTGCACTACAATGGGCTTGTGGCCGTCGCCAAAGTCGACTACGCGATCCTGTGCTGCAAAAAACAAAGTAATTATTTTGCATTTATTACACAAATTAAGAGCAAATCTTACGAACACTTCTGCTCGCCGACATCTTAGCAGCTAGACGTCGATAACAGAGCGACGTATCGAAAACGATGGCTTATCGATAAGTCAAACGATTGAGAGAGCCACGGGCTGTGAAAGCACCATTGAGAGCGAGACCACGTTATGCAAAGACTAATGCGTTAAAACACATCAGAATCTTGTGTGGGTTGCATGCATTCAGCACGATTGGTAGATTTAAAGGTTGCCCAATGAATAGTTCCGTTACTTAGCGCCGAAACAAATGAGCGCGTTAAGCTTAAGTCCGATCGGGTCGTTTGTACTTGGGTAAACACTTTTAAAAACAAAAAAATGTACATCCGATAATTCCCATGGGAGCTACATATGTATGTGTATGATACAGTGGTTAGATCGGACCATGTCGGTATACCAACTTAAGCTTAATCGGACCAGTAAAATCTGATAAAAATTTAAATGTTGTTGTTGTTTTTAATATAATTCGTTTTGATATAATTCCATATTTTCGACTTAAACATAGCACTTCAGCTTTACACAACTAATATGCCAAATCGAACGCCTGCCAATTACAATGCAATAAAAACAAAGCAGATGCAGATATTCAATATCGGATCTTGTGACGTCACATTCTCTAATACGCACTTATTTTACTTAGCGCCAAATAACGGCAACCGTGACATCTCTCAATTGAGCTTGAATACCAGCAAAATTCGGAAGAAATAAATTTGATACGTTTTTTGTTCATTTACTTAACACGATATTAATTCTTAACACCTAGAACATAGTCTTGGTCTCTGCCAGAGATGCCGTTAATTACTTCTTAGTTGTCTTCTTCTTTGCGTTGCTCTCCTTTTTGCCCTGATAGAGACCGGTGTAGTAGCCGGACATATACCAGGCCGTCAGCATGGCCACAAAATCTTGTTCCGGCTCGCTGTCCATGCCACCGGCTTGTGAGAACATAGGCGGCACCAGCGGCATCGGAGGCATCACCAAACCCGGCGAAGCACCTGGTAAGCGTGGCCCAGTCGCCTGCTTGCCCTTGGCCACAGACTTCTTATTGCCCTTGGCACGTTGCTGTTGATGCACCTGCTGCTGCTCTCCCTCCTCGGCTTCGGCCTGCTTAGCGACAAGTACTTGATCACGACGCGCCTTGCTGCCCCAGGACGGTAACAGATCCGCCAGCAGCACCTCCTGTTCGTTCTCGTAGCCCACATAGCGCACCACACAGGTGCCGGCAGGCACGTTAATCGACATCACGGTGCCCTCGTAATCGAGGCCGTCAGTGTAGGTGGCACGCGCGTGCTCGCCCACCTTGAAGACATGCTCCAATCGTTTCTCCGGCTCAATTTCTGCTTCGGCATCTGATGTTGAGCCTGGATCGGGTTTGTTGTCGTTAGTAGCCGCATTTGCCTCACGCTTATTGGTCGAATCGGCGATGCGACGCGCCAGTGTCTCACGGGCCAAATTGAGAGAGTCATCGTAGGCCTTAATCAAAAGTGTATCGTCCCAAATATTCTTGTCCTCGGCCATTTTAAATACAGCTACTGAGTTTGAGTTTCGAAATGCAAATAATTTGCTGTCTACTTTAATCGATTCTATCGATGCCAAACTCGATAGATAAAAGAGTTGTTGCGCCGCTCGCGGTGAATGGCAACAGCAGAAACATAAGAAGAGGCAGAGCAAAAGCGAAAATCATTCTCAGCTCGCAATTTGTGTTTTGTTGTGAATAAAAGTAATTATTAGTAAAAATGGCTACAGTGGAAACGTTATACAAGGAACTGAACGCTGAATGGACCAAGCGCCCCCCAAACACGCCCAAGTGTGGCCAGCTCCTGGACCAGCTAAAGGTAGCCCTTGTCAAAATGGCCTTTCTGCCCACGGACGGTGGTGACGCACAGAACTCGAAGAAGCAGCTAATCCTGGCACGCTGTGTGCTGGAGATTGCCGTGGAGCACAGCGTGCTTAGCAAAGATCTGCTTGCCTTCGAGCGGTATATGTCGCAGCTGAAGTGCTACTACTACGACTACGCCAAGATCATCGGGGAATCGGACAGCAAGTATAAATTGCTGGGCCTCAATTTGCTCTACCTGCTGTCCGGCAATCGTGTGTCCGACTTTCACACAGAACTGGAGCTGCTGTCGGTGGACATTATACAGCACAATCAGTACATAAGGCCCATACTGGCGCTGGAGCAGTACATCATGGAGGGACGGTACAACAAGATTTTCCAGGCCAAATCGTCAATGCCCGCCGAGGTTTACAACTACTTTATGGATCTGCTGGTGGAGACGGTGCGCGATGAGATCGGTGCTTGCATTGAGATGTCCTACGAGACGATCTCGGCAAAAGATGCCGCCAAACGCCTAAATCTTCGTGTTCCCGACGAGATAAAGGCATTTGGGGAAAAGCGACAATGGAAGCTGGAAAGCAATGGCAACTACAGCTTCACGGATAGGAGTATCAAGCCCAAGGAGCTGCTGCCGTCCGAAGAGCTGGCCGAGCAGGTGCTCAGCTATGCGCGCGACCTGGAGATGATAGTTTAAGCCCGGCACAGCTCAGAAATAACATTGTAATTATAATAAATACTTAAATAATAAAAACAAAGTAAAATTTTATATTTTAAATGTGCCACATTAAAAGTGTGACCGGTTCTAACGAAATTTGCTATCGATCAATTTAAGCTGCGAATCAACAGTTTGTTAAAAAGTAATTCTGTCGTTAAATTTCTTTTCTTAGAAGAACGAATCACTAATTAAATGTATAGGTGTAGTATATAATTATAAACTATCAACCGTAGCTATTTTTAAATAGCACTGACAGCTATGGCATTCACACAACACACACGGAGTGCAAACCCCTTTATGTAATTTTTTTTGCACTAATTAATACAGGAAAACAAACGTCTTGTAATAGCTGTATAAACATTAAATATGGTTAAATTTATATTTATTGAACGAAGTATCGAACAATTCATATAATTTGGCAAGTAGTTCATTTGTTCCGTTAAATGAGTCTCGTTCAATCGAACTAATTCAGAACGATTCGATGCAACTCTGTTGCTCACATCACTAACCTGTGAGAACGAACGGGTGGAGAAAAGTAGACGTCGCTCGCTGCGAATAATTGTTATAAAATTTGTTAAGACCGCAAAACGAATTAGTTGAAAAACGCAACAAAATGGCCTGCAACGCAAGCAAGACGCATCTCTTGCGCGCTATCGCCGTAAGTATTTGCTATTTGGCAAGTTCACTTAACCAACAAAAATCCGATTGGCAAAATCGTGTTACGTAAAAGTTTTGCTTACAATTTCGGCATATTAATTGATTTATATATTTTTGTCCACGGCTAGAAACGCGGTTATGCCACTTGCCCACGTCTCGTCGGCGACACCTCGCCCATCTCCGTCAACGTGCTCGAGAACAAACTGGTGGTGGCCACAGCTGATGCCTCCGTGCCCGTTGCTCGTGTTTCGATTGTGCTGCGGTAAGTTGCCCCCGTTACTCTTCGTCCTGGTGGTTGGTTCTACCTATTGGCTGTTGCAGCGCCGGCTCCCGCAATGAGGCCTATGACACGCAGGGCGCCTCGCATCTACTGCGTCTTGCTGGCAGCTTGAGCACCAAGCGATCCACCGCATTCGCCATTTCACGCCACATTCAGCAGGTGGGCGGCAATCTGACCGCCTGGGGTGATCGCGAATTGGTTGGCTACACCGTTGAGACGACCGCGGATAATGTGGAGACCGGTCTGCGTTATCTGCAGGATCTGGTGCAGCCAGCTTTCAAGCCCTGGGAGATTACGGACAATGCCAAGACGCTGCGCAATCAGCTGGACGCCGTCACCACAGAGGTGCGCATACTAGAGTCCATCTGAATTGAAAATCATATTGCATTTAACTGCTTACAGCAACGCGCCATTGAGCTGGTGCACAAGGCCGCTTTCCGCGGTGGTTTGGGCAACTCCATCTATATACCACGTTTCCAGTTGGGCAAACTCTCCAGCGAGAGCCTGCTGCACTATGTGGCCAACACCTTTGCCCCCAGCAGTGCTGCTGTCGTTGCCGTCGGCGTTGAAAACAACCTGCTCTCGGGCTTTGCCCAGACTCTGATCTTCCCCAGCGGCGGCGGTGCCGGCGCCAGCGGTGGCAAGAGCAGCACCAGCTACTATGGCGGCGATGCACGCAAGGACACGGCTGGACATCGTGCCGTTGTCGCTGTTGCCGGCGAGGGTGCCGCCGCCAGCAACCAGAAGGAGGCTCTGGCCTTTGCCATTCTGGAGCAGGCGATCGGCGCTGGCGCTGCCACCAAGCGCGGCAAGCCATCCGGCGCCTTCGGTGAGGCTGTCAGCTGTGCCGGCGATGCGCCCGTCGCGTTCCGTGCCCTGAACCGCAGCTACGCCGATGCCGGCCTCTTTGGCTTTGTGGCCTCCGCCGATGCCAAGGCCATCGGCAAGGCTGTGGACTTTTTGGTGCGCGCTTTGAAGTCCGGCGCCATCGCTGATAAGGATGTGGCACGCGGCAAGTCGCTGCTGAAGGCACGCGTCATTGCCAACTACTCCTCGGACAGCGGTCTGATCAAGGAGATCGGTCGCCAGGCGGCGCTCAATAGAACCGTGTTGGACGCCGATGCTCTGGTGGCTGCCATCGATGGCATTTCAGTGCAGCAGGTGCAGGCGGCTGCCAAGAAGGTGGCTGGCTCCAAGCTGTCCGTCGGCGCCATCGGTCACCTGGCAAACGTGCCCTACGCTTCTGATTTGGCTTAAGTAGATAATCTTGTAAACTGTAAATGTAATTTAATCCCTGCCGGAGAGATCTAACGAAATAAACCTGTTGGAATTAACGAAGTTGATTCATGTCGAGAATCGAGCGGCGGTTATAAACTATATAGAACATAGATAACTCGAAAATGTGAATGGAGAACAATTTGGAAAACGAATGAAAATGAATCGGGTTTTTGAAGGATGCATTCTAATGAAGATTATTTTTGGTGAGTTCTTTTTACAAAAACGATTATTCCTAGGGTGAGATTAACTAGTTTTTGAACCAAAAGCGCATATACGAATTATATAATATGGTAGGGGCAGGAGACTCCGAAATTCTTTTATTATTGGAAGAATATCTCAGATTCCACACGATATTTTCCAGAATAAATTTATATTTTGGAGCTCATATCGAAAAAAATTAGTTAATCGTAAAAATTGTATAAAGAATTAGACCTATAGAAGCTTTATATAGGAAAGATTACGGTCGTATTTGAGAAGTATTATAAAGCTAATTATTTATGAGTTTAAATTCAAATATAATCAAAAACAAAAAAATGTTTTTATAATATAGTATATCACGATTAATCAATCCGGCTGACTTCAATATGTAGAAAAACATTAGAAAAAATCTGACCATATCCATTCAGCATCCAGAAATCTCTAAAACTGAGACTTAATTGCGTGGGAATAGAAAAACAAATGGATATAAATATATCTAGATACTAATACAGAATGTATATATATATATATTTTTTTATGGTTATCGGGATGTCTAAAAGGGTATACAAAAATCGTAAACACATATATATTATGTCAATATTCGACCGTTAGGCGCAATTTGTGTATATTCTTTTGGATTTGCCGCCGAAACAACTTTGGACTTTGCACAAGAACACTTTTTGCGTGTATAAAACATAGAATATAGATCATAAATGTGTATGCTGTATATATACAGGATAAATAGTTGATATATGTTTAGGCGCACACGTATACAACAATTGGATAAGTTAAGAAACCAAAAAAAAGAGGAAAAGAGAAATTGGCTCTCCTACACGAGAATCACGACAAGAATGGCCACAAAGAGCGCTATGATGACCAGCCAGTAGCCCCAGGTGCTGTCCCGCCGGTTCACCAGGCTGATGCTGCGTGTATCGCGCTGCACGCCGGACTCGACGCGATCCATGGTGTTGGCCAGATTGTCCAGTATATTGTTGTGATCCTCCACCTCGTTGCCTAGCTGTGTGGCCAAGTTGCGCTGTCGCGATATGGTGGCCGACAGCGCCTCCAAGCCACGATTCTGATGCTCCAATATCTCGGCCTGCTGCCGCTTCAGCGATTCCATGTCCTGCGGTCGACTTGGCGGCGCGCTGCCCGCCGCATTCTGCCACACGGAATCGTTGTTTCGCGCCAGCTGATTGGCGCGTGTGCTACTGGTGAAGTTGGCATCGATTTCGCGCAGCTGCGAGTTGAGCTTATCGTAGTCGATGCGCCGCCGCTGCAGCTCCTCCTCCGGACTCGTTTCCCATGTGATGGCATTGTCCAGCACCACCTTCAAGTGGCCCACATCCTTGCGCAACTGCTCCAAGCCCGCCTCAATATCGCTCGTCAGCGTTACGTACTGGGGGGCAGCAGGTGTCGCGGCCAGCTGCCGGCGATCGTTGAGCAGCCCGCGAATCTTGTGGCGCAAACGCTCACAGCCAGCGTATTCGATGTACCTGCGGGGAGGCGGAGAATCGGCGTAAGCCCTACAAATAACTGCGCATGCTGCGGGCAGCTTACCATGAGTCATGATCCACCAGCGACATGTTCGTTGCAAAACCGTATCGCACCCACTTAAATCATTTGTAAGCGTTCCCTCGAGCGTTGCAACTACGTTTTATTTTCTTTTGTCTCAATGTTATTTTCGCACAGTCAGCTGTTCGTTTAACAGCGTTGCTGCTATTAACATTAACAGTTATGAAAAGCGCGGGCAGCAAATACGCGGCGTAAAACATTGTTTTTTTTACAGTAAAAGACACCGTTGTTCAACTTATAATTAATTTTAAAAAACTACATTTACTTTCCAACGCTTACTGCGCAGCTGAAAAACTTGATATTAACATATATATACGTATTAATTAAAAACTTAAATAAAAATTATGTTTTATATCATTTAGTTAATCTAGTTATTTTGTCTAGCATTTGTGCACATACTCACAATTTTATTACGTTCGCACCGAGCACAGCATACCAACCTTAACATTGCACTTTTCAGCTTTAACAGCATGCGGCGACATCTGCTATGGCCAACCATTACCAACACTCGCGCACACAGTGATGAACAACCCAACACTACAACCAAAACATTATTTACGTTAAAAATAATTCCGTGCTGTGCGACGTGTGGGTTCGTTCTCCTTTCGACGCTAGCATTTGAATTGAAAAACACCGTTACGTTTGTAAGAGAGAAGCGCAGCAGTTGAGTTATATATTTCGTCAGTTACGAGTGCATTAAAAGCCAAACACAATTGTTACGTCACATGAAAATTTTGGTGCGGAAAAGTGTATGCGTGCTGATATGTTGATTTCCCTCAACAACAACAACAATAACAGCAACAGCAGTAACACAAATTGCGGTACTTCTTTATAGACGATGCACTCAAATACAAACCCAAATAAATCCAATACAAAGTGTATATTTGTTGTTGTTTGAGGATATAAATAAGCATATATATACTTATAGTAGTCGGTGCTTTGAATTTCATCTCCGTGTGGAACTGTCGTTTTTTTGGGGGGACTCCTCATGTTCACTTGTAATTGTGATTCGTAGGAAGTAAGATCTCTAGTAGTATAAAAATAAAAATAAAATAGTGTAATTTAACTTAAAATCGGAACGCAACATAAGTAAACAATAACAACAAGCAAACAACACTACAACAACAACATTAACCGTTAACCGTCGTGCATCCGTCAAAAGTCAAATAAAAAAAAGTTTTCTTCGTATTGAGTAATAAATAAAAATAACGTAAACCGTAACGTATCCAAAAGGCGTCCTTTCGCTCTCTCTCTTTTCGATTTGTTTGTGTGCGTGCAGCAGGAATCTCTAAGCAAACCATCAAAACGCAGCGCTGCGAATAACGGTAAGTGTGCGGGGGCCTACAGTTATCATTTATTATTATTTGTATATATGTATATTTTTGGGGAAATAGCTAATGAAATTGGCAATGTAGAAAAGTTCTACATGCATGCAACTCGTTTTTCCAGAGTTGAGGAATACACGCAACACACACACACACGCACAGGCGGGAGGTGTATGTGTGTGCATGCAGCGGAAAACGTGTATTTGTAAGAAAAACCAGAAAATCGAAACCGGGAATTGGGTCAGTATGTCAAATGTGCTCAACGTTTGTCGCGTCGGAAGGGGGAAAGGTTCTTGGCTCTAACTCCGCTGGCTAAAACGAGTATTGGCTTGGTTCATTTGTTCTTTTTTCATTCGAGACAACACTTGACGCTGGCAGTCAGCATCCAAATGCGCACATGCATGTGTATGGGTGTCTGTGTATGTGTGTGTGTGTGCTGTCTGATTGTCACTCGCGCGTGGTTTTTCTTTTACTTGGCATTTCGTTGCGCTCGCGCTCGCTCTCGTTCTCTTGCTCACGCTCGTTTTGTTTTTAGTTTTTTTTTTTTTTTCGGGCATTCGGCTCTGTTGATCTTGCACTCGGTTAACGACGACGTCGACTGCGACGCATTTACCTTGAGCTGCGCGCGGCCTGCACTTGTCACGTCTCTCACACGCTCGCTTGTTCTCTCCCACTCTCTTGCGGTCTTGTTGGATTTATGTGAACTTCTAAAGTGGTGGCAACACCTTTCGAAATACTAACTGGCCAGTTAGGCGCCCAGTGTCCGTTTTATTTATTTATTTTTCTTTTTCGTGTTTGCTAATAAAATTATTACGATTTATCCGGCTGTTGCTAATGCGTTTAAAGGTCGACGCTGCGGACAGACGCGCTCTCTCTCTCTCTCTGTCCTCTCTGTCTCTCTCTGTCTGAAAGACATTCGGCGCTGCTGACCCATTAAAATATCTTTCACATGATACGCGCCGCTTACATTTCGCGGTCCATTTAACAGCGTTCACCGGTGGGGCGCGGCGGGGCGGTTCCTAGGTTAGGCCCGACGCTCGACGCTCACAACTGATTTGTGATTTATTCTCAAGAGGTTTTAATTTCACGACTAGGCAAAATTTAACAATATTTATGGCGAAACAAAGCGACTTATTTATACGCTACCTTATGACCAATTCAATTGAATATAAATATGATGTAATGTTTAATTCTGTATAATGATAGGTACAGTGGCTAGTTGGCAATTATTAGCTCTTGGATATTTACATAAATTATTTTATTTGGTTTTTTTTTAAATTTATTATTTTTTAAAGCACTTTTAATAACATCTGCCTGAAATAGTTAAAAAAAAAATTAGTAATAACTGTGCCCTTGTATGAATATTACAAACTTCCAGAGTTGGAATTGTATATATTGAAACGTTTCTATTATATTCTCTCAAAAACCAAAAGCTTGTGGTTTTCAATTTGTGGAAAAATTTAGCTTTCAGCTATTAAACTAATTGTGGAACCAGTGTACCGAAATTTAAGGTTAATTCCATTATAACGGACAACATGATTAAATTTACATATATATTTTATAGAGTCGCAGTTGCTTTCTACACATTTGCGAAGCTTTATGATACCCTTTCCGCCCGCTATAAACAACCAGGAAGAGTGAACAGGCCAGAGAGCATAACACAGTATTTAGGATGTGCGAGGCACACGAAAGGAAGGGGAAGCGAGGCACAACAACACACACACACGCATGGCGACGTTTGCTCTATTTAAGGCTGCTGATTTACTAGTTCAACTAGGAACTGCTTCCTGTCGCCCACACTTATTGCAAAGCTCGCGCTTATTCACTCTCTCGCTCTCCCTTTCGTGTTCGTCTTCGTGCGACCCGGCGTTCGTGTTGTGTAAGAGCGCAAAGAGAGTCGAGCGAAAGTTGGCGCTGCTTTGGGGTTGGCTGGTTTCTGTTAAGAGCAAAAAAGTGGCTTTGATTTTGTTACTGATTGTGTGTTGTTGTTTTTGTTGTTGTTGTGGGTGGGTGCGAGTGCGGGATATTCGGCACACATTTGCATGTCGCTCGCCCGCTCTGGCAAGTGTGCGGGATACAAGCAAAAATGTTAACCTATATAATTTTTTTGTTGTCAATACAACAGCAGCAGCAGCAGCAGCGCCCAGCCACCCCCACAATGACGACGGCGACGTCTTCACTGTCAGTTGAAGGTTCTTTTTATAATTTAAAACATTTTTTGTATTTATTATTTTTACTTTTGTTTTTTTTTTTGTTTTTGAAACGACGTCGGACGCTACGTCGTGAGTTGACGCGAGTAGGAAGCTTTTGTTGCTGCTACTGCTGCTGCTGCTGCTGTCGACGCCGCTTTGAATTTAATGTTGAGTATACGCATCAGTGAACTCAATTTAATTATCATGATTGTTTTTCCCGCTGTCTGTCTTCTCGCTGAAAAATTCAAATTTTCCAACTTCGCACGGAGCGTACACACACGTCCGTCCGTCCGTTAGTCCGTCCAATGTTCGTCGCTAGTCGTTTGTCGTTCCCAGGCAGATTTCCATCGCTGCCGCTGCTGTTATGTAATCGAGAGCTTTACAGAAATAAGTAAAAAATACAAAAATTAAAACTACGTAAAGTTGATAAAAGCGCTGGCCATAATTACGTGCCTACGTTTGTCTGTGTGCCCGCCCTTCGCCCAGTTTTTATCAGCCCGTTATTTATGCGCCTTCGCAGTGACAGATAGAACGACGGCAGCAACAATAAGCATTTGAAGTGCAGCGTAGCGCAAAGAGAGAAAATAAAACTGCCAGTTGCTGTTGTTGTTGTTGTTGCTGTTGTTGTTATTGTTGTTGTTGCCTTTATAGAAGCCAAAAGCCCAAACGAAAAGCAATTAAGTCGCCATGGCTCATTGCACAATAAGCAAAGAATCAAAAAACTGAACGCACGCAGCAGCAGAAGCGGCGGCAGCGGCAAACATAACTGTGTTTGCTTGGCCATCCATAGCGCACGTACGTCAACGTCGACGCCAGCGTCAACAACTCTAATCGCGGCAGAGCGACGAGAGTGAGAGCGAGTGAGAGAGAGGGAGTGGGTGTCTAAAGCGCGAGAGTTGTAGTAGACTCTAGTATTGTTGTTGCCGCCTTCTTAATAAATAGGCCAAATATGTAATATCGCTAAAATGTGTTTATTGTAATCTTTTTCACACACACACACACACACAGAGACAAACAAACACACACACACATTCTCGCACGTGCATTGCATCCCTCGTAACATTTAAAACATACTCTAAAATATAAAGAGCGCCAAAAAGAAAGGGAGCGCAAGAGCGCACAAAACCGAGCGTTTAGCCAAAGCCGAACGCGAGGCCGAATGGTAAACGAACTGCGCTGCTGGCGTCGCAATTGTGCTGTGTTCGGTACTGTCGCAGCCGCAGCCGCAGCTGCTGCCGCTGTCGCTGTCGGTGCTGCTGCCGCCTTGTGGAGGCCCAGTTGGTCGCGTTGCGCTCGTGTGTTGGCTGAGTCGTTGTTCTACCGTCGTGATTGCAACACTTCTGCTTCTGCCGCACACTCTCGCCGTTATATTGTAGCCGTCGCAACGTTTTCACGTTTTTTTTTTGTGTGTTTTAATTCCAACTATTTCTATGTGAACGTCGACGTCGAAGCCGCAGCAGCAGCAGCTCGTACGTTAGACGACATTTTAGCGTGCACGCTTGTGTCTGTGTGTGTGTGTGTGTGTGCATGTGTGTGTGTGCGTGTGAGTGTGTGCCAGTTTTCGTGCGTTCTGTGCTGCAGCAACAACAAGAACATCAACAGTTACCACACCAGCGTCGTGTTTAAAAATATAAACTGCGTTTTTTTCGCCAAAAAAGCCATAAAAAAATTATTTTAAAGCATTAGCCAGGCCCAGGCCAAACAAGCCACAAAAAAGTCAACGACAACAACAAGAGCAGCCTATAAAACAGAAAAAAAAATATTACTATTTCGGCCTGGTCAGCGACCAGAGCCAACCTGAGACCAGGCGAGCCAACAAAAACAGAAATCAGCGGCGGGCACAAATACATAGAAACAGGCACACATGAAAAATTGTGTGTGAACGTACTTGATTTTGGTTCTCGACTTGTTGTTGTTGTTGTTGCAGTTTTCTGTTGTTGTTGTAGCTCTTGGCGATTTTCAGCAGAAAAAAAGCACATTACGGCACAACAGCAGCAGCAGCAACAACAACAACAACAGCTGCGTGGCAAGTGGCTGAGCAAGGAGCACATTTAATGCGTGACACACAAAATTTGTTGTTGTTTTCAATTTGCCGTTGTTAACGCACAGAATTTGAAACAATTTTTGTGTGTGTATATGCACGGCGAGCAAAAAGCAAACACCCCCTCCAACCCCCCCCCTCGGTTCCTGCTAGCCCGGCATAGCAAATAGTCACAAAGAGTCATCGACGGCTCGCTCTCTCTCTCTCTGGCTTGTTGTGCTCCACTCCTATCCCGCTCCTTCTGCCTCTGCCTCTGCCGCTGCCGCTGCCATCCCCATCCCCATCCCTTTCTCGTTGCGTCGTTCCTTGTGTGTTGCCATTTGCACACGTTGCGTATACGTAACGTAGTGGCCATAAACAACTACACACACTGGGTAACCGTTATACCCTTACGCTAGCCGAGCAGCGTCGCCCACGCGTTCATCACCCTCCCTCTCCCTCCCACTCGCTCTTTCTGTCCTGCTCTTTGTAGCCAAGCAGCGTATGCAGAGCGCATAGGAATTGCGTTTATTTTCAAGTTGGCATTTTGACTGCCCTTTGATGAGTTGATAAACGAACCAGATTAGCCCTCGAACTCCCTTTGCCCCTCTCGTCTCCTCAACTCCATCGCACACTCGCACGCACATAACTAAGTCAAGGCAAAAAGAGTTTCGTTTCAAAAATGTGTTAACTTAAAAATTTGCATTTATTTATGAAAACGTTTTTTTTTTAAGCGCACGCGTTACGATCCAAAAAATAAAAAAAGGTGCTAATATATTTTTAAGCAGCCATTAAAATATTTGGCTCAAATCAAGCGCACCATTCAAATAAAGTCATAATATAAAATAAAATCCAAATTGAATCAAAATTGAGAAAAACAACGAAAAGACGTGTGGAAATTTCTTCGACTGCCTACGAAAGTGGCCATCAAAACGGAGAGCAGACAAAAGGTAAAAATTCTCTCTAGAAATATATTTATTTTTAGTTGCATTCGCTGCACAAATCAAAAAGTCGCATAAAGTGTGAACTCTGCGACAAATGCCAACATATTCTGAAATAAACCCACGCGACGACGGCATCGAGAAATGTTGAGAAACGCTGGGAATCGTTGGGAATCGTTGAGAACATCAACAACAAAATCGAAATCTTTACTAGGCACCGACTAGGAAACGTGTCGCCAGGGACCAAGCGACAGCAGCGCTGCGGAGGCGCCGATGTGCTTCACATAAAGGGTGCTCCCAAATGAGCTCAAAATACCAGCTATCGAGTGTCTCTCATTCCACACAAATTACAGGGCGCAAACATATGAGCAAAGAGAGGCGAGAAATGTAATTTAAGCCACGCTTTCATTTAGATTATTTTAAAGAAAATCCTAAATCAAAATGTTCACATGAAGGGATTCCACATTTGGGTTAAGCAAACAAATTCAATGCATTCATTTTTCAATTTGAATACTGAATCAATCCAAATGTCAAATTATGACCAATTATCTATCTCATGTGAATTGGTTCTGGTTTATAGACAACTGTATGAGTTAGCTCTGTATAGAATGGCTAGAATGGATACATAGAAAAAATGTATATCATAAATGTTAGATGCAGAATCACCATGATGAAAATGGCATAGATTTTTGATTAAGAATCAATCTATAGGACATATCATGTTGTCCTTTATATTAATTATGACTAAAAATGAAGATTCGCAATTCTAAATTTTTATAACAATAATTATCGAACAAAAATATGGGGAGTAGTTGATAATTTCTTATATATATTTTGAATGTCGAATTAATCAATGTTGACAAATGCCAATAACATGCAAATTGGTTCAATGTTGACAACTATTCGAGTTTAAAACATGTGATCCTTGAATCCTTGAATAGTATTGATTGAAAATACTCGGAAAACAAAATTGGCATCAGCGAGGATTAACTTGGAAGCAAAAACTATTTTGTAAACAGGCAATGGCAAAAAGAATCTCTCTTGGTTTCGGCAAAGTTTGAATTCTGAGAAACGCTTTTGATACCCAAAACGAGCATTTTCCGCTGAAACGAATGCAGTGCAGCTCAAGGTTGGGGCTTTGGTAATGCCAGGAAAAGTGCCAACTATGTTTTGAAAGTGAGGGCTTCGAAAGGCTTAGGTTTATTAAAATCCTGTTGTGTTTTTGTGCACTGCGAAATCCAAATTAGATCCTTCTTTGTGTGTTTGTGCAGTGCGACCTGCCCGCAGCGAGTGCGGCGGGACACCCTGTACATAAATCTAAAATTAAATGCGCCGCTCGGCGTTTGTCTTCAATTTTCATTGCTTGCCGTTGTCCCTCCTCCGCACCCGCCCCCGCCACCGCCACCGCTCCCGACCGTTATGCATCTTGTCGCTAGGCCGCGGCGCGAAATCTGTGTTACTTTAGAGATTTTCTTATAAGACAAACACGCGCGCACAAAGCTAAAGTACTTTAGTTGTGTGTGTGTGTGTGTGTGTGTGTGTGTGTGTGTGTGGCATATATGTTTTCATTTAATTTTGAGCCAAAAAGATTCTTTTTGTCTTTGCGCTCGTGCCAAAAAATAAGTCGTTGTCGTTAACCGAGAGAGTTTGTCGCCAGCATTTGGCAACTGGCGACATTGGCGACAGCTGTTCCGCTGAAGGGAGAGGTGAGAGTGGGGGGTGGATGGGCCGGCTGGCACGCCCCGGGCGCTGCTGCTGCTGCTGCTGTTGTTGTTGTTGTTGGTCGTAAAAATAAAATGCCTTCGAGCTGTTATCGAAACGGTTGCTTTTTGGGCTATTTTGAACTGCTACGCAAAATGGCATAAAACTTATGCATGGCATATAAAGAAAATCTGTGCGTGCCCCTCAAGGCAAAGGCAAACGCCAAAAACGGATGAAAAAAGACCCCAAACGAAAACAAAATAAAATAAGTGAGAGTGAATGAGTGGCCAATGAGGTGGCTACCCTGTAGCCAAAAGTTATATTGTGCACTATGAGAAACTGATTCTTATAAATTATATTAATATTAAAGTGAAACCAAAATTCTAAATATTCTTTATCTGCGTTTGGCACATAAATATTAAATTTTAAATATATTATATACCTTTTATAATCCGTTTTAAATCGATATTTATCGATATTGGAAAATGGATAAACAATATAAATATTTCTGCATCAAAAACCTACATTAAAATAAATCGAGAAAATGATCAGAAAGAAGCGTTCCTCTCAGGAATAGGATCGAATATGCCCCCGTTTTGCATGTTGCAACAACTTCGAGTATGCCCCATTTATCGCATTTTCTATGGCTGCAGGGTAACTAATAAAATAAATGCCCTGAAGCGCAAAACTTTGGCTTTCCGCTGCTCGCCGCGATGAACTTTAGCCGTGGTCTGCGCCCACATGCAAAATGGCCAATCGGTTTCGACCAACTGACCCCACTCCGTTAGCAGTGTAGCGTGGCCGCCCACCTGCCCGGCGACCTAAACCTTAATTTTACTAGCCCCAACTGTGTGTGGCTTTTATGGCGCTGTTGGATTTTGACCACGGGCCGTGCACCGTTGCACGCACTGCGCTAGTTGAAGTTTGTTTTTTTCAAACTTTTCTTTTTTTTCTAATTCTGCCCCTGCTGCGGGTCTTTTATGATAGCCAGATATATATAGCTTCAGGCCCAATTATAGTGCCAGTCGGCTGTGAGGCCAAACAAGCTTACAATTTCCCATTCAATTCATTCATCTAACGAAGCGCTGAGTTTGGCTTTTATTTTTTACTACACACAACACACACACACACCAACACACACACACACGCTGCACAACACAGCAGTGCACACAATTCATTCATGCATTCAAACAAAAAGTTAATATTAGTTATCTGCATATTTTCACGGTTTCGAATCGTGCTGCCCACTGGCGGATATGCACACACACACAGATACACACACACACACACACACCTGCAACATGATTGGTTTGAGAACTCTGGCAAAAGCCACCTGACGAAATTTTCAACAAAGCTTAAATAAAAGCTACATCTTATTGAATGCCACCACAGAATATCGAAAGCAGTTGGCAGCAAATGTGTTTTCATTCAACATTCCATACATACATATATATATATATATATATATACCAAAAAATTGGCTTGATTTAATCCCATCGCAGAAGTATTTCATCACTTTTCCCATCAGCTTGCAAATAAATATGAAAAATAAATAAGAGAAATAAATGTCCTTTTGGTATTCAGGCTCCTAGCATAATATGATTGGCAAAGAAGTTTATCGTACAATAAATTCTGAAATAAATTTATTATTTTATACTTTATTTCGTCGTGCAAATCATGAATCTAAAAATTGATATAATTCATAGAACACAACAACACATTTAAATACAGTTTTTCCACTTTTCAACACCCACCCACGTTCGTACTTGACATGCATCTATCTCAAGAAAAGCTGTTATTTCCGCGCATTTGCATATAATACAAAGTTTACTGATCTGAATATTGAGATCGCATCTCTGGTTCGCGCCCCTCTCACGGCCTGCTCTCAACGCCCTCTCGCCCGGTTTCCGGTTAGTCGATTCATAATTGAGTTATTCTATTGCGTCTATATGGCGTTTTTTTCTTCTTCTTCTTTTCTATTATTAAACAGCTGTGCTAATGACATCTATTGATCTGTGAATACGTTTGTCTATTGTAAAATTCAATGAAATTGCGCGTAATCAACTCATTTTCAATATTATTTCAACACAATTTTCTTATTGTGTTTATTTGAGACACAAGCAGTTGAGTATATAGAAATATATACACATGAGGGAAAATGTATGCATAAAAATTGACTTATATATGCACAAATTTATATATATTTCTCTCAATTTTATGGTAGTTTTATGACTTTCAACTTGTTGTAAACTTTTTTGCATGGCATGTTGTAAAGTTTTGGCACTGTTTGTGTGGGTACCGTTCTCCGTGTGTGTGTGTGTGTATTTGTGTGTGTGTGTGGAGTATGTGGCTTGTAAGTATCTTAAGCTGCATTTAGTGACTCGCAACTAATTTGCATAACTTTATTTTATAACTAGAAATTAAACCGATTTTACTGTCGCCTAATTTGATTTTGGCTGTGAAAATGTTCGGTAAAACTGTGCCACAGGCCATGCTCGCTATGGCAGACAGACAGGCAAATAATTTGGTAAATAGTCGAGGCGCAAATTTGTAACGAGCCAACAACAAAACAAAAAAAACAACCAAAAAAAAACCAAACCATTTTGTTGTTGTCGAAACAAAAGCGAAAATGTTGGCCGCACGTCTATCTGTAAATGCTGTGTGCAGGTGAATTTCAAGTGGTTAAGCGGGCTGTGGTGTGCTGGGTGGTGACTACACTGAAAGAAAAATGTACGAATTTGCGAATACTTGCCAACAACTTAGCCAAGGTCGAAAGCGCGAAGTTCGTAGTTTAGGAGTGCATTACCGTTTTACACTTAACCTGAGAACAAAGTTTCGTAACAAGAAATCAAGTTGCCAACCTTGTCGAATTCCGGCCAAAAATAAACTATCTAGAATTAAATTCTTGTTGTAGCAAATCGCGCTTAAACAATGAGTTGAATTAATTTGTAAAAACCGATTAAATTTATCATGCCAGAATTTAGAGCTGCATTTTTCTTAAAGTGCATTTGCGGTATGCTTTAGACGTGTCTATACATCAACGAGTTGGCAGAGATGCAAATGCAGTCGCATGGGTACAGTTAGAAGAAGGCGCACAGCGCAGTCGGAAACGCAGCGGCGCAAAAGAGAAGAGCAGCAGCTAGAGACGCTTTTGATGACGTGCTCAGCTGCGCTTTTTTCACTTTTACACACCCGCACACATACACATGCACATGCACACACCCACACCCACATTTTCTGTTTCGCTATCTCGCTCGCCACATTGTCTGAATAATTTTTTCTCTCCTATTTTTGCATTTTAATTTTATGCCTTGGCCCAAGGAAAGCCAAAAACACAAAGGCAGCTGCGTCTACAAAAATAGTTGGCAGCCCTACATACAGAAAGAGCTACCCCAAAGACAAATAAACCCACCTCCCCCTCCCCCACCCACTTGCCACCTCTTTCTGCTTGGCTAAGTCACACTTTTAGGCCATTTCTTTGCACTTTACGTTTGCCTTGCTGCCTTTTGCGTTGCTTTCTCGTGATTGCATTTGTTTTTTTTTTTGTATCCACCCTCACCCTCAACTCTCCAATAAATTTGCATATTTTGGCCTTTTTTGCTGCATTACGCATACGCAGCGTGTGCTCCAAAAATGAAGAAGCTCAGGATAATCGAAATTAAAATCGATTTTTAATGACATAATTTGGCGCAGCATTTAATAGATATTACGACTAGTCCCTGGGTGGTATATCAAATGCCACTTAAATCCTTTGCGGCCGGGCGGTTGGGACTTTCCAGTTCGTAGCCACATCTATCGCTCATACGCAGCGTTGTCTCTGTTGTGGCAATAAATCATTTGCGAAATTCTGGGCAAACTTTTTCCAACCACACACAGATAAGGGAAGCGAAGCGAAGCGGATGGGATGGGATGGGATGGGTGGGTGGTTGGGTGGTGGTATTGGGGGTGTGTGTGTGCTATGACACATTTTTGCTGGGGAAAAATTGATTCAAAGTGAGTTTGCGACAAGTTTTTGGAGCCTTCTGAAAGTTGCGACACTGCGCAAATATTGAAACCCGGAAAAAAAGGAGAACCCAATACAAATACGAGACAGTTGGACACAGTTTTCTGTGTTAGTGTCAGAGTGTGTGTGTGTGTGTGTGTTAGTGGGGGTTACACACATATCAAACAATTTAACGCTGCTGCTGCAAAGTTTCATTGTTTCGCACAACTTTTCTTTGGCTTTTCACACACAACTTTTTATACCCTGTCACCATGAAAAGTGACTGAAGCTGTGACATTATAAAAAATGTATTTATATCGATCGAAACCAAGATGAAATTAAGTATTTCGCATTCGCTGTTTGTATTTTTAAAAACCAAATTTAGTTCATTGTTTCTCGCTTAGCAAACAAATATGAAAAGGACACTGAAATTAATTTTACATCTTGCAAAATTAATATACAAATAAAAATTTTTTTAGAAACGAGCAACTTTGCTGGGTATCTCGATAGTCTAACACTCTCTAAATCAATCTTGTTATATACACATCATGGTATATAGAAGTATTTTTCTGCTGGCTCGCGCTTTGTAGTTTGTCGTTTCCCTTTTGCTGCTGCCTGTCGCTGGTCGCTGCTGCTCTGTGAGGATTATGGATTTTTGTGTGCCACACACAGACACACACACAAGCATACACACTAATACACATACAGAACAGCAGGGGTTTGGCAGCCTGGCAGGCCATCAATTTGGCCCGTCGCAGTGGCAACGTTTCACGTCTCTCCCACTCATCAGAGCCGCATCATGATGATGTTTGTCTGTTGGTATGTCTGCGGCAGCCAGCCAGCCAGCCAGCCCACCCACCCGTTCCCCTCTCTCCCCTGCTGTCGCTCTTTGTGTTAGCTACAATTTCCTTTCACTTGACTGACACCCAAAGCAGCAGCGATGTCCTCGCCCGCGTCCGTTACCCCTCGCCCCGTTCCGCTCGTCATCCGCACACACTCAAGGATTGTGTAACATGTTTCTGGCCCTTTTTATATGCGAAGAGCATATTCGGCTTGTACAATGTGCAATATATATATTCGTGTATACCCGATTCTGGTTTTTGGCAATTCGAATCAGTTTTAAAGCTAGATTTATTGCCCCATCAAAAAATAGATAATTATCGAAAAAACAATATCGATTTCGACTGTTTAACTGTAAAGGAGTATTGGGCAATCGGTTACACCCGACTGCAACTTTCTTAGGTGTTGTTTTTGTTTCGCCCTTTTGGTGTGGGCCGCGTTAGGTGAAATGGCAGCCACTTCCGGCGCGCTGTCAGTCAGCAGCTCTCTGTGTGCCTCTATTTGTATGTGTGTATGTGTGTGTCTGTGTGTGTGTGTGTGCCATTTTTGCGCTTTCTCGTAGTACACTTGACTTGGCTGCTGTCTGCTTTGGCCGCAACTTCAATTGACCTTTGACTGAGTGCACTGCCAGTCCCGTTCTGGCCTGGCTTATAAGCATTTTGGCCAACTTATGCGGCAGCACGCGCGCACGCAGTCCAAAGAATTTGCTCAGCTTGTTTGCTATACGGATTTTTGCCGCTGCTGCCAAAAAAAGCAAGAGAGAGAGAAGAAGAAGAGTTTAAGCCTCTTGAGCTTTTGGCTAATTGTCCTTATGTGACTTACATACGCTTATCAGCTTGTTGCCACCATCCCCACCCATTCGCCGCCTCCCCTCAACTGTACTTCCTGTTGTGCTCAAATCAAGGCGTTTGCTGCTTTTCCTTTGCTTCCTTTTTGGCTTTTTATCAGCCTTTGACTATCGCTTGCCTTGGCTTTTACCCTGCCCGCCGCCTTGCCTCGCTTTCTTTTTATCTCTCTCGTCTTTTGTTGTTTTTTATTTTGGCAAGGACACGCCGCCGGCTCTCAGGTGAGTGCCACACAGAGCTTTTCACTATATTTATCTAGAACTTTTGTGTGCGTCTCGTGTGGGCAGTTACTTTTTCACCCCCTACCCCATTCTCTTCCGTCTCTCTCCGTCTCTTTTTCTCTTGGTTCGCTGCTTTTCCTGTTGGGTTCTGCCACAACTTTTGCTATCAGCGTTCACATTTTTCGCATTTTTATAGGTCAAACGTTGCACATGATTCCCGCTGCTACCCTCGCTATCGTCCTGTTTTTTGCTCCCTCCCCTCCCCGCTCGTTTTATTGCACTCCCGTCTGGCTATTCAATAGTTTGGCGCTTACTAATTGCATTCCCCTAATTGCCCAAGTTGCGCTTGAATTGTGCCACAAAAAAAAATGTTAAAGAAAAGAAATGCAAAAAGAAAAAACAACAAAAATAAACAAAGTAAAGCGGTTCGAGCTTGAGTGGCAAAAGTGGGGCATCTACCCTAAACGCAACTTAGCAATATGCACTGCAATTTTCACCCAACCAATTTAATTTCATTTATTTTAGTTTGTTGTGAAAGTTTCAAGGCTTTAATAAGTTTATATACCAAATATTAAGGCAATAACGGGAGAGTGAAGATAAATATAAAAATAAAAAAGAATACAAGGAAAAATCAATAAAAATGTATAGTATAGGTATTCTTTTACTATTATTTTATAGGAATAAATTAAATATCTAAATAATTCGTATATATTTATTATTATTATTTATCAATACTTGAAGATAGCTTCTAGTTTGTTCTGCATTACTTCCACCGCATATAACCCATTTGCGTTGTGTACAGGGTGTAGAAAGCTGGCGCTTCACTTGAACGTTAACGGAATGCCTGAATGTTGTTTTGGGGCATCAGCTCCCTGAATTGTTGAAAATGTTGCATGGCTGAATCTGATTTCTGTTGCCCTGCAGCCAATCAAATGCCTCACATGAAGGCTAACAACATGAATATGCTTGTGTTGGTATATATATATATGTTTGTTTTTGTATATGGATGTGTGTGTGTGTATGTGCAAGTCCATTTGCAGTTGTGAAATACATTTTTAATAAGCACATCAGCATTTCAGCACATCAGGATTTTAGGATTAGCCATTGGATATGTGAATACTCATTAACAAATTGCATTTCAGAAATGTTCATCATGAAATTTAAATTTAATTTAAAACTTGGTATATTAATTCATTTTATTTAATTGATCTGACATTTATCGATTTCTCTTAATGATATATTATATAAGCTGAAAAATGTTCATTCAATTAACTAGAATTTCTTTTAATTAAATGTACTTAAGATGCATTATTAGCAACATTCAAATAGCACTTGCTATAATTAATCAACTACTTTGTGTCGCTAGCAGAGCATCCCGTAGTCGTTTAGTTCTGTTTTTTTGTATTCTGTGTACGAACTATGTAATGTGTGTTATTATTAAATTCTTTGGTGGTACGTTTTCATTGGCATTACGCGTGCAATTTTCGCACGTGGAATTTTGCAATATTGTCGAGTGGCCGCAGGTGCAATGGATGAAGGTGGAGGCGGGCAGGCGGGGGTTTGTGTGGTGGTATCTGGTGTGTGTTTGGTGGCTGTATTCGCTCTCGGCATGATGGCCGCTTGGCGGCTGCTGTTGATTAAATTCCGCTGATAGCGTTCATGTTGTCATGTTGTGCCGTGATTTTCCGGTTGACCTCTGCCAGCGTCGCTGCCGCCGTCACCGTTGCTGCTCGCTGACTTTGCCAATTTCAGGGCCCTTTTGATGGGCATTTTAATAATGCAGCTGTTCATACAATTTAACGACAATTTCACCACAGCTGAAACACAATATTGGCCAGGCCGAAATGAAGTGCGCCCAATTTCTATAATCGCATATAAATAATTAAGAACTCAACGCACGCACAAATTTTAATTCCTGTCGAGTGCGGGGGCGGGGGCGGTTGCGAGGCAGAAGCTGTGCTATGATTTATGTCAGGGGCACTTAAGACCAAAAGTAGTGGATACATCCGTTGGGGCAAAGCTTTTAGTTTTCATAGTTTTTCACTCTTGAAGAAAAACAGAAAGAGCATGGTGTGTGTGTGTGTTTGTGTGTGTGTGTGGGAGCTGCTTGAGCTGTTTTTAACGTCACAGCAAAATAAAAATAACATGAATTTATATTTGCTTTTACTTTTTCCATATTTTTTTTTCATTGCTATAAATACAAAATTTTGATGTGGAAAACATTTTGGAAATGTGACGCGATTTAATGAGAGAAGAATCAGTGCATATAGAATTATATATCTAACTGTGGCAGTGTATATACATATATGTGGCTCATATTTATATTTAGTTTATACTTTTTTTTATTTTATTTATATATTACATTTTATGGTTAATTTTCATTGATTTATGAACACTGGAACTGACACCAAAAACTAAACACGACGATGAGCAATAATCACGTGTAGATAAAATCATTAGCTGCTGACCCACACACACACACACACACACACACCTCCAAATGTATACATATAAAGTATATACAAACAAGAAATGGCATCGATAAAGCGCCACCAATTTGGACTTATTGATTGTTAATGAACATATAATTAAGTATGTTTTTTTTCGTGTGTGTAGGTGAAGCACGAGTTAGCGATAAGCAGAGGCGGCTACCGGGGAGTTCGGGAGGGGTGGGTGGGGACTCAGGGCTGGCATAAGTAAACACTCCAAGCACAACATGCAAATACTGCAATCCGACAAGTAGATTGAAACCCGATGAGTGTTCCGATACGAGCATTTCATTGGGCAAACATGTTAAAGGTTGTCTCTAATTGAACTCTGTATTCGTAGCTGTGGCTAATGTACAGTACTCACTCGCAAAGAAATATATGCATCGGTATAGTAAAATAAATTAATATATAATATTTGTAGTTTTGACAAGAATTTGTAATGCGCATTCACGAGATGAACTCCAACCTCTTAGTTATAAAGCTATCCATACTATATTTGGAATTTGGATTTTGGGATTTGACCACATCGAATAACGAGTGATGCATATAGCTCAAATATATGCTAAATCTTTCCATAAATCTCTCACAAAAAGTGGATGTTTAAGATTAATTATCCTGCCTATGTTCCCCATTAAATATACTATATTATTTGTCGGGGGATTTTAGACCTTAGTGGATCATCAACTATTATTAAACTGGTGGGAGTTGGTATATGATGCTGCTATACAAGAGTATATATTCCAATTGTCCAGTTTTTTGTTTTAATAGCAATGAATATTAATGAAAATTGCGCTCTTGCAAACTGAATATATTTTGTATACAAATTTCAAGCTACTTTGTATTGAAAGGAGCGACCACTGTAGCTGTACATCTGCCAGATACATTATTTTGGCCATTTCATTGTTGTTGCTGCTGCTGCTGCCGCTGTTGACAGTCAACTTAGTGTTGTCTGCCGCTGCTGCTGCTGCTGCTGTTAAATTTAAACTCTCTGCTGCGCTATTTGGTTGCCTCTGAAGGTGAATTTATGGCGCACACATGTGTCGCTAGTCTCGGAGCTACCTCAGCAATGTGCTACTGTCCGTCTGTCTGTCTGTCTGTCTCTCCTTTTCTCTCTCTCTCTGTATTCGTCTCCCTAGCGTCTTTCTCGCGTGTGACATATGTCGGCGCTGTGTGCCAAAAATAGATGCATTTCGAAATGTAGGGGGCAATTTTTCAGTCACAGACGACCACGACAAAAAGATCGGCAACAGAGTCTGTCCTCTATTTCTACCTCAGACTAGCTGCCTAGCAGCGTTCTCTCTCTTACTCGTTATACAAATTTTAATTCTCTCTCTCTCTCTCTCTCTGTTTTTCTTACAGTATTGGACAAAGCAAGCATTTCTTTCGTAAAAGACATTAAAAAGAAAAAATTAAATAAAAAAGAATAGCTGAAACAACACACGCACAGCGCAAAGAAAACCTGGAAAAGCGCACAGCAACGAAATCAAACGTCTCAATAAAAAGATTCAATCGTTATTAATGCGTGTTAAAATCGTTCAGAAGAGGACAACAACCGCAAACGCTGTATAAAAGAGAGCATACGAGAGAATAAAGAAGTAAAAAGTAAAAAACAAAAACCAAACCGAAAGAGAGAACGAAAGCGCGTGCTGCGTTTTCCGATTGATCAACTTTTTGCTCGCCCCCACGTTTAACAAGAACAGCTTCAAGATTCTGCCCTTCGGTGCCAACTTTCGTCTGGAGACGACACCAGCCGAGATGCACAAGATAACAGCCGCACCAGCTGCGGCCACAGCGCCAGCCGCCGGACTGGAGGCGCCTCTGGCCGCTCCCAAATATGGCACACTAATACCAAATCGCATCTTTGTGGGCGGCATTAGGTAAAACCCCACCACTAGAATATTTTTTTATTAGAATCCAATTTAAACAATTTCTTTCTATTGTCACGCAGCGGCGATACCACCGAGGCAGATCTGACGCGCGTCTTTAGCGCCTATGGCACCGTGAAGAGTACAAAGATAATCGTGGATCGTGCTGGGGTCAGCAAGGGCTATGGATTTGTCACATTTGAGACAGAGCAGGAGGCGCAAAGACTGCAAGCGGATGTGAGTACAGAATGTTTATGCTGTTGCTGCTAATGACGCCTGTGTTAATTTATCGATTAATTATCGATTATGATTTATACAATTTCTGATGCTTTTTGTTACGGGAAGTACACACTCACACATATACACACAAACACACACACACACACACACACACACACACACACACGCACACACTCAGCTGAAAGTATGAAACGTTATAATGTGCCTCCGATCTTTTAGGGCATTACCTGACCCACAGACACCACCACCGCCGTCAACAACACAACCAAATGCTGTATGAGCGTGCCCCCCACGAAACTAAACGTATATATATAAACAATATATATATATATAGATATATGCATATATATCGATAAACGATTTATCGTTGTGTGTATCGATGACGGTACGGACGGCACTTGTAATTCTTATGTATTTCTGTATTTTCTTCTAATTGCGTTTTTGTTGAGTTACGTTTCCGAGTTACGTTTCCGTTGCGTTACGTTACGTTACGTTACATTATATTACATTCATATCCATATGCATACATATACACATACACATACACATACACCCAAACACACACACACTTAACATAGTTTTAGTACAGCATACAAAATTGCATTTGTTAGCTCGTTAGCGACGGCTGTCCCGTTTATTTGTTATCGATACTTGTTATCGATAGCCCAAGTTCATGTTGCGAGTTGAGCGTTGAGTTCGTTGCACCGTTTGTTCACAGTTTTTTCTATTTTCTACATATTTCTTTTCTTTACCTTTTTGCGCAAATTAATCAATTAAAACAATTAGCTAATTGCCCACGCCTCGGTCTTGTTAATAGTGTAGACCTTTTATATATACATGTATATATATATATATTTATATATATACATATATAGACCTAGATCCTAGTGCATTTGCATATCATTTTGCTGTATATTTGATAAACATTTTAATTCGATTTTTCAATTTAATTTTAACTAATCATTTTGAATTAATTTTTTTTTTAATATTGAGCAACAAAGAAGCGACGTTCGAGCCTTAATGAAGGCCTCAGTATATAAATACAATAAATAATTTTAAATTATATTATTTGAAGAACAGGAATATGGCTCGAGCGCCAAGGTCTAATGTCTTTGCCAATAGTTTTATATAGTTCTTTAATACCTATAAGGCAGCCAGTGCTATTCAAAAGGTTGATAGCACTATATTATATATAAAAGTAATAATTTCGAATATATTAAATAAATGCACACCTGTTCCAAAAGAGGGAACGTGACAAAAAGAGAGAGAGGGAGAGATTGCAATAGCTATCACCATAAAAGTTCGTTGGACTAGCGTGCATCTACACTCAGAAAAACGCTGTGTTTTAAATAGTGATACTTGAAAAACGTGTTCAATGCAAGCACAAAATTTATTTCATTTCATTGAACTTGGGTTTAAGAACGTTTCTATAGCAAAAATGTTGTTCTCCAAAAGTACCTTAGATAGTTTATTGGGGTTTCTCTAAAAGACTTGGAAGTGAAAGTGCTCTAATTAAAATTGTTTGGTTCCAGTATTGCGCTGTCGTTTGCATCCGACCTGTTTTCGTAAACTTTGCACTAATTCAAATATGTTCACAGCTTACATTTCAATTTAGTTACAATAATTCATTTTTTTGTCGAGTGTAGGGGGCATCAGTCGCTCCCAGTTTTGCTGGTCGGCCCACGCTCGGCCCTCCTTCCAATTCGAATTCCAATTCCAGCATTACCAATTCCAGCATTACCTATTCCAATTCCATTCTCGATTCAAACAAGTTTCGAGCGCTGTTGATTTGGTTTCGCTGCCTAAATAAAGCCAAGTTTTCTGGGCTTGGGAAGAGAACACCTTATTAGAGATTGCCGCATTTTTGATTAGAGAGTTGCATAACAGCCAGCTGGTTGCCCCCCATCCCCTCCCTCCCTTCGCTCTCTCACTCTTTCTCTCTCTCTCTCTCTTTCTCTATCTTTTTGTCTTGTTCTGTGTGTTTGTGGCATACATTAAGTGAAAAAGTTTTCCACTTGTCATTAAATGTGCATTGTTATTGCGCTGCTGGCGTTTTGCACATTTGCAGTGTTGCACACACAAACACACACACACGCACGCACTGCAAGTGGTGTGCGTGTGCGTGTGCGTGCGTGTGTGTGTGGGCGTGTCCTTGTATGCTAACATGCTTTAACAAGTCCCTCCCCTCGGGCAGCCTCAACAAGAACAACACAATGTGTGTGCTCTGTGTACAATGGGCCTGCCAGCCGTGGCAACATTTAACGAGATTTTAATGCGCACACACACACACACATACGCATACGCACACACACATGCACATATTTGCACTAATTAAATTTCGTTTACCCAAAAATTGTATTTGTATTCGAGTTAAAGCTTATGTCAAAATTGAGTCCAGCCTTATAGACATAGTTGTCAGCTTTCCACTCAAACCCCAATAGCAACCGCAACTTGTAGTTAATTACAATGCGCTCCCCCTTTAAAGATATGAACCACAAACCACAAACCACAGACACACACACACACACACACATTCATACACACGCACAACCATCTTCACTCTTGGCGTTTACTAAACTTTGTGTATATGTTTTTGATAGCACACTAAATCCACACATTAGTATACATAATTACCACATACACATGTGTATATATATATATCCATATATATATATATATATGAGACAGTCAAGTGCCCATTTGGGTCTGCTCTGTTTGAAGCCCACTTCAAAGCGCGCCTCTCGATACCCAAATTGAAATGTTTCATTTGGCCAACAAATTTTGGATGCGTTTATAAATGCGACTGACCAACGGTTCAGGGTTGGGTGGGGGGATGGGTTGGCTGCCACTTTGTCTTCCGCACTTTATAAATGTTTAAGACACTGGACCAGAGCCGTCTCTTGTTGGCCTTTTTGTGTGGCAAAAAGAGTGAGAGAGAGTGAGAGAGAGAGAAAAGGCAACAAAGGACCCGGTTGAGGGTGCTTAATTAAATTTGCCCAAGACAAAAGTGGGTCGTGCACGTCCTGCATGAGAGAGCCACCGAGCACCACCTATTCTTTCAACTCTTTCATTTTTGCTTCTTCTGTTCTGTTCTGTTTTATTATATTTTTTTTTTTATAACTGTGGGTCGGCCTTTTGTGTTATGGACGCTTATCCTTGTGTTGCTTGACGTCTTTTATGCTTTGAGGGCCAAAATGAAAAGACTGTTTGCCCTGCGGTGGTCAAAGGACACGCGGGACAGCCGAGGCCTCGGCAAAAAGAATAATTTCAGGCCTCCGGCCGTTTAAGAACTTTAAGAAAGCAATAGCAATAGCAACAGCAACAGCAGCAGCATTTGTTCGCAAACATTTGCTTAGGATGCGGCTGAAACCACCCACTGTGGGACAGTGGGACCTCGAGACGGAGCGACGGTGGGCAAGTGCGTGCGCCCATTATGATGGCTTTTCATGCATTTCATGTGCAAATTGCCGGGGCTATCAGCGCCTAATTGGCAATTAAAGATAAACTGACCCACGTAACCAAACAAAACCGACAGTTCAACAGAGAAGATGCGGTTCAGATTTAATGGACGGCGATTAAAACGGGTACCTGAACATTAATACTGGATTCAATTATTTTTAGGGTTTTCAGCTAGGTGGCAGCTCCCGTACGTAAATTATAAAATGGTACTGAATATATCAATTCCTTAGTATTACTGTGCATTAAGACCCAGCTTTATTTCTTTGTCAGAATGGTTTCCAACTTCTTTAGTCTATGTAGGTGGCAACTCTATTCCAGCGAACAAACGGTATAAACATGCTTGGCCTCCAATTATTTTATTTAGTGGCAGCTCTTAAAAAACTGAGGTTCTAATTGGTAAAAACAAACAAGCGAAAACTCTCAACTAACCCATAATTATTCGCCTTAGCGTTTTTGAGGTTAGTTTCTCGAGTAATTCTACACACGCAACTTTTGTTTTAACTGTACATTTTACATTGATAATTTCACAATTTGGTGTTGGCATTCTTGAATTAAAACCAATTATGATTATAGTTGTTATTTGAATTGATTGCTTCTCGGGCGTGTTCGATTGAAAATTGCGAAAACTGAATAGAGAAATGACCAAAGCTTGTTTCTAAAAACGCTTCTAGTTAAGTTTTACATAATTTTATGTGTTTTTTTTCTTTTTCTTTACGTTTGTTCAAGTTCAAGATACGTTTTTGTTGTTTTATTTAATATGACGCGCAGAGAAAAAACAAAAATTGAGAACAAAATGTAAACCAAAGCCAAAATTAAACATTGTTCATTTCGATGTTGCATTTAACCAAATTCCAAAACGAGTTGCAGTACATGACATTTTGTAATAATAATAATACCTTAAAAAATACATAAAAACATGCCCAAACTATATACTATCTTTATACTATATACATATACTATTATACACATTCGTACTTTGGTAATGGTAATTAATTTTAATTTTTTTGTTGGCTTGGCACGTGTTTTTCTTCAATTCTCTTGGCCACATTTTTGGGCTCTGCCGCTGCCACAGAAACAAAACGAAAAACTAATAAAAAAAACAGAACTGACAAAAGTTCAAGTAAAATTTGTTGTTCCAAGTTGAAAAAAAGACAAAAGCGTTGCGCCTTTTATTTAATTTTCTTTCATTTTTTTTTTCTTTGAGAATTTTTTTGATGCTGCTGCGTTCGATTTGAATTTGAATTTCCAATTTGAATTTCGTTTGGCTTGTCTGTTGATGATGCCACAAATACACACAAAGTTCTTACCACAAAAAAAAAAAAAAAAGAAAAGAAATCAAATGAAATAATATCTAATGCCGTTTGCCACACTACATATGCTCTCTTTCTCTTTGTCTCTCGCCCTATCTCCGTCGCTCTCATTTTGGCAACGCAGGGTGAGTGCGTCGTTCTACGTGATCGTAAGCTGAACATCGCACCGGCCATCAAAAAGCAGGTGAGTTGATCATCAGAATACATTTAAAAAAAAAAAATATATATATATATATATATATATTGTCATTATCCATTTGATGACTTATTAATTCAACATCTTCTACAGCCCAATCCACTGCAGTCGATTGTGGCCACCAATGGAGCCGTTTATTATACCACCACGCCGCCGGCACCGATTAGCAATATACCCATGGATCAGTTTGCCGCTGCCGTCTATCCGCCAGGTGAGCTTATCAGTGTTGGAAGATTTCATATCGATATTCATATATCGTGTCTCTTTCGCTCTATCGACCACTCGCGTTGTGTGATTTGAGTTTCCAAGTTGTTATGGCTTCAGTTTTAGTGTTTTTTAAAACGATATTTTCTTTTTTATATTCCATTTTTTACTCTCTTTCTCCTCTTTGAACACAACAACAACAACAACAATAAACAACAAACCACACGTGTATAAACAAACAATGTAACGCCGGACAAATTAACCAAAACTAGTTACTGACTTTACAGCCGCTGGCGTGCCAGCCATCTACCCACCTTCAGCCATGCAATATCAGCCATTCTATCAGTACTACAGCGTGCCAATGGTAAGTAATAATATTCACAAAAATTATTTATATACATAGTATAATATATGGGCTTCAAAGTAGAAAGGAATCTTTTAATATGAAATTTACCAAAGAAATTTGATTAGATAATAAACATAGATCCTATATCTTGCACTATGATACTTCAGATATGCAGCTTTAAAAAAAATAAAGCGTTTTTAAAAAATGCATAGAAGAAAAAACAAAATTTCTTATGAAATTTTTATGATTATAGAAAAAAGAAATAATATATATGATTTTCAATATTTAACAGAATTTATTTAATGAAAGAAATTTAATTGGATATAATTTTCATCTAGACTGCTAGTTCTTCAATAATTAAATTTAATATTTTTTTTCACTGTTCGATAGGTAGATTTTATGTTTTATTGCGAATAACAGAATGAAATTTCAATTTCAATATAGTTTATGGTCGCATCCTTTGTTGTCTATTTCAATCAAAGTTAATTTTATCTATTTCCTCATTTTCCAATTGCAGAATGTTCCCACCATTTGGCCTCAGAACTATCAAGGTAAATAAAGCGCAGTGACTGCGCTCTCTTTCTAGCGTGCTTTCTTTTACTCTCTCGCTCGCTCCCACTGCCTGCAACACAACAACTACAACCACAACAACAACAATATGAACAACAACAACAACTTTGTCCTCTGATGCTTGTCGTATTTTTGCTGTAGTTTTTACACACACATCTTTGTATACGCTTTGTTTTCTATCTTTCTTTCTTTCGGTTCTTGCTGCACAACCATTCAACGCGGTTAAAGGTTAAATAAAACCATACAACTACAACAACTACAACCAGAACAACAACAACAACTACAACCAGAACAACAACTAGAACAACAACAACAACAAACAAATTTTCGTAATCGCCACAAATTTTTCGTTGAGAGCTGCCCGAGCAACAACAACAACAACCAGAACAACAAGAACAACCACTGCAACAGCAGCTGCAACAGCAACAACAACAACAAGTACAACAGCCACCACAACTACAACTACAACAACAACAACAGCCACTTGAACAACGCCGCTACCCCGCACCCCTTCACAGAACTCTGCAGTTGCCCGCAGCCGCACAAAAAATACAAAATAAATAAAAATTTAGTTTTAATTTTAATTGCTAAATTAATTTAGCTTATATTTTAATTTAACACATCCACACACACACACACACACACGCGCTGTAGGCGTTAATTATTAGTTAAATGCCACGCCCGCCCCCCACTTTATTATACAGCTGGGGCGACTTGGGTGAAAATAGTCAAAGGCAACAAAAAAGCAACAACAAAAAACAAAACAAATTTTAATTTTGTTTTCAATTTTCTACTTGGATTTTGTGTTGTGGTAGAAACTGCGCCATTTAATTAATTAATTATAGTTTTTGTTGTATGCTTGTTGTGCATATAAATACATATATAAATATATTTGTAGCTAATGTAAACATGTAGTAGTCAGCACCCACGCACACTCATACACACACACACACACACACACACACAGACACACAGACACACACGGCATATTGTAGATGTATGTTTGAATTGTATGCAAATGTTCTTCGACTGTTTCTTGTAGGCATTTATCCCTGTTAACTTTGAGGATGCAGCAACAACTACAACAACAACAACAACAACAACAGCTACAACAAATACTGATGCTACTTACTACAATAAAACAACAACCACAACAACAACTAATAGAATTTATATAAGAAGCAGCAGCTGCTTTAAAGTAATACAATTTGTAGCTACATTTTCTATAGATACAGATACACAACAAGGACACACACACACACACACACACACACACAGTGCTGCAGCATAAGCAGCTTAAATTTTCAGTTGATGGAACAGGCAAAACTGAGTATGGAGGAAGGAGGATGGGGCGTTATTGGGGCGGGGCAACATTTAATACTGTGCAATTAGCGAGGGTGGGTCGAGTGGGGGAGCGGAGGGGAGGGGAGGGTAGCTGGAAAGCTTTGCAGAAATCGGATCGGGTTTTGGGGGGGGTGGGGTAATTTAAAATGCAGGCAACATTGTTGCAGCTGCAGCTGCGGCAAACGAAAGACAGAAATAAACAGAAATAATAAATGTTATATATGTAGCAATATCATTTTTGGGATATTTAGCACAAATGGATGAAATACACCCACACACACACACACACACACACACACACATACAGAGTCAGCTAGCGTATTATTTATTGCGGGAAAAATCATTTGTATTGTATTTGTATTGGAAAAGCGGGGGTAAAAGAGAAAAGCCAGAGAACGAGAGAGGAAAAGCTGCACATGCAGCTGAGAAGTTGAGAGCGGGCGGGCAGCAAAACGAAAATTAAAGACATAAATTATACATAAATATTAATTTATATAAATCACACACATACAACACATTATGTAAACTGTAAATTATAACGATAACTGTTATACAAATGCAGCAATACAAAGCAAAAGCAAAATGTAACTTAATATTAAGTTGAAAAAATTCAAAAAAAAAAATTAATAAAAAAACGCAGCACAAATCATGCGCGCAAGATACACCTACACCTACACACACACACACACACATACACACACACACACACATACTAATATACACATAAAAATATATATATATATATAAAATATATACCTAAGTTATATAGAATATTTGTAAGCCAAGCAAAAAGTAAACTGAACGAAATTGTAGTCTTAACGAAAGATGAAAAACGTGAAAGTGAGGTAAAAACGAATTAAAATAATTAAAAGAATGAGCAGAGCAGGCAAAACGTAAAACAATGATAAACTAGTGCGTAAGAAGAAAAGCAAGAAAAGAATAAAAACAAACAAAAAAAAAAAAAAAACAAACCTATACAATAAAGATATTCAAAATATGCTAGCTAAAAAAGCAAAAAGTATGAAAGTATATACACATATATATACCATATACATATATACATACATATAAAACAAATATATATAAATATATATTAATTATACGCCTAGTACATAGCGAGACTATTCAAAAAACCTAAAAAAAAAAAACAAACAAAAAACATAAATTAAAAACAAAGTAAATAAAAATAACTAAAGCAATACATAGACACTCAATAAGTGTGTGTTACACGAGTATTTAGCTAAAAACCATACATATAAAAATACAAAATAAATGAATACTAAACTAAAAACTAAGCGAAACTAAGCGTGGCAAATAAATCTCCCACAAGCTGTTTTCTCATTTGTACGAAGCCTATTGAAAAGAAAACTCTTTTTTGTTACTGATCTATTGTTAAAACTTGGCAAAAAACAAAACTAACTTATTTTTAAACAATTTGCGGCGCGCAAAGGCAACGGCAATGGCAACGCCGAATTCCAAAGAAATTGGTGCATAATTTGGCTAAGAAATATCAATTAAAGAAACACAAAATAAAAATATTACATTATTCATATATATATTTTAGAAGCTCAGAAGTCATTTGCCTTAACATTAAAAAACTTATTTGCCCACAAAAGAAATATATGTAAAATATTTAAAAAAAAAAACGAACCCAGAGGTTTCACAAATTACCTGCAAATTAAAGCAGTAGCCACCACCACAAAACCCCTCCTCTCCCCACCCCCACCCCCTGCGCTGTCATTGCCGCCGGCCAGCGCCGCAGTTATTTCAACTTGTTGACAAATTTGTAACGTTTAAAGCTAAAACTCAATTGTTGCATGGTTAAATACCTAAAATATGAAAAAAAGAAAACAAATTTTTAAAATCGAATCGTAACAATAATTAGAGGAAAAACAAAATGGAAAATATAAACAAAACGAAAATAAAAGCAATAATTGAATAATTGATATGCTCTAGTTGAAAACTACCACCAGATAAACCCCATTAAACACACACACACACAACACACACACCCACACACACACACACAACACACTTACAAGCAGTGTACTTAAGCCAGTTGAGGGATTTTTAGTTCTTAACTTAAAAAAGCGAAATAGTTTAGGTTATGAATTTTTTTTTTTTTGAAGGATAGCTAATGTCCTGTATATGCTGGCATACCCACACATACACACACACACACACACAACCCAACCCAATACATACACAGACACAGCAACTAATAAATCCAAGGCATAACTTAAGATATATACGTGATATTTTGAAAAACAAAAAGCAAAAATTCATAAATAAATTGTTTAGGTTTAAAACAATATTAAATATATATATATGTATATATATATACAAACGGCATAATTATTATGAACATTTTTGCTGACATACATACAAAATGAAAAAAAAATGAGAAATGAAGTTTAAGATAAAACAAATAATAAACTGTTTGTAACTCAATTTATTGTCTGACTCGAGGGCAGGTTCTTAAGTTTTTACTGAGTGCAGTAGCAGATTGTGTCCCATCGTCAAAAAAATCTATTAAGTTTATACATGCATATATACATATATATATATATATATAAATATATGTATATATTTATATAGTAAATATTTATATTGTATACTACATATACATAACGTACATAAAAAGCATATACATATATATATATATATGTACATATATATATATATATAAATTTAAAAAGAACAAAGCAAAATGAACTAAACTAATAAAACACAAATTAGTCAAAGCAAAAGTGAAGAAAAAAAATTATATATCATAGCAAAAGGCATATACTGTACACTTAAGTGAAAGAAAAACACAATTATATATATATATATATACATAATGAAAAATCAACTGATTAAAATGCAGCTCAAGTTAGAAGCAGAGCGGAAAAAAGTTTTTAGAATTAAGTAACAACCTACCTAAATGAATTCAGCAATTAAATGGAAAACTGTAATAATTATACGCGCAACTCTAGCTCTATATAGAGTATATACTATATATGATATATATATATATAACGAGTGGAAAAGCGACATGATCATCACAATTATTTAACAACTATATAAGACACACACACACACACACACACACACAGCTAAGCGAAAAGAGCGCCACAAATAAAACAAACAAAAAAAAAAAGCTATAAAGAGAACTAAAAAGGCAAAAAGAAAACAATAAAGCAACAGCTATTTAATAATTTTTAGCAAAATGCAAAACACACACAGAAAAAACTATTCATTTATATATATATTTAGTTGTAATTTGTTATTGCTTTAATTTTGAGTATGCTTTCCCATTTTGTATGCCAAAGGCAAATCTGATTTCAATTCGAGAAGATCCATTATAATTTCTACACCAGATACTCAGCCACCGATGCAGCATCATGCGCCGCCGCACGGCGCCTGGGAGTTCGACGATGGCAGCAACAATACCAATCGCAACAATAGCAAAAGCAACATCTCTGTGACCAACTGGCGCATGTCCATGTAGTCGTCTCAATGCTAGTCTAACAGCAGAATCTTAGAAAAATATACTACACAGCAGCAGCAACTGGAATTAAAAATTCACAAAAAAAAAAAAAACTAACAAAATAACAAATAATAATGCAATTATCCGAGCAGAAGAACATCCATCACAAAAGCACAGCAAAACAGAAGAAAGGCACTGAAGTGCAGAAAGAACACGAAGAAGAGTAGAAATATCCACTGCGCGGCCAATCTGTGTTCGTTGCCCCGGAACCGGTACCCATTTAGAAGGCGGAAGCGGGTTCGAACCTTGCAGGCAGACGGCATAGCATCGATGCCCAAATAGGAGTAGAAGAAGTTAAAAAAAAAGAAGAAACTAAGCAAAGCTAAAAACCCAAAAACAACAAAACCCAACAACAGCGTTGGTGACGCCCACACTTAAGATAGTTTCATAATTTTTTCATAAGTTTTGTTTACGTGTTCAAATTGTTTCATAGTTTTCTGTATTTCGTTTCTATTGTTCGTTGTTTCGTTTAAAGACCAGAGTTTCGATTTGGGCTGCAGTTCGTTGGCATGCCACAGCAAAAAGACAACATCCACAACAACAACAGCAACAGCAACAGCATCTAATTTAGCAGGGTATTTTAGCTAGCCGCAACGTCGTTTCCCAATAGACGTCAAAAATACCCAATATCGAGACCAAAGCATATCCAAACTTCTTCAAAAATTATCAACCAAAACACGAATACCCCCCATTTCAAAAAAATAATAATAATAACAATAGGAACTCGTCTCAAATCATGTCTTGCTATTTAGAAGCCGTTGTCCTTTGCTTCAACTGTAGCCCCCCACCCCAATGTAATGTATATAACGAAAATAGTTATCGTCTATATATAGATATGCATATATATAATTGATTATATATATGTGTGTAGAGCATCAACGTTTTGGCCAATCAAATGTTTCGGGTTCAATTTTGGCGTTCCGATTAGTAGTTTCTTCATAAATATAATAAAAGGTCTGCATTCAACTTTGGCCTAGCATATTTCCAAAATTTTCAACGTTGCTTCTGCATTATTCTGTATTCAACGAATTTTTACCACTCTTCAATTTGGCTGCTTGCGTACAAAATTAGTTTCCCTTTGTGTATATGTGTGTGTGTAGAAGTTGATTTTTCTAAATTTTGAAGTTAGACAACAATTGCAATTGTCAAGCAAATAAATGAGAGCCCGAAACGAGATGTGCATTTGTGTTTTTATTTTTCCATTATCAATTATTTTATTTATTTATTATTATTTTTCCACACAGAGCCACAACATGTGGCGTATACGTAATGTGTTTGCATGTTGCCCCACAATAAACTGTAGCATATTTTCAGGAGGCTCGCAACAGTGCAACTCGCGAACGTGCAACGAATCTTTTGTGTAGCATGCGAGACAAAACTAAAAGTGTCATCGTGTATAGATTCAGTGAATTATACAATTAAATAGTTGAATTAAACGGTTGTGTCAAATTAGCTCTAATTTAAAAAAAATGCTAAAAACAAGAATTTACCTTCGGACTGCCGAAGCTTGAATACCCTAGAAAGGTTCTGAATGGTGGAAGGAAAAGAAAAATCAAAATCTATGCTTGTCTGCTATATATATAAATATATATATGATATATGCACTTGGTTGCAGCAAAATCTGTATAATATCTGGATATTCATGTGCAGCAATTTAATTTAGAGTACTCCTTGCAAGGGTATATCAATGCAGTCGGGCGCCTACTTAGCACCTAAATGTATGTATATATACATATATACATGCACACATATATATATATATATATATATAGTAAATGCAGCCTCTATGTAATTTAAATGTAGTTCAATTATTATTGATTTGCTAAAACTCTCTTGTCTCGTAACTCTCACAACTCTTCCCGTGCGGCCTGCGGGCTAAAAAATAAATATATATATATATATATATACATAGTAACACTATAGACAGATAGTATATATCTATACATGTATCGCATAAGTACTTACAATATATGAGTGTACAAGAACAATATCTCGATGGCGTCTAACAGAATAAAATATTTATATTACGATTAATTACAAGCAAGATATAATACAAGTAAAATCGTTTTTACATAAGAAAATGCATTTTTTAAAGAAAAACATCTACGTGTGAATTGAATAAACCTTATATTATATATATATACTATACATGTGTATATATATATATATATACATACATTTTATTAAACATATATATGCGTATATGTATATATATACATACATACATGTCGAGCAGCAACATTTTTTATAACAAGCAAAAGCGCGTGCGACCCTTGGCTAAAAGATGATCCTCCCCCCAAGAGAAACTACTATCACGGCATCCCCACTAACCCCCCGGCCCTGGTCAGTGCACATATGTGTGTGTTTGTGTGTGTGAGTGCGTCAATGCCTGTGTGTGTATATGCATTAAAATGTTTTTGAAGTAATTTAATTTACACAAGACTGACGCTTAAAAAACCTAAAAAAATATATAACAAAAAAAAAGTGTTTACGAATTTTTCAAATGCAGCACACAGGCAACACACACGCCCCCCCGTGCAGCTAAGGGGCAGGGGTGGTGTGTCGAAGAGGGGCCGCTTGGGGCAAGTTCGAATTTGGTTTTTTTTTTTTTTTGAAGGGGCTAGTCGCGAGCGCGTTTTATATATGGTTATATTATATTGTATTTAATAAATGGAAAACCTGAGATATATTATATATATATTTATATTTACAACAATGGTAAAGAACAAAATATACAGTGTTATTTTTATGATATTGTACTTATTAGTCGAACAGCAAGATGAAAAACTGGGCATTAGAAGGCAGCATAAATTACAATTAAAAGGAAAAATAAGAAAAGAATAATATCGAATATGCATATAATAGAGCAATATTATGATATAGGAAAACACACAGAAGAAAATGTGATTGATACGTTATATCCAGCAAACACACACACACACACACACACGTACAGACACAACAAATACACTCACACACACACACACACTCGCACAATAGTCCCAAATAGTCAAGAGTAGGGGCAACAACGAGAGTAGTTATAATTGTAAGTGAATAATGAATCGAATACTAATTGAATATAGATATGATGAATATAGCAAATCGAGTCCCCCATATGGAAAGCCCAAATACTCTACAAAATACAATAAACGTGCAACGAACTCTACAAAAAAAAAAAACAAAAATAGTTGGAACTTAGAGGAGAGAGGAGCAGAAGCTAAAGCGAATGAATGAAAAAACAAAACGAAACAAAACAAAACAAAATCCCACACAGGTGCATTACATATATACCGAAAGAGCGAGCGAGATAGCTGTCATAGAGTCGAGTTTGGTGCATAATTTGGATGCCCGCGCCTCTATAAACAGCGATCGGGCTTGAATCGTTTCATATTAGCAGTTTAGTCGTTGTTAGTTTAGTTGAAATAACTATATGAGGCACCCAATTCAACCCTCTGAACAAAATCAAATCCAGAATGTTTCAATTTTTATTTATTTATACATATATACAAAATGTTTTTTGGATCATATTGTCAGCAAAGCATTTTTGAGAACTTTCTATATAAATATATATATATACACAAGACAATTTCAATATCGTATCAAGATCGGGTGTGACAACAACAACAACAACTACTACAACAACAACAACAACTACAACAAACATATGGCAAATGGTGAAATCAACGAGGAAAATTCATTGTTGCAAAACGATTTTTTCTTTCCTGTTGTGGCGAATGCGTAGCAAAAATATTTAACGATATGATATATGATATATAAGTATATATATAAAGCATATAAATTGTAGCTAAAATGGTTTCAAGTAAACGAAAATTGTTGAGTATTTTTAGTCAATGAGTATTAAAAAACGTGACACATATGAGAAATACTTATATACAAAACAAAACAAAAAACAAGAACAAAAATAATGAATTTATTATCACAGATTTAGGCGATTCTTTAGTTTAAGCTAAATTTCAACTGCTCTAACTGAATTCTTAAAATTTTTTATATATTTTCAAGCAATTTCCGTTTGCCTTCTGCTGACAAATTAAGCATAAATTATATAATTATAAATTAATTGGTTTTCCAAACTGTTTTTCTCCATCTATCAGCCTGTTTATGTTTACAAATTTATCGAAATTGCACACTGTGCGAGCTGAAGCATATTTGCAAAACTAAATATTAGATACACAGCTGAAGATATAAATACCGATACAAATGCAGATACAAAAACACACACAAACACACACACACACACACAGATAATAACACATATTAAGCGCCCAGTTGAGCAAAACTATGGTATAAATAGCAAAGATTAGCAAAAACAAAAATCTTCTAGATAAATTATAACTTTTAGCTAAACACACAATTAACGAAAAGAAAAATAAAAAAAAAACAACCCATACGAAAACGAACAAAAAAAAAAATAAAAGAAATGTATCCAAATTCTTCCGTACGAAAAATTGAAAAGCTCTAGTTAAAAAATTTACCACACGATAAGAGTCTATATATACAAAATACAAATAAAGATACAACTACGAATACAAAAACCACATACGAGTACATAAGATATATATATATAATATATATATATACTATATATATATATATATATTATACTGAGCAGCATAAAGTAGCGACATGAAATACGTAAACATATGAGAAATTCAACCCAACACTTTAAAACAATAAAAAAAAACAAACAAATAAAGAATTAAAATACAGATCAAGTTCAGGTTTATGTTTTGCATAAAAGACATTTTATTGCCCAATAACGAAGAAATTGAAGCAAATATCAGCACTGGCATAGAACGAAAATGGACCTCGGCCGGTTTTAATACCAATAATAACCACAACTGATCTCTGCTGTGTTCTATGCTAATGCGAATCACAAACGTCTGTAAAAAAGAACTAGACAAGTAAAAGGACAAAACAAAATTTATAATAATAATAATAATTATGAACAACAAGATAAGTATTACAATTTTGAGCTGCAATATTTTTTAATCAAAAACCCAAAAAAGAAACCAAAAAATTATATATATATATATATATATTATGAATAAAAACAAATATTAAAGATAATAATTAATATATATTTTTCTCTTTTGAGATAAACGAAATGCAACTGTTTTCGATGTGTGAATTGAGTTAGGCAAGAAATAAAATAAAAATAAATGAATAAAAAAAATGGCATAGAAACAGAAAACATATAAAATAACGCAAAACAACAAAAACATATTCCAAGCATCAAAAACCAAAGAAAAAATAAAAAAAAACGACAAATCTTAAAAAAGAAATCACAAACTTTTTGTGTAATTTTTTTCGTGTTTTTTATGTTTAAAAGACAAAAACTTCCGTGTGCAACAACAAAAATAATAATTAAATATATATGAAAAAGAAGAAGAAAAAACCTACAAAACACAGCTACAACTACACTACACAACAAAAGCAAAGCCAGACACTAAGCCCAACTGAAATTGTCAAATATAAAATCTATATAAATATATATTTAGATAACTATTATATACATGTGTGCAAATTATTCAAAATACATCTAATACGATGCAGATAAAGAAAACGAAAAAAGAAATAAAAGGTCTCTATATATATATATATATATTTAGTAACAATTATAAAGAAATGCAAAAAAAAATCGGATACGTAGTACAATGGCAAGCGAAATATGAAGTATAAACCAAAACATATTAAATTAAAACAAAGAAGACGAAAAATTAAGGAAAGGCAAAAATAATTATTTATAAAGGCTGTAATTTTAAGTAAACGATTAAATTACGAAATAATTAAAACAAAAAACAAACGTAAACACATTTCACCCACGAAAGAAGAATTATATTAACTAAATGCTAAATACTATACAAATTAAGTACGATCGATATCTAAAACAAAATTATAAACCTAAACATAATGGCAAAACATGAAAAACACAAATAACATACATAAACATACATACAAATGCAAAAAAACAAAAAAACAAAAAAAAACTAAACAAAAACAAAGAAATCCGACAAAAAATAAAACATAAATAAATGATATATATGAGAGAACTCAATGTATGTAATAAATATTAAACTAAATAAAAATACATAAATAATTAAAAATGTTTTATTTAAATAACAAAACAAAAATGGTTGACGGGTATTGACGCTATGCATATATACAAATGATTGTATCCAACTTAAACCATATCAGAGTGATTTTAAAAAGCGTTAGTATTTATGCTGAATGGCTTGGCAATCCGATTTTCTACAGCATTCTATGATCTTATACGATTCGAATGAGGTGTATCTTTCCGATATCGGTCTACATATGACCGAGATATAGTCACAAAAACAAGTTTTTAAAGTGAAAACCTCCATATCTCAGCCAAATAAGGTCATATTATGGAAAGTTATACCTTTTTATACTCGTACGGATCGGGACTTTCAAATGCCATTCAAAAATCCCCATTCTAAATTTTGACCAATTTTGACAAAAATCACAAGGGGTAACATCACAATTTTTGCAGAAACGGCGAAAATTTCGAAATCAAAAATTTTGACTGCCGATCGATTCTACGGACTTATACGATTCGAATGAGGTGTATCTTTCCGATATCGGACCACATATGACCGAGATACAGCCACAAAAGCAAGTTTTTGAAGTGAAAACCTCCATATCTCAGCTAAATAAGGTCATATTATGGAAAGTTATACCTTTTTATACTCGTACGGATCGGGACTTTCAATTGCCATTCAAAAATCCCCATTCTAAATTTTGACCAATTTTGACAAAAATCACAAGGGGTAACATCACATTTTTTGCAAAAATGGCGAAAATTTCGAAATCAAAAATTTTGACTGCCGATCGATTCTACGGACTTATACGATTCGAATGAGGTGTATCTTTCCGATATCGGACCACATATGACCGAGATACAGCCACAAAAGCAAGTTTTTGAAGTGAAAACCTCCATATCTCAGCTAAATAAGGTCATATTATGGAAAGTTATACCTTTTTATACTCGTACGGATCGGGACTTTCAATTGCCATTCAAAAATCCCCATTCTAAATTTTGACCAATTTTGACAAAAATCACAAGGGGTAACATCACATTTTTTGCAAAAATGGCGAAAATTTCGAAATCAAAAATTTTGACTGCCGATCGATTCTACGGACTTATACGATTCGAATGAGGTGTATCTTTCCGATATCGGACTATATATGAACGAGATACAGCCACAAAAACAAGTTTTTAAAATTAAAACCTCCAAATATCGGTCAAATAAGGTCATATCTCGGTAAGATGTACCTTTTTATTCTCTTCGAACGTCCAACCGTTGGTTCCTAGATGACCGTCATACACTTGGTAATCATACCAAGGCTATAGTCCTTGTGAACCCAAAACGCCAAGTTCTTGTAAACATGCAAGAATATGGTCAAGAAATATGTATGCTTCTTTTTCAGCTGCCCCAACCCGTGCCTTTTTCTCCATAAACTCCAGCTGCTGTATGGTTGGTTTTGTGTCTGTGATGTAGCAAAAAAAATTTGCATTGGTTGCAATTGCTGCCCTAATAGGTATGCAATAGAATTTTTCGCATTTTGAAATTTTATGTCGACCTGCTAACAATTCAGTTCGCCTAGTGCTTCAGCTGAAATTTGAATAAAATTCTTGCAACTCGGCGGCTCAAAATGCTTACCTTATAAGTATGCAATAGAATTTTTCCCATTTTGTTATTTTTTGTCTACGTTCTGACGATTCGGTTCGCCTGCTATTTTAACTAAAATTTGTATAAAATTCTTGCACTTCGTCAGCCAATGGAATTTTGCAGTTTATGTATGCATTTTGATTATTTGAAAGCTCCTCCCAAAGCAATAAAAAGAATTTTTATACGTTTACAAATTTATTTCTCCAATTTCGAATAACATCCTTATATTTGTTATTTGACATTTTTCATATATGCATTTCTTCTTAAACCATATTGGCATAAATGGATTTTGTACTTGTTTTTTACTGGTTTTATCTATAACAAACTTTTTATAATATTTAAATATGTTATTCTTAGACAGTATTATATTTTATTAGTAATATTAATATTATGTACTTAAAAATCATAGAGGCATTTATATAACAATTGCATAAACTCATCTTGAAAATCTGGAATATAAAATTGTACTATTTTATCTCGAGTTTCATTTCATAGTTACCGAAAGTCAAGATTTGTAAAGTGTGTCCGACTAGGAGATACCCAAGTTGCTAGGTTAAGATTCAAACCCAAAAATTTCGGCCAAATAAGGCCATATAATTTAGGCTCACTCAGATCGGGACTATCCCGATTCCCCATTTTACATTTTGACCAATTTTGACGGAAATCACAAGGGGTAACATCACAATTTTTGCAAAAATGGCAAAATTTTTTCAATCTAAAATTATTAATTCCGATCTATTCTAAGGACTGACACAATTTAGTTGAGGCGTATCCTTCCGGATGTAATGTAACCGAGAATATATTTCTTCAATATACTTATAAAAAGAAAACCTGAATATTTTGGGGAGAAAGTCATATCTTCTTATGTTATATTATAACCACCAAGGTTGAGTCGATTCTGAAATCAATAATGTCAATGTCAATAAACTTATGAAAGGATAACACACACAAATTCCATTAAGAACTAAATACCCATTTTTTATTTCATTTTAGTTTGTTTTTTGTTTTTTTTTTTTCTCTTTTGTTTTTTTGCGTCAAGGCATTGCCTTGTGTCGACTTGGATGGATAGAATAAATACACACTACTAACATTAAGCGTACATAGGAACTAAATCAGGTATGTGGGCGTGGCAGCTGCGGCTACTTGATATCCTTGCTGATAAAGCTGCGATTCGAATTCTGCATGCGAACGCTCCTCGGCGCCGTCTGATTGCGATCAAATTCGCAGGTTTTGTTGGTCTTCAGCATCCGGGAATTGGGTCCGGCTGAGGTGCGCCAGTAAACGGTTTGAACGGCATTCCTTCCGGCTATATAGCGCGACGTGGAGCTCACCAGATAATTCACTTTGTTCGCCGACGACATTTTGTTCGATGATTTCCTTTAAAGTACTTTTGAGTAGTTAAACTTTATATCGCAGTTTACTTTTGTTGGTATTTATTCAATTAACGCTTTCCTCGTTGCATTTGTCGCGTTTGAAGTACGTTGAAATTCTGTTTAGCTGCCTGGAAGCAGCGGCTGCTTTTATAGGTCCGCTCGCCTTATCAGTGCTTTGGATTTGTGTCTAGCTGCTTGTTGCTTGCTGTCGGTTATCGCTTGTAAATTGTTTTAGCTTTAATGATGGCATTTCGCACAGGCCACTTAAATTGATTAGTTTACGGGCCCCGCGGCGCGTGCAACTGCGACACAGTTTTGTTTACATTGAGCCAAACCCATTCGGCAGGTGCCCATTGCTGCGATTCAGCCTGTTCCAGACACATCCACACTTACACACACACACACACACACACACACACACTTCCATGTGCGCAGCCCAAAGTGCAAAGTCGTCATCGTCCATAGACGTATTAAATATATGTACATCATCTATTCAAATATAAACATTTATAGAATGCGAATATCAGCTGGTGTGTATATATTTAAATAAATACATATATATAAATATATTTGACGTAAAGCGCGCATAACTGACACAATTTGCGCAAAGCGACAATTCACGCGACAGTCAAAGGCCACAGCGAAGCTGAGGAAGCGGCGCCTTGGAGACAAATTTAATGTCATTACACGATCTACAATAGATTCATTCAAAGCTTAACTACTAACTCTAACTTGGTGCCTGCCCAAGACAACTTTATATAATAATAATATAATTATATCATAAATGACCCACTGCTCCCCTTTAACCCACTTCTTCCACTGGCGTATCTTTATTGCTGCTTATGAGGCTTAAATTACAGCCAGACGTTAGCCCGTTATTCGTTATTCAGAGATACACACTGTTAACTTATTACAAGCAACTTTGGTTCCCTTCCTAGATAACCATGGTACCCTGTTGATCTGACGAGTCCAATTCCTTATTAAAACTACGTAATTATGAATACCACAATTCACAACGCGTCTGACTGTACTTTGGGTGAATCATGTGTACAACCCGTTAATTAACCCAAAATAAATATTTACATTTATAGTCCCAATAGGAATTCCGGACTGCATTTACATTCTAAATAATGTGAACAGTAAGCAGAATCGAGTCCGGGTCTATTAAGCCCACATCTTGTAGACATTACTTTATCCATGGATTCCAAGCCCAATTCAGCTCGTTTTAGTTTGATGGAACCTAAGAGCTAAACCAGATGATAAATCCAGCGATTCGAATCGCTTTTTAACCTGGAATATGTTCTATTTCCGGTCTATGAAGAAGTAAACAATTTTTTATCTGTTATTTTATTTAACTTAAAATCACATCTCACTGCTTAGGAAACACCCCGAAAATCAAGCCAGCAGATACCCTGGAAACACATCCGTTTCGTGATGAATTCGAGCATAGATCATGATCCATCGAACTCCCCCAAGTCTACCGTTACAGCTGTTCGCCGCGTGTTCGCCGCCTTGGCATATCTAAGTTGAGCAGTTTAATAGCTGTTCATGAGGTGTCTACGTGTGTCGTTGTCTTTGTTTTTGTTTGCTTGTCTTATCAGCGGCTGCAGCCGGCAATCAGAGCGGGTGGGGAGAGGGTGAATTTGCTTAGTGAATTTTTTTCAAAACAAAACGTCAAGAAGTGCAGTTATAAAAAAAAAAAAAAAAACTATAAGAAGTGTGCATTTCGAACGCAAACAAAAATAATAATAAAAAAATTATATTACATAATTAATTAACGAATAATAAATACTGATTAAGCAACAACAATTGCAGGCACTTAAAGTTCAAGGGTGAGACAGAGCCATTCAAGGGGGTTGGGGTTGAATTTGTAGGGGGTCTCTACCCCAATAAGAGACGACACGTTGTCTCCCAGTGGTCAGGTTTTAAGCGTAAAAATTTGTAATCTTCTTGGCCAAAACTTTCCACATAGAAAGCAGACGGTTGTTTACGAATCTATGGACGAAAGTAAACCTCAAATAATGACCAGTCATATATTTTATTTTTCGATGATAAGCACCAAAAGTCGGGGAACTTTAAAGCAGGCGCAATGCTCGCAATACTCGACCCCAAAATATTATACCACAGAAAAATTATCAGAAAGTGTAAAAGAAAACAAGCATAAAAGACTCGCAAGACTGCAACAGACGATCGCGTGTTCCCCCAACGATAAGATATATTCTGGAAAGCAAAACTCCTTACCTCTCTGCGTCCGATAAGAAAGACTGGGTAAAAGCAGAAATCCAACTTAGTCTTGTTGCCATCGCATGAGTAATCTTAAAGTACTATTATACGTTAAAATCAATTCAATGTGCTTGACGTGCGAGTACTCGACATGCAGATACCCTGCACACGGCTCCGCTTTTTCGCAATAAAAATGCATCTAAACTTAACTGGATACATTTTTTTCATAATTTAAAACATGCATATCTCAGGCAACTAACAATGTATCGTCGAATTGTATAAATTTGTAGACTTGTACGGATTAGAACTATCGACCGCCATTCAAAAATCCCCATTCTAAATTTTGACCAATTTTGACAAAAATCACAAGGGGTAACATCACAATTTTTCAAAAAATGGCGAAAATTTCGAAATCAAAAATTTTGACCGGCGACCGATTCTATGGATTTATACGATGTGAATGAGATATCGTTTCAATATCGGACTACATATGGCCGAGATACAGCCGCTTAAACAGTTTTTTATATAAGTCATGCACATCGACGGTCCGAACTGGATTACCTTCCGGTAACAACATTAAACAAATAAAATGTATTTTTTAATAGCTTTTTTGTTTATTATTCGATCGCAATTGAATTCAGAGCTTAAAAATTAGATTTACGTGTGTACATATACAAAAAAAAAAAAAGGTTATCCGTTAAAAAAAAAAAATTAAATCATTTTTTTATATTAAGGGGATGTTAAGAATATATCCAAAAAAACCTATAGATATGCCTAGAAAACGAGATTTCAAAGTTCATCGATAAAAGGGATTTTGGAAGGTTTGCTTATGACATGTCCATGTCACTAGCTGTTGAAGGTGTCTAAAATAGACATACAGACAGACAGACAGACCGATAGATGCGGATAAATTTGTATACGCTTTGATTCCTTTAATATAACTCTCTTAAAGCATGCTCAAGATTCTCGCAGTTGAGTGATATTTGGAATTTAGATTCCTAGTTGATAACTATATCATAATTGCACTGATTAAATCTGTTATAGCATTATTTCCATAGTCTACTTTTGGGCCAGCGTGGGAATTAATGCTGAACGAAATAGAGAAACATTGTTTGTCCAGAGTTGATAATTGAATTAAAAGCGCATTTAACGCCTACATTTATTTAGGCTTAGCTAAGACAGCCAAAGAGGGCTAGAGCGAGATTCTTGAGGCTGGTGGAGGAGGGGGCTACAAAACTAATTGAGTTTAATTGACAAGACAAGAGCAATTAAGGCACCGAAACTAGAGAATTGGTTAGCAGCTCGGAAATTTGTGTTCCGTATTGCCCGAGAGTTAAATGGTTAAGTAAGTCGATTATGCATAAATTAACATAGAATATGGCTGGAATACGGTTCCTGTATTGTGCGGCCCTTGCTGGGCCTCCTCTCACTGGCGCCGCCCCCAGGCAACAAGTAGAATCAGCAGCAGCAGCGACATGGCGGCGAGACCGCCGCCCCCGAGACGTGCGGCGCCACTGCAGACCTTGCGGATGGTCTCCGTGTAGAGGCCACGGCGGGAGAGCATATTGCGAATGCTGCGCAGCTCCTGTGTGGGACAGAGGGATGAACAAATAAACCGGGGGATTAATAATTACATCAGGTAGACGCATTTAAGTTGACTGCATCCGACAACACCCATACTCTGTTCACAGTGTATTAATGTAGCTACAAAACATATCTAGCAGCAGGTAAAATAAAATCTACTTGATTATCACGTTTGTGACTCTAAAACTGTCAGCTTGAAACAATCGCTTTTAAAATATAGAAGTTGATAAAGATTGCGCTAGGGAGGGATTGCCTAGGGAAGATCATAAATAATCTACACTCAGAGAAAGAAGAGAACTTTATACTCAAATCAAGCACACACGTATCGATTAATCTTACGATGTTTTTTCCAAAAATGCATACAAAACAGATCTTAGCCTTGGTCAAACAAATTGTTTTTTAGCTCCACTGAAAACTTTTGTACTCATTACAAGCATTTAAAACTTGAACAAAAAGTATTTGATAATGTCTTTTGTCTTTTTATATGATTAAGGGATAAATTAGTTTCAAAATATGACAAAAATAACGTATTTCTCTGAGTGTAAGTCCTAAACGATGATAAAATTTTAAATCGATGACATTTTCTCACCAAAATTCAGAGTCTCTAACTACCAATCTAGCCCTTAATTACTTTGCGAACAGAGTATAATTATGCAGCTATTTACTCACATCGGTGCTCAGGCCAAGGCGATTGCGTGTCAGCACCACCGTGTATATGGAGCTCTTGATATCATTTCCGCAAAAGGTCAACACCAAATGATCGTTGACCGCCTTTACCACCTGCACAGTGCCCGTGAACTGTGTGTAGGAGTTCATGGTGACCAGTGAACCACGCTGATCCCCAACATTTGACCACTGGCCGGGCGCATCCTTTGTGTAGTTGAACGTGTACTCCAGATTGTTGTCCCGCTCGCTCCACACCAGACGCAGATACCTCGTGAGCAGCGGCTGACGCTGAAAATCATCGCTGTCTCCATATTGGGGCGTGGTCGAGATGCGTCCATAATTGTTTGTATTTGGGTTTTGATTGCGATTACCATTGTATCCATAGTTGTAGTTGTTGTTGTTGTTATTGTTGTTGTTGAAGCGCATCTACAAAAAAAGAATGAAGGAAAAGCAGACGCAATATCAAGGAAAACCGTGTTTCGATCGTGCTTCATCGTGACTCACCCGCTCAGTTACGTCGGTCAAGTGTATGATAACGCACGAATCGTACTCCTGCACGCCGGGATAATCTTGACTGTGCATTATGATCTCGCTGCCATACCACAGACCCATTATCTGTATAATAAATATGAGCATGTTGCTGTTTTTATAAATATATGTAAATATATATGCCTAGTTATATTTTAAACACGAATTGTTTACTTATAAAACGAATATAATTTTTTTTAAAATTCTTTTTATACATTTTTTTTTAATTTTCAAAAAATGAACTGCTTATATTATTTTCGGTTTCTTTCGAGAAATTTGTATTAAGAGCTTCTGTTTTTTTGAGTTCATTATTTGTGCATTCCTAGGAGTGTTTTAATAATAATTATTTCTTAAATTATAATTAGGAAATATAAATTTAAATCAGCCATTTTTAATCTATTTGCTTATCTAAAAACCAATGCAAACAATTAATTTTTTCCAATTAACTACTTGAAAACATCTCATGTATAATATAAAATTCAGAGTGCATTTGAGATTATTTTTGATTTCATAATAATATCAATACATTTACCAAGAGTAGAATGTTTTCTCACGAGCTTATAAAGAAAATATATACAAGAACAACATTAAACCAAATATTCTTTCAGTTTAAAAACGATCTTTATGAAACTTTAGTCAAAAAGTTATCAAATCGAAATATCAATTCGAATAGCTCTCAAAGGAACAATTGGTCAAACCTAGAGATATTGTAAAAAGTTTTTTGTCACGTTTTTTTAAAACACCATATAAAATATGTCTTTTTTCTGATAAGGAATCGTCCAACAGTGTTATAAGCCAAAGATATGTTATGTGATAGGTGTGTAAACATATAGCTAAAAGCATGTAATTAAATACCGTTGTGTATAGTTTACATATTAAAAAAAAAAATAAATAAATAAATGATATAAATTGTGCGCTTAAACAGATGACGTGTAATCGTTCAGTGATCATACGACACCTATTTAGCACCTCCCACTTCTTACCCCATCTACATAGGCCACAGATTTGACCAGCTGCCCTATTTGGCCTATTAACACTATAATTCTTGTGTCAACTATTTGCGATAATTCAATTATAATTGATGCACTATGCCCACTAATGTATATGTATGTGTACGCATACATACAATTTTCGATTTGCATGCGAGTCACGTACTCGAGGGTTAGTTCAATTAGCTGCCCGCAGATCGACGGGGGCGCTGACTAACTGACTCATTCGCTAGACGTCCAATTGTCTGGACAGACGAACCCTGAATTGACATGTTGCCCCATTGATCTTAAGGGGTTAATTAGCACAAATCAACCAAAATTATAGATCGAATTTTGTGTGCCCCGCTCACCTGATCCAGATCCACCGAATTCTGCGGATGAACGTTGACGCAGCGCAGCGCTTCATTGATCCGTTCGGTGCTAGTGGTGCCATCCATGGAACCATAATTATAATTATACAAATTTTTGGCCGCACCGTGCGACCAGCAAATGTTAAAGATCACCGAAAATGCAAAAAATTTCAAAAACATGATTCGAATTATGAAAAGGCTGCTGCTGCTGTTGCTGATAAGCGACAGGCTTCAACTCAAAACGAACTACGTGCGATGAAAATCCAGAGAAGACTGCCCGGCGTTGCCGCAGCCAGCGAGCGAGTGAAAGAGAGCAAGCCAGAAGGAGAGCTACGGAAGCAGCGAATTGAGACAAAGAGAGCAGAACTTTTGCCTATCAATTGTTTAATGTGTTATTGTTGTGTTTTTCTCCAAATGCACTCTTTTTCGTTGAGTCGAATAAAAAAGGGAGCGTTGCGTAGTGCGCGTTCATCATTAGTTAATTAAGTTAATTGTTGAGCTTTTAATGATCCACTCGCCCGCACTTTGTGAATGTAGCCCCTCCCTTAACCCTTTGTCCGCCAATTGTAGCAGTGTTAATTGAGTGTGCGTGTGTGTGTGTGTGTGTGTGTACTTGAGCTGACCATTCAATTGCTTGAGCCAGAAAAGTATCTCAAAAATGAAGAGCTGACAATGGATTATTGAGAGGTGGCGGAAAAGGGGGATGCTGCAGGTTGACTCAACTTGTGAATTAAATTTACTGAGCATCGTTGCTGCTATTGTTGTTGTTGTTGTTGTTGTGCTTGTGCGTTTTATTAGCATTGATTATGTGCTTAATCTACGTGCCTGCCTCTGCCGCTCCCCTTGTAAAAATATTTAAAAAAAAACAAACTAAAAAAAATTGCAAATTTTAAATTCCCTACTTTTAGGTGCTGCTGAAAAAATTAGCTGGAGCAGCGGGCTTTGGCAATGTTATTATTATCTATATAAATTTAAAAGCGCAGCAAACTCTGATTGATCTTCTCGTAGATCCAATCGATATAGTGACAAACGCGCACATAGACGCCCGGCCGGTTCTGATAGCCGCAGTGCTGTCCCCAGGATATGATGCCATAGAGAGTTTCGCCATCTATAAAGGTTATCAGATTTAGCTTTGCTTGAGACCAGCTCACAACTGCTAATCAACTTACCCTCGTCGGAGCAAACAAGCGGACCGCCCGAGTCACCCTCACAAGCATCAACGCTCTCATCCATGGAGCCGGCACAGAACATGCCTAGGTGGTGTAGGGAGTGGGATTAATCAATCAATCAATCAATAATTCAGTCAATCAATAAATCAATCAGTCAGTCTATCAATAATTCTAGACATCAATAAGTCAAGAAATCACTCTGTCAATTAATCAATCAATCAATCAATCAATCGATCAATCAGTTTATTAATTATCTAATCAATCTGTCAATGAACTAATTCGATCAACACTTAGTCAATCACTTAGTCTAAGAATCACAATGTCAACTAATCATAAGACAAGGATAATAGAAAGTCAATCAAACAAGCATTCACTCATCGATTTAGCTGTCACATATTCAATTAATCAATCTTAGAATTCGGCGGTCAATCAATCAGTCACTCAATCAATTTAAAAAAATAAATTAGTCATTTTATCAATCAGTTTAGAAAATAATTAATCAAACGGTCAATCAATCAGTCTAGCCAACAAAGAGTCAAATAATAAGTCTACGAATTAAGTTGACTTGCCATCAATCATTCAATCAATTTACAAATCAATTATTCGACCAATCAGTCTGGAAATCAACCATCAATCAGTCAATCAAATAGTAAATTAGTTAGTCTAGCTATCACACCCTCAATCAATCAGTCTAATTATTAGTAAGTCACTCAGCCAATCATTCAGTCAATCAATTATTATAGACTGCACTTACCGTCAGTCATGGCATCACCATAGACGTTCATTTGCTTGCACGTCGAGTCCCCCAAAATGGGCAGCTGTGCAGCTCTCAGTTCCTGGGAGGGAGCTGCGGGCCAAAGACACCAGTTAATGGGCTAAGAAGAAGATTTATCAGTCATAATCAACTCACTGGACACGCCTGACTTGATAGAGCCCCAGCCGGAGATGGTACAGGTGCGATTCTCGACTAACGGTGCTCCGCGCTCCGGCAAACAGATGGGTTGCACGTAGTCGTTGAATTTTAGCGGCGTTTTCAGCACCACAACGGCTATGTCGTTATTCATGTGGGTGGGTTGGCGGAACTGTTCGTGCGTGTACCAGTTCTCAATGAATGAATCCACCTCGGAGTGCTCCGCAATGTTCGCATAATGATCGCCGACGCGCACAAAGTAGGCGCCCTTCGGATGGCCGTAGAGGCAGTGGGCGGCGGTAAGCAGATGCCGCTTGGAGATGACCACAGCGCCGCACCAGTGACTGGAGATGCCGCCCCGTCCACGGGTCCGTATCGTCGCCTGCCAGGGATGCCGACCGCGACGCGCCACGCTGCCCTTCACCACGCGCTGTTCCGGATGCGAAAACTCGTCGATAAGGTCGTCCTTAAAGATGCCACAGCGTCGCGGTGTGCGCATCGCCTTGCTCGATCGCTCCCAGAGACCTATGTCGGAGAGGCTCACGTTGCCGCCTCGGCCAGTCGACTTGTCCTTGTTCAGTGCCTGCAGACGGATGCGCTGCCGCGCCTGCCTGGGCGGTGGTCCGACGGTGCAGCGCAGACCCACATCCTCCGTGTGATTGCAGTTGTGCTCGCCCCAATTCCAGTGCCGGCACATGTCGATGCTCGTCTCGTTGCCCAAGCAGAGCACCTGATCCAGCCAGATGGGTCCGTTGCCGGGACCGAAAATGTTCTTCTCAATTTTCTGTAAAGTAGAATTGGGGCTTAGCTCATCTGGTAGGGCTGCTGGTAAGCCTCCACCTACCGCTGGTCCATAGAAACCCAGATTGTTGCAGGCCACCTGCGCGGACTTAAGATTGAAATCATCATCACAGACGCTGCCCCAAACGCCATGGTACTTGACCTCCAGGCGGCCCTCGTTCGTGTTGCGACCACCCTCCAAACGGTACTCAATGGGCGCCTGCAAAGGTAGCTCTAAGTTCAATAGCTCTTGCCCACAATTCAGACACTACGTACCTTACAAACGGCATCGCTCTCATCCGACTTGTCCGCACAATCATCGGTGTGGTCGCAGACAAAGGCGGGCGGTATGCACTCCTTGGACGTTTTGCACAGCCAAAAGTTGTTCGGACACTTCATCACGGGCACTTTGCAGACCACGCCCACCACCTCATCAACACCACAGTTGTGCACACCCCAGCCCTTGAAGTCGCAATCCTTAAGCTGTGTCTCATTGCCGCGACACTCCAGCTCATCCATGGCATAATTGAAATTGCGCTCGGGCGGCTCATAATAAGAATTGCCGCGCACCTCTGCGGCGCCCAGCTTAAAGCCCAGTTCGCGACAGACAACGTCCGCATCGCGCAATCCAAACTTGTCATCGCACACATAGCCCCACTGGCCTTTCACTAAAAAAGCGGGGACGAATTGCATATTACTTATATGTATAAAATACGACAAATAGACCGATCTTCTGGTTAAACCGCTAATCGGTTATTCCTTATAAATCGTAATGCCTATGAACTGGACTCACCCTTGACCTCAATGCGTCCCATGTGCGGACTCTCGCCGCCTGTCAGGCGCACCTGGTAGCCCAGATGATCGCAAAGGCGCTCATCCTGGCGATTGCCACAATTGTTGACGCCGTCGCACACTTCCAATTGTTTTACGCACTTGCCGCCGCCGCAGTTGAACTCGCAGGGCTCATCAAAGTCATTGCGGAAATTGAGTTGTGGTGTTTGCGGGGTGGTGACTTCCGCATTCGGATTGGGCAAATACTCGGGTTCCTCCTCAAATTCTGGCTTTGGTTTGGGCTCCGCATGTTTTCTAGGTTCCTCAAATTCGTTTGTGAACGGATTGGGTAGATTGGGATGCAGGCTATGGTAAAGATGACTGTGTTCGTGTCGATGGTGGTGTTTGTGTTGGTGGTGCGTCTTATCGAAGGGATCGGGCATATTTGGATGACGCTGGTGGAATTCACGACTGTGACCGAGCGTGTGCCAATTTTTTGGATTTGGATTTGCATTTGCATTTGTACTGCTGTCGACGTCCACTCTACGGGTGCCCCGTTGGAAGTCAGTCGTGTCATAACCAGAAGTGTACGTCGTGGGATTTAGGGTAACCTCAGTGTGCGCCGTCTCAGCTACATCTGTAACAACAGAGTCATCGTCAGCATCGTCCAAGCTTTCCTGTTCGCCCGCCACAATCAGCTCAACCTCATCGTCGGGTGTCAGTCTACCCCGTCGAGGCATTTGAGTCGTCGTTGTCGTTGTAGTTGTCGTTGTCGTTGTCGTGGTAGGGGTAGTCGGTGGTTTGCTTATAGCAGAAGCTATAGCGGATTCAGCCCGCTCGGCTAGTGCTTCCGGCGCATTGCCGCTGTGATTGAAATACGGACGCAGCATCAGACGCAGTGCCTCGCCGAGCGCCACCTTCGAAGGTAGTTCCGCTTTGGGCGCAGCACCTTGTGATGGATTGTAAAACTCGTGGTTGAAGGGCGGTGGCTTTAAGCCGCTTCTATCTGTGGTACTCGACACCGAATCATCATAATCGGGTTCGTCGTAATCTCCCTGGTCGTTAAAAGGATCGGGTGCGGGGGCACGAGATGGCACCTTATGCCAGGAAGCATTACGGGAGTGGGCAACTCCTGCATAGGGTGAACTATAGTGTGGATGGTTGGCTGGATGAGCGGGCGTTGCATTAAGAGCATTTGGGTAAATGGGGTATGTGCGCAGATTCGGAGATGTCGAGCTGGTATTGGCAATTGTTGTCATCTCTGGTCGAGGAGGGAGTGAGGGCGGCTGCAGGCCACCATACAAACTCGATTCATTTGCCAGAGGGCCCGACTGACCACGATAAGTGGGGCTATGATTTGCAGGCACAGGTGGCTCTTGACGATTAGTAGGATAAGGGTAAGAGTGATCATCAGCTGTTTGGGTATCCGCGTCGGGATCATAGTCAAGGCCTAATGGTTGCTGTCCTGGTAGATTTTGAGCTTGAGGCTGCAATTGTGGATGAACTGGTCCAAACTGGCCCTCAGACGGAGGTGTAGGTGGTTGCAGCCCGCCATATAAATTTGATTCATCCGCCGGCGCCGGTGGTTGACTATGAAAAGTGGGCCTATGGTTGGCGGGCACAGCGGGTAGCGAAGGCCGGAAATGATCGCGAGGCTGCTGATGCGATTCGCTTGGCAGTTGATCACGAGGGGAATAAGGACGAGGCTGTTCGTCATGTTCATCGGGTTCATAGTCAAGGTCTAGAGGTCGCTGTCCAGGTAGTGCAGGGAATTGACGGCGCTCTGGGAGAGGTGGTTGACCATGAAAAGTGGTCCTATGGTTGGTGGGCACAGAGGGTTCCGAGGGCCGGAAATGCTCGCGAGGCTGATGATTCGATTCTCTGGGCCGTTGATCACGAGGGGAATAAGGACGAGGCTGTTCGTCATGTTCATCGGGTTCATAGTCAAGGTCCAAGGGTCGCTGTCCTGGTAGAGTAGGCGCAGGGGAGTTTATTTGAGGATGATAGGGTCTGCTTGGCGTCTGCCGACTAAAGTTCTGACGTGACGTAGGGGCAGCTGCCTCCACAGGCTGAGCATAGTAAACGTTGCTCGTGCTTGGTGCCATTGGAGCCAACGGCGCTTTATAGATTGTGTTTGTGACAGTGGGTTGATAATTACGGTTCGGCTGCAGAGAACCCTCCACATAGAGCACGCTCTGTGTGGGCGACTGGTGAGTGTAGGAGCTGCCGTGACCAGACCACCCGCTGGGCACCGACTGCTGCGTATTTGCTTCCTGTGCTAAGCCAATGCCCGCCGGACGGTCCATTCCCATGTTGCTCCAGCGATTGCCGCCTCTGACAACCGTGGTTTTTATGCCCGATCCACTGCCGTACTGATCGGCACTACCGTAGACTGGTTGCACATACGCCTTCGGCTCGCGAGTGTCTGCAAGTGTCAAAAATCATTTATGAAAAGTGGATGTATATTGGGTGAAGAATATTAGTAACCATAACGCAGATCTATCCCACCATAGGAGCTCAGTGCTTCACCTCCGCGGTAGTCACAACGATCGTGAATGGGCACCTGTGCGACCGGCACACACAGACGTCGGGAAAGACTGAAAAGATGACCTTCGGGGCAGTCAAGGATCAAAGCCTGACTGTGCGGGACGGTACAACTGATAAATTTGTGTGGCAACGTCGGATGCTGAAAATTGCCCGTGAGGCCCAAGGGACACACGAGCCTAACGCTCGTTTCGATACGTTGTAGCTGCTGCCACCACTCGAAGATTGCCTGCAGCTCGTTGATCGAGTAAAGACGATCTGCGCGCTGCATTTGGCTCTGTGGCTGACAGCTGTGCAGCGTCAGGCTAAAGTGTTCTCCATGGGGACAGCGCTGGAGACGCGTGACGCCTGCCTCGCAGCTCAAATACTGCGTGCAGTCAAAGGGATAGGGATATTTGCCCACAGCATCACGGGGACAACTGAAAACTGCAATGCGAAAAAATCATCAGGTTCTGCTTGGGTTACATCCCAACTGTATAACTCACACTCCAACTGCTCTAAGCCAAGATCCTCGCCATAGCTGGTCATGGACGTGTGATCCGTGGCCGCCACAAGTTGTGCTGACACACAGTGGCCGCGGGAGAGGCTAAAAACTTCGCTGGGCAAGCACTGCCTGATCGATGTGTGGCCTTCCGTGCAATACAAATAACTCCTGCCATCGAAGGGATGTGCGTAAAGGCCATAGACATGGTCAGGGCATGCCAAGTGATAAGAGGCAGCGGTTACAAGGTTGGTGATCGGACCGACGATCGGCCTTGTTATCCTTCCTGTACAATCCACTCGACCAGCGGATTCGCAAACACCCTTTGCGCTATTAAAAGCCGTACCGGGTTCACACTCGTGTACACGAATTTGTCCGTTGGCGCAATTAAAAAACTTGTTGCAATCGTAAGGATGCGAATAAAGTCCATTAGCGCCAGGTGAACAGACCACCTCTCCACGGCTGTGTGGCTGTGCATCCACCTTTAGCTGGCGACCCTCTGCTAGTTGGTTCTCTTCATAGAACTCATTCTGCGTTTCCGTTAGATACTCCACCCGATCATAGGCGGCCACCAGCTGATCCCTGGCCACACAATGTCGCTGGGAGATGCTGAAAACCTCGCCCCTGTCACAGCTCTCGATCAAGGTCTGCTGATCGCGACAGATCAGATACTTGGTACAGTCAAATGGATGCAGAAAGTATCCCTGAGCACTGGCGGGACAGGTGACAGTGGTTAGATCTTGCATCACGTTGGCTATGAAACCGAAGATGAAAATGAGGATCACTTGGAGCAACTAGTTAAACGGCTATGTCTTACTGGACAGTTGAGCATTTATGTAGGCATAATCCAAAAAGTCATGAGACGAGAGTTGCTGGCGAGCCGAGCACCTGCGCGTGGAGAGACTAAAGACAGTGCCCGCGGGACAGGATTCCACCTGCAGCAGGCCATTCTGACAGAGCACAAAGTGACTGGCATGGAATGGATAGGCGTAATTGCCCCTCAAACTTTGTGGACACGATATTAAAGCAGATTGGAAAGCCTGGCTATCCGTATAGCTGTAGCTGCCACCTTGGAAGGTCAGCTCTGAAAAGAACTTGACACGCTCCGATCGGTTCACCTGGTGACGCGGACGGCAACCACGATGAGTGAAACTATAGGCCATATCCTCTCCACAGGTGATTATGGACATTTCTCCTCCAGCTCCACAGCGAACATACTTGCCCGCGTCGTAGGGATAAATGTGATGACCCTCGGTGCCACGCGGACAACGAGTAAGCATCAAAGCTAAGAAGAAACACATCAGCACTGAGAGCATAAACAGCCGCAAGGTGAAAACTTCACTTACAAAACTCGAAGCTGATCTCAGAAACAATGTAAGATACATAGTCATTATAGCCCAATTGTGCCTTGGGCTGACAGGACCCTTTAGATATACTAAATACGTGACTGGGAATACAGTTTTGGATAGCCACCTTGCCGGCTCTACAGTTAAGGAACTTGTTCTGATCAAAGGGAAAAGCGAACAAGCCCTCGACACCGTTGGGGCAAAGTATATCGTTCAACCGGGCAGCCGCTAATGGGAATCATTAAGGTTACAATATGAACAAGCAAGAAAGCAACTAGAAGCATATGGAAAAAGCATAAGATGAAACCATAAACCCAAAATGACAAGCGAATGGAGCAAGCAAAGCGGCAATTTAAAATATAAATTCACTTACAGGAGAAATGGACGTGGTTCGAGGAGGATCCAGAGGGAACGCAGGTTGAACTGTGACCATCGAATATCTGTCCCAGTTGACAATGCTCCACACGCGGCTGGACGCCGATGCCGCATTTGATGTACTTATAAGGATCGTTGGGGAATGGAATTAGACCACGAGTTCCTTCGGGGCAACTTGCTTCATTGAACGATCCATATACGTCAACTGTTGGACCGCCTTGATGGCTCGAAGTCGAACCACTGACTTGACCTGTTGTTTCAACATGCGTTGTCCTGCCTTCTCCTATGTATGAATGATCCACGCCGCAAACGACATTGTCCTTCAAGTCGCAAACCTTAAGAGATGGACTAAATGCTGTTCCAGGTCCACAGTCCTGAACAAAAGTCTGACCGTTGGCGCAATTAAGGAACTTGGTGCAATCGTAAGGATGCGAGTGAAGTCCACTAGCGCCAGGTGGACAGACCACCTCTCCACGGCTGTGTGGCTGTGCATCCACCTTTAGCTGGCGATCCTCTGCTAGTTGGTTCTCTTCATAGAACTCATTCTGCGTTTCCGTTAGATACTCCACCCGATCATAGGCGGCCACCAGCTGATCCCTGGCCACACAACGTCGCTGGGAGATGCTGAAAACCTCGCCCCTGTCACAGCTCTCGATCAAGGTCTGCTGATCGCGACAGATCAGATACTTGGTACAGTCAAATGGATGCAGAAAGTATCCCTGAGCGCTGGCGGGACAGGTGACAGTGGTTAGATCTTGCATCACGTTGGCTATGAAACCGAAGATGAAAATGAGGATCACTTGCAGCAACTAGTTAAATGGCTATGTCTTACTGGACACTTGAGCACTTATGTAGGCATAATCCAAAAAGTCATGAGACGAGAGTTGCTGGCGAGCCGAGCACCTGCGCGTGGAGAGACTAAAGACAGTGCCCGCGGGACAGGATTCCACCTGCAGCAGGCCATTCTGACAGAGCACAAAGTGACTGGCATGGAATGGATAGGCGTAATTGCCCCTCAAACTTTGTGGACACGATGTTAAAGCAGATTGGAAAGCCTGGCTATCCGTATAGCTGTAGCTGCCACCTTGGAAGGTCAGCTCTGAAAAGAACTTGACACGTTCCGATCGGTTCACCTGGTGACGCGGACGGCAACCACGATGAGTGAAACTATAGGCCATATCCTCTCCACAGGTGATTATGGACATTTCTCCTCCAGCTCCACAGCGAACATATTTGCCCGCGTCGTAGGGATAAATGTGATGACCCTCGGTGCCGGGCGGACAACGAGTAAGCAACAAAGCTAAGAAGAAACACATCAGCACTGAGAGCATAAAAAGCTTCAAGGTGAAAGCTTCACTTACAAAACTCGAAGCTGATCTCAGAAACAATGTAAGATACATAGTCATTATAGCCCAATTGTGCCTTGGGCTGACAAGACCCTTTAGATATACTAAATACGTGACTGGGAATACAGTTTTGGATAGCCACCTTGCCGGCTCTACAGTTAAGGAACTTGTTCTGATCAAAGGGAAAAGCGAACAAGCCCTCGACACCGTTGGGGCAAAGTATATCGTTCAACCGGGCAGCCGCTAATGGGAATCATTAAGGTTACAATATGAACAAGCAAGAAAGCAACTAGAAGCATATGGAAAAAGCATAAGATGAAACCATAAATCCAAAATGACAAGCGAATGGAGCAAGCAAAGCGGCAATTTAAAATATAAATTCACTTACAGGAGAAATGGACGTGGTTCGAGGAGGATCCAGAGGGAACGCAGGTTGAACTGTGACCATCGAATATCTGTCCCAGTTGACAATGCTCCACACGCGGCTGGACGCCGATGCCGCATTTGATGTACTTATAAGGATCGTTGGGGAATGGAATTAGACCACGAGTTCCTTCGGGGCAACTTGCTTCATTGAACGATCCATATACGTCAACTGTTGGACCGCCTTGATGGCTCGAAGTCGAACCACTGACTTGACCTGTTGTTTCAACATGCGTTGTCCTGCCTTCTCCTATGTATGAATGATCCACGCCGCAAACGACATTGTCCTTCAAGTCGCAAACCTTTAGAGATGGACTAAATGCTGTTCCAGGTCCACAGTCCTGAACAAAAGTCTGACCGTTGGCGCAATTAAGGAACTTGGTGCAATCGTAAGGATGCGAGTGAAGTCCACTAGCGCCAGGTGGACAGACCACCTCTCCACGGCTGTGTGGCTGTGCATCCACCTTTAGCTGGCGACCCTCTGCTAGTTGGTTCTCTTCATAGAACTCATTCTGCGTTTCCGTTAGATACTCCACCCGATCATAGGCGGCCACCAGCTGATCCCTGGCCACACAACGTCGCTGGGAGATGCTGAAAACCTCGCCCCTGTCACAGCTCTCGATCAAGGTCTGCTGATCGCGACAGATCAGATACTTGGTACAGTCAAATGGATGCAGAAAGTATCCCTGAGCACTGGCAGGACAGGTGACAGTGGTTAGATCTTGCATCACGTTGGCTATGAAACCGAAGATGAAAATGAGGATCACTTGGAGCAACTAGTTAAATGGCTATGTCTTACTGGACAGTTGAGCATTTATGTAGGCATAATCCAAAAAGTCATGAGACGAGAGTTGCTGGCGAGCCGAGCACCTGCGCGTGGAGAGACTAAAGACCGTGCCCGCGGGACAGGATTCCACCTGCAGCAGGCCATTCTGACAGAGCACAAAGTGACTGGCATGGAATGGATAGGCGTAATTGCCCCTCAAACTTTGTGGACACGATGTTAAAGCAGATTGGAAAGCCTGGCTATCCGTATAGCTGTAGCTGCCACCTTGGAAGGTCAGCTCTGAAAAGAACTTGACACGCTCCGATCGGTTCACCTGGTGACGCGGACGGCAACCACGATGAGTGAAACTATAGGCCATATCCTCACCACAGCTGAGTATGGACAGCTCTCCTCTAGCTCCACAGCGAACATATTTGCCCGCATCGTAGGGATATATGTGAAGACCATCGGAGCCCGCCGGACAGCGAGTAAGGATCAGGGCTAAAGTGGATGAGTCTCTGAAGTCGTGAAGAGTCAAAAATAAGGTCTCACTTACAAAACTCGGAGCTGATCTCAGAGACAATATAAGCCACATAGTCACTGTACAATAGTTGTGCCTTGGGCAGGCAATGCCCATTAGATATACTAAAGACGTGACTGAGACTGCAGCTTTGGACAGCCACCTTGCCAGCCTTACAGTTGAGAAACTTGGTCTGATCGAAGGGATGAACAAACAGACCCTCGACGCCACTAGGACAGAGTAGATCACCCAGTCGGGCGGCAGCTAGGATTCATTGGGAATTAAGGGTTATAAGCTAGGCAGGCAAAAAAGCAAGAGAAGCGTATGAAGAGCAATAGATGAGACCAAAAACCCACATGAGAAGCGAATGGAGTAAGCAAAGCAAAGCGGTGGATTCAAGTCCAACTTACAGGAGAAATCAATTTGCGCAGAAGAAACACCAGTGCGAATACAGGTCAACCTGTGGCCATCAAATATCTCGCCCGGAGGGCATTGCTCCAGATGTGGTTGCACGCCGATGCCACATTGAACATATTTACGTGGATCGTTGGGATATGGCAACAGACCGCGAGTGCCTTCTGGGCAATGAAGCCCAGGCGAAGAGGCTCCCGATGGTCCTGCGCGCATGTTAGTTGTTGATCTCATTGTTAGACATAAGAGTTCTACGTACCTTGAGGCGCTTCGCCGCAATCCACTTTGTGCTTGTAGTCGCAAACCAGCAGGGAACGACTGAAGGCTGTGCCCGGTCCACAACTCTGCACAAAGGTCTGGCCGTTGGCGCAATTGAGGTACTTGGTGCAATCGTGGGGATGTGGCTGCAGACCGGTCAGGCCGGGCTCACACGTGGGTCTCGCATTCAGCTGCTGCAAGCGTGCCGAGCGACCAGCTTCAGTTGGTCTCTGCCCTTGAGCAACGCAGGACACTTGGGACAGATGATCACATGTGCTTGTTAGCGCGTTGAAAGCCGTGCCCGGCGCACAAGTCTGGATACTGGGTTGTCCCTCCGCGCAGTTGATGAAACGATGACAGTCATGGACATAAGCCTTGAGTCCTCTAAAGTGTGCCGGACAGGCCGCATCCCGTTCGTAAATGGGCTGCTCTTGATCTTGGGCATTGCTGGCGTACGTGGAATGCGCTGATGCTGATAACCCGGACTGCGGCGAATGTCCATCGTAATGGCTGCCAGGTTGATAAGCGAATGTTTCGTGTAGCTGTCGAAGGCGGAATTCATAAATTTGTGTATGTGTATTGTGGGGCAATATAAATTAAATCGATCAGTAGAACAAGCTTCCTGCTGATTGAATTCCAATTCATCTCAATTGAATACTATAGATACATAAATATATGTATATAAATTTATATATACTTACGACCAGCACAAGAAGTGCCAGTCCCAGGCACTTGGCTCGAAAGATCATTTGCTTCGTATATAATATTTCTTATATATTTTTTCAATATATATAAATTTTATTTTCACTTAAACTGATAGCGTTAACCCGAAAGTAATTCAAGAAGATGCGCGCAAATTTCAATTTAAGCTGCTCTGTCGCTGAGCTTCAATTCTCGACTGAGACCACAATTCTCAATCTCAATTGGGCTGCTGCTACTGCGGCTGCAGCAGATAAGCGGATGATGCTGCTGCAGCAGCGTAGCGCCAATTGAATGCCGTGTTATCGGTCGTGGCAATCTCTAGACCTTTGCGTTGTCGCCTGTCATTTGTTTTGGTTCCATTTGCTCTACCCTGTAGCCATTGAAAATGGACAGGAGGACTTGTAATGAGGTTGTGCAAATATGTTTATAAATAAATGTTATAAAACAAATATAGTACAAATTTCACCAATTAACAATGCGAGCTTTGTTTCAGAAATATGATAAAACGATAAAATGAAAAAAAAAATCAGGTTCATGAGCCCAAACCAAAGGAGAAAGATAGGATCGAGTCGTGAGACAACATCTTCTTTCTTTTTTTTTTTTTTTTGTTTGAAGCTCTGTTCTTGATCAGCTTATCACTTGAGACTCTTTTTGGCAGATAGCAATACAATTATTTGAGCGTACAAATATGAATATTGGCTACTTACAGAGTATCTACCAGTCAGGCCGTCACAACTGGAGCACTCATAATTGTTTACACTTAACTATGCTGTGGGGGTTTCACACAATTTACTTCTAGGAACGATGACGAGTGTACATGGGTGTTGATGATTTACGACGGGAAAGTCGTGTGGATTTGTGGACTCTGCTGACGGGCAGGCTCTATTTACATTGACAGTTAAACAAACTATATACAATAATATTAGACAAGTGGCTTCACTTTGTAGCCGTCTTATCAGATGGCGCCTCATCCAAGAGTCTCAGGCGCTTTTGGATCTTTAGCCACAGCTGATCGTACGGCTGCAGCAGCTCCGTTTGGGTTTTGGGTATGCCCACGGCGCGTCGCATTTCCGGCGAGAGCAGCAGCAGATTTTGCGCCAGACCAAAACTGCTAGAGGCTACCCAGTAGACGCATAGCGCCGATGGCACCGTGCAGGCAACGGGCACCATAACCACGCTGAGCCCTCGGAACACATTGTTCGCTATGTTCTGCAGACGAGTGGGTGGACGCGAGCGTGTCATAGACTGCAGCTCAATGATGGCCAGATTGATGAGGCCCAGTGTCACGGGCAGAATATAGGAGCTATCCACCACGGTTAGATTGGGTATCCAGCCAATGCCGCCGATGGTCATCTCCGTGGTTATGATTTGTGCTTTTAACGCTGTGGGATCCGGCAGCATGTAAACCAGATTGCGCAGAGCCACAGACTGGAATATCCACAGTGGTATTTGGCCCCACAGCACAATTACCGTCTTCATGGGATGACAGTTCTCGCGAACAATCAGATTTTGCCATTGCTTTTTGATCTGCAAGGGTTTGGGTTATATTTGAGTGAGGATCAGCTAAAAGTTGTTGTAGCCAGACAAACCGAACGCCGGTAGACGATTTGCGTTTGCTTGTCGCTCCATTTGAACTTCTGCTTGGCCCTGGCCGCCTCGTGTTTAAGCTCCTCCACTATAGCCGGCATTTCCAGCGCGATCTGTTCGATGCGGGCCGTTATCTTGTGCTGGTAAATGGTCAGAGGCAGCGTGAGAACGCTGCGAAACAGGAAAGTGGACAGCACGATAGCCGCCCACCAGGGCAGTCCGCTGTAATCGTGTATTTGGGTCAGTGCCTCCTGCATGTATGCCACAGGTGTGCTGTTCGAGAGCGTCTGCCAGAAGCCGACCAGGCCGCCGGCACTGGCCAGCTGAGATGCCGCCGTTGCTGCTGCAGCCGCTTCTGTAGAGGCCGGGCGACGTTCATGCCAGCTGCCATTGGTTGTACTCGCGCGTAGATAACCAAATTTACAGGCAGCGGTCAGTTGGGATCTTCTACAAGCGCCCAGGAGCAACGACATTATTTAAAAAAAAATACAAACAGATTATTACCACATTATATGCAGTGTGACCGTATGCTGGCAGTCAAAGAAATCCCGAAAAAAAATACCAAGCTGCTGTTAGTTAACAGCCAATGCGCATATTGAGTGAAGCCGTAATTAACAGTGCTGTATCTTAATTGGTCGATGTTGCGTCGCACTGTTCGGTCGCACAAAAGTAAAATTAACAAGTTCAATAAAGTAAAGAAACGGATTTATTTGGGATTATATAGTTATAGTTATGAATATACCCCAATGGCATACAATACCAGCGGTGGCACTAAATCAAATATTCGACTATCTCGATACACGAGACCGCCGAGCTGCGGCCAATTGTTGTTGGGCATGGAGACAACATTTTTTTCAAAGACGGTAAGTTCACAAGAATTCATATGTACATATGCATATAATGAGCACATACATATGTACGTACGAGGCAATGTTTGTGGGGATTTTCGCTTTTGCGTCTCAAACAAACGAAATGCTGCCACTGCTGCTGCTTCTGTGGGTGACGCACAGCTGTTTCCCCCCATCCACCGATTGTGTACGTTTGTGTTTTTTTTTTGGCAAGCCTTGAAAGACAAAAAAGCATTTTATTAATACGTGTAATAACAAAACAAAGCGCTACCACAAACACACACAAGCACAGACGCACACAATGAAAATGTTGCTACACCAATACAAACACACGCACGCACACATACAGTGTAGTTAAACACACAGCTGATATTGCCGTCGCTGGTACAGTGAGCGTGAAAAGCAATGGCACAACTTTTAAATTGTTTGCAATGCATGTTTTAAAAGTAAAATATGTAAACTAGTATAAATAAACTGGTTTGCATAGTTTTCTTGAGCACTGTATATGACATACAATGTTGATACCGTTTATGCTAATTGTATTGCTTCTTCTTTTGACTTTCGCCACGAATACAGCTACTTTAGGAACTTTCGCTTTCACATTGACGTCGCCCAGGATGACCAGCTGTCGTTCTTCCATCGCAGCATGGCCAATCTGGCCAAGGAGCTGGTCATTGTCTTCGATTTTCACAATGCCTTTCACATACAAAAGATGCGTCGGCTGCTCTACAAGTAAGTGCTATCCCCAATAACATTCCGTTTAATGGCCAAACCTAACCTTCTGTTCCTCCTTTAGAGCGGCACGCTGTGATAACATTCGAGCCTTGCGCTTTCAAACCAACAATGTGGGTCTCGTTGCCGCCGGCAATATTCACAGCGAGCATCTGGTCGCCATAGAACAGTAGGCAAATCTAAGAAATATTTATCGTACGCTTAACTAAATAAATCTCCTCCCTAATTCGCCAGGTGCTTTGTGGAGCCACTGAAGTTGATTTTGGGGCGCAAGAATCAGGCGTGTCAGGTATTGGATCTGGGTGCCATTGAAGCGCTTACCTATTACGGTCAGGACTTTTTGAAGACCATGGGCAAACCGCAGGAGCTGCTGCAGCTAACGCTGGCCAGCATTAAATACGATCCTAGTCACTATCCCATACTCGGGCTGGACACAACACTGCTGCAAAAGTGCGCCGCACTCCAGGTGCTCTCACTCGACTACGATACGCTCAACGATGAGCTGTTGCACACCATACAGGTGCTCCCGCTGCGGAAGCTGCTCATTGTGGTGCACGGCTTAGATCAGGAGGAGCATACCGATGTCTCGGAGGCAGCCTGGGCCAATTTCGCAACGCATTTCACGGGCATTGAACTGGTGCTGACGCTCGTCTATGCCTATGAGGCCGTTGAGCAGCTGGAGTTGCGGATTCTGCGCCGGCACATGCCAGTCACCCACATACGCATGCTCTTCTGTGAGTTCATGAATGACGAGGCGCTCGACTGGTTGTCCGTGCACAATAGCAACACTCTGCGCAGCATCTACTATATCGATTCGGCGAGCAAGCATTCCAATCGCATCGATCTAATGCTCCTTAGCAGGGGCCAGGATCCCTTTGTCATGTTGTCCTGGCGCTGCAAGCAGCTCGAAGAGATTGTCGTACACGGCTACACCATGGATCCGCACAATCTGCTGGGCATTGCCCGCCTTCGCGGTCGCCAGCTGCGTCGTCTAGAGGTATCCCAAATTGACTGGCAGAACAACGGCGCTTCGAAGCCCATGTTCAATGAGGTGAGTAATAGATGCAGTTGTCCAGTATATTTGCTTGTGCTCACATTTGTGATCATCCAGGAAATGTGCATGCTGTTGGGTCAGCAGTGGTCGCCGGTGGAGGCCGAGCAGCTGCCTAGAGAAGGATATGGTCCTGTAGACTACGATGTGCGCGATAAGTTCGTTTATGAGTTGCTGCGTCAGGATCTGAGCCATTAAAAGCACAAAAAAGAAAAAGGAACAACTAACAATCGAATAAACATCCTGCAACAACAACAACAACATAATAATAATAACAACACAACATGACACGTGATCAAATCGAGCGCATAGAAATTTGTAGCGTTTAGTAAAACTTTTACGTAGGCAACTAAAAAGCAAAAAATGCAAAAACAAAATGAAAAGAAGATCTAAAAGGAAAAGCGATCAATTGACTTTTCTGTTAAGTTATAAAACGATTTTTGATATATAATACAACCGATACAACTTATATAATTGGCAAGCCTTTATACAACTTACAATTTCTTTCCTATACTAAGTAAACTAAAGTTAAACAAATTTCAATTTTGTTCGGCCACACAGCAAAGAATGTTATCAGCGAAACGGGGCATAAAAGACTTGAGCACTTCGAAAATGCAAAAGCGAAAGTAAAGTAAATCGAAAACGAATTGTAAACAAACAACAAAACAAATATAAGCGGGCAGTTTGTTGAGCAGCAAACAGCGACAAAAGTAAGATAGGTAGAGAGTGAGGGAATGAACGATAAAAACATCATTTTATAAGCAACAACAACTGTGATTTAAAACAAAATGCAAGCGAGCAAGAGCAAAGCCAGTTACAGCCGCAGCAGCAGCAGCATCAACAACAATAACAACAAAAACAACAAACGATTGTTAAGCAAATTGTCTAGTTAGCTAAGTAAAATATTTAACAAAAAACATTTAAGCAAAAAAATAGCGTGTTAAAATGTTTGTAAAAACACAAAAAAGAAAAGACCAATGTCAAATTGTTAGCTCAATCAATTGGCAAAAAAACACACACAAACAAAAATGAAATTGTTAACTTTTGTAATATGAGAAAATATGTAATGTAAAGTTGGCGCTCAATTGTGATAGAAACAACAACAACAACACACAACAAATATAACAACAACAGCCAACAGATCGCACACAATCCGATCCGATGGTCGTCGCCATTTGTGTAGTTATCAAAAGTGATATTAGCAGCTTATGTAAAGCAACAAAAAGCATATTGTAAGCAACACGCGTCTCTAAATATGTATATATATATGTGTGCAAAAGGATATATATATGTATGTGTGTATATGTATATGTAAAAGTCCAGTTAGCTGGCGTGTGTTGTAAAACTTGTTAAACGAGAGACATGCGTTAGCCAGAATTTAAAACAATCTCCAATTCAAAACGAAACCGTTTCAATCGAACGTATTTTGTATTTTGTAGCAACAGGCATTCATTTATACAATATTAACTACTATAGTTTACTTATGTTTGCACAAAAGATAAATAACAACAACAAGCAGCAGCAGCAGCGCAGTTAGAATACAAACGAAACTGTTGCACGGACAACTGCCCCAGCGCAGCAGCTGAGCAGCTAGGCAAAATCAAATATATATATATATATTTGTATGTATATATATATATGTAAATGGTACCTGAAGATCACTTTGAGCATTTAGCGAACAACTCACAAAGAACTTTGCTCAAATTAAGCTAACAAAAACATAAATCTATGAAAAAACAAAAAAAAAATAACAACAACAAAAAACGAAAGACTGAAAAGCGTTGCAAAGCTCAGCGCTGCAAGCCGCGGGACAGTTGTCCAGTAAAAAACAAAAAACAAAAAAACCAATAACGAAAGTAAAGCAAAAGAGCAACAGTTACAAACACAAGCAAATGCGATCTCAAAGACAACTCTATACACTATCCAAACATGTCTGTTTTTATATATAACTAACTAAAACTGAAAACGATGCATGTATTTTTGTTAATAACTTCAATAGCGAATATTAATTTGTAAAGAAAACCAAACAAAAAAAAAACAAAAAAACAAAACACAAAGCGTGTGCAAATCATGTGTAATAAGAAGCAATCGTCAATGTATATGTGTTTGTGTGTGTGTGTATGTGTATGTACATAGTTAATGTGTTAATGTAAACAACAACCGTGTAATTTATTTAAGCCAAGTACATACCAGAAACAACAACAACAACTAAATGTGATAAACGTGTCATGCTGCTTCCAACAACAACAACGACAACAACAACACCAACAACAACAAAAGCCAGAAGAAGTGCACCAAAGAAAACAACACATGAATATTAAAAGAAAACACAACTGTTCCAAGTAGCTATTTGGTTAAACAATAGTCCATTTAGAGCAAATCACTTGTATTTTATTGCTGCTTACAGCAAACTAAAAAGCAGCTTTTTTCTTTATTTTTATTTTTCTTTCTTTTTTTTTGTTTCTAAAAGCAATTGTTTTTTTATTGTTTAACAATCAATTCAAGTATTACGATTTATTCACAAAACTGCAAACACTTCCAACGCTGCGTATGAGTAACGTTCATTTTGTATACAAAACACCCACAACAAGAAACATATATATATATTTATGTATATATTTTATATGCCATTTATTGTATTTAAATTTCAAAAAGAAAACAACAACACCTTTTGTAAATCATTCCACACAAAATAAGCTAACGTATGTATTAAAAACAAAAACAACAACAACAACAACAAGAAGCAAAAGAGCATGAAACAGGAACAGAAAAGCATGTTAGAATAGATGAAAACAACAACAACACCAAACAGCCGTGCATTAACAACAACAAATTTATAATATATGCAAGTTATGCTTAAAGAAAAATAACATAAGAGCAAAAGTGTATAGAAGAAAGCTGTGATAAAAATCCAACAAAAAAAGGCAACCAACATAAAAAACAACACACAAAACACACGAAAAAGAAGAGGGTAGCAGAGAAGAACATAAAGTACACAAAAGCCAATGCGAAACATATGCGACCAACCAAAGGTTAACAACAAAAAAAAAAAAACTTTTGCAAAACAAATAGAGAGAAAAACGTTTAAGAACAAATAGAATGAAAAACAGCCGAAAAACAAGGCGCCGTTCAAAAGTTTATAAATTATGAGTAGTTGAAAAAGAAAATTAGGTGAAGCACAAGCAATAAGCAAAACAACGTTTATAAAAAAAAACAAACTGAAGTGTTTAAGCAACAACAACAACCAGATATAGAAAAATGAAAGAAAATGTGCACATTTTTATAAAAAAAAAAAACAAAACCAATTATCAATGCTTAAGGGCATGCAATTATTTTATTTGAATAACTAAAGAAAATTTATTCAATTATTTGCTAGCTTTTTCAGTTGGGCAAAATTTGTAAGCTTCTAAGAAAAGGCCAACAAATGTGTTAAAAACAACAGCAAAATTTGTGGCATATGCAATATCATAAATTTAAGGAAAACAAGTTAAAACATAACAAAACATATATACCACATTAAAGAGAGAAAAAACCAAACACAAAAATAATGGAATTTGACAGTAGCAATGGAAATATATTTAATTAAAAAAAAACTAATTAAAATCAATAAACAACGTTTCAAAATAAAAAAAATTATTGTTTTTAACGGTTATTATTCTGGTTAAGGTAAAGCGGCAACAATTTCTACAGGTATCAATTACTATAATTTAACTCTAATCTGTATTTGTCGGACAGTTTGCAAAGCATAGAAGAAGGCATATCTAATTGTATGAATCATACATATTTTTGAGCAGCAGCAATAGACTCGATATAGCCATGTCTGTCTGTACTTTTTGCATATTATATATATATTTATGTACGTATATATAACTACTACTAATACTAACTATATAGCTGTCATAGAAACTATCGAAGCACACCTTTGGGTGTGGTTAAATTGAAAATATATTATTTTTTTTAATATTTGCATTGGTCTCTAATTGATTGATTTTACACAAGTCTGTTGAAAAATGTTTAAGAATATATTATTTGGAGCAAAAAAGTTTCTTTCTTAAACTATTTTCATGAATCTTAACGTATACACAAATAAAACAAAATTTAACTAAAGTATCCAATTCCTTTTTCAATGATTTTGATGCCAAAAACAATTTTGTTCACGGCTAAAAGAAAAACTCGTTGTAAAATAGGCGTCAAATTCCTAATAAGCCCCCTAGGAAGCTCTTTAAATAGCCGTTTAGCTTGTTAACCAGCATGAAAAAATGAAAGAGATAAACACAAATTCTTAATTTGGTGCGCACTAGCAATAAGCACAGATCAGCCAAGCAGGATAATAGCTTTAATAGCCCATATGGGTTGGTAGCAACCCAAAGTTATGGCCGGGCTGAGATAATAAATATGACACGTAATGCCCAGACTCGCCTGCCCCCTGGGTGAGCTCAATATATGCATGTTTTGATTGCTGCCTACTTCAGGGCGCCAGCAGTCGCAGCAGCAGCAGCTGTTACACAATCAAAACATCAACAAAAGTCGCACCCACACATAACACACACACACTTACACACAGACGCACAGATAACAAACACTTCCGCTTGTTGTTGCTGCGCGCAGACGCAGACTGAGAAGAGCTTTTTCTCTGCGCTGCAAAAAGTCCTTGAACTTTTGACCTTGTTTTGGTTCTGCTGTGTTATGTAAGCGGCGACGTCGGCAGCTGCGTTATGCAACATAACGCATATTGCATTGCCACGGACACAGCGCATCTGCAACTGTAAACGCCCAGCGCGATAAGACGCATTTAGCTGGCATTTCGGCCCAGATATGAATGACTCGACGACGCTTATCTAGAAATTATTGGCCACATTTGTTTGGCCAGCGGATGGAACAGAAGAGCGTCAGCACTCACGTAATAGAAATATGATATACATCTGATTTCCACTTGACGTTGCTAGAATATAGCTCAACTTCTCTATGGCAAAGTACGTTCAAACAAGGCAAAGTGCTGCTCAAAATGTAAGCGCAAAGCTCTTCAACATTTTTGTGCGCATACCCATTGATAATGGGTGCGAAGTGTATATTAAAGTTGTGCGTATCTATGTAGCTGGCAGAAGTGGCGATCTTTTACCATATATTGTGCATATATTTAGGCAGTTCGTTTCTTTTCTTTTATTTCATATCGATAACTTATCTAAAAATTGATAAAATTTGATATTTCGGATTTCTAACGGACCTCGCAAAACATTTATCTCAATATCCGTTTAAAAATACTTTTTACAAACCGATAAATATCAATTTCGTGGCATAGTTTTTATTTCCGCAAAATCGAACAATTAAACATTCATTGCCCATAAAAACAAAGCTAGAGACACCAATTTTGGCAAATAGATTATCGTAGATTATCCTATCTTATATTTATGGAAAGGCAAGGAACAGTTTCAGGTTTAAGGCCCATTGAGAAATTTAAAACAAATTTTAAACCAACATTGATCAGGGAAAAGAGCATATTCAAGGTAGCAGTGGTCTGGATTTTGGAATAAGTACGACAGTCTGTTGTCTGTTGTCTACAGGGTAGCGTCTAGTTGGGCACTCTCAACTAGATCACTCTTATGTGTATTGATTCAGGCAGCCTTAGGCAGCCTTTTGGCTGCATTTAACGCTCTAGGCCTGATCAACACACACACACACACACACATGTATATATTTATATAGAATATTTCAGGCATAACGTAAGCGATGCATGAATAACAGTTGATATCACAGAAAAGAGTGTATTTTAGTAGAGTATATCTGTAAGAAAAAAAAACAAAAAATTGTTAAAGGAAAGCTTCGCTGCAGCAGCCCCAAGAAGAGAGCGGAGTAGAAAGACAGGGAGTGAAAAAGAGCGAGAGAACAGCACATGCGGTGTCGCGGCGCGCTCTCGCTGACGCACGCTCTCTCGCTTTGCTGTTCTGCCAGGTTCTCTCTTTCTCACTCTCTCGCTCTCTCTCGCTCGCATCCATTGGGTCCGTCGCTGGCGACAGTTGAGCAGTCGATTTTTGCACAGTCGAAAAATTGTTAGCAGCAATCAACAGCAACTGGGAACACAAGAAACGCAGCTGAAAAATATTAAATCAAAATAAAACCGAATTTTTTTTTGCAAACTTGAAACGCGTGTGTTTTTTATCTAAAATATATTTTAAATAAATTATTACCGCAAATTTTGTTAGCTGCAACAAGAACTAACCAACTAGCATTTAAAACATTTTAATTTTGATACGTTTTACGAGCACTGCTTTGGCTCAGAAATAAAATACAAATTCTAGCAAAAGTAAACGAAATATTCAAATCTAACCCCGCCGTTAACGGTGATAAAAAAAAAATACTATTCTAGCTGCTTTTTTAACTAGCACAAAAGGTGAGTGCACTCAAACAAAAAATAAATTTAAAAAAAAAATAACACTTTGCCACAGCATGTTGCATGCAACATGAACGTGCAACGCAACGTCGTGTCAACTTTATGAGTTTTCAATTGCGCTAACGCGCTCTCTTTCTTTTCGCCCAACGTGACGTAACTGTCAGTGTGTGTGTGTGCGTGTGTGTGTGTGTGTGTGTGTGTGTGTGTGTGTGTGTGTGTTCGTGTGTGTATGCGGGTGAGTCTGCTTTGAATATTGCTCATACGCCGCGTGTGCTTTGCGAAGAAAAACAACAAAGCTATGCATTTATTTAAATAATAACAGCAAATTGAATGTTCTCGAGTTTTTCTCTCTTTGGCGCCTTTGAAAGCTGCTCAAATCAAACGACAGCTATTGAAATCAATTTCGAATCTTTGGCCAACTGCCCAAAAGTCGCGACACTCACGTGTGTGTCGTGAATCTCAACTGTGAATGCATCTTGGTCATTTAATTGGCAAGCGAATAACTGACTCACACATACACACACAGACGCACACACACACACACACTCGATCGGCAATCACTTGTTTATAAATAAACTATGCACAACAATTGAACAAGAAATACACAACAAATACACAATGTTTATGCATATGTATGTATGTGCATTCATATATACATATGAATATATTGCCGGCAAATTCTCCGCCGAATGCTAAACAAATATTTATCAGTCTTTCGCTTTAATAAATCGATTGCAAAGCTACCGAATGTGAACAAATTTTCATGATTCACACAATGTTTCGATCTCTGGATTGATTCTGCATTAAATTTAATTTTATTTGCAAATAAAATTGTTGCTTCGTACCTGTAATTGTCTTTATATCCGTTATATCCGCTCGTTTCGAAAACCGCTATGCATGCGAGTGATCGATCTTACGCATATATAAATGCTTCCATTGTCATTACTCACTTGCACAATCACACTGATAAATTACAAAGCACAAATAGTTTTAATTCTATATTTATTTATTGATTTTGTCTCCACTATTTTAACTCAACTTCAATTTCGCCATCTGCTCTTGGAATATTAACCGTTCATCGGTGGCTGCCACATTGGTTTTAAAAAAATGATGCTAAAATATGCACACTTTCAGTGTATACATATTTACCTAAATGTACATAGACATTTAGGTAAATTTTTTGGAAAATATAAGCAAAAAAAAAGAACAACTTAAAAAATTATTTTGGACTTACACTGCGAAGAGTGTATTGAGCAGTCGGTAGCAGCCTAAGGCAACCTTCAAACTTGTTCAATTTTTGTTGTTCTACTTTTGTTGCTCTCTTTGGCGTTGCATAAGCCAAGCTAAGCTAAGCGCCAGGGGCGGGCACAGGGGGAGGGGCAGTGCAATGCAATTGTTTATAAACACATTTGCACATTTAGTCAGCTAATTGTGCGATTTGGTCATTTAAGAATTTTATAATTAACTCGTTTTTCTATCTCTCATTGTTTACAGTAAAAACAACAACAAAAGCCACAACAACAACAATAACGATGTTTGCATTGTGGTATCTTACATTCGCCGTTGACGAAATACGGTAAGTGCCAAACAGTTTGAGGGGAACTGCTAGAAAATAATGGGTAAATATTTGCTGCATATTTTTAGGCAGCGCTTGAAATTATCCACACACTTGGGAAATGGGAATTGGGAATGGACTCAAAGCCAAACAAAAGGGACAAAATGTGCCGTTAGAAATGGGAATTGGGATGGGAGTTAAAGCACGATTTCTATAGGGGCTTACAAATTTACTGAATTAGGTGATTTCAGTGTTGTTTTTGATTTTAAGCAAAAGCTATTCCCCATTGGCACCCAGTGCATTTATTTGATGTTCAACCTATTTATTCACGAGTACTACTTAACGCTTTGAGATCGTTTACGCCATAAAACACTCCAATAAAAAACGAATTGCGAAAAAAACACAGGCGTTCACCTGTTTTAGGCAGTTATTGGATTTGTGTGTGATTTAATGTGCTAAACACACAAGTGAAGCAATATTCCGGCATTTAACGCTGCGCTTCATCAATGTCACATGATGATATTGATAGTATTGATAATATTGACCAATTTCATTTCTTTTGCGCAAAAAAAGGCAATGAGAAAGCACTGTTATCTTGGAGGTATCGAAGCTTAAATACCCTTACAGGCAAATTGAAGATGTGGCATATATAGCTATAGTTAACTGGGTTTGGCATACAACAAATTGAATGTAGTCTAGCATTATATTATATATATATATATGCATACATGTTGGTGATATTTTTTGCTAATACTTTAAGGATGTATTAGAAACATAATGAGACCTTAAACGTTCAAGCTTGGCCCGGATATCTAAAATAAACAAAAAAAAATATTTTATATAATAATTTATTTTTCAATCGATTTTTCCAATGGCATCTATATGATATATTGGTCCAATCTGACCGATTTCAATATATCTGTGCATTGTTTCAGGAACCCTATATACTATACTACTTTATATAAAACAGAAAGACAGACATGAATCAAGTGTACATATATATCAATTTAGTGTTCTTTTAAGCGTTCCACATTTCGTCACTGAATTGTTAATACCCTCTGTAAGGGTATTAAAAAGGAAAACAACAACAAATCGAGCAATAAACACAATCTGCACACAATCTCAAACAGCTGACGTTTTGGTTGCCGGCTATAATTCGTATATGATAAGTGCAATTAGCAACAGAAACACACAAACACACCCGATTGGAAAGCCCAACAAAATTTGCGAATTTGCTAACGCAAAAATATTTTTTTTCGGTGTCTTCTTCTTAGCATTTTCGTTTATTATCTAAGCTCCATTGTTTAATTAGCAAAAAAAAAAAAGAAGAAATTATATAAAAATGTGCTAATTGAAGTTTGAGGCGTTCGCATCGCATCCAGAGTCATTAACCAGGTGAAGAGTCGACGGCGACTCGAGGGCGTATGCGTAATACGTATACGTAATACTCGGGTACTTAGCGTGTGTATTTGTTTGCTTATCTATTTGCGGTACACAGGTTTTTGGTTCATTTTTTTCGCTGGCGTACGTGACAATAGAAAAGCTTTTATATACAAAATAAAATTGTAATAAATGAAGAAAAAAAACAATTGGCGTAAATTTTCCAACGACCTGACCTACCTGGGCTTTTACATTGGCTACTTCTCCGATTCCCAAGCTAATGATCTGCGCAGCGAAGCGTTAAGCTATTTCCTGCTAATGCATTCTATAGTTTCTAGCTTTAACAGTTTTAGTTCAGTGCAGTTTTATTCAATATTCGTTCCGTTCGGTTTACTATTGCAAATTTCCCAGTTAGACTTAGTACACACTATAAATATACCCTATCATACTTGTAAACTATCTTATATTACTCAAAACTCAACCGGTTTTTAATGGAAACTCACTTCTTAACTGTAAATTCCGTTAAAATTCAAATCATTATATTTTAAGTACCTTTTTCCTGTCATTATATTGGGATTAACAAATACTGGTTTTGTTAGCAACACTTGCAAGCTCTGGCAACTCCTGATTTTACTAAAGTTGCCGTTTGGACAATTTCTTCAAATAAGTCGCTGTAAATAAAAAAAATTTGGACATTGTAGCTAATCTACATTTTGGTTATTTATTATATAATTAAATATTTAATAGATTTAAAATCGCCAAATCATTATTTATCCACAAGTTATGGGCTCACACTGCTTGTCATTGCCATCTCTTCTTTAGCCCAATTCTGTGGGGTCACACTCCTTGTCTATTGCATTTCGATTTCGTCGTGCGCGCATTTTGCCAAGCTTAGATCGAAATTTCGTGGTAGTTAATTGGATGAATTAATTATAACAATTGCAAATTGTTTATTCATAAAGCTGTTGTTGCAGCTCTTCTAAATAATTGCGGGTGAGTTAAAACTAACCGAAATCAAGAAAAAGTAGTTGAGCGACGGTGGAACGTTCTAGAAATTTCAGAGAGGAAGAGGAAGAGGCACGCGCATTTTTGACGCAAATTTCATTTGAAATTTACAGAGAGTCAAATGACAAATACACGTGTATTTCTGTCGTTTTTTACGTTTTATAATTCTTTAAGTAAATGATTTCATTTCCTTTTTAATTTTTTTTCTGTTTTCATAATTTTTTTTTTGTTGCATTTTAATTTCATGTGTTAGAAAACGTTTGGCTTGGCTTTTTAGTTCCAATAAGCCCGCGCAGCCAGCGTTAGAAAATAAACCGACGCCTGCAGCCACACCCGCACCCGTTCCAGCGCCTGCTCCTGCGCCTGTACCGAAACCGGCTGCTAAGCCCAGCACTCCCGCACCTGCGCCCTCGCCAAAGCCTGCAGCAGCACCCGCTGCTCCAGAGCCGAAACCAGAGCCACCCAAACCAGCGACTCCAGCGCCATCTGTGGTTACCAAGCCAGCGCCAGAAGTTCCAGCAGCAGCGCCCGTAGTTGCACCAAAGCCAACACCTGCCCCCGCACCCGCACCGACACCAAGCACTCCTGCAACTACAGCTAAAGCCGCAGTTGACAAGATGCCAATTCCTTTGCCCAAATCCCTGACCGAGGCCAATACCAATGGCAACAATGGCACGGCAACCAATGGCAACGGCGCTGTGCTCGACGGCCTGGACAAGCAGCTCTTCGTCGCCAATCTGCCGCCCAGCAAGGTGGTGAAAGTTGACAAGGAGCAGCTGAAGGATGCCAGCAACGATTTCATTAAGGGCGAGGCCAATGCCTTTGTGCAGTCCATCAAGGAGGCTCAGCAGGCGGGCACCCGGTAAGCCACAAATCCACCCACCCGTGGACCGAATTTTATTTCATTTAATTTGCTTTCTGTTGTCTTATTTTAAGCTTTATTCTGTTAAGTTTTTCAATTAGTTTGCGCGCGCGACAACTTCCGCATGGCATCGCAGCAGCTCTTGGTGAGCGCGGGTGCAACGAACTCTCCTGACTTCTTGTCGCAAAAATAGTTGCCATGTGGCAGCAACAGACTCAAGAGGCAACATTTGCTGTTGCAGCTAAATAAGTAATGCAAAAAAAAAATATATATGTGAACTGTAATAATGCACCACTTCATCATCGTGATGATGATGATGATGATGATCATGATGTTGGTGACGATGACGTTGTTTATTTTAGTTTCATGTTCTGTGCTTGGGCGGACAGCTCTTGGCAACCGACATCAACTGTCTGTCTGCCGTCCACCGTCTGCTCTGCGCCGCTGCGGTTGCAGTTATGTTTTTGCTCTCTTCACAAATTCACATAGAGTTTATACAGCCGTCTATCTGTCCGTATGAACTGTAGTCACCAGATTTTGAGGAAAGATTGTTAATTAATTTTTTGTATAAAGAGAAGACAATATATTCTCGATCGCATCGATTCTTAATAAACGAGTTAAGTGCTTAGGTGCTTCGACAATTAAACAACGGGGATCCAGGTTCAAACCCAAGGCTAATTACAAATAGTTAGGCTGATTATATATAACTATAATAGTATAGGATATAGATATATATATAACTGTAATAAGGTTTTAAATTTGCAAGCAATTTGCTGATCACCTCTAAAGCTTATATGAACTTTTTCTTAATTCACAGTTTAAAGGACAGAAGTATATCGAATACTTTGAAATTTACTTGATAAACTTTTTTTAGCAAATCCATTTAATCTTTATATCACTTTCAATGTTAAAGCTAGTTAAATATTATTTTTATATACACATTACTGATAAACTTTTTGAACACGCCTTCTAGGGGCGTGGCAAATCCACGAAAATCCGCATCTGTCACAATTTTAGAGTCTCAAAATTTGGCAGACAGTTTTCTTAACAATTTCGACAAACATGGATATTGTTCAAAATAATAGTTAACTCCGTTTTCGACTGTTAGCTGTTTTGTATATAGAATATTTCCGATTAGCATGCACACAAAAGCAACATTTGTGTTGTTTTTGTTGGATATTTTGTTATGGGAAATTCATAAAGCCTCTTCGGGACGGTCCCCCGAAACAAGTTGCCCTTAATTGCACGCAATTGATTTTCCATTAATATTAATGGAACCTTGCACGCAAGCCTTGCACTTGCCAGGTGGCTCAAGGATGTGGCCAAAACCAAGTGAGTCCAAAACACATTTTGGCAGTTCGCCCACATAAAAATTTAAAACGAAATGCTCGGAAAAAAACTAAAAAACAACAAAAAAAAAAAAAATTACTGCACATGAGTTTTTTCACCGGTTTTGGTGCAGTGCGGTGCGCTGCGAGTTTGTCGCCTGCCGTCCGGGTCACATGATCTCCCCCATGCCAAGTTTATATTTAAACCGGGCATGTTTGGAAGCGCAACGCAGCGGCTGTCGTCGGGCTGAACAGAATTTACTTGGATTTATGTATATTATTACCCTTGCAGAGAGGGTATTATAAATTTTGTCACAGAATGTGTCACACATTAAATGAGACAACTTCAAGCCCATAAAATATATGATCTATATATAGTATATATCTATCTATATACGGTTCATAAAGTTATTGACGTCTGTCTTTCATTTTGCTTGTTTGTAGCTTTCAAAAACATGGCATATATATTCGTAGTTTTCCTACAGTTGGCAAATCTACCAATCTCGGTTGGATCGAAAAATTAAGTTTTTATAACATTATAAAAAAAACTTTTTGTATTTCTAGTTTTTTGTTTTTGTATGAAAAATTTGGAAAATTTTAGTCTGGAAGGGTATAAATTCTTCACCAACTCAAATTTCAATTTTGTTTTTTCTTGTTTTATTAATATTTTTTTCGTTTTTTTTTTCTTGGTAATTTCACTTATTGTTTGTGTGCGGCAAATTGGCTGTGCAACGTTGCAACTGTTGCCTCCTGCGCGGCGTTTTGGCTTAAATTTAGATATATGCATATATGTATATGTACATATAGAAAATTTCCTTTTATATTATATAAAAGTGGCCCGTTAGCGTCACGCCTCATCTCTAATTGCATGAGTCCGCCCGGGCTGATGGACAGCGTCCGTCATTTTGATGCTGCGAAAGTCGCTTAGCTCAGTGGTTGCTGCTTCATTTGACGTTTCTATATGATATGGTCCCCCAGATCTATCTATATCCATATGTATGTATGGGATATAATTTTTTGGCACACGCGTTCGCAAATTGTTTTTGGCAAGCGTCGCTTTTGAAGTGCTGCCAAAATATTGTTTAGCAAACAAAGACAAAGAAAAAATCGGATGACAACGTACGCAGAGCTTTTAGCAGGTTGTATCTCCCAGCTAACTATACAAATAAAATATCTATATCATATCTGTTGTATGCAATAGCAGAAAAAAATGTGTGTGTTATATACTATTTCACGGCAATAATATTATGGTTAATTGCCTGGAGAATGAACGCATTAATTGAACTCGTGCCTGACTGCCCGCAAATTGAACTAATTAATAACACATTGCTCAAATGATTTACTAATTTTAATTTTCATTTTTTTTTTTTCTGTTTTTTTGTCAAATTTACTTCCCGTTTCCCACTTGCCACTTACCGCACACACAAATTGCTGCTGTATTTTCATTTCCCCCCCAAATGATTAACGGAGTTCAAACAAATGTGCCAGTCTTATGCAATTCATATTTCAAGTTCACGAGTGCTTGTGGCACGCCCACACCAGCCCAGTTGAACTTTTGGGTGTGAAAAAGGCAGTGCGAATGCGTGAACTATGAGCTTAAAAATGTTAAGCCTAACAAGTTTTGCATAAACTTGAAATTTAAAAAAAAAATATATATGTGTTTTTCATTTAATACAACAAATCTAAATAATACAAATTTAACATTCTTGGCCTATGATAAACTTATATGTAATTAATTTAGAAAAGACGTTTGGTCGTTTTTTGAATTTATGATAACTAACAAAATTCAAAATAAAGACGTGTCTTGAAACAAAGAAGCATATTAATATTTACTTTTTTATGTTTAAAAACTTTTCTGGTCTTAAATAAACCAAAGTTAGAACATAAATTGATATTCTACAGATCCTTAATGACTCTGTTAACAAATTTATAACTCTATTAAACCCTTTCATAATCCATTTAGTTGATTAGATGCGATAAAAACGAACACCTAGCGCTAAAGCTTAGTTTTCTGAGCTGCATATATATAGAAACATATATATACAGAATCGTGAATATATTACATTTTATGACTCATATCAGTGAGTTTATGATTGTGTTTACCCTATGTAAAGTGCTTAAAGTGCTTTCTTAACTACATGTCAAAACTGCTTGCCAGCTAGAGGCAGCAGAAAACATTGTCGTCAGCTTTTCAAGGTCGATGTCAACCCCCTGCGAAAGTATTGTATGTATGTATGTATGTGTATATGTGTGCATTTGTTATTTGCGATTTGGGTACTATAGCTATTGTTCTAGGCGGACGCCTGGCAAATGCCCTACGCATTAACCGACAGACTCGAAAGCTGCGGGGATTTACGTAATCTCAGCGGCACTTGAGCAGCAATTGAAAATGAAAGCAGCCACAAAAAGAAATGAAAAGAAAGGAAAATTAAAAATATAAAAGCGACGACAGCAGCAGCAGCAGCAGAAATTGCGCGATAAATCTGAGATTATGTAAGCGACATCCTGTTCCTGCGACTGCTGCTTTCAACCGCTTGACATTGCAGCCCCGGCAAATGTCAGCTGAATATCTAAGATTATATTGTTAAAAGAATTTATATAATTCATTAAATTTGGACGCTTCATAAAAGTGTGTAAGAAAAATCAAAAGTTCTTTTGAAAACAAGAAATTAAGCATATAAATTTACAGATGCGACAGATATAATGCTATATATATATATATATATATATATCTATATATGTATACATAGGTGACTTCGTTGTTCTTGCGGCGTGTTGCATAAAATTTCAGTTGGCAACTGTTCAAATATGTATGTAGACATTTTCATTTTTACTCGAATAACAAGCCAAAATATGTTCGATTCAATATCTAGAACTGTCGTTGTTTCTGTATCCTATGTTTATGATCGAGCAGGTTGCCTTTGGCTTTCTTTTATATATAAACGCTATATACCTATTTATACATATGTAAAAACAAATGTTTATGAGCATTCAAAATCAAGTTCAAGAATTTAGCTAAAAGTTAAAATAGCTTTTTTAGCACACATTTGATTTATGGATTTTGTGTTAGGATAGCCTGATATGTTCCATAATGGTTTACACATAGTTAAACCATTGTAAAAACATGTTTTCGTATTAGGTTTTGTGGTCTTACTATATATACATTTAATTTTCAGCAACAGCTGACTAGTTTCCTGTTTGTCTTTAATAATATTATCTCACAAAAAAAAAAAAATTATTTTTTTGTTTCTTTTAAAATTTTGTTATTTTTATGTGTGGTATTAGTGCCAAAATATATGATCTACGTTTTTGTAACATGTGCTCATATTTATAAGAACTTTTCTGAATATTCTATATACGATTCTAGCACGTCTGCAAAATTCACAGAGAACTCTTTTTACTGCTCATGTTTGTCGAGTTATTTTTTTTTTTTTGTATTTATTTATAATAACTTTTTTGTAGCCCAGCTTATTTGAGTGGTGCAAATATTTACACTTAATTCTAGAAAAAAAAGAGCATGATCAAAAAGAGCGCAGAACAGTAAATAAAAATAGTTGTGTGGGTTTTAGTTACGCGCCTTGGGAACAATAAATTTCGATTAACTTTGATTACTTTCGTCAGGTTCGTCACGGGCAGCCCTATAACTACTCGTTGAGTCGAGTGGTGTCGTTATAAATTAAATACACAACTGCATGCATGTGTGTGTGTTTCCCAATAATTAAGCAATGTTTGCGCCTGCATATGTGTGTGTGTGTGTGTGTGTCATGTGAGGCAGGCACTGTTAACCAACACCAGGAACAGCACGCCCACATTTAGGCTTGCCATATAATCCGCTGGCGCTGCAGTCGCCGCTGCGCTAACTGTACATAAACTTTGATTGTATATGTATGCATTTAGTTGCAAGGCGCTGCCTGCCTCCCTGTCCCTCTTTCGCTCTCTCTCTCTCTCTCTCGCTTTTTGTCTGTCTGTCTCTCACCCACACGCATACAGTTGCATTGGATGCGAACACTTTCCTTTTTGCGCATACATTTACACTAGACAACAAGGCATCGGCCGCACTGCTTCCACTTGTTCGCCTGCTGAGCTTTCTTTCGTCTCGCATTCGCGCTCTTTTGCGCTCGCATTTTATGAATAAAAAGCAAAGCTTTTTTTCTGTTCATTTTGTCATACGTCACGTCCTACGTCAATTGCCAGGCAACTAATACAAGCGCATTGTAGCGGCGGCAGCAGCGTAGCAGGAGGCAGGCCTCGCACACACACACACACACACAAACACACACATACACTATTTGAAATACCAAAGCAAAGCTTTTTTGCTCGTCTCTCTTTCACGCTGCCTGCCGCTCGCAACTGTGTATGTGTGTGTTGTTTTTGTTGTTGTATATAGTTTGAAAGTGAAAGAAGAAGGGTGCCGCTTGGCGTTGCTGCCGGCGTCGTCGTCGCTGCTGCCGCTGCCTGAGCGAATGCCGACTGCAGCTGAGGCAAAGAACACAATTTTCTGATCATTGTAACGTTGGACGTTGAATTCTACGGTTGCAAAGGTGAGCCGTTCTCCAAAAACAATAAATCCAAAAATTCAGTGCTTAAGCTGTGATACAAACTATTTCAATTTTTTTTTTTTTAAATAATATTATATTATTAAGTTAAGTGTTGTTCTTCATGTGGCGCCCAAAAGTTTATGCAATATATTATCGAAAAAAAAAGAAGAAAAGAAATGAAAAGGACGTGTGACCAGGCGCTGCTCTGTGCTGTGTTACCTTCATGTGCCGCTGTGTGACCAGTTTTGAATCGCTTTTTAACGATTTCGATTTGTGCAAAGTTGACTCACTTAAAACTGCACTTTGCATTTGCATTTGCATTTGCATTTTATTCCGCATCTGCCGAAAACCGCAACGAAACCGGTTACCGGCAATAAAAAAGAAAATAAAAAAAAAATTTTAAAAATGGAAATACGGTCGGCTTTTTATGGCTGTGTATATCTATATTCAGTTGAAGCCGCCCGCAAATGCAAAAACTCGTTTTTGCCCTTAGGGCACCGCTCAACAGCTCGGTAGCAGATGTGCAACCGTTGAGCTTTATTGCAATTTTTTAACTGTAAGATACAAAATAAAATAAAAAGTTGCCCCCCTTCAAAAAACAAAAAAAAAAACAAAAACCAATTAACTAACTATCTATAAACGATAACGAAGGCAACACCATTAATGCGACTAGTGTGCCAAGCGAGCGATAAGAGCTTGTCAATAGCTGTTGCCAAAAAAAAAGAAATTAAAGAGAAATAAAAAAAATATTTCACACTTGGCGGTCTTCGCTTTGTGCCGCTTTCTGCGTGCCACACACACCCCCTCCACGCCCAGCTGGCATCTAGAATTGAACATTCGCCTTGAACTTGCCTCTAGCAAGTACCCAAAGATACTGAGCAGATAGTATATATACATATATTATATACATTTCGCGGTCATTGCCAAGCCCATTGCATAATCGCTTATCGCGAACACGCAAGCAGCTAAAAAAGATATTGTATCTGCTGGTCGTTATTAGCTGGTCACCATTCATAAGCATTACTTTCGACTAGAATCTAGAAAATCGGTTAATTTATAAATGTTAATTTCTAAATTTATATTTATATGGGCCCTTACATAAGATCCTCTCTCTGTTACAGTTTGACAATCCCTTGGCATTCGAATCAGTTTTCTCCCCCAGCTAAATTTAGTAACAGCTAAACGTTAGTTTCGGGCTCGCTAGCTCGAGTTGATATAATGCCGGCTGCTAAAAATACAAAGCAAAGCATTTTCAAATAAACAAAAGCTAATATACAAATACACACCTATATATATATGTATATATATATAAATATTTATATATAAATAATTGCTTATATAGCTAGCGGTAAGAATCAATACCTGTGCTTATATTTATAGCTGCTGGCGAAATATTATCCAGCTGACAGCCAAAGCAGACTAATGTCTACGAGATTGAAAATATTTAGATAAAAGCTTAGTTGTGTTGTTTAGTTTATTTTTCTGTTTGCCATTTTTCTGTTCTTCATTTTTCAACAGCAAATCGCGCAAATTTGTTGTACAAATTGCTGATGTGCCCCCTTTTTCCCTGCGCTCTTCAAGTTGCTGTCACGTTGTTGTTAATTATTCAATTGAAATCTATTAAAGCGCAAAAACGCTTAAATAAAAAAATAAAAAAAAAGGCACACATAGGAAAACTACTTTGCAGCAGCTCATGTGTTAGTTTGCTTAAAAGCCGCCAACAGATTTTCCATTTTCCGATAGTCGTTGACAAAGCAACGGCCCCATTAAACTATTCAGGCTCAAACAAAAGACTGCTCCAGTTGCTAACTTTTAGTCAGAGTTGCATAATCAACAGGGGTTGGGCTTAATACGCTTCGTTTGACTAGACAGGAAATGAAATTGCACATCGCTAACACTGTCTCTCTCTCTCTCTCTCTCTCTCTTTCTGTCAACCCCATCAATAAAACTGCCAGCTAGTCAAAATACCACTGTAAAATATATATGTGTGTGTCTGTGTGTGTGTGTCTGTGTGCTGTCCGATTAGATGCATAATACGTTGGCAGCGCCACCAAACAAATAAACAAACTGTAATTTCAGGCGCAATGTAAACAAATCAAATTGAAGGCACAATATTTTGACCGCTAGTGTAGGCGGCAGGCAGTAACGTTGAAAGCTTTTATCCGAGCGCACAGTGAAAGCTTTCAAACAGCACAGGACTTTTATCGCGCAGCGCTTTATGACAGCTTTCATCGTATGATGAAAGCTTGTGCTGCTGTTAAAGTCAACTACTTTATGTTATTAACAGCGCTGCGACTTAACAGTAACTGTTATTGGCAAGCTTTGCCTGCATTTATTTTTTGCAAACTTGTGAGTGAGTTGCTGTTGTTGTAGCTAAATGACTGCAGCTAAATGTCTGTCACATTTATTCGTTGATTGTCTTCGCAGACAACTGAAAGTTAAATCAACGACATCCGGGCAAAATGTGCGCGAAATTCTAGCGAAATTCATGCAGCCAAAGATGAAATATATCACAATCATAAGTTTCAATATACATATGCATATATACCACAGCAGCAGCCACTTCATCACTCTCCCTATATATATATTTATTATATTTGCCTAATTGAACATTTGCCAAAAGAATTTTAATTAAATTAGCAAAGACATATATACACTATGCATTTATATAGTACTTATGAGAAGAGACCGTGGAATGTTTTCTATAATGCGGGCTATGTGCCACACCCCCCGCTCCGCAACACACACAACTTCCCCTGTTTTTTGATGAATTCATGGGCGATGCTGGCTAAGCTGGTAACCCTTGGGATCGCAGCCAGAATTGAAATTGAGTTACTTACGGGCTCTAACGAGGGTTGAGTAAAGTATCCCGCATGAGGGTCAAATATATCATCTTTATATATATTAAACAGTTTATGCTTAATGACTATTTGACTGATCAAACTAAAATCTAAAATTGTGTAAAATGAGTGTGAAACTGTCTCCCTCTATTATATGTCTCTCAGATAAAACAATAATGTATGCTGGATCGAATCACTATATCGGAAAAGTTTTTATTGTTTTGTTAATCAAAACTCAAAAATAGTTTCAATACTTGGCCAAATAATACCAACTAGCAATTAATGTTTAACAATAGCAATTAAATGATTGCTCAATTTCCTAGACTATATTGTGACATAGCTATATGTTTTATAGTTACTTGATTTCGAAGTTCGACTTGTTTTCATGCAATTTCCCGTTGCATTCGCGCACGTTTTGGGCCATGTCAATGTCGTTGGCCAAAAACATATTGCGAATTTCTGTCTGGCTGCCAATTTCTTTGTGCAATCGCCTGTCCAAAAGCGCAGCATGGTCCAAAGTTTGTGGCAATTAAGCCACACACACACACACACACACACACTTACACACTTGGCTGGTGCATGAGGAAAAGCAGGAGGGGGGAGGGGGGTCTCGGTTCAATAACCCAAAACGATTTGGCCATAAACAGTGAATTGCAATAAGCCGTTGCCAGTTCGTTCGGCTGCCGCTCAAAGCGATTCTTGGCCAGGCTTTCGCTTTCAATTGCCAATTTCGTGGCTAGAAGCGCTGTTAGCCAAGTTTTGTTCTTATCTCAACCGTTCTGTCAGCTGTTTGGCTTGTTTGATCAACTTCGGCTGCAATCTCTGCTGACGGCTTATCAGCTGACAAGCTGACGTTGCTGGCTTGCGCTCTTGGCCAGCTCTCATTAGCTTTTGCTCCCTCTTTCTCAAGCACATTCTCTCTCTCGCTCATTTTCTATCTTTTTTCGCACATGCTCTCTTTGTCTCCAACTTTTTTGCTGGCTTTTGCACTTGCACAAAAGCAAACTTCAGTCAACATTCGCGTATCAAAGTTAACCGTTAACGGTTGCCAATTTCAATCGCGTTAACTGAGTGCGGCGCACGTTCGCGTTTATTCATTAATCCTGGCCATAAAGTAGAGCAATAAAAGTGCCATACCATTATTAAATATATATATCTAATACAGTGCAAAACCCTATTGACGATTCCATTTGATTAATTACACAGAAAAAAATAAATATATATATATATATATATTCCCTGTTGGGCGCGGACGTGAACACTTTTATTTTTTTTTTTTTGTTTAAATTTTTAAAAAATTTAAAAATTGTTCACTTTTTGCAATTTGTTGTGATTTTTTCAAAAATATTAGAAATATTCTTAAAATGTTCATTTATCAATTTAATAGAAATGTGAATAAAAAAAATGAACAAAGCCATATAATTTTAGAAAAAAAAATAATTTCGTATGATTTTCAGCTATTTTTCCGTTAAATAAAACCTTTCACAGTTCGTGCTATATATATCTATCTATATGAACAGATTTATGAACACTTTGGAATACATCCAACACAGAACAACTTTTGCTTTAAATTCGCTTAAAGCTGCATCCTGTTTTCTTTCTTTTACCTTTAACCTTTTGCCAGGGTTGTCACGTTTCTCGCTGTTGGCTTGTGGGAGCTAATTAAATCAGTTTTTCAATTGTTGCCAACTTAATTCGATTTGCTGTTGCTTTTAAGTGCCGCTGCGCATTTTGTTGTTTGGGCCTTGAGGATGTTTCTGGCCTCTTTAAAGTGGGTGGGCGTGTATGCGTGTGTGTGTGTGTGACATCAATGTTGCACACACACACACACACACACACACTCGAGTTAATTGGTTACCAGACAGCCAATATGTCAAAACCTGGTTATCGTTATAATATATATTAACAACAACTATTGCACTCGTCGAGCACTTTGGCTGGCGACTTGTCGCTAAGATGCCGAACAACCATCTACAATCTCGACAAAAAAAAAACCAGTGCATACAAAAAAGAACGACTAGCAAAAAAGTAAAGCTTATCTTTATATGCCAATTGTGATATGAAACGCGTTTCACATGACTCCTCAAAGTTTCCACTAATCAGCAAATGCGAAAACAAAATCGCCCAAAGTATGACAAACTTCAGAGATTATTAAAAGAGTGAAGAAAAACTCAATATATTATAAATAGAGAACCTAGAAAATCACCCAAATATTGCATAATTTCCTATACGAAATAAAAAATGGTTAGTCAATAAATAATTCGTAATCTTTTGGGTGAGGTTTGGATTGTGTTTCTGGGAAGGGTTACAATAAAAAAAAAACAGATAGGAGAGAGTACAATTAACATTTATTTTCAGCACTAGAATTGCGAACATAAAATCTCGATTCCATGAAATGATTCTGATCTTAAAGACCTTTTTTTAAAATAGCTTTCTTTTTATATTGTGTGTTTTTTGTGCACGATTCTGTTGGATGTTGACAAGATAAAGAATAAACAGAGTTTTATATATTTATTTATATTTTTTTTTGTATAAGATAAACTTCTAGATTAGATCATATAGCTAGCTTTATATGCAATCAAGCATGATTATTTAAGTAAATACAAATATTTTGACTAGAAATAGAAAAGTTCATTTTAAATTATTTTGGAATTCGATATTATTAATATAAATTTGAAGTTTTTATTTTTAATTTTATTTTGTTGTGTGTTTATTTTTGAATGTAATAAATGAATAATGAAGGGAATGTTAACTGTTGCACAACTCAAGCTCACTTAATTATTTACATATATATATATATATATATATATATATGTACTCGTTCACTCTTAGTCATATGGGGAGTTATTTGCAAAAAAATTTGCTCGTATTATTTTCATTTTCAAATCAATATTCACAGCTTGCAGTAGTAGTTGGGTTTTTTCTTTATAGGCGAATATTAGTCACAGTGGAGCCAAAGCAATTAGTCACAGGCGAGCAGCAGAGAAAGAGAAAGAGTGAGACAGAGACAGCAGAGAGAGAGAGTCTGTCGAGAGGCTGAGTAATGAAATTAGGCAACTAAACAAACCAAACCAAAAGCGAAATGAGATTGCACAAATAATGTGGCACAGACATGCAACAGCAGCAGCAGTTACTCTGTCTGTCTGGCTGTCTGACCCCGCCCCGCCGGCCCCCTTTCGCTAGTTACACGTCACTGCACAGGCGTGAAAAAGTTTCCAAGTGCACGTGCACTCTACACTCCCTATAAACATGTATGTGTGTGTGTGTGTGTGCTTTGTTGGGAATGCCGCAAGCTGGCCGTGATTTCATGCCACATGCCGCACGCCACTTGAGGCGCCGCGCAAGCAGCGCACCAGTCGTGCCATTAGCAGCCCTCATTTCGCACTCGAGCCGTCACTTCAAGAGTTGACTTGACCGAGACGAGCCGAGCGGCTGCGCCCCCCGCCCCGCCACACCCCCTCTCTCTCTCTCTCTCTCTGTGTGTGTCCTACCCCTGCCCATCGCAGTGACGCCGGCTTTTTTAGGCGCAACAATTTTCAGCTGCCGCGTGCCATAAATTTTTATTGATTTGCGCCCTGTCCAACGCCCAACTTCCGCCAACCGCCGCCCGCCGCCCGCTGCTACTGCAGCTGGTGGTGGTTCCTGCTTGGACGCATCAAATAAATATATCCTTCCGCATTATGTTGCGCTCTCATCCGGCAACAGTTTTTAAACCCATTCGCTTAACTAAATTGAGCATATTGGATTTGTGCAATATCCGAAACTAAAGAATTGAAACCAATTTCTGAATCGATATATATATAGATAATATATATAGAAAATGTTAGCAGACTGTTTACTGATGATCTTCTCCACAGATCACAGAAATATTTTATGAATACGCCAATCGGGGGCGTGGCAAATTGATAAAACTTCATATAACTAAAATTTTTGTCGAAAGCTTTGAGATGATGTTTTAATATGAACGAGTATTGCACAGTCGGCTATGCCCGTTTGCAGCGTTCTGACTTGTTTCTTTTTGCACGCCGCCGGCGCCTGCGGCTAGGCAATGCTTTATGCAGACTTTTCAACCCTGCTCGGCCGCTGCGTGCTCTCTTTTTCGCTCTTTCGCTCTGACGCTGCCTGCGCTCACTTGCTGAATTGTGTGTGTGTGTGAACGCTGAATACGCCTGAATCCGTCCGGGGCCGGTTCCTTGGGTGGGCGCGCCCGTTGTCAGTTCCTTGCAAATAGCCGAGCCGAGAGCAACGCACACACACAGAAAACGGGCGCGCGCCAAAAACGATTTACCGGAGAAACCGAACATTTGAGCATCCGAGAACCCACCAAACAGCCGCACAAATCGAACCCGAACCCGTACCCGAACCCGTACCCGAACCCGAACCGGAGCCAGAGCAACATCTCTTGTAGTTATTGTCCCGGCTTGCGGTAGTTGCTTAGTTAGTCAGCAGCCAGTTTGCTCCCGAGGACCTTGTCGCGCGCGCGTCTCCTTTTTGCTCCCTAGTGTAGCCTAGACTTGTGTTGTAGCCTTTTGTAGTATACCTTTGGGCGCGGCAGCGAGAAACGTGAAAAGCCCACAAAACAATAAACCAAAATCAAATCTCTGGCAATTTTTACCAGCACTGAAGACGAGCGAACCACCAAAAGCAAATTTAAAATAGGCATAATATATATTTAAAGCAAAAAAAAAACAACCCAAAAGCAATACAATTTAAGCGTGTGTCTGTGTATGTGTATGTGTACAAATGTGTGTGTGAGCGACCGATTTATACAGAAAACTAGAAATTAACCAAGCTAAACAATCGAACTCAAAGCTAGAAACTAAAGCGCAGCTGCATTGTGATTTCATTTTACCTGCAAATCCAAAAAAAAGAGAACAAAAAAAAACACCTTTTTTTACACACACACACACACACACCAAAAAAAAAAAGGACCCAAATTGAACCGTTTGTGACCAAAAGACAAGGCCAAATTTTTTTTTTACAAATCACTTTACAAAAAAAACAAAGAGAAGCAAACATTTAAAATGGGTTTGTGCGCCTCCAAGGATAAAAAGGAGAAAGTGATCGAAGGCGATGGCGCCGCTACGGCCAACGGGGGCGAGCCCAATGGCACCGCCGCAGCGGCGGCTGCCGATGCCGATGCCGCTGGCCAGGATGGGTGTGTATTCAATAAATTCCAATTGTGGGGCTTGTCATAGGTCCTGTGTGTGTGTGTTGGTGTGTGTGTGTGTGTGTGTTTGTTGGTGTGTGTATCTAATGCTGACGTCAGATTGCCCAAAAACTAAAGTGGCATAAAAATATTATTGCCCTGGTCTCTGACCGGGCCCGGGCACAGGATACGCGCATGTGCGTGACTTGGCGAGATTTGCGTATTCAGCGGCAGCCGGCAAAACTGTTGTCAGCAACACCACCACCAACACCAACACCACTGCCACCACCAACACCACCACCACCACCAACACCACCAACACCAACAGCGCAATTGCAGAGCAACCACCAAGGATAACAGTTGACGCTTGTGGAGGGTTAATGGATTGCTTTAAAATTGCATAGTCGCGTGTCCGAGCGTTCCCTAAATGAAAACCATTGCCGACTTTTGGGCGCCACAATTAAAGCTTTTAGTAGAGAGCCTAAAAAACCCACCCGAAATGAACAACTTAATTTACTAGTTACCCCAAACACAACACATTAGCATAATTATCGCACAAATTCGTGTCGTAAACATTTTAAATATAATCGAAAAAAGAGGTTAAAACCGATCTATAAGCCATATCTATGTCTATAATCTACATTAAGGGTGGCTCAAATTGAATCTCATTCAAAAAATAGAAAATAAATTTGTAGTTCAAATTAGCATTAAAAAAAAACACTTTGGAATCCTATAAATGAAAACTTTGAGGTTAAATTTGATCTATCTATTAAGTAAAATCGATTAAAATCGTATCTCGCTATTAAATGTAGTAAAAAAAAAAGAAATGCTAAAAGTATCAGTTTTGATCTATCAATCCTTTTTTTCTTAGAGCAGTTAAAAATGAATCTTATTAAAAAATAATATCCTAAAAAATAGAATAAATATAAATGAAACATAAAAGATGAGGTCGACCTTAGATATAGCTAAATTGAGGTTAATTCTGACTAGTAGTCTCAAGGTCAAAAATTCGATTAGATTTAAATGAATTTAAGATAACTTTTGGGCTTATATCTAGCGTACTCAGCGTATTCCTACTTGGATAAATCCGTAAATGCGATCCGTTTAACTAACGATGTGTTCTCTCCAATCCTTTGTTTTTCGCCCGCAGCAAACAAGACACCATGGTTGACGCTGCTGTTCTCGCTAAACTGGAGGAGGGTTATGCCAAGTTGGCCGCCTCCGACTCGAAGTCGCTGTTGAAGAAGTACCTGACCAAGGAGATCTTCGACAACCTGAAGAACAAGGTGACACCGACCTTCAAGTCGACCCTCCTGGATGTGATCCAGTCCGGTTTGGAGAATCACGACTCCGGCGTTGGCATCTATGCCCCCGATGCTGAGGCCTACACAGTGTTCGCCGATCTGTTCGATCCCATCATCGAGGACTACCATGGTGGCTTCAAGAAGACCGACAAGCATCCGGCATCCAATTTCGGTGATGTCTCGACCTTCGGCAACGTTGACCCCACCAACGAGTACGTGATCTCGACCCGTGTCCGTTGCGGTCGCTCGATGCAGGGCTACCCCTTCAATCCCTGCCTGACCGAGGCCCAGTACAAGGAGATGGAGTCGAAGGTCAGCAGCACCCTGTCCGGTCTGGAGGGTGAGCTGAAGGGTAAATTCTATCCTTTGACTGGCATGGAGAAGAGCGTCCAGCAGCAGCTGATCGACGATCACTTCCTGTTCAAGGAGGGCGATCGCTTCCTGCAGGCGGCCAACGCCTGCCGCTACTGGCCATCGGGTCGCGGTATCTACCACAACGACAACAAGACCTTCCTGGTCTGGTGCAATGAGGAGGATCACTTGCGCATCATCTCCATGCAGCAGGGCGGCGATCTCGGCGAGATCTACCGTCGCCTCGTGACCGCCGTCAACGAGATCGAGAAGCGTGTGCCATTCAGCCACGACGATCGTCTCGGCTTCTTGACCTTCTGCCCAACCAATCTGGGCACCACCATTCGCGCCTCTGTGCACATCAAGGTGCCCAAGCTGGCCTCCAACAAGGCCAAGCTCGAGGAGGTCGCCGCCAAGTACAATCTGCAGGTGCGCGGCACTCGCGGCGAGCACACCGAGGCCGAGGGCGGTGTCTACGACATCTCCAACAAGCGTCGCATGGGTCTCACCGAATACCAGGCCGTCAAGGAGATGTACGATGGCATCACCGAGCTGATCAAGCTCGAGAAGAGCTTGTAAGCGGGCTAATAACGACAACCAACCAACAACAACAACAACAGCAACCGCTTTGGGCCAACCAACAACAAATGCGCCCATCAAACCACAATCATTAACAACAACAACAACCACAGTTGGAAATCTGCAGCTCGTCCCATCCACGCAATTCTTTTGGGCTGGGCTCGGGCTGCCTTTGCTTTAGTTTGTAGTCGGATTTGTGCGGTGGGGAGGCGAGCCGGGATTTCAAATGAAATCCGGCTGTTTGCGGCGCTCGGCATTTGTCGTCTACATTGAGAGTCGCGGCCATCAAAAAAAAAACAACGGCAACAACAACAACAACTCCAAACAGCAACCCACCCACAAACAACAACAACAATTTCACAAAATATTGCTTAAAATTAAACAAAAGAATGTAAAACATTTTTGGCATTTGTGTCAAGCAAAAACCCAACAACAAACTTTAAATATTTTTATTTTAAGTCTTAAGTTTATAAAAGAATTAAAATTATAAAAAAAATAATAAAAAAAAAGGATTTGGCTTTTGAATGTGTCAGAAAGCAATATATGCTATATAAAATCATAAACTGAATATGATAACTTAGAAAGCAAACAAAAACATGGCAAACAATATATTTGTAGTGGGCGTGGCAATTGGATTTAACCTATTTTTCTGCCTTAGTTTTAAAGCTAGACCCATAAAATTTGTTCAACAGATTACTGATGACCTCTTCTAAAGATGGCACAAATATTTTGTTGATATGTTCACTGGAGGCGTGGCAAATTGCCAAAGTCTATATAGATGGGAATCCATCAGTGCTAATATTTTAGACCTATTTGGTATAGGCTGATTGGGTTGGTTTATATTTAAAGCAAAAATTCAGTTTTCTATTTGACAAAGAAATCTAAAATTGTTTCAAAAAACTTTGATACAGGTAGGTACCGTTAACATAGTGCTATTTTGTGCTCGCTTGGCACTCGGCATCGATCAAAGCGCTGATGCCCTTGTGCATCTCGGCCACAGCCTCGTATTCGGTGAGGCCCATGCGCCGCTTGTTGGAGATGTCGTAGACGCCGCCTTTGGCCTCGGAGTGCTCGCCGCTGGTGCCGCGCACCTGGAGGCTGTACTTGGCGGCGACCTCCTCGAGCTTGGCCTTGTCGGCGCCCAGCTTGGGCAGCTTGATGTGAACGGAGGCGCGGACTGTGGTGCCCAGATTGGTGGGGCAGAAGGTGAGATGGCCGAGGCGGTTGTCGCGACTGAACTTTAGGGAGTGGGCCAGGGACTCGACGCCGATGATCATTCGCTCGTACACTTTGCCCAGATCGCCGCCCTTCTCCATCGATATGATCCGGATGTGGTCTTCCTCGTTTACCCAGACGAGGAACGTGCGCGCCTTGTTCAGGAATATGCCGCGTCCCGTCGGCCAGAAACGGGACGCGTTGGCCGCCTGCAGGAAGCGATCGCCCTCCTTGAACAGAAAGTGATCATCGATCAGTTTCTGCTGCGTACCCTTGTCCATGCCGGTGAGGGGCATGTATTTGCCGGCGTGCTCATTGCAGAGCTTTTTCAGCACGTCGGTGATCTGGCACTCCAGCTTGACGTAATCCTTCTTCTTCAGGCAAGGATTGAAGGGGAATCCCTGCACCGAGCGGCCACAACGGACGCGCGTGGACACAATGAATCGTGTCTCGGGATCGAGATTGGGGAAATCGGAGCCGTAGCCAAAACAGGTGGCCGGATGCTTATCCGTCTTCTTGAAGCCCTTGTGATAGTCCTCGATAATGGGATCGAAAATCTCCGCAAACGTTTTGTAGGCCTCCGGATCCGGCGCATAGATGCCCACGCCGGAGTCGTGATTGCACAGGCCCGACTGTATGCAGTCCAGCAGCGTCGAACAGTAGGTGGGCGTCACCTTTGTTTTTAGCTTATCGAAGATCGGCTTGGTCAAATGCTTCTTCAGAAGCGATTTCGACTTGGATTTTGCCAAATTTTCGTAGCCCACCTCCAACATCTCGACCACTTCTGAGGGCGCTTTGCTATACTGCCTCCATGTCAGTGACTTTGGCGCTATGCGGCCCAAGCATAACGATTTCATATTTTCCAAAAAAAAAAAAAAAACAAACCTGAAATTTTGAAGAAATCGAATTTCTGTTGTTTATATCGAAAATATGTATAACTTTGGGAGCGACGTTGCAAGGCTGCCACATTGATTTCATTTCATCGCCTACTTGGTTTATTTAGTAAATATTGAAAAGTGCGTTCGACACTTTTTAATTTATTTGTAAATGTAAACCAGTAAAAGTAATTCAAATTGCCGCCAAATTTCTACACCGAATTGTTAAACACTTAATTGGTTCAGTTCCTGTGTGAACTAGCAGTTCGTTAGACGTGAATTAAGAGAGCTTGTTTAATTTAAATTATTCCTAAAATTTGTTTAAAACCTACATTTACAAATAGCTATAGCAAAATATTGTATGGAGCTAGATTGAAGAGTAAATGCCTAACAAATTTGCCAATTTTTTTTAATTCCTTGTTAACGTGATTTGAAATACAAAAGTGAGTTGCAAATATCGACAATAATTTCTGAGAGCGTTTCATCGCTAATTATGGTGTGAACTAAATGAACGAACTTAAAGAACGATAGCACTGTGAGCTAGTTCAATCAATTATAATAGTGCGAACTAAATGAACAATCACTGATCTTTCATTGGGAAAGCTCTTCTGATACGTTATAATACAGCCGCACAGAGCAGGTGTGTTTGAGATGGTTCAAGTGTGGTATATGGATGACGAGGACAGCGATCAGCGGCTGGAACACAAGCGCAATCCACCAGTTTACCTGGATTTGGCAGCACTCTACAAAAAAACGGGCGTGGAGTACTTTAAGGTAACTGTGAAAGCCACCCAAACGACCTTGGCAAAGTCGCGCTTATCTCGCCCCTCTCACCACTACCTTTCTCTTTGTTTATAGATCAATGCCGATGATTACAAGAACGATAAGCAGTTAACTGAACTGCGCAGCAGTCGTGGTTACACCTACGAAGATGAGGTATTTTTATGGCGTTTTAAAGCATAAATATATGATTTAATTTATATTGCTGCAGATTACCTGCTCGGAACAGTGTTTGCCAGATTATCAAAACAAGCTAAAGGCTTTCTACACGGAACACCTGCACACGGATGAGGAAATTCGTTTGATTCTCGATGGTTCCGGTTACTTTGATGTACGCGAGTAAGTGTTCAGCGAACCAGTTTGTTGTGGTTGGTCTTTAAACTGAATTTATTCCAGTGGCGAGGACAATTGGCTGCGCATTGAGGTTGTGAGTGGGGATTTGATTATCATACCGGCGGGCATTTACCACCGGTTTACACTGGACAGCAAGGTATCGTTTGTTTTATATTATTTTAAAACTCCATTTTGAGCTACCTTCTATTCACAGAATTTTATAAGAACCCGGCGTTATTTTGTTGGTGAACCCGTTTGGGCACCACACAATCGACCGGCTGACAACATGGACTGCCGCAAGGCCTATTTGCAGCAGCTAGAGCAATTGAGCACGGCCTAAAATTTAACTATATAAATACCTTTGTTTATAAATAAATGTTTTTGTCAGCACTTCCAAATATAAAAAAGTGGGAATCAGTTCAACTATCGAATCACTTGAACCAAACTGAACGATTGAACAACTTGCTAGAGTTTCGTTCAAAAAAACATATGCTTTAGCATAACACAGATTTACATTTTGCTGAACTGTTGTTAACAGCAATCACAGCATTTTACTGTCAACAACCATTTTTAAAAACTAAAAGTATAAGCATTTAATTTTTAAAATAGTGAAAATTATAATTAATAATTATTAGGAAGAGCATTCACCTCACGCTTCAATGAGTTATAAACTAACTTCATAAGCAGTCACAGCACTGCTTACTTAACATACACATTTGCTGTTCAATAACATGAAGTATCGATACTCTTGCGGCCCACTTAACGCGTACCGCCTTCGCTCTTGTAGAAAGTTGGTATTTTTGCACTTAGCCTCCGCGGCCTCACAACGTCGCTTATTTTAAATGTATAAGCAACATTTACAAAAACAACATCGGACGGTTTGGACGCGTTGAATCGTTGGCGGACAAAAAAGACCGATTAATTATTTTACAATTACGACTTTGTTATTTGTTTACAAACAAAGCGAACGCATAACGACAAAAAATGCTACACGTGAGTGTTACAGGTGTAATGCAATAAATTGCAACGGTTAACCCAAGTTAGTGTATGTATGTATATACAAAATTTAATATGTGCATTTGTGTGTGTGTGTGTGATTAAGGCTCTTCGCATATACGCAGTGGTAAACAAATCAAATAGCAATTAATTGATTTAAACAAATAATAAACAAATGTGCAATATATCAGCAAATTTGAGTAAATAAAACCATTCAATAAACGCAATTTGTGTGCGTGTAAAAAGCAAGAATAAAACAAATTTGGAAGCAACGACGACGCAGCAGCAGGCAGAGGCAGCGGCAGCAGCAGCGCATACTGCAAGTGTATTAGTGTTAAAGGCGCGTACATACATACGTACGTACGTACGTGTACATATAGGAGATAAATAAGCAAGCGTATATACATACGTACGTACATACATCTACTTACAAATATATATGCATTTATAATTATATGCATATAAAGAAAATTAGCAAACGCAACCACAAAAAGTGAAATTTCTCAAATCCCAAAAATTATACAATTTTTTTTTGCGTGCTACGTCTGTGTGTGTCTGTGATTGAGTTTGGAAAATTAGCATAAATTCCAAGAAGCTGGACGGCAACGTCGCTACAGCAGCAGCAGCAACCACAACAACAAGCAGTTTAACGGATTTTCTACTCCTTTTTGCTCTTTGCGCGGTAAGTACCAAAAACAAAAGAAAAAAAACAGGAATGAAACTAAAACAACTGTAAATTAAGAAAACAAAGCACAAAGCATAGTCTCGTCATCCCATCAACGTGCTGAAAATTTTCATTACGTCGAAGAAAAATTCAATATGTATGCCTTGGCGAGCCAGCCAGCCAGAGTAGCTCCGCCGCACCCCGCACTCATCGCATCTGCTTCCCCTATCCAATTTAACCTCAACCGGTCTGCTGCTGCGGCCGGCGTCTGCGTCGCGTGTTATATGTAAGTATGTGTGTTTGAGTTCTCGTACTAGTGTGCGCTTGTCACTCGGCTCGTTAAAAAAAGAGCCTCAGTCGCTGCGCTGCTCTGCTGCTGCCGCAGTTGACGTCGATGTCAGCGGCGGCTTCTTCGACACTCGCGCACATTATTTTGCAAGCTGTTGTTAGCGTAGACTTTTTTTCGTCTCTTTTTCTATATTGACAATTTTTACAGCTTTTACCGTGTTTTTTTCCGGTTAGTTGTTGTTGTTGTTAGGCGTGTGGCCGTCTCAGTGACGCCATGCTTAGGCGCTTGCTTTTATTATCTGCTGCTACTTTTTTCATTTATATTTTGTTTCTTATATTTTCATTTTGTCGCTTGGCTACGTTTTTATGTTTGGCGACGGGGTTGCCGTTATCTATATACACATTTGTGGTTGCCATATCTCAGGCTGATGTGGGAGTTTGTGTGTGTGTTGGTGTTTTTGTTTTAGGGCATTTCGGTAGAGGGAAATTGCGTGTATTGGCATCATTATGAATGAGCGCACGCTGTTTGTACTTTTGCATATAGATATATTTTCAAAACGTGTTAATGAACTTTCTTGGGCGCATAGCTAAGAATGACGTTAATTAGTTGATTGCATTGCTTTCAAACACTGACCACATTTCGTTGAGTGTGACCCTACTGCACACATACATACATACGCACGCATGCACTTGTTCGGTTCAGCTTCTTCACTCTCTCGCACTACTACCTGGCCCCCTCCCACTCGCATACTTGCCATCTCGGTCGCTCTCGCTCTTGCCCACTCGGCTGTGCGGCTTACGCAGAGCCAACGAACGCATTTGGCAATAGCACGAAAAGTTGCATGCTCCAAAATACGCACGCACACATACAGACATACAACGAATTCCCCTTGCTCGCTCTCTCGCACTTGGCGCTTATTTTGCTGCCTGCTCACTCACACACACGCAGCATGCATGTACGCACGCAGGCTGTCGTTAGTTTTAAACTTATTTTGGCGTTCTTTATGTGCTTGCATTCTCCACGCCGTCTTGTCTCGTCTCGATGACGACCCAGACCCGCATTTTCTAGTCGTTGCGTTGAATTTGTATGTGTGTGTGTGTGTATCGGTTTCGTTAGCTGTATTAGTGTGTGTGAGTATTGAATATTTGTGAGGCTAACACAGTCGAAAATTCAACGTTCTGTTTGTGCAAGTGGCGCGCACCTGTGCACCGGTACTCCACCCCCAGAGCTGTCCAGCTTGAGTTTTGAAAAGGAAGAAGCAGCAGCAGCAGATAAACAGACGTAATGCCTTGATTTTCCTATTTAGGTTATGACGGGTTTTCTCCCTTTGACCCAACTACACATCAACAACAACACTTGCTAAAGTTTTCAATGCAACTTCGAGAGCTTTGGGCGGAGCTGAAAGCGGCTGCATTTCCCGGGACAGGCTCACGTCGAAATTTCCCATGCAATACACTTGTGTTTTGTATAGAATATACCGTAAAGCTCTATGGAAAGAGTACTTAACTTTATTTTTGCAATTTAAAAACGTTTCTTAATTAGATTGTTTAATGAATTGAAGTTGAATTCGTAAGCAATTAGCTTGGCTGATATTAAAAAATAAAACAAATATCTATATATTTGAATTCCGGGTTCGGATTGCAATCTTGATTTTAAATGAATTTCGACCACAATTAATTTTTGTCCACCTGTTTAAACACTGGGAGTAGAGTATTGCTCAGTCGGTGGTAATAGCTTTACTTATTTTGTATTTCGTTTGCTGCAAATGCAAACGAATTGTTGAAATAACACACACATACACACATACGACAACTCGCACGCACACACATGCACATTCGCATATATGTATATACAAGCTTTTTATGTACACAGGCTTACAACAACAACAACAACAATAACGAGAAGAAGAAGCAAATGCAGTTTAAAGCGCAACTAAAACTAAACAGAGTGGGCGTCCGATTGTGGGAAGGGGGTGTGGGAGAGTAGATAAGGGGAGAAGAGGGGGGCATTTTAGTGTATATGCCAGCGTTTGTGTGTGTGTGTATGTTTGTATTGCTATGTGTGTTGAGTGGATTTTATATCAAAAGTACAGTCGCTTAGTAATGTTGTTGTATTTCATAGTTTTATGTGCATGCTGAGTGTGAGTGTGTGTGTTTGTGTGTGAGTACATAAATTGCATGTTCATGCTTCAATAGTTGCATGCAGCGATGCTTCGTTGAGCTACAAACACACATACCTAACATGTATGTATGTATTTGTGTGCAGCCTAAACCTAAGCGCCAAACATTGTTGACAACTAAAACAAAAGCCGAAGCCGAATGGAAGCAACAGCAAAACCAAAAAAAAAAAAAAATCTTTGCGATCCATTAAAAATGATTGCGCTGGCGAGCGTAAGTGCGAGCGAGCGCGCAAGATTAACAAAGAGGCCCCCAGGCAACAGCAACATCAGCAGCAGCAAGATTTAGTAGTCACTCTCTCCACGCGCTCGTTCTCGCTCTCTTCCTCTCTCGGTCAGTGTGTGCTTGCTTAGACTTCCTCGCGCCTGCTGGCAACTTGAACTTAATCGTTTCTTTCGTTCAATTTTATATCGATAACAAACAAGTGTCAACTGCGACGACTGCTTGTTGTTTAGTCACGATCGGATCGATGCGATGCGGAACGGAGTTCGTCAAGAGCAGAGGGCAAAGTTGCTGCAGTGTTGCAAAGGGTCAGTGCGGCCATACAGTGCTGCCAAGCGTTGAATTTATTTGTTGACTTATTTTTATTCAGGCAAGCTCGCCCCCATGACTTTTTCATTTTTGTGTTTCGTTTTTTTTATGGTTTTTTTTGCTTGCTTCGCTTAACTCTGGTAAGGCGAAGAGAAAGAGACCGCACGTTTTGCTGCTGTATGCGTACATGCATGTGTGAGAGCGAGTTGGCGTGCTTACGTGGGTGGTGCGGCTTAACTGGCGCGGGGGGTTGGGGGTGTTGAGTGGGTTGCGTGTCGGCGAAAAAATCGATTAAAAGACATGAATATATACTTATACATTTAAAAATATGCTCTAATTTTTGGTGTATATGATAATGCGAAACGTTGTTGAAAATTCAACTTATTGATTTTTCTAAACAGCACAACAGAGTGAGAGGGGTGGGTGGGTGGTTGGTTGGTTGGTGGGAGGTAGGGGCTGTTTGTAGCTTATGTATCAAAGTTTTTCGGCAGCAACCAACAAAAGCAAACTAAACCCAGGCGACGGCAGCTGCATTAGCTGATAGAGATTTTAGAGGGGTCGTTCTGGGTGGCTGCTACCCCAAGAGGGTTGTTGTTGTTGTTGTTGTTTGTGTATTGGGTAGCGTTGCGGCGTTAGTTGAAATGCAGACGCTTTGCATTGTTGTGTAGTGGGTGGCTCTGTGGCTGTAAAGTGGCCCAAAACACGGGCTACACACACACACACATCCACACACACAAACTCACGCACGCACACCCACTCACGTTTGAGGGTACAGCTGTGTACATGTGTACATAAAACACACACACACAGATACATTCGCATGCGAAAGCGGATACAGATAGAGATACATATACAAAACAGTGAAGGGAAAGCGAAACAGAGACAGAACGAAAGAGGGTGTGGGAGTAGGGGGAAGAAGGGGGGGGGGGGTGTGCGGCCGAACTGGCTGGCTGGCGCTTCCTTCCTCGCATAGTTCAAGTATGCATATAATATCCGGGACTCGGGACTGTCGGCGCCCAAAACGAAGCAGCTGCAGTAGCAACGGGGGTAAAAGAGAGAGAGAGAGCGGGGTGGGGATAGGGGATAGGGGGTTGCAAGGGGCTAACAGCATCCGACAGAGGCCTACGGCGACTGCGACGCGAACAGCATTGCAGCTGGTGGGTGGGTGGGTGTTTGGTTGGGTGGGTGGTTTATTTGGTTGGTTCGCTGTGCTTGAGTGGATTCTGCTGACGGCTGGTTAAGAGGGGGTGTGCGGGTGCGGGTGCGGGTACGGAAACCCAGGCGGGTCTGGAACAGGCTGGTCGTTGTCCCTTTATGCTTTTTGGAGTAGCACAAATGTGTCGCGAGTTGAGAGCGAACTGTGCAAGAAGTATGGGTGGGGTGGGGTGAGGAGGCGGACACACCTAGCCGCAGGCCACATTTAGTGGGTGGCTGGATGGGTGGGTTTTGGCTGTGTCGCAATAGTTGCGTAATCTATGCGATGATATCCCACTGCTCGTATTTTAGCCATTGTAGCTGTGCGTTTGTATCTCTGTGTGTGTGTGTGTGTGTGTCTCCCTGTGTGTGTGTATGCTTGAACTGCGACCCGTGGGCGGCTATCAACGGTTGGATAGACTACTCAGCCGGGCCAGGGCTCAGATCAGGGCCACGGCCTGTGCCTCTAAGCGATGGAGTGAGAAGTGGGGCCGCTTTTAGTTGAGGGGCAGCTTGTTTGTATAGTCGGACTCTGCATGGCACTATGGTTGGCTTAGAAACGCAACAGCAGCAGCAGCAGCAACAACAAAATCCACACAGAAATGCAAATTTTGAATTGTAATGCACACAAAACGAAATTGCTGCTGCAGTTTTCGTTGGATACGACATATGTATACTCATGTACCTGCATCTGTATGCAATATATATATATACAATACATATGTACATCAATTGGGCACCTTTCAAACCAATAAACCAACCATCAACCACCCTCCCACCCACACAAAAGCACTGCACCATTTAGCTTAAAAACTACAACATGTCTCAAATCAGCTCGTTGCCAAAACAATTTTCCATTTGAAACATAATAGAAAAGTAACAAAATGTTCAATAAAAAACTAATATTGTTATAAATATGTAACATTGTTTATTCTCCTTAAGGACTTTCATGGCACTGTATATAGGATACAAAATTAAACTACAAATAATATGTCACAATTTTAACCCAGCTTATGAAATATTTTAGTTTACTTTTTCTAATTCTACTAACATGTATATTTCTTTAAAAGAACATTAGTTTTTTCATAGGGAGAAACCCCCCAGTTCCTTCGGTATTTATTTAAGATTCTGATTCCCTTTAAGTCTTTTTTAATTAAGTTTACCTTAACCAAAAAAGGTAAAATTAGTTTCTAATTCTACTAATAAAACGCATAAAAACATTCTGTGAGCAAATTTAAATTTAAATTTTCCTATATCCCATCTAAACTTGGCCTATCTGAATATTATGTGAGAGTTCTTAAGGTTCCACTAAAACGCATATCCTTTTGAAAAGGAAACATTTTGAGGTACTTTGAAAATATAATTGGTATTTGTAACCCCTTTGATAAGCATTATTTTAAAGTTGATTTTACCCCTATTGATACCATACCCACCCGTATAGAACATTGCATTTGCGGGCCTGGTTTTGTTGTTTCACCTGCAGGACAGGAAATTAGTTTTGGCCAGAGTTCCGGGCGCCGAGTTGGCCATTAATATTACGAAATTTTAATGCAAATGCCGCACCAGGACAATTAGCGGCACTCGAGAGTTGGATCGGGGTTGGGGGTTGGGGATGGGGATGGGGATGTTGGTTGGTTGGAGGCATATTCAAATATATTCGACAGAAACGGCGTATTAATTATGAAATAGCTACAGGACTCGACTGCCAACTACTCCCAGTGAACTATGAATTGCAAACGCAACTGTACCTGCAGTTGTGTGTTGTGCTTGGTTCGGGGGGTGTGTGTGTGTGTGTGTGTTTTTGTGTAGGGTGTATGTGTAGGGTTAGCTGAGTGACTAGGCTACGAGAGCGCTGATGGTTTTGCATGACTGCGTGTGTGTACGAGTGTGTGTGTGTGTGTGTGTATATATGTATGTGTGTGTGTGGGTGTGTGTTTGGAACTTGGCTTCGATTTTGCGCGTTTGGCAATTATGTGGACATGTGTCTTGACACCGCCTATTATATATGTATGTGTATATATACATATACATATATATTTATATACATGCATGCAGGTAGCTCACCAATACCCCCACCTCCACGCCCGCCCCCCTCGCCCAACACACACACACACAGAGAGCTTCTTCCGCCCATGCTGCATAAAATATATCTAGATACACAATTTTGTGTTATGGCAAAAGCAACAACAACAAGAACAACAACAACAGCAGCAACAACAAGAAGAACGAGTAAAAGAATGCGCTTGCCAAAATTGCTTGACTAAGAGATACTCCGTAGCTAGCTTTAAATGGAAATTTAACCTTGTAAATAAAAATATAAAAAAGTAAACACCCTTTTTAATCGACAAAATTCATACATAAACTACTTTTTCAGGACTTCAAAATTACAGTTTTTATACAAAAAAAAAGTGTGGGAAAATGGCAAGAAAACAAAAAATTGAAATATACTTGACCTACATAGCAATTCTAATGTTTTAAAGCTCATATAATCTACAAAGCATGCTCGTAAAACACCAACTAAAAATATATGTTTAGATGTTTACGATATAAAGGAAGGGAAGAAACAGCTTTAAATAAATATTTATATGGGTATGATTCAAGAGAGAAGTTATCTTATATAAAAAGAGAGAGAATATACAATATATACAATTTCAACTATAACCAGCTTGTACAGTATCTTAGACTTATTTAACAATGGTCATTTTTAGAGCATTATAGATAGTCGTACATACCTGTAACAAAAATTTGCACAACTTCAATATGCCCGTTTTATTTGGATTTGAAAAAAGGGAAGGCAGAAAAAAAACCGTTAGTCGACAACGGGCAACTGCGAACGTTTTTGTGCCTGTGCCTGTGTGTGTGTGTAGGTGGGTGTGTGGTGTATTTTTGGGTGGCGGCGTCCAAGTCGAACAGACAAAAAGGCAACCAAAGCTGTCGCTGCTTTAAAAGGCAACTTTAAAGTTTTCCTTGAGCAGGAGATACCTAAAAGCACAAGAGCACACACATAATATATTATGTATATATATTTATATATATATCTGTGTATTTGTAGGCGTGTGTGCGTGTATATATTATATACCTACTTATAACAAAAGTTTTTGGCTGCCTTCAGTTGAAGTAACTTGTCGAAGCTTTTGGTGGTTGACGCTTTCGGCTGCAGGCGCTGTCTGAGGGGGGCGACGACGGAGGCGTAAAACCCCAAACAGCTGTCAAAAAGTAACAAAAGTAGCAGCAGCAGTAGCAAAAACAAGAACTAGCAGCTCACGGCGTTGCCACTTTGGCGGCTCATTTTCAATATTTATTCGCGCATTGCATTTGCGTCGTTTTTGCTTTGCTTTTGTTATTTATTATTGTTTACGTAGTTATTATTTTGTGTTTCTTTAATTGCCCACACACACATACGCACAAACACACACACACACACAATACTCCTCTGCCACTCGCACTCTCACTCAATACTTATAAATTTTTTTTTGTCATTCTCGCTCTCTTTCGCTTCAGTGTGTCTGCTAATTTATGCACGTTGTTCGGTGTTATTTTATTTTTTTTTTGGTGTCTGCAAAACTTTTTTGATTGCCCATATTATACTCAATTCAATATTTTTGTGCCTTTTTACATACTTGTGTGTGCTGCTCTCATTTTATAGCGAGTTTAATTTTTACACAACTTTTTTGGCATTGCCGCTACTGCAGCCGCCTAGCCAAAGTCAATGTGGAGAAGCAGCAGCAGCCTCCGCTGCTCAATTTCATTACGTTTTTTTTTTTTTTTTTTATATCCTCTCATTTTTCGCTTGCTCTCTTGCGCTCTCTTCTATTCGAACATTTGCCTTTTTGCTTGAGGCAATTGACCGTTTAAATGTGTTGTGTTGTTGTTTTAGATGATGCTGCTGCTGCCGTTGGCGGCACGTTGAATATATTTTTCTTTTTCTTATTTGGTTTTACTTTTTTATACAGCGTTTATCTCACTAAAGTTGAACGAGAAAACCCTTTACCTTTGCGCGGTGTGGCCATACGTTGGAGAAATAGTGTTGCCACTTAAGTTTTCAGTATAGACAAGTTTCAAGTGGAATCGCTATATAGTTGTTGTTGTTGTTGTTGTTACTGCTCTTCTTGTTACTTCCTTGTTTGTGTGCCCCGTTGTTCTGTCATGCTCAACTATAGGTGTGTGTGTGTGTATGTTTTTTGTGCTTATGTAACTGCGTCGCGGTTCGTTCGCCAGGCAAAGAATGCGCAGGCAGGCAGACAGACCCCAACACAATACATATGAATATGTATGTGTATGTGTTGTGTGTGGCCTTTTTAATGCAAACATATACATATACACACATACATATTGTGTGTATATAAACGAAAACTGAAAATCAAGCTAACGCTGCATTTTACATTATTTTGCATTGATCTTTTCACTCTTTTTTGGTAACTTTTCATGGTCGTTGCTCGCTGACGTTCGCTAATTATGATTATCATTATTAAGACAGCAAAAACAACAACAACAACTGCAATGTCAATTTACTCAATAACCGATCTTCGTTTTCTTCCTCTTCTGACAATTTCACGCAAAACAAAAGCAGCAGAAGCACCACAACAACAACAACAACAAAAGTGGCAAAGCTGCTTTTTTTTAGTTTAGCTGTTGTTGTTTTCTTTTTTTCGGCTTACCTTTTTTACCTGTTTACTTTGGCATCTCACTCGCACACACAGCAGACGCTGTCCATTGTACACATATACGCATACATGCATGCATATGCTCACACACAGAACATGCATAGGAACGCACACAAATGTAAACACACGCGCGCTGCTTACACGTCATTAAGTGCAAAATAAGAACAGCGCATAAAAAAAACAACAAACAACATAAAATAAAGTAGAGTGTAGTAGTTTTTCTTCTTATTTTCTTTTTCGCGTTCAGTAGTAGAAAGCGTTGCAAAAGCAAGCTCTCAATTTATGTATGTAATATACAAGTAGTAGCAGTTCCGTTAGCTATTAAAATTTGCTCGTTGTGGCGCTGCTCAATATTAAATCTTTTAATGCAAATATGCACGTATGCCTGTATTTGATACATATGTGCATATGTACATATATACACTGTAGTGAACTAATAAACAGTCGTAAATCTTCAGTGATTCATTTAGGAGCCCATCAAGAGCAGCAGCGGCAGCAGCGGTTTTTAAAGCAGCTGTGTGAACAATTGTATTGCACATACACACACATATACAAATATATACATACATACTCACATGCACACAGATACGCTTATGTACACATATACATACAAACGTATTTATAAGTATATTTGTAAGTGCTGTCGCTTATCAGCAAAAAAAAAAAGCGCTAGAAAAAAGTTTTCTCTTTTGGTTGTCATTTATTTTTATATGCTGTGCATATATGTATGTACATATGTATATATGTGCCTATACACATGTGTATGTGCAAACGTTTAACCAGTGTGAACATCATGCAGTTAGCAGTGAAAAAACGCGTGCAAAGCTATTATTACAGGTGCAGGTACATACAAACATGCATATGTATATATGTGTGTGTGTTTGTATGCGTGCGTTTTGTTGGGTTTCTTTAGTTCAAGGCTAAAAATGCTAGAATTTATAGCGGTGTCTCTCAAACTGTGCCCAACAAAAGTTTAGAAAGCTTCTAATGCGTAATAGCTGTGTGTTTGTGTACATATGTGTGCATAGTTTAACGGACACTGATGACTACTTTAATTGCTAATGAAATCGAAATCTTTCGGTTAGAATTAAATAAATTTGTATTTTCTATTTTCTTGCCTTTTTGGCACTTATCGTGTCGCATTATTATTATAAATGTCAAATATGTGTGTATCACTGTATATATAAATGAGTATTTTGTGTGTGTGTGTGTGTGTGTGTGTGTGTGAGTATCGGCTAACTGGTTTTGTTATTCCTTTTGCTTTTTGTTGGGCCGCCGCGCTGCGCTGCTGTGTCAGGGCAAACGGACGTTACGCCAACTGCGCTGCCAGCGTCGCTGCTTACCTTTTACGTGTTACTTTTTGGGGTTATTCTTAACAGCGTTGAATGGACAGCGCATCGGCGGCGTCAGCGCGTGCGAGGAGATCGTCTCATTTTCATGTAGCATTCAATTTGTGCTTTTTTAATGTGTTTCTCTTGATGTTTTGCCAACAATAGAAGCAAAAATGAAAGGTAAAGCGCAAAGCCTAAAAATAGCCAAAGCATAGCACCGACTGCGACTGCGACTTCGACGCGTTGGTAATTTGTTTGATTAAGTGGAATATTTCCACAAAAAAAGTATATTGAAATGCAGCTGTGTGACGGCGGCGTTAACAAAACTTTTGCTCTCAGATGAGCCCAAAAAATAAGAAAGAATAAAAAAAAAAACTTCAGCAAGTGCATACGTATGTATATATGCATACGTACATACATACATATATGCAATAAATAGATTGTTGCCTTGTCGATTATTGTATGTTTGCTATTGCGTTTTTATGTGTTTTTACTTTTTCGCTGAATCTTGTTGTTGCTAGTGGAGGAGACTGGCAGGCAAGGCCCAGGCCAGGCAGGCAGCAATACATACACACACACACATACACATACATGCACGCAAAGAAGCACGGTTGGATAGACAAAAGCAACGAGACGAGCGCAGCGCGCACTCTGCTTATATACTAAAGTCGAACCCATGCCTATGTATGTGTGAGTGAGAGCAGCGCGAGTGTGAGTGAAATAAGTACATATGTATGTATGCGCTGTTGGTTTATATACAAAACAACAACAACAAAAAACATTCGTAGCAACTGACAAAAGACAACGAGAAGAGCTTTACAAGCAGCTGAGCTGCGCTTTTGCCTATGTATTAATAAATAAATAAATAAATACATATATATAAATATACATATGTATTTATCTATGCGTGTATGTGTTTGTATACTTAGCAAATATCGAAATTGTCATTGTAAAATTGTAAAATTCGGCCGTCAGATAATTTCTCAATTGGCAGCTGTTCTTAAGCGAATTTTTTTTTTTTTATACTCTGCTAAACATGCACATGCAAACAGTCTGGCAACCTTAAGTATAACTGTTTGTTGCTTATGCTGTGCTTCTTTGTGCATAAAAACGGTTTTAAAGCAGCATCGCTTTTCTGCTTTTTTTTTTTGCTTGCTGCATAAAACAAAGTAAGAAGACAAAATAACAGCAACAATTAAAACCAGTTTGAAAGCTATTACGCTTTGTTTTTGCTATGCCTATACACATGTAAGTATGTTATATATCTGTATGTATGTATATATGTACATATGTATATGTGTGTGTCTACCTGTGCATTTGTTTAGTTGGGCAATTGGTCACACTTTTTAAAGAACCATCTGCCCAAAACAGCTGTAAAATTGCTAGACCCAGACCCAATTCCAGTCTGCCCACTAGCCTTCGTGTTCTCCCACATTCCCCATTCATTCCCTTTGTCAAGCCACTTGCCAATTACTCAGCGCTGCCATAAAAGACAGTGCAAAATGTATGTCCAGCGATAAGCAGCAAATCCGCACATACAACAACAACTGCAAGACCAACACGTCAGTATTTTATATACACACACATTTATAGTTGGCGCAGCAGCGCTGTTAGCTGCGACGTCAACAGAGGCCAACGACTACTGGCAGCGACAGAGGCAGAAGCAGCGACGCGACGATTTTTCGTTTGTAGTGCGCGCAATTAATTTGTGTTAAGTTGTTGTTGTTGTTGTTGTACGTAACCCATTTTCTAGAAATTTATTTATATGCATACAAACATATAACTTATTTATTTTTTTTGTGTTGTAATTTACCAAAGCTTATCCTTATCGGCGCTATATATAAACAAGTGAGGCATAATTATGTACATACATACATATGTATGCATAAGTATGTATATAGACGTGGTGAGATTTGTATTAGCTCAGATCTTATTAAAAATACGCATGTTTATGTATGTGCGTATGTAGATAAATGTAACTGTATTAATAGATTTAAATGACAACAATTTTGTGACTGGCAAAAATATGCATACATTTCTGTATATGTATGTATGTATATGTAAATGAGCGCAGGTAAAGCTTTTGTGTCAATTATGACTCTTAATTCTTGTTTGTAAATTAGTGAAGGAGTTGCCACTGCGTTAAAATGTCTCTCTCTCTCTCTGTCTCTTAAGGTTGAGCCGCTGCGAATAGTGATAGGCGTTGACGTCACTAATAAATTTTGAACATTCGCAAGGCGCAGCTTAGATTTATGCGCCAGTGCATTTTGCAGCGTGAATTCAACCGAACCCAGCCCAACCTAACCGACCTCACCCCACCACCCGTACACATGCCAACCCCCACCCTAACCCCAACCCCCAACCCACAGTGGGGACGACGATGGTGATGGTGAGTTAATACATATGTACAATGGGCCATGTACAACAAGTCGACCGCTCTCTCTCTCGCTCGCTCGCACGCGCTCTCAGCGACAGCAACGGCATCAGCAGCCCACCGCTTTGCTCCTCTCTCTCTCTTCCGCTCCGTTCAGTTTGCCGCTGCTTATGTACATACAATGGCAGGCCATAAGATATGCGCATTTCTTATACGAGTATATATACATATATATATATATATGTATATATAAATGTATTGGTGTATGTTTGTATATATGCATATACCTACTTATGTATGTTTGTTTATTTGTCTGCTTGTGTGCGAAGCTGCGACTTGTTTTGATAATTTCATTTTTTTATTCATTTTATTGAAATGAATTGAATTATTTTGCGCATATCGCAAAAAATGAAGGCAATTGCAATCGAAGTTAGGTTCTCTGGTTTTCTTAGGGCTTTTCGCGATTAGCCAATGAGGGTCACACCTGACTTACAGTTATGCAAATCGATAGGTCTGGGTGTAGTTAAGGTGTATTCTGGGTGTTCTGTATATGCATGTGTGTGTGTGTGTGGGTGTGTGTGTGTGTGGGGTGGCCAGACAGTTTTCAGTGGGCCCACTACCCCATACCCAATCCCCCACCCCTTCACACACCCCCACCACTACTACTACTCTCTACTCCCAATTCGGTCGCCAACTGCCGCCGCCGTCTGCCCGCCACTCTCTCTCAGTTTGCTGTTTGGCTTTGGCTTTGGGCTCGCGTGTGTGTGCGACGCGCGCTCTCTCTTCTGTCTTGCTCTCTCTCTACATCGGCTGCTGTTGTTGTTGCTCACCGCAGCCGCACTCAAACACATTTTGCTTGTTGGCTGCTCTTCGCTTTTGTTTGTGTTGTTGTTGTTGTTGTTGTTGCTGCTGTTGGTGCTGCTGCTCGCTGCGCTATGTACACAACTGTACTTTTGATTTAACCTTATTTCTTTTGCTTTTTTTTTGCGTTGTTGTTGTCGTCGTCATTGCTCGTTAGTTGCGGCATTGCCATTGTTGTTGTTGTTATTATTAGTATTATTATTGTTGTTGTTGTTGCCGTTATCGCCTGAGATGACTCTAATAGTACTCGACTCCACATGCTCTGTCAGTCAAAGCTGTCCTTCTGGGTTGCCTCCGTTCAGGTCAGTTATCAAGCTGCCTTCTTACTTTTGTTTTTTTTGCTGTCCGGCCGAACAAATTATTCAAACTCTTCCGTCAGGTGCCAACGAACTTGAACTTTCCTGACATGCATTATATACAGATGTCTATATGCATATGTATGTGCATATGTACATTTATGTGTTTGCAGGCCCTATTGACATACAAACACACACACACATGCACACCCAGCTAAGCTTTAAGCGCTAATTGAAACACATTTAGCGCGCTATTAAACACAATTATAAACACACTGAATGCCAACAAAAGCCACTGACGACGTCGACGTTAAAGCCAACGCCGACGCCAACAAATCGATATACAACTTTTTTCCAGCCGCCAGGCAAATGTGCAGCCAATGTCAGGCATTTTAAATGCCGGCATTGTATTTATATAAACACTATTAAAAGCATCTATAACAAAAAAATAAAAGCTAAAATGTTTGTTTTTGCTTTTGTTTTTAATCAAAAATAAAATGCGGACAACAATCATTAAAAGCGAACACAGAAACACTCATGTACATATTTTACTTATATAAATATATATGTACATATATATGCATACATGTATACACTGTTATTCTCACGCTCACAAGTCGCTGCACAGTGTTGCAAAGCTCATAAACTGAACATGAAATTGCCCAGTTTAACGCAACATTAATGTTTAATGTGAATTGTTTGCGAGTTTTCTCGTGGATTGCATAAATTAACAGTATTAAACAAAATATAAAAAGTTGCCCAAAATATTAGCATTAATAAAATTGTGCAATTGTGCCTGTTGCATTCGCCGGCATTATAGTGTACACACTGTGCGGTCGCCACAGTTCGCTCTCAAGCAGCTATCTGATGACGACACAAGTGTGGAAAGTAACGAGACATTGCGGACAGCTGCTTTGGTGTGGGGGGAGAACAACGAGAAACGAACGAGTGAGCTATGCACGCATGTATGTATGTATGTGCATACTTGTGTGTGTGTGTGTGTGATTTTGTGTGCGGCTGCCAACTTTCAAAGCGAGTTAATTTATAGCACGTTGGGGACGTTGTTGGCCAAACAATAACAGACACACACTGACGAACACACTCTCGCTTACAGCCTGTAGTTTTGTTCGCGTTCTCATCATGTTTAAATTATGTTTGATTCGATTTTCTTGCTTGAGCCACAACATTGGTGTTTTTTACTCTTGAGGTCGTTGCGAAGTGTCTAAGCTTAGTGCGGCCAGCGTTGCCACCCGTCTGCAGCTTTAAGTGTTTGTATGTGTGTGACTGCATTTATTTAATTTTAATTGGACTGTTTATTGTTTGCGCCGTTTTTATTTTTGCTTTTTATTGGCTTTGTTTTTTCATATGACAAGAGGCAGGTGCAAGTGTGATGTCGTTATTTTTGTTGTTGCAATTATGTATGTATATCTGTGTGTGTGGAAATGTGTGTACATATGTTTTGCATTTGTTGAAAAGTTTATTCACCTCTCGCTCTCACGTGTCTTTGGCTTGTGGGCATGAGTGTATGTATATATACATATATGTGTGTGTGTGTGTGTGTGCACGCTTTGAGCATTTGCTAGTTCTGCAGTGCTGCCACTAAACATTTGCCGATTTGCATGTCCTCTTTCTCTCTTTCTCTCGTTTGACCCCCGCTGTCCACTTTGTTTTCATGTAAATTTTGCTCGTTGCCGCGCTTCGGTCTTTGTATGCGAAAATTTGATAAAACGAAAACGTGACTTGCTTGTGGAAGCAAACGCTAAAGCGAATGCTGTGGCGCTTGTCGCATACAAACAGACATACACACACACACACACACACTACATACATATACAGTTGTACAAATGTGTGTGTTTGTATCTGCGATCAAATCTGGCTGTGTGCTGTGATTTAGTGCAGCTTTCCTTTTGTCGCGCCACAAACCAGCCTCAGCTCGAGGCTATCAGTTGACTCAACAAGGTCGTCGCTTAAATGAATTGAAATCAGGATATCTTTATTATTTCCTTACACCAAAAAAGGGAGCCGCATATGAAAAACTACAACAACCACAACAACAAAAACAAAAAGTAAAACAACTCCAACGGAGATACTGAAAACAAACCGTTAAGCCATTAAGGGTTAGACTCTGATTTCCGCTTGCAAAGTGAATGACAAAAATAACAAAGGAAGAAAATATATAAGGAAATGTGGCGCGCTCAGCATGCAAATCAACCCTTATTAAAGAAACAGTGCAGAAACAGAAGCCCACTCTGAAATACAGTAGACATTCGATAAATAAATATTAATCAAAAGTAAAAGTCAAAAGGTTTCTGTGAAAGAGTTTGCAAAAAAAAAAAAATGGAAACAACATTGTTCATAAAAAAAAGAAGAAGAATGTTGCAGTCGGATGTAACCGACAGCGTAATACTCGTTTACAGTGGAATAACAATCAAATATCTCATCAAACATTATTTATACACATTCGAATAAATTAAAAGTCTTTAAAAATGTTTATATTTTTATAATGCATTCATTTTAGATGTAAAATCAATCTATAGGATAAATCATGACCACATTGTCATTGTCACATTTTGCTGTGTGTCGGTCTATTATTTTGAACGTGCACTATATCAGATATACCAACACCTAGCTATAGCTTTATATACTTTCAAATATGCAAATATGTAAATAATTCATTATGTTGATTAATTCATTAACAATCCATTTAATTTCTTTGCAGTTAGGTCAAGATACGACATCACGACGACGCGACGCGCGAAAATGGCCAAAATGGAGGTCGACGATGTGGTCGACTTGAGTTTAAGTTCCGGTCGTGATCCGGCGCTGACAATAACGCCAGCGCCGGCGCCGGCGCCCACGCTCAGTAATCGGGATCTGCGCGCTTTAACAGCGAACAATACGGGACTGACCATAACGCCAGCGCCAGGAGCCACACCGGCAGCTGCAGCTGCTGCCACTGCGGGCAATGGCAGTGACAGCAGCGGCAACAACAACAGCAACAACAGCAACACTAACAGCACAAATAACAGCAGCAGCAGCAGCAACAATAATAACAGTAACAACAATAACAACAACAACAACAATAATAATAATAACAGCAGCAGCAGCGACGTCGCGTTAACAGGCGCTGGTGCAGGCAGCGGCAACGTCAGCAGCGGCAGCGCCCAGGATGAGAATAAAGTACAACGTCGCGTTCTGCGGCCACGCACCGAGCCCAAGTCGTACGCGGAGGCGCCAGATATTGTTTTGTTGCCGGCGCGCACCAACGGCCGGCAGCAGAATGGCAACATCGATTCGGAGACGGACGACGAGGAGATGCCGCCGTATGTGCCCATCAAGGAGCTGACCCATGCCGAGCTCAAGGAGCGCGAGAAGAGCTTGCGCAAGCTGCGCCAGGATCTGCGCAACGAGGAGACCAAACTGATGCTGCTCAAGAAGCTCAAGCAGTCGCAGCAGGTGATGAAGGAGAATCTGGTCGTTACGCCCACCAGTGTGTCGCCGAACAACCCGCTGGCGGCGATACCCAGCGCCTTAACGGCCAAGGGGTCGCTCAGTGTGACGCCGACGTCGGCGTTGCCGCTGCCCGCCCACAGCAAGGGACGAAGCAGCTTGGGCGGCGGTGCAGCAGCCGTTAGCATAAGGTGAGTGCTGTTTCTCGATAAATATCGATTCAATTTGGGATAAATATCGATTTTCAAGAAGTCTGACATATTTGAATTGGGGAGTTGCTTTATGTTTTATGTTTCATCAATATGTGCCAGTAATATTGGATATAGTTAGGAAATTATCAACACTTTTGATATGGTTTATTGATTGTATAAGAAGTGTTGATAAACGTGAATAGGGGAATAGCTCCACAAATTGATCAATCCAAGATTATCAACACAATTTTCTAATCCGATGTTATTCCGAATTACCATCACTAATGTTATCTTCGTTGTACCGCAAACAATAGAAGAAATATCAGAGTAGCTTTCGTCTCCTATTTCCACATTTTTCTCCTATAGTTCCTACCTAAATCGGCTATATAACATATATACACATATATAATATTCCATGCCAATTGTGCGTCCTGTAAAATATTCAAATTAATTAAAAATATACCCAGAAGCTATTCATGATAATGTTGTCTGTAATCTTGCGGATTTATGTTAATTGCCTAGACAATTGGAACTCCTCTATGCGATTCTCATTAATTCAAGTAATTCCCGCAGCCTTTTGGCATTTTCAGTTAATTGGGTGTTGCTTAAAAGTTATATTTGAAATGTGTTTGTTTTGGTAATTGACTCTCTCATTTGCGCTCTCTCTATCTTTCTCTCTCTCGTGCTCTCTCTCGCTATCTCCCTCTCTCTCTCTCTATTTCTGTCGTGCTCTCTTACTCTTACTCACTCACTCACTCTCTTTTACTTATTCTCCCTCTCTCTCGCTTTCGCGCTTTCTATCTCTCGTTCTTACTCACTCTCTCTTTCTCTCTCTCTGTTAAAACATCTTATAACATCATTAGAAAAGAGTATAATAAAGTTGAGTAAAAATAATAATGATTATGGGATAATAAACTATGATGTGAATCAAAGGGAAGAAGAAGCACATTAAATGTGTATCCTTGGGATTGTATTTAGAATATTTATCTTATAGTCGGACACTTAAGGTCTGGATTTTATTCCTATTCAAAAACCAAATGAAAAAAAGATCTTAAAAAAAATATGTTAATAATGTTTTTTTCTCGTTTTCCGCACAGCGCCAGCAACAGCCGCAACATGAGCTCCTCGGCGGCGACGGCAGCCGCTGTGGCCGCAGCCGCAGCAGCGCTCTCGTCGGGCTCGCAGCGCGGCGGCAACAGCGGCGGCGGCAGCAGCTCGATACTCCCGCCACCGAGAGCATCGCTGGCAGCGGGCGCAACGCTGGCCGCCGGCACGACCATAACGCCTGCCACGAACAGCTCGCACCGGTCGAGCGTGCTGCCCCCGCGGACGAATCTGCCGAATCTCACGATAACGCCCTCGGTGACCATAACGCCAACGTCGGCGCCGCCTTCCAGCCTGAAAGCACGCAATGTGAGTTATTGTAATGTCATCGTTGCCGTAAGCGCCGAGTTTTTTCCAACATTATCTATAATCATAAATGATATTTGTACATAATTTCAACATGCACCGATTGCAATTGCACCCAACACAAACCATAAACAAATACTCTTCGTTTTGTTATCTATATTTTAACATGCCCAGCAAATGGTCACGAGTGTTACTTGTGCGAGTAACTGTTACTTGTCACGACTTTGCTTATCAGAGCAATCTAACAACTATTATTGGGGAAGTCCCTACATTGAAAAAAAAAGTTTGTTTTATAAAATGTGTTTACCATTAAACCCAATTTTTAAACGATTGTTTTATTTTTAAAATATTTGAAAACTGGAAAATCGCAAATTCTTATCTATTTATACAATATATAATAATACTCACACTATCAATAAATTCCTGACAAAAATGTTATATTCTTCCAGTAGTCCAGAAAACTTTTCCAAACGTTCTATAATAAATAATTTTATTGTTAGTTTTACATTTTGAGTTAGTGTAACAAAATGCCATTAAAGAAGCGATTTAGTAAACTCTCCAAAATAACGGTAGAAAGCAAAGTAACATTTATGACCATTGTCAAGACACTGCATAAAACTCACGCTTACCAACACTTAACAATAATAAACTTTTATCATATGCGAATTATCGAACTATTGAACTTTAGTTCCTTATTAACGAACTATCGAACTTTAGTTCAGTAATTTAAAACACACAACGTTTTGCAACACTGAACACAACTGTCCAAACTCTGCCAAGGAACTTGTCGCGTAGCCTGCTCGCTTGTATTTTTGAGCGTACAAATCCGTATTTGAAAAATAATATTCGAGTAGGCTGCGCCGCATGGCCCCCTTGGCAGCCTAATTCACCATTTGCAAAACCGAAATTTCGTTTTGTGGATCTTGCCAAGAGAAAAGAAAATATCAGATTTTGTCACAGCAAATTGCCTTGAAGCGCAACTCTAATTTTGTTCTACTTTCGTATGCTAAACATTTTCTAAAAAACAACAACAACAAATATAAAATAAACAATTGCCAAACATGCAGCCTAATATTTCGGATAATTCGAAGGTACCTGGGACCATTAGCAATTCTGTATCCATTACGCCGGCGCCGCCCCTACAGCAATCGCATCAAAATCAGCTCAACGATTTAAAGGTGAGTGCCAATCGTTGCATTAAATTTCTTTGAATTTATTTCATTTCATATAATTCACTCTTCCCTTGCAGAATGAACGCGGCACAGCGCGCGAGGAGGCCCAAACGCCCGCTCAGCGGCAGGCAGCCGCTAAAATGGCGCTGCGCAAGCAGCTGGAAAAGACTTTGCTACAGGTGAGCGTGAATCAGATATGCCCAAAGTATGAGTACAAAGGACTATTTCCTGCCAAGTGTCAATCGATTTCTATTGTTCTAGGCTTGACAAGCTTTAAAAATTTCTAAAGGGTATCACAAAGTCGTCCACATGTTAGTTGCTCGCAGAATAGGGTATACTAATTTTGTCAGACCAGATTAATGACAATTTAATAAGACGAAAATAAGCTTCAACATCTTTAACTGTGTGCAGAGTATTACACTGTCGACTATTTTCACATTCTTACTCTATATTAATATATATGGTCGTAAGTTTCTTTAATCCGATTTCCTAGAAATCGATAAAATTATATTTTAAACTAGCGAGTTGTTAGAGTTTGAATTGAAAAGAAATGGTTTTCTAGCGAATAATTTTTGTATTCATTAGCAACCCATTTACTTAAAATCAATAAATATCGATTTTCAATATACCTTATTCAGTTTAAAGGCGTAACAAATGCAAAGTTACTTAGATCAAGAATATTTATGTAAAGTATCCAATACGTAGCCTTTCCTCATTAAAGATCAAGAAACTGCGATTTTAGGGTACGTCTAAATTCGCCCACAAATATGGCTACATATTGAAAACAAGGTTATGTTTCCTTGTCAAATATATTTGAATATATTTAATATAATATATAATTAAAGACAGTGCACATATATATTACTGCAGACCATTACAGGATATCGTTTAGTTGTGCAAGCACTGATTTTGGCAGTTTTTGGAGTTTGATTATTTAATTTAAGCTCATTCTTATTTATATAAAAATTGCATTTATCTAATTTGTAATCTTGTGTGTTGTGTTTAGATACCGCCACCAAAGCCGCCACCACCAGAGATGCACTTTATACCGAATCCGAGCAATACGGACTTTGTCTATCTGCTTGGCCTGGAGACCGTCGTCGATTATCTGACCGTCAATAAGAAGGCGAACGCCGTCGCGGCGCCCTTCCGCTGTGCCCAGTGCAAGATTGACTTTACGCCCGTCTGGAAGTGGGAGAAGCAGAGTAAGAACCATCCTTCTCCTTCATTTTCAAATATATATTCATATATATTTTTGATTGCAGCCAACAAGGAAGCGAAGGTGATTTGCGAGCAGTGCGTCACCTCGAACGTGAAGAAGGCTCTCAAGGCGGAGCACACGAATCGACTGAAGCAGGCGTTTGTGAAGGCGCTGCAGCAGGAGCAGGAGATCGAACAGCGGCTGGCCAGCCAGAGCAGTCCCTCGCCCGTTGATTCGCACGTGGCTGCGAACAATGCCACCAGCGTTGCACTGTCCAATGTCGCCAATGTGGCGTCGGCACATCAGCAGGCGGCGCTGCAGCGGGAACGCGAACGGGAACAGCGCGAACAGCTGCAGGCATCGCATGCCTCGGCGGCCGCGGCGCTGGTCAATTTACCGCCCTCGGTAACCGTTATACCAACCAAATGCCAGACACCAACACCAGCGCCACGACCGACGCCACCACCGCCGGCCGCCCAACAGAGCCAACCAACACCGCCGCCAGCCAGCACGCCGCGCTCATCGCGGGCAGCTGCCACCGCCGCGGCGGCAGCAATTGCCGCACAGCAGGCGGGCATACTCAGTCCCGGGCCGGTGCCAACGGCGGCGCATCATCACGAGGCCACAACCTCCGCAACTGTGCGCTCCTCGCGCGCCGAACGCGATCATCATCACCATCAACAGCAACAGCAGCAGCAGCAGCAGCAGCAACAGCAGCAGCAGCAACAACAGCAACAGCAACAACAGCAGCAGCAACAGCAGCAGCGAGAACAGCAGCGCGAGCAGCAGCAGCAGCAGGCGCAGAGCTATGACAAGTATTCGGCGGCAACGCTGGCGGCAGCAGCGCATCTCAGCGCATTGGGCGGCATGGGCGGGTTGAATATCAATAATTTGGCCAGTTTGGGTAATCTCAATCAGCTGGGCAATCTGGCCGCACTCGGCGGCCTGGGCAACTTTGGCGGCGCCTCGACGGCGACCAGTAATCCAGCCGCAGCACTCGGCAATGCCTCCCCGGCTGCCGCCATGCAGGCCTTCCAGCAACAGCTCTTCCGAGGTGCGTACGATAAAATAATGTATAATGAAATTGTCTATAATGATCGTTTTTCAATATATCTCTGTGCAGCACTCGGTCAGGGACTGGGCGGTAATCCGCAGCACATGATGCAGTTCGCGCCACTTCTCTACACCTATCAAATGGCCATGGCGCAGGCGGCCCAAGTTGCAGGTGAGTTAACAGCGATCTGTGCAGGGTGCAGCAAGTGATGTTAGCAATTAACAGAGTGCAGCTAGTTGTGTTAATCCATCATAGTGTTCTGTTAATCTAACAGTGTGAATTACATTTACGTTTAGCAGCGCAGTGTTAAATAATTCTTCGTGCAATGCGGCTAACGGCCAATGCAATGTTAAACAAGTTTAGGAACACGCATATGATAAGCGTTCAAATTTTATGAAAAAAAAAATGTATATATAATTTAAATTTCAAATTTAATTTTAGTATAGATAGGAATATACTGCTTAGTTATTATATATGGGGAATAACTAGTAAACTCTATTAAATTACAAGTATTTTAGAGAGTTAATCGAGAGTTATAATTGGTTTGTTTTCTTATTAGCCAACGGTATACAATATATCATATAATTGAAATAAAAGTAACTTAGTTCACTCTATATGTATCAAGATTTACATTTTAAGAAATTTCTCACTTTTGAAATATAACACAGTTCTCTAATCGGCTGTTTTTCTTTTCTTGCCAAACAGCTTTCAACAATAATAATAAGAAGAGCAGCTCCGCATCCAGCTCATCGAAGAACTCCAGCAATCCAAACAGTATGGCCGACATTCAGCGGGCGGCGGAGCTGCAGCGCCAATATCTGCTGGAGATGATTCCGCCACAGCAGCCAAGCGGGCCCAGCGGCAGTCGCCAGAATAATTGGAAGGCCTAAGCAGGGGAGGCTTTATAATATATATATATGAAAATTTATATATATGATATTTTTGACTAGCAACAACAAGAAGAGCGACAAAAGCAGCAACAAAAACAACAACAAACTAACTTTATAATAATTTTTTTTTTGATTAGGTAATTTTATAATTTACGCAAGCAAAACGTAATGTGAAACGTAAAATGATTATTCTATTTGTAAACAATAACATAATTAATTATACATAATTATACACAAAGAAAGCAACAAAACGCATCGTAAACGTAATTGTTAGTCGTTTTTTTTTCTGGTAATACTTGTCGTGTTTCTCATTTTTAAACCACAACAAAAAACAACCAACCAAGCAACCAATAATTAATTACATTTAGCAATAGCAATTCAGTAATGATGAAACGAAAGAAAAACAATTACCGAATGAAAACTTTTTAAGCTCCTATAGTAATTGAATATATTACATATATGAATAATTAATGATTATAGTCTGTAAGAAGATAGCCCCATTTTTAAGGGCCAGCCAATCGCCCCCAACCCCCCCTTACCTAACATCCCCTTTCCCCACCCCAATACCCGAAGCCACCCCCTGAAACTGAGTTGTTTGGGGTTGTACAAGTTTAGTTTGTAGCTTTTATGTGGCTAAAAACACGTATAAAATATAAAAATATTTTGTAATCAATTTTAACATACGCATAGTTTTTAGTTGTATACAAATTTTTTAGGGCTCTAATAAATTGCAGCAACAATTGCACAATACTTTTACTTTGCCAGAATATACATCATTTCACATTATAGTTCATATATAAATATATATTTAATATTTCACTAGACTCAATTTATTTAAGACGTTACCAACAACAGAAACTGCACTCCCCACTTTCAACACGATAATATACTGTTATTTAGTTGATCTTAACTCGTTAAAACAGAACCACTTCCATATGCATCGAAAACTCAAATCTATAACTTATAATATTGTACATAAATACCCATACATACATATATGTATTTATATATATATATATATATATATATATAGATATATATTATGCATCCATTCAAACAAACAACAGGCAGACGATGTTTATCCGAAATTTTCGTGTACCCTTTTTCATAAAAATGCAGAGCACATTGCCTTTCGAACAAGCGAAAAATGGGAAAAGCGAATCGAAGAACAAGAGGAAAGAGGATAGAGAAAAGAGAACATAGAGCAGAGAAGAGAAGCACGTAATATTGACTGAAAATTAGCGTATTTTGTAGTATCTCAAGCAAATGCAGCAGCTTGCATGCTATATATAATTGATATAAATCGAAATTAGTCATTTTTTTCGGCAAATAGGCTTAACGACTAGATATGGAACGGAAACGGAAACGGAAAGGGGAAACGGGAACAGTTGAAGGTTACATTCAGGCGAAACATTCGGAACACAAACCAAATTCATTTTGGGCATGCGAAATCAAATTGTGATCAAAATAAAAACGTAAACAAGAAAAGTGAAATCCATAATAATTTTTAGCTAACTAAGTTTAAAATGCATTGTAATTCGAATTCAAATTATAAACAGCCGATAACGATATACAAAAAAAAAAACAAAAAAAAACAAAAAAAAACAACAAAACAAAAACAACACCAGCCACAACAGCGTTAGTTTCAGTGTGTATGTGTTTGAAATTCTATGCTAAAATAAAACAACAACAAAATTAATAAAAACAAAAAAACAGTATAAAAATATGCATATAAACCGTTTTTAAACCAACAAAACTTGTGCGTTTTTTTAATTAAATTCAAGACCGATAACAGCGAACCGCGTGCGATAGTCAAATTATCGCACGCAAACATTTATAGCACCACCATCGATGGTACCATGCATACACAAACACCCGCACGCGGGGCCATCACTAATTTAGAGCGTAACTGAGTTGCTGAGCAACGTCCATCTGCGGGTTAATTTAGCCAAACTAGTTAGCTTTCAGCCCGAATATGTTGAGCTTTCTGTTCATTGTCAATCGCGCGTTTAGCGCCAGCAGCACGGTAATGTCGCAAAAAGCAACTGGTCCACGTCCGCTTGTGCTGTGCGGCCCCTCCGGGTCCGGTAAGAGCACACTGCTGAAACGTTTGTTTGCCGAATATCCGGACAAGTTTGGATTCAGCGTGTCGCACACCACGCGTCGGCCACGCGAGGGCGAAGAGCACGGCGTTCATTATTATTTCGTGAGTCGACCGGACATGGAGGCGGCGATCGCCAACGATGAGTTCATTGAGACGGCCGAGTTTACGGGCAACCTGTACGGCACCAGCAAGCAGGCGGTGCGCGATATACAGAGCCAGGGACGCGTCTGTATACTGGACATTGAGCAGAAGGGTGTCGAACAGATACGGAAAACCGATCTCAATCCCATACTGATCTTCAACAATCCGCCGACCATCGATGAGCTCGAGCGACGGCTGCGTAAACGCAATACGGAAACGGAGGAGACGCTGCGGAAGCGCCTCAACGCCGCCGAGGTGGAGATTGCCTATGGCCTGACACCGGGCAACTTTCACAAGATCATCAATAATCTGGACATCGATGTGGCCTACGAGGAGTTCCGCGACTTTGTCGTCGACGAGCTCAAAAAGCAGGAGGCGCTCGGTGTCTACTTCAATTGAGTGGCAATCAAAATTCGGTACACGTTCTGCAAATGTACCTCAATTAACCATATTAATCAATGGCATTTATATACTTATATTAAATACTGTCTAACTTAATTTATTGCATGTCTCGACTCGCACTCTTGATGTTGTTGCTTCTGTTGTTGTTGTTAGTTTTTAAGCGGAACGTCTCTCAAGTTTGGTGCGTAAACAATAAAGCAAACAGTTCAGACTTTTGCAATTTACAAAACTTTATATATTTACTGTGGGGCACAATTATTAAGAACACAAAGGAAAGGTCAAAATGTTATCATTAACAGACGGCAACGGCAAATATTGGGAGTTGTTGGTTGCGCCTCGGACTGGGAAACGATGTCAGGGCACGCAATCGTGTAATATGTATGTGTATGCCACTGGCATGTCCGTCCGACCGTCCTTAGCTTAGCTGAATACGACACGCACACCCAGCCGCCAGTCCTGCTCGGCACCTTGTCATTATAGGGGATTTTTTTTTATGTTTGATACGGATTGGTTTTATAGTCATGGTGCAGGTGGACGCGTGCTTGATAGCTTGTGTTACCCGTTGATTGCATTCCGTTGGCGCGATGCACCACCCTGGCGGAGCCATCAATTTTAGTGCGACTGTCCGCGCTGCTCCACAGGCCCGCAATCGCCTCCAGTGCCAGCTCCGTTTCGTCATCCTTGTCGTCGTGCTCCGCGGACAGAGTCAGATCAATTTGTCGTCGCTGCCGTGGAGCGCCAGCAGCGAAGTTAATGCCGACGATAACCAGCAGCAGCAGCAAGATGTTTAGCGCCCGCATGTTGGGAATATACTGAAAAAGACACAAGCGATGCGAACGGATCGAATCGACCTTATCAAGATGCGACAAACACAATCGCTAGCCAGCTGATTTTGAATTTAATTTTTATTGCGGTCTGCTGTTCACATTGCTGTCTGTCAACAAGTCTCATACAATTGGATTAAGAAGGCGAACAAATGGGGTTGACTAGACTTTGGGCTCGAGTATCTGCGCTGGTGGCCAATCCCATTGCTTTGCTGGCGCTGGCTGGACGAGCTTCTCCCACGGCTTCCAGCCGAGCATTTTACGCGCCAGCGTTAATTCGTTCTCGGCCTGCACAATCAGCTCCTCCACCTGTCCGCAGCCAACGGCCTTCTCCAGTGCACTAATATCCTTGTTCTGTAAGCAATGTATACCAATAGATTATTCTCCATCTGGAGCAATGTGCAGATAAACTAGACCCACATTTGCGACGGCGTCGGAGCGCTGCTTGACCAATTGTTCGGTGTATTTGCGATAGCTGGACTCTTGCGGCATTTTGGCAACAGCACGCAGAATCTTGCCGTAGAGCGCGGACAATGTGTGGTGTGGATTGGTGGCCACGGCCAGGCCGGTCAAACCCGTAGACTGTGGAATGCATTCATTTAAATCGAATTCAACTCAAGTTTCCACCAGGCAATCGATGACATAACAATAACAAGTGCGTTAAAGCCACTTATTACAGTGAATACAATCATGCCAGTTGGGTTAGCTTATTGAACACTTACCGCTTTAATTACTTTAGCCATATTATTTACTCAAATTGTGCTCGAACGCGTTAAAATTTGGCTTTAAGCAACGACAAAATATTGCCCAGAAATCAGCTACCAGGGCTGTGAAATTAATTCTCTCACTTCTGACAGGGCTGTTGTTTTGTACTGCCAGGGAAATAGTCTCGATCTCAGTGTTGCCCGCCCAAGCTATCGATAGGCAATGAAGTTTTGGCGCCCATATTAAAAATTCAAAAGTAATACATCCGGATGAGTTTAAATTTTATTATCACAACAGCATTAACGTAAAAAAATGAGAAACAGTGCAATTTTTTTTTTCAAATTGTGAGTATTTAGCTAAACATATATAATTTCTAGAGGTCTAATAGTGAAATGTTCCGCTACGTGGTCGTTGCCTGCGAACGGTCTGCAACGCCGAACGCCGAAATCAAAACATTGACAACCGTCACAATGAAAATGCCAATGACTGTGTAATTATTAATTCTGTTTGCGCGACAAATCTCCTGTTCGTTCTTGATGTTGTACCTGCCGTTCCAAATAAGGCCAACACCGACTGCAATCTGTAAGGTTGAACAATGACATAAATAACTTCCCAGCAATATTTGGGTATATCTGAATGAGTCACACACCTGAAATATGATGCTCAGCGATATAAACAATAGGCTGGGATAAAAATACGGATGCTGGCTGCCAGATTCCAGCACATAACGCAGCTGATTTGCATTGGCCGAGAGCAGGGCCAGGTCCATCATGCCCTGTGCGAGCGTCTTTTTATGCTGATATGCATTCACATCTGGTATTGGCGTCTCCACGCCATCGATGTTAACAAACCCATTACCAATATAGCCGGGAAACGGAAAACTGGGACGCCGTCCGCCATTATTTGGCCTGGGCACAATGGATCCACCAATGTCGTCGCCATTGCCTAGCAGACCATCATCCACGCCAGTATTGATGCCATTGGCATATGGTCGATCATCATCATCATCATCGATTTCGGGCACTAGATGAGAGATGTGATTAGGCTAACAGGTCTTATCAAGTCGGAAAAGCGGCTTACACAATTGTTTTGTTTTTTTTTTTTTTGTGTTACAGGCACAGAGTTGAAAATGTATTTAGCGGATGCAGGTTGGTTAGAAATACAGTCAGTTAAAGCACATACAAAATGATTGAGAGAATGATAAAGTTGAAAGTTTTGTTTTCTATAATGGTTAAAAGATTCTAAATACAAACCTGCTCGCGGTGTGCGCACTTTACGTCCATCGGTGTCATCAATGGCCTCGTTGTGGTTCACCTATTTGCGCCAAAAAAAATCAGATCCGCATTAGCTCTAGTATATGTACTTGTATAAATATATATATATACATCTATATAATAAGTGACTTTTCTGCTTTGTTTACAATACTAATCAAATGCAAATTTATTTATGTATTATGCACCACAACTTACGTCTAGTTTGCTGATAACTTCATTTAAATTTATAATCAAATATTCTGTACATGTTGCGGAAATATAAGCAGGAAAAAATGGTTGATTTTGATCCAGACAGTGAGTAATCAGGGGTTTTTTGTTCACTTTGATCTGCGTTTCGTAGCTACTTTCCCAAAGTTCAGGAAATAATGTTTACACTGCATTTAACAACTAGCTTTAGATGAATGAACATGTGTGTATATATATGTAAATATACATACATATTTATAGCTCTGCTAGTGAGTATAATAAACTCCGATTGACGTTCTGGTAGCCTACTCGAAAAGAAAAAAAATGTTTTGTGTTTTTTTTCCCGCTCAATGTAAAAACTTACGTTAATTTGTTGTTATCTTTACATTTTTATTACCTTACAGGGGGTCAGATACTCTTGTCATGATATATGTAACCTATATCTGTAAAATAATCTGATTGAACCACTATATTATATAGTTGCCATAGGAACGATCGGTTGCAAAATAAGTTTTTGTTTGAACAACTTTTGGGTTGTCCTCAACGAACTTTTGTTCCTAACATATATCCTATAGGGTATTTAATAATCGGCACTACGATTAAGTTTTATTTTTCTCGTTATTGGTTTTGTTTTGTTTGTCTTTTTTTTTTTTTACATATATGCAAATGTCAAGCCGCATAAACTTACTTGATTTTTAGCTGGTGTTTTATCAGTGCCCAGCTTATCCATCTCGAGTGTAATATGCTGTGTGTTACTCATTTAACAGTTTTTACAATTTTATAATTAATGAACGTCGGCAATTGAGTATGCTAAAGAATTTCAATGGGTTGCGATGCGAAGGCGAAATATGGAACGTAAAAAACGAAAATGATTTTCTTTGTTTTATTTTTTATCCGTTACGCTGAGGCAGACACTTGATAAAAATCTTCTTACTTCGAATTCAAAAAAACCCGTGCGCAGTTGTTTCGACCGCTTTGCACGCTGTTGGCCAAACAACTGAAACTGACGAACTCAGACCCAGACCCAGATCTCTAAACGCAGATGAAATTGCGCGCTCTACAGCGATTAACGCTCTCTCACTCTCTGCCAGCATTTGTTTGTAATGTCCAGTTTAATGAAAAACTGAAACGCTCTCCGTTATGCAAAAGCTCTCTCGCTCAAAAAACCTGAAGAAGAAAAAAAAAAAAAATCGAATTAGTGACACGCACATTAGCATGCCCAATGCAAGTTCCCGCAGAAATGCTTGCTTTTAGAATGAAAGTATTTAGTATATAAATGATTTCGCAGAAGCAGTGTACGTATTTATCATATATATAAATCTGACAATGTGTTCTGTGTCCATTATTGAGAGCGCTTTGCGTGCATTGCAGTTCTATGCGAAAATATAAAATTCACGGGAATAAAAAGACGGGGAAATGTCACAGGCAATAAATGATAGACTGACTCATCCATTGGGGGAAACTACAGGAACTAGCGACGCTGCTGCCAAAAAGGAAAAGGAAAGAATTGCCAAATTCACCGTCACAATGTTAAAGAAAGCCAAAGCGAAAAGAAACAATTCGTTGTGTTCTTTTGATAGGAGAAACCGGTCTGGAAACTGTATGTACATATGTATGAAAGTATATATATGTATATATATATATATAGAGTTCTGTATATAAGCCGAGTATCTAAAAGTATGCTGCGCACATTTATAAATGTGCAGAAATGATCTCTTAATTCTGTATTTGGTAAACGCACCCAATGCTTGTAATTATTTAGTGCTCGTTATTATTTAAAGAGATAAACATATTCGATAAGTAGAGTAGACAACTGTTGCTTGCTCATAATCGATTATTTACGAATAACTACACTGCGGCATATCGATCACACGCTTTGTTCAATTTCCCGTCGCTTGCAATTGAATCACCATCTTAGCGTACGTAATCGCCGAAATAAATGGTGGTACTTTCCACAGAACGAGTCATTCCAAGTCCAACCAGGGAAAGGTGTGGTTGAGTGAGGGTTTAAGCGCTAAAAACAATGGCAGAGGCTAACAATAATGATCCGAGGCTACCAAATGTGCCGCGCAGTATTCGTGAGGTGCAGCAGTCGTTTGCCGAATCGCTTGGCTATCTCCAGGAAGTGATATGGGATCTGTAAGTATTGCGCATTATATTTAGACTGCGTAATTCCCGACTGTATTGATTCCACTGAATCGCTCATCATGTTTATTGCGTAAAAATTAGCCTATCGGACGGCCAAGCGGAGATTTTGAAACAAAAAATAATGAATATAATACCCGATCCGCCGCCAGTGCCAGAAAATCTGACTGGGGATGAGAGAAGCACCGCCAAAAACCGAGTGAGAAAACAATGTAATGAAAATCAGAATATACGCGACACAATCTTCAAAAGCGTTTGGGAACAGCGTAAGTTCAGGTCTTAAAGAGTTCAAATCCAAAGTCAACTCACAAGTGGCTGTTTTATTTTTTTTCTTTTCTATGTTTTTTTTTTTACAGGTAAATACACTAATCGCCAATCGCTGACGTCGATCATTTACGTAATGGTGGCCACCGCTGAGACGAACCATAATGTTGCAGCCAACTCTACGAAGTGGTCGTGTCATCCTGTGTTTCGAACACGTCGTTGTATTTGTAAGTGCACAGTTCGATGGATCTCTATATATGTATATAATTATGTAATTTGTGCGCAGCTGATAGCATCGGCAGGAGCAACAACAGTAGCGATTACTGCATGATCTTTGTGGATGAGAATGGTCGCGTGTATCAAAACTGGAAAGCGTATGTGGAGAACAATGAATTGCCAGCTGGTATTATGGTTGCCCCGGAGCGCGGCATTTACAATCTTAATGTTAATGGCCAAATTCAGCTGGAAACGTGGTTGACGCCGGCAGCGTCGAACACGCGTATGGTGCTTGGCGTGATGGATAAGACGGCGGCAGTTGGCGGATTTGCGTCGGCCCTTGTGCCCATCGCAGCGTTATTTGCGCTACCCGTTGCCGCGCCCGTCATGGCTGCGGCTGGTGCTGTTGGTCTCGGCTGTGCCGGGTATTCAATGTTCCGTTCGGGCGCACAGCTGGTCGATCGCAGCCAGCACGAGCAATCCATCAACCTGAGCGACCGCACGGCCCGCAATCAATGGCTGGGCGTTGTTGCTGGGACAGTGGGCATTGGTGCAGCGGGCGCTACAAGCGCGATTACGGCTGCCACACAAGCTGGCAAGGAAGTGGGCGCCGTAAGTGTAGCACAGAGTGCGCAGTAAAAACGCGAAATTAACTAGCTACTATACAGGTGGCCCAGCTGACCGTTAATAGCATGAACATCACCACTATTATGGTAGCGGGCACAGGTTTGACCAACGGCATAGTTGATTTGATTTTGGTAAGCGATTCGCATCACATCAATTAATTGACCAAGTACAAGTTTTTGCTTTTGCTTTTGGTTGCAGAAATATAAAGATGGTGATGATGTATCCACTATGGATGTACTGCAGCTATCCGCCTCGCTGGTGCTTTTCACCCACAGCGTCTACAATTTCAAGCTAGCCTCGACCATTATCAGTGAGACCAGCAATAACACGATCGGCGCTTATCGCGAGACTCTCAGCAATCGACAACGGTACACTATTTCCTTTCAAGATATCGTCAATCGCAAGTTTTTATTTATTATTACCAAAGATAAGCACAAAATATTGGCCTGTTGCTCAAACTTTGTGATAACGTGATGCCAATAAGGGGATTTTGAGTAATATCTATATATATAGTTATCAATCTTTTTGGCATTTGCAGGCGCATGTTCGATAAGATATCCAAGGAGACTATACGCACTAGGGGCGCTACCAGAGGCAAAGTGGACATTATTCGCAATGTGAACGAAATGCCTTCTCGGCAGCAGTTCAACGATCTCTACAAGATCAACAAACAGTTAAATAAACAATCCGTACGCCCCTCGTTTGCCTCTGAAGGGCAGGGCATTGTGCTGAACGATCAGGTCCAAACTAGCGGAGCAGAATTGCGCGCCAGCGTACAGCACAAAATCGGGCCCGATGTGCTCAACCAGGTGACGCAACCCATACCGGATAGCTACAGTGGCGCCGTGAAAAATGCCGGCAACAGCGTTTTCTCAAGACCAGCTCGGCTACTGGCACCCAATTTGGCATCGCTGGACAAACCAGACGGACCAAATAGCATTTATGAGGATGGCGTTAACGTGTTGAGGCTTAGCAGCCTCATGATTAACGGCGCTACTTTAGCGCTCTCCAACTATGGGCCATCTATTTTTGAGCATATCATCAATGCTGAAAGTTTCGAAACGGCGCTACTTTCCTTGGCGGACAATTTTTCAGAGGAGGTGATGAATTTCATCCTGAAACTAACCGAAACTTTCATGGATACCCTGTGGCAGGAGCTACATGAATTGTTGCAATTCTATCTTACCTCCGAATCGGTGTTATATAGAATTGGTATCCATATTTTGAAGAACTATTCTAATATGAATGTTCAGGAGCTTTCGGACCATTTTTCTGAAATATTTGCCGCTGTCAAGGATTACTTTATGTCCTTAAACCCAAATAGTTATCAGGGAAACCTCACAAAATGCAATGTCTGCAATGGTTTCTATCAAATTTGTAATTTATAAACAAAATACACAAATCTAAAGGGCACAAAGTAACGAAATAATTAACACAAAATAATGTTTAAATAAATATTGAGATAAATCAAATTTTGTATATTTTTGTGTAAAACTATTTTACTAAAAATAAAACTTAAACGAATACATGAGCGCCAAGCAAAACACACAAAACACAAAAGTTGTTAAGCGATAAACTGGGATATATCAGAGCGATCGGACTGGTTAACCACAGATATAGCTTTAGGAACGATTTAGTCAAAATTTGTGTTGGTTTCTCCTTTTCGGATTGCTGCCGTTTTTGTTTTTCATTTTTTTAGTTTTTAGAGGTGAATATTCGTTCATATTTGATTTTGTTTTATTATTTCACGAAACACAGACAAAGATCCAAAATATATGCATATATATATATATATATTTATGTGTATATATATATATATATATATATGTGTGTGTGTGTGTGTATATATATATATATATAGGTATGTATATGCTTGCATGTTCTGTTCATGTTGTTTTCCCTTTTTTTTGTGTGAGTTTTTCTCTTGTAACTTGTGTTGGATTTGCTTTTTCTGCTTTTTGGATGCGTTTCGGTGATCCTGGCTTATGCCTGATGTAAATGGATGTAACAGCTAGTTTGAGTATAAGATTGTGTGTGTGTGTGTGTGTGTGTCGTGGTGTGGTGTGCATGCTGTGTGCGTTGGCGTCGTTTCGGTTAGCTAAATTAGACACGCGATAATTGCTGGAGCAAGTTGCACGGCCAGAATGCCTCGATGCGCTCCTTGAGCAACTGTATCGGATACAATATCCAGGTAAGTACTGTCTGTGCCAGGAGGCCCATTGGCTCCGGATATTGGTGTGTGAGCAGGGCCAGAAGGGCGGTGAATGAGCAGAGGCCCGCCGTGAACAGAATAAAGAAGGGCAGCTCCTTTTTCGGATAGACGGAGACCTCGTGGAAGGCCGGCAAAAGTTCGCGATCGGCGCACTCTGTGCACGTCGGATATGGATAGAAGAGATGTCCGCGCTCTAGCGGATACGGCAGCATACGGAATGTGCCCTCCCAGGTGCAATGCAGCAAATTTAGTGCGCCCTCAACCTGTTTCCAGTGTTTCAGATGGAAGAACGCATAGGCCAATGCCTCGGAATCGCCACGTTTCAGTATATGCTCCGGCGGCAGGATGAGCGGCTTCGTTTCCAGCAAATACTTAGGCACATGCGGATTGAATTCGACAGCTCGATGTATGGCCTCCACAGCGCTCATCTCGGCCGGACTCAAGCCGCGCTTCGATGCGATATCCGGCGAGAATTTATCAGCGACGGCGCGCGCCTTCAGCAGCGCGGCCGTGTAACAGATGGTCGCCGATTTGGGCAGCGAGATGTCGTCGTATTTGGCCAGAATGGCATGGCAATCGGCGTACGCCTGCATCTCCAGCAGCGTCTCGATGAGATTCTCGTGTATGTTCAGCACGCTCATTATCGAGGGTATCTCCTTTGTTAGGTCTCGGAACATTTTCGCCGCCTCCTTAAGCTTGCCCAGCTTGCGGGCGCACATGGCCAGGCGTCGCTTAATATAGATGAGGACATTCGTGTCCCGCCTGTGAACGCCATCGGCGATTGCGCCCTGGTGCTGTGTCGCCTGAGATTTGCGATAATTGATTTCGGCCACCTTAAGCGCCGTCTTCAGTATCTTTTCAGCCTCCAGTATGGTCATAGCCTCCTCTTCGGCCAGCAGTATATAGGCCGGTGCACATTCGGCATTGATTTCGAGCGCATTGTGCGCGGATTTGATGCGCTGCATCGGATTGCGTTCGCGCCACGCTGTCTGCATTATTTCGTACTCCTCTTTGCGTGCATCGCCCTCGCAGGTGAAGAACGTCTGATGATCCTGGGCGCTTAAGTTCATGTCATAATAGGTGAGCGGCTCCTTACTGGTGGCCCAAAAGAAGCGCTGATATTCGGCACCGCGGAACAGATTTAACGGATTGCGCCACACTTTGCATTCGGGGGTGCCAGTGCTGGTGGTTGAATTGCCATTGGCACCACCGCCCGCACCAGTCGAACCCCCACCACCAGCAGCGCCACTCACACCACCGTTGCTGCTGCTGCTTGAACCGCTGCTGGTGCTGCTGCCGCTGCCATTATCCGAATGTGCATCGTTGCCGTTAATCCAGGGGCTAATGTGATTGATCGATACTTGCTCTGCAATTGGAATTCGTTTTTGAGAGATATCGGGAATAATACAATATAACAAAAAAAAACCCTTACCGATAAACGATGTGCCGTATTTGCGAAAATACCACCATTCGAATATTAGAATTAGCCCGGAAATTAGGCTCGAGGTGCCTGTGAGCGCAACGTAAAACTTTGGCGTCAATGTGCTCAGAAACATTGACGAGTCCCACATCCTGTCGCCTGCCACCACTTTGGGCCAAATTGTGTATTTTGTTGTTGTTGTTGTTGCTGCTGCTAGTGATGCTGTTGTTGTTGCCGCCACGACCGAGCGGTTGTTGAGCGATTGTCGCTAAATGTTAAAACAGTTGCCAACGCTGCCGTTCAACTTGTGCTTTCTGTTAATTTTATTTGACTTGCGTGGAAATAAACAAATTTGCCTCTTATCAGCGTTGTCCTGCTGCAGATGAGACTTTTTTTCTATAAAGTATTCATCGGAGTGGTTCCTGTGTGTGTGTTTGTGTGTGTGGGGGGCGGGGGGGCTAGAGATTCGAGCTGTCATACTATCGCTACCAATATCGATATATAATTTTCCAACCACTTTCTTCTATCGATACTAGTTATGAACACCGATTGCTTAATATTTCGATATGTTTGATACTGCAAACGAATGTGTATCGCGTAAGCATCGAACATTATTTCACTCAACATTCATCACTATAAAATGGCCGCTGTTGCAGCAAGTGCATGAAGAAAAAAACAGAACATAAAATATTAACCTAGTGCAAAGCAAATTCAACGTTTGAGTGAACTTTTATTGAGACAAAGCCAATCTGAAGGCTCTCGGAACATGGCTGAGGTTGGAGACAGTGCATTAGATGCCCAGTCGAATAACAAAGTGGCCGAAACGCAGAAATCCGATGCGCTAGCGAATAGCGTAGCCGCGGAAGAAGCAGAAAAAGCGGGCGCCCCGGAACCCAAACAGGAGCAAACGAAAACATCTATCGGCGATGCAGGCGAGATCAGTGAGCCGAAAGTCGACAAGCTCGATGAGTTGAGCTCATTGGAGCAGGAAATTGCTAAAATGCACAACACACAGCATGGCGCGGAGTCCGATCATGAGGAGCACGAGGAAGAAGAAGAGACAACGGCGCAACCGAATGAAGCGAATAGCAGCAAAGCCGAAAATGGCAGCGGTGGCAGCAGTCACGATGTCCAGATTATAGACGAGCTGGCAAAGTCAAAGCGTTCCACACCAGTCAATAAGGTACAATCGAAGGAGGAGCCGATAGCAGCTCCCGCTTTGGAAGAGGTCGATCTGATTGCACTGCTGAAGGGCACTGATCAGGACCAGGAACAGTCAGCGGAGCCAGCGAAGCCAGTGACAACTGCAGCTGAACAAAAATCCAGCATTGAGCTGGCGCTGGCCGAACTGGACAACGTGGGCGTTACCATCGAGGGTGAAGGCCAGTACGAGATTATGGAAATTGATGATGGGGACAATGTAAGCGGCCCCAGTCCAGAGCTCCAAGCGGCAACAAACAACAGCCCGACAGCATCCAAGACAAAGTTCGGCAAACCAAAGTTGTCACCGGAGGAGGCGCGTGCCGTGGCACTCGAGCAAATGGCGGACCTGAAAGCGCAGAAGGCACGACGCAAAGATCAACTGCCAGCGACAAGCAAACAGCAGCCGCTGGACATAATCAGTTCACTCAATGATGATTGGAACGAGTACGACAGCAGCAGCGATAACGCTTCCAACTCCAATGCTAATGTGAATGCGAATGCGAATGCCAATCCCAATTCCATTTCGTTGTCAGTGCCTGCCACAAAGAAACCGCTGGTCAAAAAGACCAAATCGGACACCACACATATGGTGGGCAGCGTTAAAGTAGTACTGAAATCGGTTACACAGAAATCCCCAGAACAGCCCAAACCAGCTGCCGAGCAGCTGAACAGCACAGCAGAGACCACAGGTGAGTATTAAATGCAATAAATATAACGTCCGATTTAAATGTGTATGTTTTGCAGGTTTCAAGCGTACGCGAATTATAAAGCGTAAAATCATTTGGGATCCGGATGTGCCTGAGACACAAAAGTCCTTTGCGCAATATGCGAGCGCAAAGGCAACCACAACAGCAACAACAACTGTGCCAGCAGCTGGCACAGCGACGGCAACAGGAACTGCGACAACATCAAAAGCAATCAATGCAGAAACAGCGCCCAAGAAGGCGCGGCCACCCACACCCAAAGAGCCGCAGAAGGCGGCCATCAAACGTACCGCAACGCCATCCAAGCTAGCCGAATCACCGCCCAAGCGTCGCTCACAGACACCCAATATGCCCAACGGTTCCGGCAACATGGCCAAAAAGAAGAAAGTCAGCGAAATTGATCGCCTGATGGGCGACGAGGGCGCCGCCAATATGATGCAAGCTGTCGAACGTGAACAGCGCGAGCTCAGCGGCGGCGAAACTGCCAACAAGCCGCTGATGCGCAAGCGTGCGATGACCCTAACTGGAAGGGTAAGCTAAAAATAAAACTACAACACGACAAAATCATGTTATGTCCTTAACGTCCCTTGTTGGCAGCCACAGAAAGCAGCAGCAGCAGCAGCACCAGCAGCGACAAGTTCAGCATCGGTGACAACTGCAGTTGAGGTTACGTCCGCGCCCAGCAAAAAGGATAGCCCTCCGAAAGCCGGCAAGCGTGCAACGGCAAATAATGCAGCCGCCGTGGACGCTGTCTTTGCCAAGGGAACAAAGTCGCGAGCGTCCGATTCGTGGGATTATGTTTATAAGCAGCGCGCCAGCGAGGAATCGATGATAATGCGACGGCGCTCGAATAGCTCGTACTCGAGCAACGCCTCGGTCAGTCGCCTGTCGCTGGACAACAAGCCAGGCGCAGCGGCCAATTTGTCGGACGATGCCTCGGATGCGTCTGTCATAGATCCGTCGTTTATATTCTTGAAGCCCGAAAACAAAGCGAACCAAAGAAGCGATGGCACTGCACAGCAAACGCTAACCAATGACCTAAAAGGCAGCGCACCGCAGCCGAAGGCAGCCAAAGTGGAGCTGGTGACGCTGCACAAGCTGGAAAAGGTGGCCCATTTGGTCATCAATATGCAGCTCTCCAAGACGGGCTACACATACAAAGTGCAGCTGCTGCAGAAACTCAACGAGATGTTCAACAAATTGGCCAAAAGCAACGATTGCAACACGGTGCTGCTCAGCGTGCAGGGTGCACAGTTCTGCCAGGGCATCGATTGCCAGGAGTTGGTGGCGTCCACGCTGGAGAAACGCAAGAGCAGCGCCACGCAGTTGGCATTGGTATTAAAGTGAGTTTAGTCTGATTTTCCTTTGGTAGTTAAATTTGTTAAACACAGAAATCAGTTAAGACTATATTCCTGATGCATATTTTAGAAACTATAAAATGAAATAATTATATATATATATATAATCTATTATAATCTATTTTTTTAGAACATATCTGCGCACTTTGGCCACTTTCCCTAAACCGCTGGTGGCTGGCATTGTGGGAAATCTGAGGAATCTTGGCGTTATGCAATTGCCATTGTTTGACTTTGTGTTGGCCGCCGATGATTGCAGCTTTGAGACGAACTATGCTAAGCTTGGCCAGCTGCCAGAGGGCTATGCCTTCTGGCAGAAGCACCAGAAGGTCTCCTCACAAGTGGTAGATAATCCAATCAGCATTCATCATTCGTCGTTGTTAATCCATTTATATTTTGTTTATTTGTTAGCAATCGCGCTTGTTTTTGATCGGCGAGCGTCTGCACACCTCCGATGTGATTAAATCGCCCAGCAGCTTCATTGACAGGACCTGCAAGCCGCGCAATGTCAACGACGAGGCTCTGGAGGTAGCCAAACTCATTTCCAGCACCACAGCAGAGGTGAGTTGAATTTAATTCATTTCGTTGTCCGGCCCGATTTAGCATCTATATCTCAACTATGCCCTTGCAGCATTATCGCTCACTCAAGAAGCTAAATCAGGGCAATGCGGCCTCATTGCAGCGCCTCGATGCCGAGTTTAAGATCATCACCGAGCAATGGTCATCGGCCAATTTTCAGGCCAGCTACAAACGTTTTATTAATGATGTGCAGTTCTAAGAAGTTGTTGGTGGCCTCAATCTACCATGCAACTTGTGGTAGTTAGTTCTTTTAGAAAAAACAAAAAAAAAAAACAAAAACAAAAAACAAATAATAAATGCGACATTTCGTAACTCACTGATAGTTTCTAATTTATACCCTACTATAATTTAATTGTTAAATCTGTAACACTTGGTTTATTTATATTCGTGATCAGCCTAAACAAGGCAATAAGAACATGATTTTGTATATTAGCTTTCTCTTCTGTAAATCACAGATTATATAATCTTGCAAAGGATATTTTTACCCAAAATGTGTGTAACGCGTGGAAGAGGTTTCCGATCCTATAATTTATACATAATCTTGTTCAGTATCAATGTCAATGTCCGTTTGTCTGTAGCTGTTATAGGGACAATCGGTAGAAAAAAATACCCCATATAAAATAGACAATTTTGACTAGGCTCGCTTTCACAAAAATCAACATTTGTTTGATTATCCACGAGTGCTTTATTGGGAGTCTAGAAAAGGTTTCTATTAATAATATAGTACAATAGTAATTGTTAATTGTTAATTGTAATCGTATTTCATGGAACTAGCAAATTTAACTTCTAAGTACTGACATTGATCTCCACACGCCCTCAAATGCCGCCAATAGCTGACCTCTTCGTGTGGTTTAAATGCTGATTCCGATATAATTGGATGCCACCTAGTTGCGTTTTTCCTGCTCGTACAAAGCGGGCAGCTCCGATTGCAGCCGCAGCAGCTGCACATAGCTGACCAGTTTCCAATCGGTCGGCGGCTCCTCGTTGGTCTGGACAAAGGTGGACATGTAGGAGACCAACTCCTGTGACCCGTCCGAATCGAGATCTGCGATCAGCATCGAGTTCTCCTGATTGGTCAGATCCGGCTGGCATATCATTTCACTGCGATCGTTCCGACAGAATTGGATTATATTGCTGCGCGAGGTGTTCTCGATGCGCGTGTCGGCGCCAATGAAGAGCACCAAAATTACCGTCTCGGTGATCATTTGCATCTTGTAGTTCTTCAGCAGCTGCGCCTGTGCGCCGCCCGCTTTGCTCTGATTCTTGGCGGGCACATTGTACGTCTCCCGTTTCTGTATCGGCAGCACATCGAACTCCGACCGATCTGCGGGAAATTCATGGAAAAGCGCGTCGCGTTTGAGGCGTTGCTGCTGCTGTTGTTGCTGTTTCTTTTGCTGCTGCTGCTGCTGCTGTTGCTGTTGCTGCTGCTGCTGCTGCGACTGCGGCTTGACCTTGTTTTTGTCCTTCTCCTTGATGGCATTCAGATTTTTGGCGAAGCTGGCGCTGCTGTTTGTATAATTGTGGCTCTTGTCCACGCTGTTGTTGTTGCTGTTGTTGCCGCTGCTCCGCTGCTGTTTGGCCATACTGTGCCACTTCCAGAACTTGATCACAAAGCCGGACATCTTTGATTTGGTGTTCTTAAAGTGCCACTGGGCCGGCACCATCCCGTACATGGCGCTGTTCGTGAAGTTCCACAAAATATTCCGTTGGCCATCGCGCATTTCGCTCAGCATCAGAGTCACATTGCAGTCGGGACATTTGCCGCGATTCTCGACGACCAGCTCCCGTCCGCTGAGCGGATAAACATTGCGCTGGCCGTCCATCTCCTTGCGCTGGCCGTAGCGACGATGCTGCGAGATTTTTGAGGCGGGCAGCAGACGTCGCCCCACCAAAGATTTGTTGGTGATCAGCGCATAGAGCTCGGCCAGCGTCTTGGACCGCTGCACCTCGGTGCTGTTGCGCCAGCAGCTGAAGCTGATGTTGAGCGTAGCCGCCGAGACGGTGTTTGTTGTGCCCGAACTGTGTAGGCTGGTGGAGGAGTCCAGCTGCAGGCGGGACAGCTTGACGCAGTCGTGCACGCGAAAGCCCTCGCCAATGGGTCTGCCCTGGCGACCCGACAGCAGGCGCAGCACATTGCGCGCCTCCAGCTCCGAGGCTGCTGCCGAGCCCGGCTGTTGTTGCTGCTGCACAAAGGTCTTGGTGCGCTGCTCCAGCGAGATGCTCGAGATCAGCAATATGTCCAGCACGCCGTCGCCATCAATGTCCGGCAGGATGAGCGGAAAATCATATGCGTCTAGCTTGTGTGCCGCATGATCCTTGAAGCGCCAGTGCCACTGGCCACTGGCCGAATTGATGGCGCCCAATTCACCGTACTCATCGATGACCAGGCAATCCGGCTTCCCATTGCTGTCCACATCCAGCAGCGTGCAATCAATGGCCACCGGCTCATCCACAGTCTCGTCGTACCAGGCCACGGCACCGGAGCTGCCAATCAGCGAGATGATCCCATTCCGCTTATGATTATTGACACGGAACTCGGGATAGAAAACATCGCCGCGATACAGAAATATCAAATTATTTTCCCAGGCGCGCAGACCGGCGACCACATTAACGCCGCCCCTCAGCTCGATTTTCGTATAGTTATTCAGCCAGTTGTGCGTCTTGAGGCGATCCACTGGCGCCGGACACGCCCCAGTGCCATCCGCCTGGCCGCAGGGTATTAGCCAAACGAACCCAACGACAGCGAACAGGCAGAGCAGCAGCGAGGCGATGAAACAGCACCGTCGCCGTGTGGACATAGGCGTGCGCTTGGCCACATCCGTGTGGCTGCCCAGTATGGCGACATTATCGGCGCTGACATCGTATTCGCCACTGAAATTGGAGAATTCGACGCCAACGTTGCCGCCAACGGAAGCGGCAGCTCCGCTGCCCAAATCGCTGAGCATCACCGAACGGAAGGTGTTCTGCATGTTGGTGGTGTAGCTGCTGCTGTTGCTGCTGCTGTTGTTGATGTTGCTGCTGCTGCTGTTGTTGATGTTGCTGCTGAGTTTATTGGCCGATGATTGCTTCAGCTGTGCGCCGCCCACGATACGTGTGGCTGTGGGGCGTGTGTGTGGCGATTTTAAAGCTAATGTATTTGGTGGTATTCGGCTGCGATTGCGCTGCTGTTGCTGCTGCTGTTGCTGCTGTTGCGATTGTTGCAGTTGCGATTGTTGTTGTTGCTGTCGATGCTTGTTGGCGTTGTGTATTTCAATTTCCTCATCGGATTCGGAATCGGTCATTGCCTGACTTAGCGGCGTGTAGATACCTTGATGACTGGCCAATGACTCCGTGTGCAGCATTTTAGCTATGCAATAGAAAAATCAATAAACCAATAGAAGGGCGGGCAAAAAAATAAAATAACACTTCAGCTGCAATTGCTCTGTCAACGAAACGCACTTACCTTTGTTTGTTGGCACAAATAATTGCTGTTCACTTGCATCATCCACATAGCTAAAGTTTTGGACGGTGTTCTGTTTTTCTTCAATTAAGTAAACATTTAAGTAACAGCGTTCCGTTGCACCCTTATTGCGCGTCCAAGCATTTGTCAGTGGAGTTAAGTTTGAACTGTCCGTTATCGATAGCGATATGTATGTTATATCAAAAGCTTTCGTGGATTTTAACTTTTTTTTTCGTTATTCATAGATTGCATATAAACAAAATCGAGCGTAAATATTTGTAGGTTTGATTTATGTTAAAAGGAATTTTTTTTTTTATTTAAATATATTATTTATTTGGTATTTTAATTTGTACAAGCTGCATTTATAGCTTTTCCAAATTCTATGGTGTTATCGGTCGGTCTAGTTTTGGTGTGGGCCGGGTAAGATTAATCCAAAGTGTCTTTTTTTAAGTCTTTTAATGGGGACAGCATTGGCAAGGTTTCGGGCGCATCTGTTACGATGGTTTATTAGCCTTTCGTTATGCCGGTCCTTCGATGCAGAAGGCAGAAGACTGATTGGCCGGTAGGAAGTGACATCGTGTTCCGGCTTCGCAGGCTTGAGGATCATAGTGAACCTAGCAGTCTTCCATTTGGTAGGAAAATACTGCAATCTTAAACTCGCATTAAAAATTAATGTGAGGAAGAGGAGAGCTCGCTTCGGGAGGGCCTTTAACACAGCGTTGTCGATTTGGTCATGTCCTGGCGCTTTTTTCTTCTTAAGTTTACGGATCGCCACGCTTACCTCTTCAAGACGTATGGGCTTGATAGGTGAGCTCGTCTGTAGCGGGGCAGAGAGGATGTTCGTCGTGTTGGCCACCTCGTCTGGAGAGGCGGTGTCCAGAGGTGTGAAGCGATCAACCAGGTGATCCGCAAATGTGGACGCTTGTTCTTTCAAGGACCTGCACCAATCTCCTTGCGCGTTACGCAGCGGTGTTATTTGCTGTGGCTGACGTTTGATGTTTTTGGTAAATTGCCACAGAGAATGGCGGCAGTCGTGGGAGTAGTCCGTGTTTACCAGCATGCGTTCAAACCGTTCGTCTCGATTTTCTTACGATTTTCCTGTAGCTTTCCGCGTTTTTGGCAAATTTTTTTGTTGTGCCTCCCATGGAGGATTTAATCTCAATGTTATCCAGAGGGGTCACTTCTTCTATTGCCGATAACAGCTCTTGCAGGCTAGTTATGTCGCGGGTTATAAGTACTAAAACATTTGTTAATCTCTATAAAAAGTTCAAAATTTAAGCAGCAGTGCTGTTAAGTTTCAATAGTGCTGATATCGATAACGATACGTGAACAAAACGAGCTTTAGTATTTTTAAATATATGGTCACACTGCCCCCCATCACTATATCACAAAAACAACAACTGTAGTGGTTTACGTGCGTGAAAATTAGTTAATTTTTTTTCGACAAAAAAGAGTATTTTGCACATACGAAAATAAATGCAAAGTGTTCTGAATGCATCAGAAAACGTGGAGGCATTCAATAAACGGCCGCACCAGTAGCAGCCCCTCTAAACACAGTGAATTGCAATAGTGAAAACAGTGCCAAAAGCCAACAGCCAAAAGGCAAAAGCAAAAAGCAAACGCAAAGAAGAGGCAATACATTCATACATGCATACACATGCACATACGTAGACACACTCATGTGCTGCTCGCGTTGCACTTGACGCCCCTGTTCAATAAGTTATTTACTTGATTTGCCTGCTGTTGTGTTGCAATCGCAATTCGTACAGCTGCAACAGCTGCAGCAGCAGCAGCAACAAATCACAGCCAAACATTAACTACACACACCCACACACACACAGACAGAGGCACAGCCACAGCCACACACTCACACATTCGTAGCTTGTGTATTTTGCGTTTTGAGTCAAAGAGAAACCTGCAACAACGTTGTCATCTACGCAATACACAGCTCCAACACGCTTCAGCGCCGACGTTTTACCTTCAACTCACATACACGCACCCACACACAAACAAACACACACACACACACACTCACACACACACATGTCGTATATGATGGCCAAGACATTGGAGGAGCAAAGCCTGCGCGAATGCGAACATTATATACAATCGCATGGCATCCAGCGCGTCCTCAAAGACTGCATCGTCCAGCTCTGCGTCTGCCGACCGGACAATCCCGTGCAATTCCTGCGCAACTATTTTCAAAAACTGGAGCGGGTAAGTTTTTGTTATTGTTTATTTTTATTTTTTTTTTGCCATATTTCTTACCTTTTCATTTACCACGATTGTTTTTCGTCTCTTGCATTGAAAAAACTACACAAAGGGGCTGTGAGGTATTTATATTTGTTTAGCTTTTTACTATTCGCCTTCGCTTTTGTTGTCAGTGGGTTTGACTAGCGAAGTTTGGGGCAGCCTTTGCTAGATGCCTGCTTTTTAATACCCTGTACCCACTGAAAATGTATAGAAACGGGCATATTAAAGCTGCGCAATTGGCTCTAACTTGCTGCAGAAGGCAACTCCGAAATCCATTACGATTGAGAGCCACAAGTTACGAATAGAATTTAAATTTGAGAGGATCCAAATAACAACAATTTCGCTTCTAAGGCAGAATAATGACAAAAATAGCAAAGCTATCTTAATCAAATTTGGCATACGTCGTTATTATTAGTGCATATATCACATATCTTTAAATGATTGCGATGTTTTACAATTTGTTTTAAAGATGTTTTGCTCGAATTAAAAATATCGGGTGTTCGGCCATTTATTCTAGCTACAACCTTAACGCGTGCCAATTGCAACATAAATAAACAATGCACAACACAATTTTGTGACGTCAAACTCTCTTCAATTGCTGCAGCGTTGAGTAACGGAACTGTGTGACCTATAGATCTGTCAATCATGATATTGTCATTTGGGTCCGTTTGGATGTCTATGTGTAGAAACGCACCATTCTCAAAAACTTATACCTGTGTCCACATTAATTTGTGGATTATAATTATTATTATAATTGTCATTATAATTATAATTGTCATTTAAATCTGCTTATTGCATGCATATATTTAAAACTCTTAAAAAATGTGGTCACGGATTTCCGTGATCATATCTGAAAGATTGCCATAGATGAAAACATCATATTTCACTTGAATTTTCCCGCATATAAAGCGTGAATCAATTATATTTCAATTTAAAACATTTTTCCGTGTTTTCCTATAATATATACACATCAATTTAAAGACGCCAATTAAATTATTCTCTTCTTGGAATTTATACGAACTGAAGATAACAAATTTTGTATGAAGCTTCTCGTATGCTATATAACAGTATACGCAAATCCAGTTTACTTCTTACTATCGATAATTTTCGCGATTCCTTTCGATATTTCCTCAGTTTGGCCAACAACAACATCACGACTTGTTTGCTCGGCTCGCCCCACTCTGCGATCGATTATTTTCCAGCAACACAACGTCGCCTGCTTAGAACACGCTTACAACCTTTTTTTTGTCGAGAGTAGGCCATTAAAACGATATTTTCACATAAACCCAGTCCCGACCCAATCCAAATAAATTCAGTTAAAAAGCGGTATTCAAACAGTAAACATCAGCTTACAAAAATTAAATTTAAAATTTCTGTTCATAGTTAATTGATTTTCGGTTCGGGTCTGTTCGGATTAAAATGGCGGTTCCCGTACTCGTGACCAAAAGTCCTTATTACAATTTCTTGCGCGAATATTGGCTGGGCTGCTATGAGCCTGGCTGTACGCCACGTGACCTGGTCTGTGGGGCTTCTGAAGCCTGGCGCGGACTACACGAGAGTGAGCGTAAGATGTTCGAAGAGGTATGGATTGCCTAAATCGACGACACACCCTGCAATATACCCTACTATATTCCACATCTCTGCAGAATTTTTATATAAGTGCACGTCTGGCTGTTGACCTCTTAAAACCCAAGAAAGGCGCTAAGAAAAATGCAAAGACTGCTGGCAAACAACGCAAGCCGAAGCCGAAGGCTAAGCCGAAGGTCTTACCCAAAATCGCTGCCAAAATGATTTCGAGCCATCGCCTAAAGCGCCCAAGTCTGCGTGCTCGCGTCAAGAAATCTTCTAGCGATTAGTTAGTATCGATAGGAGTTAGTTTAGTATTGTTAGTGTAGTTGAATATGTTAGCATAATCATAGTTAGTATAAACGATATTGTTATCGAAGATATAGTATAGTTGGCACAGTTGGCACTATATTAAAACGACCCTAGTTAGTATATATATATAAATCCGGTTGGGATGTGTAGTTAAGTGGGTATATTTAAAGGCACTTAGGTAGGTTAGTTAGTTACTTTTATAATAGGAATTTTTACTAGCACTTAGTAACACTTATGGCTGCTTTTTAACGGAATAAAAGTAAATAAAAAATCAAAAGTATGATTTTTTTTTTCAAATTTACAGAAATGTAGAGGTAGTCAAATTTTTGGTCAAATCATGGCAAAATGGACAAAATATTTAACGTGTAAAGCTCTCGGAGCCATATTTCAAACTACCACAACTTTGTCAAAACTGAACCGATTTTCATGTTTGATAGCATTTTGATCATGATTTATCCTATATATTGATTCTACATTGAAAATATATTCATTTTTGAAAATAAAATTTTTTTGAATTTTTTGGTCAAAAATGCATCTACCCCCCCCCCCCTTGTTCATTTTCGAAAAAAAAAATTTTGAATTTTTGTTTTTAATCAATTGTATTTGTCATAATTAGCATAAAAAACAACATTTATACCGATTTTGAGGTGGTAAAAATATTGGTTAAAATTCGAGCCAAAATCGACAAAATATTTGAATTGTAATATCATTGTAAAAATATTGTTGTTGTATATATTTTTGGGCTAAGAAAGTAAAACAATTTCAATATGGTGGCTTTATTTTATATTTACACTTTAGAAAATTAGTATTTATTTTGTAGGTTTTGTGGCTTTTATTGTTGTTCACCCCTGAAACAAGTTGGGCTCCGGCTGACAATCATTAAAATCAATAAACCTCTTGTTGGTCTATTTCGGGGTCAGCCGATGACCACAACGAGGACATATTTAGAAGAAAAAAATAACAAAATACAAAATACAAAATTCTCACACGAGATGCTTCATTGGCTTTTGTAGTATAGCTCTCCCACTTCAATGCATAAATAAACACGGCACTTCCAAATATGTGAGTGGCTGTTTGTGTCTTGAGTTAGTTGCGGTGTGCATCGGCTTTTTGCAATGGGCGTTGCGAGCTTAAAAGCTTGCATTGCTTCCTGGGAATGGCGGCTGTTGCAAAGTTCTTCCACAATTGCAGTTTATGGTTACAATGCAGCCGCTAATGGCAGCTGTTGCTACCGCTCTCTCTCTCTTTCTCTTGCACACTCTCTCTCTCCCGCACCCTCTGCCACTCTCAATGTCAACTCGGCTGTTTGGCTTTGACTGCTGCGGTGCCTGTTGAATGCCCGTGCTGACTTCAGTTTGATAAACATCCTGGCGCCGTGCAGAAGCGCCCCAACGTGCGGCTTTAACCGGGCTTCCTGTTTATCTGTCGCTGTTGTTGGTGCTATATATATATATATATATATATATATATATATATATAAATATATATATACATTCAGGTGTCAATTAGTTACGCCCACGATGGGCAATCAGCTGAGCGTGAACAGCATTCAGGATGCGGTTATTGATCGCTTTAAATCGGTGGCCCTCACCACTGATGAGAATGGCGCAATGCGCATACGTTCCTTCTCTGAGGTTGGCGTCGGCTATGCGACTAGCCATCATCATCATCATCATGGCAGCGGCTCGTTCAGCGGACGCGGCGGACGCATTCTCCGCGAGAGCAGCATCGATGGCGGCGTTGCTGTCTTTGATGCCATGTTGCGTGATGATCACGAGCATCGCCTAAGTTTGGACGCAGTGCACCGTGTGCGACACGTACGCACCTCCTGCACCACCATACCAGAGGAGGATATCGTAAGTTGGCCCATCCGATCGTAAACGCTTTCCTGCAGCAACAGCATTTGCAGCAGCTACAACTAACACTCCAACCATCCATCCATCCAACCCACCCACCCACCCACCCAACACGTTCATTGCATTACAACATGTATGAAGCATGCGTTTTATGGTCTGCCTAAAAGCTTTTATTCGCTCTCTGTATCTGTCTCTCTCCCCCAATCACTGCCGCTCTCTTGTAATAAAAGTGTGGGAGAGCAAAAGCTTTGATTTGTTTGCAGCAAAGCTGGCGACAAAGAAACTAACAAGAAAGAAGAGTGAACACCGGTATGCCGACAGTTAAATACCCTTCGAGATGTATGATAATACTCATATAACAGTTTCAACATTTATTGCTTATATGCAGATACAAGTTGTTTATAGTTTAAAAATTTAATTGTTAATTTACTAGCCTCTTAGATAGAAATTATATGGAAAATTATCTTTTAATATATTCTGTTAAAGATCAAAATTTTTATTTCTTGAATCCACTTTGATTAACTGACAATTTTCAATTTAAACCATATATTTTCTTAATTGGCTTCTATTTCACATTTGTATAATCCCCTTTAAAACTAAAGTGATTTATTTTTAAGTTTTTATTATTTATATATGTAGAACATAAATAACTCAGATTGCCTAACTTGCGTTACATATTTCGTAATACAATTTTGACACTCTGATTTATTCACCTCTCCTCTGTAAGGGTATTAGAAGCCTGAAAACAAACATATTTGCCTGACAGGAATGTAAAATATTCCCATAGCACAACATAACTGGCAACTGTCGCGTTATGTTTACATTGTGCTCTCACTCTCCGTTTGCTGTTGCGGAGAGCAACTCACCCACACAGCCATGTGCATGCATACAAACAAACATATGCGTGTGGGAGAGCAGCAGCTTTTTGCAAGTTGATGGCAATTTTGCACTTGAAAACAAAACTCAACTCTCGGCACGCAACGCAAAGCGAAATCAAAGCGCGAGTTTTGCTATTGCCAAAGCTTTTGCCAGGCGCCCTTTTGCTTCTGCACATTGTTGTTGTTCTGCCTGATGCTATTGCTATTGCTGTTGCTGCTGCTACTGCCGCTGCCGCTGCCGCCGCAGCTGCGTCACAGCTTTGTTGTTGGTTGTGTGTGTGTATGTGCGAAAAGTTTTCTCCTTTTTTTTTTGGCCACTTTCCTTGGGCTGTGCGTGTTGGTGAAGGTCATCAAGTCGTCGTCGCTGCTGTTTACTGTTAGTCAGTTGTCGCCGCTGCTGCTGCTAACTGCGTTCGTTGTCTTAGTCGCCATCTCCTGCGCTGTTACAGTTAAAAGTTACATTTACAGTTACCCGTTCGCAAATTCTGTGCTCACTGTTCGCGCTGCCTCCGTGCACAACGGTTTATATTCGTCGTCGTCGTCGTCGTCGCTGCCGCGTTTCGTGTTCTTACCGTTGATTGATTGCGTTTATGGCACGCCTCAGACAATTGTCATCATTCACATCGTCAAATCAAACATTTAATGGCCCCAAACTAACGGCCGCAACAATACCAGTTACAGTTACAGTTATAGCTGGCTACAAGAACAACTAGAACAACAGTTGCGACAGCTGTCATCGCCTTGTTTGCTTTCGCCCGGCCTGTGATTAGTTAGGCGAACGTTATTGCTGACCGCTATATCGAAACACGATTAAAGACAACAAACGGAAAAAAATGGTGGGTGGTAAACTTAAGAGCTGCGTAAAAGAAAGAGTTGCAGTTAGATTAGAGATAGTGCCAGCAAAAATGGAACCGAAAGATTACTATTTTTTAAAGTGTAGATTATTTAATATTGTGCGTAAACAGCTTGCGAATTATAAGCGCTAAATGTTTATTTTAGCTTGAATTTGTCCAAAATAACTTTATTACGAATTGCCACAAATAATAGCTTGATTTAAGAGCTATTTAAGCATAAAGTTGAAACGATTAAAAAAAACTTATATTAATAAACATTTTTTTTTTTGATAAGTTACGCATTGTGTAAATTAAATCTCTTTTGATTCTTTTCAATGTAAGTGGCTGTCTTTATAGCCCTTGCTTTTTTTTTATTATAACTATTTAAAAAAAAAAAAAATTCAACTAACCAATAACGAGTTTTTATAATCTTAAGTCTTTTAGCATTAGAATATTCAAAATTAAGTTTTTGTAAAAAATTAATGTTGTGTGATCAGTATTATTGGTAAATCTGGTACAGTTAAATTTTTGATTCTTTGTCAACGATTTCCACCGATTTGTTACTAACGATTTTAATTGTGTAAATCATTATATGTCTGCTAGTCTTCAGCTTATTCTCTATACTCTCGAGCAATCTCTCTCTCTCTCTCTCTCTCTCACTCTCTCACTTTTCCACTTGGTCTGTTTCCATGCATAACTAAAAGGTTTTCAGTTAATGTTGCCACAATTTCGATTTCCGCAAGAGGTTATTGTTTTTGTTCTTACGTATTATCGAGAGTAAATATAAAAGTTTTATGCAAATAGCACACACATATACACGCGCCCACACACACCAACACACACCCACACCCACCCACACACCCACCTACACCCCCACAATCAGTGTGTATGCTAAAGGTTATGGGCCATTCTATTGGAGTAGCACTGTAAGCAGCGGATGCGGCGACCTTTTGTTTGGCCATCCATTAAGCGGCTTATAAGCGCCGTTAACAGCCAAAAAACGGACAGTCGGACGCCGGACTGCACGGAAATTCATGAATTATTTAGGCAATAAATGAGACTGCTCCTGAGCCCAGGAGACGCAACAGCTGAGCTGCTACACTCCGGCTCGAATGGCATGCCATTCCCCCCGGAATTTCATGGAATTGCAAATCATCAGTGAAGTGGAACAGTGGCCAAGTTGTTGGCGCACCAAGCGGCGTATACGTAATGCGCGCTCCCCGGTGAGCTGTTGGCTAAAAGCGCGTCAAAGCTGGCATAAAGCGTGCACGCTAATTCGATTATAGACTCCCCAAATACACAACTAACTAGCTAATGTTGACAATATCGCTGAAATGCAGTAAATACACTCGGCGAAAACACCAGAAATGATTAGTTACAGAAAATATTAGTTAAATGAAATTGATAAACTAAAGAATCCAAACGGGGCAGTTTCAAAAGCTGTGAAGAAATTTCGTAAATTTAAATAAAAAATAAATTTTTTTTTTATATCGGAATCGACCACTTATTTTACATGAACAAATAATATATTCTTGAAAAATAAAATAAGCGTAAAACTTTGCAAATTTTGAAACTAAGTTTCAGATAATTAGTATTGCATTTTAGCATTATCCTGGTAATATAATTATTCATCAATTCTTCTTGAAGATCGGGAAATAATTTAAGGTGTTTAAGGTTTATTTGGTTCTTAATTAATAATACTTCTTTAGTTTTGTGCAATATTCACAATCAAATATTAATTTTACAAATTGCATAATTACATAATTATCAAATGCTTGAAAACTCTCAAAGCAAGAACTTCTTGCTTAAAGTTTTTCTCTTTTCTTGCTTATTTTTTAAGAATAATGGTTAAATTAAGCATATTATGCATATAGTTTAATAATCCTTCAGTATTTAGTAGCACATCGTATTTCTCTGAGTGTATTTAAATAGAATTCATGTCACAAATTGTTGGCTTTGGTTTTGTGACGTCAGCGCCACTCGACAGAGCCGTCAACTGTTGTTGACAGCTGTGACGATTACGCAGGACACGAACTGACCAGTTGGCTGACAGCCTGCTGGAACAGGCAGCAGGCAGCAGGCAGCAGGCAGCGGGCAGCGGACAGCGGGCACTGTTGAGCATCCAAGCATCGATATGGAGGCGCCACTTGTGTGGCACGTTGTGGCCCGAATAATTTGAAGCAGTAACAAAAGCTTTTGTTTAGCTGCCACACACAGCACTGGGAGCCGGGCGGGGCGGCATATCACACTATCGGTAGACTCACCAAAAAAAAAATAAACGGGACAGGGGCACAGTCGGTGGGCGGAGGGCGGGGCGGGGCCGGGTCAGGCAGCTGGCAACAAAAAGTTCACTGAATTGGAAATTTCGCTTAACAAAGCAGGAGCCCCCAAAGGCTGGGCAAAGGCAGGGACGGGGAAGACAGCAAATGCAGCATGCGGGCAGTTTGCTAAACTTGTACACTGAAAAAAAAATCGTATACACCTTGCTATAAAAGTGGGAAATGTAAACCAAAACAGGTATACATTAAAGGAACTCCCTATTCTCTATATTCTCTCATATATTTCTCTCAGTGTACTATTACTGGCGATAGCTTTAATGGTTGTGAGGTTGTGAGCAGGTTTGCTGTCGCAGCCAGTGTGCAAAATTTTAATTAATTCGATTATAAAACGCATTCACACACACACACGCACACACCCATACACACGCACACACTCAACTTCACACAGGAAACACGCTGACAAAAAGCTTTTCCGCATTTTGTACAAAGTTTGAAGCGGGCGGTGGGTGGAGCACAGTGGATGGCCGCAACGTGCCGGGTCTAAAGGTAACTCAATATTCGAAAACCCTAAAGCCTGAATTCAATTTTTGTGTGTGACCCACATTAATGGAAACTGTGGCGATTATTATTTAATTCACCTTTACAAATTTCAGTGCCGCCAAGTTGCACGTCTGAAAAAGGCCAAAGTTGATTAAAATCAACCAACAATGTCTCTTTCTCTGTTAATTTGGTATTGTTGTACAAATTAAGATTGTTAATCGTTTTTTTTTCTTTCTTAAGAGAGATAGAGTAATAATTTTCATTTTTTACTGCCTCTCAAATGACACTTTCTCTCTTCTAAGAAAGCTAAGGGAATACCTTTAAGAATCGTAGAGAAAGACTTTTGTTTTAACCCATCTCTCTCGTACTCCTTTTTTAATATTTATATGTTCTTTCACAATATTTCTGTCTGGAAGTTTCGCCTATGAAAATATCCATATTTTTATGCACTTTATCTCAAACGCATATTCAGAAATTTTTCTGGCAAAGCTTCTTAATCATTGCCCTCATCTTATTTACTCTTCCACTTTTTTCCTTATTTGAGAGTTCTCTTATGAGAACTGCAGAGAAGGGCATGTATTACTTAGAGTTTCATTCCTTACCTTTTATCTTTCTATTCATTCGACTTTCTTCTTTTTGTAAATTTGTCTGTGTTTTCCCCCTCTTTCAGAGCGTATCTATTGTTTATGAGAATCACAGAGAGAGGCACACATCGCGCAGAGTACTAACCTGTGTAACCTTACATATATCTGTCTCACGTTCTCTGATCCTATAATTCGCTGGCTTTCTAAGTGGCTTTTCCATTTCTTTCTCGAATGACGCAGTTATGACTTGGCACACACTTGAGCCTCACCTGACGCCAGACTCTCTGGCGTAAACAAGGTCTCGTCTATATAAAGACTTTAACTGGGCGTCCCCCGCATAAGTACACTTAGCACACGTTCATTTGCCACACGTACTCTTGCCGCATGCCCCGCCTCGTTCTACCCCAAACCCAAGCCCACCTCCCCTCCCCCTTTCGCACTCTCTGTCACTGTCTATTTCTTGCGACCATCGCGTGTTGTCATCGTCTGGTTTCGTGTCTCATTTTCATTCTCATTCTCATTCTAATTCCCATTCTCCACTTTTTCACATTGCGCATACGTCACGTGGTGCACGCAGAAATCACAAAAATATATATAATAATTAAAATAAATCATAATTATATAATGAATATGCGTATACATACAATGTTCATAAAATATATATTCTTATATGTGTGTCTATTTGTGTAAATAAATAGCGTTTATGGCCATACGAAAATTATAAATTCGACACATACAAGCACACAATTTTGATGGTAGTTTCGGTTATGTTTGTAGTAATTATTATTATTGTTTTTGTTGTTTTTCATTTTTTTTTTCATTTTCTTTTTATTATTGTTTGTTTGCGGCGTGGGTTGATCTTGAGACAAAATACACCTAAATCGCCCACAATTCCCTGGGCTTAGCCTTGTGCGTACCCCCCGCGCTACCCAAATCCGCTTCTCTCTCTCTCTGTCTCTGTCTCCCTCTCTCTCTCTCTCTCTCTCTCTGTATCTTTTACTTTTACCCTGGCTTTTGGCTCTGCCTCGAATTGATTTGTTTTACCTTTTTTTTTTGTTCGTTTGCATTGCGGCACCGAAGGAAAAAAAAATGCTGACAAGTGGCCAGAGCCGATACCCCGTCGCCCGCTTACCCCCTCCACTTCTCTCCTCTCAAGCCCTCAAGCCTCATGGGCCAAACAATTTCTTGGCTACACTTTGTGGCCATCATTTGTTGTTGTTGCTTTATTAATGTTTCGCTCATTTTAGTTGTTGAGCATGTGTATTTTTGTTTTGTGTTGTTTTTAGATTTTGCTGGGCAATTTTGTTGCCACACTGAGCGAAATGATCAACGATTTCATTTGTTCAACATTAATTTCAATTGTTTTGAATTGATTTTGTTTTTATGCTTTAAATCTTGACATTGATTTTGTTTCGTTGGAAGTGCGGACCATTTTCGGGCAGTGCATAAGCTGGCGTACTCGCCCCCTCATTTGCTCTAAGTAGTTTCTTATACACTGTTCACATTGTCAAGAAGAGTATATTGGGTTTGTGCAATGTTTATTCGAATGAAGAATTGAGAAACGTAACATGAAATATATTTTCATGTAAATGGGAGTACGAATAGGGGAAATTCAAAAGAAAAACTAGTTTGTCACAAACTATATATATTTTTATTCAGGTTGCAGTTCCTATACACATAGCTTGAAAGTATTTTCCTTATATTAACAGTCCATCAAAACAACAAATTATCAACTACACATATTCCCTGCTGTGTGTTCCACTGCGAACAGGGTATTGCGAATTCGGTTATAGCACTCCATTACTTGTGTATTGTCCACATCTTATGTGAGCTGCTCTATCATCGCGCAAAACCACAAAAGTTGCGTCGGTTTGTTCGCTCTCGCACAAAGCCCACTGTGTTTAACGGTAATACTCACACATATGGGCGTCAAAGGGGGCCTAGAAGAGGCCTGCGACGAAGCCGATGCTGGCCGCGTCAACGTCGCTGTTAGCGTCGGACGTCGACGTCGACGCCGACGTCGCTGCCATCAAGCTGAAAGCGAATTCGAATTCAGTTTTCAGTTTTCAGTTTGTGTCGCGCCTCCGTTTTGTAAATAACACGAAAGAAACGTCGACAAATCCGAGGGCGAAATAAAACGGGGAGAACAAAAAAAAAACAGCGGGTAGACTAAACACACAAATACACGGACACGCACACCTACGCACCTACCCACACACACACACAATCATATTCATATGCAGTGCGAAGTCTGCCTGCAATTGGATTAATTAAGCAATTAAAAACGGCACAATAAGCAGAATAAATAAAGAGCATTAAATTAAATGAACGCTGCAAAATTATGAAATTAGTTACTAAAATTATCAAATCTGCCAATTGAGTGACGCACGCATCCCACAAATATAGTGTATATCCAAGAGATATATATAAATATATATATAAATATATATATAACAAATTTTATATATATTTAGATATTTTTTTTTATATAATGCGCCAATTAATTGCCATTGGCTGTGGCCACAAAATTCTTTTAATAACCAGAGTGAAAATATTGAAAATCTTTCGAGTGCCCGCTTAACACATTTTTAATCTTCTTGAAAAATATCCGTTGTGGCGAGCTCTTAATTCGATTTGAGTTTCAGTTTCGACTATATTTCAATTGCATTTTCAGCTCTTTGCAATAATTTTCTTTTATTTTGCGCTCTCAATTTTGGCACATTTTTAGTTTGGTTTTCATTTTCTTTTCATTTTTTTTTTGCCAGAGCTACAAAAAATTTTTTGAATATTTATTTTTATAAAACTTTGACATTGGATTTGTCATTGCTTGTTGTTGTCGTACGTTGCGTATACGTAATATATTTGTATTATTTCTCATATTTTTTTTAACGCTGTGCCGTCTTTAAACCCAAAAAAAAAACGAAAAAAAACAGCATATATTCGTGAAAATTACACACAACCATTAGTGGAAACTGTGAGATTAAAAAAAAACATAAAAATAAAAAAATATTCTCAAGTGGAATTTATTTGGTGTCAGTTGTTTGTTTGCTTCTCACGTTGTCGCGTCGCGTTTATATCTGATTGTTGTTGTTTATATTTATTTTTTAGTCTGTGTCCATATTCAGCATTTGTTGCAATTACACACGAGTGCACACAACAACAACAACAACAACAACACACACACACAGACACACACATCTTTAGCAGCTGAAAGCAAAAGCTAAAATCATGTCAAAGGTTTGCAACGCGTCTCTCTCTCTCTCTCTTCTCTCTCTCTCTATTTAGTATTATCTCAGCTGCCCTGTAATTCTTTATTGAATAAGCATTCACTCACACACTCAATCGCATTATTCGTCACGCATTCAACACGATTTTTACTGCCTTGCATTTTGGTGTGCAACATTTTTGTGTTATTTTTTTTTCATACTAGTTTCCGATTGTCGCTTCTCGTTTCTTTGAGTGCTGCATGGATGATGGGTGGGCATGGATGGGGGAGGTGGGGTGGCAAGGGGGATCGGACATATCCAAGCTGTTGTTCAGCTGTATATAGCGAAATAGTCACGCATTTGTTGCTGTTATAATCGCCTCATAAAAATGTTTCTTTTATGGCACATTAACATTGACTTGTTCTACACGGCGAGAAAACATTGACTAAACTAATGAAAACGTGCTCATTTTAGCCATTAAATAATTGAGTGATGATTATTATACTTAATTTTATGTTCAAAATGTGATTTGTCTGGATATCATATGAACACAACTATACTGTTTTCGTATACCCTGTACTTAATTCAATTTAATATTGCATTCGATAACATAGATATGCATTGCATTAAAGTATTTTTATGGTTCTTTTGTGGAGTATAAACATCTAATTTGTTAGATTTAGGCTAAATAAATTGACTTCTGTGCTTAACTGTTATATTCTGTTATATTCTCTTACTATACCTCTTACTATACCATATAGCACCTTAACGACAATCGACAGAAAGCTGAGTTCTTATAGCAAAAAATATCTTTATTAATTGAATTTTCTAATTTCCATAGAAAAACTTTTTTGGTTCTCTACGATATTCAAAAGAAACAACTCTTATATCTACCTATTATAGGAAGATTCGCTCAAAAGTTTAGTTTTTATAGAAAAGAACATTTTGTTTTGCTTAAATATAAGAAATAAATGTAATTTTAAAATTTGATCAAACAATATATATATAAAAGCAATTAGGAATAGTCTTACATTTCTGCAAGTGTATTTAAGGTTGGAAATACAATTTCTCTTAGTGTATTTCAGTTTTGGCAACGCCATAATAAATTATTTATCTTGTTTGTTCTTAACAAAAGTTTTCCAGGAAGCACATCATAATAAACACAAAAGTTATTTAAGAAACTTTGCAACTTGCCATCAAATTTTCGTTCTGTGTCGTATCTTTAAGCGCTTCTTGAATTTCTTTCGCTCAGTGTAGCTGTGCAGCATGCAGCATTTGCTACAAATTGTTGGCCGCTTGCTTCCAATTTACCTCTCATGTCAACTAATCAGCTGACAATTGTTGTTTTGCTTTCTGTGACATTGCGTATCGATAAGTGTTTCAGAACTAGACATTTGTCAAGATTACACACGCCCAACACACACACACACACACACACACACACACTTACACACACACCCGCACACACAGTTGCAATTTAGTTTGCGTCAGTAACTCAATTTACAATGCGAAATCGATTTCCGTTTAATATGTCGCCAAAAGCTCAAAAAATATAAAGAAAAAAAGTTGCAATCGGGTGTAACCGAATGCGCAATACTCGTTTACAATATGATAGCAGCTTAAAACAGTCGAAAACGTTTTCAATTTAATTTGTTATTTTAGAAAAGTTCAAAATTACGTAATAGCTCTAAAATTCTCTATATATAAGATATATGGATTATATCGATTTGCCACGCCTCCAGTTGGTATATCCAAAAAATCGATGTGTTATCTTTATTAGAGCTTTATTTGATGCTATTTTGTATCTTGTATAACCTTAAGAATATGTATTCGATGGCCAACCGAATATACTCTTCTTATACTCTTTTCGTAAGTTTAAAAAAAAGAAAAATTTGCAGAGCACGAAAGTGTGAGTAAGAGAGACGTTTGAGAAAGGGATGGGTAGCGTGTAGCTTCACGGCCAGGGACATGGCGAGTTGGCTTGGCGCCGACTCCGCTGCTGCACAAAGGTCACGGCCAACACGCGCTGCGCTGCGCCGGCTGCGGCCCAGCCCCTGACCCTGCCCCTGTCCGTGTCCCTGTCCCTGGCCGTGTCCCTGTCCCTGGCCGTGGGCCTGGCCATAAGCACAGTTTGCAGTTTTTTATGCAGAGTGCGCGAGGGAGGAAGTTGGCGCGAGCTAAAGTCAAGTCAACAGGCGGCTTTGACTTGTCAGCTTTGCCGCGTGGGCGCAGCCTTTTACGGCTGCTGATAATGTGCCTCATTTTGTGGCATTTGTATGCGCGGCGCACGTTGATTGATTTATTTTGCCCGGCGCATCAACTGACAACTGGCCCAATAATAAGTTGTTGTTGTCTTTCATTGTTTGCTTAAATAAAATCCTTATCAGCGGCATTCCATGATCATCTAACAAATTTGCACAATTCATTTTCTAATTTTGTATACACATAAAAAAAAAAATATATATATTTATATATATAAATATATTTATTGTTTTTGCTTATTGAATATGAGTAAGTTAGGGTATAATAATTTTGTGTAAATGTATGTAACAGGCAAAGGAAGCATTTGAGATTGTTTTTGCTTTTTGTTTATTGAGCATTACTTAAAATATAATATATATAATATCTATATATATTATATATAGTTTATTACACGGTATCTCACAAAAAAAACAACGCTCTTTCTAGTTTTGTTTATGCCACAAACTAAAACGAATCGTTTTCAGTTTCGAATTGTTCGCGGCGTTTTTTTATGCGATTCTTCAAACGCTTTTGTTTAGACCATAAAAATTTATGCATTTTGGCCATGTCTCGTCTTTGTTGCCGCTTGCTGTTTATTGACAGCGAAATCACTTGACGGGGGCGCAGCTTTGGGCGTTCATTTATGATGAGTAGTTTATTTAAGTGGGGCTATTGCGTAGAAAACTTTATTCTGATAAGCCAAATTGTTGTAAACAACGTTTGACGTCGCTTAATAGATGCCCGTGTATCTGGTCTGTAAATTACTGTTATACACGGCAGGTGTGCCTAATTTGAAGTTAATACCTTCTTTGATCACGTAACAATTTTACTGTTATATAGCTGCAATTCTGTTATGCACAACGGTGCTTAGAAACGTACATCCTTTACAGCGAACCCGGCTACTGTTATATTGTTTTAAACAACTGTTATACAAACTTTTGTTTACGATCAGTGCCGCAATGTTAAACAAAATTACAATAATTATTATTAAATAAAATATATATGCACAACATTGTTATTGCTTTCTGCCATGCTGTAATTTGAAACTGCTGCTGTGCTATATTCAACTGTTATACTAATCAATGTGTAATACAGAACAATGTGTAATACAGAACTGTAACACATTTATAATTAACAGTTTAACTATTTTACACAATTTTCATAGAAAAACACTATTTAAGATTAAATCAGAACATATTGCTGTAAACAGAGATCAAAGTGTTATATATATGTATATATGTATATATATATACTATTTCAAGCAAAATTTAAATTAAAGGAACTGGCGTTTAGTACTTTTTTTTTATACTCATCAGCTGATTATATTTAACCTTAGAGATAAACGGGATTACAGTTAAGGCAGTTTTTCTGTTATACACTAGATTAGACTGTTATACCAAATAGGTTTTCAAGCCATCAAATACCATGAAAGATTAACAGTGCTAAAACATATGTTAAATCTTAACAGATACACTGTTATATACTGTTATATGTTGGATGGTTATTAAAATAAACGAGCACAATAAAATGCTAAATATGACAAGTGTTTGAGTGATTTGTATTGTGTCAATTATATAAAGTGCCTTGAATGTCTATACCGTTGTTATACAATCCAATTAAAGCAGCAAATAAATTTCATACAAGTCCCATTTGACAGTTGTGTGTCATGTTTGTGGCCCCGAAGCTGACACAGAACCCAAAAATAAAAGGGCAACAGTCACTCTTGGGTGACATTTAAATGCAGCATTATTTGCGGCCAGTTGACCACTTGATTACCGCATTGACGTCACAGCAGCAGTTATTAAAAGCTACCGAGATGTACATTATTTTATTTTATTTTTAATCTTTGCTCTTTTCTCAAATGCAATTTGCCCTGCAGTTGCTGTGGGCGTTGCGTGTTTTGTTTTCTTATGTTTTACTTTGCCGTGCGAAACGAACTTTGAGCTGCCAAAAATAGATAAAATGACCAGCTGAGGCAACGGAGAAGCTTTGACGCCTCCGCCAACCGGGAAGCTGACATTTGACATATATGCACAGAAGTCAGAGCATCCCTTAAATGACGCACTTTGCTGGAGTTGGTTGCTGTTGCTGCTGCTGCTGCTTCTGCTGCTGCTGCTGTTGCTGCTGCAGGTGGGCGTTCAATCGGGGAACGCCTCCTGTGGGCGTTGCATGCGAAAAAGCTTCTGCTTTTGTTTTAAAACATTTCTGCTGTAAATTGCACACAAGCTTCTGGAAAACTGGTGAAAAACGTTTAAAGTCTGCTTTCATACATTTATTTCGTTTTCAACCTTATTGTTGTTAAATGTTGTTATACAAACTTTTATAATGTTGAAGAGTGTGAAAAAACTTGCGATTCTATTTATTTTACTTGTGAGCAAAATCTAAAGTGAAATAGACAAATTGTATATGCTGCTTTATGTGATTTTTTATACTGTTATTCAAACAGTTTAACAAACTGTTATAATGCTTAATAACTCACTTGAAAGGGAACTAATATTATAGAACGTTTTAAACTGTTTTACTGGTATACAAACAACATAAAAAAAAGTTATACGTTTGTATTTGTTATACAAACTGTTATAATATTATACCACGTATTCAAATTGTATTATGAAAAATTATTTTTACAAAAACTTTCATTCAAACATTTAAAAACCAGGTTCCACGCTTGTCTCTACTGTTATACAAACTGTTATATTGTTATTTAGTTAAACGTTTTTTGTTTTACTTTTATTTGCACATTATAAACTGTTATACTAATGGTTGTTATGAAATTCGATCGATTGCAGGAACAAGTCAAATTGGATGCCAGCAAACAAGTAATCAGCCCGGACGATTGCGACGATCTCAGTCCAATGCCACAAACAGCTGCTCCGCCCGTCCGCAGGCGCGGCGGCATCTCCGCCGAGCCGGTAACCGAAGAGGACGCCGCCAACTACGTTAAGAAAGTCGTACCCAAGGATTACAAGACAATGAACGCCCTGTCCAAGGCCATTGCCAAAAATGTGCTCTTCGCCCATTTGGATGAGAGCGAACGCTCCGACATTTTCGATGCCATGTTCCCGGTCAACCAAACGGCGGGCGAGAATATCATCCAGCAGGGCGACGAGGGCGACAATTTCTATGTCATCGATGTGGGCGAGGTGGACGTGAGTATCCAATTTTAATGAACATCCATCAAGAGGATCCTTCCATTCAAAGCAATTTTCGAATCATTGCAGGTATTCGTCAACTCCGAGCTGGTCACCACCATCAGCGAGGGCGGCAGTTTCGGTGAACTGGCGCTCATCTATGGCACACCGCGCGCGGCAACGGTGCGCGCCAAGAGCGATGTGAAGCTGTGGGGCATCGATCGCGACTCGTACAGACGCATCCTGATGGGCTCAACCATACGCAAGCGCAAGATGTACGAGGAGTTCCTGTCGCGTGTCTCCATACTGGAGAGCCTCGACAAATGGGAGCGGCTCACGGTCGCCGATTCACTGGAGACATGCTCCTTCGAGGACGGCGAGACAATTGTGAAACAGGGCGCGGCGGGCGATGATTTTTATATCATACTCGAGGGCTGTGCCGTTGTTCTGCAGCAGCGCTCCGAGGTGAGCCCCAGCACCTCCACATGAACACCACAGAGCAACAACGAAACCTAATCGCTTCTTATTCCAGCAGGGTGAAGAACCCGCCGAGGTGGGTCGCCTGGGCTCCAGCGATTACTTTGGTGAGATTGCCCTGCTCCTGGATCGGCCACGTGCGGCAACTGTCGTTGCCCGCGGCCCGCTCAAGTGTGTCAAGCTGGATAGAGCGAGGTATTGTATGGCTTGCATCTGTATATTTGTATGTGATTGACTGACTGACTGACTGACTAACTGATTGACGTTGAACGCACAGCCTAAATCATTACAGCTGTTATTTAAGTGAGCAATATGATGGGAGTCTGGAATATTGGTGAAAAACATTTGAAATCTTTTTTTGTATGCATTTATCTCTTTATTCAACATTATTTTGAAAGGTGATTGTAAAAGGGAATTAGAGATGAGATTTTAGAAGATAATTCTTTAAACTTAGTAATAATAAAATACTTAATTTTAAACATTTTTGTAAAAATGCATTGAAGACGTGTTTAAACCTTTCCACACAATCGTTTTTTTAATGGGGATTCTTTTGCAAAAACTGTATCCAAAATGCATTTTGTGTTTTATTTAAGCATCTTTCGACTTTATCTTCAATCTATAGTTTTTATTAATTATAGCACACAGCGTAAACAAAATTGGGGTACAATGTTTTACATTCTAAAAAGTGAATATTGTTTAATTCTGTTGAAAATTAAATATATAAAAGTGATTTCTCAAATATAAAGAAAATCTGTATAACCTTAATAGCTTTAATAGCTGTTAAATAATTATAAAATTTAATGGAATATTGAATATATATTTTATATTTACAGATTTGAACGCGTTTTGGGACCCTGCGCGGACATACTGAAGCGCAACATAACGCAGTATAACAGTTTCGTTTCATTGTCCGTCTAAGTTGGCGCCAACAGCATCCAGCACCAACAACAAGAAGCACACACACCGCATCAATAACAACAACTACAAAAACAACGCAGCTCGCATGCCAACAACAACAACAGCAACAAGAAAAACAAAAAGAAATATTGCAAATAAAAAACCGCTCAGCAGCATAAAAACTAAAACTTAAAACAAAACAAAACAAAAAAATCTTAAATGTATAAAGAAAACAAAAACAAAAACTATGTAAAGCCCCTCCCAAATTGAAAGAGTTGCAAGATTTTTAATTGAGTTGAGCTCAATGTGCACACATCAAAAAAAAAAAAAACCAAAAAACAAAAACAAAACAGCAAATAGAAATGGGTTGGGGCAGGGGGTGGCCAGAGGGCAAGACGAGGGGAAAAATGGGCGCAAAATATACCATACCAATATGTTAAATTACGTATATGAATTCTGTATGTTGTGCTGAAAGTTACATATGTATTTGTGTAATGTTGTGTGTGTTAATTTCGTGTAAAAGTTGCGGCATGTTCCCAACAGCAAAATCAAAAAATCAAAATCAACAAAAAAAATAATTAAAAAAAAGAAAATTCAAAAACTAAAAAAGAAAAAAAATATACAAGAAAAGCAAAAAAAAAAAACACCCGCAACTCGTCGCACTGAACTTTTCCGACTTTTTAAAAACTTGTCTAAAATGGTAAAAGAAAAGAAAGCTGAAGAAAAAAAAACGCATTTCATCAAAAACTTTTCTACGAGAACTGGTTAATATATATATATATATATATAGTTATATATATATATATGAAATATATATACAGAATATCTTTATAAAGGAACATGCTGCCAGCTAAAAACCAAAATAAGTACATTTCATTTAATAAACATTGGAAATCTGAATGTTTTTTACAGCCTAAAAAAACAAAAGAAATAAAATATACAAATAATACAACATACATACATATATATATATATATAATGTTTAGCTATAACACACACACACACACACACACACACATACGCATGCTGAGTTTAATTGTTAAACAACAAATAATTGTCTAATTTTGTTTGCGTTAAACATGAGAGCGCGGGGCACACACATATATTGTTTATAAATATTATTTAGTAAATTATTATTTAAAAAAAGGAAAGAAAAAATAACGAAATTCGCGCATGAAGTCAGCAAATCAAAAAAAAAATAATAAATATGTCTATATAATTTTTTTTTATTATTTAAAAAAAAACATTAAAACACGTGCAAAAAATGTTTAAAAAAAAAAGAAGCCGAGCCTGTGCAATCTATGCTTATTTACAAAAAACAAAAACTGTTATACACACATTGCTAACTGTTATACTCTGTTATACGAACGCCGCATAAAACTATGGCATTTTTTTTTCTAACAACTGCCACCAACACACACACACACACACACTCATTAACACGAAAAGAAACAACAAGAAATTGTAAATTAATTAAAAACTAAAAACACAACATTAATTTAACTACATCTTGACAGGGAGCGTCTGTTGAGTGAGTGTGTGTGAGGAGACAAACACACTTGCGTGCAGCTCCAGTCGAGCCCTAGGGATTTGTTTGTTTGTTTTTTTTTAAATTTTTTTTAGGCGGCTTGCGCAACGTGCAAGCCACGCCCCGCGCCGCAAAGCGCGTGCGAATGAACCCGCCGGCGGGTTAAACTAAGGAAGGAGCGAGAGCAGGCAAGCGGCAGAGCGACCAAAAGCTGAGTGCTATGAAAATGCAAAAAAACTGTGTACATTTAAGCCAAGGCCAATTGAAAGCCGAAACAAATGACGAATGAGCGCGAGTAAAAAAGAGAGGGAGAGAGTGTGAACGAATAAGAGAGAGAGCGAAGCATACAATTTATAATAAAATATTATCAATGTAAAATCATATGTACTATAAAGAAAACAAAAAAAAAACCAAAAAAACATGAAACAAAAAAAAAACTAACAAAAAAAAACGAGCTAAAAACAAAAAAAAAAACCAGTAATAAATACATTTACATAGATGTTGCAAAACAATAAAAGTAAGCTCATTTTCTCTCTGTATACCCACACATAATACACACAAACACTTAGACACACTTACACAAACAAGGTTTGGAACAATTTGTTAGGAGAAACCAAGCAACCCTCTGTTCTAATGTTGCTGGACGCCATCATTTGGTTACCCACACTATTTACGTACATTGTATTCCTGCTTATACTCATCATACTGTTCTTTATCGTGGCCTATGTCAGTCACAAGATATATATATCCATCTATGACAATCTACCACTGCCGGCCGCGCCCGGCTCCCGATCAACGATGGGCGTGCGCGATCATTCCCGCGATCTGTCGCGCTCCGATCAGTTTGGAAATCAGCTGAGTGCACGCTCCGTATGGATACAGAACCGATCACAGATCTACGCTTCGCCGGGGGGTAAGTAAGCAGTATCTGAATAATGTATGTGATATATGCTCGTTCAAAGTATATTGGGTCCGTCCGTCCGTCTGTCTGTTTTATATAAGCGATATATCTCTCTCAGTTTAAAGGCCAATGACTGATGACCTGGGGGGCGTGCCAAATCATTATATATATATACATAATTTAGAAAAAATTATCAATATGTTTCCAATGGTTTTGAGTTGTGAACGTGTATTGCGCGGTCGGTTACACCCGACTGCTACGTTGCCTTTTGTTTTAATTGTGTTTGGCCTGCCCTCAGTCCGCATTACGCTCACACTGGATCCGTGCTATCTGATCAGCGTGGATCTGGATATCAATACGAATCCCGGCCAGCGCGCCATTAGCTTCATGTGCGACTGCAAAACCAGTGTCAATAAATGTGCGGCCGCTGCCAGTCGCGCCGATGGCAGTGTGCGCGTTGTTAAATACTATGATCATTTGGTCAGGGTGCCGCGCCTGAAGATCCTGTTGCGGTGCAGCGAACGGAACAACATGCGCCTGGTGCTGGACGACGTCATCAAGGATGTGATGGTGGCGCGCTGCACGGACAGTGCGGCCGCTTGTCAGGCGCCGCGACGTCGTCGACAGTTGGACACAGATAACTGAGCCGGGTGCAAAGTCGAGCAGAGGGACAGCGGGACAGAGGGGCAGTGGGTCTAAAGCTTGCATATTTAATGAGGGTCTATTTTTGTAGAGCTCGTTTTTCGCTATATTGTGTATACTATTTTATGTGAGTTTCTGTTGTGAGAAAACAAATAGCAAAACTGGGCTATGCCCCCTAACGTTTAACCGGCCACAAGGTCGTCTCGTTTCAATGGGTCGGTTTGGGGAGCACTTCGAGCCGGCGACTTAGTCTATATGCTAGATACATCTAATTTTAGATACGTTCTACTCTTTGTAGAATTTAGGTTAGAAATTATTACAATATTCTTCACTTGATCTTTATCATTCATTTGCCATGCTAAAATTCTTTAAATCTATATGGGAACATATGTATATATTAATTTGGAATATAGAAAATGCTATCACTAGACATATTTTGTTTATCAGTTCTTTGTTGATAATTACTTAATTAAATTTATATATACATATATTGATTAAACCCAATTAATGATAAAATTTCCATGCGAACTTGAAATGAGACAACTTACAAGTAAATTAGACAAAAATAAAAATTCGTATTTTACAATTCATATAAAAAAGAAGTAAAACATATATTAAAAGGCTAAAAGCTTAATAAGCAAATTTTTGGCCAAATTTTTTTTACTTATTTTTATAATAAGCATCAACAAATTTCCCAAATTTCCTTAAGTTATGGTATGGTTAGTTAAGTTATGCTATTTCTTTTTTATTGGAAAATCTCTGTTTGCATTATAGATAACGTTAGTTAAGTTAAAAACTGTTGAAACCGACATTCGTTACGTCCATTAGAAACTGTAACAGACTGAAATTCCATTGCTTATCAACAATTGGTGGCCCTAAACACTTTTTTTATCAGTCGCTTAGATAAGAAAAGCAAAAAAAAACCCATCGGACGACAAAAGCGACCCCCCAGCTTTAAGATCGTCACGAGTCGCAAATTGATTGACGCTCGTTCAATTTAATGGCAAGCTCATATTTGTGTTTTCTCTATCATTTTATTCAATTAAAAGAGCAGAAAAAAGCGACGTAGATTTTATTGCTTGATTGGCTGTATCTATGAATATGTTTGGCATTCAATGAATGTTCATTATACGCATACCCTGTGCCTACCCACAATGGGTATGATCATTTTGGATATATTATATTATTATATTATATTAGGCTGCAAACGAAATAGATATATCAGAATACAAGAGCATATAAAAAATAAATATATATATATACATATAGAAATAGTTCCTACTGATATGCCAGGGTATTTAATTTTCGGCCGCCCAAAGATAACATTCTTTTTGTATTTTTAACGATGATTATTCTCTTTCTGTATGCTATCAATATAAGTCTAGTATAAAAAAGATATCACAAAAAAAAGAAGTATCTTTTATATTTATATAAATCGGATTGCAGGCATGAATCAATTAACACATTGCTAACCGCGCCGCCACCAAGAACAACAAATAGATTACAGGCACTTTCGACCCGGGTACAGAGTAATTACACGTCGAGCAGCCGTGCGCCGCGAGAACATTCCGAGTTGTGTGCTAAAAATATATGTCACGACACGAAATCTGGCAAATCGAAGATGGAAAAACAAATTCTGACCTGACCCTGGTTAATGTAACGACGCTGCGACGTTCGAGCAGTCAATAAACGAGTTTTTTTCAAATCGACGCTTATCACAACAACAGCAGCAGCGGCAGCGACGGCGGCGGCGGCGGCAACGCGGCGTATACGTAACGCGAAAGTTCTACTCGCGCGCCGAGCCAGGCAGCCCAGCTGTGTCTGGCCTCAGTTTACGCACAGGTGTCAATGCACACGGTACAAAAAGACGGCAGAAATATACGTAAAGATAAACGCTAATAAAATTATAATATATGTGCACACATACATGTATATAAATATACATATGTGCGACATTTAATTAGCATACGCGTTTCAGTTATTCGATTCAGTTCAGTTTCGGTTCGACGCTCCCACTCGCTCGCTCTCTCTCTCTTTCTCTCTCGCTCGCTCGCTCTCTCTCTCTGTCAGTCTTTGTGCTGCTGCGTTGCCTCTGCTTGGCTTGTCTTAAAACAACAAATATACATATATATATATATTTATTTATATATATATATATATAAAAGCAACAATATTTGTTTTGTTTTTTGTTCGTTTTGGAAATTTTGATAAACATAATGTTGGATCCCATATCGGATACACCATTGGTGCTGGCCTATGTATTTATGTCGCTGCTGGTGCTGATCGTCTGCTTCATATTGTTTAATGTCGTGCACAAGCTCTATCGCAGCATGGGCGTTGATTGTGAGGGCGTGTCGCTGAAGACAACGGCGACAACAACAACAACATCATCTATGCTGGAAGTTGATGTGCTGAAAACCGGTTAACAGAGAATCTCAAAGCGCCAACAGCAATACAACAACAAATGTGGATGTGGAACGGCGTATGCAGCAAGATTGTACATATCTATATATATATATATACATATGTAGTAACTATATTATATAGTGTTTAAGTGTGGCCACTGTTTATGCAAATATAATAGCAATAAGCAATTAGACTTAACCTTAACGAGTACTAAAAAATGTATATTTTATATATTCTTTACGACAATTTGTCGGTCTAGTCACTTAATTAGCCATAACACTTAGGGTGTAGTGTGTAAATGTGTGTGTGTGTGTGTGTGTGTATGTCAGACATTGATATTGTAAATAAAAACGCAAAATCTGAATTGTTGGGCCCCAGCAATAGCAATTATGGCAAGTGCAAAACAATTTGTGTGTGTCGCCTGATCGCCTCAAAAGTCGCTTATCGGAGTGTTTAAATAATTGATCGCATTGATTAGGCGGCAAGTCATGAATTAGTCATTGTTTTCTTGTTTATACATAGGTTTTTTTGTTGTTGTTTTTTTTTTATTATTTTAAAATAGCAATGCATTTAGACGCGCAGTTGCCCCAGTTGGCCCTCGGGGCCTCTCAGCTTTCTATCCGTTATTTAAGCTCCCGCTGCTGCAGTTTCCTCCTCCTTCGCTCTGCTCTGCTGGCCAACGCATCAATCCGTGGGATCGCTGTCAATGGATGAATTTGAATTTCAGTTTTCTTGCTTGTTGCTTGATTTGCTTTGTTGTTATTGTTATATGTGTTTGCTTGTTTGCTTGCTTGTCTTACCCCGAATAGTTCTTGGGGTGCTGTGACGTCAAATCCTCATCCTGACTGCCCAGCGCCTTTTTCACATACTGCGAGCCGGACAAAAAAAAAAAGAATTGATTAGAATTAAGTTTCTATTTTAGGCTGGCGTGATTTACCATCGGATTCAATATGATCTCCTCCTCCATTTTGTTGATTTGTTTAACCAAATCGAGCACCTGCGTTATGTTCGTTTGCACATTGAGGAACATGTCCGGTAAATTGTATTGCTCTGGATCATCCTTGAACAGCACCATGCCGTCCTTTTGATTGATGCTGGCAAAGATCTCGCCCGATTTGATCTGGTTGAAAAAATACAAAAAGTCAAAAAAGTAAGAACGTTGCCGTCGAGTGTAACCGACAGTCCAATACTCAGTCACAGCATAGCTTAAAACCATTGAAAACGATTTTAAATTGTTATTATTATTTTTTCATATTTTTTGTTGTTGTTTGTGATCAGATAACTGACTGCCAAGATATAGATTTTCGTGGTTTATTTGACCCAAAATTAAAAATTTAATTATGGCGATGATAATAAAATAATTTATGCGATCTTTAAAGAATGTCGTCAGTAAGCTGTCTGGGAACTTAAAAACAAAGGTAGATAAATAGATTTTACGGAAGTCTTTTTTAAGTCTCTCGTCTCAAAAATTGCATTTATACGGACAGACATTGCCGGACATTGCACTTTGTGAACAAGTATCACCGTATAAAAATAACTAAGGCACATTTAAAGTTAACAAACCATGTTCAGTATATAACGCTCCGCTTCAACGGCACTGGGCAACTGCACACGGCTGGCGACGTCGCTAAGTGAGAGCGTCAGAAAGGTTTTCGTCAGACGCTGTATGTTCCGTTTGTAGAGGGAGGTGGCCACCTGTTTGGCCAGGCCCATGTTATTATCACGCGTAAATGCTTCACTGTATTTGAGTATTATGATGCGCAGCTCCTCGCTGGACGAGTTGCCATACACATTGACCAGATCATGATAATGACTGGCCAGCGGCTTCATGAAACGCCCAATGACCTGTGCGTTCTTTGGTATATGCGCTATCTGTATGGCATTTAAGATATATTCGTTTTTTATCCGTTTAGATTTGAACAATTATACAAATACCTTGCCCTCGACAATTAGTGAAACCATGAGAAACTTTTTGTATGCCTCCAGCATGATGTGCGACATGGCCATGGCCGGTGTGGTGATGCACACCTCAAAGAAATACAAAGCGCGCTCATAGTTCTTAACAGCCGTGTAGATCATGCCGCCATAATAATAATACAGCAAGAAATACTTGGCATCATTGTTGGCATCCTAAGGGTAGAGGATTTAGATAGCATAAAAATATAAAAGTTCTATTATTATTATCTACCAGCGTGTGCTGTGGCTGCTGTTGTTGTTGGTTCTTGCATTCGGCCGCAACGGTGGAGATGTCTGTGATATCTGTGTCCAGATAGGGCAGTATCAGATTAAAGTTTTTCGCCTTGAGGCTCAGCTGGCAGAGATCGGCGTGAATGGGCGTTAGCTGTGTGTCCATGTGTCTGATCAGCTCAATTGCGCGCGACAGCACCTTGATGCCCAGTATGCTCAGATTCTTCTGCACCAAAAAGTCCGTCAATAAATGGCACAACTCGTAAACTAAAAATCAAAAATTTGCATGTTTTGAACCAGTTTTATTTTTTTGTTTTTTTGGGCACTGGCCAATCAGCAACACTTACAGGGGCAGACGGCAAAGCGCAGCTGCTCCACATTGCAGCGCTGCACAAACTCACGCATCAGCTGCACAATTTGCGGCGGCTCCGGATTGGCGGTGCCGGCGCTGTGCAGCTTGCCGAGCAGCACGTAGAGCACGCCCAGCGTGTGCTGTTGCATGTCGAGCGTTTCGAGCACATTGTCCAGTATGCTCCAGTTGCGGACCAGCAGCGACACCGACTCCGGCAACTCGTCGGCCAGCTCACGGTAGCTGCCTGCAAGCAATGTGTGCATGAATAACATCAGATATATGTATACATATATTGCAAATCAATTTGCAATTTTCTTTTTTGCGAAATCGGTGCGGCCGGTTTTTTTATGCATTTACTTACCCGCTGCGCTCAGTGTGCGCACCTGATTCACATAGTTTTCCAGTGCGCTGCCCATATTTGCAATGCCAACAAGTCCGAGACTGTGTTTATATGTATATCGCTAAGAACTAATAAATTAAATAAAATTATAAAATTATTTTATATACGCGTTCGCGTTTTTCCTGTTGACAGTGTGACCGTTAACTGTAAACGCGTTAATACCAGAGCACTAACTGGCCGTGGTTGCCGTGTTATTAAAAGATGGCAAGGCATTGATGAGTTAATAAATTTTTTTTGTAGAGTTGGTAAACGATATTTACTATTCTAGTCGCTTTAAGTGTGACTTTTAAACAAGCTAACTTTGTTACTTTTGCTATTCATGTGTGTAATTTTCATATCATCATATTGGATGGTTTGCTGCAATTTGCACTGTTAATAGCATTGTAAATAACAGCTGCTACAGTACAGCAAATTGTTGAATTTTTGAATTCACTGTTCAATAGCTGACTGGTAACATATGATTAAAATGTATATTACAAAAAACATGTTTAAAATATATAAATATATAAATATATATTGCATTTAATATATTACATATGATGAGGAAGCAGTTGACTTGTTTTTAGCCGGTGTTAAATTCAAAATCAAACGTTCGACACATTGAAAATTATTCGCCCCTGTTAATAACAGCTCAGCAAAATGTTAAATAAACAGCTGTTTGTTAGTTTCTTCGTTGTGCCGCTTAATTGAAAACAAGCTAAAGAATTAATTTAATTTAATTTTAAAATGGAGCTGCCGCCGCGCATTGTTTATGTGTGCAGCTTGTGCTTGCGCCAATACGATCTACTTGAGGACCTGCGTGGCCATATGATGTTTTACCATAATTGCCAGCCCCTAAAAAAGGCGGCCTTGAATAGAACTGCCAAGGAAACGGAGTCTCAAGGCCGTCTCAAGGAGCTGTCACCGCCCCCGCCACCCGCTGAGCTGCAGCCGCTGCCATTCAAGGACTTTCGCATTGTACTGCGTGCGAATATGCAAGTGCCGTGAGTAGCTTTAACTAATTAGAAAAAAGACCAAAGAATTTATCTATTCCCTGTTAACACAGCTGTGCGGTGAGCGGGTGCATCTATAAGTTCCAGGATGCACAGAAGCTGGCGTTGCACGCCAAGTGCCACAAGGATGCCGGCTTCAGCTGCAGCGAATGCGGCATAGACATGCCCAACTGGCGTCGCTGTTCGCTGCATCTCTGGAAGGCGCATCAACTGGATGCGGATCTGCTGCAATGTCCCGCGCTCGGCTGCGTCTACAAATCACCCATTTCGGCGCTCGTCTGGCGGCACATGCGTGTCCATAAACTCTGGCGCGCCCGAGTCATGCGGCGCGAACTGCTGCGTCGGCGTGCGCAGAAGCAGCAGCAGCAGCAGCAACAACAGCAGCAGCAGCAGCAAAACGATGCCACAGATACGCAAACGCAGCCACAGGCTGCGACCGCTAAGAAGAACAAATACTACGCAGAGAAAACGTGCGAAATTTGCCAGCGCAAATTTGTCAATGGCAAAACGCTTTCCAAGCATGTGAAGACCGTGCACAACAAGATAAAGCCCTTCATTTGCAGTGTCTGTGGGAAGAAGACGGCGCGCAAGGCTAGCCTGATAGTAAGACTACAAAACATTATATGTATATATATGTATTGATTGACTGACTGATTGAATTTATAACTGAGTCCCTCAGTGAGTTAGTTGGAGGCAAACAGATTCATATACTGATAATTAAGTGATAGATTGACTATTTGATTGGTAACTAATTCGTTGATTGACTAGTGATTGACTGATTGACTCTTTCACAATTGATTTATTGGCTGGTGAGTGATTGATTAGTGGTTGAAGGATTGACTTACTGATTGACTGACCGATTGACTTTCTAACTGATGGTTAATTGACCCATTAACTGACTGACTCCAGCTTGATTGATTCGATTGCCTGAAAAATTAATTGCGTGATGATTGACTTACAGTCCGACTGATTGATTGGCGACCGCTTAATGTAAATTCTGATTGACTAGTGATTAAATGATTGATTGGAGTAAAATGAATGGACTGAGTGATTGTAGATTGACTGATTAAATCAACTGATTTCCTAACTGAAGGATTCCTGGGAGAATAATTGATTGACTGACTGTCGTACATTTAACTTCTGTTACCCAGGTAGAAACTTCGAGTTTGTACGAATATATTTGCAAGAAGAGCTGAAATTATCAATTACCTCGGGCACAGCCGGGTAGTCCATATGTGCATATGTTTACTAACTTTTTTCGATTACTCTCGATAGATTCACATGCGCCAGCACACGGGCGAAAAGCCGCTGAAGTGCGAGCATTGCAAGTTCTCCACGCGGGATCCCAGCTCGCTGTACAAGCATCGCCAGCGACACGGCAACCAGGTGGCTGTTGCAAGCACGCGAGTGGAGCGCCAAGGAGCGGCACACAGCTAGGATTATGTTATTAGCTTATAGGGAGTAGCATTAAAACAACAGGTTTGAATTTAAATGTTCATTTATTGAGTTTACGTTTGCCATTTAATGTTAATATCATTTTAGAATCTGATATGATTTTGGGGTTTTTTTTTGTTTTTTTTTTACAACATTTTGAAATTTAGCTTATGTTGGTTTATGTTTATGTTTTCGTTTAGTTATTGGTTTACGTTTTTTTTTTTATTCGACTTTTTAATTTATTTTATATTTAAACTAGTTTTAATTTTAAAAATCTAACCTTATGTGGTCGTTTAATTTTTTGACGCTCATCCGGGTTTTGTTTTGTGTCTTTGCCTCAGTCCATTTAAATGAGATCGGCGCACATAGTACATGCATATATGTATATATATATATATGCAAATATATATATATATACATATTTGCATATAATATATATATGTATTGTATATTGATTTATAATTGTATTTGCCTAATTGTAAATATATAATAACTGATTAGTTCTAAACGAAAATCATTTTTTTTATATGATTGCATTAATGTCAAATGTTTAATTTAATTTACTTAGTTTGTTTTTTCATTTTTTAATTGATTTAAAGTTGTTTTTAGTTTGTGTTTATGTCTATATATTCTAATGATGCCGATTTTAATGAATCTAGATATATATATGTACGTATGTGTGTAGTTTTTTTTTCTTCTACTAGTAGCTCAAAATCTTTTTTCAAATGAAATACTTTTCTTTTTTTAATTTTTATTGTCTGAGTTTGATTTAAACATCAAAGTATATTTTAAACTATTTTCGGTTAGGTGATTTAATTATAGACAAATGTTGATAAATAAAACGCGCTGTTTAAAATTGTTATACAGTTTCTATTTGTTCTCGTACTGCTTAATATTTACAATAATTTTTGTGTGTGTTTAAGTTGAATTGTTGAAAATATTGCATTTAAGATCGTGCCTTGCCTTGCCTTTGGAGTCCCTGATCGATCTTTGATCACTGATCACACACTCTCTCTCTCTCTCTCTCATTGTCTCTGTCTCTTACTGTTTATCTCCCATTTTTCCCTCTGCCGCCAGCCCAGTTGCGCAATTGTTGTTGCTGCCTTAGGCCTTAGGCCCTGGTCTCAACGACGACTTTGCTTGTTCTCTTCCATACGGCAAACAAAAATACAAAAAAAAAAATAGACGAATATTCAGAAGAAAGAATATAAAAAAGAGAATTATGCAAGTTTTTAGTTAGCTGCCACAGAGCCCAGAGCCAACAAATTACCATGCAAAAAGTGTTTTAATTTTATTTTGTAATTACTTTTGCGGGGTGTGTGGTGGGGGTAAAGGGTATTGCCGCTAAATGTGATTTGTGAGCTATGAGCGCGAAATTGTGCACATTTAGTTTGTTTTTGATTTTTGTTTTTTTTTTTTTTTTGGAGACAAACAACAACAACGAGTACAACAATGAGGCGTGACTTGAGGCGTGACTTTTTTGTTTTTTTTTTTGGAGTTGAACTCGATCTTAACTGAATTTCTTAGTGTATACGCTGATGATGGCTACGTCTATGCAACAACTAACGAGTTTATCTAGCTTCTAGTACATATGTAAAGAATATATATATACTAAATATATGTATATATATATTTATTGACATATTGCTCGACTAAAGGTTCCTTTCGACTATTTATTTCTTCGATTTCGCATCCATCAAAACTTAAAATGTAAAACATTTTCACTTACGTTCTACTTGGATTACTTTTACTTCGTTTTATTTAGATAGTTTAATTTTCTCTTCTTCACTTTATTTTTCTTTTGTTTTATTTGTGCGCCGCATAATAAATGCTGTGGTTCGAGCTGCAACGTGAGCCCACCAGAAGAACACTAAAAAAAAAAAATACACTACAAAAAACTCCATACGGATTTATCCTATACCCAATTCTAACGCAATGGAGTTTCTCTCTCATTTTTTGTTTGTTTTTGTTTATTTTTTAGTCATCTTTAGTTTTGGCTAGTATGTCGTTTTACTTAGAGGCTATTAGGAAACAGTTGTATCTACATAGGTCTATGAGCGTTTGGTAATCGTTAATCGTTATTACAAAAAAAAAAGTCCTAGCAGAAATTTCCCTTCAACTTCTTCTTCGCTTCTACTAATTCGACTCGCCGTCAACTAAACACTAGGTGACGTTCGTATATGTACAGTGATGTTGAAAAAACGTATTCCGACAATTCGAACAACTGAGCACAACTTGCGTCAAAAATTGTATGGAAAGTAAATGATTTTAGGTCTAGAAAAATTGCTTATAAAACAACTCCGAGTCGAGTTAATCTCACTTTCTATATATATATATATATATATATATAAATGTATATATATATATAATATAATATAAAAACCGAGTTTTAAATACGAAATAAAACCTTTCTCGATATTTATGTTTTTTGTTTTTTTCGATTTGATTTTTTTTTTGATTTAAATGCATTTTAAAAACAGGTGAACGACTTTGATTTCGGTATTGAGTTGGTATTTTGTCTTGATTTTGATTTGGTTTTTAATGTCGAGCATATTTATATATTGCCTTCTGATCGATATCTTGTTGCGTTTCGCATCGATTTCAGTTTGATTTTCAGTTTGGGTTTTTGGTATCAGTTTCGGTATCTTTTTCTTTTTCGGTTTCAGTTTCAGATTCAGTTTCAGATTCAGTTCCGGGGCACAATTCTGCACGTTAGGGGCCGTCGAGCATCAGACCGTGGTCACACGATCGATCTCAACGTAACGCACAGAATTGTCGCTTTGTCAGCAAATCACCTCCTTTTCATCCAGCACCGCCGTATCCATCGAGCTGAGCGATTTTAGGCGCGTCTGCAGCACCGAGGAACCGCGCAATTTGCGTTTGATTTTCCTTAAAATTACACAAATTTATTAGAATTCGGTTTCAATAAAAAACGAGCGAACTGCTGCTCTTCGGTGTATGCCGAAGTTTGAAATAATCTTGCAGAAGTTGATCTTTAATACGAGTTTGATCATGCAGTGCAGTAAGTTTAGTAATTGATCATTTTTGAGCTGTATGAAATATTCATCGGATTGTTGCTACTGATCAGAAATATATATGACTTATTAGAAGATATCTGCTGCTATTTTGTACACATTTTCTGCAAGACTATTTCGAATAGATTTGAATTCAACTAACTTGTAAGCAAACGCGGCGAAAGCACAACACGAGAGCACAAAGATCAGGCAGAGCGTGGCGAGTATTTCGGCGGGCAGCTTCATCAGAGCGGAGCACTGGAGGAAGGCCTCATCATCCCCAGAGGGGCAGTGAACGATGCCATCACACCAAACACTCGCATTCACACAGGCGCCCAGTTCGGCGCACTTAAACTGGCAATCCTCTGAAAGATTGCCATCAAAAATAACATTTAGATATAAACGATGCTATCGAAATACTCACCAGCTATGCTGAGCGTGGGCCTGGGCACAAGTTCCATCCAATTGAAGGTGTATTCGCCATTGCTGGGACGCAGAAACTCAACGCTGATGGCCCGCGAGCGATTCATAAGCGCAAAATTGGGTCGTTCATTCCAGCCGGAGCTGAAGATCTCCACGAATTCGTAGGCATTCGAGTCGGGTCCCAGCGGACAGGCCACAATGGTCAAACCTAGTGTATGCATGCGTACAGGGTATACTCGGTTTTAAGGGTATATCGTTGATCTCTTTGCTTACCCTCCGATGTGGTGAGCACCGCTCGCGATTTGGTCTCGCAGCGCCAGCTGTTGATTTGCAAGTGGGTCGTGTTCAGCGTCTTCTTCGGATTGTGTTTGCTCAGGAAGATGGCCTTGAGGCGCACGTATAGAAACTTGTTGCCATTGGAGGGCTCGATTAGCCAGGGTCGAGAGCGACATTCAATCTGCAAGAGAGCCATTCAAGTGATCTGTTATCCTGTTTTCGATTTGCATCTTTATATGTATGTAACAAGATTAGTTAAATTAAATAATCCGCAATGCTATATGTCGGTATACAATTTGAATTTGTTAGTGTAAATATTCATTATATATCATATAAATAGATTAAATATAGTTACACTGATCATATACGCAGAAGTTATTGAAGACGAATGTTGTCAGTAGTCTTGCGACTTATTGTTAATTGTCTAGCAAGGCATTTTAGACTCCTCTATGCGATTCTCATGAATTCAAGTAATGCCTACGGAATTTTAGTGATTTGTGTGTGTGTTATTTTAAAGTTATTTTTGCAGTTTATTTTTTATAGGTAAGTGACTTATTAATTGGCTTTCATTTGTTTTTAATGTCTCTCTTTCGCTTTTCCTAAACTCTTTCTATCTCTCTCTTTTTCGTTTAGTCTCTTTATCTATCGCTTTCTTACTTGCTCTTTCTCTCTCTCTTTCCCTCTCTCTCCTGCTCTTTCTTACTCACTCTCTCTCTCTCTCTCACTCACTCTATTACTCTCTCTCTCTCTCTCTCTTACTCCCTCATATTTTCTCATTCTCCCTCTCTGACTATCTCATTCTCCTTTTATTATCTCTTTCTCTATCTAACTCTCTCTTTCTCTATCTTGTTATCTTTCTCTCTCTCTATGTAGCTTCTGTAATGACCTTGCATGTTTCGGTATATTTGTATTCGTGATGTTAAATAAATCGAAATATCGATAAATTGATATTAACAGGTGCGTTTTTTTTTCGATAATCTTCATTTTGGGTTAACATCTTTACTGTTACTACACATTTTCTGTTGCTTCTTAATGCAGGGTATCAGGTGTTCGCACTTACATCACCAAAGGTCATGTCAATGGTGCCGCTGGGTCCGAACTTGCGTCTGCCATCCTTGCAGCTGGTGGGCGCCTTGACAAACTCAAACATGCCCTCGAAATTGGCCGTGTCCGGATCGTCCAGAGTGGTCATATTGTGTGCTATGAAATGCACTTCAACGTCGCGTCCCGTTGAGGTGTATTCGATGGGCAAATGCGACTGATTCGAGGAGTTGCACACACAACCACGATGCAACAGAATGGAGTCCGGGTACGGACGCTCAAAGATCTGTAAAGGATATTTGGCAAATACAATAAGTATTCAGAGCGGATTGTTTTCCGGGCTAAGAAAGTTACCTCAACGCGCACATTGGTATCGCCATAGCAGAAAGATCGGTTGATGTCGTCGTCCAGTCGCGAATAGCACTCCCGATTGGAGGTGGTCACCTTGCGCAGCTTGATGCGCACCCGCTCCCCGCGCAGCGCCTCAAACCGATAGACGCACTTCAGGTGACGCGTGCCGCCGCGGCCAAAGAGAAATATGTTGCGTACACTGCGAAAAATTGCCGGATCCTTGCGATCCATCAGGCTGCTGACAAACTTTCGATTGCAGTCCAACTCGCCGCCGCCCTGGGGCAGACCATCCTGGTGCAGATCGATGAACTCGTACTTGAGCTTAAAGTCGAGCGGTCTGAGTGGAAATGAGGAAAACAGTTAGTTGGTGTTCAGGTAAGTTCTAAGTAGAGTAAGAATGGAGGGCATTACGTGTGTTCTACAATTGATTTATCTAAAAAATATCATTTACGCTGCTTAATTGATATTTATCGATTTTAGGGAAGTGTAGCGAAATATCGAAAAAACAAATGATAAACTGGTTCTGTCTATGGTTTGACAAGTTTAAAAGTCTCTCTTAAAGTTATCGAGATCAGTTTGATTTTAGAGAAGAATACAGACAGAATGAAAGACATCTCGCGACTTAGCTGATCATATCGAAAATATAAGTATCGATATAATATTAATACGTATCGATATGCATCCCTAGTCTGAAAACTTAAAATGTTTTATTTCTTAAGTTTGATTTCATTTATTTAGTTTCTTTTATTGGAGTGGATATTTCTGGACAAATATTTGTCTTTCGTCTGCTTATATATGTATATTTATCAAAATAATATAAGTTCTGTTTAAAATGGTGGTTCATGTTCGTGTTGTGTTAGAAAAATGGGCATCCCCAGCTTACCTGAGCACCGTGGACTCAGTGTTGCGCAGTTCCAGCGTGATGGCATCGCTGCTGGAAACGTAGCTCTCGGAGATGGTGCAGGGCCGGGCGAAGGTCTCATTGATGTTGGAGCGATCGCAGGTGCGTGGAATTGTGCCACGACAGAACCGCGCGATCACATTGGTCGCGTTGTGTGCATAGTGACCCACGGAGCTGTAACCACTTGGCTCGCTGACGCTGAGGAGATAAGGAAAGAATTTATAAAGGAGGCATTGGACATGGCTGCACGATTGAGAGATTTAAAGGTTGTGCAATGAACATTTTCGTAATTCGGCGCGGAAACAATAGAGCAAGATTTAAGAGAATGTGACGTCACAAACATATAAGTAAACAAATCGATTAAACTCGATAACCATCACTTAAATTGTCCGAAAATCGAATGGAGGAGAAATTATTTAAAAGTTGAGAATATTTTCTGATATGTCGTTACAAATATCGATCCGTTTCACATATATCGAATGGAATGTAATTTTTATTATTAAATTTCGCATCTCAGCACCGATTTAATTTCGATATCGGCGCATCGATATGTAATCCTAGTTGACATTGGAACGTATTGCAATTTTGACTCGTATTCTTATACGATGGTAATTAAAATTGAATCAAATTCCGATATTGTGACGTCACAGTTAATCTTTGCATAACCTTTTCACTCTTTCAATTGTGTTTTGGCTGCTCACCAGTTGAGATCCTTGCAGACGGGCGCATCCCGCAGGGTGCCATCCCAGATGCGCAACATGCCGCTGCAATCCTCCTGGGTCTGCAGCACGCCAATGGCGCCCACCGAGGTCTCATCGATCTGCCCGAATTCCGGATCCAAATTGAACTTCAGCACCGATATCCAAACCTTAAATCGGGAGAGCGGCGTATGTTGCCCGGATTGGCCGTTCGTGCGTCGCGACAAACTCAAATGGTCAAAGGTCTTGAACACGCCCATGCCCTGCAGATGGTACAGGCACGTCGAGTTGGGCGCCAGCGAGTGCTTGGGATTCTCGAGAATGCCCCGGCCGGCGCCACGTATCCAAAACTCGCAGGGTTTTTTATTCTTCGAGTACGTGGGACTCTGTATGTCCACAAATTGTACCTCAACCTGGAAGCGAATGGATTTCGTTAGCTGCGCTTGGTGGAAGGTCTAAGTGCTGTGAGCTCACCTCCAGTTGAAAGCCGTAGAGCGGCAGCAGCTGCGACGAGGTGCCCGTAAAGGTGCCAAATGGCGATGTGCTGAACTCCACCAGCAGCTCCGGGCCGCTGGAGACGGCAGCGGGCACCGCCTGACCGCCGCCGCAAAATTTCAAAATGATTGGGTCACGTGTGGTGTATCCATCGTAGACGGTCACGTAGTCCTGCGGGTGCAGAGACACACACACACCGAAAGAGAGAGAGAGAGAGAGAGAGAGGGAGAGACACACACACGCAGAGCGAGAAAAAAGAGAGACAAAAAAGACAGAAAGAGAGAGAGCGAGAATGTGTGAGGAGCGCACGAAATGAGTGAGAACAAAAAATTCGAGCGAACGACAAATGTGAATGGAAATGTTGTTCCATGTGCCGCAGCTAAGGGGGAGTACTATAAACAAGAGGGGGAGCGGTGCCTAATGTGCGCCCAAAATGCGTTAAAAGTGTAAAGAGAACGGGAGACAAAGAAAGAGAGAAAAAGAGAGAGAGGCCGTGCTAGCTAAGGCGCTGTCTATAGTTTCAGCGCTATGAATGTTGTCTTTGGGTGCAATTTGTGGCCAACTGTGCGTTCATTTCTATTACGCTCACTTAAAGACCATTAGGCGTATACGTGATATATTATATTTCGTTTTATATTCGTCCGTGAAAAGAGTATAGTGGGCTTGTGCAATGTTTATCTTGTACTTATGAATATATATATATATTTATAATATGGATGCATGCCTCCCAAATTTATTGATAAATTTTTTTAGGATTTTTAAATTGCGAATTTACATTTTTAATCGATTGTGTTTGTCATAATTAGCAGAAGAAACAATATTTAAAGTGATTCTGACGGTGTCAAAATTTTGGTTAAAAAGCATACCAAAATTGTCAAAAATTTGGATATGTAAAGCTCTTGAGCCCGTAGCTCCCATATTTCTAAATCGCATATCTTTGTCAAAACTGAATCAATTTTCATGTTTGATGGCAATTTTATCCTATAAATTGATTCTACATTGAAAATATATTCATTTTTGAAAATAAAATTTTTTTTTGAATTTTTGGTCATGTACCCCCCCCCTTGTTAATTTTCAAAAAAAAAAGTTTTCTCAAAATTTAAAATTGTGAATTTTTGTTTTTATTCAATTGTATTTGTCATAATTAGCATAAAAAACAACATTTAAGCCGATTTTGAGGTGGTAAAATTTTTGGTCAAAAATCATGCCAAAATCGACAAAATATTTGACATGTAAGGCTCTCGGAACCATAGCTCCCACATTTCAAACTCCCACAGCTTTGTCAAAACTGAACCGATTTTCATGTTTGATGGTTTTTTGATCATGATTTATCCTATATATTGATTGTACATTGAAAATATGTTCATTTTTGAAAATAATTTTTTTGGTCAAAAAAGCATGTACCCCCCCCTTGTTAATTTTCGAAAAAAAAATTTTCTCAAAATTTAAAATTGCGAATTTTTGTTTTTAATCAATTGTGTTTGTCATAATTAGCATAAAAAACAACATTTAGACGGATTTTGAGGTGGTAAAATTTTTGGTCAAAAATCATGCCAAAATCGACAAAATATTTGACATGTAAGGCTCTCGGAACCATAGCTCCCACATTTCAAACTCCCACAGCTTTGTCAAAACTGAACCGATTTTCATGTTTGATGGCATTTTGGTCATGATTTATCCTATATATTGATTCTACATTGAAAATATGTTCATTTTTGAAAATATTTTTTTTTTGAATTTTTGGTCAAAAAAGCATGTACCCCCCCCTTGTTAATTTTCGAAAAAAAAATTTTCTCAAAATTTAAAATTGCGAATTTTTGTTTTTATTCAATTGTATTTGTCATAATTAGCATAAAAAACAACATTTAAACCGATTTTGAGGTGGTAAAATTTTTGGTCAAAAATCATGCCAAAATCGACAAAATATTTGACATGTAAGGCTCTCGGAACCATAGCTCCCACATTTCAAACTCCCACAGCTTCGTCAAAACTGAACCGATTTTCATGTTTGATGGCATTTTGGTCATGATTTATCTTATATATTGATTATACATTGAAAATATGTTCATTTTTGAAAATAATTTTTTTTTTGAATTTTTGGTCAAAAAAGCATGTACCCCCCCTTGTTAATTTTCGAAAAAAAAATTTTCTCAAAATTTAAAATTGCGAATTTTTGTTTTTAATCGATTGTATTTGTCATAATTTGCATAAAAAACAACATTTAAGCCGATTTTGAGGTGGTAAAATTTTTGGTCAAAAATCATGCCAAAATCGATAAAATATTTGACATGTAAAGCTCTCGGAACCATAGCTCCCACATTTCAAACTCCCACAGCTTCGTCAAAACTGAACCGATTTTCATGTTTGATGGCATTTTTGTCATGATTTGTCGAATAGATTGAATTGACATTATAAAGATATTCATTTTTTAAACAAAAACTTTTTGGTCAAAAAGCATGTTGGTAAAAATTTAAAACTGCGCAATTATTAGGCATTATCGTCTAGATTAAACGTGAAAAAAATATATTTACAATTTTCTTTCTAAATGTTATTGTTTTAATGCTAATCAGACACTAAACACGAGTTGAGTTGGGTATTTCTTATTCTTATTTTAATTGTTTTAGATTGCGAAGGCTGTCCTATATATAAAGTTGAATATCCAGAACTTCTGAGTACTCACAATGCAATTGAATTAAATTTGAATGCATGAATTTGTGCAACGCATACACAAGATACGAACTTTGCATGTGTGTGTGTGTGTGTGTGTGTGTGTGTGTGTGTGTGTTGTGCTTGCATGTATTTGCATTTGCTGTTTATGACATTTTTGTATAATTGCATGTGTTTTAATTGAGTTTGTCCCCGGTCAGTGGCCATGGCCATGGCATTTGGGGCATCCACCTGGGATTGTTGGGTGGTTGGGTGTTTTGGCTGGTTGGCTGGTTCGCTGATTCCACCTTTTTGGGCACGCATGACAAATTAGTTTTGTGGCCGGCGAGTTTTGCATTAATTTAGCTGAGGTTACGGCATCGCAGAGCGTAACTGCTGCCCGCAACCACAAACAGGAACAGGTAATAGAGAACCGCAAATTTATTGAATGCGTGGCATTTATAGAAATTATCGCGGGTTGAGTGCCCGTTACAGGGTATTCGCGGAGAGAGGAAGAGTGCAATGACTGCACAGTTGCTGGAGCGTGTGTGTATTATACACTCGGCGAAATAAACTGCATATTTAATTCTAGTTTAAGTGTTATCGAAATTGAAAACGTTTTGGTAATTTATCAATTTTCGACAATATTTATAAAAAAAATTGCTTTGAATAGCAGAAAAAAGGCTTTTAATAAGAGTACCAAACAACTGATTTTAAGACTGTAAAATTTAGAAATTTAACAATAAGAAAAAGTAAGTTGAAACACGAATTTTGAATCTAAACAATTTTTACCTTGGCCACAACGCTTGAATCTGATTTACACCATCTTTTTTGTCTCTATGCCGAGTGTATGTGTCTGTGTGTGTGCATGTGTGTGTGTGTGCATGTGTGTTTGTGTCTGTGTGTGTGTATGCATGCATTCAATGGCGCTTGAGTGCTGGTCTTTCCGGCGATTATTCACACATGCCGTACCAAAATGGCCAACACTTTGGGCCATTTCTGGCTTAGGAACGCGACAAACATTAAAAAAGATAAAAAAAAAAGAACGCAAAAAATGCGGAATGAAAAGGACAATTTGTAGGCAGCGGAAAGTCAGATCGTCCTGCAATCCTGCACGCCATTTGTGCGGATTGCCGCTTCCAACTGAACGACCAAAAAGTGTCCTGGCTATGGACCCCAGTCGTGGTTCCGGCCACGGGATTCGGATTTGCAAGGCAATGCACGCTCTGCGTGCACAACGAGCATTTAATGGCGACAGCCAAAAAGGAATTAGCCGACGGTCACGAGCAAGGATAACGAAATTGAATACATAGTTGGTGCAGCACAATCAAAAATAAAACAAGAAACAAGTGCTTCATTTAGGAAACCGCAGATTCAATACCCTTGCGGACTTGAAATTTTATGAGACTTTTTTACACAAACTCAATTTGCGTCTGATTCTTTGTATGGCAATTATATATAGTATGAGCTGTTATTAGTATATAAAGATCGAAATAAAACTCACAATTTCTAAGTTTCTCGAAAACCCAAAAAGTTTTCGGTACAAAACTAAATTTTGGAATAATAGCAAAAAAAAGCAATTATCTGAATTATCTAAAATAAACTAAATTTTATACAGATGTTTTTTATGGAAACTTTATGATATAGTAACTCGATTTTAATTATATATAGCTGACAAGTTAAGTTAGGAAATTGTGGAAAACAAAATGGTTTTCCATAGCAGAAATAAACTTTTGAATAAAAACTAAATTTTCACTCATTGTACGATATAGAAAACTGATGTTATTGCTGAGTTTGTTGCATACAAAAACTGAATGTTCGATTAAGGGTTTCTATGAAAGCTATATGATATAGTTGTTTAATCCGATTGGCTTTAATTGATGTACTAGCTGTTACATTTAGTTGAATTTATGCCAAGTTTCACCAAGATAGCATCTGCAACTGAAAGACTAGCGACAGTCAGGCATGACTGATATATGAACATTAGTTGATATTGATCAGGAATATATATGCTGTATAGAGTTTATTTCCTTTGCTAGCAAGTTCACTAACAAATATCTACATTAAAGTTTTTCGCTTTGTTGCATGAATTTGGTCAAAGTCAATATACCCTCTGTGGCAAATGCAGGGTATATAAAGGACACTTGCTTAGCGGATGCAGCCAAGCTCGTCGGTCGTCAAAAACATTTTAGTGCTAATTCAAGGCAAATAGCACGAAGTGGCGCGTCAAGTGGCCTCAGCAGCAAAGTGGAGAGCGCCACCCGCAAGTGGAGAGTACCGCCGCCCCGCCTCTCCCTCTCCCTCCCCCTCCCCCGCTTCTCGTTTGCGGAGCAAGTCAAGCTAGCGCTTAAAGAAGTTGCGCAAAGCTTTTGCTTGCCCGGAAGTGAAATTCATCAACGCAACGCAAGCATATATAAATATATATATATATATGAATTGATGATATAAATATATATATGCATGTATATTTATATATAATATATAATATATATTCATGAGCAGCTGGGGCTCAAATCTCGGCGTGCATTGAGTTGAATATGCCTGTGGCAATAATTTGCACACAATTTACATAAGCTGCCTGGACAGCAGCCAGGACCATGTTGTTTAATGTACTCAATACAAACGGCCCCCACTCCCATCTCCTCCCCTTCCCCCATCTCCTCGTCCGCTTTGTTGTGCGATTTATGATGTGCGTGTCGAGTGTTCATTTATAATAATTCAAATGACGAATTCCTTTCACCTATCTGCTGTTGCTTAATGAATACATTATCTATTCAATGAATGTCCTTTATGCTGCCCGGCTGATTAATTGTGGCCAAAGATGACAAACAATTGTTGCTAAACAGTTTAGAGATTAGCAGTTTGGTGGTCAGCTAGGGTATACGGCTATTCGGTCATTGTGCTGGGTGGGGCATGTGGTGCGGGTGCCTGTTTCTGTTTCAATTGGGTGGATTTTTGGTTGTTTTTTTTTTTATATATATATTTTGGTGATTAAACGTGCGCGACTACGACTAAATTATTGTTCGGGTTCAATGTGTGAAACAAGAGCGAGAGAGCGAGAGAGCAATAATTGGTTTTATTTCTATTTTGGTTTACCGTTGATTTCCATTTGGCTTTAACATTTTCCTATTGGAGAAAATATATATATATATACATATATACATATATGTAGCAGAAAAACACAATTTATAAACATGGCTTAAAGCTGTTTAGACAATAATAATTTCAAGTGCATTCGATAGCTAAATGAGGTGGCGAGAAAGAGATAGGGAGAGAGACTAGAAACTACAAATGAGGCGATCGATTTTTGGATAAACTGACTTTATGTTATGGAAAAACATAATTCCCTGAATTAAGCAAAACATTAGAAGTACAAATTAATATTATCCCACGAATTTTTTAGGGACTTGCTTCGATATTCGACTTCAAATACTTTTAAAAAATATATCTCTATACCAAATTCTCAGTTTTATTTGGAATAATCTTTCATTATTCATTATCACAGCTCTTTAATTATATATAATTTTATTAGATTTTAAATCAATCTTATCCTGTTTTTAACCTGATCTTATCCATTATCCACCTAAGCTCGCTTAACTTTTCGGAAGTTTGTCCTATTTTTTATTCACCCCATTTTCCTTATTCCTTTTAACGAATTTCTAACATTATTCTCAATACATATTTATTTTTCAAAACGTATCCAAATTAATTCCCAACTTGAATCATGTTTATAATTCTTAGTTTTTGGAGCAATTTCTTTAATATTTCTAGAAAATTTTTTCAGTTCAGCTTTTAAAACTTTTCTTCTATTATTAAATAGTCTTACAATAATTATGCTATTATATTGTGAGAAAACTTAAGTATTTGATTCCTAATCTTATCATCGCGTGCTAACAACTCCTTTGAAGCTGCCCAATCCAGATATCTTTAACCAATGAAATTCCCATTATAATTCCTTCCTCTTTAGCACATTTTCTTCGTTTTTTCTTTGGTTTTGTTTTTTTGTCTTTTTTTTGGTTAAGCACTCGTTAAGAGCTCAGTCAAAAGTTAGGCCTTGCAGTTTTCAGTTACACAATACACACACACACATAGATACCCTAGAATATATATATATGATGTATATATAGTTACCCAGTCTCATCGCAATGACAAACAAAGAGGCTACGAAATTAACACTTCCCAAAGTTTCACACTGAAGCCTATCGAAGCTCAAGGCAATGTCGTATTCGGACAGCGGACTACGGACAGCGGACAGCGGACTGGGAACTGAGGACTGAATAGCCTGGACGTGCAGCTGGACAGCTGAAAGTGGGCCACAGTCACGGGACATGAACAGGAATTGTGCAAACAACAGATTTTTTGAGTTTTGCTCATTTTCTTTCAATTTCAATTTGTCGTTTTTTGCGCAGCTTTTTCCTGGCCAGTTCTGGACTCGTTTTCTGTCCCAGGCCAATGGCCCAGCTGAGGAAATAATTTTTATGCCAGAGCAGCTCGTTAAAGTTTATTTTTTGTTGTTGTTGTTGTTGGCACAGCGGGTGGCGCACGCCTTGGAGGCGTGCCACAGACAGAGAAGGAAAGAACAAAAAACAAAAAAAAGAGAACAAGGAGCACAGAAACAGGACAATGGACAGCCAGGGAAAGAGACAAAGTAAAGTGCATTTAAAGGCCATTTTAATTACCTGAATGTAATCGCAGTCATTCCATGTTTTCAGCCTTGGCTCAAATTTCTTATCCTTATCGCTGGCGCTGGGCGGCGGCGCCATTTTGTTGGTGGCCGCTGTTTCCTGTGTGGAAATCCAGACCAGATTCCCCTTGGGCTGTTTGACTAGAATCAGCGCATGTTTGCCATGGGGCACGTCGTGCTGTTTTTGAATCACAAGCGCAATTAAATGCAAATTAATGAACTGCTTTTACAATAAATCGGACTAAATGCAATGCAAAGTTATGTGCACAGTGGGTTAAATAGCGATTAATCAGAATAAAACTTTTATAAAATATAAATCTATTCAAATGAATATTTTTGTTGACTTTAACAAATTCTTTTGTTTTGCTCCTCGAAATTAACTGATGATAGACAATAAAAATAGGAAAGGAATAGGAATGGGAGTATGAATTCGAATAAAGAATATAAGAAGGAAAGGGATAAAACTAGAAATAAGTAAAGGAATAGGAATAAGAAAAGGAATAGAAACTTCAAAAGAGGTGTTAAAAGAATGCAAATATAAATAGGATTAGGAATAGGAATAGTAATAGGAAAAAGAAAAGAAGAAGAATAAAAATAAGAATTTGAATAATGCTAAGGAATAAAAGAAGAGAAGCTTCCTAATAGCAGATAATATCCCCAATTTATATATATATATATATGTATATATATGTATTTTTGGTTCTTTTATACAAAAAGAAACTAGTTGTTGGTTTTTTTCATTTTTGGGGAAAAACATTTTTGCTCACAAAAAAAAGCATTTTGGTCCATTGTGCCTACCCCAAAAAATATCATTTATATACTTAAATGAACAACTTACTATTATTAAAAATAAAAAATACATGTTAATTAATGAATTTAGTACATAATAATATATTAAAACTTTGCCAAAAAATAAACTTAAAATGACCAACGCGAAAAAACAAACTGCAGTCAAGTAAAAAACCATCACAAAAAAATTGCTTGCTCAACAAAAAAGAAGAAATTTTAATTTTATAAATAATATAAGAATTTTAATTCTTAAATGAATAATTATAAAATAAAAGCAATTCCTCTCATATAGCAATCAAATTAAATTTTTAAGCCGCCCCAAAAATTAACTGCCTCAGTGTTAAATTTTATCGCAATACTTTTAATCTTGATGCCAGAAAAATATCACCTGTATAAATATTATAATGCCACCCGAGCTCTGAATAATAATCACATGTTGAGTACAGTCACCTTTTTTGATGGCTGACTTTTAATCCACCTCAATAGCCAGTTATTTATAATAAAAACGCTTTTTATTTTGGAATGCAAATTGCTTTTAAATCGACTCGCCGTCTTTTGAACCGGCTCAATTCCCAAGAAATTTACGTGTACAATATTTTCTTTTCTTGTTAGAATTTCTTCTTCTTCTTTTTTTGTGTGGCATTTTTATGAGCTACGCGACAAGGACAAAGCTTGGGACATAAAATGGGCGGTGTTAATACGCGCAACGGGACAGGATGCAGGGGGAGTTGGGAGTTGGGATTGGGTCACATAATGAGGCGCCAACGGCAGGTTCGTCTCGGGTGGGGGCCCATAAAAATGCATTAATATTAGATGGTATTGCTCGTTGCCTACCTGTCGGACCGCATAATAGCAGGTGAGGTTGCGCGGATAGATCCCCGGATAGTTGGGCGACTGCAGCCGACAGGGCTTCTTATCGCAATCGCTAAAGATGCGCGAACAGTAGGTGCCCGGTATGAGGTCGCCTAAATTAATTGAAAAGATGGAAAATTAGCCAGCTGCACGTTTTGGACAGAGAGAGAGAGAGAACTGGTTATGCAATGACTTTTTAGCAATGTGACGTCACAATATCGCAGTTTTGTATCAAAACCGACATGTTTGTCAATTGCAAAGCATATCGATACGCCGATATCGATATTAAATCAATACTGAGATGCGAAATTTCAATAAAAAACGATATGATATGAATAAGGAATAAGGAACGATACACTAGAAAATATTCTCATCCCTTAAATAACTTTCCTCCATTCTATTTTCGAACAATTTAACTGATGGATATCGAGTTTAATCGATATATTTACTTATATGCTGTTCATTGCACAACCTTTAAATCTCTCAATCGTAAGCCAGCTGCAATTCAATGTAGTTTTAATTGAGAAACCCCACCTAGATAGTATTTGGGTTCGGTGTAGTTGTGCTCGTCCTTGGGCAGCGGCTTCTCTAGGGATGCCATGAAGGTCTTGTTGTTGGCGTACGCGCTAAACAGGCTAAAGTCCTGGCCATAGCGATCGGAGCGAGCGCCACTCGAATTGCTGAATTCCTCCAAAGGTGACTGCGCCTGTTGCTGCTGCTGCTGTTGCTGTTGCTGCTGTTGCGGATTGAGGAAGCTGCTGCGATTATGCCACTGGCCGAGCTCTAAGATAGAGAGAATTAGCGAGAGAGGGGGTAAAGTGTGTGGTTAAATCCTCCTTGAATGCGCTTTTGTTTGCAGCTTTACCTGCTAGCTTAATTCCGCCGTAACGTGTTACGGAGCTGTCCTTTGAGAGCACCTTGTACCTAATGCGAAAGTCGAAGTTGTAGCCGCTCTGATCCCTGGCCAATCTGTGTGGTGATAAACAAAGCAGACAGGAAAACAAGGTAAGCATGTTGCATGTGGTCGGGTTTATGCGACGAATCAATACTCTGTTCTGCATAACAAAAATTTTAAAAGATTATGTTCTTTACATCAATCTGTTTTTTATTACATCAATCTATTCTTGGAGATGAATAAATTTTGTGACAATGGGCATATTTGAGCTGAAAAGTTTTAGTAAAAGTGAAATAGAAATAGAAAACTTAACCAAACTTTAAATAAATACCATATTCTTAAGTTAACAAGTTTATCGAATGGTTTTGTTTTCAGACCAACTTATGTCTTTAGCTCTGTTTAAATTTAACAATTTACGAAAATTCCACTTTTAAATTCTGCGCTTGAGCTTGATTTAGATACAAAACTCTTGATTTTGTTCAGCAAGTGTTGTTGCGCTCACCTGTTCAGCTTTATGGTGAATATCAAGGAGCGTGTCTCGCTGTAGAATAGCACTGGTCCCCAGGAGCTGCCGCACCACATGCCGCCGATGGGCGTCCTCGCAGACTCGGCGATTTGCATGTAACCATCCGGACAGCCCTCGTGCACGTAGCTAGTGAAGCGGCCAATTGTGAAGCTGTCCAGCGTGACCTGCAGCAAGGCGGAAAAGGTGGACGAGTGAGCAAATGAAGCGAAATAGTTTTGATTGAAAATTAAGCACTATAAAAAACGATTAAGAGTGAGTCAGGGTAAGGACTGGAAGATACCATGTTTTATTTTTGAGCTGTGTAAATTAAAAATCGATTTATTATTGTTGCAGCTATGCAGGTGGCGGGGTGTGTCTAAAAACTTTACCTCCGAAACTTTATACCCAATATGTGCCTCCATCTCGGTAAAATTCGAAAATATATATTAAATCTTGATCCTGTAATCTATAAGACATGCTCAAAAAAAGCCGCTGCAAGTCGATATTTATCGATGTCATAAGCATAAGGTAAGTGATCGATTACTTAAGACAAACGTTGATCTGCATCAAAATGATCAAAATTTGAATTTTTTATAAACAGACGGACCGGCGGACCTGGCTATATAGAATCGTATCTTTATGCCCGTTACATACACTTGTCAAATACACTTCTGTCTCACATTTACAATGTCTACAGGGTATCTGGCTATTTTAACGTTGAGTCAGCTGCGTATCTGTGACTATATCAGTGCAAACGGCTGGTTGGCTGCCGCACAGGATGCTCTCAGGACGCACTCGAGCGTGGCAAAGCCGTTGGCCAAGTGCCCCGGTTGCTTCACTTGCCCCGCTTGCCCCTAATCCGTGTGGCGCGTGAAGGTGCGAAGTGGCGTAATAACTAACTGGCACCGGCGTTCGCTTTCTCAAGGTAGAGGAGGTGGTTGGGCGGAGGGGGAGGGGGAATTGGTTGTCCTGTCAGTTGTAGTTACGCTTCGTTCGGTGCACGCCTTCGGGTTTTGGGGATTTGCAGTGCTCCGCTGAATGGCTTTGAAATCAATATTGGACGCAACATTGTTGTTGTTGTTGTTGTGGCTTATCTTTTTAATGGCCTGGCCAAATGAATTGTGATAGGTTGCCATTGGTGGGATAGGGTTGGAGGGAATTGGACTCACCTGCACTACATCACCGTGCTGTCCGCCCGCTGCTGTAAACGTGAGCACACACACAAAGGGCACACGATCCTGCTTGGGCCGATGCAGCTCCAGGGCATACGTCTGTCCAATATCCCCATAATAGGTGCGATTACAGCCTGTAAGTGGATAAAAGAGGGGCGCGACCCATAATTGCTTAGCAGATCATCAAAATACATTAAATGCAATTAAGTTGTTGTTGTTGTTTTTGTTGTAATTGTTTTGTTGCCCAGGCAACCGCAACTTGAGCCCCCTACGCCTATCAAGAAGCGCCTTTTTAAATGGCTAGATAAGCGCCATTTTGTTATGCGCCATAAATAACAACAAGCTGTTAACTGCCTGTTGAGTTAACAGCGGTTTAACAGGCAACAACAAAACACATATTAACACAAAACTTGTGCTAGCACATATTTCTTTAGCTATTTTCTATTTATTTGGATCGTGTCCATGCATATTTAAACAATTAATTAGTTAAATGTTGATACTTAATAAATAATTTATCGCCGTTCCATCAGCAATCGTGTACTTAAACAGTCTGGCAGCCCTAAATACTCAGTCATGGTATCGATATCAGTTTTGACTCGTGGTCGGTTCGCGCACTTCCTTGCCAAAAATTCGATCGTGTTTTATAAGTTTAAATTTAATTTTTATGCTGCTAATATCGTGTATTAAAGAAAATGAACAAGTGCGTTGTGTTTTGTTGTGTTCATTCAATGTTAAAAGTGCGGTGAGTGCCAGTAAAAATTTTCATTTTGTCTCTTGCAGCTTCTTCGGTTTTTGGCATTTACCGTTTGTCAGCAATGCACTTGCTTTCCAGTTGGCATGCAAATTTAATTTGAATTTATGTTGTCGAGAATGCCAAAAGCAATACAATTTCAAATTGGCAATTGACAATCGTATTGTCTTGAAATGCTATTTCAATTAGGATTATTAAAAATTCAAAAGGATTTATGCACAATTTTCAATTTCCATTCAATTTAGCTGCTAATGCGGTACCTGAGTATTGTAACTCATTCAATCAAATCAAATCCAACATGTAGCCGAGCGGTCATCAATACTCAATTAGATAATTATGCTTGTAATACACATATACACACACAGACTTGCATGCGTATGCATACATTAAACTGTAATCCATTTGCCGGCGGCAATTTGGAAGCTTTTAAGCTATCAATTGGCAAACATGACGAAAAAGCTCTATGGTAATTGCTGCAATTGTTGTTTGTTGGTTTTTTTTCATCCTTTCCTTTCGAATCTTGTTTTCAGTTGAAGTTATGGCTATATTGATGACTCGACTGTTCATACGTTATTCAATATGTCTGGGAGGTTGTGTAACTCGTTTTTCAATTAAGCGGGTTTTTTTTTTCATTATTAAGTTTTCAATCGGTGTCCTGATCCTGTGCTGCTGGCTCATTGAATGTCATTGAAAATACTTAATTAAATTTATCAACGCTTGACATGAGGCGGCCATGACGGGCTGCAACAGAGCGAAGGAGAGAGAGAGGAAGACAGAGAGAAAGAGGAAGCGCACCAATGGGCAGCCAATTGGCAAAGTGAGAAGTTCACTTTGCTGCCATTATGAGGGCCGCAATCGTTGTGCACGTGTGTGAGAGTGTTTAATTACATTTACACATCGGCGGCCGTGTGCATGTCGTGGGGGACAGCGAGAGAAAATTGCCTGCTCGTTACACTGTAGCGAAAAAGCCGTTTAACCATTGGAAGTTTTATGGAATGTGATGAACTCGACAGGTTGGAAAGTGTGTGCATTGCGAAAAGAGGGGAAGAGTAGAAGCGAGCGAAATGCAAGCAAGGGAAGCTGTGTGTACCAATAAGCAATTATAAATTGGACAGTTTGACAGTGAGAGCAGTGGGAGAGCAAAGCTTTGTAAATATAGACAACTAATCTGAGCGAAAAACAGATTTCGGGTATTTATGTGGCTTTTTTTTTTTGGAAATTATCACGTGATCTTTTATGCAGACGAAACAAATGAGCAGATAGCAGAATGGTTATCAGTTGCGCTTGAGTTTTGTCCGAACTTAGTTTTGTCATTCGAAATGGGAAGAAAGAAATAAGGTATTTCTTTTTATGTTGTGTGTCTTAAATATAAATACTGCAAACTGCTAATTACTTAAAAATAAAATAAAATAAAGTTTGATCTATTCAATGCGTGTTCGAAACTAAATTTTAAAACTGTGGTTTACAATTATCTATTATTGTTTTCTGATTTTATTGGAAATATAAAAATTATATGATAATTTTCAATGTGATCGCTAATGTTTTTGCTTCAAGTTTTATTTAACTAAGTTTTACAAATTTTATATGCTTAAAAATTATATTTTTATTTTCAAATTAAAAAACATTTTTTTGTGTTGAAAAAATATGTGCTTTATGTGCTTACGCTTTTCTTTCACTTCTTCAGCTCGCTTTATACTTCATATTTAAAATGATATAAATGATAAATTTTCTTAACTTGATCTTTTAGTTTTCCAACTTTAAACATGTTGCAAAAAGGGTTACTTTAAACAAAAACGTTATCAAGTGCTGGGTTCATCAGCATCAGCTACGTTTAAATTTGTTGCCTGGTCTCGCAATACCCTTGATTCCCGCCCATAACTCTTTTGTGACCTTAAATTGAGCAAACAGAAGCGTTTCCTGTTGCACCCACAGGCTTGCCGTGCTCGGCTAATCTCTTATGACAGCTTTGCATAATTGGTTGTTGCCGTTGTTGATAATTACCCCGTGAACCCCCTCTCGCTTTACTCACGTGTGCAAAAGCGCGGCTCGTCGCTGCCATCGCCGCAATCGTTGTTGTTGTTGCAGAATTTGCTTAGCGGCACACAGCGTCCATTCGAGCAGCTAAATTCGGCGAGGGAGCAACCTGAACCCGGACCGGAGCTGGAGCCAGACAAATTGGCAGGTTTGGCAGCGTTTGATGTGGGTGCGGCACCTGCCGCCGCTGCTGCTGCTGCTGTTGCTGCGATTGCTGCTGTTGCGGCCAATGAAAGCAGCAGCGTCAGCGTCGACGTTGACGTCGAAAATACGTGACGCTGACGTTGACGTCGACGGTGGCGCAGCTGACAATGGCCGCTGCTGTTGGAAGCCTTAATTGCGTGACATTGTGTTGCAATTGTTGTTGTTGTTGTTGTCGTTGCAGCTGTTACTGTTGCCACTTGCAACATTTGTGTGACAGCTTTGTGGCGCTCATTTGACTGCCGTTTACTTTGAACCCGTCGCCGTTGCCCCATGCCCGCCCTCAGTCTGAATTGTTTGGTTGGTGTCGCTGTTGTTTCGGCAGTGTTTGTTGCAGTGTTTGTTGTTGCATTCGTTCGTTGTTTCAGTTTCTTTGGCCGTTTTCTGCTTTTGTATTTCTGACGCCATTTCAATGTCATTATTGTAGTTGTTGCGTCTGCAAAAAAAAATGAAGAAGAAAACTGTTTCAAACAATCGCTTATTCATTTATAAAATATAAATTTGTTTCAGAAAATGGTTTTTGGAACCAGGCAGAAAACAACTTGGAAAATATGTGTTAAAGAAATATATAAAAATACAGAATTTGTATATACAAATATTTATAGTTTATTAATTTGTTAAACTTTAACAGAGTTTTTTTTGTTACTTTTTTTATATGTGTTAAATAAGTTGCTTAAAAGATTTTAATTGTTGAGGTTTCAAGTTTTCGAGCTATAATTTTATGTCCGATATTTTTATTATTTTTATCAAACACATTTTTGCTAGCTGCAAGAAGAATTTGTGTGTAAAAAACTATTTGTGGATTTGTTCAAAAAAGAATGAAAATTTATTGCAATAAATATAAATAAATATTTTATGCCAGAATATATAATATATTCCAAATTAGATTTAGGCATTTTCTTTTTTCTTTCCAGTATTCTTTATTTTTAGTATGCAAATTTTAGAATAAAGTTATCATAATTGAATTTTAATTGAATCGCAATGTTTATTATGTAGCCCTTTGGCGCACTTTAATGAATATTCACGAGTTGATTTGGGCGGGAGTTACGGATCCAGTGGCGAGGAATCCGGGTGTCCTGAGGACTTTGATGCCGTTGATACAGTTGTAGTTTTTTGTGTAAATAAAAGAGACGTCTATTCCGGTTGGAACTCCACAATCGAATGTTTTATTCGCACAATATTTTATATAACTTAGCCTAAGAATCAAAGTACAGTAAGAAATCTGAACCAGCACTTGAGCGGCAGAACGAGTTGGTCGCCGCTGTGTTGCAACTTTGTAGTCGCTGAGTTGCAACTACGTAGTTGCCACTTGAAATTGTGTCACTCGTGTGTGGCTACTAATATGTGTCCGATGAGTCACGGTACTTGAAGCTGAGTCGTTGTATCTATTTAAGCATCACATGTTGATGCGAGGGTGGTTGAGGGGAGGGGAAGTGTAGGATACCGACCGGTCGGTAACTCGGGCATTCAAATGCACAGAAACATTCAAAATAAAACCGATTTTTGTTCGGCTCACTTGGCGATTTTAACTTGAAATTTATGGCCAAATATTTATCGCTCGGCATATAAATTGAAATAAATGCGCTGCCTGCGTCGCAGTCGACGTCTGCGGCAGGATCATAAATATTTGCAGCATAAACAATTTTTATTTGTGGCGTTTTTGTGTTATTTTTATATATTTTCTTTCTTTGTCCTAAGGACGAATTTTCACGCGCGTTGCACATGATGTGCAAAAATGTGTGATTTGCTGGGCGGGGGGAAGGGGAAATAACTTGTTTTTTGTATTTTTTTTTTTGGTTTTTTGGCGTTTGCCAAGCGTGTAACGGTACTTTTTTTTATGCACAACACAATGGAAATATATGTATATGCGGCGTGGCCCAGAGACCGGCGACTGTAGAACAGACGTTGTACGAGAATTGATTAATGTGTTTTTTTGTGCATCGCTCGGCACAGAATGAGCTGGTATATGACACAGGGGAGAGGGGGGCGGGGCGGTTGGAAGCTGCTGTCGATTGCAGCAGTCAGTGATAACGATGCGAATGCGAAAAACAACAGCCGCAACAACAATCATTGAGAAAAAGAGAAAGCAAGAGAGAGAAACAGAGAGAGAAAGAGGGAGAGAGAGAGAGAGGGAGAAAGGGAGATTGGGTCTGCTCTACAGCTGATGATTTATTACTGTTGTTTGGGGCTTGCAACGCGTGACCCCAAAACAGTAACAACAACAACAACAACACAGTCGGCAAGTCAATGAGTGCCAGTGTAAAATTACAGCATCCAGAGGAGGGGTGGCGGGGTGCCCAAAAGGGGACAAAAAATAAAAACAGTTGCATAATTTCAAATTAGATGCACAGACATGGAACAGACGTAGGTATTGCGATGCTTGCACCAGAATGTGGGGCAGACAGCAACGACAACGACAACGGCAACGAGGACGAGGACAACTACGGCGGCAGACAGCAAATGACGTCGACAACAACAACAGAGACACAAAACAACATGAAAATAGTTGCGGCTAAACGAGCGCAACAAAGAGCACTGTAAATGCCCTCAAAAAAATAGAAATAAATATATTTATGTAATCACATTTAAAATGCAATTAAAACTGACGCTTGCAAAAAAGAAAGAAACTTCTCAGAGTAATTGATGAGTATTGGCATTGTTTTTAGTAATACAAAATGATATTTAAAAACTTAATATATTTCAAAATTCTTTCATTTTCTGTTCAATTTAATCTTGAAAATTTAATTGAAAATGTTAATCCAATTAAGCGAGTCAGTGTTGGGCGTTTACTGAGTATCCAATATCCTTGCAAGTGCAAGAAAGAGTTGTCTTAATTAATGTAAAGCCTAAGACTTAATTTCATTTAAACACAAACTTTTGTTTGACTAAAGTCTAAAAGAACTTTCTTGTGTTAAAGAAAATGGGGTATGACCGACTGCGTGAGACTTTTCCCGAGTGCAACAAGAATTGCAAACATTTGAAACCAGTATTTTTTTTTTTTTTTTTTTTTTTTGTATTATCCAAGAAGGTATTATTAAACTGATATCTTGTAAAAGTATCGAATTTTTATATTTGTTCGCGAAGTGAAAAAGTAGATTGGGTTTGTGCAATAGTCATCTCGTTGTCCGTCCGTCCGTCTGTGTGTATGTTTCAAAGACACACTCAATTTTGTAGACAAATTATTGATGAATAATAACAAAAAATCAAAATTTGAAAATTGTATCTCATTGCCACAAATTACAATAATCAAAACAAAAATAATAATGGTCGTTTTTGACTATTTTAAGTTAAAATACTGGGAACGATTTAAACCCCATATATGCCGTTTTGCACGTTGTGAACGAACTGATCAGATGTGTTCTGTTGATCCAATGCATTTGCCCAGTCAAAATACCGCACCTTGGGACAGTGTATAGAGCAGAACGAAAAACATGTTGTTCTTTAACATATTCGTGCTGTCAGTAAGGGCAGCCTGCAACGCCGCCCGAGCTGACTGCTGACTGCTGCCTGTTATTGCAACTGCTACAGCGTCTGGCGTCACTGAAATTTGCCACAAAATCGTTCCCCCTCCCCCCTTCTCCCATTGGCCCTGCTCATCACTAAACGAAGCTGAGAAGCCAGAACGATGCGAGGGGAATTGGCGCTGGACGGGGGCACTTTGTGCTTTTGTGTGCTTCTTCTGACTAGTCGTGCATTAAATTGCTAATAATTTTTGATATGCCAAAACTTTGTTTTCGTGCCATAAAACGTCATTTCCTCGGCTCGGCCCCCCCTTAGCCCGCCGCCTGTTAAAATCTGAGCAAAGTGCATTTTCGTTATGGTCCAGTGTTGGGATGGCTTAAAGACTTGGCCAGACGTGCTTGAAATAAAGTAACAGTAAAGTAAGCAGCAAAGTAAACAGCAAAGTAAACTTGAAAACAAAGCGAAGCAGTAGGGTGCTTTTGATAGGAGGGGAGGGGAGGGGGTGTTGTGGGGTGGAGGAGGGGAAGGCCGCTGCAATGAAGCAATGTCAAAAACCTTTCAAATTTGCACTTGTGCTGCTTCTGCTTTTGCTGCTGCTGCTTCGTGCTACTCGTCTATTGCGGTAGTTTCAATAACAGAACACAAACAACACGTCGAAGTGCCTTAATCAAGAGTGTGCGACTAGTAAATGCCCTGTAAACAGCCTTGAGTTGTTGCAACTAAGCCCCAAACTTTGATTAATTAATTCTTAGGGAATTTATACGATTCTAACATTAAATATTTTATTGGTATTTTGTTTCTTTAAAATACAAGCTAAAAATGCCGATGTAAAAAAAAATCAGTTTTGTTTTCAAAGAAGTTTAGATAACAACGTGTTGAATGAAAATCGATATTTATCGTTTTTGGAAAACTTAATGGTAAATTAAAAGTATCAATTACAAGTTTTATTTCTGAGATCAACTAATTTAGGCACACATTGATTCGAATTCGGATCAAGAATATATATACTATATAACGTCGTATATGCTCACTTTAGTCTCTTACATAAGTTTTAGCAATTTCAATATACCCGCTTTTACCCATTTACAATGAGTTAAGGGTATGAAAACAACAGCAACTTGTTTATCGCAGCGTTTGCTTTCTTATCAACACTAAAACACACACACCCTGACACACACACACACACACACATAAAACGTTGATATCTGTTTACGATGGCGCAAGAAGAAGACGGCAAAGTAGTTGGAGGTGCAGATGATGATGGTTAAATGGAAGAAGCAGAGTGTGGCAAGCACACAGAGAAATGGCCGACCTTAATGGCGCCCAACGTGGGGCACACTTACGTACAAAACTCAGAGTATCAGTTACGACAAACGCTAAAATATACCAGCTAGGATATATACATATATATATTTTTAGTCACATATATATTTATATATATATATATATATATATATATATATATATATAAATGTGTAAATATGTATACATATATATCATATGCCGAAGTCAGCGCAGGAAAAGCAGCAAACATCAATATCTCAGCAGCTTGAACCACACACATTAAAACCACACCAAGCACACGTGTGTGTGTGTGTGTGTGTAGGTTTTGATGGGAAACCCTCTCAGCTTATGTGTGTGTGCCTGTGCGTGTGTGTGCTTGGCATATGCAAAATAGTTGCATATAAAAAGCGTTGAAAGACATGCACATCGCTCGTCGCAGCCGCCGGCATTGCCAGTTGTTGTTTTTAAAATACTCTCTCCTGCCACCAAGTGCGACAGGGTCTACAGTGAAAGCTCGCTTAAGCAAATACCTGAGGCTTAAGGTTTTTGACGCTGCTTACCAAAGCAGGGATAGGCAAAGAATACGCTTGTCAAAAATGTCGAATAAACAACAATAGTATAGATATAGTATAGTATTTATATATACTTATATTTTGTATTTATTTATTTACAATTTATATGTTGAATTCTTAAAGTGTATGTAATATATAAATTTATATCTTGTGTTGGTTGTCTATTTTGCTATGTGAAATATTCAAATTGGACTGTTTTATGATTTTTAGCTGTAATTTTTTTTAGACTAATTTTCCTAAAGTGCTTCTCTTAGAAAAGTTTTCTGTTTGCCAAGCAAATTTGTTGTAAAAAGAATAACACAAGAAAAAAGCTGGAAACTATAAAAATTGGTAATTTAAGAACGCATTTGCCTTAGAATGTAAAGTTTAGCACAGCTAACATTTCATACATATAGTTTATAATTGAATATAACTTTTACTCAGAAAGATAAAAATAATTTGAAAAGCCCATTTTATTTTACTTTATTTTCTAAAGTCTCAAATTCAATAAACTCAAAAAAGTTTTTAATTGTTGTTGTTTTTTAAAGCTAAGAACAGCGTATTCCATAGTCGGTTGCAATCGACTGCAAGGTTTAGAGTTTCTCACTTGTTGTTGTTGTCTTTGATTCGACTCGTCATCATAGCCATAATCATCATCGGAGCAACCAACTGCATCATCATCATTATCATCGTGAGCAACTGCCAGCAGGAAGAGAACTTGACTTATAGCATAAAACAGCTCGCCCGTCCCCCCCTTTCTCTAACTTCTATCTATACCCTGTCCTGCCATTTTCTAGCTAACAAACTTGGCACAGGCGACGCAGCGGAAAGGGAAGTGCAGCAGTGTCTATATGGCCCCGTTCTATATCCCCTTTTTGCACTATGCTACATCCCCTTTCACCTATTCCCTATTCCACGAGTGTGTTGTGACTCTTTAAAATTTGCGCAAACTTCAGTTCAGCATTCTCGAAGACATTTCGTTTGCGGCTCAATGCGAATGCACGAATGTTCTGTCTTGGCTCATTAGTGCAATAAATGCTTTTGAGAGGGTTAAAAGCGAGTTAAACAAGATGGCAAATAAGCACAAATAGATTGTAGAAAACGAGCAGAAAAAGCTAAATAATAATTGCGACAATTTGCCAAATACAGCCCGAGACAAATTACTTGTATCGCTACAGTCGAAAAGTTGTCAAGCCAAATTGTTAGCTTTATGTGTTTTCCGGCCCAAGGATTGGGTAGCGGAGGGGAGGCGGAAGGGGTACGGGCTAGTGGGAGCAACGGGGTTAAGGCAACTGCCTCGCTGTGAACGCGAATTGCAAAGCAGCCAAGCAATTCAGTTAGATTTGGCAATGAGGCGAAATTGTAACGAGCTTAAACACACAGAAGTATTCAATGTGTGTGCGAGTGTGTATGTGATTGTGTGTGTGTGTGTGTGTGTGTGTGTAGTTATTCCCTAGCTGGCAAACGATGGCAAATTTCCCTTGGCCCTGTCAACGAAGTCGTCAAAAAGTTTTCTTTTGCTTCTGTTTCAGCGTGCGCTGTAAATGGCATTAGAAGCGGAAATGCCACACATACACACACAGCTAACACACACAGCTAACACACACAGCTAACACACACAGCTAACACACACAGCTAACACACACAGCACACTCGTGTGTGCATGCAAAAAGGGGGACGACAAAGTTATTTAAACCAGCCAAGATTCTGCCAGCTATTGCGGTGGTTCAGGCCAAGTTACTTCTGTTTGGCATTTATTTTTCAAGTTTTTTGTACTCTGTAAATGAGTTAAAAAGGTGTTTGGAAAATTATTGTATAAGTGCATTTTGGAAAATAAATAGTTTTGAAGGTATATTTGCCAGAGTGTTCAAATGATTCTAAACCTTTTATAATTAAAGAGCTAGAATAATCTGAAGTCGTGTGCAAATCGATGTAACAAACAGAAGGAGGCAACTGCAACCCGAAGTATATATATTCTTGATCAGTATCAACGCGTCTGATCACAGACTCGAATTTTTAATAAAAAAGAATCCATGGCTCAGCGTTTCTATAAAATTAATAGAAAACTACAACAAACTCAATTTGTTTAAACTATTTTAATATACTTTAGCGCTTAAAGAATCAATTGATTAGGTTCAGGGTATCTCCTAGTTGAGCGTTCCCGACTAGAGCACTCTTACTTGTTGTTTTTACACTGTAAACAGGGTATTGCGCTGTCGCTTACACGCGATCACAACATTCCAACATGTTCCAGTGTTTTTTTTTCTTTTGCATTTGTACATTTGGCAAGACTTTAGCTAAGCCGCTTAAGGCGGGTTCAAAGTGCGTGCCGGCAGTGAAAGCACGCGTGTGCCATGGTGTGCGTGTGTATGTATATAAATGTATACATTAATGTGTGTGTTTCTTGAAGTTAATGAATTTTGAGCGTTGCTCGCATTTTAAACATATTTTTCGCTTTTCACTTTGGCTTTCACAAGCCTCTCGCGCCAATAGAAGGATACAACCACTTTATTATGCTCTTTGTATTTGATTGATACTTAAATAAAGTGAGTTATGGTTGGTTAGTGCTCGGTTAACCCGGTGGAAAAGGGTTATTTTTGGTGTGTTATTATGTAAACAAAATAAATTAGATCTATATCAATAATAGGCACTTGGTTTTCTTTTTAAACTTTTGGTTTATATAATTTGTGCAATAAATATCTAATTTTATATAACTTTATCAAACTTGATTTAAACGTTTTTTGTTTATCCTTTATCTTCTTTTTTAATGATTCTTACTTTATTGTTAGCTTATATTTCTGCTCATGTTTTATTATTTGCTATTCATTTCTAAATTTATTTTACCTTACATTCGCTTATGACGATTTTTAGTATTCATTTTTTATTTCTTGCTTTGGTTTTCTTTCTATGTATACCCATTTGGTATTTATCATATTTAAAGTGTATTTACTTAGTCACTCATTTGGCTTATTAAAGACAATTCCCAGTTGCTTCTCTCTTTTTAATTTACATCTAATGTATTCTCACCTGGCCCCAAAGCGCGCGTTATGGTGCTTTCACGCAAATGAATTTAATTTTATGGACATTACAAATGCTGCTTTTATAGCATTCCATCCCACTCATAAAGCTCCTAAAACACTTAAACTTAATTTAATTTTACATAAACGAATAGCATTTTTTAAGCGCCTGTCAGTTGCAACTGGGTCGCCGCTGCTGCTCCCCCTCTATTCGATTCTCAATTCCCATTAAACAACTCGGCGCGTTGTCCGAGCTGCCATTGCATTGTTTAGCCTTTGATTCATTGATTCATTCAGCGCGACTCTAAAGTGTATTTTAATTTGATTTCATTGTTCGCTGTCATTGGCTGCCATTCGAGTTTCGAATGGCACTCGTTGGGCGCCAAATGAATATGAATTGAATTCCCCAGTCAACTGTCAGAGCATGCTACTTGCTCTGATTTCTCATTTCTGGTTTGAGCTGAATGTTTTCGCTGATTTGTGCTCTTTTTTTTTTTTTTGTTTGATTGTTGTTTGGATAGAGAGTAAATAGAGGGGAGTAGTACCCGAGGGGGACGCACGTCCATTCATGACTTTTATTCGATTAGCTGGGCGTTATATTTTCGTTGGGGACGTGGCATTATGTGACGGCAATCTGACTGCCTGACTGCCTGCCGCCTGACATAGCATTTTAATTAGTTTTTAGCGTCATTCGAAGGAGAGGCATCCGCTGGAATCGCAGCTCAACTGAGCTGGCTAATTAGTATGACAGACGCAGGCAGCGAATTTGCAAATTTGAATTACACTCGAAATGTTTCGGGTCTGAGTTAAATCACCATTTTGCGATTGATTGAATCGTGATGGCCAAATAATGCTAATGGTAGTTGTTCACTGAATAAAAAAAGCGAACACAGATAGACATATAGAGCGCGAAAGGAGACAGAGTTTGTAGTTTAAAATAAATATATGTTTAGTCAAATGCATAGCTGTAAAAGCAAACTATTCATTGGGTTACAATCACTTTTGTTCTTCTCTATTTGTTTCTGTTCTGTTGAATGAAGAGTAATAATTGAAAATGGAAAATATGGGAAATAAAATAAATTTTCAGTTTAGAATAAGTAAATAAACAAATGCATAGTAAAATTTCCTTAAATTTATGTGAAAATTGGATTTTAAATAAAATCAGATTATATTTAAAGTGATCAAAGATACTTTTATTATTTGTTTAATTTAAACCTGTTCACAGGGTATTCCCAATCAATCAAACTTGTCTGTCGCTTTTTTTTGTTGTATGCATGCAGCAAGTATTTCAATAAAAATTGTATCTTAAATATAACAAATTTTTGTGCATAACTCTACTCTGCTCCACTCGTGGACCTTTGTGTTGCAGTTCACATATCAAATATTGCGAATACGCAACGTTTGCCCCACTTGAATTGATTTTTGATTTTTTGTGCTTTGAGTTATTTATTGATGTGCAAATACGAAATGCATATCTCGAGTAAATATTGAAATTGTGCAAAGCAAATTGGTAAATTGCCAGCAGAGCATTTGATTGATGCTCGATTAAAGCGATTCAAGTGGTCACTGCACACAAATCAAAAGCTAAATTAAAATCAAAATTGATAGAAAAATGGCGAAAGAGGAAGGGAGAAATCTCAGTTAAATAGACAAAATGCTGTCACTCTGCGCACACAAAACAGATACGCAAGTCATTAATTTTAATGTTCAGCTGGGGGAAAAGTGTCTTTAAAAAATAGAAACGAATTTATCTGAGAGTGTTTCAGATTGAAGACCATTTATATACCCTTGATTTATACATCTATGTAAAGATAGCGTTATCTATAGCCAAATGTATATAGATATTTGATCTATGTTCTTTACTTTTAATATAGTTCGTTTACCAGACAATCTACAAATTAAGATGTATTTGTTGTGTATATAGTAAATAAATATTTAAATTATTATTTATTTTATATTTATTATTACAGTACAATCTCGATAATTCAGACATTCGGACATTGCAATATTTTCTATTATATACTCTGTAATCCGGACACCTCGCATTTTTGTGATCTTTCTGTACGTAATGAAATGAAAAAAGTTGTGAAATCGCAGAGACACGAATTCCAATTACAGTAAGTAGTTTTTGTAATATATTTCAAAGCAATTATTCATTATTTCTGTTGTATGCTGTGGATAATGCTCTTGCTTGCTTGGCTGTCAAAAAGAAGTTATTGTAATGTTAGACATCAACTGTCAAAGTTTAAGAGTTTGAATGCGTAAAGTTAGGCTGCAAAAATATGGCAACTGTGGAGAAAAAATAATACGTTTCTAACTCTTGAGCAGTCACAGATTCTCAGCACTTTCAAGTTATATCAGCATTCAATATATTTATCTTAAACTTGTTTAATTAATGTTTCAACATTCGGTGAAATTAAAGCAACCATAAATTTTACTTCTACCAACATTTTAATTATTAATTATTGCAGTGTTTGTTTAGACTAGCCTATTTTAAAAGCTTGGTTCTTCTTTCCAAATTTAAAGAATATCCAGGACAAAAAATACATTTTTCATAAGATAAATCAACTTTCTGCGGATAAAATCAAAGTGCGAACTTAATTAATTATTTATTAAGCAGTCGCGCATAATAAATATCTCCGTGAACAAATCACATCATAGAATATGTTTTATGTTTTATTCCCACATCTTGCTATAATTACAATACCCTTTTGCCAGGGTATAGAAAATGCTTATGAAAGAAATACGCCAATGTCAGCGATGTGTGCTCGTCATGTCCTCGTCACCGTTCTCGTCAGCGTCCTTGTCATCTTTAACATGAACAGCTCCGACTTATAAACATGGTTTGCTGTACAAATATTAAGGAATATCAAAAAATATCAAGAAATCTTGAGAAATGTGCGCGTTGATTCTGCAGGCGCAACGCATGAATTATTTTGCCTTTGTTAAAAGCAGCAAACACATGCCTAAACAGCTGGCGAGGTGGGGGTGGGGGTGGGTGTGTGAGGTGGGGTAGCTGTGGGATACGCGCCAGGTACTTGCAAACTGTGAAATGTTCAAGGATGTGACATACGCGCGTTTGTGTGTGTGCGTGTGTGTGTGTGTGTGTCTGTGAAAAATACAAACAGAACTCTAGATGGACAGGACAAGGCAGGCGGCAGGCGGCCGAAGGCTGGGGCGGGTGGGGGAGGTGATGAAAAGAACACGCGACATATTTGCAAAACATTTGTCACATCCTGCAGTTGCCTGGCTAAGCAAATGGCAAGGAAAACATTTTGCACTCACAAAAGCTCGTGTGTGTGTGTTTCAGTGCGCCTGTTTGAATTGCTACGGTTCGTTTTATTTAAATCTCAAATTGCTTTTGCCTCAGTAATTTGTTTCCTATGCAAATTTCTTAAAAGAATTCCACTCAAAAAATAAGCAACATAGAAATAGAAACTCAATAGAGTGCCGCCAATTAGATACCCTAGCAAAGATGATGTAAGGTATATATCTATAAATATATATATCTACATAAATAGAGTTGCTTTAATGTAATATTTAGATGCATACTTCATAACAAATGCAGTTTTGATGATTGATGGACTGATTGATTGATCCATTTGAATATATATGATATAGCGTTCCGTTCAGATGCTAGTTTTTGAGTTAGCTCATTCAGCTGTTGCTAAATATGAAAAATTTCGATATTCTTTTGTATTCTTTATTTTGCGGAAAAATTAGATAAGCTTTTCAAAGGAAATTTCAGAATGGCAAAAGAAATATTTTTGCCATTTGTTATTGTTGCTGTTGCTGATGCTGCTGCTGCTGCTGCTGTTGTTGGAGCAGCTTAATCGCCAAAAAAAATATAAAACAAGTAAGAACGTTGCAGTCGGGCGTTACCGACTGCGTTATACTCGTTCACGTTCGGGTGGGGGTGGTCGTCGGCAACATTTTGTTCCTCTCTTTAAAGGAGGTTACCAGCTATCTACCCACCAAATGTGGTAACTCTAGCTTAAAAACTGTGGGAGATATAGGCATTTCCGGCGGAGCGGGGGCGTTTGGGGCGTTATAGTGGGCGTGGCCGGGATGTCAAGTGTGCAATCTTTGGGGGAGGTCAGCAGCTATCTACATATCAATTTGGTGCCTCTGGCTTTAAAACTGTACGAGATATAGATTTTCGCGGGTTGCGTGGGCGGAAGGGGGAGGGGGGGGGAACTGCCCGCAAATATTTTTCTGTAACTTCTGGGGGAGCTTCCCACTAATATATATCCCGAATTAAGTGACTGTAGTTTAAAAACTCTGAGAGATATAGGCATTTTCGATTTTTTAGGGAGGGGGTGTTGGGCGTTCTAGTGGGCGTGGGCGGGATATCAAGGGCGCAATTTGTGGGGCAGGACACCAGCTATCTACATACCAAATTTGGTGGCTCTATCGCTTAAATTGTGGGATATATACACGTGTTATCGATTGGAACTGTCATATATAACGTGTTTTGCGATTACGGGGGCGGGAGGGGCGTGGCCAAAAATTTTTTCCTGTGATGTATGGAGGAGCATTCTGGTAATATATCTGCCAAATTTGGTGACTCTAGCTTTAAAATTGTTGGGGATATAGCCATTTCCGATTTTTCAGTGCGGGGGCGCTGGAGGGCGTTCTAGTGGGCGTGGCCGGGATATCAAAGGGTCAATCTGTGGGGGAGGTCACCAGCTAATACATACCAAGTTTGGTGACTCTAGCTTTAAAATTGTGCAAATATGCAACACTTATCGATTTGACCTTTCAGGTTTATCGGTTTTCGCGATTATGGGGGCGGGAGAGGGTGTGGCCAAAAACTTTTTTTTTAATATTTGGGGGAGCATTCCTGCAATGTATATGCAAAATTTGGTGACTCTAGCTCAAAAACTGTGGGAGATATATGCATATCCGATTTTTGATAGCGGGGGCGCTGGGGGGCGTTATAGTGGGCGTAGCCGGGATATCAAGGTCGCAATCTTTTTGGGAGGTCACCAGCTATATACATACCAAGTTTGGTGACTCTAGCTTTAAAATTGTGGACTTTAGCAATATGCGATTTTAGGTGTTATCGGTTTGCCACGCCCCCAGTGGGCGGAGCTCAAAATCCTTAACACTTTATCTGACGCGGGTACACACGAGTATATATCCAAAATTTCAAGTCTCTAGCTTCAATAGCGGCGAAAATAATTGCGTTCATACGGACAGACGGACAGACGGACAGACGGACAGACGGACAGACGGACAGACGGACAGACGGACGGACGGACAGCAAGACGGACATTGCACAAAACCAATATACTCTTTTCACTTCGTGAACGAGTATAAAAAGTTGTACTCTGTATAATGCAATTACAAAGAGCTGAGACGAATTTGTTGTTCGATTGCCCCATAAAAATAAAAATCAAAATGAAGAGAAAAAGAAATAAAATGGAAAATAAAATCGGCAAACAAGTTGCGTTAGTCACTTGGTTTTTTTTTTTTTTTTGATTCCTGCAGTTGTAGCTTGCTTGCCACTCCCCCCTCTCTCTGTGCCTTTTCTACCGTTGCTCCGTTGCTGCTCATCGCCAAGTGGCACTCAACTCACAAGCGAAGCGGCGCGAAGTGGCCGCACTCTCTGCCCCCGCCCTCCACTCAACTTCTTTCAGAAATGTTGCAACAAATCGAAATAGAAATTGAAAAAAGGAAACAACACACAGAAAATAAAATCAAATTTCAAGTGGCTCACGAAGGCGCTGCAAAGAGGCGTGGCAGCCAGCTCAAGAGCTATTTGCATAATGCGGCTGCTGCATGAATAAACCATGTCTCGATTGCGCGGTAGCACCTCTCGATACCCCTGCCCCTGCCCACCCACTGGGCTAGCAAAACGTTTAAATCAAATCAAGTGAAGGCGGCGCATACAGAGAATGGACTCAGAGAGGGGCTGGTAAGAGGGGTAGGCGATTTAAAGGGAGTCAGGAATCGGAGGTTATGACTAGGAGCTAGGCAGGGGAGGATATGACGGCGATAAAGCCTCGTACACGCTTCAGTGAGCACTTTGGAGCAGTCCCAAAAAAAAAAAAAAAATACAGCAGTGCTCTTTGTATTAAGCGTGTCCGACGTGGGAGATACCTTCTATTCAGCTTGAACTTTTTGTAATTCAATAATATTTGTTTGTAGTCTCGTTCTGTGAGCACACACAAATAAAATTGTTCAAAAATGAATCTTAAAATAACTTTTACTTGTAATTGGACTTTATTGATTGCTTAGAATTGTAAAGCAGCTAAAATTACCTTTTAAACTGTGTGTAGAGATATTTCTTAAAAAAAAGCAGACGAACTGGAAAAGTATCGTATTTAAAACAAGGAAATTTTAAAAGTCAATTCAAAAAGTCTTTTATTAATTTTTGTGCAAGCAAATTAATAGAAAAAAATAATTAATGTATTTATTTTTCTGAAGCTAAGAAACAAATAAATAATTTACTAATTTTAACATTTAAAATTCATAAAAATAGGCATATAAAATATATTGTGTCTAGTTTTTTCTCACTTCGAGATGTGTTAGGCAATTCGTGGCTATGATATTGATATTAATTAATTTCAATTACAATTTGTCTTGCAATTCTGCAATAGCATTTAAAGGCTTAAAACTGGATGGATTTCAACAGACCTTTGCTCGTGTGACAGGGCAGATTTTGTTACTGATCAACAATGGGAGTAGGAGTTGCCTTGCTCTGCCTGTTTCATTTATTTTCTCAACTACACCCTGTTTTTTTTATGTCCACACATTTCCAATAGCTACGGGATATAATAAAATATGGGCTGCTCCTTTGGAACAGGGCAATTTATGTGGCTTGAAGGCGACGCTGCGGCATAATGCGGCAGCTGCAACATGAGGCAACTGTCAGGCAGTCTGTACGCCGCCCGCATAAGTATGCTATGAAATCGGGATGGTTGCCTTCATCGCTTTGAATATCAAATGTCATTGACAGGCCGAGTCCACGTAAAACTATTTTCAGTCTGTGCACCGTTACACGCTGTGGCAGTTTGCTTGGGGAGGGGGTATGTGGATGTAATGGGGGTGGAGGTGGAGGTGGGGTGGGTTTGTAAGGCAAACTCATAAGCCAGACCAAATATGAAATAAATCACTGGGCAGGTTATTGACACGTTAGCAAATATTTGCGCCCACACACACACAGACAGCAAAGGGGTCTGTGTGTGTGTTTGTGTGTGTGTAACTAGTGCCAGCTTGAAGTCAGTCTGCAAGACCCGTCTCCCCCCCGCAGCTACCCTGCGATGGCATGCAAAGCAGCGGGCTAAACTCTTAAGAACTTTTCAGTCAGCCAACACGCGACGACCTGGGCAAAACTCCCCTCCGTAAACCCCCTGGCGCCCACCCAGACAACTACGTCAACAGCAAAGTCCACTTAATCCAAATTCTGTAAAAATTCTGTGTGGGTGGGCGGTGATGGGGGTTACCATAGGGGTTGGCTTGTGGCAACTGCTTCAATGTTAGTTCAACCTTTGCCAAGTTGACGACGAAGACGGCAATGTCACAACCGCTAACGCGTACGTGTGTGTGTTTGTGTGTGTGTGTGTAATGGATGTGTGTGCCCTGTCATCAATTTTGCCTTGAATTTGTTTACCCTTTCAGCGCCAAGCTCTGTCATATGCGACGACTTTGACTTTTGTAAGAATGGTGGGAGGATGGGAAAGGGTTGCCGCCTTTTGTTGTTACCTAATGTACAGTGAACAATTTGCGGCACATGCGTGTGGCATAACAACAACAATGCACAAAACCTTCTGTTTATCTACGGCTAATTAGGGGGCGGGGCTGCTGCGCCATGAGCTGAATAGGTAACAGCAAATACCTAAGAAAATATTTCCTTTCTCCTCTAATTGGAGCCGAGATAAAAAGCAACTGCTCCGGACATCACTTGAGGGATGTTGACGGAACCCCTATGACAAGGGCTTGGTTTGCCAATACGGTAAACGTACGTCGAATCTAATTTGCAGTACACTATTAAATATACAAATTTTCCATACAACCAATTGTTTAAATATACAACATATTCATGTTTAATAATTCTACGTCTAAAATGCGATTCGGATATTCGCGACTTACATAAATATTTCGATTTATTCAAATATATTTTTGTGCGATCTTTGCAGAAGGTCATCCGTAATTTGTCTGAAGAAACTATATGAATTTAGCTTTAAAGCTGGGGCAGATATATAGGTTTTGTCGATTTGCCACGTACCTAGTTTCAGGTCTCTATCTGGAACAGACATTGGACAAATCCAATATTCATTTATCACTTTGCGAGTGCATTGAATAAGTAAAAATATGCTCAAAAATTCTGGCTTTAATCTAAGATTTCCATTTCGTGATGTATTGTAATTTCTGTATGTTTCGATTACCGAGCATATAGACTGTATCATTTCACCTCAAATCAATTTCAACTCGTATTATTGACTGCATTGCTTAAGCTGAAGGTATCCTCGGCGTATCCTCAACCGAATCACCTGCCCATTTTACTGGAATGTCTGTGTGCTATCCAAAGTTAAGTGATTGCTGAAATGTATTTGCATAATTTCTACAGATTTTTCAATGGTTGTCTGCGCCTCTGCTGCATAAGCTGAGTTATTTCTGCAGTCGCCAGCCTCCCACCTCCCACCGCCCACCTCACCACCCGTGCAACTTTACCTGGCACATGTGTTGACGAACATGCCAGTTAAGCGTCGACACTTTTTCCAGTTTTATTTTTCTCTCACTGCTTTTTTATCTCGGCTTTTTTCTCTCGGTATTTTCCTTCAGCTTGATTTTTACGATTTTCCATATGCGAATATTTTATGCAGATTTATGTCAACTTTTCTGCTACGTGTGCTGCATCCTTGGTCAGGCTAAAACTCGGAGCCAGCACGTGCATTTATTGAATTATACGGTGAGCCAGTGCTCGAAAGTGTTGTAAAATGTTGTAAAGTGTTGTAAAATGTTGTTAAATTTTTGGCATCAGTTTGCGCTGACAGCTAGCACACCGAATACGGGCTAACAACAACAACAACAACAACAAAAACTTGTTGTTGCCCTACTCACAACTAGGGAAAACACAGCCTCTGTCCCGCGCCTGTCTGTCTGGCTGTCTGTCGGTCCGCCTGTTGCCCAAGCTCTCGCTTGTCGTCGCCTGTCGCTTGAGCCTGTTTCCTGTCGCGCCTGAACCTACATCGTCCGCTGCTGCGACTCCTGGGAACAAGCGTCCGTTCCACCATCCACCACCCGCTGTCCGCCCGTCCGCCTGGGCATTGCCTATTTTTGCATTTGCTTCTTTTTTTTTATGCTCTCTCTTCAGAAAGCGAAGAAGGGCGTATTTCTGTAGGGCAATTTCCGTCTTGTTATTTGTTTGCCTATTGAATATATTAACTCAAGAAATGTATACAAAGAAAAAAGAAAATATATATATATATATATATTAATGTGCTCTGCATTTTAAAGAATTGCCTTAAAAGATAGATTGAGGCAAAAATATCCTAACAAGGCTCAAAATTCAGAGTTTGCAATTCCCAGCTTTTGGTTAACTTGTTTTGATATTGCAAACAGAGTATTGTGCAGTTGGTTTTAAACAATTTCAATGTATCTGCTTGTACGCTCTTTTTCTTTTTAATGAAAAGAAAACTTATCTTCAACTTTATGATGATTTCAAAGCAGCAACAACAACAACAGCAGTAAGTTGAGGAAAACTAGAGGAATGAGCATGAGAATGTTTTTCCTACTTCACTTGTACATATATTTTGTTTTTATTTTTTTTCCTATTTTCTTTCTTGACTCGTATTTGTGTTTTTTGTGCGCGCTACTTTTTCATTTCCTTTGTGTCGCTCTGCGTTGCTCACTCTCGTCCTGTCCCCCACTACCCACTCTCCCCTTCCACCGCCCAGCGCTCAGTCGCTTACTTTATCTCTGGCTGCTACTTTGAGACATGTTTGCCAAGTCAGCTGAAGCGACCCACCCCAAAGTAGGGCAACACTTAATTTTGTGTAAGTACTCACTCAGCTCATTAAGCGAGGGTATTGCGAACAGGCTTTGCCTGCACTGGGGAAATTAAATTTGCAACAAAAATGCCAACAGGATAACGCTAAGGAAGCTACGTAAAGCACGGGTGTGTGTGTGTGTGTGTGTGCGTGTGCGTATGTGTGTGTGTGCGAGTGTGAATCCGTTTAGTCGGCCCAAGTGGGGCCATCAATCAGCAGCAGCAGCAACAGCGGCAGCAACTAGCATAGGAAATGGAACTGCTAGAGTATTCCCAAAAAAAAAAATATGGATGCACGCACGCACGTACGCATGACGCCCCCCGCCGACCTCTGAACCCTTGCTCCCTTTGGCCCGCTTGCCTTTTGGGCTTAGCTGGAAACATAACTCAGCTTGTCGCCTGCGGTTGGTGCAGCCAACTGCAGTTTTGTGGCTTGAATTATGGCTACCAAATGGCGACTGCTCCAACGGGGCATAGTTCCCAGCCCCCATCCCTCCCCCGAGCCTAAGCAGAGCCATTTTGTCAAGCCACGATGTTGCTTAAATCCTCAAATAAGCACAAAAAGCCGCCCCAAACTGGCCAAACAGGTCGAGAAACTGCAAAATGTCATATAGCAAAAAAAAGTTGAAATGCAACCAAATCTTAATGTCCTTGCTGTTAGTGTATATATAAAGATATCGCTTTTACATTGCACTCGTTTCAGTTAAAAGTTGAGATGTGATAGTAAAATTGGGTTTTCTTAAGAAAATTAAGAATTTTCTACTTATTCTACGAATTTTTGGAATTAATTTGACGAATTAATTCCTAATCGATTCCAGAATGCTGCAAAAATATAAAATTGAATAATGTTTTTTCAAGAACCTATTTTAATAACATATGAACAAAATGTCAGAAACATCGAAATACCATAGATTATACAATAATATAATTCAATAGGCTTATAAAATTAAGATTTTGTGTCAGATTAAAATGTTTTTTTTTTTTAAATAGCTAAATCCAAACTTATAAAGATAGTACTATATTTAATAGTTTTTATTAATTAATTAAATTATATTAAAATATATTTTTTTCAACAAAAAAGTACATTTATTTGTCTGTAACATTTATTTCTCTCCTTTTTCTGTGCTTTAATCCCTTGTGAATCTCGGTAAGCCCTGCCAGACTTACAGTCATCGCTTCTTCCTCATGAGTAACCTTTGGCGGTAACTGTAGCTTAACGCCAGGGGATTGCGCAACTTTAATGCTTTTCAGCACTTTGTTTTTTCAAAAGCCCCAAACCATACCGTTGCTAACAAAAACCACTTTAAATAATTACAATGCAATCCAACAACAACTACAAAAAATATGGAAAATATATGCAAAAAAGTAGCACAGCACAATATGGCAAATATGTAAATATGAGAACTACACACACACACACACACGCACACATGCACACCCACACAATGCACTTAAATTAGAAGCGAAAACAAAAAGCAAAAGAAAAAATGGCGGAAAAAATAAATTTCAGGCCACAGGTCCAGCAAGAAGCGCCACGATTCAGGGAGCAGCCAAGACAATAATATCTATGTCAGAGAGCTGCCAACAACAACAACAACAACAACAACCACAGCAACCGCAACAACAATGGCAGTGCCACGCCCCCATCCCCTTTGCAATTCTCACTAGCACACATTGTGGGCAAGCAGCCAGGTAAAACTCAACTCAAAAACTTTAATCTCTGTGTGTAATATTTTTCATAAACTCGGGAGCAGGCCAAAAGGGGGCGTGTCATAGAGCTGGCCACATATTTAATGCTAAAAGTTGTGTTCAAGTGCCACGCGGCGAGTCGGCCAGGTGGCTACACTCAAAGAAATTGCAATACGAAAAAATCTTTAAAAAAAAAAATCAAATTTATAATAATAAAAAAAAGGGAATAATTTAAATTAGAAATAAAAAAAATATTATAATAATATTTGAAATGCTTGGAATTATTGTAAAATGTTTATAATGTAGCGAACTGATTGATCGACTTACAAGATCAAGTTCCATACGTGAGTTTTATGTTTAGAAATTTTTGGCACATTTTTGAAAAGGTCGATCTCGGACAAAGCGTGCACAAAATGCTTAGTTGCTTTCGCTAAGTGTAGCAACTAAAGCAGTTGTTGCAGCAGCAGCAGCAGCAGCAGTTGCAGCAACTGGAGCATGTGAAGCACATCCGAGTGGGCTGAGTTGGAGTTGGTTTTCAAGAGCCAAAGGAGGTCAGCTTGCGGCTGGGTAACAATGGTTAAAAAGGCAGCTCAAACGGACGCGCACTTTGCCCGGTAGATAAGCTCCAACCCAATCTCTCACACCACCCCACCCCCCCAAGGGGAGAGACGCGGGAAACCAGATGAGAAAAGCTGGCTGGAAACGCGTTGCAAATTAAACAAGAGGATTAGGCAAATCGAAGCAGCTGCAAGCAATTGCAATTGACAGGCTGTCGAGGGGCGGGGGCGTGGCTTAAAGCCATAGACAAAGACAAAAGCCAAGTTAGCAGCGGTAAGCGGGCGAGGGGGGGGGGTGGGGGGCGTTACAGACAGTGCCTTTTGTCTGTTGGCATCTTCAGCATGTGTGAAAGGCTGCAACACGCCCAGCAACACACAGACAACACAAAGACAAAGACCCAGCTGCTGCTGCTGCTTCAGGGAGAACTTTCTGTGGTTTGCTGTTGCATGAAAAATGGCACTTGATAAGCCAAGTGATGGGCGGCGGAGGGGGGGTTGGAGGCACTGCCTGGTTAGCTGCTGGAGTCATCCTGTCAAGCAGGAAGTGTGAAGCAGCAGCTGCAGTCGCGTCGCATCGCATCGCGTCGCGAGTAAAGCGCCTCTTGGGTTGAGTTGGGGCTCTTGCCCCGCGGGCTGCCATTTGTCTACCCCACCTCATCCCTTTTGGTCGTGTCTCCTTTTTTCCCGCTGAGTAAATAGCAAAAGGCGCGTGTCGAGGATTTGGTGCACGGGCTCCCGGCTGCGGCTTATGAATGTAAGTAAGTGGCTCTTGGTTAGTTCGTTTGCCGTTGTTTTTGATGTTGTTGTTGCTGTTTTTGTTGTTGTCGTTGCCACTTCCGCATCAGGAAGAAACAGTTGCTTCGACTCCTCCAGATCCAGCTGTGAATTGCATTCGCTGTTGCCAGCTGCATTTGTCCACAGTCGTGTCCTAATTTGGCCACGTTTCGCTCCCAATTGGCACAGCGGGCACAAGACAAACAAACAGCTGTCCCTTCTGGGACAGACACGGGGGTAGTGGGCTGGGGGAGGCGTGTCGGGCAATATAAAAAGTGATTGCGGTCATTACGGACGTTGAATACAATCTCTTTGCTTGCGTAAGAGGGAAAAGTCAACGGGTCGAGTGAACCAAAAATGGACCACAAATAAATAAAATAAATAAAAGAGCGCTTGGCGAGCGTGCTCGATTTCAAGATACTCTCTGCTTTCTGACAATTCTCTGAAAATAACTTTTGTATTTATGACATCCCAAGTTTGTTGATCACAAAGTCCAGGCTTTAAAAGGTGGACAAAAGTAGAGGTTAAGTCACAGACATTATATATCTCAAAATTATGTTCTTTTGATCGACATCACTGTAATATTTAATTGTTTTAATTGTAATTTAGATAGCTTATCTCTCTTCCGCTCTCTTTCTTGCCATCCTTTCACTTCTTTCTCTTTTAAATATCTTTCTTTCTCTTGCGATTCTTCCCAGTCTTGCCAGCTTTTTTTCATATCTTTATTTCAAAACTCTCGTCCATTTTCTTTCTCTTTCCTACTATATTCAGCTTGCTCGCTTTCTCTTTCTTTATCTCACCTCTTCTTCTCTTCGTTCCTTTTAGAAACTTTCTCCCTCTCTTTTAATTTGTTTCTCTCTCGCTTATACTATCATTATCTTCCTATCTTCTCTTTATCTCTCTCTCTTCCTTTTAGTTGCTCTTTCTTCCTTTCTCTCTATATTTCTCTCTCTCTTTCTCTTTATTGTACCGGTTCTACAATTGCATACTTAAGTCAAATTCTGCTGCAGTTTAATATTAAATCGTTGTGTTGAAACTAATGAACGAAGGATTCGCTGGGAAAAAGGACATGTCCGTGGCGTGACAAAGTGTCAATTCAATTGGTAACTTTTAAGGTCATCGCGTGCACTGCACAAAGCGAGAAAGCAACTCATTGTGATGCCTCAATCAAAGGCGGACGGGTGTTGGAGCTGTTCGTGTTGGCTCCTGGTGGATCCTGGCGTGACTGCACTGCCAATCATCGTAAATCAGCGTTAAATTAGCTCATCGATGACACAAGCAGCCAAAGGAAAATGCAGCCCCGCTCGCTTTAGCCAGCGGCGGGGCGGTTATATGGGAAACCTGGCCAGCAGGAGGACCCCTTGTCTCTTTGTCTCCCTCAACCTGCATTCAGTTGCCTGCCTCGTTTTTGCTTGCTGTGCACGTTGCAAATTAACTTAATGCTGAATTCTAGTTAGGTTTCTTTATGGAGAGGGGGGTGGGCGGGTTTGCGGGGGGCAACGGGTAGTTCCATGCGACATTGTAGATTGTGCGGGCTGCTGGAAAGAGTTTTGCTTGCTTTGCTTCCTGCCGGCAAAAGTGTCCTTAAGTGTTGCTAATGCCGCTTGCACAGGAAGTTGCTTACGAGACATGAACTAACACACACACAGAGACACACACACACACACACACATATATATATATATATACCCCCGATCTAGATAGCTGTACTAATGGGCTTGGCATTGCACTTTTGCAGCCACTTGGCAACTTTTTTAATAGAATGAAAATGCTACCCCAGCTTTAAATGGCGTGCTCGCATTGCAACACGCCGCCTTAAACTTGCCACTTGCCACTTGCAACTGGGCGGCTGTTCAGCTCGAATATGCGTAGATAACTTTGCCGCATGAAAACTGAAAACAGAAAACATCAACACAAGCAATTGAAGTCAAGTACTAAGTGCTATTCCACTCTGCTCTGCTCTGCTCTGCCCTGCAATATTTATCTTTCTTTTCTGCTCTCCCTCTGTCCGTCTGTCTCTCTCTTTTGGCATTCCCAAAACGGATATTATAAATTTGCAATTTTGTTTGCCTGGCGCCTGAATTTGGCTTCGAGTTATTTTCGCAGCTTCTCTAATGAGTTTTTCTCTGCGCTTCAAATGAAAATATGTTTGCCAAGTGGCAGCAGCGGCAGTTGCCACCTGCAACTCACATCCTGTGCAGCCTTTGCATACTTTAGCTGCCTGTACACACACTTCACACACACACACACACTCGCACACCACAATGCAATTCGATGCGTTGCGTTTCAAGTGCTGCGGCACTTTTGCCACGCTTGCTTGGCTTCATTTTTAATACCCTTTAGCCAATAAAATTGTATGAATAGGGTATATACAGGATGGAACAGGAACTCCATTTGGAACTCCACTCCATAAATATTGTTATGTTACAATAAACAGATAAATATACAGGAGAACTTAAAAATATAATTACAATATCTTTACTTACAGATGCTATTGCAAAGAAATTATTTCGATATTTATTTAGCAAGTTTTCAGTTTCGTAAATTCGCTATATTTAGCTAAAATCTATCAATTTTTTTTATGCCTTAATAGATTTATGTTCTACAGAGGCAAAGAGTCAGAACGAAAAGATAAGCACTCATTCAGCGTTAATTAATCCAGAAATGTTTACTATTTAATTTGTGATATTGAATTCTATTATCGAACAGTGAACATTAAAAATGTTTTAAAAATATACAAATAGTTTAGAATAGAAGAAACAGGAAACACAGCTGTTATCTGTTATAAATTATCAAACCAAGCAATTTTTTCTTCAGTTGTCAAAAATTCTTCAATACCTAGACAAATCTGTGAGGTGCGAATAGAGTATTTTAGAGTTGTGCGCTTCTATTTTTTTTTTGTTGTGCGCCTTTTGTTTCACCAAATGCCGCCGGCTCAAATGGCATCCTACCTTTCGGTTTTTGCACTGTGTGGGTGCTGAGGCGTGCCTTAAAGCTCGTAAAGCCGGCAAAGCTGGAAGAGCTGCCTCGCGTTGCCTCAAGTTGCTCCACTTTGGTGCTGCATATGCTGATTGCGGTTTTACATTTTCTATTTTCCATTTTGCATTTTGTTTTCTGTTTTTGTTGTAGCCGCTTTGTTCGCGCACTTAACACGATGTTTCAACAACAATTTCCGCGCGGTTCAAAGCTATTCATAAGTTTCTCTGAGATGATAATGAGCGCCAGCTATATGCTATGACTATAGTTATATATATATACATATATATGAATTTATATGACTAGTCAGCAATCATTATATTTGTGCTGTGCTAAAAACGGAGATGGTATTTAATGTTGAAACTTAATCTCAAAATATAAATATAAATATATAATATAGAGAAAATACCATTTGTTATTCAAGCACGCGTTTAAACACCTTCGCACTTTTCGATGAAAATAATGTTCTATCAAAGGAATATGATCACTTTTAAGGGTATTCATCTGTAGAGTACAGTCTTTACTCGTAAAAGAAACAAAATTGTTATAAGTCATTTGGCCTATTTAATTTACCTATCAAATCTGATAGGGTTCTGAGTATATAGTAAGCGCTGTCCAACAAATTGTGTGAAATTAAATCATGGCACAGTTTTTACGAGCGCTGTGGGACTGGGGGAGGTCGGGGGAACAGGAGCAGAAGCTGAGGTATTACAGTGAAATGTAAAATGTCAGCGAGGCAAAAAAAAAAAACAGAAAATGTCAACGCAACATGCAACAACAGGCGCCGCAACAACATGCAACTGGTAAATGGACAGTGAGGAGAGGCGGAGTGGAGGTGTTGTTAGGTGCTGTGGCTGGTGGGCGTGGCAGTTGACACAGATTCTGCACACACAGAGAGAAAAACATGCTGCGACACGCAAAATTGTGGCCATAAAATATGCATTTGCATAGTTTTTTGAGCCTCCATTAAAAGTGGGCGATGGGGAAGGGGGCGTGGCTGCATGTGCACTTCGAGAGTCTGCTTAGATGAGTCTGCATGTGTGTGTGTGTGTGTGTGTGTGTGTGTGAGTGGGAGTGGAAAAGTGCAAGCGATTTGGCCTGAATCGATTTTGATTGGCCATTATGCCATAGCAGGGATTCAATGGGCCGCTTATTTTGTAAGCAGCTGACCCAAATCGGGGCGGGGCAGAGTGTTTCAAGTGGGTTGAATAAACCCAACAGCATCCGTAAAAGTCGCCAAACAGAAGCTTTCAAACAGTCGAGAAGAAGTTGAAGGTGTTGCTGCAAGTGCATCGGCTGTTGAAGTTGCAGTTGAGTCTGCAGCTATCCGCGAAATGTCAACAAAATTTGATAAGTCTCAAAACTTCTTCTTTGTGAGTGTTTGTTCAGAATAGAGATGAGCGCGGAAGGACTACGACTACTACGAATCACGAATCCTTGCATGTTAAAATTTGAAAATATACTTAAATGCATATATGAATGTATTTCTGATCAGTGGCAAATTTACAGCAATAGAACAATATCGTGCATTGAAATTTCAAAGTTAATCACTCTTTTCATAGTGTCGTGCCTTTTCGTGTCACGCCGTTCATCGAACTCAACACTCGCCTGCTCATTAAAAACCTGCCCGCCAGCCTCGCCTGATTGCTGGCGAGCGAAGGCGAAGGACTCTTCCTGGCAGCAGCATCTGTTGCCACTCGTTGGGTGTGGGCAAAAGTTGAATTTTAATTTGAATGTGACCAACTTTATGACTCCGAAATGAGTTCAACAAGCGAGTGCAGCTGTCCCACTCACCTTTCCCTGTCCCCCCCCCCCCCCCCCTCTCTCTACATCCCCTTCATTCTTCCTTAACCGCTGCCATGTTTGCAATTTTATATTTTGCATATTTTTCAGCATTTTGCAAGCAATTTAAATGCAATTTTTACAGATTTTTATTTATACATGTTGTTGTTTTATGTTTTTTTGCATTTAATTTATGCAATTTCCGCTATTCGATTTTAAGTCAGTAAAGTTTATTTTTTGAATGCCAAATAAATAGAGTTCTTACGCCACTCGTTGTTGGCTGCAGTTGTTGTTGTTGCTGTTCATTTTGTTGTTGGTGTTGTTGTAGTGGATGTAAGCATAAATAAAAAGTAAATTGCGTTTGGCTATGAAATCCAATGAGACTCCAAAGAATGTTGCGTAAATAAAACGCACGAAGAACACAAAACTTGTTTATTTGCTGATGTTGTTGCTTTTGTTGTTGTTGTTGTTGTTGTTGTTGTGGTTGTTGCACAACTGCGCCAAGGGACTACAGGATAAAGTTGTACCTAAAGGCAGCTTCAACTGCCATATAAAGAAAGAAAAGAAGAAGAAGAGGAAAAAGCAACAACAGAGACAAAAGACAGCTGTGTGCCGGAGCCTGATTATTACAAACTTATTACAAACGTGCCAAGTAAAGAAATTCCAACTGTAGTAGTATATATGTACAGTAAAAACTCTGCCTTAACGGACAGTTCCCCAGGGCGGACATCTCCCTCCGTCAGCCACTTGTCTTAGGCCCTTTTTTTTTTTTCTTACCTTTTCACATAAAGTGTCCTCAGTTGGCCAACAATTTTGTTTTCACATCGGTCAAACTATTTTTATAATTGAAAAATTATACGCGATAAAAATAAATTACTTTGAAATTGTTTGTGTTCGCTCAAGAGGGTCTCCACTGTACATGTATATGCATACCAAGCTAAGAGGATATGCGTATAAGAATAAGAATTCCAAAAGAATTGTTGCCCATTAACTGCGTCCCATTGTTGCAAATACAATCGAAATGAAATCCTCACGTACGGCGAGGTACAAGTAAAAATGAGCCCATAACGTAAGTAAGGACATACAGGACACAACCGAACACACACACACACACCACAGTCAGGCAGGGAGGGAAGCAAGTGGTGGGTGTTATTTGCTTACGGACATTTGTATAAATTTGCAATTGCATTTTATTGAGCAGCGGCAAACGCATAAAATTTACATAAACAGTTGGGACCCTTTCTGCGTGTGAGTGTGTGTGTGCAAATAGTTAAAGGGGCAAATAAACAGACAGACATAACTCATACGCCCGGTGTGCGAGCGAATGCAATGAACACCAACTTTTGGCTACCCTTTTGCTTACTGAAAAACTGATACATACATATAGTGTTGATAAACGTTGAAGAGAATTTGTAAACTATTTTCCAAAAAACTGATTGAAGGACGTATTTGATCCATAGTAATCGATAATAATTTGTTCAAATTGCTTAAACAACTAAAATTTTGGGTTGAGAAAACATTAAATTGATATGAATTATAATATACTAAATTAAGTAATTGTTGCTTGAATTTAAAGGGAGATTAATCATATTTTCCTCTTTCAACTTTTAGTTTCAAGTAATTTTCTTAATAAATCTCACGCTTGACTTGTTTAAAATTATTTACTTTCCTTTAAGTCGTATTTCATTTTTGTTTTGAAAAGAGAAAAGAATATTTCTTTCAGCAATCCTTAGTTTTTATTGCTGCTTTTAATTAAAAAAGTGACTCATTATATTTTAACTTGCCAACTTAAGAGCCTTAAAGTTATCTGCACTTTTAATGCTGCTTTTCCTAAAAAAAAAAAAGAAACACGAAAGAGAAAAGTGTTGACAACAATTTCATTGACACAGTTCTCGCGTTTATTCCTCCGTTTTGTTTTTGTTTTTTTTTTTGTCTTCTCTATTTTATTTGCCCGACAAAGACAAAAAATGTCAGCGACAAAATCGATGCCCTGAAAAGGCAACGAAATAAAACAAAACAGCCGAAAGCAAAGTCGCAGTAAATCGTACACAATGTGCACATTTACCCCCTCTCCATGCCCCTCTACCTACGCCCCACCACCACTGGTCCCCTATACCCTATGCCCGTACAGTTGTACGTGTCATTTGGCTGCAGTTTTATTTGGCCGGGCATAATGCGAGTTTATGGTTTATGGTAGCAGCTTCTGCGGGCCCTGAAACTGGGCTGATCTTGCACTCGGCGAAGCAGAAAACAACGAAATGAAAACATGAATGAAATTCATGCACTTACAATATAAGTTTTATAATACCCTAAAAGCTGGCCGAATTGTTTTTATATGTGTAGCGGCCATAAAATGCGGTTAAAAGGGTTGTTCCTGCAATTTAATATATCGTATAAATCAGGAAGCTGAAATGAGCTTAACCTTCAATATTCAATCTTAAACAAATTTAATTTGGTATTTTTATGTTCGAATTGAATTTAAAATAATTTTACGCTACTTTTTGACTAGATTTTAAGAGCTACATTTTTAATATTCATTGTATTGTATTGTTAATATATAACTTAATTTATTGTTTACCTCAATTGTTAGGGTATTTTCAGTTCTAACTGATCCTTAACTTTCGCGTCATGACTTTCACGACGTTGCAAATTTTTAAAAATAGATTTGAGACTGGCATTTTAGGACACGGACATGCACTGTGACTGGAACACGTCCCGAAGTCGCCATTGAGCAGTGAAACGTTCTAATGCTATTTGCAAGTACAAGCGAGAGGGAAAAGTGGGCAAAGCGGAAATCAAGAGTGTGCCAGGCAGTTGCATCTCAGTTAGCTTATTTCTGTTTTGTGTTTGGTTTTTTTTTCTCTCTTTTTCGGTTGGCCAGACAGATAGGCGACAGTTTTGGGTGAAATATAAAAATGGAAAGTTTGCATAAAAGAGTAAACAGCGAACAGGAAAGAACACACAGCAGGAAGGTAACTAAAAACGGAAACGAAAGCAAAAGCAAAAGCCAATGCAGCAAAAACAAGAACTGAAACTAAAAAAGCGGCTGCCAGCTGAAGTGAGAGCGGAGCAGCTGCCAGTTAAAGAAGATGCTAAATCAGGTCAGGGATTTGGACGCTGTTTGTTTGCTGGCTTCTATTTATATATATTATCTATTTGTATATTTATACCCTTTACCCATTGACTTTCGGGCAACACAAGGGTATATTGCTAAGTGATCGAAAATGTAGACAAAATTAATCTGATCATATTGATGATATTTGAGCAAATTTAATGCTTACTTATGTATATATATTTATATTCATGGTCTGGATAAAACCATCGATCTTAAACACACTTCTGTTTCCTTGGATAATTTGTAATTTAATTAGCAGCAGTTGTGACTTTAATGTAGTTTATAAAGATCAATTTTTTTTCCCAAGAAGCATATATTTTATTAACCGTTCCCTTAATTTTCTTAAAATCGATAATTATCGAACACCGGCGGGACTTTGAGAATATCTTTTCTAAATGTGTATTTCCTTTATTATAAATTCGCATTATAATGTCGAAAAATACGCATTCTTTATTTTTAAAATTTTTGGTATACATCAGAAAGTTATTTCAATTTGAATTTTCCATAGTGTTGGCCTGTGGGAATGCTGTATACAGGATGTCTTCTAGTCGTCCACTGCCAACTTGCGGACTCTAACTTGTTTATGGCTTTTGCTTCTGCTACTTTGTGCCATTTGTTAAGCTTTGTAGTTGTTTTGTAGCGGCAACAAAAGTGAAATTGCGCATACGCCGCGTGGCTCTCAATGTAATTTGTCAGACGGGCATTAATTTAATTACAAACGGCTAAATTTGTGCTACAACGAAAAATATTGTGAGCAAACGAATGCGCCACAGTTGCAGCTCAGCAGCATGCTCTCTCTCTGTCTCTCTCTCTCTCTGCATCCTTCCCCTTTCCCAGCACTTATCGTGTGCGTTTTGTGTGTCACTGGAGCACAGAGCGCAGAGCGCGTAAGACAGCCAAGTCGCTTGGAAGTGTGAAAGCCAACTTTGGCCGACAACCGCAAGCTGCATTTTTAATTGCGCACACGTGCGAGCCCCAAGAAGAGGCTGTGGGCGTGGCCGTGCCCAGAGGCTCAGTGTGTGTGTTCGGCAAAGTTGGCAAGCTGGCAGTTTGGCGGCTGCTGCTGCTGCTTGAACTCATTTAGCGTGGAAATTATGGTGCGCTCAAGTGGATTTTGACAGGCCGCACACATCCTTGAATCCTTTGAAAGTTTTGTGCACGTTTTGCGGTTCATGACCCCCCCTTGCTCCCCACAAAACCAGCAACCCCTACCTTGGCAACACCAGTAGCTGTTGCCACAAATTGGGGCCATTTCAAGCTGTGTACCCTGAACTCAGGACACAGGACTCAGGACTCAGGACCTCTTGTCTAATTGATATGCAATAAACATTGAACACCAGACAAGCGTATCAATGAAAAGCCCTGCATATTTCCCAACTGACAGCCATGACAGGCAAAATCCTTGCCCATGCACAGACAGTTATTTGCGTTGCCTACCCCCGCAGCACCCCTTCCTTGTCTGCTGCTTGATACTGTTTGCAACATTTTCGAGCAGCATTTTAGCTTTTGTTTTGCTTGAGTTGCTTGCTGCTGCTGCTACTGCTGCTGCTGCTACTGCTGTTGCTGGTGCTGATGCTGCTCTTGCTGCTGCGGCGTCTCCTTGTTGCCTGTCAAGTATTTAAGTCTAATGCGCTTAGTTGTAGCTCTTGTTGTACCCTGTGGACATTTTAAACGTGCAAAAGTGGGTATATTGCAGTTGTCAAAAAGTTGTCAAAATATTTTTAGTAAACAGTCAAGTTGATGCAGATATAACTTTAATATTGTAAGACTTAAAAACTGTAAATACTATTTAAACACTTGTAATCGTTGATAAGTTTAGGTGTATTTTCAATTATCGATAACATATCGATAAATATTCAAAAAGTACAAACAAGAATATTGTTGTTTTTTTTGTATGCTAAATTTTTACTTAACCATTCCTTTTACTCTTCAGAATATTGAATTCCATAAAAATAAATAAAATTTTGAAATCCTGAAATTTTAATTTGAATCAGAAAATAGACGTGAAAGTTGTTTCAGTTTGGAAAAATAGGCGCAGCTTGTGTTTATTTATGTATGAAAGTAAATACGAATGTAATAATTCGAAACGTTTTACAGGGTATCTTGCTAGTTAAGCGGCCTCTCCTTCTTTTTGCCGCTCTTGTGCGGTTGCCTCAGCAGCATTTAGGCAAATTGAATTAGAATGATATTTTTGGTAAACTTTAGACAAAAATTATTGCCAGCCAATTGAGCTGTAAGCTGTAAGCTGCTAGATGTTATTATTGTTTGGCCATTTGCGTACATATTGCGTATACGCAATATTGATTTATAATCTAATTGAATTGGATTTTAATTGAGCAAGCATCTGCTGGTTGGCAATTTGCGCACTTCAAAGCGCATTAAACCAACAATTAAACTGACAATGGCACATTGCTAAGACCGAAGCACTTATGAAGGGTACATAATTGGGGTGTTATATGTATATATGTATATATATATATATAATTTACTTACTCATTTCGCCATACAGAATGCTTATCGATTATCACGTATACGCCTAGTAGCGCATTATGCACCTCAGCACCGAAAATTGTTGTCTTAGTTTAACAATTGATACAATTGTGATTCGATATCGTTTCTAACCGCTTAAGGCATTCACACTGAAATAGTTGTCAATTTGTTATCGATACACAAACACAAATACAAATAGATGCAAATACGCACAACTCGGTTGTATATATATATATATATATACTGTAATTTCTCTGCCTATTTATTTATTCTTTTGCTCATTTTAAGCTTTGCCTTTGATTGCCATTTAAATATGCATATTTAATTTATTTGGCAAATCGCCACTGGCCGTCAAACCCTGGAAAAGGATCCAGATTCAAACGAGAAAAAAAAAACAAAAAAATAACAGTAAACACCCGCAAATTCAATTTTGGCCATTCATTTACAATTTTAATGTATTTATGCATATTGTATAAACATTTGTCGGTTGTTTCGTGTTCTGTTAATGTAAATTATGCAAATAATTTGCGTTGTCGCTAATACAAATTGTGTGGAAAGAGAAGGGACAACGAGATATACAGTCAGAGGGAAAGGGAGTTAATGCCAGCTGCTGGTTCGCTATAATCCTACTTTTTGAAACGTTCTGGTTCGGGTTTGTTATTTCAATAGCCAGCTTTCCATGGTCAGCCATTGAACCCAAAATGTGAAGGCCAACAAATTTTGGTATAAAGGCGCTTAAATAGCTTACTTTAACAGATTGGTTTTACATTTCAATAAAATCTTTTTTATGCACGCTAAATGCTTAAAAAGAAATATAAATAATACAGAAACTTAAAAAAAAATAAATAAAATAAAAAAAATTAAAATTGATCAATTATAAGCATTATTTATCGTTTTTTACTGGATATCAAGTAAAGAATCTATTTATTTATTCCTCAATGGCTTAAGTATATTTTCTCACAAGCACAAGCACAAGTATTCCTATATTATATAATAATCAAATATGCTTGTATTAAATAGTATAATATGTATTATGTGACCACACGCATTTTCTGCTAAGCTTTAATAAACCTACACTTTGCCCACGTTTCTTATTACCTAGTAAAGCTTTCGCCTATTTACTTTCTTTTTGTGCTTTTGCTGTTATTTTATTGCTCCCACGTTTTTATATTTGTCGTACAAAAAAGGTTTACATTTCATGCGTATTTACCGTACCGCACGGAACATTATCCAATTGAGCATTCGCCTATTTGCTCTCCTTTTTTGCCTTTTTTGTTAATACCTTTGTTTTAAATTATCTTTTCACTTTGTGCAGCAATCAATTTAAATTAAAAAGCGCTTGATTAAAGTTTAATTACCGCTTTTTTAATTACCTTTTTAAAAAAATTATGCGCTTTTTTATTTATTATGTATTAAAATAAAAATACTGATATATACACATACATATGAAATAAGCTTTTAACGCAATACGCAAATGAAAAACATGCTCGAATGACCCGCGATTAAATGAATAAATATTCGCATAAATTACATTCCATTGCCCCAATTGTTCACCGCCATATACACAAATTGGCCCCATTCCCCAGCGTTCGATTTAGCTTATTTTCAAGTATTTCACAAAAAATGCTGCACAAGGTCTACAAATAACCCAAAAACAACATACAATAAAATAAATTGGTGCTTTCTGTTTGCTACATTTAAAATAATTAAAATGCCATATAAGAAATGTTGTGTTTTAAAAACCGAAATGCAAACCTTTTTAGTGGTAGCACGGAGCTAGCCATGGGTGGAAACAGGGCTTTAACAAAGCTTTGACCAACCGCAAATATTGCGAAACGAAAACAAAAGCAAAGGCGTGGTGGGTGCCCCAAAAAAGGGCAGCGGCTACGAAATTTTAGGCGCTAAGCAAGATTTATGAGCCCCTCCGGGTGCGTATAGGGATGTTGCGTGTGGGGGGGTGTGAGGGGGCGTGGCATTGGCATTGCTCTCGTATTTGGCCAAGGCCCTGTTCGGTGGCCATTATTTGTTTTAACTGTGCGCTTTTGCACAGTGTGCGGCAACGCATTTCAATAATTTAAAGTATTTGAGCGTTTTGAGAGCATTTCGAGGCAATTTGCTTAATGGTCTGTGCCCCGCCCCCAAGCCCCCGTATGCCGGGCAGCTAGGCCCCCAAAGGGTTTGCGGCATGCTCATAAATAAGCCAAGTGTCCGAAGCAGCTGCTGAGTCAACTGCGGTGGACGTAAAACTTAAAGAACATGTATAAAATACGAAAAAAGAATTGGGCTAAAACTTAAAGTTGTTACGCGATACCAGCTGTGCGTGTGTGTGTGCGTGCGTGTGTGTGTATGTGTGTGTGTGCAAAGCAGTTCAAGGACGCGTGGCTGCAACCCAATTACGCAAAACGCTGATAAACCCAAAGGCTGCCAAGCGCACGCTGCAAATGGCAGCAAAAATCTGCAACCTTTAACCCTAAAAATGTGAAGCACGCCTTGCCAAGCGACCTAGAAAACAAGTCAAAGCGTTCTGGGCGAGGCTACTCGATAAGCTGTTACCCTGTCTAGAGGTCAAACTGATTAAATCTCGATTTTATCTAAATCAAAAAAAAAACACATGCACATAAAATTAGATGCTTTTAGCACTCGAAAAAACATATACAATGTATCGATATTTATCGGTTTATTTTGGTGTAATGCACTACAGACCCACATTTAAGTCGTTTTGCATTTCAATTCTGATAATAATATATATTTTTACATATTTTTTTTAATTGGTGCGTGAAATCGATAACAAACTTTGAGTTCACGTGAAATTATTTCTATTAAAAAGTTTGTAGCTCTTCTAGTTTTTTGGGATTAGGCGTCCCCACAGAGCGAACGATTAAATAATATTTTAATGCTCATTAAAAATATATAATTTCAAATTTGTATATAGTTTTATATCTAATATTTATTTTACTTTTGATACTCTTTTGGTCCTGGCATTCGCTCAAAGCTACATATACCCTATTCTTAACCCGTTTTCAGTGAGAACAGGGTAAAAACATGTGACTTTGACTGTTGCAGTTGCACATGTTGTTGGTGCTGTTGTTGCTGTTGGGCTCTACTCAAAGTTGGCGTGCCGTGAATTCCTTGTTGATGCCACAAGCAAAAGCGAAAGATAAACAGAGCCCAGCGCAACGCAAAATGTGCCAATGCCAATTGGCGTGGGGGTGGGGGGAGGGGTTGGCTGGGCGTTTGTTTGGTGGAACATAACCGCAGTTAACTTTGTCTAGCTACACACTAGCACACATGTTTATATTTTATGCATAACGTTCAAGGACATGCAGTGAGAGTTTGCCTGCATTTGTGCATGTAAGTCACGGGTTTTTCTTTTCGTTTCATTTTAATTGTCGCGTCACTCGGCGGGCGCCTGTTGGTTATGCAACACTTTTTGTTGTTGTTGTTGTTGCTGGCGTTGGCTTCTAATTTGTTTAGCTAATTTCATGAATTTCACACCTCAATAGCAAGTGCACACAGACACACGCACACACACACAATAGGTAGTGACGTCAAAAATGTTAGCTAGGCTTCATCTCCCGCTCCCTTTCCCTCTCCTTCTCGCTCTCTATCTGTATCTCTCCCTCTCGCTCTTTGGTCTGTCGCACGCTTTGTGCGTGCGTATTTGAGCAGCTGTGCGCTGTATCTGTATCTGTGTTTGCTGTACGTTGTATATTTCTATATATGTATTTGTAACTGTATTTGTAACTGTATCTGTGTGTTTTCACTTTCGCTTTTCATTGATTTTCAAAGCAAACGCGCGCGTTGCATGCAACACTTTTGTCACTATTTACAACATTTAATGACGCTTTGTGGCTTACAAACAGCAGCTTCCTCCGTTCTGTTATTTCACTTTCACACTTAGGCACACACACATAAAAACATACACACACACACACACAAAAAGACAGACCGCTTGTGTTCGTTTCGCTTCGCTGCCGTAATGTGGTCTTTAATATTGACTGCAACGTACCACTCGCGTCCGCTGCCACAACTAAACTAAACTCGTGAAACGCTGCCACATCGCATGTGACCAAAAAGCGGCAGCAGCAGCAGCAGCAGCAGCAGCAGCAGTAGCAGCAGCAGCAGCAGCAGCAGCAGCAGCAGTAAAAATACTGGTCACAGTTTTGCGTTGGCGGCGCAGGCGCATTTTTCCTCGCAGCATTTTCCTTCTGGCTTTGCTACAGTTCACATCGCACTGTTGCTGCTGCTGCTTAGCCTCTGCTTCTTGCTCTCGCTATCTTTCTCTTTTGTTTTTCTCTCCCTCTCTCTGTCTAGCTCACGCAAATTTTTGTTTACATTATGTGAGCAGCATTTTTAGGTCTCCTTTGGGGCAGCGGTGCAGTCACTTTGCAGCGTGTTTTGGCGCCTATAAATAAAATTGCGCATACGCCACGTGGTACGACTGCTGCTGGCCGCGATAACTTCTACTACACATTAACTAAAAGAACAGCTCCAAGTTGGGAATAGAAATGAAAGTGACCCAAAAACCAGTTTTCAAAATTCAGTTTATTAAATCGCAACAATACTTTTTTCTTTAAAATAAACAATGGTTTGGGAATTTTTATTTTAAGAAGTGTGTTTTGAATATATAAATTTATTGTTTTTCTCGGTGTTAAAAAAATTTGTAAAATATATAAAATTTTATTACAAAAATAGTTTATATAATACGAATTCTAATTTTATGATGAATAATTTTATTTTAATGTTAATTTGTACTATTTTTGTAATGCTGTGCCATCTTTTTAACTAATCGAATATTAAAATAAATAAGTTTAAAAGCGTACAATTAAGCTTCAATTTTATGGCACCTGTTGAGAAAAAAAACATACGTTTCTATATGTTGCGCAAAAGAAAGAAATTTTAAATAAATTAATTTTTTTCGAGTAATGCCAATTCAGACATTACCTGGTATTTAATTGCGCGGCTTATCGAGATATCACTGTTACTGTATTATATATAAATAAATTGTAAATTCAACTTTTAAATATCCAATTAAGTTCACATTTCATATACGATGCTACGCTTAAATATTTAATATATTTTTCAACAATTATATTTTTTAATTAACCCAACTTTATGGCCTAAAGCTTATTATCTTTAAGTGTTTCTGGATTGATTTCATGTTTTCATTTTGTGTGTGCCACATCGTATAAATTTTTGTTTATTATTTTTAGCTCGGTTGATATTCGGGCTAATAATATTACTTCTCATACAATTCGCAATTTCTGGACAGTTTTTGAGGTCCGCTCAAAGCGTAATTTGAGCGCTGCAATTGTTGAGCGGCAAATACAAAAGCCCGAGGCGTCGACCGAGACACAGCATAAAAGTATGACTCAATTTACAAAAATTGGGGAAAGCAGGACACAGCTTATACCCCAAACATACACACACACACACACACACACACACTTGCAACCACATGCGAGGGCATAAACTGCGTGTGTCCTTGTGGCTGTTAGGTCGACAACAATTTTTACGCTGATTGGTTTCAAGTTATTTTTTTTTTTTTTGTACAGAGCTTTTTATTTCGTACTTTGTTTTGTTATGCCACCCTGTATTGAGTTGAAATGGGTATATTGTGGAGGATGTATATTTGACCCCGTGTATTCATTTTCTTTTTGTGGTAAATGTCGATTGAGCTTTCCCGGGTTTTATCATAGTTTTAAATTACTTTTTGCTTACGTTTATTAACGCCAAATAAACACCAAAATTAATCAATAACGATTTTGCTTGAGTATAAGAAGAAGAAACATAACTTCAGCCTAAAATACGTATTTTGGGTCTGTTTCTTTTTGTACAGAGTACAGGATATCTTTTAGACGACGCCATTGAACCATTCCAATTTTTTTTTATTGTCCAAGGAAAGTCAACGAGCCGAAGCCGAATGCCACTTACTCGACTCTGCCCTGCATCCGCTACGTCCCTCCGCTCGGCCCCAAAACCAGCCTTAATTCCGGTCAGTGTGCCGCCTTGAAGCACTTTTGGAATTTAATAATGAAATAGCCTCAATTTCATGCACCAACCGCCCGCACGCTTCCAAGCAAAGCTGTTCGGCCAAACAATTTTCAATTTACCATTATGTGACTTTTCGTTGATAAATTCCATTGGAACAGATGATGAAAAAACTTTTCCGAAAACTGAAAAGCTGCAACTGAAATTGAAATTGAACGAACAGTTGCAGTTGCAACGGGTAGTTGCCAGTTGGCATTAGCTGAAATAAATCATTCGATTGCTAACATTCCTAATAACTAATTAAAAGTTGCTCAATGCGAAGATAATTTAGTTTAATTTAAAATCATTTCACAACTTTAACTTTCGATTCGATTTAATCCAGTTTCAGCCACTGTTTGACTGTGTGGAGCAATAATCAGCAAAATAAGAAACAAACAAACAACAACAAAAACTTATTTACTTTGCTCATTATGGGCGTACGCGTGTGGGCGGGGCATTAAATATTGCGTGCCCTGACGTTGATTTTTATCAATGAACACCGAATGATGAATGACAATAAAATGCAGAGTTGACAGCGACTGTGCGTGTGAGATGTGTGTGTGTATGTGTGTGTGTGTATGCGTGTGTTGTGTCAGCTACTTATATCCCTATATCCTACTTAAATCCTGCCTTACAGCTAAAGTTTGTCAAAACCGAATCAATTCTCAAGCAGAATGTCTCTGGTGTTTGGTCTGCGCTTGTCCCGCAGATTGATTACGCTCTTACATTCGATTTATTTATTTATACCAATCTTTTAGACACACCACAAGTTTTACTAATCCATAAAATAAAATGCTCTCTGCAGAATTTAATTTCCCAAAGCTTTCTCGATATTGTATTGAGTTCTCCTTAAGATTGATTATTCAGTTAAAATTAGGGCAAAATTTTTCAAAATTTAATTTGTCTTAACTGTTAGAACTTTAAAAACATGTAAAGTTTTTCAACAAACTTTGATAACTTTGTCAAAACTGAACCGATTTTCATGTTTGAGGGCCATTTTGGTCATGATTTATCCTGTATATTGATTCTACATCTAAAATATATTCAATATTGAAAATAATTTTTTTTTGAAATTTTTTGTCAAAATATCATGTACTCCCCTGTGAATTTTGAAAAAAAAATTTTATTCAAAACTTGGAATTGCGAGTTTTTGTTTTTAATCGATTGTAGTTGTCATAATTAGCATAAAAAACAACATTTAACATGATTTTAAGGGGGTCAAATTTTTGGTCAAAAATCATGTCAAAATTTACGAAAATTTTGACATGTAAACCTCTGGGATCCATACATCCCATACTTCAAACTTCCATAGCTTTGTCAAAACTGAACCGATTTTCATGTTTGATGGCATTTTTATCTTGATTTTTTTGTAGATTGATTCTCATTTAAAATATTTGCATTTTTGAAAATAATTTTTTTTTTAAATTTTTTGTCAAAATATCATGTATCCCCCTTGTGAATTTTGGAAAAAAATTTTTTCAAAACTTGGAATTGCGAGTTTTTGTTTTTAATCGATTGTAGTTGTCATAATTAGCATAAAAAACAACATTTGACCTGATTTTAAGCGTCAAATTTTTGGTCAAAAATCATGTCAAAATTTACGAAAATTTTGACATGTAAAGCTCTGGGATCCATAGCTCCCATACTTTAAACCTCCATAGCTTTGTCAAAAGTGAACCGATTTTCATGTTTGATGGCATTTTTATCTTGATTTGCTTTGTAGATTGATTCGACATTTAAAATATTTGCATTTTTGAAAATAATTTTTTTTTGAAATTTTTAGGCAAATTATCATGTACTCCCCTTGTGAATTTTGGAAAAAAATTTTTTTCAAAACTTGGAATTGCGAGTTTTTGTTTTTAATCGATTGTATTTGTCAAAATTAGCATAAAAAACAACATTTAACTTGATTTTAAGGGGGTCAAATTTTTGGTTAAAAATCATGCCAAAATTGACGAAAATTTGGACATGTAAAGCTCTGGGATCCATAGCTCCCATACTTTAAACCTCCATAGCTTTGTCAAAAGTGAACCGATTTTCATGTTTGATGGCATTTTTATCTTGATTTGCTTTGTAGATTGATTCGACATTTAAAATATTTGCATTTTTGAAAATAATTTTTTTTTGAAATTTTTAGGCAAAATTATCATGTACTCCCCCTTGTGAATTTTGGAAAAAGAAATTTTTCAAAACTTGGAATTGCGAGTTTTTGTTTTTAATCGATTGTATTTGTCAAAATTAGCATAAAAAACAACATTTAACCTGATTTTAAGGGAGTCAAATTTTTGGTTAAAAATCATGCCAAAATTGACGAAAATTTGGACATGTAAAGCTCTGGGATCCATAGCTCCCATACTTTAAACCTCCATAGCTTTGTCAAAAGTGAACCGATTTTCATGTTTGATAGCATTTTTATCTTGATTTGCTTTGTAGATTGATTCGACATTTAAAATATTTGCATTTTTGAAAATAATTTTTTTTTGAAATTTTTAGGCAAATTATCATGTACTCCCCCCTTATGAATTTTGGAAAAAAAAATTTTTTCAAAACTTGAAATTGCGAGTTTTTGTTTTTAATCGATTCTATTTGACATAATAAGCATACAAAACAACATTTAACATGATTTTAAAGGGGTCAAATTTTTGGTCAAAAATCATGCCAAAATTGACGAAAATTTTGACATGTAAAGCTCTCGGAACCATAGCTTTGTCAAAACTGAACCGATTTTCATGTTTGATGGCATTTTTGTCATGATATGTCCCAGAGAATTGATTCTGCACAAATAATGGGCTACATGTTTTAGTTGTGAAATGTAAACGAGGTTATGCTGTCGGCTACACCCGACTGCACCGTTGCTACTTCTTTTACAGGATGCCTTTTGGTAATTTGCAGCTTGTTCGCTGCTTTATGGCATGCCTTCATCTTTTTATCAACTCGCATGTGGCAACTGCTGTGGCAAGTTATAGTTACTGTTGCAAGTGGTCACTGTACGCTATTCTTCAGCTATTTGTTCACGTCGAGGACAAGTTGTGCTATCTTAGCCAAGTTGCTCATTAGACGAGCACAAGTGGTAGTTGTTGCAGCCGCTTTAGCGCTCACACTTGAATTTATTATCGCCTTTGATATGCCCCAGCCCCTGTAAGCCTTGTGTGTTTATGTATGTGTATGTGTGTGTGTGTGTGTGTGTGTGTGTGTGTGTATGTGTGTTTGGCGGGCGCACTTACACTTAATTGAATCCTGCGGGCAAAACTTGTGAGCCCCTGAGGCATGCGGTATGCCAAAGCGTTTAGTGGGCACCCGCAGCCCGCAGTTTTGTTGCCCTGTCGCATCTTCTGCAGTTGCTGGAGCTGCTCCTTTTGCTAATGTTCCTGCTGCTGCTGCTGCTGCTGCTCACATCCTACATCCTGCAGCGCCTCTAATTCAATTAGCAGGTTCAGCGCCAAAACGGCAAATGGCTCGTTAAACACGCTGTGTTTTTGCAGCTGCCCCCGCTACCGTTACTGCCACCCCAACTGCGTTGCCGCCCACCCACACGCCTTGTCTGCATCTCCTTGCGCCGTTTAATGCCACTTCACTCTTCTTTTTTTATTATTATTACTTTTAAATACCCTATATCAATTGTAAATGCTGAAAAAGGCTATACTAGTTTTTATGCAAATTCATTTTTAATGTCAGTCTGATGTCTGTTTGTCTGCCCAAAGCACGTAAAATTTCTAGTATGATTTATACGGAGATCAGAAATACTTTAGAATTGGAAAGTGAACTTACTTCAATGAATACATTCGTCACTAACAAAAAAATTTAAATATTTTTAAATATAAAGTCCAGATTTATATTAAATAAAATTCTTAAAATTTCAGAACAGTCCGTAAACAAACACAACAATGATTTATGATTTATGCATTTTTTATGGTATAAAGTTGAAAGATGTGAAAGATAGTTCCGATAAATAAACAAATTTTGTGATTATTTATTATCATATGAAATTTAGATTAGAGGGCATCTGCTGGTCGAACACTAAGCAGACGTACTTTTACTTGTTAAAACATGTTTTATTAGATTTGCTTTCCTGGTTTCTTATTCTTTTTGGCTTAACTGGCGCCATTTGCAAACGGAAGTTTTCACACACACACACACACACATACACAAACACAGATCGGTGTCCAATGTGTGTGTAATGAGCAAAATGTTACAAATTGCCAAAACTCCACTTCTACTACCCCGGTCCTTAACACTGTCAGCCTTTGTTCGCTTCGCTCGTGTTTGCTTTTGCAGATAATGCTGGAAAAATCTTTTGCACTTGAGCACGCAGCGGATGTGGCCAGTGGTCAGTGACCAGCGGACCGACGAACGACGACCAAATGTTCCTCCATGTGAGCTGGGGCATAATTATGAGCTATGCAAATAATGTAACCAGCCCCCTTCCTCCTCCCTTAACAACCACTCTCACACCACACCGTTAAAGCGCCCTGTAGCCATTTTGCGCGTTCCTCAGCACTGGCTATCTTTTTTCTCGTTTAATTTTTACGCAAATAACTCGTGCAAATTGTTCACTCTGCTGACCAAATGTATTCCATGTTTATCCTTCTTATGGACATTATGGCTAGTAATTTTTTGACATTTTTGACATTACGGTTGTCATTTTTGGCAAAAGAATACAAATTCTTTACAAATTATCGAACAAGTCACTTTAACGCTTATTCAAATTTTATTCACAAAGTGTAACAAAAAGTTAAATAATTCAAGCGTAATTTTTTGGTACATTTCATTTCAAGGACTTTTTCAAGCCAGTGAAAACTTCTTTTTACAGCACGCAATGCCAAATTTATGCCAAATTTGCATACATAACACCTCCCGAGAGTAGCACACTGAATTTGTGTCTGGTTGCTTTACTTTATCATGAGATTTTCAGCAGCTGTCAAAGCGTCGCCTCTCTCAGCGCTTCTCATCCGCTCGGCTGGGTAAACCATAATCGCCTTTCCTTCGGTCTGCATATGGAAGCAGTTTACCATGCGGCCGCTGCCTCTGTTAGTTCTTGATTTTTCGCCTCTGCATTTGCAATTCCCGATCTTTGGCCCGCTGTGCCATATTTTCTACAAGCCATGAACACCCTTTCCCCGTCCCGCACTTTGTTATTTTGCTTTGCCGCCGGCTTGGTAAAGTTTTTTTATTCTCCCTTTTTTTTGCAGCTGCTGCAACAAAAGTCCATTATCCTTTTTGGCGTTATCGGTAATCAATTTCAGTGGCCGCTCGGCGAGTTTAACGCGAACACAAAAAAAGGGTATACTTTTTTGCTCTGCTTCTTGTTGTTTTTTTTTTTTAGAGCTTTTCGACCAGCGGCGCACAAAAGCGACGTCAACGAGGTAACAACAACAACAACAACTGCAACAACAATGAGAATTGTTAGTTTTGAAATATGCACGACCCGGCTGCCCGCACGCCCCGCTCTGACAACACACACACACACACACTCACACTCACACATATGTGCAGCCCAACAAAAGCTGTTGAAGTGATGTTTGTTGCTGTTGTTATTGTCGTTTTTATACCCTGCAGCTACTGCAAATAGTTAAAAAAAAAGGTTAGGATACCGTATTGGGAATGCGTGTAAAAAACAGAATGTGCGCTATTTGATCTTATAAAGTATTTATAGTTTTGATCAGCATTAACAGACGGACTGATATTTACTGGAAATATTTTAAGTTCTATTTTTAGTTAAACATATTTTTAATAAGCTTAGCAGCTAAGCTATAAAAAATAGAAACTTCTCATTTGCATTAAATATAATTCTTTAAGAAGAGGAATTTAAGTTTGTATTCAATTAATCGAAAACTCGCAGATTTTCTTAAAAATCGATAAATTCCTATTTCTTGAGTCGGGTTTTCTCACCACTTGCATATAGATTTTCTAATATCTAATATTAATCCTAAAAATTTAGTTTTTGAGCTTAGATACAGGGTATACGTTAGCCGGGCATTCTCTACATTATTGTGCGTTTTTATAAGCGCATTTTGCAGCGCAATTTCGGGCGCTCCACACAACAACAAATAATTCAATTCCAATGTACAAGCAATTTTGCTGCTGTTGCAGTTGTTTAGTTGTTTTTGTTGTTGTTGCCACTCACTTACATAGTTGTCGAGTTGTTGAAAAAACTTTGCTTTCCTATTTTTTTCTATACTACTTTTTTTTTGTGTGCTGTTCACATTCGAAATTGGCTTCAAATTGGCTGCTCGTCGAATTAGTTGTGAAATACCAACTCCGAAGCGTTGCGCTAGATTTCAATAGAATGTGCTACATAGTGGCCACCCACACGCACAAACACACACTCACAAACACACACTCACACACACACACACATAATATATATATCTAATTACATGCAGTTATCTAGTTATCTAACAAGCGCTGAAAAGTAGGCAACACAAATTGAGACCTTTTGAATTATGCAACTCGTTGCAGTTACAAATTGCACAGTTGGACAGGAATGGGGCTGAGGGTTGTTGTTGTTGTTGCGCTAAAAATAAAAACCGTGAAATTGTTGTCTATTTTGGCACCGCTATTTTCAATTTGTTTGGCTTTCGTTTCGGCTTTCACTTTTCAATTAATTCTTGCGGTCTTTATATACCAGACCAAAACCCACAAACTGGCCTCAAATGTTGCTTGGGTATTGCCAATTGGCAGCTGCATTGGCAAGCCTAAACACCTCCCTGTCGGGTTAGTGTAGATGAAAATGCGGCTATACCTTACTATTGCATTTTTTGCTTGCAGCTGTTTTTTTTTTTTTTTTTTTTTTTGGGAGGGTAAAGCTAAAGCTTTGTATGTGGGTCACTGCGGCTGTTTGGCCAGCCGCTGAGTTGCCAAAACACGTGACTATTTTGGAACAATTGCAGACAATGTGGGCCGAGTGTGTCGATTAGCCAAATTGAAAATGACAGGGCGCTGAAAAAAATTTAAAAAAAAAAATGAAAAACAGTTGAGAGAAAAAAACTGGAACAGCTACGGCTTATGAAACTGAAGATGATGCCCGTTCGGCGCGGAGAACTGGGTCAACTGCCTCAGCACTTAGCGGCAGGCAGCTTATTGTATGGCTATTATTGCATATGTGAAACAAGAGCATCACTCGGAGATACCCTATAATCAGCCATGAAGTGCAGAGTCAATCAGATAATAAATAAACTGCTAATATTATCAAAAATATAAATGTAAAATAGACAAATTATTATCGAAAGAAATACCACTTCCAATACCAATTGTATATCGATTTTAAAAAACTGAAAGAGGCCATCTATAGTTTGAGCTACAAATGTCCTTTTGCTCCTTATAGGATTAAAAATGCCAGCACTTATGCAACGGTATGCAGTTTTTTTTTTGTCAGCATTTTCAATTAGTACGGGGCATAAAGAAAGGGAGCGCAAAAACGTTCATTTCAACTGGGATCGCTTGACGTATGAGTAATTTTTTGCTAAGCGGTTTATGCGCTTTGCCATCGAGCATCCGATATGCGATTTATTTTTGGTTAACTGCACATCCAATAAACTGTGAGCAAAACCGAACGTGTATAGCATGGAGGGGGAGAGTGTGGGGTGCGGGTGGGCTGGGCTGGGGTGGGGTGGGTCGCCAATATGTAAATATTGACTCTGTAAAATCGAAATCGTCAAAAATGTTCATAAAAGTCCGATGGAAAACGTTCAGAGCTGCAAGTATTTGAATCAACTAGCAGACAACATGACTGAAAGAGACTAAGAGAGAGAGAGAGACAAAGCTATACAAGAGAGACAGACAGAGAGAAACGAATGTTGTCTATGGACAGCGACAATTTGCTGTCCATTGAAAATCACAGCGTATAAATAATGAAAGTTGATTTAATTTTCGAACAGCTGCCGGCTTGTGTGAGTGGGCGTGGTTGTGGGTTGTGTGTTGCTAGTGAACTGTGGGCAGCACAACTTGCCACAAAGTGTGGCAACTTGAGCTCACTAAATTTGTTGCTTGATTTGCATTGCGACTTTTCGGTATTAATAAAAAACGTTGATTCGGTCGCTAAACTATGTTAATGTAATGTTTTAATGGGTTCTTTTGACGCACTTCCTGACAATAATGTCCTTTATTTATTAAGTTCTTACTCCTTTTTTCATTTTCCTCAATTTTCATTTTTCTCATCTTTGCCGCTTTCTGCTCTTCAGTTTATTATATTAACAGTTTGTCGGTGAAGCGAACATTTTTTATACTCTGTTTACAAAATAGAAAAAAAGGCATTTTGGTTGTGTGAAATATTAAAATATTTTCTACCTAAAATCGGATCTTAAATAAAACACAACATAGCTAGGGTTGATCATCAAAGCATCCCAAAGCAAACATTATTATTTGTTTTTATCGCTTTTAGCCATATTCTCTTCATATGGTTCTATAGTTTTACGACCAGTTATTCGAGCTAAGCTGTTGTTGTTTTGGTCATAAAGGCGAATATGGCTTTTAATTAATAAGGCAACTAACCAAATCGCTGTCATAATTGGCCATAAAACTTGACCAGAAACTTTTGCCTGATTAATTTTAAGTTCGAGCAACAAGAAAAACAACAAAGGCAAGGACAATGCCTGCAGCTATTTAAAAATGCAGGCAGCGCAAAGTTTCAACAAGGATACTACAGGGAATAAACGGGGAGCGGGCACTGCCAACATTTGCAGCCCAAGTTGACATTCATTAGAGCAAAAGTTGTAGCGAGCAACAATTACAGCAACAACAACAACAACAACATCAACAACATCAACAACAACAACAACAACAACAGCAGCAACAAGGATTATAAGGACGCTGGGATATTGTAACAGCTGAGACAAAAGCTGGCAGCCAGCATCCTGCTGCAACTCCTGCCGCATCCTTTTAGCCTGGACAATAGCAACAGGCGCTGAATTAGCAGCCAGTCAGCAGCGGAAGTTATATTACTGTTTCTTGCCACATATACCCATCCCCCTCCACCCCGCCACCCCTCCTCTCTCCGTGTCTCTACCTAACCCTGCTCAATCTCCTTTTTGCCGCTCGTTGTTGGTCCTGTGACCACTTCTTCCATCGTTTGCCTCATCAAAAACTCTTTGAAACGAGTTTTTATTAGTTTTTCTCGCTGTTGCTATTTTTTTTCTTCTTTTTTTCATTTTTTTCTGCCTCATATCTGTCACTCACTGTTGTTGTGTGTGTGTGTTTGTGTGTGTGTGTGTGTGTGCGCGTGTTAATTAAATTTCAAATGCACAAAAGATGCAATGACACGACCCCCAAAACCTCTCTGCAGCCATCTGTACTTTGTAGCTGAGCTGCGCGTGTGGAATTTATTTGTGTTTTTCCCCATTTTCATTGCAATGTTTTTTTTTGTTGTTGTTGTTTTGTTTAACTTAAATTGTATCAAATGCCCAACATTTGTGTAAATGAAAATGTTCAAGCATATTTGCTATACTCTTAAAGTGCCAAGTCCCCACGTTGGGCGCCAAGAAATTGTCGGATGCACGCCAAGTTTTGGCAGCAAAATGTTTTGTTGGCTTTGCTTTGTTATGGTTTTAATTAAGTTTTTAACTGGCGCCAGACCAAAAAACACAGAAAAAAAATTCACAACTCTCTAAAAACAGTGAAAAAGAGAAAGAAAGCAAGCAAGAAAGAAGGAGTGAGGAGCAAGGAGAGAAGAGAAGCTATAGTCCGGATACCAAAAACGGACACGACGGCGTTATAATTTACATGAACGACTGCGCCGGAGTTTTGCACACGGAGGCAGCTTTCGGTTTCGCTTGGCTGCTGTTGCAGCTCCTGGTTCAGCTCCTGCTGCTGCCACTGACGGGTAAATTGATTAATGTGCCTTCTAAATGGCGCCAGGCCTGCCAGCCTGAGGGTATGTGAACAATTCGAAAGGGGAAGGCGAGGGGGGGGGGCAGATTACGGCCTAGAAACCAAGGAAAAGCTAAACACCCAACTGCAACAGTTCGAAAATTGTTGCGCCAAAGTGTCGAGTGCAGTTGTCCTCGAGACTCAAGACCGAAAGGATATGCAGCTGAGCGAGCGAGAGCAAAGCGAGAAATCCATTAGCCTTGACAAATCCCTGATATCTCCAGCTCTTGTTAATAGGCTACAAAATAATTAACAGCTTTTGTCGCCGCATTGCAACAATTTTCGCTTGAAAAATGATTTTGTAAATCTCATAAATTTTTGTCTCGTCGCCTCGTTGAAATTTCATTATGCGAAAGTGAGTTGGGTTAATGTCTTTGCGCAGCGGGTTGCGGGTTGCGGGGCGAAGCGAAGGAACATCGCAAATTATGCACAAAACAAGCATAAAGTATAAAAGTTAAGCAGCTGTTGTCTCTGTTGAAAGGACTAGAAAATGCTCTATAAAATAGATGTAGGAGCTGTTGAATAACGCTTGGTATAACAAAAATAGAGGGCATTGAAACTAGCAAAAGGTTACTTTAGAATTCTAATTTGAATTTCCTAACACTTAATTAGAAAATTGATTAAAATAGTCATTCATATTCATATTCATATTCATATTCATATTCATATTCATATTCGTATTCATATTCATATTCATATTGATATTGATATTGATATTGATATTCATATTCATATTCATATTCATATTCATATAAATATTCATATTCATATTCATATTCATATAAATATTCATATTCATATTCATATTCATATTCATATTCATACTAATACTCATATTCATATTCCTGCTCATACTCATACTCATACTAATACTCATATTCATATTCATATTCATATTCATATTCATATTCATTATTCATTATTCATATTCATATTCATATTCATATTCATATTCATATTCATATTTTCATCATCAATTATCATTAATAAGAAATTAACTAAAAATTAAATTTTTTTCTGTTATGCAACACTGTTTTAACTAATAAATACTTTGAAATTTATAAAAAAAATATTGAAACTTGGTACTTGGAATGCTCAATGCTTTGAAGGGCAACTAGATTCGGTTGTGGGGCGCTCGAATTGTTTTCAATGTCTGCAATGTCCTGAAACCAACAATGAACCAACAAATTGGCAACTCTCAACTCGTTGACAGGCTTATCTGCCTTTGTTTGCCATATTCCGCGCGCCTTTCTCTTCGTATCCTTTCGCCATTTCGCTCTGCTCCCATCCATAATTCATGCCAAGTGTTTGTATATGCCGCACCGACAACAACAACAACAACATGAACAACAACAGCAACAAGAATAACAATAACAACTGAGGCCAATGTCAGCTTAACAATATAATAGAAGCTGGCTGCCATTATAAGCAGCTTCGTCAGCCTCCTCCCCTGAACCCCGCCCTGACACCATTTGCTACGCTTTATGCGGTTGAAATGTTTGGCAATAAATGTAAATTGTCGTAACGCGCTGTTACGTTTTGTTACGTAGCGACGTAAATGCAATTCTTTTAACGACTACTCAAAGCAACGCAAAATTTTGCAATTTGCAATTTCTGCTTTAAATCAACAAACGGTGGGAGTGGGTGGGAAATGGAAAGGGGAAGGGGGGTACGCTGTTGTCTGTTGATCAGACGGAGGTTAAAAGCGTGACATTTGTTTGGTTTTCATTTCGGTATCGCCGCGTCAAAGGCTACCATGGAAATGTAGCATCCGTTCAGACATTCTGTCAGACGCACATCGAGTGAAAAGATGTCAAAAGGGCTCTAGTCGAAATTGAACGACTAAAAGATACGCTGTACTTATTAATAATTAATAATCATTGAATTATTTATTTCTAAATAACTTATTTTCATAGTAACAAATTTCTTAGATATTTTAGGGCCAATAAACTCCATTAAAAAAAAGAAAAGAATAAACCCTTTGTTTACAGGAGAAGATATCCAAGAAGTAAAAGTATTTTAGATCTATTTAGGATCTATTTAGATATATTGCTGCTTTAGCTGATATAATTTATAGGCGCACATCAAGAATCATCGTCGGTGAACAACTAAAGTATACCCATTGTTTGCTTTCCCGCTTGCAATGTGCACAGGGTATTCAGAAGTAAAAAGCAGGGAAGCCAAAAGTCCAAGGGGCAAAGGCCAAACAGTTGCAGCTGTTGGAATGGCAATCGCAAAATTGAAATATGGCACGAATTGCACTGAGCTCCCTAATGGCAACTGTAGCCAACCCACTCCCCCACTAAACGCTCCCTTGCCCTTTTGACAGAGACGACGTGCAACTATTTAATAAACATCAGGCCCCACGAATCAGATATCTCTACAATTCCGACCGATGCGGAAGCGGATGAGGCAGCAACAAATCGAGGGAACTTTGATGTTTCGCTCGAGTGCATTTAATAAGTCCGGTGGAATGCTGAGCGCAAGGACGACACACAAAAGAGGGGGGGCTTAGCATAGGGGAGAGAGAGAGCAGTCAGGCAAACTAATATGACGGGCAAAGGTGCTGCTGCCGTTTGGGGTAATTGCTCATTATGTGCTCAGATGTGCCAAAAGTTCAACTCATTAGAAAAAACTGGGCAAAACTGAGAATTTTGATGGGATTTTGGGAGCTCAGGATATTAAATGTGCTATGTGAACGGGTGAAAAGGACTGCAAAATGGAATTTATAGTTAGCAAAACTAGGCCAAAAGCAATAAGAATGTTGGAACATATTTGGTAAATATACTGCCAGTCTTATACTAAACAGTAAAGAAAGCTGGGCAAAAATGAAATTTCTTTTACAACCATTAAAATTAAATGAAAGGAAATGGTTTGTATATAAATGTAAATACTATATATAATAGACTATCTATGATCTTAAATTCTTAAAAATTAACTGATTTTCATATGGAATGTATTTGTAATATATGCTTAATTTTGTTATTTGATCATTTTATTTCTGGAATCAACTTATTTGGTTGCCATTTGTGCATTAATTGTACGTGGAAATACGCTGATTCCAAAGAAGAACATTTGACATTTGGATGAATGCTGCATTTCGTAAAATGTTCTACCTAAAAATGACGTCAAAAGCTGACCTTTTGCTTTATCTAATGGCTTCGCCTAAACTTGCCTTGATTCCGCATTTAGATACAATTTATTTTCTTATTCATTTCTATTTTCAGATTGTGACAATTGGCTGCCCTGCCAATTCCATCTAACTGGTCTAACATCTAACAAGTCGACATTCAGATCCATGGCAACACGAACAGATTCAACCGTGGCGAAGAAAAGCCAATCACTTTGAAATTTGGTACGTACCTTTTGTATTTCACTCAAAAGTGTTTGTTTTTTAAATTGTTACCAAACCAGTTGTGAATTTCAAAGGCAATGTGCACAGCTAAGGTACCAAAATCACATTTATTTTGCACCTTTACATGAAACGTTGTGGAAACTGCATGCTCCACAATTCTGCCAATTCTGTGTGCGCTTTTAGCCATTCCTGGGACAGGCCTTCGGCTTTCGCTTGGCGCACGTCTTCTTTGGTGTCACCTTGCGCTTGCAGGCTACCTTTGGCTTGGCTTTGCGCTTGCATGTGCGCTTCGGCACAGCGCACTGCTTGCGCAGGTTGCGCTTCTTGCGTTCCTGCGGCTTACAGCAAACATCGGAAAATTCGGGTTCGCACTCCTTGCAGCAGATGTTCTTGTTATTGACAGCGCCGTCATCGTACGTGTATATCATCATGGGGTACTGTGGTCAGTGGGACAAGATTGAGAGAGAGATTAGAAGGGGGGTACCTCCCCCCAAATAGACATCATTTGGTAGCTTCACTTGCCTTAACCAGTGTGTTCGCATCGAGTAGCGGTAGGCTGGCTTTGACGACGCTGCTGCAGCTGCTCTCGGGAGGATCCTCCAAAACGGATTCCTCGGAGGTGAATGAGCTCATTTCGCTCGCCGTAACCGAAATGTTTTCCTTTCAAAAGTGAGATTTATCAATGTGTATAAAACTTGAAATTTACACTAAATATTATCAGTATAAATTCGTTTCGTTTCGGAATCTAAAAAGTAACTGGAAAAATGTGCGTAGTGCACACAATGAGGTTAGAAATTATAGACTGCTGCGATCGTCAATAGAATTTGAAAGTTTCATTTTATAAAAAATGATTGTGACGACTATCAGATACCCTGTAATGAGTTTGATGATTAAAGTTTTTGCAATACATTTTTAAGTTGCATAAAACAAATCCAGCAGTTTCTTTTGTATAATAAATAATCAGAAAAGTTCTGATATTTACGGACATTTAAATTCATTTGTCAATCTAAGATGTTTCATATGTTTTTAATAAATTATAGATGTTCTTACCGTAATTAAATAAGCACTCGATGACTGCCATAACATTTGACTGATAAAATGGAGTTGCACAAATTTGACTTAACTGGCTTTAACACATTTTCATCCTTGCCAAATTAAGAGCTAGTTGAGAACAGTTTAAGTGCACAACATGAATAGTTCTTCGTAACAGCTTGCACATTTTTCATAAATCGTTACATAATTTATGTGTTTTCGGTGAGAGTTTTCTACACCTTTTGTGGTTGTGTAAGCGAGTTTATTTGGACATTTGAGTAAATAGAAGAAGATACGAAAGGAATGCGGCAAGTCTTTGTTGGCGTTGGTAAACAAAAAGCCAGCTAGCTGCCACAGCAGCGGTGTCTGTGAATTGGCTAAGCGCCAGCAGCTTGTAGAGCTGGAAGGGGAGGGGGCTAGGTAGGCGAGCAACAATAAGCAAAAACCAAAAACTATTTGCACTCAGCGGCAGCAAATGGAGTCGAGGCTGTGGCACAAGCAGGCCATCGATTCCAGCAACTTGCTGTTGTTGTTGTTGTTGTTTTTATTGTTATTGTTGTTGCAGCTGATGTTGCCTTGTGCCAGTTACCAACATTTGTTTTTGTTGCTGTTGTTGTTGCTGTGCAAATAGTAGAACGCCTGGCGTTATATTTACAAGTTGTGAATTGTTGTCATCTGCTTCAGCGACTGCATGTGGGTTGCCAATCTTTGTCAATCTCTTGGCCCGCTGTTCATTACCAATAGCAACCCGTTCCCCGCACCGCTCCCACCCCTCCGGCCGGCCGGCCGGCTCTCCGTAAACAGTCAAACATCAATCAGGGTGTATTATGCAAATATTGCGCACGAATGTTGCAACAAAAGCGCAAGAAGAAATGAAGAAAATGCATTGTATACGGATAACACGAGGAGGCAGCAAATCGAATGCAACCGACTGCATAATACGCTACAAAAATGTGCGAGACAGAGGAATGCATTCCTTAAAAACTTAACTCTTTCAAATTTTAATATATTTATATGTAAATTCTGTTTTCTTCTCAGTTTACATTCAACGCTTAACTTAATATATATTTTATTTATTTAGTTTCATAAATTTAACTTGATCTGTGTATACAACTGACTGTAGCTTCTGATGCTGTTGTTGATCAGGAATCTATATAGAAAAAGTCCCATTTTAACGAATTTCAAGTAGAGTACAGCGTACACAATAAAAAAAGGCAAACCGTTGTAATAAGAATTGAAAGGCGGCTACGCTTTGGCCCGCTGTCAGCTGCCAATAGTTGGGCTCGCTTTGGCAAGGACTCCGCGCTCCTTGCTGGAATTAAACGATAACGAGTTTTGGCTTTCGTCGCCACCCAAAACCGAAGCAGCAGCCAACTTTTATTTATGCGTAAAGTTACAAAGACTGCCAAAAAAGGCGACTGCTGTGGCAGGCAGGCAGGCAGGCAGGGAGGAGAAGTGGGATGCGCTGTTGCTGTTGCTATTTCAGTTGCTGCTCAATGTCTTAACCTTAAAGCCGGGCACGTTGCATGCAACAAATTCGAATTGCAATTTGAATTTTCTTGCGCGCAAAAGTTTTTCGCTGCCGTGCAAGAAATTGCGCTTTGGATTTCAACTTTGAGCTGACAATAAACAAAACCAAATCAAAAAACTTGCGGCTGACAGGGAAAGGGGACGGTGGCGGGGGCGCGGCAGAAGGGGGTTGCAGGGAGTTGGAGGTAGCAGTTTGTTTAGCTGCTCGCAACACTTTTGTCGAAATAACTTTTGCAACAACTCGGCGGCGCTTTATTATGCCCTTCCAAAGGGTATTCTAATTTTGTGAAGAAGTGTGAAAGAGATTAAACGCTCTATTTAAACAGAATTTCCTTTAGTTATATTTATTAACACGAAATATACAAAAATAATAGAACCCAGTGTTAATTCAAGAGTTTTTTTTTTATGTGTATTAATGCTATTTGTCTTTGAAGGGTATTTAATTTTCGGCACCTCAGCGATTAATTTTCTTGTGCTTGCTTTTGGATATTTCTAGCGTAGCCAAACAAAAAGACGGCTTGCAAATTACTTTACAAGAACTGCAACAATAACTATAACAACTAAAATGCTTGCAACAACAACAACAACATTAGCAACGAAATTTAGCGACGTGCAACGCGTTAATTGCCAAACAATTTGCGATGCATTAAAAGTTAAATGCGCGTCTTTTAAAGTTTGGCGCATTTAACAATTTGCGAAATAGCTGAACAATAAGCTAGATCACTAAACCATTTTAGGCTAACGAAACTTTACCTGAGCACTGTTTGGCAAAGATGCCACAGAAAGCTGCAACAATAGTTGTCGCATGTGGCAAGTTGTTTGGTTTGGCAATGAACACTCTAATTAGTTGGCCACCGATGCCACTGCTGCTGCTGATTACTGTAATCAAATATGCACAAACACAGCTATAACATTACAACACACACACACTCGCACACACACACACTTTCGTTTATAATTGGGGGGCGGAGACGTGCAAACAAGACGCAGGCATGCGTAATTAAATTTACATGAATTGATATTGAATACAACAGCGGCAGACACAAGGCTGAAGTCCACACGGCTACTCCCACACAGCCACATACTCGCACACTCGCACACACACCCTCGCTTACACACTCTGTGCATCGCAACATGTAATTATCCTTGCCTACTTTTGAGCGCTGTCTTCGCGTCGCGTATTTCTATTGCCTACTTTTTTGGGGACAAGGCTTGAAAATGCCTTTGCGTGTTTTTCAGTCGCTAGCAAATTGACAGCAAGCCACTAAAAGTACGCCCAACTGACACATACCCTATATATATATGTACATAAATAATACATAAATAAACATTTTATGAATAATTGATTATTAAAAGTAAACTTTATCAATTTGTATTACTCTTCAGCGTTCATCTGATTTGATTTTAATGTGTTTACAGTTGTACTTTGTTTGATGCTGATCAAAAGTCCTCATAATTACATATGTAAATAAGCACAATTACGGCATACTCCATTTGATTAATTTTCCAGGGGGTATAACGAGACAAGCCAAATCTAACGTTTATGTGACTCAGACATTAACACACACACACCCACACACACACACACACATACACACATACGCCTGAGTCAACAAAAGTTCATTTGAGCATGGCAAAAGTTTTTGTCATTGTCTTCATTTTCATTTCCATTTGCGCGACGCCTGTCTGCAATTGTTTTGCGCACTTTTCCTGTAAATTGGCTTACACATGTGCCCTCAAATGAATGTCTAATTTTCACAGTTCGCGCTTTTCCCAGTTCATAATAATTAAAATTACGCGCCGGCAACAATTTATTTGACATTGTGCTCATTGTGCTTGTTGTTATTGTTGTGTGTTGTTGTAGTCTTGTTATATGCATTATTTATTGCTTTTGTTGTTGGCCAAAAAGTTTGCCCTTGTAACTTGGCTCTGACTTTGCTTTGCCAACTTGTTTGGCATTCATCAGGTTTATTTCTATTTTTAGCCTGACATCTTAATGGACCATCTATCAGCTGTCTCGCTCAAACTCTTGCTGCTCTCTCTCTCTCTCTAATCTAAATTTCGCTGTTTTTTGTCACATTCGGCTGGCTGATAATTGCGCTGATGGCCTCTTTCTTGTTGGCCATAATGAGCCTCAGCGTTTGACCAACCATGAATTATAACTAAAAATTGCAGTTGAAAGCATTTCTCAATGCAGACAAGGACAGGGCTAGGCGAGTGGTGTGCGGGAGAGAAAGAGAGCCAAAGGGCAACAATAAGTGGAAAAGAGCGAAAGTAAGCATTAAGTTTTGATTAAAAAAGTTAAGTGCCACATGAGTGTCAAAAAGTTTTATTTACCTAGTAGAAGCCATAAAAAACTGCTAGGCTGGCCTATAGATACCCTGTAAAATGCACGTGCTTGTACCGACAATAGATAACTAGCTGCAATGGGAAGCATTAATAAAAACCTGTTATTTTTTTTAAATTTTCAAAACAGTTTTTATGCTCTAAAAAACGCGTTAAACGCTTTGACAATTGTATTAACTTTTTGCTAGATTAAATAATTCATTACAATCGATTTTGTACAGGGTATTTTTTGAGTGTGTGCATGCGCTGTCAGCACTTTTAAAGTGCTGCTGTTTGTTGTTGTTATTGTCATTCAACTCTTAACAATATCAACACTTTGTGCTTTTATCTGTTTGCACAAAGGCTGATTCTGTCTGGCTTTCTTATTACCGCCCACCCCTCCCCACCCCTCCCCTCCCTCCCACTTCCTACACTGTGTCTCCTTGTCATTTAATTCGCTGTTGCTGCATGTGTAAACACGATACGATTCATTTGTTTTCATTAACCGTTCGCGTTGCCTACCAAAACACCCCGCGCCCCGCCCAGCTTATTACGCCCACTCAATGATGCGTGTGCTTAACTTTTAATTTGGAGTTGGGCTTAAACGCAGTCCTGGGCATAAAAAAGTGCACTTGGCGAAAAAAACGAACTAATTTCATTATGTAAATTTATTTAAATGATTTTTTATATATGCTGAAATTTTATAATTAAAATAACAAAATGAGTAAATAAATCGAAATCAGAAAAAATTTACTTTTAACTAGTTCAAAAAATATCGATTAGGATATAAAAAATGATTCTTAACGAATATTCATCTTAGAGACTTACAAAGTTTTCTCCAAGTGTAGTCCCGAGCTGCACGTTCACAGTTTAATTATAATTGGCTCAGTAAAAGCAAAAAAAAAAGAGCGAAAAAAAGGAAAAATCAACCCATCCGAGTAGTCATCGCGCGCGCAGTTCAAAGGTGACGCAAGGCCAAGGTCAAATTGAAAGCCAGACAAATCTCGATAGGCTGCGAGCAGCAACTGCCAACATTGGCAGCCTGATTTGTTCACATCATTTTGGCCAAGTTTGTGTGGGAGGCATGTGTTTGCACTTTGGGCCCCAAAGTGTAAAGGGCCAATGGCCACTTTTGGGAACGCTTTGAACTTTTATGGACTTGACGCGAGCGCAAGCTGATCGGAGTAAAAGAACACAAGGGGAGGGGGAGGGGTAGGCTGAGTTGATGTGTTAACAAACTGCAACTGGCCTCAACTACGAGCCTGAGAGTCGAGCAAGTTTTAACTTATTCGCTTGGGTCCGTTGCATAAAAGTTGCCCAAAAGCATTTTCTTGTCAGCATTAAAGTTTTTATGTGTGTGCGTGTGTGTGTGTGTGTTTGTGTGTGTGTAAAATGCCATGGACCAGCCTTAGCCTTGGCCCAAAGCAGCGCACTCTGTTAACGTGCTGTTAACGCGCTGTAAACGTTTCGAACCACGTGCCAAACAGCTCGTCGCAGAGTTTGCGCAGTTGCTGCTGCAACTGTTCCCAGTATCTGCTGCTGAGGTCGCAACACGGTGCGTATGATTGATAAACCAAAATAAATATTTGGCCAGACTCGCAATGCATAAGCGTTTATGGAGCAACAACAACAACAAAAACAACAGCTGCTGTTGATAGCTGTGCAAATGTTTTCGCATTTGTTTTTTTTTTTTTTTTTTTTTGTAGGCATTGGTACCCAAGGCTTTTAGGGGGAAAAAGGGGCGAGGGCGGGTAGCTGGCAGCGGGCGTGGCGGCTATGCGAATAACATCTGTCATAGACACACACACACACACACACACGCACACGCATACACTGACAGCAGTGACCTTGAGCTGGCTGTGAACTATTTAAGAGCGTCAGTTCAGGCGTCTCTGTGTGCGTGCCGCTGCTTTTGTGTGTGTGTGTGTGTGTGTGTGTGTGTTTTATGCTTAGCTTGCCACAGATTCTTTGCGTTCTATAATTCTTGTTGTTGCATAAACGAATCAAGTTCTTGAAGTTACCTGACCCACTTTTGTTGCGCTTTCGCAAAGTATTTTTTATTTTTTTGCGTGGAAATATGGACTATGCGAAACTTGAAGGCAATTGTTTTGCTAGCTGAATAGCCTAAAATAACATAAATAGAATAGACAGTTTCCGTACAGCAATGAATCCTGTCAACATTTGTTACAAATTTCATTTTAAATTATGTTATTTTATTTACCAAATGATCATCAACTATCATCAGTCCAACTTTCCAGTTAAAAGCGCTCGTTATTTTCGTCCATTTTTGTTACATTTTTGGTCTTTTCTATCCTATCTTTTGGTATTTATTTTCTAGCTCTTATTTTGTACCTTCAGTTAATGCCTTTGGCACATTTTGTGGCGCCTCTTTTAAGCCCCAGCTTCAGCTGCCTTGAAAGTAAACCCTTCTTTTAGCAATCATTCTTCTAGTCACTCGTTTAGCTCCTTTTTCCGCATCCTGCACCCAGCAGCTAGCTGCTCCTTTTCCTAAATCCTCTCTCCAGGCAGTCGCTGCCTGTCAGCTGTCAATTAAATTTGCACAGCTCCAAAGGCGCACACAGGACATTTAGCACAGTCAGTCTCGACTGTGGCTGCATTCATTGAATTGCAATTAAATTGTTGCAGCAACTCCCCCTTCACATCCTTCTCCTTCTCTCTCTCTCTCTCTCTTTCTGTTAGTCATTGTTTCGTGTTGGATTTGCAGCTGTCAAAGTGACAAACATCGCCTGCTGCTTCGCCCACTTATTATGCCATTTGTGCAACCGACCTCCCCCTCACACCCCTCGCACCCTCGCACCCCTGTTGTGCCTTGTCATGTGTGTGTTTTGAGGAGTTGCTTGTCACTAGATCTGGAATGTTGCCTTGGCCACAAACACATAAATTGCTTTTGACATGCTTCGTTGGCTTTTATGGCGAGCAATGTCTTGGCCTGACATTCAACACATTCTATTTCAATAGCCCCTCCCTCAGCTGTCTAATTAGAGCGGGTGCATGCAACATTTGACTGGCAAACTCCACAAGATGCTTGCAACTTGAGTTCCGCCACACCAAAATGCCAACAGCAGTCGTTGCCCAAATAGAAATGTTCAAATGTTGCAAATGTTGCAAACATTTTACAGAGTTCTCAACACAAACCGCCCCACTCTTTGCCGCCTCCACCTCCCCCCTGGCGTTGCATAAACAACGTTTTGTGTTGCGTTCAGGTTAAATGCGCGCGAATTGTTTTTGGCCAAAAACTTTGCCATTTAACTTTGTGTGTAACTAACTCGAGAAGACTGCCAAATATTTAAGAGCAAATAAAGTTTGAATACACTGTTCATGGCGCGAAAAATGGGGAATATTAATGGTTAAATTCTGTTTTTTTTTATGTTGGTAAAAAACAAAATAATAAATAAGAAAAATTTCTATTATGAAACGTTTTTTTTAATTAGTTGAAGTTGAAAAAAAAATATTTCCTAAAATCACAGTTTGAAAATCATTTTATTTAGGGTTGCAGTTTTAGAGGCATGCATAGATAAGTATTAAGTTTGTGTACATTATTTACAGAGCATGCAGCTGCCTGTTATAGCCGACTGCAGTGTTCTTATTTGTTCTCTCACTTTCATCTCCCTCTGCCTCTCTCTGTCTTTTCAATTCTTTTGTTTCATTTTGCATTTTTGTTTCTTTTTTCTCTTCTTTTTTTTTCAATTTTTGCTGCTGATGCGGCACCTTTAAAGTTGAGCATTCAGCATTAATGAGGAAATGTGTTTGGCTTCTGGCAGCCAGCTGGACTTCGTCCTGGCACTCGGCTCCTGTTGCCTGTCAACCGGTTTCCTATACCTAAACGCAACTAACGAGCAAATTTTTGCTAGCTTAGCCCCCCGCCCCCCTTTACCATTTGCCCCCTTTACGGCCGTGTCTTTCTCTAAGAAATTAGCAGCATTTTATGCTGTTAACCTTTTATGCAAATTACCAATTCCTGCCAGCTACCGCACTCTCTCTACGCTATCTCTCTCTCTCTTTCTATTCTCTTCATGTTGTCCTGCAAGTAAAGGACACATTTGCGGTTAGCTGAACAAACGCAGGACCTGTTTGCAGTACTTGGAACCTGGGAAGGAAGCATGTGAAATTTGAATTTGCCTGAATGTGGTCCACATTTTGTATACTTTCTAATCAGCCTATTTGTTTAGGCAGCCAACACAAATGCGCTGAGTTCTTTTTTTTTCCCCCTATTAAACATTTAATTAAAGCAAGGACAATGCTTGGTGAAGCGCTTTCTAAATTAATTTTCCATAAAACCCATTTGAAACCCATAAAAATGTTGCAGTAGAAATTCAGCTTAAATCTGTTTGTAGAGTTCATAAAAATTGCAATGTAAAAATATTTGCTTTAATTTTTGCTTACTTGAATGTGTTTTTCGCATTTTTATTCACTCATTTTGTTTCTGTCACTTTTAATTTATCGTCCGAACATTTGATTTGAACATGCATAAGTATTTCTATATATGTATTTACATATTTTTTATTTACATATCCTGTACAGAAAATGTTTTAGGGTGGCTCAAATTTGCATCTGTAACAAAGCGGTCAAATCTAATAAAGTGGACATAAATAGAATTGTTTACATGAAATTTGTGTTTGCAGTAACAATTTAATCAAATTAGAAACAAAACAGCTAGTTGCTTTCGCAACTGTTTAAAACTGTGGCTTAAATATGTCTTTTTTTTAATTAATTTAAAACGTTGGAATTTGACTTTCAATTATTAAATTATCAGTTATGTAAACTATATATCTTTGTTCTCTATCTTGAGATTGAAATTGGTTCGGTTTATAAATATGGCAAAAATATTAAAGCTGAATCTGACAAATTGTAAAGTTTAAAGCTTGCATTTATATCTGATTTTTTAGAGTATAAAATATATATATACACTGATATATAACCCCTTCACGCACCACATTTTAGCTTAATTGCACTAATTAACTTACAGGTCATTGCTTAGTCGTTTACGGCCACTTCTTGCATTTTCTATTCCGCCGCCATTTTATCGCTGCTAAATATAAAAATTTCCATGAAGCCAAAAAAAAAAATTATAATAAATGTAAAAAAAAACATAGTCAAAAACGAGCTGGCAGCCAAAGTTTGCCCAGCCTCGGCTGACCAACAATTTATTACAATTACGTCAAAATGCATTTGAAAGCCGCCGACATAAATGGGGGTAGTTGGGGGTAGTTGGGGGTAGTGGGAGCCGGTCATAAATTGGTAGCTGCAATGCGGCTGATAATGCCGGAAAATAGAGAAACAGTCCGAGTTGCAGTCCGAAAAGCAGAGAAATAGAGCCAAAGCCAAACTTGCCCAATTGAGGAGCCCACAGATTTTTGTACAACGGGGGGGAACTCAACAAATGCTTTCTGGGTCAAATGCAAATGGGTCAGAGGAAAGCGAAAAGGGGAGGAGGGGTGGGGGATGCATAAGTGTTGAATAGCTGCATAAATCACAGTGAAAGTTGCCAAGCGGAAAGTGAAAATGTTTTAAATATGATTAGCAAAATCAGCAAAGAAAAAGAGGCAAACTAAGAAAGAGAAAGAGAGAGAGAGAGAGATAGACTGTGAGAGTGAGACAGCATTAGTGTGGTAATAATAAACACTCGCAAATTGACTTGTTTATGGAAAGTCCACCCAAAGACGTGTCTAAACCAATTCGATTATTTAGTGATTTTTTTTTTTTTTTTGTAAGAAGATGCCAGTTGTGCTAAACAGAAAAGGGGTGGGGTGAGGTGTTGGTGTTGGTGTACAGGAAGCGGGTGTATCGTATGGCCTGTTTAGCCATATATGCCACACAAGCGGGCGTATAATAAAAACAAGATTTATTTAGTTGCTCGGCATTAACTGTTGCCCTTTTGTAAGGAGCTCAGCTGCCTGTGTGTGTGTGTGGGTGTGCGTGTGTGGGTGTGTGTTAGGCGAGACTGAACCCTAACAGCAAGCAGGCGACCAGTCGGACCACACACACACACACATACATAGACACCTACACACATAAGACTCGGATGAGTTTTCTTTTCATTAAAAGCGGATTTACGCACAGAAAGCAAAGTGTGTGGTAAATGTTGGGCGAGAGGAAGAGGGATGAAAGCTGAGGCAGCACAGCTTATTGTACAATAAACACGCACACACTCACACACACACACATATATATATACTAAAGCAACGGCACAAATCGCCTTGCGCTGAGTCAGCTTGTAGAAATTTTCCTTTATTTTCTTTTCGTTTTTCGATTTTTTCTTTTCTTTTTTTTTTGCTTTTTATACCCTAACTTTGCCTTTCAACGGCGCTAACGAGTGGCACATGTGTGTATTAGTGTGTGTGTGTGTGTCTGCTCGTGTTTTTGGTGTGCGAGACAACTGGTCAATGTTGTCACAGACGAAGAATGTCAACAAAAGATAAGCCATTCATTTTATTCATTCATTGCTGTCTCTCAATCTCTCTCTCCCTTTTCCCTTCTTTCTCTTCCTTTCTCTCTGCACAAATTCCCAGTTAACTATTCCGTAATTTAAGTCCTGTTTGCTGTCACTTGAGACGAAAATAATCGACTTTGTCGCGCTGATGCCTTGCCCTGGTCCACAGACCATCGGGACCGGCAGACCCTCACACACACACACACAACCCACAACCTATACACACACCCCCCTCCCAGCTCTTTCTGCCACCCTAAATCAAACAGAAATGGCTATCATAGCGCGTCTCAAATTTCATTGGCAGCAACCACAACAAAAGTTGTTGTCTACTTTTAGGAGCAGTTCAGAAAATCTTTTTTTGTGTGTTTTTGTATGTGTGTTTGGGTGACAGGAAACAGAATAGAAATTATAATATAATTTATAATATATATATATAATATATATATTTGCTAATTATAACGCCAACTCTTGTTATACTCTGTTCGCTTAAACAAAATTGGGTATATTCGAATTTGTGCTGTTTAGATGAGCATTTTGAAATTTTAAAATATAAGACACAAAATTTAACGTCTGCCATAATTTAAAAATTAAAATTAAAAAATTTATCTACATGGATAATTGATTATCTTCTCAAAAGATATTTTTTGTCCCGATTTTAACTCAGCGCTTGTTTCTCTTCCTCTTCCTTCTTCTGATTATATGTAGAGTGTGGCGTAGTCGATGGCACCCGACTTGTTTATTTGCTTACCCGCTGCTATCATTGACTTTATTTTTTGCCCCAGCTGTTGTTCACCGAAATCGCAGCAAGAAATTGGGAAGCCAAGAAGCTGCTGTTGCAGCAGCAGCTTACACACGACATGTCCTTTTGGTCGTGTCCATTGTCTGCAGTCCTGCGGCAGCAGCAATAACAGCTTCCTTGTTGTTGTTGTTGCTGCTCTTACCAGCGGCGGCAAATGCATTTTTCAACAGCTGCTGACCGGCAACAAGCTACAAAACCGAACTACAAACCAGCCACGCCTTCTCTGCCACCAAAATGTTGCACGTTAAAGCGAGATTTCTGTGCATGTGTGTGTGTGTGTGTGTGTGTGTGTGTGTGTGCCTTTCAACATGAGTGTTGTTGCCTCTGCCCCCGCTTGACTTCCAGATACTTTGGAGTGCTGTTTGAGTTGCGTCTAAATGTAATTTACAGTTACAAGCGACTCAACGCCTCATGAATTTTAAGCAGCTGCTGCCACACACACAGTGACAGAAAACGGGGCGTTTCTCCTTGGATGGGCGTGGCCATGTGCATTATTTTGTGTGATAAATGCAACACTTGATTGTAATTGTGTAAAGTTCATAGAAAATAAGGCCGGAAAAACCTTTTTGCGGAGCATTTTTGTAGTTTTTCCTGGCGCTGCTGCAACATTTGTTTATTTATTGGCGAATCTGCGACAATCTGACAGTCGCAAGAGCAGCCTGTTGTGGGGGCGGGGGTAGCAATTTCGCGATGCATGTGTATTTGCAGTGCAACGTCCTGCCACAGACTCTGTGGCCAATGTCCTGGCCATCGATTTCAAAAACTTTTCCCCTTAATACCCTGTAAACATTGAACATGGACAAAAACAGAGGGTATGTTGCAGCTGTGCAAGGGTATGTAACACAAAGAAAGGTATGTCAGACCTTAAAATTAAAAGTCAACTGCTAACATTTAACGAAAATCGATAAATATCGATTTACAATTTTGGTTCTACAAGTATATTTCCAAGATTTTATAAGAGAGACTATTAAAAGTTGCAAGCTTCTGAAGCACTCGCATGCTCATATAAAATGTGTGATCATTTACAGCGTTTGCTAGAAATCGATAAATATCAAGTGTTATGTCTTTACATATCTTAAATTGTACAAGAGTTAATAACACAAAATTCGGTATGTTGCATTTTTTCCTAGCATTCGCAGATTAAGTTTGTTAAATGTTATCGATCACTTTGTTTTTTAAAAATCGATTGCAAGGCTTTAAAGTTATCTTGGTAGTTATTAAAAATGATGCCAGCAATTTGTTGCAGTTACCTGAAGCTGGATGTTGCGTATAGGGTATTTACTGGCCGTATACCCTCGACTGAAACTCCCTTGCTTATTATTCTTTGCTTTTTTTTCGTTTTTTGTGGTGCCCGCATTTTTCGCGTTTATTTATTGCACATGTTTTTATTGAATTCTTTGTTGCCGACAGATGCGATATAAATATTTATGCTCCGGACGTAGAATATTGCAGGGATCGAGACCTTTCCCCACATGCAGACACACAAACACACACTCGCACACACACACACACACGCACACATATGCTCCCACTCTTTAAGCCCATTGCTGCTTAACGCATTTTAAATTGATTCCTCTATCGACCATTGTGCTTGGACCCTGTTTGTGTTGAGCATTTATCTTTCATATTACTCCAGGGACTCCTTTACTACTATTACACACACACACACCACGCCCACGCACACGCTCACACACACACATATGCGCAACAATACGTTGGGGCTTTTCCGCACTTAAATAATAATCAATTTTATTCAATTATTAAGTGAAATTCAAACGAATCGAAGCTAATTGTGGGCGTCTTCTCGTCGACTTGGACGTGGATGGCGAAAGTTATTATTACAGATTACAGTCGCCCACAAAAGTTTTCTCATCTCGCTTGGCTTTGTCTTGTTTTTATTTATGTTTTCGCTTCATCTCTTTTCTCTTGACTCTATTTGGCTGCCAGCGCTGTTTGCCTTTTATGTTATGTTATCTCCTGATTATTGAGATTATTGTCAACATCATGGAAATGGGGAAAGTTGGAAGCAAAAAAAAAAAAAATGGGGGAAAATATCCATAAAATATGCCGCCTGTCAGCCTGCAACGTGTGGCAAATGGCTGTCAGTTGAATTTGTCAGGGGCATAAATCATGAGCTGCCTCTATGCATAAATTACCTGCATCATTTTAATTGCAAAAATAAAATCCGAATAAATAAGTGCACAGAAGATTGTGTTATCAGCAATAAATTTGAAATGCAAGAGCAAATTTTTTTTAATATTTCCTGTCGGAATAAATATTACTATCCTGTTCGGTTTATGCGTTCCGATGATTATATAGATTGAAATTTCGAATTCGCATCGGTTTAACCGGTTGGCAGCGAAGACATGCACCTTCCTAAATGCTATTACAAAACAATACAAAAAAGTATGCAACACTTTAAATTTAAATACTTGAACTTCAACAATGCACCGTAAGCTTAGACAAAGACCGCTTGAACATTTCAGAGATCTTAAGCAAACTGCGCAAAAGTATGCTGCAAATTAAATGCGCACCAATTGCCAATTAACAGCGTTCTGTTAAGTGCAGCCAAACAGCACTGGTAATATTAATTAAACAAAAACGAGCAGCTCAAAAAAATGTTGATGTTTTTGTTGTTGTTAAATTTAAAAGCCAATGGCAGACAACTTATTAAATGTGCCAAGTCAGGTATTTAATAGCGCACAATGAGACCCAGACCGCGTTTATTTCAATGCTTTTAGTCAGAGCCTTAGCAGCACAATATTAAATTCCCTGTAGGTTTTTGTTTCGCAGCTGCAAAAGCGCTCGATAAAGCTTAAACAACAACAACAGCGCAGTCGTTAATTTAGAGATCAAAGCAAAAATATTTGCATTCATATAGTTTTTATGAAAATTGTAAAAAAATTTAAGACTGATGTGTTTAGACGAGATATAAACCACTGTTAGTGGTCTCGGATGTTACAACAATTTCATCATTTTAAAAATATATTTAAGCGAAGGCAACAACCAAATTTACAACTTGACAAAAATCAATTTTATCATTCGGCTTATGAGTATGCAACAATTTTATTAAAAGAAACGATGGCCACTGGGTGGCTAAGTGGCTAAGCTTAAAAGTATGCAACAGTTTATGTAAACCAATTGAAACCAACAACCACTTTTAATTAAACTAAACGATCAATTTATGCGGTCTGCTTAAAAGTATGCAGTAATTTAAGTGCCGACAGAGAAAAGAGCGCGCTGTTATTCGCCCACTGTTAACGCTATTAGCAACAGCCGGAAAACCGAGGCTGAATGACAAAAGTTTGTCTTTTTAAAAGCCAAAACCCAAAGTGAATAACAAAAAAATAAATGTAATTCCTAATTACAGTTAAACCCACACACACAGAACACAGAACAACATACACTTAAGCGACAACAAAACATAAATTGTTGTTATTTATATCTAAAATGCAGGCACAGATCAACTTTTAATGAGTTTTCGCAGTTCGCGTTTTGTTTTTGTTTTTGTGTTTTTTATTTGTATTTTCTTTTGCTTTTACATAAAATTTAATTTGCACTCGGGCAGCTTTTGTATTTAATAGCATTTGCTGCTGTCAATGGCCTGAGCGGTCGGGGCTGGCCACGCCCACACTGACCTAAACCATTCCAACCGCACCTCCCACCGCACCTCCTCCCACGTCATCGTCTCAGTGTGTTGCGCGGCAAAATTTGTACGATGTGAATGCGGTTTGAAAATTATTTTGTAATATTACAAGCGATGCGCTCAGCTGGAAATTGTTCAACACACAACATTCCATAACTCACACACACACACACACACACTGACTGGTTGTTGTGCGTGTGTGTGTGTGTGAGTGGATTGTTCCTTTATGCCATTAGCCACACGAGCAGTGGATAACGCGGGGTTTGGTTAGCTGGCAAAGTTTGCACGCAGGTAATAATCGGATGTAACTAATTGAATAAAGCGACGCACAGGACACAACACACGCACACACACGCACACACACACTTGACAAGGCTGCGCATTAGTAAAATCCGCAGAGTGGCATCCGTACAGTTGCTGCATCCCCAGGCGCATTTTCTGCCCCCACGCTGCAACTGCACTATGGGCAATTCGCTACATTTTTCTGGCAAAAAGTGCGTTTAAAAAAAGTGCTTGAAATAGTCAACTTTTTACTTCAAATGCAAAACGTTCATTCATTTTGCATTATTACCTAAAAAAATCATTGCATTACAGCTGTTAAGTTAACATATGTTAAATTTTGTTTTTAACAACCCAAAAAGCCAATAAAAATATCGTCTAAATATTTTCAATATGAGGAATATAAATTTGAAAAAAAAAATTTGTATTTATGTTTAACTTTATTGCTGCAATTGTGAGTGCTTTTAACATATAAATAAATTATTTAAAAGAAGTCATAAAAAGGAAGTGAAGGGTATTAAAACCTCATCATTCCACGGATAACTGTTTTTTCTTGTTTAAACAATTCATTCAAATATTTGGATCAAAGCCAAAGGGTTCACTTTAAATACCTCGAAAAGTGTTTTATTTAACCCACAGTTCACTGCTGCTGCTGCTGCTGTTTGAGTGTCCTTTGGGATATTTGGTGTCCTGTGCGGATGTTGCAGTGCGGCGAGCCAGCCAACAGCGAGCATTCGCATGCCACAGGATATTGCTTAATGGTCGCAGCTATTTAAATTTTCATTTTAATGCGTTCCAACTTGAGCTCAACTCGGCCGCAACTTTAAGCCGGATCTCGTCTCTCCGCCAACATCTCGCATTTCCAATTTCTCAATGTTCACTATTTACCTTCGCATTGCCTTGTAATGACTCGTCCCGCCTAATCCCGGGCTCATTTAGCAAATCACGTACGTCACAAATGAAGGCAAATAAACACGACACGATTTTACCTGTTGGCAAACGTTGCCCAAATCCCTAAATTCTGGCCTTAAAGTGTCGCCTTTTTCATCTAATTGCAATGCGATTGCCCGTTCTTTTAGCCAGCGTATTCGAGTTTCCAATATGATTAATGGCTTGGGCAGCAACAACAAATTGTTATTTATTTGCCGTATCATAGATGCGAGCCGTAATATATGCTGTAAGGGCCGTAGTTAATGCCCGCACTGATTGATTTGTTGTTTGACATTTGTTGGTTTAATTGTTAACTTGAATGATTGGCCAAGATTTTCGTTGCTCTGCGGCCGCAGTCGCACTTTAAGGCGATTTCCATGCTGACTGGACAAACAGGAAGTTTTAGGGTAACAAATTCTCAAAATAATTGGACGGGAAGTCACAATGACACTGGCCTAAAAAGTGGGTTGATCTCTTCAAAGAAGAGGGGAAACTAAGAAGAGAGAGTTTAAAAATATCACATTCGAGCAATAATGTTGTAAATTTAATCTTACTTCTTTTGTCTTGTTAATGTCTATTGATATTATAAATAGCTTTAATGCTTCACTTAAGTTAATCTTTAGTATTAGCATTTAGTATTTTGACAAAACGTTTATCTGCTGCCTTAAAACAGAAATCTTTTTATATTCGGTATAGCTTTAATGTGCTTTTTAAGCTTAACAGATTGTAAAGCTACTAAAAACATTATGGCTTGAAGGTCTTTATTGTGCTTTTAAATCATCTGTGATTTTACTTTATGTGAGAGAATTTAATGTGCTTAAATTATAGCTGGAAGAATATGCTTTACTATAGTAAAATACTAACTTTAACTTTGAAATTGAATGTGCTCTATAAATTAATGTTCTAATTGCAAATATCCTTAAAAGCTGCTTCCATCGAAACCTTCATCAAGCTTAAGCTTCTGTTTGGCTAGTGTCATTGGACCACAAGCAGCGCCGCCTTAAGCCTATTAACATGTAAAAGTGGCCAAAATCAAATCAAGTTCAGCTAAGTAGAACATCGGGCGCTAGGGTTTAAATTGAGATGCTACGGCTCAATAGACCGTCTAATTATCTACGGCCATAGATAGAGGCTTAAACCATTTAGACAGCAGCAGGCTGACCAGCAGCAGCAGCTGGGTATCCGATAGATACGCCAAGAAGATTAACTAGCAGCACAGCCAAAAATGAATAAACGAATTTAACACTTGATTGGCTGCCAGGGCAGAGCCTCGCCTCAAAAGTGACCTTTGCTCGATTTGTTATATACCATATACTCAGTTTAAACTGAGGTTGAATATGGGCATATTAAAAACAAGAATTTTAGAATATTGTTTCTTTCTTAAAATATTAAAATATAAATATATGTACAGTTCCTCATGGCTTTAAATATCGTTTCACTGCCGTTTTTTATAACTAACTGAGACATCTTTGACCAAATATATTCTTCATCAGCAAAAGTAACCAAATCACAATCGTCTGTCTTTAGGATAGGATAACATCGATGCTGTTTTCGCATTTAAAGTCGATCAATTTTTTCGTCGCATCGATAATTATACAAAGGAGTTTATTGCGAATTAACTTTATGTCTTTGAGACAAGAAGAGCCAAAGTCTTTAAAATTTAAAATTTAATACCCTCATGCTAACCACAAGTCGAGTGGTTTGTTGCCCTTTCTAACTTTAAACAAAATCGATTTATATCGATTCCCAGTATTTGTTTAATAATCATATCTCACAAATGGAGACACCAAATTTCGTTTATAATATATTTGTATATAACTTCCCAATTGAATATGAATATGATTTCCAGGATATAGCCTAGTCTGGCACTGTTGACTACCCAAGTTTGCTTGTTTAAAATTCCGTTTGGATTACTGAAAATTTGGGAAAATGTGAAAATATTTTATTGGTTTTTATATGTGACGCTTTGTGCGTGGCCATTTTCCCATTAAAAATTTCATATTTCATATTTGACATATTTCTTGAATATATATTTTTGAAAAATAAATTCGCACTCGTCGCCGCAGCCGCATGAAATATTTAAAACCTGAGCGGCGACGGCGGCGGCGGCGGCAGCAGTTGCAACAACTGTCAACTGACAAAATCTCACGCCGCCCCATTTACCACACCACACCCCTCCCACTGCCCGTTTCTCTCCGCTTTATGCTGTTGTATGCTTATCGGGACAACATATTGTTTTTGTCAGTTTGGTTCGTTTGGTTTTCTCCTTTGCACGTTGACAATTTTTTAATGAAGTTTCTTTTTGCCGGACATTTTATTTTTGGAGTTTGCCGGCAAAGTGTCAAATTAAAATAATCAGAACATGACAGCTACCGGCAGGCCAAAGAACACGCCTCACAGCTCTCCCTTCAACTTGAGAGTTTTGAGAAGCCAACTCAAAAAACAAAAAAAAACAAAAAACCCACGCTGAAGAAAAATGAAAAAAGTACCCAAAAAAAGAAAAAAACAACAAAAAGTTGTTATTTAAAGTTCGTTTCATTAGCGCGAATTTCGGCGCATTTCTTGCAACTTCTTTTCATGCGCTTCATTAAAGCGACAAATCCGATTAGGCCACAGCTCAAAGAATACCAAAAGTCCAGCACTTGCCAACAGCTGACCCCTCCCCTCCCCTCCCCTCCCAACACTCAGCTCCCCTCTCTCTCGCTCTCGCAGTGAAGTGCCCGCGACTAAAATAAATTGAAAATGAAATCGAATGTGAACCGCGACATGAACATTAGGCGGCCAGCGACTAAGCATTCAATGTCAACCTTTAGCACACAAAAAAAAACAACAAAAAATAAAATTAAGCAAAATAAACGAAAACTTGTTCCAAACTTAAGAACCCTGCCAAAGCAGAGAGACAAAGCTAAATGAAATATTGGCAAATAGACAGCAGAGCGCAGTTTGTGTGCGGGTCTGTGCTGTTATACCCTACTCAAGCCCAATGAAAAAAAAAAGGTAAACCTTAACTCCCACACGACCCCGACCCCCCTCTCTCCCTCGCTCTGTCTCTCCCTCTCTCTCTCTCTGTCTCCTGTCTCCTACTCCGCTCAACTGCAACGGAAATTTGAGATTTATGAATTCTCAGAATGATTTAAGCAAAAATAAAAAATTGATGAAATTAATTTCAACTATATTCATTTATTTTGCTGCCAGCTTACAAATTAGCCGAAAAATACCAAACTGAAGAGTTGCAAAAGCTGTTCAGATTAATCATTAACAAAAGAGAGCGGACACTAAGCAGGAATTAGAAAGAGAGAGGGAAACAAGTAATTAGCTTTTGTCAATTACAAATACAAATATGCTATATACGGAAAAGATTCTAGTTCTAGAGCATTTATTTAAATATTTATTAAAATATGTTTTGAACAGAGTTTTTATTTCAAAAATTAATTCAAGCAAATAATTATCAAATTAAAATTATATTTTCATTAATTGGATACACTGTGAAACAATTATTTGAGTTTGGCAAATAAATTGCAATTAAAAGAGGACAACAAATGTTTTCTAAACTTTTTAATTATGGGTAATTTAATACATGGTAATATTATATTAAAATTTAAATAGTTTCCACTCTGTTGCTGTTGAAAAGTTTATCCGAATTCATATATACTCTATACGCTCAAAGTTGACATACGTAAATAAATATTTGCAACTTCAAAAAACCAATCAAAATCAAGTTCGCTTAAGATTCATCCAAATATAAATTGGTAAAAAAAATAGCAGGGTATTCCTATTTGATCTATAATTTAGCATTGATTCTTGTTATATATCGTTTAATTGCAATTTATGTGTATTTCAAATATCGGAAATAAATATTCTAGCAATAAATTCTCGCACAAGTATCGCATTTTGGTTTTAACTCTTGTTGCGGTTGCCGTTGCTGTTTGTGGCACGGTTAGCCGCAGGCCACATGACCCCGCACAAACCTCTGCAGCTGCAGGCGAATGCCGCACAGCAGTGCGGCACAAAGCCACCCAATCCTCAACGTGCCCCACAGTGCTGTGGCAGCTTTAGCTGTGGCAGCTTTAACTACGATACTCGACTCGAAGCTAAACTTTTGTTGCTTGCATCATGTTTGGTTATTTAATACAATTCATTGACTGCGCCAGGTGGCAGGTGGCGTTAGTTGGAGGCGGCGCCAAAATGTGGCAACTGTTGCTGCCACAGCTGCCCCCGCGCATTACGTGCGGCCCTACAAATTGCTTCCTCATTGGCCACCAATTAAAAGTAATGAAAAGTTGTGCGGCCCAACTAAAAAAGTTGCCTTGCCACAACCAGTCACCGCTTGCCACTTGCCACTCATGTGTGCAGCAATGCGCTGTGGCAATGTTGGATTTGTCGGATGCGGCGCTGCATTAAAGTCCAACAACGGTAATTATGCAAATTGCAAATGGAGCAAAAGCAGCAGCAGCAGCAGCAGCAACAGCAGCAACAGTCGATGCACACAGACACACACACACATACACACCACTGTCCATGCCCCATTTCTATGGCCAATTTCCATGCAGCACTCGTTGCAACCGCAAGTGTTGCCAGTAGGAAATCAAATTAGCGCGCCACGTCGCACAGGCAGCCACACAATGGCAGGCAGATGGACTGTCGAGTGCTCTAAGCTGGACTCGAGCCGTAGGTTGCATGCTACACGTTCATGCCACACACGCATGCTGCAGCTAGCCGGCACTTGATTATGAATTGTGAACTGGCCAAACAGCCAAAACAAGTAAGCCAAAGAAGCTTAAAAGCCAATGAGAATGCTCTAGTTGAGAGTGTGTCAGAGTGTGCACGACTAGGAAATACCCTGTGCGGAGATTTAAATTGGGTGTACACACAAATATCGGATAGGACTATGCGTCTTCTCTTAATATTTAAATAACCATAAATTCTATAAAGTATGTAGAAAGTTCGATCTTTATTAATAACCAAGAAATGTGATTGTATACCAAAAATCATAAACGATAAACGATAGAATATATCGTAAAAAAATAAACAAATAAAAATAGCTCTTAAAATTATTTGACTATTGAGAAAATTAAGATATGCTTACAAAACTCATCTAGCGATCGATATTTATCGATTTCAGCGTAACGCTGTAAGTTATCGATCATTTGAAATTTATTTGATTTAGTTTGCAACAATCCACATTTCGAATTTCTAGCTCAATATTTTATAATCTGTGTATAATCGGTGTTTAAAAACGACATTTATAGATTGTTGAGGTTATGTAAAATTTAAAATATCTTTTCATAGAAATGAATGCGAGCATTTATGTAAATGCCAAACTGGTTTCTTACACTATCTGAAATCAAATTTATGCAGATGGACAGACGATTCTCAGAGTAATCACCGTTAATATACCCCACTTCTCTCCATTTTCAATGCGTATTCAAAACTGAAGTTAAATAAGTTTTTGCTGTTTGCCACAAATCAATAGATGTTCTAGTCCAGGATGGGGTTGCCGCAGTGCGAGGTGCTGCACAGTGTGACTAATTGACGTTGACGACTTTTTGCCATTTGGACCGCTCTGAGCCGCATTCGCATTCCTGACATCTTTTGGGCCATAAACTTGAACTCGTTTCGCTGCCGCTGCCGCTGTCCCTGCAACGGCAACGGCAACGGCAACTTCAACAGCAACTGCGGCCGTGGCTGTAATAAACTGCGCTGCGCCACCTGGTTGCAGCCACTGCAAGTTTTATGAGCCACTGCCGCCGCCTCGGTTGCTGCCACAGTTGCTGCTGCCACCGCCTGTGGCCATGTTAAATAGCGGAAATGGACTTGGACTCAAAATAAAAAAATATAAAAAAAAATGCATTAGAAGTTGTGCCGGCAGCTGTGGGCAGCGTTTGGCTATTGAGGTGTTGAAAATGGTCAGAACATAGTGCAGACCTCTGCAACCCCGCCCCCCCTCGTCGCTTCCTCCTCTCCGTTGCATGTGCGCTCTCTGACAGCCACGCTAATTGCAAAGAGCCATAAAAATGCGCGACATGTTTGACTTTTGGGCATGGCCACAGGCATAACTACAAAATGCTGCGTACAGTAAAAGCTCTCTTGAGCGAACACTCTCTTCTTGTCCTGCTAAATGCATGAAAATGAAGTAAGAAAATCAGGATATTATGCAGTAAGTTCTCTGTAAAAAATAAAAATGCTTAGAAACATGCTTATACTAATTTAAGTTTTTAAAATATTATTTGCATTTTAGAAAATTTAAAGTTTTAGTTTAAAGAATACATAAATTCTCAAGAAATCTTTCTGGAGGCTTCATTTCTATTCCTTTTTCGTATTCTTCTTTTTATTGGAAACGTGATTTGTGTGCTCTAGTTATGATTTTTGTACAGTCTCTCAATGTACCTATTATTTTTGGAGGACCAAACTGAATTTAGCTAAACCCACGTACTTTTCTTTATCCCCCCTCTCTCTCTCTCTCTCTCTCTATCTCTCTCTTCATTCCTCAATCTCTCTCTTCCTCTCTGTCGCTTTTTAAGTCCTCTCTTTTTACATTTCTTTTAAAGATTTCTTTCCACCAGTCTTAGTCTCTTTCTCCTTAATTATATTTTCTCTCTCTTATATCTTTATTTAATCCCTATTTCTCTCTCTCTCTCTCTCTATTTCTTTCCCTCTCTATCTTGATGTTTCTTACTTTTCTCTTTCGCTCATCTTGCTCTCTTCTGTCTCTTAGTCTTTCTATATCTATCTCTCTCCTTTGCTTTATCTATCTCTCACAACCTATCTTAAACTCCTCGAATTTAATTTCTTTCTCTCGCTCTCTTTCTCTCCCTCTTTCGCTTTCTCTCCTTCTCACTATCTCTCTCTCTCTCTCTCTCTCTCTCTTTTTATCGATTGTCTGTTCGTGGCACACTTTTTGCACTCGCCTTAGTTAACTTCTAACATTTATAAGAATTGACATCAATTCCCTGTTCTTGTTTGCGTCTCCGCTACCCTCGCTCGTGTTAGATTCTAATGTATGACAAACTTGGCTGCAATTCCCAATCACCTTATTTCCCTCTCTCTCTCTCTCGCTCTCCCTCAGCATTCTGCTTCTTCTTGTCGTAGTATCACTCGCTTAATTGGCATCAAATTGCTTGCATATTTCAAACAACAGCAACAAAAAAAGAACGCGCAGCAGCCAAAGACACATCAATACAATGGGCCAATTCTCTATATTCGACTCTTCTTCTCTTCAGCTGCCTCTCTCTCTCTCCCCAATGATCACTTGGGCATTTTTCAAAGTCCAATGCGCGTTAACAAAAATCCTTTTGAACATGTCTGTGCTCCTAATCAAAATTCCAAAAGTCATCAGTTCGGCGCAAGGCAATCCGTTGCTTGCCCTTACACCCCCTACCTCTCTCTCTCTCTCTCTCTCTCTCTCTCTCTATACATATATCTTTCTCTGTGTCTCGCCCGTCTGCTCCTACAGCTTAATGACTACTGCATGAAATTCTTAAGCCAAGTTTTTGGCTCACAAACAACGCGCCGATTGCCACAAGAGCTAAAGAAAAAAAAATACAACAACAACACATAACAGAGAGCGAAAAAAGGAGACGAAATGGATTTCTTTAATTTATAATTTATTGATCTCACCGCAGTATCGGTACGCATTCAGCTCGCTGCTGTTGTTGTTGTTATTGTTGTTGTTGTTGATGTTTTTGTTGTTGTGCACAACACAATTGCTCATTAGCTGTGCTGTGCATTAATCAAAGCGCCTGCCGCCACTCGGCGTTGCATGCCACTCGAGGGACTGCCTCAAGGTCAGTTGCTGTCAGCTGTTACCCCAAAAAAAAACATATACAAATAAATAAACATAAATAACAGTGGCTCCAATTAACGCCCCCGCCTGCAAATGGCCAACTGAAGTTATCAACTTGCTAATTATCAACACATTTGATAAGCGCGCCAGATTTGGCAACGGAAGTGGCTCAGCGCTTGCCTAAGTCCCCTGCCCCTCTCCTCCAACGCTTGCTTAACAGAGGCAGAGTCAGCCAAGAGTAAAGAAAGGTTGCTCTAGTTGCTTGTGCTCGACTAGTAGATGCTCTGTACTTTTTAAGAGCTCTACGGCTCTGATTACCTATATTCTAGCTTTAATTCTTTGAATTTTGGAGGATATACAAAAAGCGTCCAAATGTTTTAATTTACTTAATATAAATCTTTCGAATTTGGTGCCTCTAGCTCTTATAAGCGAGTGAATTGATAAAAAGCACAAAGGCGAGCATCGATCGATATTTATCGATTTTCTTAAAAACTGATTAATTTTTGATAATTTGCAATTGATTAGATATCAAGGTACCACACTAGATTTCAAAATCTTAAAAATGTAGTTGGAAAACGGATATGGATATCGATAATTATCGATTTCAGGCAAAATAAAGTTAGTTCAAAAAATTAAAACTTAATTTTCGAGTGTTTTTTAACGATTTTTATTATTGCTGATAGTAAATATATATATATACTGTCTCAAAATAGCTTCCTTCTACAATATACCCATTTCTGCCCATTGCCAATCCCCACTGGGTATAAAAAGTAATTTCAGTTTCACATCAATGCCTGCAACGCCCTCAGAAACGCCCCAAAGCAACTACCGACCAAGTGGCTCAGCCTCCGACTCGGCCTCAAATCCGGAGACTCTGCCCCCAACTCCAACTCCAGCTGCAGCTCCAGCTACAAATCCAGCCTCATCCTTGTGTCCACTTCACATCTGTTAGTGCGCCTTTTGCTGCGTAGCTGCAACTGCAGCGCAACAAAAAGTGATTAATTTTTGATATTGTTCAGCAGATAGAGCGAACGAAGGAGAAGAAGGTATTGCGAGAGAGGGGAAGCGGGGCGGGTCCAGTCAAACCTTTCACATGCCTCTGCAGGTGCCGTCTGCACGAGCTGCGGGCAATTGGGGGGGCAGGCAACGAAGGACGAGACTGAAACTGAAACAGGATACGAACTGGCCTCAGGTCGCTGCGAAGAGAGTGAGTAAAAAGGCTCAATGGGGAAGGGGCAACCTCAAGCTGAACCTCGTCTCGTCTCGTTTCTCGTCTCGTCTCGTTTCTCGTCTGTCTGCCAGCTATCAATCAGCTTTTGACATTTTTAACTGGAATTTCATTTAAATTTATTCGATTTTAAATTAAAAAACAAAAACGAAATAAAAATGAACTAAAAACGAGCAAAAGATAGAGAAATGAGCGGAATGTTCGCTGCAATGCTGATCCTGATTTACTCGATGAGTTGAGACGAAACAAGGCGCCAGAATTAAAACAACAAAAACAACAACGACAACGACAACAACAAAAAGTAAAAGTAATTTCAGGAATTTACATAAAAATTGTTTAACGAGCTGCGTCTTATTTTGTTTATGACGAAACGCAAAGGAAAAGACAACAAATCAAATCGAAATAAAATAAAAGAATTTAAATGGCAATTTAATGAACTCAAAATCCACGAAATGAATAAACAGGCCCAAAAACAAAACCCAAAAATCTCGAAAATCCAAAAACCCAAAATGTATTGGCCCATCAAAATTCATTTGCACTTCGGAGAGCTGTCAGAGGAGAGGGATAAAAAGAGTGGAGCGGCGGGAACGGGACGAGACGAGTGAAACATTTTGAAGGCATTTTAAGCTGCTTAAAACATCAGATGATTGTGGCTGATTAATCAGAGTGCGAGCATTTAAGCTGGCAATCAAGTAGGTATAAAAGGAATAGAGCGAGAAACGAGAAACAGCGGGGGACAGAGACAGCGCGAGCGTCAGTTGCTCTGCGTGTTTATTTCGCCCATAAAAGTGTCATTTATCAATTTTCATGGCACACACAGAAAAATCTCTCACCGTGCAACGGGCTGCCACACGCAGGGCATGCTACCGCGTGGCACCCTCAACTGACTTGCCTCCAGCTTCCTCTCTCTCTCTCTCTCTCTGTCTCTCTCGCTTTCTCTAACTCACGCTCTCTTTATACCCGTCGCGTAGGCTTTGCTGATAGATTTGGCTTAATTGGCCGCCTCTTTTAATGTTGTGACATCAATCAACAGACACTCATTCTCATTCTTATTGTTATTGTATGCCCTTGCTTGGGGTTTTATTGGTTTGTTACGAACTGAGGCAACTTAGAATCCCATACGAGTCGCCTCTCTCTTTTTTTCCCGAATGCGTGGAGTCTTTTTACGTTGGACTTTTAATGAGAGACACTTTTATCAAAAATAATTGAAATTCTCGCTTAGCTACTGTTATTTCAGTGATTTCGATAAATATCGATTTTAAGCCATCTTTACCACAACATAACACATTTTGCATTTAATTCTAAAAACACAAATTTTGGTCAAAATACAGTTTGTAAACCCAAAAACTATTTTTATAATTAAGGTTAAAAGTCACAAATTTTCATGCGGAATATTGTTTGTCATATTTTAATTCCTTAATTAAATTTAAATTTAAATTTAAATCTAGCAACACATATTTTTCGATAGAGTCATGAGTCGATATTTCAAGCATAGTTTGGTCATTTTAATCCAGAAACTGTTCCCAAAAATTCTTGAATTCTTCATCTTTTTTATGAGAGTTGTAATTTTCTTAAATTTCCGTTGCTGTTTCAAAAGTTTTTTATTTTACAAAATATCTTCACTGCACTTTTGAATGCATTTAGATGCACCACGCATGTAATCAGAGTCCATCCATTGGTTAAATTGGCTGTAACTTGAGCACAACTTTTTTACAAGAGCATTTAATTTACGGTTTTACGCATTTAACTGTTCTTTGTTGTTTTACTGATTGGTTTGCTTTGTTTTTTTCGTTTGCGTTTTATGTGAAAACTTCAAGCGCGCATTTTTAATTTGGTTTGTTTTCTATAAAGAACGTAACGGTTTTTCTCTTCGTTTTCTTTGTTAACACAGCAAGAGACATATTTTTTTTTGTCTAATAGGAAATTGGTTTGCCACATGACTAATGGTTGGGTGGCTTGCGACAGAGCGTGCGGTGGGTGGGTGTCTGGGACACTCCGTGCAACCACAACACCATTAGTCGAGCAAATGGATTACTCGTCCGGCTGGCAAACAAATGCAAACACACGAAAATAAACTGTGATACGGCAAACAGAAATAGATACACACTGACTGGCAAAGGTATCCCTTTGCAGTCCTTCGATTTCTGTGTCCTAGACAAACGCATCGAATTCATGTCAATATTTGCATTAATTCAGTTCGCTGTCTCTCTCACTCTCTCTCTATCTGAGCTTTACTCACGCGTGTGTGTGTTGGTGTGTGTGTGTTGGTGTGTGTGTGTGTTGGTGTGTGTGCATTGTGGTTACAGTCACGTTCCAGGCACTTAACATCGCCTATGCCCAGAGACCAGCGCCCGCAATGCGGTGCCAAATGACTTTTATTAGTTAACTGACCCTGGCAAACTTTTTGAAGCGAGAGTTGAAAAACCCCACAAACAAAAAAAAACAAAAAAACAGTAAGAATTCTGCAATCAGGCTTAACCGACAGCGCAATACTCGTTTACAAAAAAACCAAGTTTCCAAATCGGTTCAAAATAAAATTTAATGTATATTTGAATAAAAAAAAAAACAAAACAATAATAATATAAATGCAGAGCTATGGATATGGATCATATAAAAACAAATTTTTGTTTTTAAAAAATTTTATTTATATTATATATATTATTTGATTATTATATTATTATAGGAATTTCAATTATAAAAATTCCACATGTTAACAGTTTTATATATTTTTTGTGTATATCCCGTGTTTTGTTTCACGTTTCTAGCTTAATTGCACGAACCCAATATACTCTTTTCTCATGGTAAATGAGCATAACAGGCAAACATAAAATGTTGGAAAAACAATTTTTCATGCATTATAGCCAGAGCAGAGCCAGAGTGTTTGCCAAAAGTTGTGTAAATATATAAAGCGGATTCGGGGTTAGATGTGTGCCTTAAGCTATTAATCTGGTCATTGGCAGCTATTAATCAATCGAATTCTGGATCTTTAAGTGCTGCCGTTGACAAATTTCATGTGTGGTCGGTCTTTCACAGATCTCACACACACGAGTTTTATTTTTTACATTTCGAAACTTTTATCAGCCCGAATTAAAAACTTTTCCGGCAACAATTTTACCATAGGGTATTTTTTCAGTTGTGCCGCTTTGCAGCGGGCAAACTTTTTCAGTTCAGTTGGGTCACAACTTTTTACCTTGTTGTGGTCTCTGTGTTTCTACGACCTCCATTTCCACTCTAACCTACCCCCTTTACCACTGCGACCTTTGAACTCTGGCAACTTATTTTGTTTTTTTGCCAGCTGCGTTTAGTTTTTTTTGTCATGCATAATTTTTGCATTTAATTTTTCGTTGTTTTAATTTATTTCAATTAGCAAAACGAAATTGTGTTGCAGCACAGCTGACAACTGGCAATGTCTGCGCTGTAACCCCTGCCCCTGGCCTCTACCCCTATACCCCCTCCCTCCCCTTTCCCCCACTTAGCATGCATTTCCATTGCAGACACAAATATCACGCATACGACGCGTTGCTCTTGCTCTGCATTGTTGTTAGTTGTTGTTTTTTTGTATGTTGTGCCGCTTGATTTTATGGCGCGTGACAATTGTCCACTGTTTCCTCTGCGTGTCCCCTCCCCTCCCCCTCGCCGGCCCACTGGACCCTCTTACATTTTATTGTGCTGCAATTGCATTTAAATTTTGCCAACGCATTTTTTAATTAACGTTCAGCTGGCTTGTGCTGCTGGCTCTGCCATTGTGTTTGTATTGCTGATTGTGCCCCATGCCACATGCCCCAGCACTATTTAAAATGCATTGTGCCCATTGGCTTTTGTCATTGGCACACGTAAATCCATTGAAGCATGAAACGAAAACTGCGCCCAACACAACAACAACAGAAACAACAACAACAACAACAGAAACAAAAACAACAGAAAAAACCATATACCAAATGAAGCTCAACTATCGCCGGGCCGAGCACCTAGCTGTCTCGATAGGAACAGCTTTCGAGCATTTTTGAATATTTCACTCGCCGTCCGTCCGGGCAGCTGAGCAAAGCATTTTTGACAGTAACCAAAAACTACCCTCCTCCAGCCCCCGCGCTCGTTCAACTTTGCTCAACAATTTGTTTGGACAGTAATCGAAATGTGTGGGTGGACAGGATAGCAAAGGAAAGCAATAGGGAGAGTTCCGTTTGGATTTTGTTACACGGCACGAAACTGTTGGGCTTCAATCTAATTCTTTGTGGTTGTCAAATGAAACCCGTTTTGTGAATAAAAATATTTAGTTATATTATTGAACATTTTTCGCGTTTATTTAAAATTAAATTTATAAAAACTATTTCAGAGTAGTTTCTCTATCATTGTCATTCCATCTCAATTTAATTTCAAATTAACACAGAAATTTAATTAAATTAAATTCAAATTTTATTTTAATTTTTAAATTGTTTTTTATTATTATTATCGCTTATTATTCTCTCAAAAATATTTATTCTACTTTGGCGAAAACATCGACCAAAATTTCGAATTTGAATAAAAACACAAAACTGCATTGTGAACGATAATTGCTTGCAGTGTATCGGCTCTCGACCAAAGATATGGTGTTTACTGCATAGTTTGCATAAAATATTTTCATTTTGCAAGCACAATTTGCGTTTCAGGTAAACATGAGTTGGCTCTAAAATACAAATAGCTGCAAGTGTGGCAAACGCCTGGCAGGCATCTCAAAAAGTACCCCCGCCGAAGCCCCCTCGCTTGGAATCAAGAGCAGAGTATCGGGATTCGGGAGCCTTTTGTTTGTCCAGGCGCTCTGTCCAAATATTGCGCTGCTGCCCAAAATGACGCAACCAAAACTCTGTCGGCAGATCAAAAACACTGCGCCAAAAATGTATGCACACAATGGGGTGAGAAACAAAGGCAGAAGACAACAGCATAAAGCATTTTAGAAGAGACAAGACAAGGCAACGCAAGACAAGTGAAGATGAGAGCCGAAAAACCCCACAACAACAACAACAGCAACAACAACAACAACAACAACAACAACATGTTGGAAGTTCTGTTGTGGAAGTTGAGGATTGAAAATGAAATGAAATATTTTATGCTCATAATAATGACACCAACTTCAGAGGCAGCCACACAAAACGAATAAGTTGGGGCGTGAGGGCGAAGGGAGGGGGCGGGGGGGACTTGGACACATAGCAAGCGCCAAAATGTTATAAAATGGTGTTATATATGATTATGATGAGGCAGCTGCCAGCCAGCCTCAAAATGTGTGAACGAAGCTGCAAGTTTATGAACTACTAAGCAACATCTGCTACTGATGCTGATGCTGATGCTGGTGCTGCTGATGCTGATGCGGCCGCTCGCCTCAAATTGATTCAAGTGCCCCGACAAAATGCGACGCGTCTCATAAAAAAGACATCAATTCTCGACTTTGTTTGAAATATAATAAGTGTATGTTTTGTTGTAAAAACAAAGTAGTCGCATGTTGACGACTTTCAGATACCCTATGTGTGGTAAATTTAAGAGTTATGATATTTTAAATGAAATAATATGCTGGTTGTGTGGGAAAACCATATATTTGTTTATATATTTCATTTATATACATATATATTTGAGATTGGATTAGCTACATATGCTAAAAAAACTATATAAAATACATGTCTCAAACTGATCGTTTAATCGGTATTGGATGCTATTTTTCAAATCTGAAATGAGTAATATAAAGTCGTTAAATATTCATATCATGTGTTGAATTTAACGACTGTGATATTCGCAACAATCTTTTGAATTTGTGTTCCCTTGTCTAGTTTTAACATACCCTGTGCCCAGATTTGGGTTCGAGCCTTCGCTTGGTATATTTTGTTTTACAATTTCTTTTTCTATAAACTGAAGAAATAAATAAATACATCATTTAGAGAAGACTTCTTCTTCACACTTCTCACTTCACCTCAGCAAACATGTGCTCAAATTCACGCACAATTCTTGCTACAGGGTATAATAATTCCATAAGGCGCGGCACAATAAAAACTCCGAAAACGAAGTCGTCTTGAGTTCATTAACAAATTGATACAACAAAATGCTGTAATTATCGCGTAGAGAAACGAAGGCCAAACAGAAGCAACCGCAGAAGCCGACGCGGCAAAAGAGAAGGAGGAGGAGCAAACAGACAAGATGAAACAGTGGAGGAGAAAGAGGAGAAGATGCTGTGGTGGTGGCAGAGTAGGAGTTGAGCCGAGTTCCACATAGCTCGAAGCTATTTTCAGCAGCGTTTAGCAATTAAACACTCGAGCTGAGAATTTCAGCTGTAGAGGATTGCTACGACTGCTGTTGCTGCTGCTGTTGCTGCTGCTGCTGCTGCTTTCGGCCCTGTTTTGTATAGCTTTGTGTGTGCTTCTTCTTCCCCTCCGCATCTTCAACGCTTTTTGCTTTTGCAGTTTAGCTGTTTGCCATTATGGTTTATAATTATAGGCGCTGCTATGCGGCCCAAAGTGGGCGTTAAAAACTGACTTGAAATTTCAGTGCGTCTTTTTATTTTCAGTGTGTGACTTTGAGTGTTTGTTAGTATGTGTGTGTGTGTGTGTGTGTGTGTGTGTGTTGGCTGGAACGCCTATAACGCCCACTGGGCAGCAAGCACTTGAAGTCTGAAGAGTTCTGTGGTTTTTGTGAGATGCAAAGCTGCAGATACGCACAGCTGTGAAAAAACAAAAAAAAAAAGGAAAAAAAAACTAACCATGAGCTACCACATTTTTGAACAGCTCTAGAAAAGACGAGTAAGCCCCGATATCTCCCTGGCTACAGTGGGCGCACTTTTTCTCGTGAAACGTGAAAACGGCAAATGGCATCGAGAGTCGCTTGAGTTCTAAGCAACTGATAAGAGCATAAAAAGGACAGAAAATGGAAATGAAAATGACGAACAGCCAAAAAAAAAAAAAACATTAAACGGAACGAAACTCTAAGCCTTATAGACGAACTCTTGACAAAAACAAAAAAAAATAAAGCAAACGAAAAAATAAAGTCATGTAAATTTTTTTTTTGTACTAAAGCGCAAACAAATTCGTTGGAAAACAACAAAAGGCGATGTGGCTGGCGCTGAAAGGTGTGCAAGAGTGTGTGCAGGTGTGTGCGTGTGTGTGTGTGTGTGTGTGTGGAACTCAAGTGCGTGCCACAAACAGCAACAACAACAGGAGGCAGCAAAGGCAACGCCTGATTAATTTTAACTGATAAGCGCGTCATTTGCCTTTGTTTGCCTCTGTGATTGTTGTGCGTGTGTGTACGTTGTGTGTAGGCTGTTGCGCAGGCGCAAACATTTACCAGGTCATACGCCCCAGCACACACACACACACACACATACACACACACCTGGCACATTCTTTATCTTTATCGCATGTTTTTCTTCGTGTTGTTTGTTTGTTTTTGTTGCTGTTGATGAAACGTCGCAGCGCAGTTGCCGTCATCAGAGCCACGTTCAAGAAACAATTACAAACATAAAAGCGTCCATCAGCGAACCCATCAGCCATCAGGCCCCGAAACCCCAACCAGGCCAAATACCTCCTGCTCCCGATAAACATCTCGGCCAGCGGCTGCTTTTGTCTCTTCTTTTCGTTTTTTTATTTTTATTTTTTTGATGTCTTTTAGGGCAGGGGCGGGGAAACACGTTCATGTCGCGCAATTTCGGCGTAAATTTGTTGCGGCCGCACGTCCTAATCAAGTTGTAGAGCAGCGGCTTAGCCGTTGAATGTGGCCCGGCTCAGATTTGACTTGGCCATGTCCAAAAACAGCAAAAAAAAAGGAAGTTGCAGCTAATCGCTTGCAGCTGCAACACAAAAAGGCAACAGCGTTGATAGAAAGTACGGTAATAAAAAGATCAAATTTTTTTGAAATCAAGTAAAAGTGCGTCTGTTGAGGGTGCGCGAATAGACGATATCCTATAACCCAATATGAATAACCTAACCTGAAATAATTCTTCAATTCCGAGCTTTGGGAAATTCATTTTGAAAGGGCTTTAAATTGTTTGTACATACAATAAAAAAAAAAAAACTTAAATAATCAAAATGGTTGAAAAAATTACATACTTACCAATTACTTATCAGGGCAGTGGGAAGTAGTATAAATAATTTTAAAAAAATGTTTGTGCTACGAAAACTTGGAATATAAATCGATATATATTGATTTTATAAAAGATATTTTTATTATTCATTCTGAATTTAAGGGATTAACATTTTTGGTCAAAAATCATGCCAAAGCTCTGGGAACCATAGCTCCCATACTTCAAACCTCTATAACTTTGTCATTTTTATCTCGATTTGTTCTGTAGATTGATTCTACATTTAAAATATTTGCATTATTGAAAATATTTTTTTTTTGAAATTTTTAGTCAAAATATCATGTACTCCCCCCTTATGAATTTTCGAAAAAAAATTTTTTTCAAACCTTGCAATTACGAGTTTTTGTTTTTAATCAATTGTATTTGTCATAATTAGCATAAAAAACAACATTTAACCTGATTCTAAGAGGGTCAAATTTTTGGCCAAAAATCATGCCTAAATTGACAAAAAATTTGACATGTTAAGCTCTGGGAACCATAGCTCCCATACTTCAAACCTCCATAACTTTGTCAAAAGTGAACCGATTTTCATGTTTGATGGCATTTTTATCTCGATTTGTTCTGTAGATTGATTCTACATTTAAAATATTTGCATTATTGAAAATATTTTTTTTTTGAAATTTTTAGTCAAAATATCATGTACTCCCCCCTTATGAATTTTCGAAAAAATTTTTTTTCAAAACTTGCAATTACGAGTTTTTGTTTTTAATCAATTGTATTTGTCATAATTAGCATAAAAAACAACATTTATCCTGATTCTAAGAGGGTCAAATTTTTGGCCAAAAATCATGCCAAAATTGACAAAAAATTTGACATGTAAAGCTCTGGGAACCATAGCTCCCATACTTCAAACCTCCATAACTTTGTCAAAAGTGAACCGATTTTCATGATGTTTGAGGGCATTTTTATCTCGATTTGTTCTGTAGATTGATTCTACATTTAAAATATTTGCATTATTGAAAATATTTTTTTTTTGAAATTTTTAGTCAAAATATCATGTACTCCCCCCTTATGAATTTTCGAAAAAATTTTTTTTCAAAACTTGCAATTACGAGTTTTTGTTTTTAATCAATTGTATTTGTCATAATTAGCATAAAAAACAACATTTAACCTGATTTTAAGGGGGTCAAATTTTTGGTCTAAAATCATGCCAAAATTGACAAAAAATTTGACATGTAAAGCTCTGGGATCCATAGCTCCCATACTTCAAACCTCCATAACTTTGTCAAAAGTGAACCGATTTTCATGTTTGAGGGCATTTTTATCTCGATTTGTTTTGTAGATTGATTCTACATTTAAAATATTTGCATTATTGAAAATAATTTTTTTTTGAAATTTTTTTGTCAAAATATCATGTAGTCCCCCCTTATGAATTTTCGAAAAAGCTCTCGGATCCATAGCTCCCATATTTGAAACTCCCACCACTTTGTGAAAATTGAACTGATTTGTTTTTCTTAGATTGATTCATGTGTTACGAGTTTTGCGCTGTCGGTTACACCCGACTACAACGTTCTTCCCTTTTATACCCTGAACCCATTGAAAATGGGTAAAAAAGTATAATAGTTTTGTGCAAATGTATGTAACAGGCAGAAGGAAGCATCTCCGACCCCATAAAGTATATATATTCTTGATCAGCATCACTAGCCGAGTCGATTAAGCCATGTCCGTCTGTCTGTCCGTCTGTCCGTCTGACCGTCTGTCCGTCTGTCCGTCCGTCTGTATGAACGCGTCGATTTCAGAGACTACAAAAGCTAGAAAGCTGATCTTGGTCTCATTCGGTTCGTATATTTCATACGCAGATCAAGTTTATTTCAAAACATCGATAACTCCTTCCGTTTTTTATTATCGATATTTATCGCTTTTTTGACTCGGTTTGTTAAGCATAACTCCCAAACTATAAAAGCTAGAGCCACAAATTTATTTTTTATATTTGCGTAAAACATACGAAGAATTTAAGCCCTTAAGATTTTGGATACCTCCCCACAATCGCCCACAATATTGATAAAACCAAAAAACAAAAGTAAATCAAATACTACACACGTGCAAATTGGTTTGTAGATAGATTTCGATTATCTGAATAAGTCCTGAAAATTTCATAACGATCGTACATTTAGTTTACGAGCAAATCAAGAATCTATTTTCAGTAGTGGGGGCCAAGCGCAGCTGCTTGGCAATTTCTGTGTACATGTGCACGCATACATATGCATATGCAAAATGTGTCTTGCGCTCTTGTAGGAATATTTTTTTGCAACGGTTAAATTGAATTTTAACACAACGAAGGTAACTAAGAGCGTGGCCCAGTGGGTAAGAGTTGTGCCACGTAACGTGGAGGTCCGGGTTCGAATTCAGCGCTGGTATGGTAGAGCAATGTTGAATTCTTTTATTTTTTCGTTATTTATAATGATTATTATTATTAATTTGTATCGTTTTAATGACAAGTGCAAAATTTTCGTTTTCGTTGATTTTTTGCACAATGGTTAACTAATGTTATATCATTCGTAGAAAATTTGGTAGTGTGGTGCAGTTGGTAAGAGTCGTGCATCTTAAGACGGAGAGAGCGAGTTCGAGACCCGGTTGTGGAACATTTCTTTTTCCGTTGGTAATTTTTTTTTATTTTATTTTTAATAGGATCAATACTCATGTGTTCATTTCTGGGTTCAGGGTATCTACTAGTCGGGCGGTCCCGACTAGAGCAATCTCACTTGTTTTTCTTTAACTTGCACAGTTTTTTTAAGGCCAGATTTAATGGGGGAGGGGAAAGCATAGCTGGCAACACTGGCCGGCACCACACAACTTGCGCCAGCTACACATAATTTAGCTGCAGTTGGCTCATAAACTGCAGCAGCAACCTTTAAGTTATGAGCCCGACTCGAGTAGAGCCGCGAGTTGATTTTGCAATTATAGACAAGGAAGCCCAACTCAATACGTCGCACGGCCCCAAAACCCGCCAGCAACCAACTGCTCCTGTTAGGTGCACCTGCTGCTGTGGCAGGCAGCGATCAGTTTGCTGCACCACATAAATTCTGCTCAACTTGCAGTGCTTGGATTGTTGCAGCAGGAGTTGCTGCTGGTGCTGGTGCTGTTGCTTCCTCTTCTTTGCTTGGCTGCTGTTGCACTAATTTATGGCTTGCTGCTTGAACGAGTGACTGACGCAATGACGGACGGACTGACTGACGGGGCAAGTTATTTGCCTGTGTCTGGAACTCGAGCCCGAGTCTCCTCGGCATTGCCATTGGCCCGTCAGGATGGCCATTTTTGGGTTTCGCTTTGGCATTTCTGGCTGGCGACCAAAATTGGTTGACAACGGTTGCGCCGAACGCACGATAAACATCTTACAGATACTTTGGGCACGCATTGACGAGCGTGCATCTACAAGATACTTTGCGTCCACAGCTATCGCGACATCTCAGACTCCTGCTGCCTCCCGCTGCCTGCACTCGTGTAATTTGCGCCTCGCTGCCTGCTCTGCATATAAATGAAGTGCGTAGCTGCAATTTGGTGCTGACTGAAAAAACAAACCGAACTCTCAGATACATTTGTATCTTAATGCTGCTGGCTGTCGGCAAATCCTTTAATTAAACACAGCCCAAAAATTCAATTAAATTTATGATTTTGCATAAATAACTCGCCCGAGATACTTTTGTATCTAATGAATGCGTTGGCTGCAGCTAACCACAAATTAAATCAATTTCAATGGGCTTAAAGTCAAAGTTGAGATACATTTTGTGTTAGCTTCATTTATTTATCATTATATATTTCGTGGGCGGCGCCAAATTGAAAAATTGACTGCGCTACACTCGAAAAATTGAGATGTTTTATGCTTCAAGGTAATTGTTTAATAAATAAAAAAAAATATAATTGTTTTTCCTTCTTTCGATCCATTTTATTTTATTATTTTCATTTAATTAAAAATATCTTTAAATAAAAAAAATTATATTATATTTTAAATGATTCCTAATCGTATTTTAAAAGAAAGTACAGTTCTTTTCGCTAAGTGTAACTTTTGTTGTGCGGGTGCGTTTTTGTGTGTCTGCCACTGGTTTTTTTCTTTGTGGCTTGCCTCGGATTTTGTGGTTTTAATATTTGATGAATGACCTGGAAAATCAAATGCGTGCGCCTGAAAAGTTAAGAGTGAAATCTACAAAAGACTCGAACTCGAGTCTCGAATCTCGAGTTCATTAAATTTTGAAAATATACATAAAATATGCAAAGGCGTGCCACAGGCAAACAGATTATCTACAAGCGAAGAAACTGACTTTTAATATATGATAATTAATTCATTATCGATGCTGTGACGTGAACAGACAGACAGACAGGCAGGCAGACAGACAGACAGACAGCTCTGAGATGGGGCGTAGGACATGGCTGACAAGGATTTCACTTGCAATTAAAACGAACAAGACACAAAAATTGCAGTCAAAGCAGCCAAAGCCACAGTCAATGGCTAAGCGGGCTCAAAAACTGGCCAGGCTAAATCTCGACCGGGAAGAGGCAACAGGCGACAGGCACCAGGTAGCATTCATTGATTAAAGCGCACTCCCAGCTGTGCGCGCTCGACATGGACCTCAACAAGTAAGCAGCTCTAGTCGAAACTGCACGACTAAATCAAACCCTGTACTCAGACTTCTTTGTGTACAAGTGCAAAACATCAAAAAACCACAGAATCCTTAGATACATAGATAAATGCTAACCAAGAATACACCAGCAAATTTAAATCGATACGTATCGATAATTAAAACCCATAAATCGATATTTATCGAACATCTTAAATGAATGTTATCAGCGTATGCTATTCTGTGCTATGCTATGTCTCGAATTTATATCCAATATTTTCGTGCTCGTTAGATAAATGAAAAACAAAATGGATCAGATCTATATTTATCGATTATTTATAATAAATTAAATGTTATTTGCATATTGTAGTACAAAATATATATTTCCAAGTTTATACCATTAGCTTAGAGATTAATATATCATTGGCCTGTAACATAGCTTTTACACAATAGCAATATGCCCTTTTTCGATAAATTTTCGTGGAGTGCGGGGTATAAAAACTGATTATCTGCATATAAGCGACTAAAAATCACAGGACGCAGAGCCAAAAGCGGCGGCAGCAAAAAATAATTGCCCAGAACTGTTTAACATATCAGTGGAACAGAGAGCGAATGGGCGAAAAAGAGAGAGAAATATATCGGGAGGGGGGTGTGAGAGAGAAGTCAAGTGAGTCTTTTATAAAAATTCACAACATGTCATTGGCAACGGCGTCGACGTCGTGCCCCAGTGCTGCAGGCACCCTCAATGTCGGGACTGCCGCTGTTGTCTGTCTGTGCGCCTTCCTGTGCGACTTTGACTGCACAGGACATGGACGTGGACATGTCAATGTCTGTCTGCCAGTCTGCCTGCCCGCCGGGCTGGCTGCCTATGGCGACTCTCTGATCCATATCGTTAAAAGTTAACGCTTTAGCGGCCTTAACATGGCTTTTAGCGTTAATTAACAACGAATTTTTCGAAATGCAAAATGCAACAACAGCGAAAAACAACAACAACAACAACAACAACTGAACAAGTACACAAAATGTTAAGTGACAAAGAGCCGATAAGCCGCAACAGCAACTGCTGTAGGCAGCAAACACGATAAGCCAAAAAGTTAAATAAATATAACGGCGAAATTCAATGTAAATCGCGGTACAGCACATGCAAGCGCCTAACAGAGTGCTATAACAGTGAGAAGCGCAGCGAAAGGCAATTACTGTTATGACTAACAGTGTTAGAATTTAATAAAGAATTAAATTGAATAGCTAAAAAGGGGGAAGCGCAGAATTAAAAAGTTATTTAACCGTGAGAAGCGCAGCGAAAGGCGTAAAGATTAACAGTAGATAAACTGTTATAGCCTGTAAACTGTATAGGTCACTAACAGAAGACAGTAAGAGCCGAAGTGAACGGTAATTGTAACAAAGCTGTAAACAAAAGATAAAGCCCTTCAACAACATTATTGAAAAAAACTTGTCAAATTTTCTTTGTTTTTCATTATTTTATTGGATTTTATTCAAGCAAACTAAAAATTAACAAAATTGTTTAAACATTTCTTAGGCTAAACTAAAAGATAAAGTTATATGCAAACGTTATATACACACAGATTAGACAGATCGGACTGCAATTACAGTTAACTATTACACACTAGTATAGACTAATAAAAAAAAACAAAAAAAAAAAAAAAAAAAAAACAAAAAAAAACCTCTTTGAACCGCATATTTTGATGCCCCTAGCCATATCTTCGTCTTAAATTATACATATATAGATCAACTTAAGCATAGACTAGACCATTAATTTAACTAAGCCTTAGCTTCAATGGAAGAGTGTACGTAATGCTACAAAAAAGGAAGCACTTGGAAAGTGTTGAATTGCTGGAATTGCATAACTTAATAATCATAATCGATAAAAGTAAAAATCGATCAACTTAATTGATTTTCTGCTTTTCTTTTTATGTTTTTTGGAAGGCAAGTTTTTGATCAGTATTTAAATCTCTAGGAAACACAACTTTCGAGTTGAATTCTATATATTCTATATAAATATATACAAAGAACCACAAGTTAAACGATTTATATTAGCTGTTGTCGATATATTATCGATGTTGTATGCTCATATTCGTTTATATGCTTATGCTTAAATATTACATCACAGTGGTGAGATTTGTTTTTCTTCTCTTCTTGTTGTTTTTTTTTTACTTTTACTTTTTCTTTTACTTCATTCGACGTTTGCTAAATTGGGTTCAGAACCAAATTAAAGACAAGTGTACGCCTGCAACAGCCAACGGGTGCACAGAGAGACACCCGATATATATATATATATATATATATATATATGGTTTATATTCTTTATATATAGAAGCGTCTCTATCTGGGCGGGCAGAAGCTGAAGTAGGGAAACAATTGACAGTGCAGCGAATAGAAACGCTTGGGATCAGTCTTCAGATCGAAACCATCCACTTTGATCACATTCCATTGATTCTTCATGTGTGCATAGCTAAAGGATACCTGATCCTGGAACGTATCCGAGCGTATAAACTCCATTGGCTCCAAATGCGAATGGAAATTGTCCACAACGGTCAGCGGCACCTTCAGCAGATGCTCTGCAAAAGCCAAAGAGAGAAGGTAGAAAAAGAGAGAGAGAGTATAAGTTTAGTTTACAGTTAAATATTACGCCTCATTTGAAAATTAGTCGAGGCTGGAAGCCACTCACCTATGATGAAACCCATTGTGACATCATCCGGAAAGCGAATCTTGTCGCCGATGCTGATAAACTTGCCGCCACCTGCTATGGGCAGCATCTTGAGGGTCAGGGCGCGGCTCAGGCAGAAGCCAGCGCCGCCAGTGGCAAACCAAAAGGTTATCTTCTTGTTCGTTGTCGTGTTCTTCTGCAAGAAGAATAAGGCAAAAGGCGATTAAGAAAATGAGGAATGAGCGCAAAGTTAACGGAAGAAATGTGTCTGAACAAGGTGAGGCAAGGATAAACACACGTAAGAGTATTATCGACTAAACGATACTCTCTTTGCAGTTTAAAAATTGCTTTAAATATTTATAGAAGAGTCTTCTTTATGAAACTGTCATGCCTTATATACAAATTGATAAATATGAGTTGAAGTAAATTGAATTGGCAAAAGCCAGCTATAAAAATATGTTAATAACACGCTTTATGCCAACTTTCTTCAGGCAGAGCATACAAAATACGTTTTTGTTTTTTGGCATTGCATGAACTCAAATTTTTGGCTTAAAAATTAAGAAACTGAGCCAAAAAACAAATCAGAAGGAAAATAAAAAACACCTTTTGATTAATTGACCATGTAAATGGACATGTGCGTTGAGGAAACTTAATACGGACGCCCAAAAAAAATACTAAAAAAACAAAAAAAACCGAAGCCAGAACCAAAAGACAACCCGAAACTAAACCGAAGACCAAAAATTTGGCAGCAGCAGCATTTGCTGCAGCTCCTCGTGACCTAATGAAGCGTTCAGTTTTTGGGGCTTTCAATTAGTTTGTGGCCAAGGCGAAGAAGAATCAGGAAACTGGGATGGAGGCGGATCAGGCAACTGATTCGCCACGGCCCGGACGAAATGTGTGGCATGCGGCCAGCCTACACAGAAATGGCCAAAATCGAAAAGCCGACAAAACTGTTGCATGCAACAGCATTCATTACGGGATCAGCTGGCGATATTTCAAATGCCACAGCAGCAAATGCAACAGCAGCAGCCGCAGCCGCTGCCGCAGCCGGATTGAATTGGGAACGGGTTCAGCGTTCAGAGCCAGCGCCTGAGCCAGATCATATCGGTTATTAATGATAGCCCACGCTGGCAGCTGGAAGCCAAATGGCGGCATAGACAAATGGCCGCAGCCAAGCGCATAAATAATACAGCCCCGTCCGCGCACAGGAGAAAGGCGATCGCAGCCAGACAGCACTGTCCGAGCCATACCCAGAGCTATAGACATACTCATATTTACAGCGTCATGTAATTACGTATATTGGAAAATATGCAAAAAATAACGACAGCAAAAACAAAAAAAAAACAAAACAGAAACTAGTACGAATTACTCGAGTTGAGTTGAGTTAAGTGTGCGCGATTAGCTGGAATACCCTGTACACCCCACACAAGTACTGACTTATATATAATACCAAAAACCGGAAATTAATATTGATCAACAAGGACAACGGGAAAAAGCTTCCCAAATAGAACAATATTCTTAAACTGTGTGAGCTAAATGAGAACTCACATTCCAATTTTAGTGCCGATATTTATTGAAATCGAAATCGATTTACAAAAAGTAAAAAGTTGTCTATCGTTTAAATATATATGTCTAAGTTTTATATCGATCAAATTAAGTTATATGATCGATATTAGAAGATATCGATGTGATTGATAAATCAAATGTATACATTGATCCAATTTATTGATATGATCGATAAATCGATCTATTACAAGTTATCTACATATCATCTCGCCTGGTATCCAGAATGTCCCCTTTGTTCCCAACTTTAAAACACCCTTTCTTTTATCCACTTTTAGTGGGTATTAAACTATAAGGTAATAACATAGTTTTGCACTTACGTTATCCAAATGTATCTCCAGCGGCGACGAGATGCTCGGCTTGCCCAGATACCAATCCACGCTGGGGCTGTACTCGTCGAGCAGCTTCACCAAACGGGGCACATTGACATAGTTGTCATCGTCAAAGTGACAGAACCATCTGGAAAGAAAGCACAAAATAATTTAGTTAATAAGGCAAATTCAACGCGAACAGACAACATATTTCTATATATACCAATATTGAATTTCAGATTTGTAATTTCTAGTCAATCAATTTATAGTTCAGTGCGAATAAGATTAGAATGGAGCTAACCCTGGAACAATTGGCGCGCATTGCGCTGGGCGTGCCCGAGATGAATCATGTGAATGTGGCCGTGTTGCACAGTTTGCTGGATGCGTTAATGAAGAAATTGGATTGTCAGAAGGATTTGGTCACAATTGGTGGCTTTGAGGGTAAGTGCCTGGAGCGCTTATTGGAGCGCTCGAAAATCTCGCCGCTGCCATTCGATGTGGCCACCATAACGCCCATATCCACCGAGCTGGACAAAGTGGAGGCCATGGAGCAGCGTCTGGCCAAATTGGAAAAGAAAATGGAGGCGCACTTCCAGCAGATACGCATCTGCAACAAGGTGAACTCGAAGAAGTACAACAAACAGATCTGGGAGCAGTACGCCTCGCCCTGCGAGGATCTCTGCACCATTTGCGATGAGGACAACAAGATCGCCTGCAGCCTGCTGGCCAACATGGACTTCATGAAGAAGCTGCTGCGACGCATCGCGGCGCCCATTATCGATATGGTCGAGAAGATCCAAAAGGAGCTGCAGCTATTCTACGATACACTGAAGGCGTTTCTCAGGAAGACCGAGGAGCTGTTCGAGCGACTCGAGCTGGTCAAGCAGTGCGTCATCGAGATCGAGAATCTGCGCGAACTGGTCAAGGAGTACAATCTGACCTTCATTGGCACCATGGAGGAGCTGCAGGATATGCTGGACAGCAAGCTGGACAAGGTGCACATGCCGGCGCTTAAGAAGTACATTCGCGATCGTTTCGACAACATCGAACAGCGTCTCTTAAAGATCGAGGACAAGGACTCGTGTCCACGCGCCGCCGGCTTCATCAACACGGGAATCCGTTGCATTTCCTGCGGCAATACGCGCATCGGTGTCGATGTCGGCCCATTCAACATGGGACTGCTGCCCGATGCGACGGGCGATAAGAAATATGATCAAGGGATCAAGGCACCGATCAGCTGCGAAAAGAAGTTTGTCTATCGCGCCATCGATCGGGAGCCCACGTTAATGGTGCGTGTCCAGAATTTGGATCTCAATGTGATTGCACAGCGCCTGAATCGGCCCAGCTCGGGCAAGGTCTGCAAATTGCCGGAGGCCAATGACAATATCTATGGTGTGCGCACTTCACAAAATTTCGGGTTAGCTGAGTAAATATTTAAAAATTTTCAGACTATTTATTTACATTCGACTTGCAAAATCGTTACGTTGAATTAATAAAGCAGTAAAGACTCAGAGGCTACGTTTTTGATGATGATTCGCCTCAACTATGGCTTTGAGTATGCATAAAAAATGCACTAATTTAAATTGTAATTACCGGTAGTCAGTTCTTTCACCCGTTCCCACTGCGCAGCTGCAGTTTTCGATGGGGGGGGGATTAGCCTCAGTGACAAACGATCAACCATATCCGGTAGCCAGCTTGCCAGTTGGCCTAATGATGCCATTAAAATGCAACCGAGGCTAATCGAACGGGTTACCGTTGCTGCCCCTCTTCTTTCCCTCTTCAAGAGAGAGGGAGAGAAAAAGAAAATGAGAAGAGGGCAACACAAGTTGGTCATCAAGTTTGCGAATATTCAGTTTCCTTTAATAATTCAACTTTTGCAACTGGTTCTTTTTTTACTGCTTAAGTGTTTTGAATATTTATGTTGCTTTAATTGGATAGCAGCGAGGAGGGCAGCAGAATATCAGTATATGTATAGTATCTACAAGATATTTAAGCAGTCATGATATTGAATTGATTTTAAAATAATATCTTTTGCTGAGATGCTTGCCACAAATAAATCTCAACTTTGTTTTCAAATATAAACAGCATATTTAAGAGCATGCTTAACAGCAATTATTTGTCTTTGCCAACACAGTTGACAGAACTAATCCGCCAAAGTATCTATAAAATCTGTTGCTATATCTCTTCTCCCTTTCCCCTCTTTCTTGTTTGCCCCGCAGCCAGCTGCCTATTGAATATGGTGAGGAGTTCATAACTATTCAATAAAATCGAAGCGTTTGTTGGCGTCTGTTGGGTAATTTAATATAATTTTTATTGCATAAGCTGTGATGGGGGGCGACTTAGAGAGGGGGTTAGGCAGTGGATTGCGCGGTCGGGGTGGGGTTTGCTTGGTTCAGCAGGCAGCTCAGCTAATCGCAGTTGTGGCATTCATAAATTGTATGTTGTTGTTGTTGCCGCTGTTGCTGTTGCTGTTGTGGCTGCCACATGCGATACCTGTGCGAAACGGCAGCCTATCTAGTTGTTGTTGTTGGTTTCGTTGCTGGTTTGTTGTTGCCTCTTTAGTCGCTTCGTGTCGCATAAAAATACGCTTTTAATTTCGCTTAATTATGCGTGCCGCAATGTGTGCAGCCTTTGGCAGCGCTATGTGTACAGTGTTACCTCTGCTAAAGGACAACGTTGGGCGAACATTTACTTAAGCTGGTCATATTGTTCCGGAAAATATTTTCTATATCTCTTTATTTTATATATCTCTTTTCCTGTATGAAAATTCTTTCAGGTGCAAAACAATTTGCATTTAAAAAAAACGTTGAATTATTTATTTGGAAATTTAATTTGGCTGTCAAATGTCAAATGCAAATATTGCTAAAATATAAAATAAACTTGTTTGTTTCTTCTGTTTAAATTTAAGAAATCCAAGATAAGGGTTATCATACTTTCCTCATAGAAATATAAGTTTTGAATCAATGAAAACTATGCTTATAATTATATATATTCATGTCAGCACTTTAGTTAGAATTAGAAAATACAAGACTAGCTTTTTAGAACTATTTATTAATAGAGATTTGCCTTTTGCTTTTCCTTTTTTTTTTATTGTTTTTTCTGCCTGAGCAGGACAAGAGACCCCCAACGTGGTTGTGCGTCGCGTGTTTACTGTGCCTTGCTCTATCTCCCTCTCCTTCCTTAGTGACCCTCCCTTTCCCTCTCTCTCTCTCCCCTCTCCCCTTTCTCATCGTTTTACCAAATTGAAATCTAGCTGGCATTTTATGTGTGTTTTGCTGTCGTTTTAATTAACGCGCTCCTCTGCGCTTTTGGCTTCTATTTGGCATTTTATGAAAATGAAAATGTTTTCATTTCGCTGGGCATATCGAACCGATCGATCGCTGGATCGTTAGGCTGCTGCAGTGACGGTGAGGGGCGCGGAGGGGGGTGGATGTGATCTCCGCTGCAGCTGGCCAACAACGTTGGTGGCTCAAATGCTGCATTTGTTTGTTGTTTGGTTTGGTTTGTTTATCTGGCATCGCATTGCAGCGGCTAAAGGAGCTGGAAGAGATGTGTGTGTGCTGTGTGTGTGTGTGTGTGTTGATTGTGTGTGTGGCCTTTGGCCGCGAAAAACGAGACGCAAAACGAGTGCAAAAACTTTTTTTTATTTGTTTTGTATTTTTTCAAGTTAGTTTATTTTTCATGGCAGTTTTCCAATTACACGAGCTGCTGCTGCTGCTGCTGCTGCTGATGTGGGCAGATTTTGAGAGCAGCAGCAGCAGCTGTTGCTGTTGCTGTTGCTGGGGCGTTGGCGTCGCCGTGGACTGCAGGCGAAATGAGTTTATGTCTGGAGCCATAATAAAAAATGATTGACGGGCCACTTCGCGAGCTCGGCCAATGCAGTGCAGGCAGTCTTAATAGATTTCGCATTAAGAGTGAGTCGGAGACCAACTCGGTTGATCGGTGGCCCAACAGTCTGCGTTAAAAGTATTTTGACAGGCTGGCGAGCAAAGCGGCGGCGCGCCAGATAAGCGATCTGAACGAGTTGAAGAACTGAACGAAAGAGGAAGGCGACGAGGAGACGAGGGCGAAAAAAGGATGACGAACTGATTTTGTTACGATTCGTTTTGTTGTCTTTTGAGGCCTCGTCGTTGTTGTTGTTATTGTTATTGTCTGGCTTTGCAATTAGCAATAAGTCAGCTGTCAGGCGTGCCCCAAAGCTCGGAATGTATCTTACAGATACAATATTTGCGGATTGATACAAATCAATGTGCCGTGTCAGGTCGGCTCCGAAAAAAAAACAAGATATTTACATTAAGCGGGCACTTAAATCAAACAGCAACAATCACAACAGCAACAACAACAACAACAATGGCTCGGCTCATTAACAACAACCACAACAACAAATGCAGTTGCTGCAGTTGTTGCAGTTGCTGCAAGCGTGACTCAGAAATTTATGTGCCCGCTGTGTCGCCGTATCTTGTAGATACACAAAAGTGTTTTACACGTTTTGCTTTGACACGCTCACTGAACAATTGAAAACAGCGGCGACAATTGAAACGCATTTGTCAGATACAATAACAACAACAACAATAACAACAGCAACAATAACAACAGCAACATCAGTTGGCGACGACATCGCTGGCGTTAAGCCCGACAGAGCAATTGTTAGTTCTGAGGCACAACTTAAACTAGCAATAAGTTTAAAAGATACAAAATGTATCTTGTAGCTACACCTCGTCTGGCAAATTGACGCCAATTGTCGTGTGGGCGACTCTAATTGAAATGTAGAGCAAGCGCTTTCCTCGTGCATCTCTCAGTTGCTCTCCACTCGGAGAAAGGCAACTTGCAGCAGTCGTTGCTTTCCGCCGGATGTGGCAAGTGGCAGCAACTGTTGCAGCGGCAGCGGCAACTGCAACTTCATTTGCATTTGCAGCCAGCTCCAATTGTGCGCTTCCGCAATGTAAAATGAAAACTAACTAAAAAGTGCTCTAGTGGGGAGTGCGCGACCAAGAAATACCCTGTAATAAGCATCACAGATGCCTTCTTCGCAATTTCAGCTTTTTGTTTTTGGTGACAAACCTAACAATAAATTTTTATTACTTGGTTTATTTTCTTCCAGATAACAAAAAAATTTTCAAAATAAAGATATGCTTGGTTCAGTTTAAGTTCAGTTCAGGTTCAGGTTCAGGTTCATGATATAAAAATGATATAAATTCAAACCGATTCGGTTGAAAACCAACTTGCAGCCTTGGTTACTGGGTATAAAGAAATGTAATTGCAATAATTCCGGCTAAAGATTGCGACAATGTCAAGCCACATCCACCACCCCTTTCTCTATCTGGCGGGTCTCCTCCTCCCACCCTTTGGCATCCCTTTTCATTGCTTCAATTGAATAATTGACTTTATGCACAGTTTTGTGGTGGTTGTTGTTGCAATTGCTGTTGATGCCACAAGTGGCAAATAAATGAAATTGATGCGTTGGGCTGCAGTTGCAGTTGCCGCTGCCGCTGCCGCCGCATGCTTTCCCCCTAACCAATACGCAGGCAACTGTTGCTGCTGTCGCTTCACACGCGGGTTGCTCAAAAAATCGTTGCCCCTGGCCGCAAAAAGAAAAATTTTCTCACACACACAGGCAGCGACAACAAACATCTGGTTTTCCACATATGCGACAAATGCTTATGAGGTTTTTCCAAGCCGCAAAGAAAAGCATTGCATTGCCATAGAGTGCAGCAGCAGCAGCAGCAGCAGCAGCAACCACAGCAAAAACAACAACAACAGCAATTAAAATTGTCGCAGCTATCGCTGCAGCTGAGCCTTGGATGGATTGGTGTGCGTTGTTTTTGTTGTTGTTGTTGTGTGTGTATGGTGTGTGGTGTGCATAATAAGTGTTGCAGTTAATGTTGCTGTTGCTGTTGGGAAATGCCGCAACTTCCCCCCTGTTTGACTATTATTTTATATGGCTCAATGTGGGATTAGCTGCGGGTTGATTGCACCCAAAAAGGGGGAAGGAAAAATAAAGCCGACGCCTGGGAAATTACATTGATGGGCCACAAAGACAAGTCACAGCACACAGCACAAATTCCCACGCACTTTCTCAGCAATAACAACTGTAGCAACGACAGCAGCAACATTCACCGCAACAACAGCAGCACCCACCCAAAAAATTGCTGACAATAATTGCCTCAAAAGAAATCAACTCATCATTAAAAGTATATGCAACAACATTGCCAGTAGCAACAAAAGCAGCAAAACCAGCAGCAACAACAACAGGCACAACTGACTTGGCAATACTCTGTTTACAAAAAACTATATACATATACTTGGCTTGATCTATTATGATTGTCAATAATTATAATTATTATAAACAATTTTGAAGTTTGCAGACTAAAAAATAAAATTGTTTTAACGCTTTATAAAAGCAATTAAAAGCAAATTTTTTATTTGAAAAAGAAAACTAATCTTTACAATTTTTTAATTCTTTTATGAAAAATATTTCTTAATTGTAGAAAATTTGAAAATATTTTAGTTTTATACCTGGCCACGCAGCTAATCTGCCCAAGTTCGCATTGTGAACAGAGTATATAAATCAGTTTCTGCTGCTGTTGTTCGCCTTTGTTTGCTGTGAATCCTGTTTTGGTTCACTTTCTTTTGGTCCATTTGGCAGTTGATGCCGTGAATATTACGAATAATACGTGTCGTAATTACAAGAGGGTTGGCCCCCAAAAAAAAGGTACCCAAAAAGGAGGAAGAATTGCATGTAAATGCCGTTATGATGTCAATAAATGTTGATTACGAAACGTGCCGCAAAGAGCTCGTTGCAGACTTAAATACAAAGATACCGATATATATATATATATACACATGTATATATAAGTATCTATATGCGTCATGGCAAGGGCATGCGCTCGTTTCGCAAATCAGATATAAGATACATTCGCACAATATTCGCTAGTTGCCCGCGACATTTGTGTATTAGGTGTGGCCCCCACACGGCACGACACGCCAAACACACCCAAGCCATACACACACACACACACACACAACACACAGCAAGAGATAAATTAGAACTTGAAACAAATAAATCGACAAAATAAAAAGTTGAAAGCAGCTCAAACAGAAACAAAGCAACAATTTAAAGCGTGGAATTTGTTGACGCTTAACAACATATCTAATTGTGCTCTTGGCGAGAGTAATCGGCTAGAAGATACCCTATAATCAGCTATGAATAGCTCAAACATATAATTGTGCCAAGTTTTAAATAGTAGATAAACACAGTAGATAATAGATAATATAATATCGATAACTTAGGTAGAAATATATCAATCCAAGGCAGCTCTTTCCTATTCTAAGCTCTTTGTTTGATTATACAAATTTGACACTTATATATAAATAATAAAAATAATGTCTCTTTATGAAATCGATATTTATCGATAAATAATAAAAATAACAATAATAAAACTTGTTCTGTGTATGATTTTCGAAAAATTTTATTTAATTTTGCTGTATAGCTCTTATAAAATTAAAAGAGCAAAAGCTGAAAATGCATACCTTTCGATTTACGCGAAACAATGGTAGTTATCGATAACTGAAAATCATTGTGATCTGCTTATAAATTAGAACAACCATTTTGGATCAGTGCAGGGTATATACAAATCGAATTTATAGAAACCCAAATGTCGCAAGCATTGCAGGGGCAGCGCCAACACCTAATAGGCGCCTCTCTGTTCGTCTGTGTGTGTGTGTTTGTGTGTTTGTCTGGGTGCTATAGAAATTCCTTTAAAACGATTTCCCTAGAGCTCATAATTAATGATTGCTGTAAGCTGGCGACGTCATGCATTAAGCTGTGATAAAAAGGGTGAAGGCGATGGCGAGGGGGCAGCGGTTCGTCTCAGAAGCTGGCTGATTGACGTGCCAGGTCGAACGGACAGACAGTTGTTGTTGGCTGTGACTTGCAGTTGTTGTTGTTGCTGCTGCTGTTGTTACAATTGTTGCTGCTGTTGTAATTTTTAATTAAATTGCACTAATTGTTCGGCTTTATAATAGACTGCAATTAGCCCGGCCGCGGCAAGCAAAAGGCGTCGCTCAACTTGAGTTTGCTGCACCACAGCAACATTTTGCATTGCTCGCAATTAAAAGAAAGAGATGAAAGAAACAACAGCAGCAACAAGCGCATTTTGGGCTTATTCAAACTGCGCTGCTTGATTTGCATTTAATAGAACGGACGTCCCGCTGTTGTGAGTCAATTTTTGCAGCACCAGCAGCAGCAACATGTTGCTGCCGTGCGTAGCAATGGGCAATAAAAGCAGCAGCAGCAGGCGGCCAGCAGAGCGCCATAATTGCCAGTTTCAGTGCACGTTAATTAACCTCTTTCCATATTTTGCCAGGGATTGTTGCTGTTGCTGTTGTTTCTGTAACTGGTTGCTGTTGTTTGATTTTTTTTTTTGCACTTATTCCACAACAAAATTTAAGCGTTGCCAATCAACGGCCACAGGAAACTGGCAGCGCCCGGCTGTGCCACCTGATACCATTTCATATTGCCTGCCAGCAACAGCAGCAGCAACAACAATAACAACAACAACTGCTGCTTCTGCAGTCGCCGCCTCATCTTGATCATAACTGCACATTTAGCCTGCTTGCCATTTATTTTGTTTTTATTTTTTATGGACTCTGCTGCAACTTGCTGGCAACAATTTGTTGCCGCTGCCGCTGCCGCTACCGCTGCTGCTGCTGTGACTTGTTGTTGCCAGCAACTTGTTGTTGTTGGCTGTTGTTATTGCATTGATTGCATGCTCAGTGCTTTCATAATGACAGTTTCAAGTTCTAAGCCAAAACGGAGCAGTCACAGGCAGCAGCCTTTTGAGAGAGTGAGCAACAACAACAGCAACAACAACAGCAGCAGCAGCAACCACAAGAGCAACATCCTACTCAGCGCTCTTCATATAAAGTCAAGGCATGTCCGAGTTGTTCTAGATTTGCTGCTTGCAATACAACAAATTGTTGTTGTTGCTGTTGCTGCCAGTGTAATTACAAACAAGCTGAAGAATTTCTAGGCAGCTCCTTTGGGCGCAGTTGAAGTGTCTTTTCAGCCTTTTTTTTCTTGCGGTTTTTTTTTTATATATATTTTGCCGGACAAGTTTTGAGTTGCTGCAGTAACAACGAGAGTAAGAGGCGCTGTTGTTGCTGTTGTTGATGTTGTTGCTGTTGTTGCTGCTGCGTCTTAATTGCGCAAATTAGAACGCATGGCAGCTGCAACCGCGCTCCAAACTGGGTGTTTGCTTTGCTTTTATAGCCCAAGTTGGATAGATGGATGGATGGATGGACGGATGGATGGACGGTTGGATAGATTGCAGGCTGGCTGAACTGTTGATGCTGCTGCGGTTGCTTATTAAAAGCATTAAAGTCTACAATTACCACAGCAACAGCAGCAATGGAAGTCATTGCACTGGTCACTGCACATCTGAAGAATTTTGGCCAGAAAGCTGGCTAAATATGAAAGCAAGGGGCCCAAAGGGAGAGCGCCCTGGGGGTTAGCCCTAGGTCACTGGCGGCGGTTAATGCCATAATGCTGCATGAAATTGAAATTGAAATTGCACATGTTGTGCGCAAAGATATGTGAACAAAAAAAAAACTGGTAAACATTGGAAAAGTGACGAATACTAAATACCCGATATATTTCGAAAAGAAAATTTAATTTGAATTTGAATTTAATTGAAGCAGAAAAGTTTAAATATATGGCATTTCCACGGTGACGAACAGGATAGTGAACCTTTAAAGTGAAATAAAGTCAAAGTAAAGCGGATTTTAATATCTTCTGATACATTTTCTAATAGCTGTTTAGGAGCACTATAATTAATGGTAAAGTTTATAGCATGCACTTCGGGTTTCAAGATAGAGGCAAAAACCGATTCGCACGGGACAAAAACGGAAGTCGTTTTTGCAGCCTTCACAAAAGCGAAAATCGCGAAACTAAGCAATATATTTTCTTGAAATTAATTTTAAAATTTTACGGAATAATGTAGTTTGTTTAAAATTTATAGTTTGTGGAAAAAGCTGCATGGTTTTTCTTCAAAAAATATTCATCTGATTCGATACGGGACATTCGAATATGAAGTAAGAAAGTGAAAAATTGACAGGTAATCGATTCGTTTGCTCTCTGTGCATTTTTTTTTGAAATTGTAATGTAAGAGAATTTCGGTATAGTTTTGGCTGTATTATCTGTCTAAGAGTAATAGTAAAGAGAAAATGCTTTAAAATGACAAACATGAAAATTTTCATTTGGCAACTTTGCAATCGGTTTGCTCATCATGGTAAATGAAATCAAGCAATAACTGACTAAATTTTTGAATATTTTGCTAATATCTAAAATATGGTTTATGCATTAACTTTTAATTTTTCAGTGTACCTTTCTGTGGAAATGCCCATATGTTTTTTGTTGTTCCTTAAATTATTAAATAAACCTAGTTGCAAATCAGTAACTTTTAACAGAAACCAAAAAGGTTTCACTCAAAAACAAAACAGAAAATATTCACCTATTCAAGTAAATAAAAAAAAGTTTATAAAAAGTTTTAAAATTCAAAATTTCTGTTATTTTATGGGAATATATCTTAGGAGTCAAATATAGTGTTCAATATATAAGAAATGTTGTAAGCGAATCAAGCAGACATTTAATTAAATATTTAATTTTTTCAACTATAAACGATGTCCACTTTTCTTAAATCAAATACTTAAATTTATATCTAAATTAGAAGTAACAAACATATATATATACATCTTTTTTTCAATTACTCACTTTTTGCCGCTCTCGAGGAAGATATCCAGCTCCGCGGACATTTTGCAGCACAGAGCCTTGCGAAAATGGCCCTGCGAGCATTTTGTATTAATAAGATGGCCTTCTGCAAAGAAAGAGAGAAGATGGAGAGCGGGCGGGTTAGTGAAGTGAATAAGGGCAAGAGAATTTGCTAAAGATTGGTAATTAAGCAAAATAACAACGCGCCAACAAGACACAAATGGGAGAGAACGATGAGCAGAGGGCGGGCAGGAGGGGGGGATAAAGCATCGGCAGCAGAAGTCACTTCTATGTTAATTAACTAAAAAGTCCGCAAGCTCATATCCACAGAGCGCCCAAAAACAGTAGCTTGTTAGTCAAGAATGCCGCTCATATCCAGCGGATGCGTTTTGTATGTCGTTTGACAGACGCCGCCGATAAAGCGATACACACAAGGGTGACAGCGGGCGGCGGCGAGGGCGGGGCGGGGATCGAGGGAGGGGCAAAAGTGTAGAAATAAAAAGCAAAGCAGCGCAAAAACTTGTGCGCCTTAATTGGATGAAAATTGTTGAAATATTTAAAGCACACACAAAACACACACACGCAAACACACAAACACACACACACTTGAATGGACAAAGGCAGCGAGGGGGCGACAGACGGACGCAAACTATATCCTTTGTGTCGCAGCGCAGGCAGCTAAGAAACATGTAGAAGCAGAAGCAAGTGAGAGTAATCGACCAGCAGATACCCTGTAGCAAAATAAATGAAATATTTGCAATCTGTATAAACTATACAAAAAACTACAAAATAAATGCTATGTTGAATGATCGATAACTACACCCATTTCAAATTCGATAAATATCGATTTTCAACTCTTTCTATTTTACATATCTTTTAGATATTGATATAGAAAAACTTATAAATGTATTCTCTGAAAGGAGAACGTCATCTATTCGGTATTTGGATAACCAAAGCATAAACTTCTAAATTATAAACTTTTTTTAATCGCTGATTTTTAACTGAATATGTTTAAGGATGTGCCTCTTTCTGTCCACTTAGAAATGAGTACAGGGTATAGGAACAGCAAACAACAAACTACAACAAGAACTGCGCACATAACTCAAAAATCGCTCGATGCGTGTTTAGCAAAATCCTTTTGGCCAGCTTCCTCGACTGCCGCCGGTCTAATCAAAATGCCTCCACAAGGCAGGACCCGACCCGGCTGCTCGAGAGGCTGTGAAACTTGAGATCTTAAGATCCGAGAGAGACTTGAGTATGCAAAAATAAAATACAATTTTTTTTTTTTTGTTATTTCTTTTTTTCTTTGCAGCAAAATTGAAATTTGAACTTTTTTCCCGTTTATTTTTGTTGTTGTTGTTTTTGTTGTTATTTTTTTAATTAAAAACTCTGGAAACTTTATGCAGCTGCAGCTGAAGTGGAGCAAAAGGGGGAAACACACGCAAAAATCGAAGCACGAAGAGCAAAAAGAAAAGGCTGCAATTCAATTAAAATGCGGGTGAGCTGAGCAGGTAAATACACACACCGCACACACACACACACACACACAGAAACACACGCACAACCTAAACTTATAAACTTTAATCGGTTTTGTTCTCGGCAGACAGTGGCCAAGATTAGGCGTTCGCCTGGGCGTGTCCGCGAGCCTGATGTGAAACCAAATTGAGGCCAGACCGAGAACGGACACTCGGACAGTGGACGGACAGGCCCGAAAGGGTAAGAGGTCGACAGGTAGGTTAACTCCCTTTGCGTGATAAATACGTTTACAAAATACAGTTCTGCATTATTTTTGGGTTTTTTTTTTGTTTTCTCGGGGCGCTGAAATCAAATGAAAGCGCGCTCAGAACGAATTAAAATCGAAATCGAAATTGTAATCGAAAACTTGTGAGCATTGCCAAAAGTTAAGTTATGTTGGCCATTTCCTTTTTGGCCATTCAAAATATACTCACTTGTCTTCTCCTGATAATAGTGATCGTCGGTGTCTGTGAAGAACCAGGTCTGCAAAGGCAAAAGAAAATATTTTTATAGATTTATTGTCAATGAAAATGATGTCATAGCTTGAAATGTTAGGTACACTGGCAGAAAATTTTGGGTGGATTGTTTGTTAAACTGAAGGAAAAAATTTGTAAAATAACTTTTTCGCTATTTTGCTTAAAATTGAAATTTCATCTACAAATATTCTCAAATTGGTTATAAATCAAATTTGATTTCAAAGTAAAAGTATTTTTTTATACAAATTCATTAGATTATATTTTCTTAAATTAAAAATCATATTTGAGAGATAATATCAACCTATATTGGAGAAAAGAATTTTCTATTCAACCTAAAAAGCTGTCAATCTCAGCTAGTTTTTGAGCTTAATTTAAGTAGAAAATTCCTTTAGTTTTCTCCAAGTGCCAGAGTGAGAGAAAGTATATCTATTTGCATATATCGTTAGTTAATCACAGGGCGCACAGTCATGGGAACATAGGTCTATGTTTTTATTGTGTCTTACACCTAATCGTCATATATTTGGGTTTCAACACAGTAATCTACATATAATTATGCCGCTGCCTACCGAAAGCCCTATTCTTACAAGACGCGCGGAGACAATCAGATAAGAAAATTCCCACACGCTCGCTGAAAATACGTCAAAAGAAACTCGGAAGAAACCTGAACAGACTCGTAGAAACAACTCAAGCAAAAAAGACGCACACAAGTTCAAGAAATCAGCCAACAGTTGATTCTCTAAGGGGTAAATTGTGGTAGTTGTTGTGGTTGTTCAAGTGCTTGTTGCTGTTGTTGTTGTTGTTGTTGTTGCAGTTGTTGTAATTGTTATTGCTGCTGCTGCTGCTGCTGGTTGTGTCTTTATGCATCGCTGAGTGCGCTAGGGGTTCCGTTTAAATACACTTGAAGAGGGTATTCAAATTATGTTACGAACTGTGCAACGCTTAGAAGAAAATCTCTTCAAATCCATACAAAATATATAGCTAACTAAACTTTTGTTAACTACTGCAATAAATAAATAATAATATTTTGATAAACCTGCCTTAGGAATTGAATTTGAGTTTTGGAGTTTTCTGCCAATCACCTTTTTGTTTCTTACCGAATTCGGTTGTAGCCAACTTTACTTTTATGTATGCTAATAAACAATTAAACATCTCTTGCATAAATTCCTTAAGGGCATTTAATCTTCGGTCATCCGTAAGAAAAAAGAAAAAAAAAACCAAAAATTGTTTTTCCTTTCTTATTCACTTTACACGAATCCACTAAGAAACTTTTAACTTTATTCCCAGTAGCGCTAAGTACTTTTTAAGGTTCCAAGCCGACGAACGAATCGCTGGGCAGCCGGCAGTGGGAATACCCCTCTTCTGATTGCCCCTCCCCACCCCCCTTCGGTTCTACCCTTGAGCTGCTCTTAGTGCTCGCTAACTGCTGTCATATCCAAAAACCTAATTGCCCAAATGACAGTCCAAAAAAAGTTCCTGCGGCTATTTGAAAGTCTCTGTCTGCGCCTCTGCTTCTTCCTCGGTGTGTCTGTCCCGTCTCTCTCTCTCTCTCTTGCATCTTTGCTGCTTCTTGCTGTTTATCGTCTGCGTCTACAACTCAATTGGTTTTGCCTTTAATAACTATTTCTTCGCCTGTGTCAAATCAGGCGAAAATCGTTTTAAAGCATTGACAACAACACGAAGCACAACAGCAACAGCAACCAGCAACAACAACAACATGTTGCTGTCGTCGCGACAACAAAAACAACAACAACGACAACAACTAGTTGGCCAACACACAATACGCCCGCTTCACGAGCATTTGGCCAACAACTCTTAAACAGTTAGAAAGTCAACGTTAGCAACGTTCAAGTTGCAGTCGTTGTTGCTGCTGTTGTAGTCTAGTTGAGTCGAGTTCTTTATAACACACAACAACAACAACAACACATGTGCTGTAACAACAACAACTGCTGCAGCTGAAAACTTTTCGTCGTCGTCCGTTGAATTTTCATGGATTTTTACGAGATTTGATTCTCTTTTCACTGCCTCTCTCACTCTTTCTCTTTCCACTCTCTTTTAGCACTATTTTGGCTGCCGCGGGGCGAAAAATGTTAACACCATGTTGCCGCTTGATATTGTTGTTGGAGTAGTTGTTGCTGCTGCTGCTGCTGCTGCAGTTGCACTCGCACTTGACTAGCATTTAATTTATGTGACTGTTAAAACTGTTGACAAACAACATTACAACATGTTGCAAATTTATGAGCCAAGTTGAACGCTCTGATGCAACTGCCACATAAATAAGCATAGACCGAAAACTGAATTTGGTATTTGGTATTGGCCCAGTTAATTGCCGTTGCCGTTGCTGTAGCTTTCCCACCCCAAACCCATTACGCCCACTCGTAAATCACACAAATGAGCAGCAGCCAATGGAGCTGGGAAATTTTACCTCAATTACCCGAAAGCCAAAGCAGCTTCATAAATGTCAACTTGATGTACATTAAGAATGATAGACTTTTATAAAACAAAGATAGACTAGAAGTTGCCCTGCATAGAATTTTTAAAAAACATTTTATTTTTTATATCGTCTGACTCTCCTAATTTTTGTAGCTTTACAGGGTATCTAGAATCATCAATTGTATTCATTTTGAATTGAATTTAAAGTAACAATTTATACGATTTGAGCAATTTATACTTTTACAGGGTATCACTATTCAAATTGCAACAATTTGTGTTAGTGCATTCATTTTAAGGCATTTGCAGTTTTACAGGGTATTAAACGCTTAATGAATATTTCAAGTGCAATTCGTATGTATTCGCTTTATAGATTCGAAAGTATATTAAAAATTTTCTGTTTGATAGCTGCAACATGCTTTAAAGCACATGGACCCTTACAGAGTATATTAGAGTTTAAATATTTCAAGAGAGAGATGGAGAGAGCTAGACAGAGAGAGAGAGAGAGAGAGAGAGAGAGAGAGAGTCCATAAATTTGCCAACATATTTCGCTTGGGTCAGCATTAAATGCAAAACAAATTTATCATGAAAGCTGCAGCTGGAGCTGCGATACGGATTTGAATTCAGTTTTGGATTTGGGGAGTTGCACGTTGCACGCTGCAAGTTGTTGCAAGTTGCGGGCAAGTTGTGGCGCGGCATGCATTCAATTGGAACGAAGCGATTGCCACAACAATTCGTTATGTTTTTCGGCGCTGGCAAAACAAGGCCCAAGCGCACAGCTGGCCAAGAGCAGTCAACAGTTAACTGACTGTCGCCGGCATAGACCAGACCAAACAACAACAACAACAGCGACAACAACAACACATTTTCAATGGCATCCGCGTTCGCGTCTCTAACTGCAGCTGCAGGCAAAAGGCGGCGGCTAACTGCGACCAACCATTTTGGGGCAAGCACTGCAGCATTTGCTTTTTTTTGTATACTTTTTTGGTTCCCCTTTGTTGAATTTAAGACCCAGACAACCCCTCCACCCGCCGCAGTTGCACCCCTTCAGTTCCACTTGCACTCAATTCAATACCAAGCACGTGGGGCGCGGCTGCCAGTTCCTCAGGCTCTCCAAAGCTGAGACTTAACTGTATGTCTGTCCTTTTTTTGTGCATTGGCCAAATAAAATTATTATTAACATTTTTATTAATATCATTATCATTATTATTGCCATTGTGACGGACACAACTGGACATGCTTTCTAATTTTGGCCAAACCAAAACCAAGTGAAAGTCAATCACTTAAATCCCACTATAATTTCATCAAAACAAACTATTGGGTTTCAGCATAAAATTTCGAAAATCTTAAACAATTTCGATTCATTTTAACAAAAGAATTTAAAAATATGAAATAATCTAAAATGCATTAATAAAGTAGAATCCAATGCCAACATGAATATCCTTTCATTTTTGAATAACCATCTCGAAATGCAATTTAAGGTCGCATTTTACACTATTATCGATACTAACAATCGATTTAAAATATTAATTCATTTTGTAACACAATTTTTTCGAAAATAATTTGTGCCCCTATTTTCAAAAAATTTACCAAAAAGTTTTAACAAATTTGTTTTTCAATTTTATTTAATCGATAGGATATATCATGATCGATTGATAGAAAGCTAACGAAAAACTAAATTAAATGCACTAAATCAATTGCAACAAAAAAAAAAATTAAAAACTCGAGCTGCCAAAATTGATGTTGTAATTTTTGATTGAAATGCAAAGTTGGTCGAGCAACCACAAAATACAAATTGAGGGCGTGGCCCAATTTGCGTAATCTCAGTTCGGCTATTTTGAAGTCAGGCAGCCAGAAAACCACAAAAGGTTCACATTTTAATTATAGGCTGTCTGTTTACTGTATTGGATTTCCCGCCGCCAACCCCGCCGCTGTTGCTGTTGCCCCGCTGCCCATCGGATTCCAGCAGCTGTTGCCAGCGACAACAGAAATGTTTTTGGGGCGTGCGTTAAATGTTGAAATATTTTTGGTTAATGAGGCTTCGGCAAAGGAACACAAAATGAATCAATTAGCTGATTTGTATTTGATTGGTGGGCGCATAATTGTGGACGAGAAAGAGAGAGAGATGGATATAGACAGTCAGAGAAAAGAGACTTTAGTGGAAAAAATAATTTCTCATTAACTTTAGTTTAGTTTTTTTTCTGGATAGAATTTAAGAAGAATACTTAAAAGGTAAAAATCGAAACCGAAAAAAGGATTTCTTCAATGAGAATTTCCTTTTCAAGCCAAGTAAATTCAACCAAATTTCGCTAAGTGGTATATTAAAAGATAAAGTTACTTCAGCCACAGCTGAAAATAATTAAAATCTCATTTTGCATGCGCAGCAAACAGGAAGAGAAACAACAGTTGCCACACAAATATACAAATATAACTGCTGCAGTCACTTCTTCTTCTTCTTCTTCTTCTTGTTCTTGTCATTGTAATTGAGAGCATATTACATTGACAATAATTGCCATTAAAAAATGTGCTCGTGTGCGCTGCTTATTTGCAGGCACTGTTAAGCAAACGGAATATTAAATGATGCAAAAATGCCGAAGCGCACATTAAAAAGGAAGTTGCATGCGGGCAATCGAACGTGAGGGGGGGTGAGGGGTTTCAGAAGGAGGGGCGAAGACTCAAAAGCGTAGCTGCAACAAACAAAAAAAAAAAAAACAGACACGTTGTGTCGCTTGCGCACAAACAACAATGGAAAATATTTCAATTTATTGCGAATTAAATTAAATTGAAGCGCATTGAAAAGGCCGCCAAAAAAACACAGAGCCAAAAGTGGACGCAATCAAAAGCGACGGCACGGGTCGCAACTAGAGAAAGAGAGAGAAAAGGGAGAAGGAGAGAGTGCATGTGTGTGTGTGTGTGTGTGTGTGTGTGTGTGTGTGTGCATGCATTGGCGGCACACTTTGGACGTGCTGTCAATTGAGCTTTAATTGCCATGCGGCTCATTGCGCATACGCCGCGTGATCCACAAACAAAACAGCAGTAAAGCGAAAAGAGACAGCAGAGGAGAGGGGGGATCAAGAAGCGCATGTAACTACACTGAGAAAAAATAACAAGAATTATGTGCTTAAATTCAAGTGATAATTTCTCAAGTTAAAAAAAATGATTTTATAATGAAACCAAAATTGCTGTCGAAATCAAGAATGATTCATACTTAATATAAAATAATTTTAAAACCAATTTTATATCTTTTGCAACACAATGTTGTTTCTGAGTGTAGCGAGACAGAGAGAAACAAAGAGGGAGACGGGAGACTGAGAGGGGTTAGAGAAGCCAGTTGCACGTATGACAAACTGTCATTTGCCTGCTCATATTTATGAGCCGCTGACAGCTGAAAGCGTAAGCCCAGCTCCTGGGCCGAACTTTGGCCAAAAGAACTTGGCTGCAGTCCGGGAATCAAAGTGGAGCTGCCGTTGAAGTCTCCGCAATCCCCCCCTCACTGGGCCTGTCAACTTGCCACAAAGTGACTCAGCTCAGTTCGCTGCTGGCTGCTGCGTGCAACGTGCTGACAGCCAAAAGGGGGCACAGAAGGGGGCGAGGCTGTGCCCCAACTGGCCAGGGCTAAGCCAAGTTAATGAGCATGGGACTGAAAATTAAGCAGCAAAACGCGCTGGACATGACGCGTTGCGAGTACAAAGCACAAATAGGCCAAGACGTGCACAAATAAGACGTGCAACGACGCCGAGATACTCTGTATGCGTGTGCTTGAAGTGACTATGAGTCTATCAGCTTGAAGCCTGTAAGCCGAAGATAATAGATTTCAAACTGCAAATTAGAGGAACATTTTTGAAAATTTATTAGATCTGTTATATTTATATTTATATATATTATAAATTGTATAACTGTTAATTACATTATTAAACTTTTCGCTCAACTAATATACCCTATTGCACTTTAGAAACAGTGTGTGTATGAGCCGCCGCGTTTGTCCAGCTAAAATTTAACGACATTTGTGCTTTAGCCAATAAAATGTGAGCCGCACACACACACACACACACACACACACACACACACACAGAGCACACATAAAACATAAAAAAAAGCAACATGTTACAACAGCGAACAAATGTTTTCCGGGAAGACGTTGTGCGCAACTGTTGTGTGTGTGTGTGTGTGGCTTGGAACGGACACACGCTCAATAAGTGCCACAGAGCATCATTAAAAACTAAATAGCGAAAACAGGCAGAAACCGAGACTGCGACTGAGACTGCGACTGAGAGCGGCAGCAGCCGCACCACCGACAATCGACAATCGCCAATCGACAATTGAAGCAGCAACCGTCGAGCCACCCACTCTCGGATGCTGTTTGACTGCTGTCAACCTGTGTCTGCGATTTATCTGCATAAATTGCAGCTGGCCAGCGAAGAGTTGTCTGACATTTGACATGCGTTTTGTGTTTGGGCCAACAACAAATAGAGGCAGGCAACTTGGCCAAAAGAGAAGTTGCGGCATGCAAATCTGATGCTAACTAAGCGAACTGCCAGACAAGCTGACAAAGCTGCCAGACAACTGCCACAGAGAGCTGCGAGACAGAGCAAACAGAAGACTAGAAAAGAGACACACACACACACACACACTCGCACACTCGCACAGACTGAAACGGTAGCCGTTGCAATTTTGCATATTTGGTGAAAAGCGTTCAATCAAAGTCGCGAAAAGTTGCAGTGGCAACTGTCAGTAATTTATGCTCATTTGTTTGTTGCATGAATAATTTGAATGCCACTTGAGCTACGATTTTTCAACTGCCACAGCAACAAATTTCAACGAAATTGTCCATTTTTGCCCATAAACCAGATTAAGCGAAGCAAATTTATGTGTTTGATCTGAAAATATCAAAACTGATCTAAAAGTATGAAAAACTTTAAATATCCTACAACTGAAGGAAACCAAAATATAGTCAATATATTTGAAGTTATAAACTAAAACTTCAAATATACCGTATTTAGGAATTACATAACAAAGTAAACCAATGAAATTTTAGATATGCAACATATATAATTCAAGCTCTAATTTTAACAAAATATCTTCTGCCTTGCTGTGTTACATAGTGAGCAACGAATTTAGCATACCCTCTGTCTGAGCATATCAAATAAAAAAGTGACCAATGCGGCCAAGTTAAGAGCAGGCTCAGTTTTAGCCGAATTGAAGACTCGTTGCTGTTGCCATTGGCCTTTTAAGGCAAGCAGCGAGCATGAAGAGTGAGGAGTGAGGAGAAGAAGGGGAATGCAACTGAAAGCCGAACACCAAGAGGCACATTAATCAAGCGTTTATAATGTGCAACAGAGGCAGCCAGCGAAGGCAGCAACAAATAGTTTTCAAATGCAACACAAACCAATCAAATTGAACGCATTTTGTTGATGTTGTTGTTGCTGCTGCTGTTGTTGCCTGTCTCTGCTCCACATTGCTGTTGGTCGCATCAAAATAATTGGCTGCCTGCAGCAGCAGCAACTTGAAGCAAATCAAACTTTCGTAGCAATTGTTGCATGTTGCTGTCAGTGGAGGCATGTTGCTGCTGCACCGGCAACAGTTGCCAGTTGCTGTGATTGCCCTGGCTAGTTGCTGCTGCTGCTGCTGCTGATTGCTGCTGACCAGCGACCAGTTCAGACCAAATGCTGATGCTGCAGTTGCTTAAAGAGTGTGAAAACAACAACTCGATATGGCAGCTCAAATTGTTTGGCCACTTAAAAGACCGTACTAGTCCCTCTCTCGTTCTCTCTCTCTCTTTCTCTCGCTCTCTCTCTCTCTATCTCTATCAAAATAAAACAGACTGCAGCTAGTTGCACGTCTGCCCCAAAACGTTGCAGCAATGCAGCCAAAAGCCTGAAACGTGCCTGTCAGGCATTTTAACAATTTTGAATAGTTAAAACGTACACACACACAAACACACACACACAGACGAACACTCGAACACACTTGTGTGCGGCAGCTTATTTATTTATTTATGTTGCTTCTTTTATTTTTTGTTTTTGCTTCGTCGCCTGCAGTTCCGTGTAAACAATAACAAAACACATTTGTGACGCGTGATTTTGCATAAGTTGGCACAAAAGTCAGCGAGACTAAACAACAAAAGCGACAACAACAACAACAACAACACACACACATACATGGATAATATATATGCATATATATATATATATAAATGTACACTTGTGTCCTTTCACATGAATCGTAAACTGCCATTGGCTACAGCAAAACCAAAAATAAATTAAATGCTAAATAAAACAAAAGCAACTTTAAAGTCTGCAACTTTCGACCAACAAATACCCTGCCTTCACAAAATCAAATTTAGACAAAGTTTCAAACAATACAAAATAAAATATTCTTCTAACAATTAGAAAGTTGTAACAAAAAGTTCGATTGTAGCGAAAATTTCTTAACTTGAGAACAAAACTCTCATTTCAATAACTTTTGTTTATGTGATACTCAAAAGAATAAGTGTTTTACGCTCGTTTTGGGTAGCACAAACTCTTGTATTTTGCATTCAATTTCAGAGTTTTATTCTTCTAAAATAAAGAAAGACTTTCTAAATATGAGAATTGTATATAAATTTCAAAAAAAAAGAAACGTTTTACTTTTATAAAGAAGTTTTATGCTTATTTTAAGTATGAAAAAATGTTGTTGGACAATTCATTCCCAATTTCAAAATACACAATCTGAAAATACTATTAAGGATTAAGCATAGAGTTTTTATAGATTTCTGTAAACTTAGGTATTAGTTATCGAATTTTTTTTTTAAATTACCACAAATTAACTTATTTAATTATAATACTATTATTATTGTAGGAATATACCCAATATGTCATATATCATTTACTATTATTCTATGGTATACATTTACCACATATCAAATTACCCCAACCTCAGTTTCAGAGTTGGCTTCGCAGGTCGAACTAATAGTAGCTAAATTTAATTAATTGTAGATGCTAATCAGCTTTGATAATTATAATAACATATTTAATGGGGTTTTATGTGTCTCACAACACATTCGCGTTTTTCTGCAGGGTATTAAAACTCATTAGAATCAGCATCATTATTTAAGCCAAGCTCGTATATTCGCAAGTTTTTTGTTTGATTTTGCTCATTTTTGGCTTATGAAGACATTTTTATGGCCAATTAAGCGGCCGCCACAAAATCATAAATCGCCAAATGGGCCACAAAACGAATTCAATTCAAACAGCTTAAAAACTCATTATGCAAATACGCCAAGCCCCACAAAAAAAAAAAAAACAAAAAAAAATCTCAGTTAAGAAAATGAGCCAAAAAACAAGCGAGTCGAAATCGAACGCTGGACAACTTAGATTTCAATCTGTGGGCAACCTTTTGGAGTATTTGCTTTTTTTTGTTGCTGTTTTTTTTTTTTTTGGCCAATTGTCGCCCACACCAAACTGGCAAATTGCTTGAACTAACTAATCGAGCTGTTGCATCTGGCAACTGAAATTAATTGGGGTCGCTTTGGGTTTGGGTTTGGGTTTGGGTTGAGCTCACCTGATCGCGGGCCAATTGGAACCAGGTCTTGATGATCAGCGCCAGTCGGGTATCGTGATAGTTCTTTGTAGTTTTCACACTGATGAAAATGTCATCCAGCTCCGTTGTGGGCGGCTGCGGTGTCGCTGTCACCGCGCGCTGCGACAAATCGTGGAGCAGCTCGCCGTTGCGGCTGCGCCGGGCGAGCTCCGTTAGCAGCGTGGCGGCGGGACGTTCGCTGACCTCGATGTCGCTGAAGTTGAAGCTGTGAATGTCCTTGCGTATGATCAGCGAGGGCGTAATGGGCGATGGCGAGGCCGAGGCGGGCGAAGAGGATGCGGCAACACTTTGTGTGGGCGGCAGCGAGTGCAGCAATTGTGGTTGTTGCTGTTGTTGCTGTTGTTGTTGTTGTTGTGTGGTTGCAGGTTCATTGCCATCCAATAGCAATTGCGGCTGCAGCTGTTAGAGGAGAGGTAAAGAAGAGAGCGAGAGGTGGGTTAGTGTATTGTAAATTTGTTGTGTAAATCGCGCGCGCGCGCGAGCTGCAATAAAAATGAAGAGCTGCGTCGCCGACAGGCATTTTCACCTGGCAAACAAAAGGCGAACTTCAGTGGTAAACAACAATGGCAAACAAATGAGCGACGGCAGGCAGAACAAACAACAACAAACAAATAAGGCAGCTCGCCAAAAAAAGTGGGCGCGACTAACAAATACCCTCTCTTGATATATTTATATATTATTTGGTTAAGTTATTAGTAATGCTTTAAGAGTTGTGTATAAGAGGCTAAATTTTGCAAGCTAATTTGTATTTTATTTTATTATGGCCAATAGTTCTTGCCATATGCAAGAGTTCATTTTCACATTACTTTTGTGTTTATTGTTCAAATTTTAAGAGGATTTCAACGCTTTAATATTGCCTTTAAGTTTGAGATAAGCTTGAAAAATAATATTTATCGATTTATATAAAAAAAAAACTGAGTTATCGATATTTTTTTATTAGCCTAAAATATTATTTATTTAAAAAAATTGCAAAGAGATACTCAAAAAGGTAGTTAAAAGGAAAAGATAAGTCAAAATTTAGTTTTAAACTAATGTAATCACAGAGATATACTTTAAAAACGTCTGCAATAATTGATTTTGAACGTTTTTAGAGAATAGGAGAATTTATTAAAATTATTTGTCTCTTTTCTCAGACAATCAAGAAAATAGCAACCATATAGAGCTCATTAACTTATCTGTTACATGCATTTGCACAACTGCAATATGCCCTATTTTATCCATATTCAATGACTACAGGGCATAACGAGAAACAACAACCAGCAATCACAGCGCCATAAATGCTGAGTAAGAGCAAACAGAACCCAAAACAACGGGAACTCTAAACAAAAAAAAGATCAGCGAGCGCTGCGAGTCCAACTCCAACTTCAGCTCAGTCTTGGCCCCTACTTTAGGCCCCGTCGCCGCCTCGGCAGCAGCGCTTTGATTAATTTCTACTGATAACAGGTTCATTTGCTTTTGTTGTGCGGCAATTCTTCAATTGCTTTTTTTTTTAATGGAGCTCTGAGCTGCCTTCACTTCTCCCTTTTGAATTGGAAAATTTGGAATCTGATTTCAGTTTGATTGAAGTGAGCTGATAAAAGGCCTTTCAAGCGCTAGGTGAGTGATGGCAGCGCGGAGAGGAGTGGGAAAAGAGGGCGCTACCAAGTGTTAATTTGGTCGACCTTTTCCGCTATGCAAATCAGTGCGCGCACAGCGGGCACTTCCGCTAGGCCCCTGAACCCTAGCATAAAACTAACCGACACTATTGTGAACATATTCCTATACCCTGCACATATTACAACTAGGTTTAAATGGGCTTACCAGAGCCGATCCATTTATATTTCTTTGTTTTTTTGGTTGAAAAAACTAAATATGTGGAAATACAAAAATCGATAAATATCGATTTCTAGTGTTCGTTTCTAAAAATGTTTAGTTTAAGGGCAATTTAGGTCTCCAACTTAAACTTGATTTTGATCGAAAATTTAACTTTTTTTTATATAAATCGAAAAATATAGATTTTTTTAAAGGTTTTTAAGAGCCAAGGTACTGAATAGATAAAAGCCCTAGGCGCTGCCTAGGTACAGGGTATCAACCAATTTAAGACTCTCGATTAGAGCACGCTAACGGTTTATAGCTTATTCGCTTGATTTTTGGGAGTTGGAAATGGAAACATCTCTACTTGAATAGCCCTTCCTTCCCTTTCAGCCGCTCTTCCACTTGTCATTTTATTACATGGTAAACGGGTCTTCAGCTGCTGCTGCTGCTGCTGCTGCTGCTTCACACGATATTGTCTGGTTGATAGAGCTAAAGACTTGGCTCATACATTTTTATTGCGGCACGATCGAAAAACGGTGTTCAATATAATGGGCCAACTAGCTGATAGCATTAAGAGGGAAAGAAGAAACGAAAAACAAAACTCTCAGAAAATGAAAAGAAGATGAGCTGCAGATGATGCGGCAGCTACCGCCTAATGGGACGCGGTCAAAAGCAGACGTTGACAGGTGTGTGGCAAGTTCGCGACGAAAGTGATTAAGAAAAGCCCGAAGAAAAGAAAACAAGCACAAAAATAAATATATATATTAATTAATTTATCCGAAGCAGAGCGATAAGCAAAAGTCGTGACCTGCGCAGTGAAAGCGACTTGCAAAAAAGGCAGAAAATTAATCGAAATAAAAAAAAAACTGAAAAACTGAAAACCTGGTTAAGTGCAAATCCGGCTAAAATTGCTTTTGCAATTGAGTCAACAAGTTGCCAAGGCGAGGGCCTTGCATAGATTAGAATGTGAACCAGTTGCAGCTAATATATGCAAGGGGGGCAGGGCAGCGGTAGGGTTAGGGGAATTACTTGAACGTGAGCTGTGCACAATGTGCAATTGCCGCGAGAGAAACTTGGCGACACGTGTGCGCACACAAACAGTACCCACTGTTCCTGTCAAGCACGCCTGCGCACAAGATACAAGATACAATATAAAAGATACATGCTAGTAAACAAAAAATAAAACAAGTAGAAGAGTTTTACCAGAAAGTGCCCAACGATGAGTTATCCTGTAAACAACTATTTTTAAATAGCCATCAAATTTATTTAAACCTATTTTGAGACTCACGCACAAACGAAAATCGATAATTATCGATTTCCAGTCAATATGTTAATAAACACTGCAAATAAACTTAAGCTACGTGAACCGTTTAAAAAAACCGTGCTCAATAAACGAGGGTCTAAAATCGATAATTATTGGTTTGTTTTTGAACATAAAAAATGTTGACAATATGGGATAAAAGGAAGAAAGATATATATAATCACTAAAATTTTGTCAAAATAAATAAAACTAGGTGAAAGAGCTATCGATAACTTAATATACCTTTATAGGCTAAAAATCTATTTTTATTAAACCAACACAGATTGAACTTTTACATTCCCAAACCATACTGTCGCTTAGACTGTTGTACCTCGATGAACCTCAACCATAATATATACATATATTATATAAAATATATCCGAGTCTCTCTGTTTCAGAAGCACAGCTTTAAAATAAACCCTTTCACATATTCTCGACCATTACAGGGTATCTCACAAAAGACACAAGAGTGAGCGCCCGCGTCGCGCGCAGGCGTTGTTGTCATTGTTGTTCTTGTTGCTGTTGTTGTTATTGTCTATGTTGCCGTTGTCGAAACTTTACACACACATCGTGCCCGAAGTTGTGCGGCGTGGCCGCAGCAATTGTGTAATGCTTCATTATGGACATGATTAATATGTTTATAAACAATTGCCAAGTCAATTAATAGAAACAAATGAACAAACGCATATATCACACAACAAAAGGTAAAATCAAAAAAAAAGAGGGGGCGCTAGATTAATGAACAACACTGTGCGTTTAACGAGAGATGCCAAAAAAGGGAAAAGCGATTTAATTCTCATTCTCGAAAACGTTTAACAGCTGTTCGCAGCGCGTTTAAATCTTCATTTAACCATATTTAAGTCGAAGATACAAATCTACGATAAGATACAGAACATACAGATACACAAATAAGGAGCTGCTGCGCTGCGCTGCTCAATTAACTTAAATGTTGGCGGGCAAAGACCGGCAGCTACTCAGAGATACAGTGCGTATCCAAAGTATCTTTCAGATACATTTCAGCTGCAACTTTTATCAGGCGCCTGTTGGCGGCTTAGTGTCGTCAACTTTTTGGTGCTCGCCGCAGCCGAACAACTCATAAGTGGATGGCTGCAGAGGGGGCACGGGATAGCAGAGGGAGTTGTAGAAGGAGTAGAAGGAAGAGCTGCAACAACAACAACAACAATAACAACAACAACAGCGGGCAGCTGCAGCCAGCGGCACCTGCGCACAAACAGGAATCAAAAACCTTCAGAGGGAAACTTTTAATACCCTGCAGCCATTTTAATATGTGCAAGCGAGAGTATAATACACATAATTACAAATATTTAAGAAACAGTCAGAAGAAGAAATCTCTAATTTGACAGCGAAGTCTAAAGTTTTGTCTAAAGTTAAAGTATATAGTTTATTTTTTATATTCAGTAATGTTTTAATATTATTATATAACAGTTTTACTATCGATAATTAAATATCGATCTATAATGCATATTTTAAGGATTTAGAGAGCTAAACTGTTACTTCTTTGAACCCATATATATCAAGATATCTTTTTTCTACCCTTCCCAAAACCTATCATCTTTATTACTAATATGCTAAGCCAAAAATAATTCCACAAATTACAAAAATGAATATTTTTCTAACACATTTAAAATTGCAAAAGTTATTTCACAAATAATTAATCATATTGTCGTGCTGAGAAAGAAGAAGCATCGTCGCTGCTTTAAATAAGAAATGAGTACGTTTTCATATGACAGCTGCTCGAATCTGTGTACAGGGTATCTGTTTGTCACGCGTTCGCAATAAGATAATTTTCGCTTGAATTTTTTAGTATGTTTCTTCGGCTCGACTTTAATGTCGGTTGTTGATTTGCATGCGAAGCAGCCATGAGTTGTTTGTTACGTGTTGCAATTGTTGCTTATTGCTGTTGTTGTTGTTGTTGTTGTTGTGGTGTATTTAGGCATGCGCGTAGCGCACCACACGAATCAATCAGAGACAAGCTCTTTTCGCACATTCGGCGCGCCACTTTAAACAAATTCGCATAAACAAATTCATTTATCGATTGTAAAAGAAACCAAAAAAAAAAAAATAATTTTTATGATTTATGCGTCAGCAACACGCGACATGAATCGAGGCGCGTCATGTGCCGAGGGGGCGGGCGAGGCGGGACGGGCGAGCGCGACAGCTGGACAGTGGACAATGCACAGCTTTTATTGGACGCAAGCGAAACGGGCAAAAGCCAAATCCAATTGCAAAAAAAAAAAAATATCTCTTTGGCTGCACAATTCCAAGAAAACTGTCAACAACAACAAGCAACAATTTGCGCAACATTTGGCAAAACTAAAATTAAAATTAAAATGAGTAGAGAAAAAAAAGCAGAATTTCTACATTGCACTGCACATTTTGTGGTCACAACAACAACAGCAGCAACAACAACAATAACAACGACAACGGCAATAGCTACAAATGAACTGACACAAGTCACAGACCTCAACGACTTCAATTGAAAGCCAACAGCAACAGCAACAACAACAACTAAAACTACAACAATAAAGTCCAATTCAGCATTTAGACAGAGTCGTACATGTGTGTGTATGTGTGTGTGTATGTATGTGAATTCTAAGTATTCTACTTGCCACTCATTGCTGCTCGGCTTTCCGGTTAGCCAACATCATCAGCAACTTGGTCTAAATTAAAGCATCATAAAGTTTTAATTATTTTAAAAGCAGCATTAAACTAAAAACCAAGTTTGTTTGCTGGCCCATCACAAAAACTTTTAAGAACGCACAGAAATCTAGCCTGAACTTGATATTTAAAAATCTATTAAATATATCCGCCTAGTTGCATTTAAAGGAAAAAGTTAACGCAAAAAAGTTACTGAAATTTAAACCGTTTTTTTTTCTGGCTCGAAAAATGTTTGATAAATAAATTGAATTCAATCTGCTGTTGTTGCTTTTATAGCAAAGAAAAAAGAAACTTTTGCACATGCAGCTATTTTTTAATGAAGTCGGCAAACAACAACAAGCAACAACTTCCGGCGTGCCAAAAAAAATATAAGAAACAACAAATAAACAAAATGGCGTCGGTTAACTTTTAAATAGAACAAAAAGTTGAGGGAGTATGAAAACAATAAGTTTTTTTTAACTTGTGCCTTTACTTTTAAGTTTTAACTGCAAATGTGCCTATTACTAACCCATATTTATATCAATTATCAATTTCTATATCTGATACTATTTATTCCACTACATCTGTTTTAGATACTTTAAGAAAAACAAAAATGATATATGGAAATGTGAAGCTAATTCGAGGAATATTTTAAATGAACGTATAAAAAAAAGTGCTGATATAACATGGAAAGTTCCCTAATTTTGTGAAAAAAGGATGTCAGTAAAATATTGGTAAGTTTCATCATTTTTTTTATTTCAAAAACTAGCTTATTTTTTTTTAAGAATTTTTTTCAAGAATTACCTATTTGTATAGAAGAGAATATAACTATGGAATGTTATTTTGTAGAGCTTGTTGACATGTTCATAAATAATAAACCAGAATAGCCATAATTAATATGTAAATATGCAAGTCTGATATGCTAGTTTCCAAGGTCTTTCGCCAGTTAAGGTCCCGCTCCCCTTGGGGCCAACTCTTGTAATATTAGCGCAGAATATTTTATTACACAGAAATTTATGCAAAACCAAAGCAAAAACAACAATGAACTGAGGCAGGAGCAGGAACACTGGCACAGAGAGGGGGTAAAAGGGGGCGCTCTGAAAGCTTTGGCGACGCGCTGCCGACGGCAACAAAAAATAAAACAAAAAATAAATAAAATTGCTAAAAACTGCAAAAACTGTTTTATATGCAAGACAAAGGCAATGAAAAAAAAAACAAGAAGAAGCAGAAGACATTGGCAAGGGCGCAAAAAGGTTTTAGCCGCATCGGAAAGCAAAGCGCAGAGGTAGGCGGCAAGCGGACGATGGGGAAACAGAGAGGAACGCATGCGCAGCTGCAAACGTCGCCGGCATTTGATTTATGAAAGTGCACGAAACGCAGACGGCGACGGGCAGCGGGAAGCAGGCGGGCAACGGGCGGCGGGCAGCATTCGCCGGGGGGATAGAATCATGCAAATTGGCAAATATGCGAGCCGAGAGACAGGGGGGAAAAAGGAGCACAGCATATGACAATTTACGAGTTGATCGGTTGTTCGGCTCGTTTATGGCACACCCACGCACAGCGCGGAGCGACTTTCAGCAGACTTTCAGTAGATTTTGTTTGTGTCCGAACTCACTTGCAGGCCCGGATATCCGTAGGCGCTCTGATAGAGCAGGAGTGTCGTGTAGACAACGGCGACGGCGAGTGTCATGGCTTGCAGGAGGCGTTTGTAACGTTGCGGCAGCGAGAGCACAGTCAGGCTCATCATATGTCGGGGTCCTTTACGCGAACATCGATCGTGCGATCGACGCGACAAACGACTGGCGATTGAGCACTTGAGTTACACTTCAGTTTTGAAATTAATTTATTTGATATTTATTATAGTTCGCGTTGTGCAAATATTTGTATTATATATCACTTGTTCAGTTCTACTATTACGTTTTGTCAGCGTATTTTTCGTGGCTCACGGCACACGCGCGCGTACGTCTTGCTTGGGGCGAGTTTGCTGGGCAACTAACAGTTCAGTTTGGTCGGTTGGCTTTCCAGCACTGAATCGTAAACAAAACAAACGCGAGAAACTTGCAAGACCACTAAACGTGAGAGCGCGAGCGAGATCGAGAGAGCGTGCGCGCTTGTGCTTGTGCTCCAATTGGAAGCGCTGTGCGCAGTTTGTCCGCTGCGCAACAGAGACAGTAGGCGATTTTCCAATCGGAGCACGAGAGAGCATGCGCGCGAGAGCGCTCTCTCCCTCAGTGCGCTCCCATTGTCTGCTCACTTGTGCAGTTCGTGCGTTGCTCGTTGACTGGTTAGTTCCGCCTCGGCATGTGCCACAGTAGCTGCCGAAGGCGATGATCGGGCACAACTCGTGGGCGTCAGCGCTGCTGCCGCTCTGCTGCCGCGCTGCCGCTGCCAATCTGTTTTACTGCGCTCTCTTTCACTCACTCTTGTTGGCTGTTATCCTGCTGCCAGCACGTCCTTGCACGCGACCTGTAACCATAAACAACAGCGCAAAGCTGAGTGCATATCTATTTTTGTTGCGCTCTGCCGCTGCTGCTGCTGCGTCAGCCGACGACAATTCCATTAAAAGTTGTACGTTGTCACTTTGCGTTAACTTATCTGTGGAGCATGTTGTGCGATCGCATTTTTATTGTCGCCATTGTTTCTGCCCTCTGTCGCTGTCGCTGCCCACACACACACACACATACACCATCAGCTGCGTTTGCTCGTTTCGTTTTTGTCGCTTGGGTTTTCTGTAGCACTTCGTTTTTCTTTACTTGACAATGCTTTGCATGCCAACCAGCCAGCCAGCCAGCCGCACCCCCCCGTCAACCGCCGCCCTCTCTAGACTTGCGCCTCCTGCTTCTGCTTCTGCCTGTCATATTCCATGTTTGTGGCGGCGACAAAAGCTCTTGCGGCTGTTGGCAACGTTGACGCTGCGCTGCGCTGCGCTGCTCGCACAATCAGCAACTCGGCATCTTGTTCGCTGTCCCTTTGTGCGCCTTTCGCCTGAATTGCATTTAAAAGAGGCCCGAACCGGGTACCCAGGGCGGCCAACCTTGTTCTGCCAACCAAACCGGAGAAAAAAAGACATCGTCAACCCGCTCCACGGCCCGCCTCCTCTCCTCTACTCCCCAAAAAAAAAAAAAAAAAATGCCTGTTAACCAGCGTCGTTGCTCCTCATGGCTCATTTTTAATGTGCAATTTTTATACCCTGTAATTTCATGAAATGTGTATTAAGAGGGTATATTAAAATGTATACCTTTTTAAAAATATTTATGTTTATAGTGCTCAGAACAACAAGCAGATCGTTACAGTTATGTGTTTAGAGTCGGTAGACTCAAATTTCTCTTTTAGCAGCTTAAAATCGATAATTATCGATAGGCAGTGGTTTTTCTTTTCACATTTTTTCCTTAAATCTAAAAAAAGGGGACATGTGCAGCGCCATGTCCTTGATTTATTTAATTTTATTTACTTAATACTTTGAGTATATGTACAAATCACATTTATATCCTATAAATTACATACGAATTCCAAAAGATATTTGAATTCGATTTCTTTCGTTATTTGATTATATTTTTTATATTTATATAAATTTATTATATTTTACAAAATAGCTTTTGTGTTCGATTTTAATTGAAACGTTAAAAATAACTGCTTTAGTTAATTTGAAAATAATCAAAAATAGGAGGTATTTCATGGCTTTAAAATACAAATTTATTATTTTTAAGAATTTAATTTTAGAATTTAAGCAATTTTAGAATTTAAGCTTAAAATAATGGTGTTCAACTGTTTATAGATTTCGTCGTTAAGTACAGGGTATTTTTCAGGTAATGCAATGTTAAGTACAAGAGTGCTCTTGCAGCCACAAGCCAACTGCAGCTGTATAAGTGTATTTCCCTCACTTGGTGTGTGTGTTTGTGTGTGTGTGTGTGTGTGTGTTTGCATAGTGGTTGCTGTGGTTGCTGTCGCTGGGCATGTGCCACTGCCCCAAGTCGCCTGGCTCTAGTCCTCGGCCTGTTTGTAGCAGCCACATTTATCGCTGGGCCTAACCTTGTTAGGATTGTAAAATGTAAACCGAAGGCGTTGGTTGCCAGCTTGCCAGCTATTTTTTTTTTTCTGGCTAACACCCCCTTGCGCCCCCCTTTAGCCTGGTTCTCTAGCTGCAGCTATGGATTTAGCCATCGCTTCGGGCCAAAGTCGAGTGCGCTCGACTGGCACACGCTGCAGCTGCCGCCGAACGTTGCAACTTGCAACGGTTCGCGCACTCGCCCTGCGGTTGCCCAGCAAGTCGGCCAGAAGAGGGCGGGGAGAAGGGGGGTGGCACTGAGTCAACGACTGCGCGCGTGCGCCAAAGCGCTCAACGTGTTCATTTCTGGGCTTCAGTTTTGGAGCAAAGGCAAAAATGATGCCCGGTAGTCATAGAGGGCGATGGCAGGGAGGGCGTGGGGAGGGGGCATGTGGCAAGCAATTGGTGCAAGGCATTTTGACTGACAGATTTGCAAGTTGCGAGTTGCGAGCTGACTGGCCAAGTGAGTGACTGGCTGACTGACGCACTGACTGACTGATTGACTGACTGATGCGGCTTGATTGCGTCGCTTGTCTACAAAATACCAGAGAAAAACAGAGAGAGAGAGAGAGAGAGAGAGGAAGAGAACTGATGTTGGAGAGAGAGCAACCCAAGCGAGTTGCAACTGCCACAAAACAGCTCACACACATTCATCAAGCTTCTAAGCCACGTTCCGATCTCTAGCCCGAAACGTGCGCATTCACAATTCGCGTAGCCGAAAAGAACCAAAATTCTGTTTGGTTTTTTATACTCGTTCACAATGTGAAAAGAGTACATATGAATGCCGTTAATGAAGCTAGAGACCAGAAACATTGAATATACATATACTCGTGTATACACGCGTCAAAGAGTGTTACGAGTTTTTAGCGACGCCCACTGTAGGCGTGACAAACACTGATAAAACCTATGAGCAGACATTTGGAAGATAGTTTTATGATGTCTTACTTTAATAATCTGTAATTTTCCAAAAGACCAATAATTACTTGGTCTGCTTTCGACTTTTAAAGCTGCTATTACACGGTGAACGTGAACGGGTATTGCGCAGTCGGTTACACCCGAGTGCAACGTTCTTGCTTGTTTTCTTTTTTGACACTAAGCAGCCACAAGATAAATGTGCCCGAATTAGTCAGTGTCACTTAGTGGAACGCACGCTGTGCCCAGCTGGTTAGGTTAGGGTATACGATGGGGTCGGGGGCGGAGGCGGGGGCAGGGTATTCGGACGTCGCCCACTGGCTATTAGGCGCGCTCTTAAAGTCAAAATAAACGTAAATTACAATGTGCGATTGGACCAATTGCTGTGTACAAGTTTATTGAAAGGCTGCAGCCGGAGAATCTGTAATCAAAATTAATTTGAACATTGTGTTTTTTCGATAACATCGATCAATAACTGTCAACACAGCGCTGTTTGAGCTACACGCAGCAGGGCATATCGCTAAGCTGAAACCTTTGGCAACATTCAAATTCAGATAAAGTGTTCTTTTGATTAATAAGCCGAAACTCTTAAAAAAAACGATGAGAATAATATGGAAAATGTTTCAGTGTTCTTAATTATTATACTCCTGAACCCATTGAAAATGGGTAAAAAAGGAGTATAATGGTTTTGTGCAAATGTATGTAACAGACAGAAGGAAGCATCTCCGACCCCATAAAGTATATATATTCTTGATCAGCATCACTAGCCGAGTCGATTTAGCCATGTCCGTCTGTCTGTCTGTCTGTCTCGTCCGTCTGTATGAACGCGTCGATTTCAGAGACTACAAAAGCTAGAAAGCTGATCTTGGTCTCAATCGGTTTGTATATACCATACGCAGATCAAGTTTATTTCAAAACATCGATAACTCTTTCCGTTTTCTTATTATCGATATTTATCGCTTTTTTGACTCGGTTTTTTAAGCATAACTCCCAAACTATAAAAGCTAGAGCCACCAAATTTATTTTTTTATGTTCGAAGACATACGAAGAATTTAAGCCCTTCAGGTTTTGGATACCTCCCCCCAATCGCCCCCAATATCGATAAAACCAAAAAAACACAAATCAAATACTACACACGTGCAAATTGGTTTGTACATACATATCGATGATCTGAATAAGTCCTGAAAATTTCATAACGATCGTACATTTAGTTTACGAGCAAATCAAGAATCTATTTTCAGTAGTGGGGGCAAAGCGCAGCTGCTTGGCAATTTCTGTGTACATGTGCACGCATACATATGCACGTCCAGAAAGTCTTGCGTTTTCCTAGGAATTTTTTAGGCAACGGTTAAATTGAATTTTAACACAACGAAGTGAAGTAAGAGCGTGGTCCAGTGGGTAAGAGTTGTGCCGCGTAACGCGGAGGTCCGGGTTCGAATTCAGCGATGGTATGGTAGAGCAATGATGAATTGTTTTATTTTTTTATTTATTTATAATTATTATTTTTATTAATTTGTATCGTTTTAATGACAACTGCAAAATTTTCGTTTTCCTCGACTTTTTGATGTTACGTATGGTTAAGTAGTTATATCGTTCGCGAAAAATGTGGTAGTGTGGTGCAGTTGGTAAGAGTCGTGCATCTTAAGACGGGGAGACCGAGTTCAAGCCCCGGCTGCGGAACATTTCTTTTTCCGTTGGTAATTGTTTTTTTTTTTTATTATTATTTTTAATAGGATCCATACTCATCAACTGCCGAGAGTGTGTGTGTATGTGTTCATTTCTGGGTTCAGGGTATCTACTAGTCGGGCGGTCCCGACTAGAGCAATCTCACTTGTTTTTTGTTTGAATTTCATAAAATTCCGTTGTTCAATTCACATGTTTTTCGTCAATGCTAGCGCACAAAATGAGAATCGCATAGAAGCGCACCTCCAAACTTGTACGATAGAAGAGTTAGTTGAAAGAGTTTATAGTTCGAAAAATATAGAATAAAACTTTTCCCTAGTTTTATTCTTACTAGAAAGCCTACAGCTAACCCAAGTAAATGATAATTGCAAAGAAGATCTTTTCCTTCGATCTACAGATAACTGAGAACTACAGAGCAGAAATGTTTAAACTCTCTTTTTGAGGATAACCTCTTTCGATATAATTAGAGAAAAGTACTATTTAATAGTTAAATTTAATGAGCATTACACATAACATCCTAGTTGAAAAGAAGTTTTTATATAATAATCATATATGAATTCTATTTTAATTTTATTATTTTAAAATGCATTGAAAAAGTTCCACTGAGAATCGCAGAGAAGCGCATTTGCAGTTCGACTTGTGCCCAAAGCATGACTTTATCCACATTTATATAAATATTTTTTGTTGTATTTTGGGTGCTGCTCCCTCGAATGTAAAACGAAATTACGTTTCACATTTTTCACAGATTTTCGATTTTCGATATTCGATTTGGAGATTTCAGATCTTTGTGTGGGCAAAGGAAAGAAGAAGAGGAGACCACCTGGCGTCTGCGGAGGCTAATTGCATTGAAGGCAAACGCGGACACAAAAGAAATGTTGCCAGGTGATGATATCAGCATGATCAAGCACTTAAATAAGTACAAATAATGGCTGCTCCCCCCACCCCTCCCCCGTAGCTACCCCATCGCCCTTTGCTAGTTTGAAAAGTTTACAATTTGTTGATTCAACGCGGCATGAAATCGCTTTTCAACTTTGTTGAACTTTAATTAACCGATTTTTTGTACTTCTATTTCGTTCGCTCTCCATCTCTCTCCCATGCCCTGTGCTGAGAAATCGTAGTAGAGCTTACTAAACGCCCCTCCGCCCCACCCCCCTTGGTGCCTTTTTAGACCCTGCCCCTGAGCATAAGTTAAATTACATTTAAGCCGATTAAATTTCAGTTTGGCAAGCGATTCGATTTGTCTATTTTTTTGGGTCGGCTTGCGTTATTTTATTTTTTTTTTTGTATTTTATTTCGAGCGGCATTCTCGAAAGGTCATTAAAATGGACCTGGCTAATAAATCGGGCAAACAAACAGTCCGAACTACGCAGAGTTCTGTGCTGAGTTTTTCCCAAAACCTAATTTTCAATTTACCGAAGCAATTAACATCAAAATTTTATTGGCTTTTAAGTTGTGCAAACACACTCGACGTGCATAATAAAATGTATCTGTGAGATACACAACAACAGCAACAGCAACAACAACTATAACAACACAGTTCGCCGCTATTGATCAAGTGTTTGACAACTCTTCAAGATTTGTTTGTGTGTATACCCTATACAAATTGAAAACATCTAAACAAAACTGGGTATATAAGAGTTATGCAAATGAATGCAACAGGCTAAGATGTGAACAGGTAGAAGAAGATCTTATAATAAGATTCGATGCAAAGATTCCATTCGAATATTTTCTTAGCATTTTAATAAAATAATAAATAAAATAAATATTTATTTATTTCTTTTTTTTTACTTTTGTTAAATAAGAAATTTAAGATTAAAGATTTATCTTATTAGGGTATTTTTGAGTTGTTCACGCTCAACTAGAACTGGCTCTCACCTGCCTGTTTTTTTTTGGCTGTTTGCCTGCAGCACTGCAGCAAGTAATTCAGCATTATTTCTTTAGAAACTATTCACCGAACCAGTTTCGGTCTCACCCCCTCCCTCCCTCTCTGTCGGTGGTGCCCCTCGCCCGCTGTTTCATTATGTGTTTCATTAATTAACAAACCGAAGCAGGCGCTCGAAGTGGGGAATGAAGAGTAACTAACGCCGCATAGAAGATGCGATTCGATATGTCTGATTGTCTGCTTATATAAATCCACAGAGTGGCAGCTATTCTCCATCCGCCCCCTCCCCTCCATCCTGTCTTGGCTCTTGTAACTTGAGCGATATTTTGTTTGTATTTATTATTTTAGTTTTACAATTCGTTTAATTTTTTTCTTCATTTTTGTTTTGCCATATTCGTAAAAGTCATGTGTAAATCTATACAGATAGGTGCCAGCCTGGATGGGGTTTTGTTTTTTTTTTTTGCTTTTTCTGTTGCCGACTACCGAAATCCTGTTCAGGGTTCAGCCTCCGGGAGGCGCACTTGCAACAGCCTCGTGGCCAAATGCCTGCCACAGGGGTCCGCGCTACAATGTGCCATAAATTTATGACACTAGTAAAAGCGGTGCGCAGAGTAAATGGTAGTCGTTGTATCTGCTGGTTACGAGCAAAATCCTTTCCCCTCCCCCTTCCCGATCGCCTTCTTCACCGATGAAACGTGGTTATTGCGCCTGTTACATTATGTTGCCTTTGTTTCTGGTGCGCATTACATGACACCGGGAGTTATAACCCAGCCAACGAAGTTGCCATTTAAAAGCAGATAAATAAACTTAATGCCAACTCGGAGGCAGTCAGCAAAACAACAACAACAACAACAACAAACAGTTTAAGGAAAAGCCAGCAACACTTTGTGACACACGCTGGCCGCAAAGTGTCGTCCGCACGCATATTTATTTATGTTGCCTGAAAATGACGCTCGGCCCGACACCCTGCGGTGCGGCTGCCACATCTTCTGAGATTTAAATACGACTCCAGATTTGGTCAACCGGAGTAGGTTTCTAGTCCCACTTTTGAAGCAACTTTAAAGTATAGAGTACATTTAATATACTCTATAATATAAATTATTATTAGAAATTCAAAAATACAAAAAATGGAAAACTAAGAATTAAAGAAATTTATTAAACATCTTTTATAGTGTTTATAGAGTGTTTAAAGTGTTGTTTAAACATAAATCAAATTTTAACATTTAACGTGTGCTATTTAAAATCATGCAAAAAAAATGATATATACACTATATATAAAAATTACAAAACTCAGTTGTTTTTTAAGTCCTTCCTTTAATTAAAAACCAAACTAACGCAGTCTGTTGCCCAGCAAAGGAATTCGTTTTGTTCTAACTATGTTGAAAGATATCTTTAGATGTCTAACTCGCATCATTATGCCCCAGTTTTTCAGACTGGTCAGCAACAGTTAAAAGCTGACTGAAATTGTGTTGCGTGCTGTAAAATACCATTTAAGTCTCAGCATTTGGGTTATTCCCGCAATAGAGTTTTATATAGAGAACGAGAGGAAGCTATAAATAACAATTAATTGTATTATTAAACTAATTCGAAGCTGAGGACCAAAGACGAAAGGCCGTCAGTCATGCAATGTTTTCGGGCCACATAAATTTTGATACGTCCTTAGATCCCCCCCACCTTCGTCGCAAGCTTCCCTTTGGCTGAGGGCTAATTTACATTTTTTATTTGCCAGGCGGCCGTCTGAAGGCTAAAGTAAAAGTTCGAACGTCGTCTCTAGAAAATTGTGCCCTCGGGGCGCAGATTGCAGGACGAGAACCGGACAATCAATTATTGGAATCAGTCAATGATCAGCAAGGAGCTGCCGCTGCACGCAATGGCCAAGAGCGAAGGGAGGGCAAAAGCGGGGAAGGGTAGGCGTGTCGCCAAAGATGCAAATAATGACAACAATTAAAGCACAAAATGCTGTCCCGTTGCGTGTTCGCGACAAAAAGCTGCAATTCCTGAATCAAACTGAATTGGGTCAGTCGAAACACGACATCGTATAGAAAGTTCTGAACTATCTGATAAAGAGAAATATTTGTGTTGGATTTGCTATTCTTGAAATTCTCTTTAGTAAATCTAAATTAAAGATAATCTTTCTGATGTTTATTTTGAATAAATATTAATTTTTCTGATATTCTTTTCCTTGTGCTATAAGATTTAGAAAGTCATATGAGTATTTCATAAGCCCGATTCTCTCATTCATTAAGTGGGTATATTCATATACATCTCGCTGATACCCTAACATTTTTCTTTTTAATGTGCATATGCACTTTTCAAATGACTTCTCGATCGAATTAAAAAAAAATCGGTCACGCCTCCCACAAATTACAAAAAATCGATATTTCTCCCAAATAATAATTCAGACATTTTTCGACCGACTGTAACGTTCTTAATTGCTGTACTATAATTAAGCTTAAACTTTAGTCAAGTTTACTAAACTATTACTATAGATATAGGCATTTCTTAACACTTTCTAACCTTTTGTATAAGTGATATTTCTCTAAGATTCTGGAGAATATAGCTTGGAACGAATTCGATTTACTTTACGGAACTTCATGAGGTACCGCATTAGTGTTCTGACGCGGTTGTTCTTTATTTAATCGAAATTTTGGTGTGTTACTCTCCAAATGCTTTTATTGCACTAAGAATGAATGGCTTAACATAGTTGACATCGGTATAGACGCCCGGGTATTTGGGACTGGCACAGCTAATGCCGAAGGAGACGATCCCGCAGAGCTGTTTCTGCTTGTTGGGCGTCTCGTAGATCAGCGGACCGCCCGAATCGAAGGTGCACGCATCCTTGCCGCCCAATACGCTGGCACAGAACATGCTTTCGGATATGCGAACTGAGTTGCAAGCAAAAGGATCAATGATCAGTTCAATTTGATATGCACTTAGCCATCGCAAGGAACTCACTGGATGTCCTATAGGTCTGTTTGCAGGAGCTCTTCTTGATGATGGGCACAGTTACGGTGCGTACGGTTTGAACGGGAACGGATCCCCCCGGATCGGTTAGGCCCCAGCCCGATACAGTTAGGTACAGGCCTTCGGTTAGTTTCGTATCGCACAGCGCTATTGGATTCATATTCGGGCCAGCCAAGGGTTGCGCCAGCTTCAGCACAGCCACGTCCATGTGCATCGTGTCCTCCTTGTATGCGGCGGATGTCAGGTAATCCCTGACCGGCACCTTTCGACCATTCTCATTCAGGCTGGACACACCACCCTCGACCAGCCAACCTTTCTTGTTATGCCGCCCGTCGAAACAGTGCGCCGCCGACACCACAATTGTATCCGAGACGAGGGTGCCGCCGCAAATGAAGTCCTCGTAATAGCGAAGGGCGACCAAATAGCCGCCCAGCCTGCCAATGGTCGTCGCTTCGCCACCGACGACGCGCGCCTGCTGTCTGCCCATTGGCAACACAATCTTGGCCAGGTTGGGGAACTCATCTGCCGTCGCCAGGCTCGCATCCTGTGGCCAACTGTGGCACAGTTGCAGCTGCGCTAGAAGGAGAACGGGAACGATAACGAGAACAAGTAGCAAACGCATTGCGCAAACTAACTGTTTGCAATGGCAAATTAGAAGGTAATAATATAGCGTTCACATTACATAAAACCAAACATGCATATCAAAAGCGATTCGACACAGAGTAAGAGACAGAGTCAAGTGGAAAGTTATTTTCGAATTGGTTTTAATTGAGACCAATTGTTGTGGCAAATGCATTTTCATTAAACGCATCAAGCATAGCTTAAGGGAGTATCTTCCAGATGTTGTCCAAGCTGTAGTTCGCCTAGGAGAAACTGAGGGGCCTGACCTCGGTGAACAGCGTGCGTATATAGTGGATCAGCTTGGGATCCCGGTTTCGGACATCTGTTGCCTGCGGATACATCGAATTGATCAGCTGATGCATATCCGAGTAGACCTATGTAAGGTTGAGGGATTTCTTACAAATGGAATATTTAATTTTCTACGATTTGCCGAAGATAAAATACCCTTGCAGATATATTTGATATATTCCTAGAAGCCTGATACAATTGGAAAAATAAAGGTTCGTTCTTGAACATTCTTAAGCATAAGAAGAACAACAAATTTGGTCCGAATTTGCAATGTTTATGCTTGATTTGACTAAAATGTTCTTTGAGAACAAAGCATGTGGTTTAAATTGTTTAGGGGGACAGCTTTAAAGCTCAGGCAAACAGACAGAACAGACTTGGCTTCGTGACTAAATTGAAATATATTCTGCAAGAGTACAGATCCCTAATATACTGAAATCCGTACACCAATATTGCGCCAGGTGAGCTGATAGTCGAGCTTGATTGTATCCAAATTTTCGGAACACGGCTCGGAGACCTCAACAAATGTCGAACTATCGGGCGTCACCCGTACAGTGACATCAACGCCCCCGATCGTATCCTTCGGATTGCACATACAGAGCACAATATTCCGGCGTGTGGCCAGACGGTTCCAATCGCTGCGATAGAACTTGAGCAGCTTGCAGTGGATGGCGAAGGCGTCGTAGACATGCAGCTCGGTCGCCAGATGCTTCTCCGAGAAGTAGCCGTTCTCAATGTAAAAGCAGGCATCGCGCTCCGCGAATATATTGACGTTCTTCTCGCAGAAGCGCTGAAACCAACAGAAAACCAGACTAGACACAGATCTACATCCGATATATATGGATTCTCTCTTAACATTTACCCTGCGCAGCTCTCGGAAATCGGAGATGGGCTCCGTTATTTCCATATACTTGACCGGTCTGGCCACATACTCCGCCGTGATTTTCGTCACAAAACCCCGAATACCCTCGTTGGTTATAAATAGGAAGACGCGCACGTGGTGGGTGTCCAGTGTGAAGACGATCTCGTTGTTGCTACGGCGAAGCAGGGAAAGGTTGGTTGTTGGTAATCTGTTGTCGTATGTACCAGGCAGACAGCCATCGCTGACCGACTAGGAGATGCCCTGTACTGTTGAAAAATTTGATCTGTGATGTCTGATCTGGATCGGTCTGTCAGTGTCGTCTTTTATGGTCTTCAGTTATCAATTAAAAAAGAGTTAAATGGATCTATCTTTTAGACTGAGTATTATATATATAGGTTTAACTGATTTACCACGCCCACAAATGAAAAGCAAAATGATTTTTTGCACAATCTTTAGCGATCAACAACTATCAGTTAAAAAAAACTGGATGTATCTCACTTTACAACTAAGTTCATATCCACGCCCTAAAATACACCAATATGCGGACAGGTATACTAATCTACTCGATAGCGTTTCTTTTTCGCCTATTTTTTGTTTGGGTACAGGGTATCAGAAAGTTTTGTACTCTTACTTGTCCTCGTTATACTGCAGAGTCCATTGTTGGAAGGGAAAGTGCACGTAGCGCTTGTAGGCAAAACCAAAGATGCCCAAGCGATCCGTTTGGATTTTGAATTTAAATGTGCTCTGATCGAATTGGGTTTGTTTTATGTACTTTGTGGTCCAGTGTTTGACCTTGGGCTCCTCGCTTTCCGGTTCTGTCTCCGGCTCCAATTCTCTTACAAATTTCTTCAAAGACAGGCGAACGCTTTCCACGGATTGCAAACTGCCTGTTTCCGCGTCAGTCTCAGTATTGCGTGGGCCCGAGTTCCGGGTTATTTTTGATCCCGTTGGTCTGTTCCCAAACATGGAGATGCGAACTGCACTCTTGGCCCTGGCCTGAGTGACGTTACTCTCCTGAATTTCCGTCGATGAGGGCAGGCGAGTGCCCCTCATTCCGAAGGATGGCTGATCCAAGATTTTTTTGGGTCGCGCCTTATACTCCTGCTGGATGTCCTGTAGGGTGTGCAGTACGCCGTACATGGTGACAGGTTCCTGGGCGTTCCCTTTGGCAACCTCTGCTTCCGAAGAAGCCGAGGATTCCTGATCGTTTAATACTTTCGGGCATAGCTCATAAATCGGAAAAAGACGTTCGGGTCCCGCCTGTCTCTCATAGCTAAAATCCTCCTTCTGATCCGTCTCCTCGGGCTTGACGGTCGGAGTTTGTCGTCGTAGTAGCTTGCAGCCGCGTGCCGCGATCTCGGCGAGCTCATCGGATCGCTCCATCCGGAACTCTAACGGAAACTTGAACGAGGACAATATCCGGGGCATGTAATGCCGTTGCAAAACGTTTGTCTGCAGATTGGTCAGTGGCCTGCCGGTTAATTTGAAGTTGTGCACGTGCACGCCCGGCAGTATGGATGGCCGCGAGGAGCTCATCCGCAAGATGCTCAACAGGGAGGGTCGGTAAATGTTTCTGGGACTTTCTTTCCTTGGCAAAAAAGGCGACAACGTGGGTCGACGTAGCTCAGTTTGGTGCTCGAGTGACCTTTTTTTTGCGCTTTTACTTTTAGTCTTGATTCCCACTGCATTCGTATCGTTTGCCGGTTTCGGTGCTGAATGTCGCGCCACTTTTTTCTTCTTGGTGCGAATCTCTTCAAGTTCAATCGTTACCACATTCACCTGTTCATCTGCCTCCACCTCCTCCTCGAAGAACTGGCAGGCGAGTGGTTCCCCAAACAGACACAGATGCTCCGGCAGTTGAAAGGTCAAACAGAAATACGGCAGTTCATCCGGACTCAGTTGCAAATGTCGATTCTCCGGCTCAAGTCTTGCCTGCTCAAAATTGAAGCCGGACGCCCGTTGCCGCAACGACAACTCCGATTTTCGTGATTGCGCTCGCGCTTTGTCCGCTTCGTCCATCACATCTGCCCGGACCTGGTGCTTGGTATGCAAGACGCGTCCGTCTTCGTGAATGGTCATATTAAACTTCTGGTATTCCGTGTGTTTGGGTTTGCGCACACAGACCAGCGAGAAGAGGCCGCCAAGTATGCTGAAGCGTCGCAAATTAATCTGATTACGATGGAATCAATTAAACACTCTCTCTCCCACTTCGCCGCGTTTCCATATTTCACCTTACCTCATGTGACTTAAGATGCATGTTCTCGGGACTAAGGAACTCCTCGAGAAACTGCTCGTACTCGCTCTGCTCCTGTTCGAGGAAATGTTTGTACGGATCGGGAAACCAGCCCTCTGGCCATTGATCTGGCTTCTTCAGGAGCTTCAGTTTTGACGCTGAAACTGCATTGTCACTTGATTTGTTCTTCTTACCGATACCGATAACAGATTTGTTATCGGATTGTTTTTTTGCTGTGGCCATTGCCTGCGCCTCTAATTCGCTGATGCAAAATCGGATCGTTAACATTATTGATTGATGATAGACCTTTATTAAAATTATAACCACCTGAGCTTCTTCTCATATTCAATAAGCTGCTGTTCCATTTTTGAGAAACTCTCATTCATGATCTGCACCTGCATCTGCCACTCGTTCAGCAGACAGTCCTCAATGTCCATCAAGCCCCCGTTGAATGTGTTCATCGGTCTATCGATCGTCTGTTCATAGCTCTTGGCACTCTCCGAATAATGATCGAAGAAGGTGTGTATACAGCGTATCGTTAGGTTCTCTTCCAGCACACTGAGTGGTATCTGGATCGTAACACCGACACACTTCATATCGGCCAACATTAGGGGTAGTCTATCGGAATGGAATGCAATTTAAATGAATCACAACCAAATTCAGTTCAAACTTTCAAACTCACTCCAAATAATTGAAACGTATGGGAACATCGCTCAACCACCAAATTTGAAAATTGTAATTGGGACACTCGTAGCAATATGTCTCCGTAACACCTTCAAATGAGCTGAGTACAGTGAACATTCAACTAAGTAAACTTTTAAGAATGTATGTATATTAAAGCGCTTACGTTCGCCACGATGTCGGGGCACATAAAATCCGATAGGTGAGTTTGTCAAAGAGCACATCGATTTCCTGGCCCAGTTGACTACGTAGCTGCGAAAGGTTTTATTATACTCGTTCATGAAGTGAAATTGAGTATATTAGGTTTGTGCAATAGAATATATAGTCGCGTATACCCGCGTCATATTATTTTTTGTCAGACAGATCACACAAAAATCTTGACCAATCGATTAAAATCATATATATTGTAGGCGGGCGTATCCGACTGCAATGTTTTAACTTATTTCTTATTTTGTAAACAGTCTACTTTGAAAAATCGTTCAAGCTTTTCAATTAAAAAGCACAGCAATTTTTAAAAATCTTTTATCGTTAAATCTAAATCGTCATCTGATTCCGAAGCTACTAGTAAATCAAATTCCTAATCTTAAGCAGCAAAATATATTGTTTGAATGAAGTGCAAGTGATGAAAAAATCAAAACAAAAATTCATTTAAGGACGTTTCTTACAATCCCAAAGTTCGTCCAATTATGCCAATCGAAGTAATGTTTTAAAGGTTTTCAGGCTGTTGAGTGTATTTAATCTTCGGTACTCCGAAGTTAAATGCTTGTTCTGCATAGTTTCCTAACCGAACCTAATTTTCTTACCGATGCTATTTCTATAGCCCGTTCCGGTGGCACATCGGCCATGGCATAGTTATCCTCCATCAGTAGCTCAATGCGTTCCAGGGTGATCAGGCAGCGTTGGACATACTCCTCGTAGAGCTGACCGATATTCGGTCGTTGCTGTTCTAGCGTTTTACGCGTATGGTCCACACGGAATGTGTCCTGCGATAGAACGCTATACTCGTCCACGGCCAGGGCCCAATTCATCAAAGAACTGACGGCCTTGGCCTCAACATGATGCATTTCGGCTATCATGGTGCGTATCTCCGGGGGATATTGGACCCGGGGCATACCATCACAGTCCATATAACGATTCCATTCTTCCGCTTTGCTTTGCTCTATCAAGAGCTCCTCGTAACCCTCAATGGACTCTAGCAGTCGTTGAAACTGAGATTAGTCTGATCAGTGCATTTGACATCCCCTCCCAAGGAGGTCGGCCCCCAACTAACCAGTGATAAAGCCCAGGCACACATTGACATCGTGGATGCGCTGCAGATGACGTTGCTCGCGTTCTCTCCAGTCTGCCTCGGATATTAAAGTCGCACGGCTGTCGTCCTGGACACCGATCTTGTTCTTGAACATTGCTCCTTTACTGTCTGCTTTTTTAGCCGTTTTTGAATTTGATTTTGACATTTTTGTTTTTAACTTTATTTTATTTTATTTTATTTTATTTATATATATTTTTTTCAGGCTTTCATTACTTTTTTGTTATATTTTATTGTATTTTTTTTGTTTTTTGTTTTTTTGTGTGTGTGTACATGTGTGTGTTTGATGTGGAACTGATTTAATTTGAAAAGCAGATTCTATAAAACATTGTTTATTTTTATAAATATAGAAAATTAATCTATGAAAAACTCATTAGATGAAGTTCGTTCAGCATCCGCTTGATATGAAAGATTAATAACGGATCTCGGTTTCTACTATCGGTGGCATGTGGATTCGTCGAAATGATGGCCTGATGCAGATCCGTATAGTGCTATGAAAACGTTCAGGATCAAACTTTCGTTTCATGAGATAATCGACAAAGCTTACGCTCATGTTACGCCACGTATTCTTAAAGTCGAGCTTGATCTGATCGAGATCATCGGAACACAATTCCGATACCTCGACAAAGGTGACACTGTCAGGTGTTATACGCATCGTCATCTCGGCATTATCCTTGACAGTCTTCATGCCCATCAAAATGTTGCGACGCGATGCCAACCGATTCCAACTGGAGCGATAAAACTTCATCAGCTTGCAGTGCAGGGCCATCGCATCGTACGTGTGATCCTCTGTGGCCATGTGCTTGACCGAAAAATATCCGTTGTCTATATAATAGGAAGCATCGTTTTCCGCAAATATATTGACGTTCTTGTCACAGAAACGCTATCGTATTTAGTCACAATATATTTACAATACAAATCGCGATTACTAAATCCGCTCTTACCTGACGCAACTCACGTAAATCCGTAATGGGCGTGGGTATATCCAAATATTTAATCGGATTGGCCACATAGTTCTTAGTTATATTTGTGACATAGCCCCTAACGCCCTGTGCCGAAATGTAGAGTATTACGCGGCAATGAAACGTGTCCACGCTCAGAATGATCTCCTCATTGCTAGACAATGGAATGCAGTGAGAACAAGTCAGTGTGTGCTCTAGTCGCGGCTACCCGTTTTGCTTCAAATATTTTCATAGAATCGTATAAAAAATGTAATCTTTAAACAAATAAATAAATAAATTTGCATTCATACGGACAGACAGACAGACGGACATTGCACAAAACCAATATACTCTTTTCAATTCGCGAACGAGTATAAAAATACAAAAAAATATTTATATTATCACATACATTGCCTTATTGTATTCAAAAACTGCTCGACTGCGCTACAGGCTATTAAAAGCATCTTCATTTGGTACAATATACCAACATATATGTATGTATGTATGGGTACAGGGTATACAATGCAGTATGCCCTAACTGGGATTATATTCATGTTGGACTTACTTGTCCTCGTTGGGTTGCATGTACCAGTCACGAAAGGGAAAGTGCTCGTAGCGCTTGTAGGCGAAACCAAAGATGCCCAATCGGTCCGTTTTAATGGTCATCGTCCGAGCGTCCCTGTCGAATGTGCTGGACTTGATGTACTGCGTTGTCCAGTGTATGACCTTCTCCTGAGCATTCTGCTCAATCTCTTTGGGGGTCTCGTATTCATCGGGAGATTCCGCGCCCTGTGCCTGACCCTGTGGCTCATTGCCCAATAGAAGGCTCGAGGAACGAACAGCGCTGCCTGAGGGGGACATCCACTCCTGGGGACTGTGGGTGCCACGAACGGCCGAGTGCCGGCTACTAAAGCGAGCTAATGACTTTAACTTGGTGAGAAAGGAGGCGCCTCGATTTTCAGCAGCAGTGGGCACCACGGCCTTTTTCACTTGTTGCTTCTTTACCACAAAATCGGGCTGACTCATAATGGCGTGATATCGCGTGATATATCTGTTTGTGATGTTATCGAAAGTGTCCAACAGGCCGTACATGGACTTCTTATCGAAGACCTTCTCCTGTATGCTCACCTCATCGTACGTCATTCGCTCGACATCATGAAAAACGGGGTAGATCCGTTCGGGGGCATGCTGAATATCATAGTCAAAATCCAATTCACCAACAAAAAAATTCTCCTCAAAATCAGTGCTGCGTCGTCGAATCAGCATATTTCTAGTCTTTGGCCTCTGATCGGAGGCTTGTTCGATCTCCTCTTTCACCTCCAGAGGAAACTTGAACGAGGATATTATCCGTGGCACACAATACCGCTGCAACTGTCGCCCCTGAATATGATTCAATTTTTGCACCAATTGGAAATTTCGCACAGGCAACACGCGTTCGCCAGGCGCCAGTTTCCGGCTGTGTCGCAACAGGGCTATCAATGTCGGCCGGAATACATTTATCGAATGTTCTTCGTTGCGTACGATTTGATTGAACTGAACTAAACTATCCTTGCGTTGCGTTAAATCTGTGTGCCTGTGGGCATTTATTTTTGATTTTCGCTTCTTGATGACAATCGACTCCTTTTTCTCCTCAACTGATATTTCAGATACGACATCCTGCATGCAAGTTATGTAATGGCACGGAGTCGGGTTGCCCCACATGCACAACTCGGGCGGCATTTTGATTGTGACAAAGAAATAGGGCAACTCATCGTCCTCAGTAAATGTTCCCCGCTTGTTATCCACGCGTAGTCGCGATATGGAACGATTCACCAAGACTCGCGAGGAGCCCGCACGAGCGTCGGAATCCCAGTTGGGACGCAAATCGGCCACAACATCGTCCATAACATGCAGCACTCGCCCGTCCTCGTGCAACACGATGTTGAACTTCTCGAAATGCGTATTCATCGGGCGCCGCACAACCATTATCGAATATATACCGCCCAGAATTATGTGTTGTCTCATGTTGATCTGAAAAGAAAGAAATTCCGATAAATATCTACTAAAATTTGGTACTTTGCAAGTTTTGCGAAAAAAAACTTTGCTTAATTACTTACTTATAAAGCAAAGAAAGATTTAAATGAAAAATCTTTATTTGAAAATCTTAGAAACTAAATTAACCGCGAGGTAAGAAAGTTACACAGTATAACAACAGCTTTCAACCATCGAAAACGATCCCAACTATTATTATTTTGGAAATATATCGATTATCACAAACTCAACGAATATAGAACAAGAAACTTAATTTTAAACTTGTTAAACCTCTAATTAAATAGTACTCCCGGCTGAGTCAAATAAGCTGTGAGCCATATTTTGGTGAAAAACAGGTGCCATGACATCTACATAATATAGTATAAGATCAATCCAGATAATATTGAAACTGACTGAACGATCATTTAGATATGGAATACATATGTGTACCTAAGGCAAGAGGGGTCCCTAATCGAAATCGAACAGTAATTGGCCTCACCTCGTCCAGGCGTAGTTTCAGATTCTGTGGATTGTAGATCTCTTCCAGGAAATCCATATACTGCTGCTGTTCGCGATCCAGGAACGTGTTGTAAGCATCCGGGAGCATGTTGGGCGGGACGGCGGGCGGTTCTTTGGGCGCCTTAGGTATGTTTATTTTGGGGGCCTTGCTGCCGTCGCTGTTCTTCTTCTCCTTGTTTGCCTTCTCGGTCCTCTCGGCGATGAGTTCCATGATTTCCTCATATATCTGGCGCTTCTCCAGCATACTGGCCAAGAGATCCTTTTGGACGTCCAGCTGCATCATCCACTCGTTGATCAGGCACTCCTCGATATCCACAATGCCCGCATTGAGATCGATGTTCCCCTCCGGTATTATCGAATCGTAGCTCTTCGCGTACTGCGAATAATTGTCAAAGTTAGTGTGGAGGCAACGCAGCATGAGGCAATCCTCGAGAACGCTGAGCGGAATCTGCACGGTGACTTCCGTCGTGCTCATTTCAGCCACCATGAATGGGGCGCTACGAATCGCGTCTAAAGCACCTTTCAATTGGATATCGAAAGATTGATTCAAGACTTACGGCATTTCCTCGAAACGAATAGGAACATCGCGCAGTCCCCAAATATCAATGGCAAATCTGGAGCCACCATGCGACCAGGTGGCGGTCATTGCGTCGTCGGAGCTGGCGAAGACAATCAAGCGATTCTAATCAAATCTATATACGACCTCACACAAAATTATTTCGATATGATTTTTCTATGTGTAAACAAGAGGTGACCAGTTAACTACCCTCAAATTTGGCAACTATAGCTTCAAAACTGTGGGAGATATAGGTATTTGCGGTGGGGCGGAGATGCTGGGGGCGTTCTAGTGGGCGTGGTCGAGAAATCAAGGTGTCAATCTTTAAGGGAGGTCACCAGCTATCTACGCACCAAATTTGCTGACTAGCTTTAAAATTGTGCAACAAAGCAACACTTATCGATTCGAGCCGACAGGTATATCGATTTTCGCGATTGGTTTCTTGATTTTGGGTAAAATAATTTATGAATTCTGTCTGATTTATGAAATCAAAATTAATTTAGACTTCATTCATTAAAAATATAAATTGAAAATTGCTTAAAGCTTACCAATTTAACAAATTAACTATATATATATAAACTAACTATATATTGTGTATACATGCATATGTATATATATTGTTATCATTTTATTATATTATATTTGTCAGATTTTGATACTAATAAATATAAGGAATATGTGTATGGGAAAAGTGGTAAAACTCGTAATTATTCAAATAACAACAAAAAGTTTATAGAAAAAAAAAATCTTTGACGCATAATTCTTATAGCTATATGATATAGTAATCAGTTTGGTTTAAACAGACAGACGGACGATCGTAAGTCAACACCAATTAAGACTCGTTATTCATAGATACATTACACAATTTGTGGCAGGGTATGCACGACTGCCAACCAACCACGTACTTCATGTAGACGCCATCCATGCGTATTATGCAATAGGTCAGTCGATCGAAGCAGTTATCGATCTCTTCCTCGATCTCGCGTCGCACCTAGCGAAAGTTAGATCTATGTTATTAAATTTGCTATTTGATTAGTATCTTTTCGGCACGCACTTCCATAATCTCCATTAGACGCGGAAAGCTCACACGATCCATTTCGGCGGCATTGTCGAGCATGATACCGATCTTGGTTAGGGTATTCAGATACATTAGCACGTCATTCTCATACCGTTTGCCGATGTGATCGTCCAACATCTCTTTCACCACCGCCCTGGTACGATCCTTGCGAAAGATATTCTGGGTGAGCACACTGCGCTCGTCCACGTTTAATGTCCAATCCACGCTGTGCTTGGAATAAAGTTGTTGATAGTACCGCTTTTTGGCCAAAAATGTGCGCATCTCTGGCGGCAAATAGGGGCGTGGCAACCCATCGCAACGTATGTGATGGTCCCAATGCTCGCGAGTGGCCCGCTCCTCCTCAAGACGAGCGAATTCCATTGTGGAGTCTAAATTATATTGTAATTATATTATTGTTATATAATTTAAGAGATAAACAAGTCGTAGCTCGCAGATACACTTTATCGTTTAAAAATATTGCACTTAATATTTATAATATAAATATTTATGCATTTTTAATTTTAAAGTAAATCAAGAGTTTATAATATATTTATATATATTATAATTGTTATAATATATTTATATTACAAATTCTTGATTTACTCTATGAATTTGTCAGGGTTTATTAAGTTAAGTTTTTAGCATTTGATGTTTTTATTGATAATGCGGGAAGTATCCAAAATCCGATGCACTAAAAATCTGCGACTGATTTACACGCGAATGCAAATAGCTGTTAGAATCTTCGAGATATGGTAAAAAGATACAAACCAAAAATATAAAAAATTATTAACTTGTTCTGCATATTGCTTAGATAAAACTAAAGTCGAAAAGTTTAGGTCTTTAGCTTTTGTAGTTTCCAAGATTGATGCAGACGGATGGACGGAAGGACGGACAGACACACATATGGCAACTTAGCGCGTTGTACTGATCAAATATACATATATATGCTTTTTACCCATTTTCCATGGGTTCAGTGCATAAAATCAATGATTTCCATTGATAAATCAGTTACTCTACACTTATTATATTTGGTATCTTACCCTTGATTAAGTTGCAGCTGACACTAATATCCTGCAAGCAATGCAAATACTTCTTCTCCCGCTCTAGCATATCCGCTGTGCTGATCAGATTAATGCCGCCGGACTCCCCGGTTTTCGGCTTGACCATCTTGCTTTATTGGTGTGTGTTTAAATATGTTTTTAATAGTGGACTGTTTTGGGGAGTTTTTATTTTGTATGTGTACTGGTGACAGTTTTTTCATGATCTGGTTTTTTTTTATTATTGAACCTGAACCCATTGAAAATGGGTAAAATAGGTATAATGGTTTTCAGTTAATTTATGTAACAGGCAGAATGTGGCATCTCCGACCCCATTAAGTATACATATTCTTGATCAGCATTACTAGCCGAGCCGATTTAGCCATGGCTGTCTGTCTGTATGAACGTGTCGATTTCAGAGACTGAAAAAGACCATACGCAGATCAAGTTTAGTTTATAAGATCGATAAATCATTCCGTTTTTTTCTTATCGATAGTTGTCGATTTTTTTTGACCTAGGTTTTTAGGCATAACCCTTAAATTATAAAACCTAGAGCGACCAAATTTGTTTCAATAAGTTAGCATAAAACACGCAAATTTCGAATACTTCGGGTTTTAGATTCCTCCCCCCATCGCCATGAACATCGATATAACCAAAACAAAAAAAACCCTCAAATCAAATACCTACACTCTTGCAAATCAAGAATCTTTCTTTCAGTAGTGGGGCACAGCACAGATGGAAGCAGAGAATTCGAAGGGTCGGCGGTTCGAGTCCCACGTTGGGACAGTGTGGAATTTATAATTTTTTTTTTAAATTATCAGTAACTATTATAAATATTTATCGTTTTTAAAACAAATGCAGTATTTAGTCTAGGGCTTTCTTTGAAATTTTCTTTTGCGATAGTTAAGTCGTGAGTGAATTTAGTGGTAGTGTGGTGCAGTCAATAAGAGTAAGCTGAATGATCGACAGTCCGTGCATAGCTGCAAGTAATGTCAGAATCAAAACAGAAGACATTTATTTCAGAATGTTGCATTTCGGCTATCATGGTGCGTATCTCCGGGGGATATTGGACCCGGGGCAGACCATCACAGGCAATATAACGAGCTCCTCGTAACCCTCAATCCCGTACATATTCTTGATCAGGACGACGACGAGAGTTGATTTAGCCATGTCTGCCCGTCCGTTTGAATAAACACAGCGATCTCAGAAATTACAAAAGCTATAAAGCTTATACAGACCTGCAAATTGGTTTGTACATACATCTCAATAACCTTAATAAGTCCTGAAATTAATAATATAACGATCATAACGATCATACATTTAGTTTTGAAGCTAAGCTGGATTTCGTTTCGATAGTTGGGCAAACGCATCCACCAGGTGAAGTGGGTGCGGCATTTCTTTATGTATGTATGAAGGCAAATGGGATGCAATGTTTATGAGGACAGATCGCAGGGTTCAGTGTATCTCTTATGCGATCTGACCCGACTAGAGTCTTCTCACTTGTTATATTTTATTTATTTGTTTTTAAGGTTTTCATAATAAGTTTCAATACATTTTGTGTTATATTTTACTATATTTTATGTTAATTATGTGTATGTGTACACGTTTGTGTTTGACATCTGACGGATTTAATTTGAAAACCTGCTTATAAATATAAAGAAGAAATCTATGAAAAACTCATTAGATGAAGTTCGTTCAGCATCCGCTTGATATGAAAGATGAATAACGGATCTCGGTTTCTACTATCGGTGGCATGTGGATTCATCGAAATGATGGCCTGATGCAGATCCGTATAGTGCTATGAAAACGTTCAGGATCAAACTTTCGTTTAATGTATGAGATAATTGACAAAACTTACGCTCATGTTACGCCACGTATTCTTAAAGTCGAGCTTGATCTGATCGAGATCATCGGAACACAATTCCGATACCTCGACAAAGGTGACACTGTCAGGTGTTATTCGCACCGTCATCTCGGCATTATCCTTGACAGCCTTCATGCCCATCAAAATGTTGCGACGCGATGCCAACCGATTCCAACTGGAGCGATAAAACTTCATCAGCTTGCAGTGCAGGGCCATCGCATCGTACGTGTGATCCTCTGTGGCCATGTGCTTGACCGAAAAGTATCCGTTGTCTATATAATAGGAAGCATCGTTTTCCGCAAATATATTGACGTTCTTGTCACAGAAACGCTATCGTATTTAGTCACAATATATTTACAATACAAATCGCGATTACTAAATCCGCTCTTACCTGACGCAACTCACGTAAATCCGTAATGGGCGTGGGTATATCCAAATATTTAATCGGATTGGCCACATAGTTCTTAGTTATATTTGTGACATAGCCCCTAACGCCCTGTGCCGAAATGTAGAGTATTACGCGGCAATGAAACGTGTCCACGCTCAGAATGATCTCCTCATTGCTAGACAATGGAATGCAGTGAGAACAAGTCAGTGTGTGCTCTAGTCGCGGCTACCCGTTTTGCTTCAAATATTTTCATAGAATCGTATAAAAAATATAATCTTTAAACAAATAAATAAATAAATTTGCATTCATACGGACAGACAGACAGACGGACATTGCACAAAACCAATATACTCTTTTCAATTCGCGAACGAGTATAAAAATACAAAAAAATATTTATATTATCACATACATTGCCTTATTGTATTCAAAAACTGCTCGACTGCGCTACAGGCTATTAAAAGCATCTTCATTTGGTACAATATACCAACATATATGTATGTATGTATGGGTACAGGGTATACAATGCAGTATGCCCTAACTGGGATTATATTCATGTTGGACTTACTTGTCCTCGTTGGGTTGCATGTACCAGTCACGAAAGGGAAAGTGCTCGTAGCGCTTGTAGGCGAAACCAAAGATGCCCAATCGGTCCGTTTTAATGGTCATCGTCCGAGCGTCCCTGTCGAATGTGCTGGACTTGATGTACTGCGTTGTCCAGTGTATAACCTTCTCCTGAGCATTCTGCTCAATCTCTTTGGGGGTCTCGTATTTATTGGGAGATTCTGCGCCCTGTCCACCCTGGGGCCCAGTGCCCAATAAAAGGCTCGAGGAACGAACAGCGCTGCCTGAGGGGGACATCGCCCCCAGGGGAGTGCGGCTGAAGCGAATGGACGAGTTCCGGCTGCCAAAGCGAGTAAATGACTTTATCCTGCTGGTCATGGAGGCGCCTCGATTTTCAGCAGCAGTGGGCACCACGGCCTTTTTCACTTGTGGCTTCTTTACCACAGTATCGGGCTGACTCATAATGGCGTGATATCGCGTGATATATCTGTTTGTGATGTTATCGAAAGTGTCCAACAGGCCGTACATAGACTTCTTATCGAAGACCTTCTCCTGTATGCTCACCTCATCGTACGTCATTCGCTCGACATCATGAAAAATAGGGTAGATCCGTTCGGGGGCATGCTGAATATCATAGTCAAAATCCAATTCACCAACAAAAAAATTCTCCTCAACATCAGCGCTGCGTCGTCGAATCAGCATATTTCTAGTCTTTGGCCTCTGATCGAAGGCTTGTTCGAGCTCCTCTTTCACCTCCAGAGGGAACTTGAACGAGGATATTATCCGTGGCACACAATACCGCTGCAACTGTCGCCCCTGAATATGATTCAATTTTTGCACCAATTGGAAATTTCGCACAGGTAACACGCGTTCGCCAGGCGCCAGTTTCCGGCTGTGTCGCAACAGGGCTATCAATGTCGGCCGGAATACATTTATCGAATGTTCTTCGTTGCGTACGATTTGATTGAACTGAACTAAACTATCCTTGCGTTGCGTTAAATCTGTGTGCCTGTGGGCATTTATTTTTGATTTTCCCTTCTTGATGACAATCGACTCCTTTTTCTCCTCAACTGATATTTCAGATACGACATCCTGCATGCAAGTTATGTAATGGCACGGAATCGGTTCGCCCCACATGCACAACTCCGGCGGCATTTTGATTGTGACAAAGAAATAGGGCAACTCATCGTCCTCAGTAAATGTTCCCCGCTTGTTATCCACGCGTAGTCGCGATATGGAACGATTCACCAAGACTCGCGAGGAGCCCGCACGAGCGTCGGAATCCCAGTTGGGACGCAAATCGGCCACAACATCGTCCATAACATGCAGCACTCGCCCGTCCTCGTGCAACACGACGTTGAACTTCTCGAAATGCGTATTCATCGGGCGCCGCACAAACATTATCGAATATATACCGCCCAGAATTATGTGTTGTCTCATGTTGATCTGAAAAGAAAGAAATTCCGATAAATATCTACTAAAATTTGGTACTTTGCAAGTTTTGCGAAAAAAAAACTTTGCTTATTTGCTTACTTATAAAGCAAAGAAAGATTTAAAATAAAAATCTTTATTTGACAATCTTAGAAACTAAATTAACCGCGAGGTAAGAAAGATACACAGTATAACAACAGCTTTCAACCATCGAAAACGATATTTTGGAAATATATCGATTATCACAAACTCAACGAATATAGAACAAGAAACTTAATTTCAAACTTGTTAAACCTCTAATTAAATAGTACTCCCGGCTGAGTCAAATAAGCTGTGAGCCATATTTTGGTGAAAAACAGGTGCCATGACAGCTACATATATATATAAGATATATATATAGTATTAGATCAATCCAGATAATATTGAAACTGACTGAACGATCATTTAGATATGGAATACATATGTGTACCTAAGGCAAGAGGGGTCCCTAATCGAAATCGAACAGTAATGGGCCTCACCTCGTCCAGGCGTAGTTTCAGATTCTGTGGATTGTAGATCTCTTCCAGGAAATCCATATACTGCTGCTGTTCGCGATCCAGGAACGTGTTGTAAGCATCCGGAAGCATGTTGGGCGGGACGGCGGGCGGTTCTCTGGGCGCCTTAGGTATGTTTATTTTGGGGGCCTTGCTGCCGTCGCTGTTCTTCTTCTCCTTGTTTGCCTTCTCGGTCCTCTCGGCGATGAGTTGCATGGTTTCCTCATATATCTGGCGCTTCGCATGCATACTGGCCAAGAGATCCTTTTGGACGTCCAGCTGCATCATCCACTCATTGATCAGGCACTCCTCGATATCCACAATGCCCGCATTGAGATCGATGTTCCCCTCCGGTATTATCGAATCGTAGCTCTTCGCATACTGCGAATAATTGTCAAAGTTAGTGTGGAGGCAACGCAGCATGAGGCAATCCTCGAGAACGCTGAGCGGAATCTGCACGGTGACTTCCGTCGTGCTCATTTCAGCCACCATGAATGGGGCGCTACGAATCGCGTCTAAAGCACCTTTCAATTGGATATCGAAATATTGATTCAAGACTTACGGCATTTCCTCGAAACGAATAGGAACATCGCGCAGTCCCCAAATATCAATGGCAAATCTAGAGCCACCATGCGACCAGGTGGCGGTCATTGCGTCGTCGGAGCTGGCGAAGACAATCAAGCGATTCTAATCAAATCTATATACGACCTCACACAAAATTATTTCGATATGATTTTTCTATGTGTAAACAACCTGTTATACCAATCTTTAGAGGAGGTGACCAGTTAACTACCCTCAAACTTGGCAACTATAGCTTCAAAACTGTGGGAGATATAGGTATTTGCGGTGGGGCGGAGATGCTGAGGGCGTTCTAGTGGGCGTGGTCGAGAAATCAAGGTGTCAATCTTTAAGGGAGGTCACCAGCCATCTACGCACCAAATTTGCTGACTAGCTTTAAAATTGTGCAACAAAGCAACACTTATCGATTCGAGCCGACAGGTATATCGATTTTCGCGATTAGTTTCTTGATTTTGGGTAAAATAATTTATGAATTCTGTCTGATATATGAAATCAAAATTAATTTAGACTTCATTCATTAAAAATATAAATTGAAAATTGCTTAAAGCTTACCAATTTAACAAATTAACTATATATATATAAACTAACTATATATTGTGTATACATGCATATGTATATATATTGTTATCATTTTATTATATTATATTTGTCAGATTTTGATACTAATAAATATAAGGAATATGTGTATGAGAAAAGTGGTAAAACTCGTAATTATTCAAATAAGAACAAAAAGTTTATAGAAAAAAAAAACAAATCTTTGACGCATAATTCTTATAGCTATATGATATAGTAATCAGTTTGGTTTAAACAGACAGACGGACGATCGTAAGTCAACACCAATTAAGACTCGTTATTCATAGATACATTACACAATTCGTGGCAGGGTATGCACGACTGCCAACCAACCACGTACTTCATATAGACGCCATCCATGCGTATTATGCAATAGGTCAGTCGATCGAAGCAGTTATCGATCTCTTCCTCGATCTCGCGTCGCACCTAGCGAAAGTTAGATCTATGTTATTAAATTTGCTATCTGATTAGTATCTTTTCGGCACGCACTTCCATAATCTCCATTAGACGCGGAAAGCTCACACGATCCATTTCGGCGGCATTGTCGAGCATTATACCGATCTTGGTTAGGGTATTCAGATACATTAGCACGTCATTCTCATACCGTTTGCCGATGTGATCGTCCAACATCTCTTTCACCACCGCCCTGGTACGATCCTTGCGAAAGATATTCTGGGTGAGCACACTGCGCTCGTCCACGTTTAATGTCCAATCCACGCTGTGCTTGGAATAAAGTTGTTGATAATGCCGCTTTTTGGCCAAAAATGTGCGCATCTCTGGCGGCAAATAGGGGCGTGGCAACCCATCGCAACGTATGTGATGGTCCCAATGCTCGCGAGTGGCCCGCTCCTCCTCAAGACGAGCGAATTCCATTGTGGAGTCTAAATTATATGGTAATTATATTATTGTTATATAGATATACAAGTCGAAACTATCGGATACACTTTATAGCTTGAAAATATTTCAAGATATTTATAATATTATATATATATATATATTTATAATATAAATATATTATAAATTCTTGATTAACTTTAAAACTAAAAATATATTTTAGAATTTTTCAGGGTTTATTAAGGGGACTCAAACCAATTTGAAAGTTTTTAATATTTGATTTGCTTTTTTCTTGTGTTGATATCGGGAGGTATCCAAAATCCGAAGTATTTATTTGGTGCTTCTAGCTCTTAGAGTCTCCGAGATGTGGTAAAAAGAAACCAAAGGTGAAAATCGATTTTTATCGATACTTGAAACTGGACAAGATATAAAAAACTATAGACTTGTTGTGCATATTGCTCCAAAAACTTAGATCTTAAGCTTTTGTAGTTTTTAGGATCGATACTTTTATACAGACGGATGGACGAGAGGACGTTGTCCCGATCAAGAATTTATATACTTTTTACGCATTTTCCATTGATAAATCAGTTACTCTACACATATTATATTTGGTATCTTACCCTTGATAATGTTGCAGCTCACGTTAAGATCCTGCAAGCAATGCAAATACCTCTGCTCCCGCTCTAGCATATCCGCTGTGCTGATCAACTTAATGCCGCCGGACTCCGCGGAAATCGATTTACTCATCTTGGTTTATGAGTCTGTGTTTTAATATGTGTTAATTATGTGTTATTAGTGTACTGTGTGGGGTGGTTTGTATTTTGTGGGTGTAATGGTGACAGTATTAGTGTACTGTGTGGGGTAGTTTGTATGTATGTATGTGTGTGTGGTGGTGACAGTTAAGTCATGATCAGGTTTTTTGTTTTTTATATTTTATATTTTTGCTGACATGATTTGCTGCAGCTGCTTTAACTATTTGTCGGCAATCGAATCGAAAGACCTAAATCCAAAACTCGAACCCAGACGCGTGTCTTTGTCTCCTGCCTGGGCCATAACTCAGGCCGCTCGTGGGTGCGGTCGGTTGGTCAGGCAAGCAAGCAAACCGGGCAACCACGCCGCGCGTCCCTCCCCTCTCTCGACCCCCGCTCAACGACAGCTCGCCGCCTGCTATCGTTTGAATTTATTTGGGCTGTGGGCCGGCCAACACACTCTTGACTTATTTATGCTTTTTGTGTGCAATTTTCTATTTCCAAATCCATGTGGAGAAAGTCGCTTTAAGACTTTAAGCATCAACTACAAGAAAACCAACCAGCTTAAAGCCACCCAAATATCTGCAGTCGGGCGTTACCCACCGTTTTATACTTGTTTACGTTCTTAATTATAATTGTTTTGCAAATTTTCGGCATTTTGTAATTTGCACCATTCGGAAGTAACCAACTTCCCAACTGATTTCTTTTTTCTATTTGTAAAATCGATCTCAATGAAAATTCAGGACCAAAATGTCATCAAACATGAAAATTGGTTCAGTTTTGACAAATTTATGGGTTTCCGAAATATATCAAAAACTTCTTTACTGATATTTAGAGGCGGTGATTAGTTATATACGTCTATCTTTTATCGATTTGCGATTTGAGGTGTATCGACATGTTATCGAATTGCCAGCCTTCCAGTGGGAATAACTACATGTATAGACAGAAGGACAGAATGATGGACATTGCACAAACCCAATAGACTAGTTTCACAAATGAAGAAGAGTACAAGTTTCTAGGAGTAATATGTTTCATGGATTAATTACTTAATTTGCGCAGTTGGTTGAGAATAATTAAAATAGATTTTTTTCATATTTAAATTAAATGTCAAAATATTGATTAATAAATATTGATATTTATTTTTCAAAATTATGATTATGGAATGGTATGTTTCTAAAAGAGTTGATTTGACGAGTCCAATTAAAATCTTAGAAGAGGCTTCAAGATATAACACATTTGTTGAGTTCGGTTCAGATATACACTACTTAAATTTCATTTACTTAAATTTCAATAAATTCTTTTCTTGCCATTAAATTTAATTTAGTTCTTAGATTCATGTCATGTCTTAGATTTATGTCTTCAACTAATTGCCATAAAACACAATAAATTAAATCATCTGTGTGCACGTATACATATATACTTTTTATGAAAATATACCCCGTCTGCCAAGAGTATTGAAACCGAAAATGGCTAAAAACAATGCCTCGTTTCCAATAAATTGATTAAATTTTATGTCGCATTGTTAGCCGGGTCTATTTGCTATTTACATACGCTTACACGACTCGGAGTTCACGTCAAAGCAGCTACGTCTGATCGATTACACTGATGAATGAATTTCAGGCCAAGACGACTCCTACACAATGACAAACAGAGGCATGCCTGTCGTATACAAATATATAAATATACGTATATATTTAGGCCTTTGTCTCTTCCTCTCTCTCTCTCTCTCTCTCTTTTTGCTCTGTGTTTCATTATCTATGCGCCATGCTGTGCTTGCAATCTCTCTTCTCTTGAAATTTATTTGTTGCCAGTTGTCTTTTAAATAAATTTCTTGTCAAACGTTCACAGGCACATCTAACTCGATGTCCACATCCACATTTCAGTCCACGTCCTCGTTTGTTGTCATTGTTGTTGTAATACTCTTGCTGAGGGTATTCTGATATTGTCATGCAATATGCAATTCAAAAATGTCTTTCTATGCCAATACAACTTTTAAATTTATATCTTATAAGTATAATTCTAGTATATGAGGAACAATCAGTTAAACAATTCAAATTTATTTTGTTTTTTACTTATCTATCAAAATATAAGTTAAATCCCAACAAAATGCAATATTATATATAAATATTGTTGCTATATATTTTAACTTTTGATTGCTATTATTATAAAAACCTGCATTACAAGAGTTCATCTTACAGCTCACACTTGATTGTTAGGGTATTCCAGCTTCGGGTACGCTCGTCGTCGTCATCAATATAAGACAGTTCCATCTTGTTTGGTCGTTACATTCGTCAGTTGTTTAGGCTCTGGACTGCGTCTGCAATAAGTCACTCGGCTCGACGAAGACAAAACATTTGAAATAATTTAATGAACTTGACAGAACCGTTTCGGGCCATTTGTTTCGAATGTTTTGCAATTTTCTCTAAGCAAGCGGGTTGACCCAAAATGAGGAGCCAAATATAATTTTGACACCTTTTGTGCACTGCTGATCAATTGAACACCATCTCCCTCTCTCTCTCTGTGTGAATTGATCCCCAATAACGAGCAACTAGTTGAGAGTTAATGACGAGCAAATCATTTGGCTATAGCCATGCAATCATTCAATTATAATCGGAGCCAGCTCTCTGCTGCCAGATCCAATCCAATCCTTCAGCAATTTTCTTTGGGCCAACAACTGGATGACTAGATGACTGAATAACTGAATGTCTGAATGACTGGATGACTTTACAAAGAGCCACCTCACGTAGTTGTTGTATGTGTGTGTGTGTGTCTGTCTGTCTGTATTTGCCATGTGGCATGCACCTTAACGAGTGCAGACTCCAACTGCAGATCCAACTTTAGCTCCATCGATTCGTTGCTGCAATTTAGTTTGCTACAAAGCCAAAATTGCTGCTGGCAAAAATAATTGACATCTGTATAAGTTTTTGCCATTTGATTTGCGGCATTTGCAGTTAACTGCTTTGGGTGGCTTGGCTGAGTGGTTTAGCCGTTGTCCGGTCAGGTGGCTCGCCTGGATCAATTGAGGATAGCCGGCTAGCTGGCCAACAACAAGTTAACAAGTGCACCACTTGTCCAGTTCAGCTGCTGTCGTTATCTGACTACCTGACTGTCTATTTTTCACCTGCATTACGTTTGCAATATTCCAAACGAGTGAGATATTATGCCAAAATCAAATGCTACACTCAAAGAAACGAACGATGCACTCCAATCAAAGTGAAAACAAAGAATTAAGATTCAAGATTTTTTTTTCTAATATTAACAATGCTTTTTTTTAGTGGCGCATAATTCTTAAATATTCCACTTTAAACTTAATTTAAACTCTGGAATTTAATATTTTAATTTTGTAAAATGAAGCGTGTTTTATTCAATCATGAAAGATTCACATTTAATATAAATAAATTGTATAATCAAAATTTCTTTAAATTAAATTTTAAATTTGTCTAGCTTGTGCTTAAATACAAAATTATATTTTTTTGTACCAATTTAAACAAGTTTGCATTCAAAAACATCATATTTGAAGAAATATTTAAACAAAATTTGAGAAAGACTTGAATTAAATACAAATTGCCTTAAGCAAAAAAATTAAGTGAAAATATAAATGTGAAAACCGCAATTTGAACTGAGGAATGTTTTTAAAATATGAATTTTGGGCACATTTTTAAAAATTGTTTAAGTCCGATTTCGCACAGATTTGTTTTTGCATTGAGTTCAATCTTTATTGATTTTTCTTCGAGTGAAGTTGCAGTTGCAGCATCAGCAGCAGCAGCAGTTGCAGCAGTTGCAGCAGTTGCAGCACTGGGAAAGTGCCAGCTGAAATGGTTTTATTAAAACTGCTCCTCACCGCTCTGCCCCTCCTCACACACTCCCCGCATAACTGAGCTGCCTTATCGGGCGCAGCGATTAGAAAGCGCCACTGCGGCTCAGAAATGTTGTCCATGTTTCACATTGACAGCAACTTGTTTACCGTTTTTTCACCGTGGCTCCAAATGTTTAAACAATGCAGCAACTTTTGGCATTTACATGAGAATTGTCAGCGCAAAGATTTTAGTATACAAAAAAAATAAACACAAACTAAACACAATATGAGCAAAGAATCTGTTCAGTTGTTGTGGCCAGTTGCCGCAGCAGCAACGGCAGCAGCAGCAGCAGCTGCAGCTGCAACATATTGAGTCTAATTAATTTTCAGCAAACTCAGCTTGGGCAACTTTCCATGCCCTGCTGAAAGGGTGGGGCATATAAGTTTCAGCAGGCTGTTTGAGCCCCAAACTGATTGCTGCACAAGCACAGCCTCAAGTGATATTATATTAATAACATAATCACCATGAAAGACATTCAACTAACATTTCCATTTATTTATTCTCATAGAGTTGAGGTTTTCTTTCTGCAATGATGAATAAATTTGCTATAACTTAATCGAATAACTCTTAAAACAAATTTGCTAGATAGAATCAACAGTATAATCAGCTAAGGTAAAGCTGGCTATTTACTTGAGTAAATATTTATTTTTCATAAATTTATTTTCTTTAATTTCATTTCTAATTTCATAAAATTCAGTTAGTTTAGACTGTATTGGACTGAAACGTTTGTTAATTCACATTTAGGGTATTGAGGCTGCTGCTTGCCAAAAGCCACTGAATTTCACTCGTTTCCCTTAACGGTAGATGCATGTTTATGCTTAAACAATGCACCAGCAGCATCTGAGAAACATCAGCAGCAGCAGCAACAACAACAGCAACAAATTTGTTTAGTCTGAAAATCTATGCAAAGCAATTTGAATAGCCAAACGAGCGAGCATTCAGCTAATGCCTCAGATATGTAAATTAGGAAAAATTCTTTGCCCAGTTGCCGGTTGCCAGTTGATTGGCTCGGTCCAAGCGCCCCCTCCTCCCTCCCTGTTAGACCCTGGTCCAGTCCCAGATTCGTTTGCTTAATTGTTGTCTTTCCCTTCTGCCCGTCCTCTCTGCATTTTTTCTTCTTCTTCATGCATTAAAAGCGAGCATTGTTTGGCTAAGTAGAAGCTACTGTCGATGAAAAGTGAGTGTGGAAAGCGGCCACCAAAAAATAAAAAAAGAGTTATTTAAATCAAAAAAAACAAGAGTTCTCTAGTTAAGGTTACTCGACTGGCAGACACCCTGCTTCCATATCTCAAAATTATGTTGAATATATAGTTAACATTATTTATTAATTATTAATTTTAACCAGTTATTTGTTTGATTTATCCAATAGTTAGTTAAACTTACGCTAAAATTTTGCTAGTAATTTTTTAAACAATGTTAAATGGTATCCAAAAAGTAAAATATTCTTAATCTGTGATCAAAAACCAGGCGTGATCGAAAATAAAGCTGAATATTAAAAAAATCGATTTTAAAGATATGACTATCGAACCGAACAATAAACCCCTTCTTGCCCCTTTTTTAATGGGTATCTCATCTAAAGAAACCAACGAAAAAAAAATAGTAGTCAAAAACTAATTCCAATTCCAATTTATTTCTAAACTGACCAACTTTTTTTGGGTTTCTGTGCCAGCCAGCATGAGCTCTGTATTAGGGTGGAGTAGCGGGGGGTTAGAGGGTGTTATGGGAGGGGGGCTTAGAGGTGGGGCACGCCATCAAATTGAAGTTTGCCATGCCACACCTAAAGAGACAGTTGCCACCAACGGTTGTCGTTGGCCGTGGCGTCGCTGCTGGTGGCAAAAGGCCTCAAACGCCCGGCCAGGCCGGACCAGGCGGGTCGCTTATCAACTGACAGCCGGACAGCCGGACAGTCGGAACAATTTGCATGGCGAGACAGTTGCTTTGGCTGCTACTTATCGCTGGCATCCAGAGAGCTTTTCGCACACAGCTCATTACGAATGCAACGCGGGCCAACTGCAACCAGTTGGCAGCTCGGTGGGTCCGTCCGTCTGACCGTCTGTCCGACTGTCCGTTCTGTCGTGCAACAAGTGGCAGGCTCTCTGGTTGCGGCAAATTGTGGCTGCCACTTTTAATTGGCAACTTTTGGCACGTTCAGCAGCGTTCCGTTTCCTTTATCGATTTATGATGACGGACAGACGAACAGATTTTCGATTTTCTAGTTTTCTCGTTTTCTCCTCGTTTTCCTCCGCTCTGCTCTCAACTCTCAGCACTGACAGCCGCTCTGATTGTTGCCGCAGCTGCTCATTCCACGCGATATCAAAATGCAAATTTAAGTGGCAACGGACAAAATTGAATAACTGCCAACTGGCAACTTCAAACTGGAACTGAAACTGGAATTGGAATTGGAACTGGAACTAAAGCCGAAGACGGAGGTAAACCCATAACTGGGACCAGTCGGTTGTGCAAATAAATGTTATTAATTCAACAAGGTTGGCGACTGCAGCGGCAACTGTGCGCACATTTAATTATGCCACATGCAGCAATCGGGCACTGTACAGACTGCCAGATACCCTGTTAACGATTAAGAACCTGCATAAGCTGTTGCAGTTGTGCAAAAATATATCACAATCAATAGGAAGTATCTCTGATCGCATGACGTGTGTATATTCTTGATCAGCATCAGCATCTGCAACAAAAACGCAAGTCAAAGTTTTCTACTAGTTTTTCCAAAATCGATAAATATCGTTTTGTAGTTTAAGCAAAATCGATAACAAATCGATTGCTAAAATATCCTGACAACGATTTTCTTCTGAACACATTTTAAGTTTCACCAACAAATTGATTTCTAAAAAAAATCACACGTTTATTTAAAATTGATACATCGATTGTTACATATAGTTGCTCTTATATCACACACAAATCAATCATATTTAATTTTTTGGATACCTCCCACCGTTAGCCTTGAAAATATCGTAATATTCGCGTAATAAACATTGAAGGTAAGAATTACATTTTTAGTAAATTGATAGAAATGTGGAAACTGCATATAGGGTATCTGCTAGTCGAATTCGTTCGCACGTGTTTAAAATAGACTGCAATCACAATCAAAGCTAGATCAATAATCAATGTAATTTCGTGTCGAGTTTTAATGAACAACTTTTAGCACAAAAGAAATAAGCAATTGTCATCTGTGGCAAGTCTGGGTGAGTGGGCACAAAGTTGCCCCCATTTGGTTGCAAATTCGCATCGAAAACGGGCAGCCGCAACAGCAGCAACAGCAGCTGCAGTCGAGGCGTTGGCTTTGGCTTTGGCTTTAACTTTGGCTCCGACTGTGAGTCAGTCTGGTTGCTGGCCAGCCAGCTCAGATCAGTTGAATTCAGTTGGCTGCTTTATATTGGTTATAAGTGCGAGCAGTTATGGTTTTTGCCCCGGCTTGAAACACGCCCAAATGCAGCTGCAGCTTGTTAGACAAGTTACCAAAAATAGACCAGCAACTAGCTGAACTTGGCTTGGCCCGGCCCGGCCCGGCTCGGCCGGATCTGGCTCAGATGCGAGTCTATAATTGCCCCTGCTCGGAGGGGGCGTTTATGGGCATCAGCCGAGGCGTAATTCATATTCGACTTTTATGGTGCTCGCCTTCTTGCGTTCTTGGCCAAAAGGGAAAACGGCAAAGGCATTTGCATTCACTGCAGCTGGCATCGGAACAGTTGCACAGCTCAAAATTGTGGCTTAAATTAAAAGCCATGTTGATGTTTATATAACCAACATAAACAACACTAAAATAGCCAACTTGCACATAAATTTAAATTAACATTTTTGTTAAAAGTTGAGTGTGTGTTTTTCGGTTATTTATAAAAAAAACAATAATTCTTATTAAATTAAGAACAAAATAGAGAAAGAAAAATAAGACGAAATGAAGATATAAAGGTAGTAAACTTAAACATTGAAATAGTTATTAAAAATTTCTTAATTCTTCAATTTAAATCAAGTTAAAACCAGAATTTAGGATTGCTTTATAGATAATCTATCTGACTAACCAAGCAAGAGTTAAGAATTCAAAATCAATGCTTTTGTTTTTGCTTAACAAAACCTAATTAAACGAAATCTAAAGCAACTAGTTGCATGCCGCATTTAACGCGCTGCAAATGCAGCTGCAACACATCAAATCACAGATTTTATAGGCCACTATCTGGACGGTTATTATAAGTGAAGTCTTAATGAACTTGTCTCTACACCCAGTTAGCCAACTCGCGCACACATCTCGCACTAATCCCCCCCTCTCTCTCTCTCTCTCTCTCTATCGCACTCTCTGTCTAACTCTGGCTATTCCCTCACTTTCTGTCTCACACTAGCTGACCAGCTGCTGTTTTGCAATTTATGGGATCAACGGATCCGTTAGTGCCAAATTACAAATGGGCTGTGCAGCAAAGTGCAATACGCGAGCGAGAGAGCGAGAGGCAGCTGAGGCGTGCGCGAGGGAGACAGACTGAGGTGGCAATAACCAACAAGACATTAACCCGGCGCATGCCTGCCACAGCTGCATGTGGCTCTAGCTGCAATAATATGCTGCATGTTCAATAATTGAACACAAACACACACTATAACCAGCCCCACCCCACCCCACACACCCCACCCCAACCCGCTGCACTCCAATCGCTAAAACAGCTGGCGACTGCAAGCGGCCTGCTGGAATCTGAGCCAGCGGCAGTGCAACAAGATACGAGTGCAGCCTCAGCCAAAGTCAGACCAATAGACCCAACGACCGGCGGACCGTCGTCGCGTCGCCGCGTCGCACAATCGCTGGCCACAAAAAACAAAAACACAAACACAAAAACAGCAACAACAACATAAAACAATAAAGTTGGGCGCTGCGCAAAAGAATAATCGCATAAATCATGCGGACTTGCGGCAATGCGCGGCCTCTAAGCTCCACTAACGGGCAACCGGGCAACCGAGCAACCGAGCAGCGTGCAACGTGCAACGTGCAACGGGCAACAAGCCGAACCGAACCAAAGCGACCCGAACCACAACTCAGTCCACACACAGTTCGCACAGTGGACTGCAAGCCATTTGTTTGGCAACCAACTGTTCATTAAAATCACCTCTTACTAATAAATAATAATAAATAAATAAATAAAATACTGAAACTCTCAACTACATCTTTTCTTTATAGGTAACGGTGCAAACAATTTATTGGATGACTGGATTGGATCAGTTGGATTTCGAGACTGGAATTTTAAAATATTTAAAATATGAATCACAATGTAAAAAATCCAAAAATAAAAGAACTTAGGATAATTTTTTTAGGGAACCAATTATATAGATATCTTTTTTCATAAGTGAATGAAACTTAAGTTCTAAATTTTGACCAAACCGAAACCACCGAGATCAATTTCGAAATAGTAAATGTTGCCAAAAAAAAAAACGAGCATATCTCGGGCAAATAAGTATATTCTCCTACAGAACCGGAGTATCGATTGACACTTAAAAATTTCCAATCTAATTTTTGACCAAATTTGACAAAAATTTTGAATGGGGATCGATTCCCTAGACTTATACAATTCGAAAGAGGTATATCTTACCGATATCGGACCACATTTGACCTAGATATAGTCATTTAAATCCTTTTTAAAATGCAAAATCCTCATATCTCAGGCTATTAGAGTCGTATCGTATTGGGACTATCGATTGCCAAATGTGGTTCGATTCAAAAATTTGAAATTTTGAATTGGGATCGATTCTAGACACTAAAACGAGTCGAAAGAGGTATATCTTTCCAAGATCGGGCTACTAATAGCCGAGGTATAGCCAAATACGCAGTTTTTTAAAATTAAAATCGCCATATCTGGGGCAATTGAGGATATATCTTCGATTAATATACCTTTTTATACTCGTACGGATCGGTACTATCAATTGGCATTCAAAAATTTCCATTCCGAATTTTGACCATTTTTGGCAAAAATCACAAGGGGTAACATCACAATTTTTGCCAAAAATGGATCGATTCTGAAATTTCAAATTTTGTATTGGGATTGATTCTACAGACTTATACGAGTCGAATGAGGTGTATCTTTCCAAAATCGGTCTCGTAATAGCCGAGATATAGCCATTTTAAATTGTGTATATAAGCTGCAGGTGCTGTTACAGCGGAGATAACATTAAGAGAAAAGGTTTACATTGATTACATTTGACGTCATTGAAGGTATGCAATTAAATTTATTCTGCAGCCCAAAATATGTTACCTTGCGAGTATGCAATGGAATTTTTTACATTTTATATTTTTTGTCGACCTTCGGACAATTATGTTCGCCTGGTGCTTCAGCTGAAATTTCTATGGAAATCTTGCACACCAGCGGCCCAAAATTGTTGCTTTATAAGTATGCAACGGAATTTTTTACTTTTTATATTTTTTTGCCGACCTTCTGACGATTCTGTTTGCCTGGTACTTTAGCCGGAATTTGCATTAGAAATCTCCCACAATCTTGCCTGAATAAAAAAACCAGAATATACGTTTTTTTTTGTGTTTATTGAATTTCTCTATACAATCTTATAATTGTACTTTTTTTTTTATAAGTTTATTTCTCTTAAATCAACAGTAATATAAGTAGGTCTTAAGCAAATGTTTAACAAACTTTTTGTAATAATAATTTGTACTATTCTTATAAACTATAACATAAATATACTTAATAATAATATAAAATATACACTATAACATAAATATACTTAATAATATCGTGAACATTTAAGAAATAAACAGGAACTTATTTGGGGAACCTGGAATATAAAATTAAACAAATTTACCCATTGTTTTTAAATAAATAATGGATTACTTATTAAAACCTTTTCATCTCTCTCTTTCTCTCCCTATCTGACTGCTTGCTTTGCGCCTTGCATGCTTTCTTAAATCTGAAAATAAACAAAAGATAACAGATGAGAATAATCCTGATTCCTATTATTATGCATTAATTTTAAGCATTTTATATTTCAAAAATACCAACTGTTTTTGCTTATGAAATTGAAACATTGCTACTAGCTAGAAGGGAGTCACCATTATGATGCGAATTTTCATTTGAATTTGATCAGTTAAGTGACCACTGTGCATCAATGGTCCAGACAGCTGCTGCAGCCCAACACGGCAACACTTTTCTTGCCTTAAGCCAAATTTATAGCGATCTAAGTAGGTATAAAGCGCTCATTTTGTGGCAGCAGCGTTGACTTCGTTACGTTTCCAAGGAGTGCCCCACAGGAATTGGGCTCATACAGCGGAGGTACATGGAGTGTAGACAAGGGGGGAGTCCAGGCTAGCGGCAATGTTTGGCTTTTGTTTTTGGTTTGGGTTTTTTTCTCTTGTTTTTTGTTTTTTGTTTTACGCTCTCTTCTCGAGCAAGAACAATAGAAATTGCATTGCATGAAAGTTCGGGCGTTGCGCTGCTTAAATGAGGGAAAGGCAAAAGCTGAAGCTGAAGCTGGAGTTGGAGCTGAAGTTGGAGTAGGAGCTGGAGTTGGAGTTGGAGTAAGAGGTGAAGCTGGCGCTGCTGGTCGAATATTGTGCACCCGCGGCTAGCAGAAACGTTGACATGGTCGCAAAACGGGCGCGGCTGCACTTTGGGGGACGACTAGGTGAGGGCGAGCTGTAAAGAGCGGATTGTGCGCTTTTCGCGGGAGCGGACTGCCGGACAGGGGCGGGACATCTTTGTGTTTACTCGTGCGCGATTTTCAAAAGCCAACTTCTTGACGGGGCTTTCGCTTTGCGGCCAGCTGCATGGCCAGAACCAGGCGGCCTTTGTTGCGGTTAGCTGTAAGCTGTGCGAGGCACTTGCGAGGGGCGGGGTTAAGCGGGGGATTCGAACACAGCTTGTCGCCCAACAAGCAGCAAAATCAGCTTAAATCATGAGCGCCAATGCGATTAAGCAAAACTTAACTTGGCCAAAGCTATGTTGCGGCTGCAGAACAGTACAGAACAGCACAGAACACCCCCCACTCCCCTTTGAGTTGACGCTGTGGAGCTCGACACCAGCATTTACAAACAACAAGTGCATAAATTACATTCTAATCCCGTTTCATTTGCACCATTTGCGAGCAATTCTGAAATTAAATACAGAAATACAATTTTTTTTATATTAAATCATGTTGAAATTGTACAAAAAAAACATTTCTGAAATGAGCAAAAGTATCAATTTAATTGGGTTTTTGTGAGCAATTAATAAATCCGGGTTTGGCCGAAGTTTAATTCTACATTTAAAAATAATTTCGCAGTTAAATTTAAATCCAGCTGCATTATTTGCGTTAAAATGCAGCTAAAAATTTACCGAAATAAACAGGAGAAATTTAACTACCATAAAATGGTGAAAACTCAATTTAGTTTAGCAATAAATTTTAATTCATGTATTGATTATCCATTTAAATTTGTACACAAGTCATACAAATTTGTGTCCAAATTAAACTCTGTTGAAACTGAACGGATTAGGTCAATACTACCTTTTTAGCCAAAAAAAGTCTGAATTTAAATCTATGCGTATTATTTTCAGATCAAAATATGCCTAAAAAATGTAAAATTGAATTGCATTTAAAACATGGAAATCGCACAAAATCTTTGAAAATTGTTGTTAAAAAAACGTTGCCAAAACCTGGCCATATTGGTGGATAGCTTTGTCACAACTGGACTGATTTTGATGGGGAATGGCTTTTGGTGCATAGTTTGTTGCCTATGACAAAATGCAAGCCAGCAAGGTAAGTTGAAGAGAGGAATGGGGAGAGGGGAGGGGGAGAGGGTAGAGTGAGCTTAAACGAGTTTGCTGCCTGCCACTGCCACTTGACTGCTGCCTCATTATTATGCGCGCATTGTGCGTGGCCCGGCAACAGGAACTGTTGAACTGAGCCTGGTTATAACCAAACGGGAGAGGGAGGCGGATGGGAACGGAAGGAGGCATAGGCATAGGAATTTGCGGCTGGCAAGCTGCTGGCTTGAAGCGTGCTCCGATTCTCAATGCCCGATTCTCCATTCTCAATTGCAGCGTGCGTTCGCGAATATGCGCCGCGCATATGCCCCCGGGGAGGATTCAGCTGCATGCGAGGCAGAAGCGAAATGCGAAACCGAACCAGCGAATTCGCAATTGCAGCTCGCAATTAAACAAAGCCGCGAACAGACAGTCGCAGACAATGCGCCGGCCAAAATGGTAAAGAACGCCATGCCCCATGTGGCAGGCAGACATACAGACAGACAGACAGACAGGCGAGCAGACTGTGCAACAAGGCAACGAGGCACAAGGATTCAAAACGCATTTCCGCCAACGCGTCCAAGTTCGTTTGCTTCGTTTGCGTTTATGCAAAAATCGCCTATCAGCGGCCGTCAATCGCAGTTAAGGCCAAAGGAGCTGCGGATCTGGAAAAGGAGCTCCTGCCTGAAAGGGAGCCGAGCCGAGGAACAGCAGCTCTGCTGGCCATATGTGGCAACGGGGAGGCAGCTTGTCATATTTAGTTGGCACAACAAAGCGTTGCCCATAATCGCTTGTAAATCGTTGCAATAACAATGAAACGAAGAGAGAGAGAGAGAGAGAGAGCAAAGGGAAAGGAGACACCTACACAAACAGCTAGAGAGAAAGAGAGAGAGAGAGAGAAAGAGAGAGAGAGAGAGAGAAAGAGAGAGAGGGGAGAGAGGGGAAAAGACAGGGAGAGAGAGAGAGAGATAGAGTAAGTCAGAGAGACAAGGGAAAAGAGAAAGAAAGGAGATAGATAGACAGTAAAAGAGAGTGAGGGAGAGAAGAGAAAAAAACAGACAGACAGAGAGAGAGAGAGAGAAAGAGAGAGGGAGAGGAAGAAAAAAAATTTGCAAAGCAAACAGACAGATAGGGAGATAGAGATAGAGAAAGAGAAAGAAAGAGAGGAGCCAAGACATAAAGAAGGAAAGAGAAAAGGAAGAGAGACAGAAAAAGAGCTTACATAAGCAAAAGAAAGAGATGTGAAAAAAGAGATGGGCTAAAAGCGAAAAATAGGATAAAAGTGAGATTCAATAGAAAAAGAAGAAGCGAGATAAAAGAGGTGGCCAAAGATGTGATTTTTAAATAACAATTAAATAACGAAATTTTATATTTATAATATCACAGAATTTAGAGCTTCATTAAGACAGTGCATTGGAACTAGTTCATTATGAGAGCTAAAGTACATAGAAATCGTTCCACATTTGAGCATTTCAGCACTTCACTTAAACTAATTCGATGGCAGAACTTGGCAACCCTGTCCACATCGATGACAATCTTGCTCGTGGCCCAATTTCGATTTAGCCTCTGCACTGAGGCGTCGCCCAATTTCATTGGCCGTGTCCACAATGCAAATGAACTGCTTTCAACGATCCCCACTCGGAGCTGAAACGGTTCCTCAAACATCATCATCATCATTATCATTATCATCATCATCATCATCATCATCATCATCATCATCATCATCATCGTCGTCGTCGTCGTCGTCGTCGTTATCCTCGAGTCTCTGTTTGTTGTGTGGCAATTTAACACACGAAATTCAGTGAAGCGTCAACTTGGGCAGGCATAAATTCCCAGCAGCCCTCTCATTGCTCTGCCCCACTCCCACTCCCACTCCCGCGCCCCCCCAACAACCACCCCAAAGTTGTCATCAATGCGTGAGCGCTTTAATTTTCCCTTTTTTTTATGCCAGATACCCATTGCCAATAAACTTGAAAGGGGTATATTGCAGACAAAAGGGAAGCATTTTTGAAACATATTAAATATATTATATAAAATTCGCCAATTTTGAATTATTCGATTACTTTGCCCTAAATTGTTTTAATTTGATATTAATCGAATTCGATTACTGAAGATTTCCAGCTTAGATTATTTTTATCATATTTTGATAATAATAAAATCTAAATTTTCGTATAGTGAAAATAAAGAACAAATTGTATCCAAAAGAGTTTAAACAAGTAAACAAATGTTAGAGAAATTAGCAAAAATGTATTATATATTAATCTTTAAAAAAAATCTTCCAATTTTTATGTAGCACAGAATTGGCGACAGGGTATCCTTTGTTTGTTTACACTCAAAGTAGACGATTTTCTTTGTTTTTTGCAATTTTCCAGCTCTTTTTTTCAGCACCAAAAAGTTGTTGAAGCGAAAAACTTTACAATCCATCAAATTAATGGTGCAATGTGTCACAGTTGGCGTTGGAGTTGGAGTTGGGGAGCGGGAGCGGGAACTGGAACTGGAACTGGAGCTGGAGCTGTTGAAGCTGTCATCAACTTGGAAATTGCAAATGAAGCAAAAGCTGATTGAACAAAGCGCATTCTAAGGCGGGTATTGATTTGAGGCGAGTTGCTGCTGCTGCCGCCGTTGTTGCCACCTGTTGCACGCCGCACAGATAAATGAGCCGGCTATTTAATGTATTCCTTTCACCTGGAACTGCAATCGCATATTGCCTCATATGATATACAATTAACAACGGCCCACATGAAGGCGCCTTTCACCAGCCACATAATGAAAGTCCTACGCGCAGTCAACGACAAAGAAAAAGCGAGAAAAAGAGACAGAGAGCGAGAGGGGGAATTAAGAGACTGAGGCAGATATGCAAATTCTCGTCCCACTCGGCCATTTGCCACGTACAAATGTTGCGCACATTTTATAGACTTATCACGCGACACTCGCAGCGAGAGCGAGGACCATAAATCTAAACGATATGCGAACCAACAAATGCCGCCCACTCGGGACAGCGCTGGCAACAGCCTGGTGGCAAGTGGCAAGTGGCAAGCGGCAAGCGGCAAGCGGCAAGCGGCAGTTCGGTCTGCAGCCATCGTCACGAGTGGCAGCAATTAATTTTCATACGCAGACGCAGTTGCTGCTGCTGCTGCTGCCGTTGCTGATGCTGATGTTGATGCAGTTGCTGTCCGGGCTACTGCTTGCTTGCTTTCTTGCCGCACGTTGCTAGTTGTAAGCTGCGGCAACAAATTGCGCTTCGATGTGGCGACTTGTGGCATTCTAGGAAAATAAATTTAAATAAACGCAAAGTCCGCCTGAACAGCCCCCCTTCGTCCATCTCTCTTAAACTAAGAATTGACACGAGAGAACTGTTATCGACAACTGATCGAAGATTAAATACCCTTTGAAAGACTTGCGAAATGTGAATTACAAAAATAATTTACGAAAAGCGTTTTCATACACAAAAATTACTTTATATAAGAAAAAAATATCAAATAATTCTATTAATAAAGTGAAATATATCATAAATACGAAGTTTGATTAACTTTTAATCGATTATTACTATGGCAGCTACAATATTATAGTGAACCGATATTATGATTTTATAATCAACTTTAAAATGCTGACTTCAAGAAAATAAAAGAGTTTTCTGTTTAAAAACGGTTATTTTTCCCTTCATATATAGAGACTTCTATATCTATACTATATACTATATCCTACGGAAGCGTCGAGATAGTAGTCTAATCATATTAAAGAAGATATATTATTTTTATTATATTAATTAAAATTACTTAAAAGATTTAAAAGATATTTATACAAAAAAAATTGTTAAATAATATATGAAGTTCCGATTTTAAAAGGAGGAACTTTATTATATTGGGGCAACCCGCAGGCTCGTAATTGTTCAATTTAATACAATTATTTAAAAAACAAAAAATAATAAAGTTTTGCATACCAAAACTCTGTAATCGAGCGATTAATCCTGTAGCAGCTATATGTTATAGAGTTTTAATCCGGCTAATCAAGAACATTTTGTAACAGAATTCCAATATCCTTTCAGAGAATTTAAAAATGTAAATTTGCTCTTAAATAAAGTCAGTGAATGGAGTATGTAGAGAGAGGCGTGTTATGGGGGCGGGTGTCGGTGCGAGGGCGGGGCCGGAGGCGGAGGCGACAAGTTCGATGTAGACAAAAGTCTTCAACCAGTGTTGGCCTGGTCCGCAAGTGTTTTAACAATGTTTGCGAGGCGCATTACGTGATTTCCCCCTTCTCGCCGCGCACTTTGCGTGTTTGCAGCATGTTGAAATTTGAATAAAATCCGGAGAGGAGCAGCAGCCAACAGGCAGGCCGCACTCCAGATACCCTACACAAGTGCCGCAGCCAAAAGCAGCTGCAAACCGCATCAGAAAGTGTTGGCGCGTTTTGCCGGAAAGTGTGCATTTTTTGTCTTTGTCTTCGGTTTCTTGCTTTTGGGGCGTATCTTTGTCGCCTGTCGCCTGGCAAACACTTTGCGTCGATAACATGAGCCGGAACGGACAAACGGACGGACGGACGGGCAGAGTGAAGGACGCGTTCCCGGCATTCCCGATTGCTTCGGTGACATTTTGCATGTCGATGGCGTCGCTAGCTAAATAAATTAGCGCCGGCAACTTTATATTCTCTCCTCTCTCCTCTCCTCTCTCTCCCCCGCTAGAACTTTGCTGCAGTTGCTCCCGTTGAGTCATTTTTGAATCTGCAGCTGCGTCTGCACTGGCGGCTTAAATCCAATTATTCGTATTGACCAATGCCCAAAGCAAGAAAGCAACAAACACACACACACACACACACACTCGCGCACACAGACACAACTGGCTGATCTGCAATTTGGCCAAAGAGAACGCATGCAAACCTGGCCAAAAGCCGCTGGCCAGCATTGTCCACTCAGTGGGCACTTTTGCTTTATTATAGCAATGCTTATACAGATTAGAATAAATCAACCCGCCCCCGCACCTCGCCTCTTGCGCCCAAGCGGGGAGCCAACGCTACCGGCAACAAGTCAAAGCTGCAATTGAAGCTGGAGCCGAGCTTAGTCGGAATCTGTTTCTGGATCTGGGTGCAGGCAGCTGCATTTGGCCCGGACCACCACGCGTCTTTTCTTCTTTTTTTCTTTTCTTTTTTTTTTTTAGGTGCACTAGAGCAGGGCCCAGAGGAAGTCGGCGGCACAGATAAGCAGCCAAATAGCCGCACAAATGGCCACCAAAAGGGAAATGCAAAACAAACGAGAAAAAGCGAGCAATTCTCAACGCTTGAAAAGCAGCAAAGAGCAGCAGCCAATTGAGCAGATTTGAGAAAAGCTTGAGATAGTACTTCAACTAACAAAAATAATTTTAAAAATTTGATTTTGAAATCTTCATTAATTTTGAAGTAGTCTTAAACTAAATGCTTTTCAACTAGAAACTAGAAAATATTTACACAAATTTATGCTTTGGCATGATAGCTCCCATATATCAAACCCCCCATAAAATATTCAAAAGTGAACCGATTTTCACGTTTGATGGCATTTTGATCATGATTTGTCCTATATTTTAACTCCACATTCAAAATATATTCATTTTTGAAAAATAAAATTTTTTGGAATTTTTTGGTCAAAAAAGCATGTACTCCTTGTGAATTTTGGAAAAAATATTTTTTTCAAAATTTAGAATTGCGAATTTATAGTTTAAATCGATTTTATTTGTCACAATTAGCATAAAAAACAAGATTGAAACTGATTTTGGGGGTCAAATTTTTGAGAAAATCATCCCAAAATCGACAAAAATTTTGATATGTTAAGTTGTCAGATTCCATAGCTCCCATATATCAAACCCACATAAAATTGTCAAAAGTGAACCGATTTTCACGTTTGATGGCATTTTGATCATGATTTGTCCTATATATTGATTCTACATTCAAAATATATTCATTTTCGAACATACAATTTTTTTGAATTTTTTGGTCAAAAAAGCATGTACTCCCCCATGAATTTTGGAAAAAAATTTTTTTAAAAATTTAGATTTGCGAATTTATAGTTTTAATCGATTTTATTTGTCACATTTAGCATAAAAAACAACATTGAAGGTGATTTTGAGGGGGTCAAATTTTTGGTCAAAAATCATCCCAAAATCGACAACAATTTTGACATGTAAAGTTGTCAGATTCCACAGCTCCCATATATCAAACCCCCATAACTTTGTCAAAAGTGAACCGATTTTCACGTTTGATGGCATTTTGATCATGATTTGTCCTATATATTGATTCTACATTCAAAATATATTCATTTTCGAACATACAATTTTTTGAATTTTTTGGTCAAAAAAGCATGTACTCCCCCTTGTGAATTTTGAAAAAAATTTTTTTTGAAAATTTAGATTTGCGAATTTATAGTTTTAATCGATTTTATTTGTCACAATTAGCATAAAAAACAACATTGAAGGTGATTTTGAGGGGGTCAAATTTTTGGTCAAAAATCATCCCAAAATCGACAACAATTTTGACATGTAAAGTTGTCAGATTCCACAGCTCCCATATATCAAACCCCCATAAAATTGTCAAAAGTGAACCGATTTTCACGTTTGATGGCATTTTGTTCATGATTTGTCCTATATATTGATTCTACATTCAAAATATATTCATTTTCGAACATACAATTTTTTTGAATTTTTTGGTCAAAAAAGCATGTACTCCCCCTTGAGAATTTTGGAAAAAATTTTTTTTTAAATTTAGATTTGCGAATTTATAGTTTTAATCGATTTTATTTGTCACAATTAGCATAAAAAACAACATTGAAGGTGATTTTGAGGGGTCAAATTTTTGGTCAAAAATCATCCCAAAATCGACAACAATTTTGACATGTAAAGTTGTCAGATTCCACAGCTCCCATATATCAAACCCCCATAACATGGTCAAAAGTGAACCGATTTTCACGTTTGATGGCATTTTGATCATGATTCGTCCTATATATTGATTCTACATTCAAAATATATTCATTTTCGAACATACAATTTTTTTGAATTTTTTGGTCAAAAAAGCATGTACTCCCCCTTGTGAATTTTGGAAAAAAATTTTTTTAAAAATTTAGATTTGCGAATTTATAGTTTTAATCGATTTTATTTGTCACAATTAGCATAAAAAACAACATTGAAGGTGATTTTGAGGGGGTCAAATTTTTGGTCAAAAATCATCCCAAAATCGACAAAAATTTTGACATGTAAAGTTGTCAGATTCCATAGCGTCCATATATCAAACCCCCATAACTTTGTCAAAAGTGAACCGATTTTCACGTTTGATGGCATTTTGATCATGATTCGTCCTATATATTAACTCCACATTCAAAATATATTCATTTTCGAAATTAAAATTTTTTTAATTTTTTGTTAAAAAAAGCATGTACTCCCCCCTTGTGAATTTTGGAAAAAAAAATCACGATTAAAATAATAATCAACAATTAAATCGGTACCCATATAGAAGTCTAGAAACTGAAATCTGTATTCTAGGCACTTGTAATGCTTACAAGTTCAAGTTTTTATAATCTGAAGCTCAGATTGAGAATATTTCGAAGGTGTTTTAAGTTTTTTTTTTATTTAATTTAACAATCGTTTCAACTCACCCGCATTGAATATCCGTGTTGTGGTGCGATAATAACATAATCCTTTGTCTCAGTTGCTTTATATAGCGACATTAACTGTGCCGTAAATCTAAATAATTGTGGCCAGAATCCGATATCAGTGGCTGCAACATGAGGCCAGAGATTCCTGCGCCGATTCTCATGTGCCGCATGTAGTTCAACACTTGGCAAACAGTTGGCGACCCGGCGAGCTTACAAATTAAACGCATTCAAGTGCAAGATCCAGGAATTTTGATTGGGTCAACAAAGTCAGAGCGCGCGGTAGCTGAAATGCCATAACAAAATGTGTCAAGTGCCAGACATAAATGCCTAAGTAACGGCCCCGCCGAAGCAGTTGCAGCCAGTCGAACGAACGTTCGAACGAGTTGCCCCTTCCCATGCCCCATTCTCCTCCTCCTTCTCCTTCTCCTGCTCCTTCTCCTACTCGATATGGTCCTTCTGCATTCGATTTCTGTGCCTGCGGCCTTTTTGCTGTTTGCTCTGGCCATTCGACATGCAGCTCAGCTTGCCGATCGGCTTCGCATCTACAGCAACAACAACAGCATCAGCATCAGCATCATGAGACAATAAATTTTCGGTGCGTCACTTTTTGTGTTGTTGCTTCGTTGGCCGTTGGCTTCAGGCCGAACCAGCGGCTCCTTCGACTTCGTTTTTATACCCTGTCGGCATAAAGAACAATTTTGTTAGTTTTGGGCATTTTGAATATGGTGAAAAGGATGCAGCTACGAACCTTGATCAGCAACGTTAATATCGTTGTCCATCGGCCCGATCATTTATTTACCCGTTTCATTGAATGCGTCTAAAAGTCAAGTTTTACTTATGAATTCATCTTTAGTCAGCGCATTAAACTATCGAAAGCTCACTCCATTTACAAGTTATCGATAAATATTGATTCTCAACTACTGTTATTAAGCATATATTATAGAAAATCTTTTGTATAGATAGAAGGCTATAAAGCACATTAACATTATATATATATATACATACCACAAATAAAACATAATACGTATTCCATGCTGCCTACAGGGTACCTGCTAGTCGAGCACTGCTGACTGCGTTCAATTGTTTTTTGTTTGCGCTTTCCAATTAAAAATGCGCACGGTTTTCGACGCAATTGGCTTTGCCTTTGCTTGTACTTATTTGTAAGTTGCACGCATGTTGCAAGAATTTTGCTGCTGCTGCTGCTGCTGCTGCTCCCACTCGGACTGCAACTTCTGCTGCTCTCCCTGCTCGCGCCTCCCATTGCAGCATCTGTCTGGTGAGCAGCTTCTGCTGTTTTCATTAATTTACATAAAAATATCTTAATTGCAATGCTGCGAGCGCGTTTGCCTGGTTTTTTTTTTTTGTTTTTTGTTTTTTTTTTTGTTGCTTATCAACGCGATGTCATGTCGCCGACGCCTGCCACGTCCATATCCACATCCACATCCACATCCACGTCCTTGTGCCGGTGTAGCCGGAGCAACAGCCTCTGTCCAGCCAACACTATTGTGAACGTTTTTGGGCTGACAAATTCGTTGGCGGCACGTCGCCAATTGTGAATCGTGCCACATGGAGCTGCGCGTCTGTAGCTGCCAGGCGTACACATGTTGTGCGACACTCCTAAACCTGCCCCCGCACATCGTCCCTTGCTGGGGGCCCGTGCATAATCGCTGATAAATGCGCCCTTTCAGTGCTACAAAAATGATTTGTTGATAATTAATGCAGAACCAAAAGGGAAGAACAAGTTAGCGCTCACCTCAAAAGAACAGCAATTTGTGAGCTTTTGCGCTTCTCCGTTGTTGCTGTTGTTGTTGCTGTTGCCGATGCACAATCAGGCCTTAAACGCAATCAACGCACCGTAATTCATGGCCCATGACAGGCTGCGACGACCCAAAACAAAAAAAACAAAAAAAAAAGGAGAAAAAAAAGAAAGAAAACCGAAGCATACAAAATTGCAGCAAAGAAAATGCCTGCAACTAGGCATCAGCTAATTGCCTGCAGGCAGCGCGGAGGAGTCGCTTAACAAGCGCGCAATTAATGCGCATTTAAACTTGTGTAGAACTAGTTTAAGGAAAATACACTTAATTATTTCACGATCAAATTGGCAGACAAAGCACAAAAGACGGGCGCAGTGTTGAGTAACGCGATACGGCTGGACACGTGTCTGACGCCTAGCTGATATTGCACATGTCTGTTAGGCATGCTAATGCTAATTAAGCGCGACCCTCAGTTTATGCTCTCTTGAAAACACGCGTTTGATAGCTTGTAGAACAAGCAGCGCAAAAGAAATGCCAAATAACAGCTACTACTGTTCTCAAAAATGTGCGTTTCATTGCTAAACAGAATCTCTCTAATCTATTTGCTCTTATTTGTAATTTACACGAAGAGAGGCAAATTCAACGAAAAAGCAAATGCATGCGGTTAAGAGCGATAGAGATAGCAAGCAATGCAAATTACAGTGTCAAGCAATGCAAACTTGCCGATGTTAGTCAACAATCTGCTAATAAGCCGGCCGGTGCTATGCTAATTAGGGTTCTCCTACACTGTACAATTTTTTAGATGAAATAGTTGCTGTTTTGTACCGTTTATCGTACGAAAACAAAGAAATATATATGTATGTAGACAAATTACGTATGTATGTATTATGAATGCAACTTCCTTCGGTAATTTATAGAAAGAGAGTATAAGAGAATACAAAAAAGAAACAGTGCTGAGCAGAAATCTAAATAATTGAACAAGTGCCAAACACTAAGCCGTTCTTTCACAGCACTGCACCATTTGCATGATGAAATTGAAACAATCAATTTTATTTCACCGATTAAATTTGATTTTTTAAGCCAAAATGAACACTAACAGCATTTTAGTGGAGCTGCATCAAATGCCCGCAAACATTAAAGATGATGCACTTGCCTGGCAGCAGAATATACTCAAGGGCGGCGTCCAAATGAAGCTTTACACCAAACTGTGTTCGAAAATCTTCGACAACGAAAATCTGCTCAACAATTCGAATTCGTCGCGCAAGCTGCGCCATGCGCAAAATCGCATACGCCGGCTCTTTAAAAGGCTGGACAAGACCTACGGCCACGTGGCGCAGACACTCGCCAAGCTCGGCGACATCCGGCTGCGCACCGAGCACATGTGCCGACGCGTGCGCCTCTGGGCGGACGACGAGTGCCTGCGGAAGCATTGCATCACCTGGGAACTGACCACGCACCAGTTGCTCGAGTTCCTGCAGTTTCTAACACTGCGCTACGACTGCGAGTGGGAGGTCAAGGAAATGGTCATGCGTGAGTAGCCAAAGGAATCGGGTATTTACCGACTGCGCCATACTCTGTACACAATGTAATAACAACTAACAATTAAGCAGTTCTTATGGATAAAATATTGATTTTTGTTATTTTGTTTTAAAAGTTGAAACTTGACTTCACTCAAAATTAATAACTAACTTACTTTCCAATACTTCCAGTTGAGCTGGAAAAGGTGAGCAACAATTACGATGCGCACATGCTTTTGGAGGCTTGGCTGGACAACAGCCATGCGGGCGGCGAGGAATTCAACCGCAAGCTAGTCACATTCTACAGGTCAATAGGTCAACGTCACACCACCGCCCAATATCCGCTAAAATACGTCTGAACCATTGTTGGGGCATGTTGTAAAAAGGATAGCCTGAAAGTCGCTTTTAGAGTTCTGAAACAAACACAATTTTGATTTAAATTGGTTTTCAATTTGGTTTTTTTTTTTATTTTTATTGGAAAAATGTGTTTTTCTTTATTTGCCTGCTCGCCAAAAAAACCGATGTAATTATAAAGAATTTGCAAAAAATTATTTAGTTTTGCTTTGTTTTTTTGGGGGGTTTTTCATATCAATAAATTTTTCTTTTCATTTTGACTTTGCATATTTTAAAATTTGACTTTTGCTATATTTTTGGTTTCTTTTTTCTTTCACCCGGTAGCAAAAAAAAACTTAATTGTAATTTGACTACAACAACACTTTGTATGTTTTGCTCATTATATAATATATGTATACATAATATATATATATACATATATGTATATAATCATTATAATTGTATATAATATGCAATTCTGTAGCTAGATTTTGACATACATTTTCTCAGGCCAACGTCTTCTAATTCTGTACTTTATTTTTGTTTAATTTTAATGTATATGTATGTATTATTATAATTATTATTATTTTTTTTTGTTTTATAAACAAATGCAATGTTTTTTTGTTGTTTTTCTTTTCTTTATGTTTTTGTTCGCCTATGTTTAATTTTCAATTGGAATTTGGCCTATGTGCACACATACTTACATTTATGAATGCTTGTGTGTGTGTGTGTGTGTGTCTGCGTATGCATGTAGTAGTGCTGTTTGACTCGCCGTAAAACTAACCTCGAGCTAACCTTAACAAATTTTTAACTTAATAATTGCATACTTTTAGGCTAGGGGCTGGGCTAGTAAATGGTTTTCTCCGCTAACTTCACTTAATGCACTTATGTAATGTTTATTATTATTAATTGTTTTTGTTTTTTTTTCTGCCTTAATGTCAAGCCTTGAAAATTTCTCACTTAACTACTTTACAATTTTTTGAAATTTTTCTTTTTATTTATATATGTGTGTATATAACTTTTATTATTCGCCGCTGTTTCCACTGTCTGCTGCAGGATGCGCTGCAGTGGAAACGCGTGCGTTTTTTTTTTTTGCATCTTTTGTGTTTTTTCATTTTGTTTTCTTAGAAAATTGTTCAACTCGTAAATTGAGTTGATTTTAAAAAATCTGTTCCCTCCATTTTGGTTTTAATTCATTTGTTTTTTGTTATTTATGAATGCTTGTTGTCAATTGTTGCGTTATATGTTTCGTATTTGTTTCGTAATTCTTTGTTGTTGTTGCTCTGCGTGTCTTTGTGTGTGTGTGAGTGTGTGTGTGTGTGTGTGTGCATTACAATTAAAATTATTGCTATATGTATATATGTATGTATTTTGCTCTTTTTACCTTCATTGGCGCCAAGGTCACCCACCAATTGCAGCAGAGAGAATCGAGTGTCGCGAACTGAAACCCTTAGCTAGGAAATGTTATTTCTTTGTGTTCTTTTCTCTCAATTTTTATTATTTTTATTTTGCTCTCTTCTCTTCACATTTGGTTTACTACGTTGGAAAAAACTCTAGAAATTAATTGTAAGCGTTTTTTCTTTATGTACAGCGTGCACTTTGCGTGCTTAATAGATATGAATGGGATCCGTTATGTGAGGAGGCGGCAACTGCAGCGAAAGCTTGAATAAAAACAAAACATGTGGTATTTAAATACCAATTGACTTGCACTTGGGGTATTCCACAAATATATAAGGAGATTTAAAGTAAATGTACCAAAAATAAATTTGCAAATAATTGTTTATTTTACACAAAAAAAAAAATATTATATTAAAATGAAAAACCAAACTACTTAAAATTTATGCGTGTGTGTATGTTGGTATGGGTGTGTGTGTGTGTGTGTGTGGTAATTACTAGAAAACGTCTTTGTAAATGTAGTTTTTTTTTGTTGTTTCGCTTTGTTTGATGTTGATAAATTATGCTAATTAAAAATACATAGGTAAAAAAAAATTCATTGTTTTTTGTTTAATTTAATGCAAACTTAAGACTAGCGAAAATCTTCTTTTTTTAAAGTGCAAAATTAGTTTGTTGTTTGTGTTTTTCTTTTTGTTGTTGAAAGCTTTTCTTTTTAACCACATTATATTAATTTGTACACATTTTGCTTTTAAGTAATTCAGTAATAAACAATTGGCTATGTGAGGGTTGTGTATGCAGGTGTGTGTATATGTGTGTGTGTGTGTGTAAGTGCTTGTATGTGTGCGAAGTACAAAAGTTGCCTCATTTCACGTATTTAAGACAACAACAAAACACAATTTTCTTTATTAAACAATCCCTAACGCTCAAACTATTTACTGACTTAAAAACCCTTACACCATAAACTCCCCCCTTCCCCCCAGCTGCTCCCCTCCCCCACAATGCTAGCCACTGCTCAACATCTGCGCTTTGCGTCCAGATATATATGTGTGTGTGTATCGCTCTGTATATATATTGAATTATAGAATTGTTATATATGCATGTACAGTATACCGTTTCATTTTGTATATGTGTGTGTGTGTGTGTGTGTGTTTTCGCTTTAACATTAAATTTAGGTTTTTTGTTTTTCATTTATAATTTAAACTAATTCTCGCTTTGCACAAAAAATTTACACAATATATTAATTTAATTTAGTTTTAATTAGGTTTTCTTTTTGTTGTTGTAAGCTACTCATTTGTAATTGTATAATTATATGTGTTCTTGTGTTTTTTTTTTTGTTTGTTTTATAATTATTGTTGTTGTTCTTACTGCTTACGGCAAATCGGTTGTAAATATGTACAAACTTTTATTTACTTACATGCTAAATATGTTTTTGTTTTATCTTTAATCTTGCGTACTTTGTATATGATCTATGTATATAATATATATAAATATGCCCCTATGTGTGGTTGGTTTTTTGTTTTGTTTTTCTTTCATTTTTCTGTTTTTTGTTTTGTATATGTATAAATATTAAACACTAAAACGAACGCCAGCCTAAAAAAAAAAACAATTCTTGCACTATACACAATTCTCAATTAATAAATAGTAATGCTGTTTTTGCTACACAAGACTTATCGGTAATCGATCGATATTAATCGATTAACAGCGATATCGTCTATCGTCTATCGCCTATCATCTCTCATCGGTCCACGCTCATCGCTAATCATCTTTGCACACCCTGTGTTAAGGCTGTAAAGGCTGTTGCTGTTATTACAAGGCTCTGTTTTACGCTAACTGTGCGTTGCTGTTACAGTGACTGTTAATGTTAATGTTAATGTTGTTGTTCTCTCCCTTTTTTCATTTTTGGACTGTTAACTTCAGTTGTTGCATTGCTGGTTGGCTGCTTTGTTTTGTCTTGTTTTGTTTGCTTCTTTCAATCTAGTTTGGTTTCTTTTGGTATAGCACTTGTGGATATTTTGCTTTTGTTGGAAGTACAGCAAAACGGAAGCTACTGTTAGTTCAACAGCGACTTTTACTGATACTGCTAGTATTACTGTTACTGTTACTGTTACTGTTACTGTTATTGCTAGTGTTATTGTTAATTCTCTAGAGTTGTGTGTACCGAGTGCGCCTTTTATGCTATGGCCGCCGTCAGATAATACAAATCCATGAGGGTCTGCACATTGATGGGCAGACAGGAGAGGCGATCGTGCGTATTGGAATCGAGGGCCAGCCAGGAGAGAGCATTGTAGCCCTCGAGGACGAAGCGCAGCACATCGGCGGTCAGTGTTGAGTCCAGCGGATGATCGTTGGCCGACTGATGGGCATTGGTCGAGTTGAGTATATCGTCGGCTATCTGTATGTTGGGCACATGCAAATGGAGCGCGGTCTTCAGAAAGACGGGACAGACGTCCTCCAGATGCGGACAGGCGGACCAGAACCAGGCGGGCATCCGACCCGTCGGCGCCGTCGACACCATATAACCCACCGAAATGGGCTGCTGATTGAGTGAGCCAACCTGGATAAGAATGAAACAACAGCAAAATTTAGCTAACTCAATCTAGTCTAGGATTAGGATTACGCACCTCCTCGACCTCCTGTGGTGGCGTGCACTTGAAGTTGTTGCCGCCGGCGCTTTGCCAGCTGCGATTGTCCTCCATGCGACCTGGGCTGCCGTGATTCGAGACACGATCCATGTGAGCTGCTGTGCAAAAGATAATCAGTGAGACAACTGGCCACAGAAAATAGTTTTCTCTACTACAATACTCACAGTCCCAGAAGAGGTCACCGATGTCCGCATCGCTGAAGTCCTCGTTGCCCTCCTCCTCCCCGAATATGAAGTCATCGTCCACCTGCGGCTCATTTTGGAACTGGCGCGTAAAGGACTGCAAATAAACAATTGAATTAAATATCAAACGATAAAAATTTCATTAAACACTAATCGATAAACATATTGCGGTTATCGGAGGTTAATTGGCTATCGACAACTCTAAATTTAACAATCGATTCAATGGCAATCGATAGCGGAATATAACAAATAATCAGTTAATCATTTGACAGACGGACAACGGCCATCGATAACCTAATATCGGTTTAAAAACTAAAAAGTTATCAATAAAGAATTGTCGGTTATTGATACCAAATAATTCCAGCCGAATTTTGATATTCGAATATTAGAAATCGATAATCTAATGTTTGTAAATAATAATTTTAAGGGAATATAATAAGAACAATCAAATATAGTTCTTCAAATATCGATAATCAATAATCCCTAATCGATTATGGATACACGTTGATAATTCTCCTCCATTCACTTACCGCACAGACAGCACTCGTGGGAAAGACCAGGATGTGCGTACAGGTGACATCCTGCGGCGTCGACAGCGGATTCTGCATGGAGATCTGCGAGAATCGCTCGTCGGGCGTAAACTGATCGGGCATCACGCGCAGCTTGGCATCCGGCTCCAGTGTGACCAGACAGGCGCTGAGTATCGTCGGCGGATACATGAGGGTGCACTGCTTGCACATATCCTTGAACTGCTTGGATGCCTTCTGCAGCTGCTGCTTGCTGAGCAAATGGCTCCACGACTTCAGTTCGCTGTGACCGATCCTTCCGATCCGGCCGATGACCAGACGCCACATTTGCGACGTCTGCGAGATGAGACCCATTACAAAATCCATCAGTTTCCGCAGCGCCACATAGCGGGCGGGCGCTTTGCGTCGTCGCGCCCGATTCGGTACATCGATGTTGATGCAGACCTTCTCTAGGAGCTCGCCGCGCTCATCGGTGGCGGTGGCCAGCAGCCAGGACTGATCCTCGCTCAGGCAATAATTGCAGTACATCACCGAATAGCGCGTCTCGTTCTGGCCGTGCATGCTGCCGGCGGCACGGGAGAAGTCCGTTTTGTCGTTCCGTTCGTGCATCGGGGCCAGGACAAAGGGTGCGGTGTACATTTTATAGGCGCGCCTATTCGGCTCATCCTTGGTCTTCAGGAATGCCTCCATGTTGGCCGCCGTACCAAATCCGGTTAAGCTCTTCACGGGCTGGGCGTGCACCAAATGGCGGCGACACTGCGAGAATATGTTCAGCGCCAGGCACTTGATCTCGTCCGAGAAGCGTCGCCGATTGCCGCACGGACCCAGCTCCATAATTGACTCCAGCGAGATGATCTGGATGTTCATCTGGGCGCGCACCGAATCCGGCACCGCCTTCAGCAGCTCCGCATAGCAGCGCAGCAGGGCGATCAGCGCGAGACGCTCCAGCTCGAAGCTGTCCGAGGCGAAGGTGAACGGATTCACCACGTAAAGAACTATCGCAGAGGGATTGATGTCCTCCAGTGTCTCGCCCATGCCCAGAGGATCGCCCAGCACCAGAGCGGGTTTTGTGTCGCCCGCTGCGCCCGTTTTCACATCCGCTTTGTTATCCTGTTGCTGCTGCTGCTGCTGATCCTGGCTGCTTTGATTGGCAGCTGTTGCCGCCTGCTGCTGTTGTTGCTGTTGCTGTTGTTGTTGCTGCTGTTGTTGTTGTTGCTGTTGTTGGGATTCGGTGCCCGGCTCCAGCTTGATGACCGGTTCATGTGAATGCTCCGCATTGGATGCGGCGCCCGCCGACTGCGACTGCGACTGGGAATGCGAATGCGAATGCGCCTTGTGACTGCCGCTGGCATCGGGCGGATTGAGCAGGGACTTGTCGCCGGGCACTCGGCTGAGATACGGCGCCAGCTGATGGAGAAAGGCGACGGCATAGCGACGGATTTGCTTGGCCAGCGGCGCATGATCCAAGGTGCGCAGCCAATCGTCCAACGGCGTCACCACGTCTCGATCTCGATCCGTGCCGGCGCCCACCTGCAGCACCCCGTCCCAGCCGCGTATGGGCGTGTGCCGGCCCAGCTTGCACATCTCGTAGGTGCTGCTCAGCTCACGGAAGTAGGTGCGCGTGCTGGCGGCGACATGCTCATTGTCCGGGCAGATAACCACATAGACCACGTCCCTGGCATACGAGTACGGCTCGAGCAGGAACTTGTCCCAGTAGTGGATCGAGTGGGGCGCCACCGAAATCCAATCCTTCTCGTAACCGACCACAACGGACGGTATCGGCTGTGGCTCACACTGGCCGGAGGCGCGTCCGGCCAGCCGATGGAATTGCCGCCAGGTGAGCGGTCCACTCACCGTATTATAGGAGCTGGCATCCTTGGAGCCGGCGGCGCCGCCGCGCGACTTGCAATGGAAGGCGCTCTGGAGCATCGGCTGGATGGCGTTCATGGTGCGAACGATCTCCTTGTTGCTGCGCGTGAATCCCACTGGTAAATAGGGCCACTTGTGCACCGTGAGGCGACCGCTGCCCAGCGCCAGAAGTTTCTGGCGAAGCGCCGGCGCCGCTTGAAAGGCGGTCAACTGATGTGGCTGCTGCTGCTGCTGTTGCTGCTGCTGCAGATGATGCTGGCCGGGATGATGGTGGCCGGAATGATGCTGGCCCAGATGCTGCTGATTTGAATGCGAGTGGTGCTGACTCGAATGATGTCCACCACCAAAATCGAGCATATTCATATCCAGGCGCTGACTCTCGAACGCGAGACGCGCCTGCTCCAAGGCCAAGCTGATGACATCGTGCGCATCGGTAAACTCGAGCACATTGGCAATGGTCGCCAGGGAGGCGCCGCTGCCGCTGTTCCCGAACAGACGACGCTGGCGGGACATGCGGCGCCGGTGCGACTGCAGCGCCCGATGAACCGAGCTGCTCGAGCTCTGTATGATCGAGCACTGGTCCAGCAGCAGATCGAAGATGGCGTGCGCCAGCTGCTCCAACTGCTGGGGACTGGTTGCGCCCGACGTGCCCAGCTTTTCTAGCTCCTTGCCGCTGGCTTCGCCCGGTGCGGGCTTGTTACCGTTGTTGTTGTTGTTGTTGTTGCTGTTGTTGTTTCCATTGTTGCCCTTGCGGCACAGACTCTGGATGAGATTGAGCAGCGTGGGCTGCTTATGCACGGCCGGATCTTCGACGATGCCCGTGATCTCGAGCTCATCCTCGTAGAAGAGGCCGGCGCGATGCGAGAGACGGCGATTGACGACGGCGCTAAAGCCGCAGGTGCACTCAACGGGATCGTCGTCGACGTAGCCGGTGATGTGCGGATTGCTGCTGGGCGGTGTGCACGACGAGGAGCTGGAGCCGCCGTTGGGACCGTGACCGCCATGATGCCCAGAGCCAGCTCCGGGCAGTGCGGCCACCGGCGAGTCCAGCCCACCGCCAAAGGCACTAATCATGCGCATGCCACCTGCACCTGCTCCTGCTCCTCCTCCACCACCGCCAAAGGAATAGGAGCTGCCGCCATTGGGCAAACGCTGCGCCGGATACGGATTGAAACTGCTGCCGGGCAGCGGTACATAGACGCCGGAATCGGCGCCGCGTATATTGCCAATCTTCTGGGTGTCCGCATTGCACACACAAACGCTGCTGCTGTCAAAGTTGTGATCCCGGAACACATTCAGCGCCGTATCGTACAGCAGTATATTGACCAGCACCGAGTTCACCTCGGGCAGCTCCTGCAGCAGGCTTAACGCGGCGGCCGCCGCCGCAGCAGCGTTACCAGTGCCCAGTCCCGTCGAGCTGCCGCCGGTGTACTGCATCATAGCCAGCTTGGAACCATCGCCGGGCATTAGACCGGATCCGGATCCAGGTCCGGGCGTGCCACGTCCGCCTCCACCCGCCGACATGGGTCCGCCGAACACATGATGAACGCTCTGCGGCGTATGCGGATGACCCGGCGGTTCCTGGGAATTGTACTGCTTGTTGAGGTACGACGACGTCGAGGTGGCCGGACTGGCCGCGCCGGCCAGCTCATACGGATACGGCGGCGGCGGATGTGTCGGCGTCTGGCGCATGCCACCGTGATGCATCGGACTGCTCCGTGGAAACGGCACCGATCCGACACCGGGCGATGGCGATATGGGCGACATGACCACCCGTTGCATCAGCTGCTGCATCGAGCTGCCGGGCGGCGCCTGCGGGCAGTTCAATTGATTTAGCAGCAACTGGCTGCCGCCGCTGCTCAGCGGCTGCGGCACCGTCGACGGCGATGGCATCGCTGTATTCAGGCTCATCGGTGTTCTCGGCCCCGCCAATAGCAGCTCCTGCAGCTGCTGATGCTTCTGATGCGAATGTTGCTGCTGCTGCTGCTGTTGTTGCTGCTGTTGTTGCTGTTGCTGCTGTTGCTGCAGTTGCTGCAGATGCTGTTGCTGCAACTGCTGATGCTGCTGAATGCGCTGCTGCAGTTGCTGATGCTTCTGATGCTGCTGCTGTTGCTGCTGCGCCGCCGCCGCCTTCGCCAGCGTGGCTGCCCGCGACTTTTGGCTGTGGCTCCAGGTGGGATTGTAATAGCAATTGGCGGGCATCTGCAGGGCCGGCTGCATCTGGCTGGGCAAATTCGTGAGCGGCGCATACCGCGAGGAGCCAACAAACTTCTCCTGCTGCGGCGGCCGATAAACGTACGACCAGTCATCGATGGGCTCCTCAACGGGACTGCCCAGCTCGACGCTGTATTCCTGCTTAACCATTTTGAGGACGACTCCCAAACCGAGTGTTGCTGTTGTATTCGATTGAGGCGCCAGCACCACATTGTTATTGTTATTGTTGTTGTTGTTGCTGTTGTTGTTGTTATTATTATTATTGTTGCTATTGCTATTGCTATTGTTGTTGTTGCTGTTGTTGTTGTTGTTATTGTTGTTGGTAATGGTGGTATTGGTGTCCACACTCAAATCGGTCATCACCACGTCCGTTTGACAGGGACTCGAATTGGGATGCTGTTGCTCGTGCGACGGCGGCGTCGGAAACATTTTTGTTAGATCCTCCGCTTGGATGCTGCCCGCACCGGAACTGGCCACCACGGCGGCCACGACAGCGCTGGTCACCGCCGTGCTCCGCTTGAGCTCGTCGATCGTGTTGGTGACGGCGCTGCAGCCGCCGTTCGATGGATTGTTGGAGTCGGGCGGCGTATGGATTTGGACGCTGCTGCACTCGTCGTTCGAGCTGGTCTCGAACAGCTGCTCGAGATCGTTCAGCGACGGATTCAGGCCCTCGGCGGTGAACAGATTGTTGCCGCTGCCCGCGGTGCTCGTCGATTTTGACTCCTTGCACGGCGAATGCAGACCCGGTTCCGTTTTGATGTCCAATCCTTGAAAGAAGCTGCCGCTGCCGGCAACAACGTTGCTGCCGCCGCCGCCACCGCCGCCTCCTCCTCCGGCGCCGCTTAGCCCATTGTCCGCCTCATCAGCGGTGCCTGCGCCGGCATAAGGATTCGTGGCAATGCCCACGAGTCCGCCGCCTCCACCAGCTGCGCTGCTCTCGCCGCTCGCTCCCAGCGCCGCAGCGCTGCCATCGATGGAGAGCAGCGAGCCGTAGACGCTGCCGGGCGAGGGCATCAGCGGCTTGATGTGCGTGTGTCCCTCGTACAGATTCTTGGCGTAGCGCGGACGCCGCTGCTTGGCGCTCTCGTTCAGCTTGGGTCGCTTCACGGGCAGATTGTCCCTGTGGAAGTTGGATACGAGATAAGTAAACGATATGCGATCCACACAAAAATAATATGCAAGACGTCTGCGACAAACTGTGACGTCACAATAGTAGTTCTACTTAAATATAATAATCTACTATATCTCTTAACTTTTTCGTTTTTAATAATGTTTTCCTCATTAAAACTTCCGGCTTTTGTTCTTACAGTCTAATATTCTTAAAAATGTAAGAAATGGAAAAAAGTTTCTTACATTTGCATCGAAATTTGATCGATATTGTGATCAAAACTTAATAAATTGTAATAATAATTAAATTCTATCGATTGTCCGCTGAATTTATAATGAAATATTGGAATGTTGCTTAAAATGGAATTGATCCGATATAAATATATATATATATAATAGATGTTTTTAACTAAAGATGCCTGTCGATATCGATATTATATCGATGAGATGCGGTATTTAAACGGTATAAATACATGTGTGGAATGCATATAGCAACCGTTCTCATCTCTTAAATTACTTTAACTGATGAAAATCGATTTTAATCGATCACTGCGAAATTTACTTGCATTTTTCATACGACAATGAATGTGACATTTTTCCCGACAATAATTTCGGAAATACGTTGTCGATATGCATCCCTACTGTTAAAATCGATATATCGATATTTCGGTTTCTTTTCATTTGTATTATTTTCCGTTTTCTTTTCTCCTAAATCAACCAATTTTATGTTCCCCGTTACTGATCTCAGTTTGTATGGTCATTGAACTTACCAGGACTCCTGATAGCTAAAGTCGTAGACCTCCTTGAGCCACTCCTCGTCGTAGACGCTGTCGCCATCCTTGAGCGTCAGCTGCGGCGGTTTGTAGAGATTGAATAGATTTGTGACCGCCTCCATAGCGCTGCTTGCCACAGGCTGTTGCTGTTGTTGTTGTTGTTGCAGCTGTTGGGGCGGCTGTGTTCGTCCAGTGCCGGGCTCCTGTTTGATGGCCGGCTGCATTTCGAGTTTCTTGACGGTAATTGTGCCACATTGAGTGGGTGCAGCAGCTCCAGCTCCAAGTCCAGATCCAGTTCCAGTTCCAGTTACAGTTCCGGTTCCAGCTGTTGTTGCTGCTATACCTGTTGCTGGTGTGGGCGTGGCTGGCTGCTGTGGGACACTGCCGGGTGCGTTGTTCAACGTTTGTGTGCCACCACCAGCGCCGGTTCCGTGGTCCGCATAGGATGGCGGCTCCACGCTGGGCGTCTGATGGACATATGGGGAGGCGGTGATGCTCTTGCTATCATGCTGATCCGTAGGCGTCGGCGCCGGCGTATTCTTGTCCAGCAAATGATCGATGGGCGTTGGCGGCTGTTGCAGATTCGAAACGGATGTGGGCGCATGTGGACTCATATTGAGCAGCTGCAAATGGTAGAGATTAGCATTGTGGCGGGTTAAGCGTGATTGTGGAAAATTGCGTCACTTGGACTCACTTGCTCAGCGGGCGGCACCGAAGTCGGTTGCGAGTGCGCCGAATTGGGATGCGGATGCGGCGAGGGCGCTGGCGTTGCGGGCGAACCCACCGAGGATGTGGTGGCCACCGGTGGCATCGATGACGGGTCCCCCAGAGAGTTGCGTGAGTACGTCGAAGCGCCGCCTCCTGCATGACAGGGCGTGCTGTTGCTGCCGCTGCCGCTGCCAGCTGACGCGGCCAGATGTCTGTGCGTAGAAAAGAGAAGGAAAATCAGAAAAAGTTATTTATTAGTTGTATTTTGTTTAGTGAAATAAACACGTCATGCTTGCAGTATGTTATATACAATAATTTAAAAAAATTAAACAACAAATTAAAAAAGAACTACGAAAAAGGTAGCTAAAATATATATGTATTTGTATATGTAACAAAATGCACAATATGTATATAGTCAATAGTTAATCAATTAATCGAAAACAAGTGTCAAAAATGGTAAGCGCAAAAATATATATGTATGTATGTATATAAACACCACATCCAAAGAGACAGCGCAAGAGAGAGAGAGTGAGAGAGCAAAAGAGAGCAGAGCGCAGTTCCAACTCAAAAACCAAAACAATAAATTAACCTTTGCAGTTGCCAAAAAAAAAAAATGCATATATATATATTTATATATATACATACTTATGCACATGTAATGATTATTTACAGCAATTTATATGTATGTTTAGAGGTGTGTGCGTGTGCGTGTACGTGTGTACCAGTTGTTAGCAGGCGGCGCCCTCTCTGACATGCAGCCAGAGGAACTTAACGAATACGCCGATAAATTGCCATAATGAGTAAATTCTCATTGATGCGCGCCGGCGCGAATGGCAAATGTAACTGTTGTTTTGTTTACAATGTGTACACATATATGTATGTAAATACTATGTATTTAATTGCTATTGTTGCACTATAACACCATTTACCACAAGTTGAGCAATAGAGAAAACAATAATATAAATTACTAATAATAAATACAATTGTTATTGGTATTTTTGTTGCAGGTGAATATGCTTGCAATGTTGCTTTGTCGCCGGCGAATTTGTTGATAGCTACAAAATGTGACGCCGTTACAGTGTTTGTATGTACGAGTAGTAGAAGTAGTAGTAGTAGTAGTAGTAGTAGTGGTAGTAGTATGTGTGTGTGTGTGTGTGAATTTTTAATTAAAAGGTTTTAAAGAAGAAAACGTAAAGTAAAAAATTTGCAAAACACCAACCAACAAAATCAAAAACAAAAGTTAAAAAGTTAACAGAGCGTGTTGTGTTGTTGTTGTGGAGATGACAGAAGAAGAGCGATAAAAAGAGCGCATGGAAGTAACAGAATATAAACATCTTAAGGGCATATATATATATACATGTGTGTGTGTGCATGTGAGCAAAAAAAGAGAGCGTATTAAAAACTTAAAAAAGAGGAAACCAAGAAACAAAAAAAAAACAATATTTGGCTGCGGTGCTAAACGCCTCCACACACACACACACACGCACACACATACACACAAACACACACGGATTGGACAGCGACACAAACCTTTGTTTTGGTATATTGGTGTCTGTTGTTGTTGTAGAGGAAGTAGTGTTGTTGTTGTTGTTGTAGTTAGGTTTTAGCGCTGTCTGAGTATTGAGTAGAAAACGCTTGTGAAACGGCACAATTTGTCGCTTGAGCCCAACGGCAGAATATGAGGAGTAGTGGGAGTAAGAGGAGGAGCTGCAGTTGCTGGCAAAGTAGCCAACACTGGAACTGGAACTGGAATGGTGTGCACCCAACGCTGCCGCCGCCGGTCGTTGGTGTAGATGCTGTTGTTGTTGCTGTTGCTGCTGCAGTTGTTGGTAAAGCTGAAACGTTGACTTGCTGCTGCTGGCTGCGCCGATCGCAGCCCGCAGAGCTGGCGAGCCAATACTACAGCTGCTGCCGCTCTGCTGACGCTTGCTGCCGACGCCGCTGCTGCTGCCGCCGCCGCTGCATTGTGCGCTGAAATTTGGTGAGTTTTGTGTTAAACTTTTAACTCAACTTTCAACACATTTCTGTTGCATTTCTGGCGCGCGAGAGCTTAACATTGTGGTGAGATTGTGTTATTTTTTTTATTTTTTTTCATTTTGCTGGAAGCTTAACATTAACGGCAACACACGCATGCAACGTTTATCGATAAACACAACACACACACATAATTAATCAATAAAAAAAATAATGAATTATTATAATTATATATATTTATGTATATTAGAGCTGTTTGCTGTTTCTAGGCATGCCATATTTTAAGCGGTTTCTCTGCATTACATTCTTTATCATTTTCATAGTTTCTATAGATATTCAAATTCAACACAAATCTCGCTACATAAAAAAAATCACACACTCCAACGATAACAAAAAAAAAAAAAAGAAAATGTAAATAGAAACCAATGCAAAGCACACAATTCAGTGTGCAGTGCAAAGAGAACAAGAGAGCGAGAGCGAGCGTAAGAAGAACAAAAAGGGAACAGGAGCAGGAGCTTAATAAGAGAGAGAGAGGATAGACAGAAAGAGAGGGAGGGGAGAGAGAGAGAGAGATAGAAAGAGAGAGAGAGAGCAGGAGAGCAATTGAAGCGAGACCAACTTACTTGGCGCATATGCAGGGCGCTTTCTGCATGGGATCCACAAAATTCCAAAGCTTTTGTCGCTGCTTTTGTTGTTGCTGCTGTTGTTGTTGTTGCTGTTGTTGCTGCTGCTGTTGCTGTTGTATCTGCTGCTGCACCAGCTGCTTGGAATCCGTTTGCTTTGCTTCCTCTTCGTCCGCTGCTGCCGTTGCCGCTGACGTCGCCGCCGCATCGACATGCAGCGTATTCATAATGCAATCCTGCCAGGCACGCTCCGGCATTTCAATGGCCGCCGTGGCGGGTATATGAGTATTATTTGTGTTGAAGGTGAAGCCCGAGGTGGGTCGCTGATCGTAGTACGGCTGAAACGTTAGACGCTCCAAGGCGCTGACCTCTTGCGTGTTCGCTTTCCTCGCTTCCTTCGCAGCAGCCGTCGTCGCCGCTGCGGCGGGCGACGCGACCGTTGCCAGAACAGCTGTTTCCGGCGGCGCTGACGTCGCTGCTGCCGCTGCCGTTACGGATGCGGTTGCCTGACCACCGCTGGCATTCCCATTATGCAGCTCGGCCAGCTCCATGTGCTCCATATCGTCCAGATCCGTGACTAGTACATAGTTCGTGGGATGATACATCTTATGACCACCTGCAACGGTAAAGCACGAATTAAAAAGAGCCAGCAAACGGTGAGAGAGAGAGTGAAGAGGCACGATTGAAAGAGCAACAAGGCACTCGGAAACTCTTAAAAGACGCAATGTTTCAATTTTATTAACACAATTTTAGCTTACAGATGCTTTAAAATAAAAATTATCAAGTTAAAATTAGCTAAAATCGCTGCTGTTAACTGATAGATCGATGTTTCGGATTTTTTTCTTTCTTCTAATAAACATCAGTTTTCTTTCGGGCTAAAAACTCAACCTGATCAATGATTTTTCATCTATTCCCTTCTGTCTCTTATCTCATAAAAGTCCTAATACTACTAATTTCTATTATTAATATTGCTTGGATTTTCTGGAATAGTTGGTATATCATTTGGAATACTATTAGCTTTAATCGTTGCACTAGATACTAAAGATCTTCTGGGAAGAAAAACATGTTGGTTTTCAAAGATGTTTTGATCTGTGATTACAAAAAACATAAAATCATTAATCTATAGCTTTATATAGACACTATACGCAACAATATCATAAATTTTCTTTAAGAATCAACTCTTTTTGTTTTTAAAGATATTTTCAATCTAATTACAAAGCGAAGTTGCGACGTCGGATAACGGATAACCGTTAGATCTCTCAATCGTGTGTGTGTGTGGGTGTGTGTGGGTGTGTGGGCAGGGTTTCGTTACTCACCCGATACCACCTCGACTACCGGCGGCACGTCCGTGTTGTCCTTATTGCACAGCGGGAAAAACAATGCCCAATCCTCGAGTATCTTTTCGGCCATCGGATCGCTGGCCTTGTAGCTGTTGCCGGTGAGTATTGCCGCAATCCCGAATGGCGCCAGCATCACTTTGCGGGCCTGCGTCGGCGTCGCTGCCGCGGGCTTCTCGCCCCCGGGCCCCTCCACCAGCAACGGTGAATCGGCGGGCAGCGGCGTTGTGCCGGCTGAGAGTCCATTTGGCTGATCCTGGTTACGGGCTGATCCCGTTTGGCCGCTGGCTGCGGCAAAAGCCGCTGACGCCTCGGCCAGATGCTCCTTGGTGAGGGGGCGCACGGCGGGATGTTCACGCAGATCAATGGAGGCGCAAACGGTGTCGCCGTGCACGAAGAACGTGAACGAGAAGGATAAGTGCTGAGAGCTGCAAGAGTTACGAAGAGAGAGAGAAAGAGGGAGAAAGTTCAATACATATTCATTGTTCGTTCAACTCAATTAATTCCAGGAATAATGGAAATGTGTCTGGAAGAACGATGCGACGGCACAAGCTGCGATGCGGCCGCACAGAGTTCCAGGCTGGAAGTGTTTAATCTGGGATGCACGCCGAGATGCCCAATTGAATAAACTTTTAGCAATTGGACGTCAATTGGAAAGCGTAGGCATCCTAGCAAGGAAGGGGGGGAGGGAGTGCTTGCAAACTCACCTGCGTCCAAACAGACGATCGCTGGAAGTGCACGGCTGTACAAACCATTTGCCAAAGCGCACAATGTCCTTGGTGAGCACGAATCTGTGAAAAGCGAGAACATTAACTCCCAACTCTTGGAAGGATTACAATTCACAATTGCTTACCGTTCCATGAGATTGTGCAGCGCCTTGAAGAGCAGCGAGCGGCACTCGTAGGTCAGCTCGCCCTTCCAGGTGCCATTCCAGAGCGACTGATTGGCTGGAAATGCGAATAGAGTTTAATTAATAATAACGAAACAAACAAATCAAATGGTAAATGTATATATTACATATGCATTGGCTTTCAATCACTATTCAACACTAATTCTCTTATTCTTCAAGCATTTACTAGCTCTACACAACACTAATAAATCTATAAGATTCCCTAAGAAACTTTTAGAGGTTTTTGCGTTCCATAATTCCATTAATACAAAACTTTCCATTTTCGGATATACGTTCCGAATTTTTTTTGTGGAACGCAAAGACGGAAAAATAACCGTATAATTGGAAAAGAAGCGCGCGCGTGTATTCTACCACAATTGTGTGCGTGTGCGTGTGTGTGTGTGTGTGTGTGTATTTGGTGACAACACATTAACAATGAACAACAACAACAGCGCAAAACAATCAACGACGCACTGGAAATTAAGCAACTCGCGCTTTGAGCATTTTTGTTTTCATTTTTTTTCAAGCAATTTATTTTGTTATTGTTTTGCGACGCGCGCAGCCCAATGACAAATTCAACACTATAAAACGAGTGCGATGGAGGGAGGGAGGCTGTATTAATAACAGAATAAGAATAAGTGAAAGAGAGACGGAGAGACTGAGAGAGAACAAACGCAGTGGAATTTACAGACAAGAGAAATACAGGAATATGTAAATGCAGCATACGCGATAGAAGGCAAAGAAAACACATGAAACACACTAAGAAGAGCAGAAGAAGAAGCATAAAAACGGTCCCCAGAGGCGGCACATGCAGCAGCAGCAGGCAGGCAAATCAAAAAGCGGAAGCGCAAACAAAAAATTCCACTTAAAAAAAAAAAAAAAACAAAAGCAACAGAAACAAAAAAGGCTACGCGCGCGACGAGTCGACAAGTCGCCTATTTATTATGCGGCACACGGCGGGTGGGGGGATGTGTAGGGGAATAGTCGAGAAATTTTTTGGAAAATTCCAAGCATCTCTCACACACACATACACAGATATTCGCGCAAGTGACGCCAGACACCTACACACGCAGCAACGACGGTGACTGCGCCGTTGGCGTCGGCATCGACAGTTACAGGGCGCAGGCAGCAGCGCCGGTCCACCCTCTGCATTCAACAAAAAAAAATTAAAGAAATCAAATAAAGAGCAAAAATAATAAGCAAAAGAAACAGGGGCGGCGCAGCCAGGCAGGCAGACAGACGACAAGCGTCGAAGGCGAGCGAAGTCAACACCAACAAATGTTGCAAAGATAATTACGTAAAGGTAAACAACATTATAAATAACAAAAACACAAGCAAAGAGCAAAGAGAGAGAGCACACTAGTCATACTCAAAACAGTCCAAAAACAAAAATAATAGAGATGAGTGCACAACGCCGGCGAGTGAGAATGAGTGTGAGTAGAAATTTGAAATAAAAAGCAGCGAGTAACGACGCGTCGTTGCGACGCTGGCAGCAAAACAATGCAGCGGACAGCGACAGCGACAGCGCCGGCGTAGGCTGGGCTTTGGAAATTTATGCTGTTGGTGAGTTTTTTGTTTGTTGTTTTTACAAGCTTGCTTGTGGCTTTCATTGAGCGTGTGTGCGAGTGTACCTTCTTTCAATGAGATCAGCGTAGTCTTTTTTTTTGTTTTTGCTTTTTTTTTGCTTTTTTTGTACCAGAGGGCAATGTACGATTATATATGTGTGCGTCAGTGTGTGTATATGCTAGTTTTGCCGCCGCCGCCGCCGCCCAGCCGGGGGTCATAACCGAAACCCACAGCGAACACACAGACACAGCAAAAGTTGAAAGCTCACACACGTAGAGCGCGAGAGCAAGAAGGCAAGCACAACAAGAACAACATGAAAACGCACAGCAAAAGGGTAGCAATAACAGCGCTGCAGCTTCTTTAGGCTCAAACAAAAGAATCTCAAAAAATGGAAAAACAATCGAAACCAAAAAAACAAAACAACAAAAAAAAAATACCAAACCTACAAAATGTACAATACAAAATTGAAATTGGCGACGCCGCCGCCGCTCGTTGTTGGGGCAGACATGGACTTCGTCGCTCTGCAAGCGACGACGAAACGAATCGAATGGAATCGAATTGAATCCTATTCCCGGCCCCATAACAGGAATATGACGACGACTGCTCAATGCAAATTCCAAATACATACATATACACCTACTATGTATCTGTGTGTGTGTGTGTGTGTGTTTTTTTGTAGCACGTGTGGTTTGTGCACATGTTGCTGCCGACTGAGACAGACGACGCAGAGCGCACGACCGAGCAACAGAGATGGAACTATGAGAGCACCAAAAAGAGAGAGACAGTAGATGAGGTGAGAGTACGAAACTGTGTGTGGCTGTATCTGCAAACACATGCATGAACTAACAGTGCGCAAACATTCGCTGTTGCTGCTTGTCGCTGGTGAGTGAGTGAGTAAGTGAGTGAGTGAGTGACTGAGCGACTGAGTGAGTGAGTAAATGAGCGAGTGAGTATTGTTTGGGCAAAAGTGCCGCTAGTTTTTTTAAAGCGTGCATTCGCTCAATCTGGCGCTCTCCCACACACACAGAGAGAACTTTACGTTGTTGTTGTTTTGTGCTTGAAACGCTATTTTAGGTTAAAAATTTGCTACCACAGCAAAAGCGAATGAAAATGACGTGCACAAACGGGGCAACGATGACAAACGTGCGAATGTGCATGTGTGTGTGTGTGTTTGTGTGTGTGTGCGCGTGTGTGTAATTACAGTGTCTTGATACAACTTTACAAGCGTACGTCAATTTCACAACAATAAAGTGTGTAATTTCAAGCTTAACGAGGAGTTGCTTGTTAGAAGATTGCGTGCAACAAGCGTTAGACATGAGCAATATAAACAAACAAACGTATTTGCTGTTGTATTTAATCAAGGTCAATAATCTGAGGCTCAGCGACGGCGACGGGAAAATTGGTTAATAAGCACAAAAACAAAAAAAAACGGTTTAACGAAGCGAATGCAAAATTTTGCAGCAACTACAACAACAAAGTGCATTGTAATTAAGCTTTAAAACCAGTTTCGAAAAGAGAACAACAAACGGCGAGAGCGCAAAACCCCTCACACACATATGCATACATATGTATATGCAAAAGCGCTGTGAGCTCATAATTATAAAGCCCCAATTGTGAAGAATAGAGCGAGCAAGAGAGCAGAAGAGGCAGCAAAACACACACACACGCACGCACACATGTCAGAGCAGCAACAAAGTGACAGCTGTTTATGGTAAAATGTGTGAGGCGTGTGTGTTTTTAAATCAAACGAGAAAAACAACTAACGAAAAAAAAAAACAAAAAGAACCGCAATATTGACAACAAGTAGCTTTTCGATAATATTCCTCCATGTTTATCAATAAACAGCCGAAAAATTGTGCCATTGTTATTTTCGAATTCGCTCCGTGTCTTCTCTAGGCAACCGTTATAAACAATGGTCGAAAGCGAAAATACTCTCTCTCTCTCTCTGTTTCTCTTTGACAAATAGACGCACAGCAACAAAGAGGCGTTGTTTGTTTGTATGTAAAATGTAGTGACGTCTGTTTTATGCGGCCCAAAAGCAACAAAAGCTGTGGCCAGTTGTACAACAGCAACAGCAACAACAACAATATCATCATATTGGCTATGTTACTGCTGCGTTGCCACATTTCACTGGGCAGCAGCGGCAACGCCAGGCTCTTGCGACGCTTCTCTGTCTCGTCTCTCTGGTTTCATTCACACGCACACACACACACACGCACACACATATAGAAATAAGCACATTTGCACGCGCATACAAATGCAAAGAAAGCGCAAAGCTTTTTGTTTGTTGTTTGCGGCAAAGTAAAAGGCTATAAAAAGAATACGAGAATTCGCACGCACAAATACAAATACACAGATCGAGACAAAGTAATGTCAATGCAATTAGTCAATGTCCTTGTCATTAAAAAAAAATTAAATGTATAAAATAAAACAACAACGAACTCAACGTCGGGGTCGTCAACAATTTCACCACAGCAGCAGCGCATTCAACTCGAACGTCGACGTCGGCGTCGTCGTCGTCGATTGCAATTTATCAACAGCTAACTGTAAAAGTAAAATGTGCCCGCAATATGACGTCGTACAATCGAAAGAGGGCTGCCACCACTACGTTACGATTACGATTACGTTCAACGTTGACGTATTGTATTTGCAGTGGAATTTGCCATTAGTCGACGGGCAAAAAACATTACAGAGAAACAGTCTGATGATAATATGTGGTCAGAGTGTGTGTGTGTGTGTGTGTGTTTGGGTGTATGTTTGTTCAGCCATGGGAAAAATTAAATAAATATTAGCCACACACCGCACAAAAACCAAAACTATTGATAACAGCCAAACAGCAGCAACAGCAGCAGCAGAAGCAGCAGCGGTCCGATGTCGTCAACGTTTGCTCGTGTGTTTGTATGTGTGTGGGAAGGAAGAGCCCCTTAAACGCAGCAGAATTGTCAAGCAATGTAAAACGGGAGCGAGAGAGCATTAAAGAACGTGAGCGAGCTAATGAGCTTAAGAGCGCATAAGCAAAAGAGAGAGCGCGCGCGCAGTCATGAGAGCGCCAAACGAAACAAAAACATTGCAAATGACACAGGTGACGTTTTACGCGTGGGCTGACCGCAGCAATGTGGGCGGCGGCAACGGGCACGGGGTGTGGAGCAAAAGACAACGTCGTTCTGCCGCTGTTGCTGCCGACGGACGACAAGCGCGCCATGTGAGTGATGTTGAAGAAACAACAACAACAAAAAAGCGCACACAAATACGAGCAATCGAGTGCTTTATTTATTTGATATACGCGAGTATATGCATCTCTGTCTCTGTGTGCCTGTGTGTGTGTGTCTGTCTGTGTGCATTGTTTTGGTTTTCTCATGGGTACAACAACAAATTTTTTTGCTGCGCTGCACGCGCTGCGGCCTTGAAGTTTTATTAAATTTATAAAAAGCTCATAATGTAACGGACGTTCTCAACATATTGCATTATTTATGCATGCACGAAATACACAGCAATACACGCTAAATACACACGTACATATGCAAAAATATATATTTAAGGCAAGGCTTAAATGCGCAAAATTGTGCAAATTTAAAGAAATTATTGAAAACTTCGCGTTTTGAACCAATTTGACGCCAATTCTTATTTTCAATGATATGAATAAATATTATTGGAATTTGTAGTGTTTATTTGACTAAAATGGACAGAAAATTGTTGTATCAAATTTTTTAATTTTTTATTCAAATTGTTTGACATTTCGTCGTTTGTGGAAAATCCAAGCTTTTCTAGTCGGAAAATAACAATCTATTCTTGCACGAAAGCCAGCTTACAAATTTCAAATTGTGAAAAAAAATATATTTCGGTGAAATTTAGTTCAGCGGCACGTTCAAAAAATGGGTGGAAACTGATTTCGGATTAAAGCTGTCTGGCACACATTGAAATATATATGATATGAAAGATATGATTGTACTTTTTTTGTTGCTTTCTAGTTTTTGTAGTATTTTGTTTTATTTGTGGCTTACCCGCTATTTTGAGCAGCTCGGCATCGACGAGGTCACTGAGATCCGGCTCCTCGCCGTACCAGAAGATCCATAGCTCCTTGGCGGCGGCGAGCGAGAGGGGCGGGTGGACAGTGGTCGATGTGGTAATCTCAAAGTTTAAGGCATTCGGATCGGTGTTGTCCTGCTTGGTGGACTGGACGCGCCGCCACACGCACAGCATATCCGCCTGCATGCATCGCGAATAGGAGCGCAGGATCGGATCGTCCAGTGGGTCGCTCGACGCGTTCGGCCGTTCGCCATTAACGAACTTGCGCCATTTGATTCCACATAAATCAGTCTGCAAAAGCAAGAGAGAAAGAGAGAAAGGTTAGCGCTTGTTATCAGTTATTGCTTCATTGATAATCATCATCAGAATATCGAGCCAGATAAGTGACACATAGCACATATTTCAAAATATATATACACATATTTATATCGCAATCGGTGGGTTTGTCAAGTGTTTGCATAATTCCAAGTAGTTGCCTCTGTTTAGATGGCTCGCACATATCCATATCTACAGTAGATATTCGATAACGTGAACAGTTTATGTAAAGTTTGCAATTGTAGCCAGTTAATAAAAACATACGTTTACTGCTCAGCAATTATAGCTCCCTTATATAAAGATACATTTTTTTATTGCCCATTAAAGTTGACTTATATCTTGGAATATATACGAAATTTAAATTTTCAATTATTACAACCTGTTAAGTTCTCGGATCCGTGTCAAAACTTTGTAAATGCTCGTGATCACGGTTTGTTCTCAATATTCAATCTATATTTATATTATCATTTAAAATTTGTTGATATTGTTTACTTAATTTTAAAAAAATTGATATTTCAAACTTTTTAATGTATTGCATTAATAATGGGTATCAAATGAAGTATTAAAAAAACATAATAAAAAAGATTTAAATTGCATGTGATGCTCTAGACTCAAGAATGGAACCTTCAAGAACCTTCCGGTTCTATCAACAGCCGAACTATGTTGTATTTTTATTATTTTTCTCTGCTCAAATTAGAAAGTTTCGCTAATTGCGGTAACTTTGTTTAAGAGAGATTCCGAAATTGCGAGTATACGCTGCATATATCTCACGATGCTGTATGAATCGAGTATTCACTGTATGTACTGCATATATCTCACGATGCTGTATGAATCGAGTATTCACTGTATGTACTAACCAGCGATAACTCCCACGTTTTGTTTACAAACCCTGCGCAACAATCGACGAAAAGCTCGCAAAACAACTGTGTGTGGGCAGTGTTGCAAAATGCGGCAAACACATTCCACATTGCACTTGTAACAGTAACAGAAAAACAGAAGGAAAAAAAACGAAAGGCGCACACAAAGCAAAGCTCAAAACAAAAGCACAGCGCAACAACAGCCAAAGAGACCAAAGCAGAAGACGGGCAGCAACCGAGACGCAGCAACATGAAGAAAAGAAAACCTAAGCGATAAAAAATGAGAAGAAAAAAAAACAAAAAAAAAACTGGCTAGGGTCGTGTCTTTGGCTCGTCATTGGCGGCTTCCGTTGCGAGTTGGAACAAGTTGTCGGTAGTTGTTGTTTTATTGTAGTTGTAGTTGTTGTTGTTGTTGTTGTTGTTGCTGTGGCAGGCACAAATCAATGGCCTAAAAGACAACAGCACAAGAGAGCGGCGTCAAGCCTAACAGCAGCAGCAGAAACAGCAAAAAACGAACTCGAAAGACCGCGCACATACAGCGAAAAATATACATGTACATGGCCAAATAACTGCACCTCACACACACACGCGCGCACGCACGCACACGCAGACAGAGCAGTCGCCGCAACAACAACAACAACAGAATTCAAACAGAAGGTATTCCCCAAACCACGAATGGCTGCCGACGTCGACGAGCGTCGCCCCCAACATCAACAAGCAGCAGCAACAACAACAACAACAAGTTCGTCGCGTTCCACATTCTTCCCTTGGATTTTCGTATTTCGTTTTGGGCATCGCAATTTGTGTTTTCATTTTTCGCTCTCGTTTTTACGCTACTCGCTACTTTAGTGTGCCTTGTTTTTTTTCTTTTATCTATTTACTTTTTAATTAATTTTATTATTTTTAGACCTATTTGTTTATATGTGTATATGTACTTTTTATATTTATATACTGTGCAGCAATAAGCATTAATATTTGCCTTTCCTCCCCCCCCAACCAAAATTCGCATCTATTCAAAAAGTGCGGCCCGTTTGGCGTTTTTCAACATTGTCATCAAGCAGCCGCAACAACAACAGTAACGTTTAGGTCTCAGTCTTTTATCTGCCGACGTCAGCGACGTCTCGTTGCATACTCTCGCACACAGACACGTTTGGTATCTTTGCAATTTTCATGCTCAATCAACACTCCAAGCAAACATTATTCTGTGTACTTGAGTGTTTTCTTTTGCGCTCGCCTTTGGGCCATATAATTTTGTGGGCCTTTTACCCTCTCTCTCTCTCTCTCTCTCATACACACGCACACATATATTCACTGTATGTGTGTTATCATTCTGACACGCTTTGCTCGTGTTTGTTCACGCGCGCGTGCCTCCAAGTTCAAGCTGATTTTTTTTTTTTTTTTCTGCTACCCACTCTCCCGCTCTCTAATTGGGTCTGTTGCCTAGCAAGCCCACTCACATACTTGCTCTCTGGCGCTCTCGTTGAAGTTTACTCGCTCAGAGAAAGTTTTGCGCGTTTGTTATTGTTTCGCTATTTCGTACAGCGTTCGCTGGCGCGTCGGCCTCGGCCTCGGTCGCAGTCGCAGTCGCTGTCGTTGTCGTTGTTTTAGCTACTTTCGGCTCTGTGGGTTGGTTGGCTGGACGGCGGGCGTGTGCAGAGAACGCCAACGCCAGCGTCGCAGTCAACTTTGCGCTCAAGCGGCCATTTGGGCTTTACTTTAGCGTGTCTTTTTACGGTAACTGTTGTTGCTGCTGTTGCTATCTTGTCTCTGAGCGAGATTCATTAAAGAAATATGCCACTGCCAGCACCACTTATGTATATTTGTATGTGTATGTGTGTGTGAGTGTGTGTGTGTGTGTGTTGTGTGTGTGTTTGTAAAGAAACGGCGCAAGCCGGCGGCCAACTAGACGCCACAGAAGAACCTGTTATGGCCGGCCAGTTGTCGCAGCATGTAGTACACACATACATACACATGTATATACATAATTTTATTGTTGCTGCTTTTTCTTTTTTCCTTTCCTTGACTTGTTTTGTATCTATGCATAGTTCCGCTTTTGTGCGTGTTTACTAATTTTATGTTTTTTTAGGTGAAAGAAAATAACGTTATATTAGAGCGCTCAAGAGTGAGTGAGAGAGCGGCCGTTACTCAATGGCAACTGCAAGTGTTTATCGATAAACATTGTAATCGACTAAAACACAACAACAATAGCCGCTGTCGATCGTGTGTATGTGTGTGTGGGCGTGTGTTTATGGCTGTCGACGGCAATGTGCGCACCTGAAGCACCCTGTGCTGCAACATTGTCACTGACCTAGATCTAAGCGAATTGGCATAGAACGGAAATGGAAATTTCAAAGATTGAAAGAGATAGCGATATTTTTGAACTCTACTTACCAAGGCATAGAAGTTTGTATGGCAATCCTCCAAACTTGCGCCGTTCGTCTGATGATTTTGATGCGTCATAGTTCTTGGCTTTTTATTTTTGCACAACAACAGCAGCACCTCATTTTCTCAACATGTATGTGTGTTTGGAGATTGTGTGAGAAATTGGTAAATATATGCTGCTCACATATATATATATATATATATATGTTTTTATATATGTATGTTTAGTATTCTTTGCACATTTGTTTTGATTGAATTTTGTTGCTGCTGTATTGATTCGCATGCGACAATAGATACAGAGAGGGGAACACTGACACGCACACAGAGACAAAAAAATGCGTTGCTTGTTGTTATTATTTTGAGTGATTTTCTTTTTTCATTTATTTCTTTGCTGTTGCAGTTTACAGCTACAGGATTGAAGAAACGATAAACGAGAACGGCACACAAATTAGCATTTCAAATCAAATTATTGTAATTGATTATGCATAATTGCAGTTTTAAAAAAAAAAGTATTTAAATTTATGTATTTTTCTTATTTATTATTTTATTTTTTTTGTGTATTTTCTATCTATTTTGAATGCACTTGTCACACACACACACACACAGACACACACATATACAGGGACACTTTTTCATTTCGTTATTTTTTTTTTATGTGTGTGTGTGTTATTTATTTACGTTGTCGCTGCACTGAAGGAGAGAGAGACATGAAGATTATTTGCTATTGTTGTCGTTGCATATTTCGATTTGTGCGCGCGTTTCCGAAACCGAAACACGTTCAGTTAAATCAATTTCGAAATCAGCAACATCATCGCAGTCAAGTTTACAGTAGCGAACGAACGAGAGAGCGAGCATAAACTGAGACTTGGCATGCGAATTGCACTCACAACACACAAACACACACACACAACGCACACAACACGTACAAATTCAGGCATACTCGCTAGTACACTGCGCACACGACAATGAAAAACAATTTTGTATTTTTTAACGTTTTTGTCTTATTGTTTTTTATTGGAACTGCTGCTGCTTATTTGTTGCTGCTGCTGCTGCGCTCTCTCGCATAAGCGGCAATTACAAGGGTGGACGGCCGCAGCAGCACACGTTCATCGCCTAATGCTCCACACACTCTCTCACTCCATGGGACTGAACCACTATCCATTCATTTGACGCACAAGAGAAGAGAGCGAGAGCGCGCATTTGAGCGAGACACAAAAATTGACTTTTTCAAGGCGCGCAGCCGACGTGACGAGACCAACAACGACTGGGGTGCTTTTATATGGGTGTGTGTGTGTGTGTCAGCAAGCAAGCGAGCGAGCGGGCGAGCGAGCGAACGAGTCACACACATATGCAGTCATACATACATACATATAAACACCGACGCACGACGACGACGAAAGTCGTTGGGTTTTCGTTAATCGTTGATGTAGACAAAAAAAAAAAAAAAACACGAAATAAAAAATAAAAAAAAATAAGCCAAAGTTAGTTTTTAGCTACAGTTTATACAAATCGAGTAAATAAGTATGCATTGTTTTTTTTTTTTTTTTTTAATGAAATGCGTCGTTAAGAAACGCTTGCTGCTTTAGTTGTTGGTGCTGCTGCCTGCACCTGGTCACATATAACGGTTGTTTTTGCTGCCGACGTTTGCAATATGCACTTGGCAAAACATCTTTTTCTTTCGTATTTCGTAGTTCGATTTTTCATCGTTTTTACACAATACAAAAAAGTTGTAAGTTATTTGTGGTTTGCGTGCTGCGACTCTCTTCACCACCATCTCTACCTTTCTCACACGCTCTTTGTGCATTTGTGTGTGTGTGTGTGTGAAGAAGAAGAAGCAGCAGCAGCAGCAACAGCAGATGAGTAATAGTAAATTGTAATGAGTTTTGTGCTTAAAAAGGAACTCACACACACACACAGAGACATATGCACACTCACGCACGCACACAAAGCGGCGACTCAATTGAAATATTGCTAATCTATTTGTATCGAACTTCTTTGCACCTTGCACTGCGCGTTCTGCGCCTTTTTAAATACACATTATTTTTTATTTATTACCTCAATATATAAGTATACAATATATAAATATATAGAGATGTATATACGTTTTTCTCGCTTTTCGCACAACACCAAATGACGAGTCAGAAAATTTTAAACCGACTGCGAGACCGTTTCTGCTGCTGCTGACTGGCAACGACAACGACAACGACGACGCGACATCGCCACACACAATGGAAATTTTGCTCGTCTAGCTTTGCTTTTGCTTTGAGCAGTTGCTAAAAGAGTGAGAGCAACAACTACAGGCAACAGCAGCAGCAGCAGCGACATCAGCGAGTAGCGAGTAAAACGAGCAACAGCAGCAGCCACTCAAAAGATATTCGTCTCTCGCGTTCACTCTCTCACAACGCATAGCGGCGTTTAGCTCATTTCGCAATGAGCACCAAATAGAGAGGGAGCGCGCATCCAAACAAGTTTGTTTGCTTCTATATGTGTGCTGTTTATTGTACGCTCGCTCGCACTCTCGTGCGCTGTCTCTTTTGTGCATCGCCCTCTACTCGAATGCTGCCTGCTGCTGCTGCTTAGGGATGCAACTTTTTTAAACCGGAGAATAACCAGATCGATTTGCTCGACTATTGGCGCAGACAAAATGGCCAGTTGAGTCGTTTATGGTTTTTAGGAATACAAGAATATTTTATTTTTGTGAGTTACTGTAGGAAAGCGGGGGCGGGTGCTAACGATCTGCCTGGCTTAAGCTCCAAATCACAGACGAAACGTTTTGAAAAGAATCCCATACACGTTTTATGCACTACACAACACTAAAAACACACACACACACACGCATGTACCCACCTATATACATATAGAGTGCGAAACGTGATACATAGACAGCATTCCTCTCGCATTCACACGCACACACACACACACAGCCCATGGCGAACGCACCTATACACATACATTCACACACAGAGTTGTAGCAGTGACGCGAGCAACCACTTTCGTAGGTTTTCTGTCGAATGTGTGGTACACATATCTTTTTCTTTCTTTTCTTTTTTTTGTTGTTTGACTTTGCTAAGCAGCGAATTTATGTTCTTGATTTTTCCATTTTTACACACATACTTTTTTTTTTTTGCTACATTTTACATAGTTGCCGCGACTTTCGTCTGTTCCTTGCTTATACATACATACATATTTATAAATATATGCACACACACGCACGAAACACTCACACACAAAACGATCCCCATCCCAGTCGGCAAACAACACAATTGTTAATGATAGTTGCGGAAATATTTAAATGCAGTTATGCACATACATACAGACACACATATGTATGTGCATAATTATAGATGATTGTTAAACGGCTGCACTGTTATTTATGTGTATTAATTTTAATGTGCTTCACTCTCTCTCTCTCTCTTTCTCGCTCGACACACATACGTGCATATGTGTATGCGGTTGTTCATATGTATGCATGTATATGTATATTTTTCGCATTTCTTTGGCTTTGACTCTTTTTTATCATTTACATTTTTCGGTGCGCTGTGCCACTTTCTATTCACATATTTTTCATTAACAAAACTTGCACTTCTTACATTTTTAACCGGCACGTTATACACTGCCTGCGTATCTGACACGTACGCGCACTTGGCGGCTTTGCAGTAAATTTAAAATTTAATTAAAATTCACGGAGAAAAAATTTGTCCAGCGAAACTGCCGTTTTCTTTGCGTTTCTTCGTCCGAACGTCGCGACGGAGTGTTGGCAAGTGCCCCGATGAAGCGTTGCATTTGGTGACCAATTCAGCTGTTTGCAAATAAGATTAGTACGCTGCTCACACTCTCAGAATACCAAAGACGTTAAGCTATTTACAAACAAAACGGTTGGCAAAACCAAAGAAAATAATAAATATTAAGAAATACATGTGATTCGAGAAAGAACAAACATTGTCTATTGAAAATGGTATTTTTTGCTAGTCTTGTTTAAAAAAAAATACTGGCGCTAAAAACATTGCTGAAACCGAAATATATCGATAGATGTAAGACAAAACCTATATCGATATACAAATAATTTGTGGCGATTAAAATCTATTTCTTATCGATATCGATATACAAATAATTTGTGGCGATTAAAAATTATTTTTTGTGTTTTTATATTTACAATGGCCACGAAATTAAATGTGAACATTAGAACACTGCTTGCCAACTGCGAGGACCTGGCCAAAAGCGAGAACAACTTTTGGCGCCTGCAAAAGTTTCTCAAATCACTCGACACCATGGTTGCCGAGTTGGCGGCGATGGATGAGTGAGTGTTTTGCAATAGATGGGATTTGCATACGTGAACCCGCTCGAAATATACACACCCCTCCTCCTCCCCCTCTCCTCATGCACACAGCCCGCAGAGCGCTGCACGCATAGCCGGCTATCAGAAGCGGCTGGCTACACTGAAGCTCACCATCGGCTACACAACAACAAACAATTCCAATACGAAGGCATCCGGCGAAATTGCGTTGCAGGAGATCCGTCAGCTGCAGAACACGGCCAAGGACAACGATTTGCGCAAGGAGCTGCTGCAAGGTAGCAATCAAATAAGCAATTGGGCATCGTATTAACCATATTAACCAACCTCCATTAGCTTCGGACGTCCTACGGCGACGGCATGGCGCTGAGGAGTCTGCGTCCGGGGAGCTGAGCAACGCCGACAACCTGAACGAGGCTGTCAAGTATTACAATAATGCACAGGAGAAGATTACGGAGCATATGCTGTCGCTGACACGTAACCTGAAGGAGCAAACGGAGACGGCCAATCGCATCATCCGACGGGACACGGAAGTTGTGTCCCGTTCCACGGGCATGGCCGATCGCAACATCAACTCGCTGGGCAAGGAGGCCGACAAGCTGGAGCAGCATTCCCGCAAGGCCTACAAATGTTGGCTCTGGCTGATGATTGTCTTTGTCATCGTCGTTTTCATAGGTGAGTTCCGCTAAGTCAGCTTTGAATTGGACACATATTTTTTTTTAGTTTTTAGTTTTTAGCTTAACCTATCATATTATTTAAAAGAAAATAAATAATAATCATAAAAATATATATTTTTTTTCAATTTTAATTGATTTTTCCCAAAACTTGTTTTTTAAATTCAATAATGTCTCAAATGCTTCTTTCAATTTATTTGATTACGTTACGTTTAAATTGCACGAACACGCACGAAATTGGTTTCAAGTTGAGTCGTGCGTGTTCGTGGCACGAGTGAGAAAAACACGTTAGGCGGCCAACACTAATAAAAATATGAAACCATTTTCATTTTATTTTCAGCCATGGTGCTTTTCATGAAGATCATGAAAAAGAAAAAGACGTAAGCGACGCACGACAGCTGCCACAAAAGTTGTTATCATAGTTCAAAAGGTTATCCTAAGCCCAAAATGGTGTAAACAGCAGCAACAACAACATTAAACGAAACGAAACGAAAGCGAGTGCAAGCCGGAAAACGTTCTCTCTATTTATTAATGAGTTTAAGCACAAGCATTAAATGTGTGTATATATATATATATATATATAGCGGGGCTTTTCCTTTTGACCAGTTTAGCAATCTCTCGGATAGATATATAAATAGGTATTCATATCGATTTATTCGGCAGCAATCAGCTCGGTGACGCCGTTCTTTGTGATCAGCTGGAGGAGGGCGCCCGTTTTGGGCCGCGCCTCGGCCAGGGTCCATTTGTGAAAGAGCTGAGCGATTTCGGTGAGCGGCGTCCAACTGCTGAAATCCGATTTGGGCATCCATTTGCGGTTCATGGGCGTGTCGAGCGTAACGGGCAAGATGGAGACGACCAACGCACCGTCGGGCAGACCCGAATTCTCGCCGGCCAGGGAACGTGTCAGCTGATGCACAGCCGCCTTGGCCATGCCGTAGCCCATCATGCCGGGTGTGCCCTCCAGTGCTGGCTTGGCTCCGGTCAGCGCCAGCAGACCGCCGGCCTTGAGATGCTGGGCAGCCAGCGCCGCCGAGATTGTGGAGCTCCAGACGCTCTGTCGCCACATGAGATCCGCATTCTTGGCCAGATCTAAGCGGATTCTAGTTTAGTATGCCCCATGGACCTGCACGAGAGCGAAATTCGACTCACCCTTCTTGGCATTGCCGCCGGCCCAGCCGCCGGCCACACAGATGACCGCATCCAGCTGCTCGCCAGCCAACGATTCACCCACTTTGGAGACGACGACCGACTCCTGATCTGCCCAGCTGGCCTCGCGTGGCACCACCACGCTAACGTCCGCTTTCTCGTTTTCGCTCAGATCAATGCTGCCAACCCACTGGGCCAGTTTGTGAAATCCAAGGTTGTTCAATTAAAATAAAAAAAAAATAATAATAAAAAAATATTAGAAAATATGAAAAGGTACATACATCGGGGTCATGGGAAAGTGAAAGGCTTAACTTACATAGTTTTTGGCTTTGAAATGTTCGACACAGGCGGAGCCCAAAGCTCCTTTTCCTCCATAGATGACGACGCGGCCGGCGGACATGATGCGTGCTGCCAGTTTGACGGCTTCAACTCAACTGAACTTTAAAATTGAAACTACTTTGTAAGCGAATGAACGCAAATGACTCAAAATTTAAAAAACAACACGCGAACTGAGCTTTAGCCGAAGCTGCTGACTAAACGGTTTGGGGGTTTTGGCCTGAAAACAAGTTATTTATTTATCACAAGCTATTGACAGTAGCAGTTGACTGACAGTTGAATTCAGGTATTCTGATTTAATTAATTCCAAACAGCAAGCGGTTTTTTGTATTTATTATTATGTAGCCAGCAACAAGTGCAGAAAATCAATATTGTGGTTTTATTGCGGTATTTTGTTTGGTGTTTAACACAATGTTAATAACATGAGAACATTCACATTTTTAGCACTGTTAAACATTGAGCAAAAAATCGAATGTTTTAAAACATGTAAGTAAAAAAAAAAAATAAATAAATAAAAATAAATGGAAATACAAAACATAAAACAATTAATCAATGAAATCTGTTGCGTATTGTGTACAATTTATTTTAGTACAATATGCTACCACTTTTACTGATATTTAGCTGCAATTTGAATTAACAGCTCTTCGATTTTAGGCAGTGGTGGTTGGACAATATATTTTATAGTTTCGGTAACTTTACTATTAGCTTTCAGATTGAAGGCGAAGCTGTAAATGTAACCTAAACTGTTGATTAAAAATAAAAAATTTTTTCAATCAACGAAATCACTTTAAATTCGTTAAAATAGTTTCGCGAAGTATTAGCTCAAACATCTGGCAACGTCATTTCTCTTCGCCCATTCACCGCGCACGATATCGATAAGCAAAATTGTCATTCACAATGTTCAATGTACACGTACACTCACACTCACACACGTACACGTACACACAATTTTGTCGTGATTTCTTTTATTTGTTCAAAATAATAGTTAAAATACTGTTTAAATGAATAGTTAGAACGTGCAACGATATGTTGAGTGTTTTTATTCCATTGCGCACAGTTTGGCGCAATAAATAAACGACTATTCGGCAACAAGCGAAAAAGACAACAATTGTTCGCGGAGAGAGAGGGAGAGAATTTTACGCGAGCGAGTTATTTATTTCATAAGAAATTTGTTAATTCAATTGCGAAATGGAGCGACGCGTTAAGCTAAAAACTATCAATCCGCATATCACGTGTAAAATCTGCGGCGGATATTTCATAGACGCGACCACAGTGACGGAGTGTCTACACACATGTGAGTCGCTAATTGCCAGTTACAGTTTAAGTGGGCAGCAAGAGTGCAAGAGCAACAACAACAGCAGCAGCAGCAGTGGAAACAGAATAACCTGCACCGGTTGCAGTTGCGATTGCGACTGTTTTTGCGCGCCGTCATGTTCCAGGCCAGGCGATTGTAGGCCTGTGGGCACCGTTAGACATACGCGTAGAAAGCTTAGGCCAAAGCTCTCGATTCTCAATGCGGAAACGCTGCCGGTCGATCGCGTGGGTGTTCATTGTTTGATTTTTGAATACGATTCCAACAAAAGAACGCGCCTGAAAAGAGCGCAGTTAGATTTTGCCGAACCTGCACTAATGCATGTGCATTTAACCGCGCGTTAACACACACACACACATGTGTGCATAAATATGCAAATGAATAACTGTTTCTAATTCCCTTTTTTGGCAGTTTGCAAAAGCTGCTTGGTCAAACATCTGGAGGAGAAGAAGACATGCCCCACCTGCGACAACATAATACATCAGTCACACCCGCTGCAATATATCAGCTTCGATCGCACCATGCAGGACATTGTGTACAAATTGGTGCCAAAGCTGCAAGAAGGTACAACACGAAAAAAACGAAGACAAAAAAACAAAAAAAAGAAAACATTTTTCACTCATTATATTTTTTCGACTTTCCTCAGATGAATCGCGGCGAGAACGTGACTTTTACAAGAGCCGAAATATGCCATGCCCGAAGGACATAACGCAAAATCACGAGGACGACAACGAGAAAGTGATGGAGGCGCATGCCGAATCCGATTTCCATCGTCTCGACGAACAGGTCAACGTGTGCCTAGAGTGTATTAGCAATAACTTTAAGAATCTGCAGAGGCGGTTCATTCGCTGCAGCTCGCAGGCGACGATAACGCATCTCAAAAAGCTCGTCGCCAAAAAAATACTCAACGGCATTGAAAAGTATCGGGAGGTAAGCATCGAAATAGAAAAACGAAAATCAATTCCAATCAATTTGTGAAAACGAATCCTGCTTACAGATCGATATTCTGTGTAATGAGGAGCTGCTGGGCAAGGATCATACGCTGAAATTCGTATATGTGACGCGCTGGCGTTTTCGAGATCCGCCGTTACGGCTCCAATTTCGTCCTCGCGTCGAGCTTTAACACAAATGCCAGCGCAACAGTAAAATGATCTATATATATATATATTTTTTATAATTTATTGACATAGTGCTCTATTATATATATATACATATATATATATATATATATATTTTGAATTTTAGTGTTCCCCTAGTGTTAGTCCTCTCTAAACAAAAGCAAACTATATGTATGTATGTATGTGTAAATGTGCATGTATAAAGTCAGAATAACGTAGTCGTTAAGTTGAACGTGATTAGCTCCTTAACTCCTCGTGTGACTTTTGTTGCGGCATTTTGTAGCGCCTGATTTAATCAAACTCCCTCTTACTTTACTACCCGCCCCTTCCACTATTTGCTAAAGACAAGAGACCCGTTCAAGAAATGCAATATTTTTGTATGTTTTTAGTTTCATGTGTATTATTTATTAATTTAATGTACAAACACACACGAATGTATATAGCAGTTGAGTAAATAAATTTGTAATTATGTAAAGTTTAAGAAAACGTGGTCTCAATTTGGCGCCTCGCGCTCCTTTCTATAGCTATATCGCGGATGCGGCCGAAACGGAGCGGCTCTGTACCGAAATGGCGGCAGTAGACGCGGATATGGCGGAAAGTAAGGATTCACTGGTCGCGGATGCATGCCAAATGGCAAGGCGCCATACATGGGATTCAAGTGCTGTCGTGGCGGCGGTGGCTGCTGTGGCCAGCCCTGAAATGAATATTAAATTGGTTTAATTGCCAGGGCAACACCAGGAAGACAGGGCTCCTTTTTTTTAAAACTACTAACGTAAGCATAAGCATAATCAGCTGCAGGCACTGGCACAGGCACTGTTATAATGCGTGGTGTGCGAGAGCGAGATCGACTGCGACTGCGCCGACGTCGCGAGGTTGACGACATTGTGAACCTTTGGCGGCTGGCGCTGCGACTGCGTTGGCGGCGACGTTCGTGGCTTCGGATGCTCCGCCGTTGGCAGTAGTTTCGCTCAGTTGAATCGGATCTGGTACCTTTGAGCTGACGATCACTTCGTGACTGGCGCCCTCTAGGTGATGGTGCCGGCGACGTTGGCGAGCGTTTCGTTCTGTGGCGCAGATTTCGCACCCGGTCACGTTCACGGACCTCATCCGCAAAATACGGAACCTTTTCCTTTGCGCGTGGCCGCCGCCTTGAATCTGCATGCAATACATATAAAAAGGAATTTAAAAAATATATTGGCTCAAGTGGTTGTGGATCTCCGTTGATACGGCTCTGTCCATTGTCCTCTTCATTTGTTTCTTCTCTGCGCTTTTAGCTATGCAAATGCATCGATTTTGGGTCCATTTCCCATTCCATTGTAATTCACTTTCACACATTTTGTCACTATAAAAAAAACAACAAAAACAACAAAAATATTGTATGCAATATGCACAATCTGCTTCACGTTGCTAAAATCACAATACGGACCTCTTGGAGAACGGCAACTGCTGTCGGCGTCCATTATTTATATTTATTAATATCTTTTGACGCTAGTTGCGCACTTGTAATTTACACATAGTCTGCTACCGGGATAAGGTTACGCACAGCCCTGTTGCAGTTTGCGGTTTGTGAGTGTGACGTCACGAGATGCACGTTTCCGAGTGCATATTTCTATGTTTTCGTTGTTGTTTGTGTGTGTTTACCTATTCGACTCATCTTAACAATACCCAATACCATTTTGACTTAAATTTACTAAATTTTATGCACGTTGCACAACATATAATAGTAAATGCAGTGAGAACTAAAAGGCGCATACATACCTCTTTATTCTCTCACTCTTGAGCCCGGCTGCATAATTGAGATGTGACAATATCGATAGTCTCTGTAGCAGTTCAAAACGATAGTTTTATATTATCCTTAGCAATTAATAGTAATTGGATAAGTCATCGAATTTAAGGAATTGATATTTAAAATTATGTTTTAAATATATGTACAAATATGTAAAATAAAGACCTCTGCCTTTTTGCCTCCGTTTTCTCATTTACGGTTTCGATACTCAAAAGTTTTCACGTCTGTTTGTCAGAGGCCCATCAGATATTTTCTACGTCTTTCTACTGCAAATTGGATAAATAAGACAAGATAAATAAGACAATATTTGTGATGTGTGAATTATGTCTTTTTATAGGACGGAAAGCTACTTACACCAACTTGCCGGTGAATTTTAAGCCACTGTGCATCTTTTTCATATGGGCGCGACAATAATCGCTTCTAGCGAAGTCCTCCGGGCAGTGTGGACACTGATAGGGACGTTCGCCCGTATGGTTGCGCATGTGCCGCTTGAGATGGCTATTGAATTGAAATGTGTTCGGGCACAGGAGGCACGCGAAAGGACGCTCTTTACTGTGTGTCCACAGGTGCTTTTTGAGATGGGCATCCGTTTTGCATTTCTTGTGGCACTTGGGGCATTCTTTTGATTTGTTTGTTACAATAGCTTTTACCTTTGGTTTTGGCATTGACTTGGATACGATCTGTTTGTGCGACTTGTTCTGGCGGTGCCACCTGTGGAGCAGGCAATAATGAAGTTCACAAATGCATTACCTAAATTTAGCCAGAATTACTCACTTCTTGTGCATACGCAAGATGCTCAAATGCGCGAATTCTTTGCTGCAGCTCGGACACTTGTACAGCTCCGAGTTGGTTTCTGTTTTGACCTCGTGCTCCTGCTTGATGGGCACTTCGAGCAGCTTGTCTTTGTCGGCATTATTTACCTTTTCTTTGGAGGCGTTTCTTTTTTCTGCTTTCGCCGGCGATTTGGATTTTGCATTGTCCTTGCGTCTGGCAACTAATTTGCGATAGTTCTCCTCACACGTGCGCTTAAATCGGAAAGCATTTTGGGCGCTGAGCACACAGCTCAGGCATATTTGTTGAGGAAACGCATCATTGGCTTTGATGTGACAATCGGCGCACTCATTTAGCATGTCCGCCAGGCATGGCTCTGGTTGTCCTTTGTAAAGTTGCTCCCGCTTGGCGAATATATCCACCAGAGTCACCGAACTGTTCAAACAAATGCGGCAAATCGCATTATCCATTTTTATTAGTGCTGGCGTTTGTTTTTTCTGTGCCTCTGCTGTAATCGCACCCATGCAATTAATCGATAGTTGTATGATTTTATTGTCACACGAATGCGATATATCGATAATTAAATTACGATTACGCGCAGTTGTTAAAAGAATAATTTATTTTCAACATTGAATGACATTTAAAAAAAAGTATACTTTAATATATAATTTAAACGTGTGGTACATAATTATATTTGTTTTCAACTTTTTCGGTTTGCTTAAATGCTTAGGTATTGATTGAAATTCAGGTGGTTAGTTTACAAACAGCTCTGCTTAACCGTTATCTTTTTAAGATTTGCAAATTTTAAACACTTCTGTCGCAAGGCAGCCCGTTGATTTTATGTGCTATTCACATATCCTGTTAATGGCACAAAAATTGAGTGCTTATTGTGTTTGTTTTGTATAGTTTGTATAAATATTAAATGATCGTGCCAAAAATGCAGTTTACTTTTTGTTTTTGTTGAAAATAGAATTATAATCATTTAAAAAAAAATTATCCGTACGTTCGAGTACTTAATAATATTAGATTAAGAGTAATTTATGTTATTACATACAGCATACGCCTGGTGCAATCATGATCAATTGAAATACAAATAAAATTTTCGTTTTTTTTTATAAATATATATATCATTATATAATTTCTTGTCTTCTACACATTACGGAATGTCTGGCCAAGGGCTACGGAAGAAATCAGCTTTTGGTTTTGGCTTTATTGCGGAATGTTGTTGCTGTTGTTGTTGTTGTTGTTGTGTGTGTGTGTGTGTTGTGTGAGAAGGTGCCTGAATTTGTAGCGTCTACATGTGTCTGGTGTTGCCAAAATTGATGCCCGACTGGGTGGCGCCCTTATTGGAGCCGTACTGTAGGGAGATAACGTTCTGGCCGGCACGCAGCTGCTCATCGCTAAAGTTGCGCACATTCTTGTCCGCCTCCTTGGGACCAATCGATGGCTTGTTGAAGTTGGATGCCTATGTGGAATAAATGAATGGCATTCAATCAAATCGAATAACCCATTTTAAACAGGTGGACACTCACCTTGCGGCCCAGCGACTGCAAGCAGATGACGACAGAATTGAGATTCTGACGCTCCCAGAGATCGACACTTTGGAAGGTCTCCTGTGTGGGCACACCAAAGTTCTTGGCGCACTCGAGGAACGCCGAAATGTTCTCCATGCACTTGAAGGCCATTTTGCTCTCATTGACCTTCTTGATGCTGCCGGGCTGCAGGGCATTGGCCAGCTTGCAAAGGATGACGCCATCCTTGAGCACTTCAAAGAAATTGTCCGTATCGCCGGATGTATTGATGGGCTCGGCTGTCACCGCCTTAATCCATTCCAGCGACTCCTGGGCCAGCTCCTCGCTGTACTTGGAATTGATCTGTGATAGAAATGCGCAAAAAGTTTTCTTTTTTAAATGATTTGTTCTTTCGTTTATAAACCACAACTTGGGCCACCTTGTTCTGGTACATTGCTTTGGCTTTTGACAGACTGAATTGGTTTAGCGAATGAAATCATATTTAACCATTTTATATGGTTACTCTTGTGTTATCTGGTACAATATTTCAGATAACTCACCTATCGCTAATTGTCCATAAACATACACACACCCTGTTATAACTCAATTTTTGTTCTAGGGATAAGATTGCAGTTTCCGACGCGTCGATATTCATAAAAAAAAAATAATAATAACCCTCAAGATAAATATGTTGTCACAAACACAGAGAAAAAGTGGGGGAATGTCCAAAACTTTTAACAAGTTTTAAGAGTGAAAGGGGATTCTTTTCAGCAATTAAATATATAAAATATATTTGTATTTTAGTTTAGGAAACTTTAAAAGTTATCGCTACATTTAGAGAAAAAAGCAGTGAATAAAAGAGAAACGGTAAAAAACGATCTTAATTTATTTTGAGATGAAAATTTTTGCTTCAATAACATTTTTTTTGTTTTTTAATTTCAGGTTTTTGAACTTATTTTGCTTATTTTAAGTATGAAAGTTCTTCAATTAATTCCGTTTTGTACATTTTAAGAACAAACTCTTTCAAATCAAGTAGAATTAACTCGGTTAAGACAAACAAAATTATAATTAAATTAGGAAATTTTTTTTAGGAGTGTATTTATGTAGGTTAGAAGTGGTTTCTATTCTTCTGTTTTTAAATTTAAGAACATAGCTAAAAAGAAAACTAAATTTAAGTTTCTTTAGTTTAAACTTTAAATAAATTAAAAGTTGAACTGAGCATTTACTAAATGTTACATATATATATATATACATATATATATATATATCTACAACAAAAATTGTCTGTCAGCTAAGTCATGTTCTCAGTCTGAAATCAATAACCATATTTGCTGATGTCAAACAATTATTGTACTGCCGCCGATCGGAGCGTTGTTTTTGGCCATATAAGGCCTAAAGCTTTAGCCGGCTGTTTGGGCGTCCTTCGCACTGATTTGGCTTGAAGCGAGGCCCACTTGTTGAGCGTTATTGGAGTGGACATGCGAATCGAGCCAAGCTAAAACCAACCCAACCACAAATATTGTCAATTCGCTTGCGTGTTAAATTTCCATTCGACTCGGCTGGGTAAAAAAAAACAACACACACACATCAGAATCTGAAGTTGGGCGGCTATTTGGCACCTAGTTATTAGTTTAATTTAATTGAATAAATGTCGCTAACTGATTTTCAGATTAACAGATAATCTAGCTGGGACTCTCCCCTCCCTCTCGCCGGACAGGGGAGACAGTGCGTGTCTCTGTCGGCGACTCTATTAAAATAAATGAGCTCAGAGACAAATGGAGCGTTTGTTGTCGCCAATTGAGTGTTTTTTTTTTCTCTTGTTTGTCGCTTTGATTGCGCCTCTGTTTGTATTGCAATTTGCAATTGGCAAGCACGAAAAAAACAGAGATAAAAAATATAACAATTGTTTTGCGCTTTGTTTCCTTATCGCAAATTCCCCACTGAGAGGGAAGAAATGCAAAGGGGTGCCAGGTGGGGTGATTGCACTGTGTGCAATCTCTCTCTCTCTCTCTGTCTTTCTTTCACTCTCGCTCTCTCTGTCTCCCTCTTCTGATTTATAAGCGAATTTTACGAGTTGTTTCATTGACCACAAAAATTTGACAGGCTGATCAAGTAGCCGATATATGCATGTATACAGGCCATAAAAATGTAAATCAATGATCGGCTAAATGGTTTTTATTATTGTGCCAACAGTTTTTTTTTTTCTATTCTCTTCTTTTCACGCAGTAATCGGGTGTCACCGACAGCGCAATACTGGAATCTTTAGGCAAAACCATGTTCAAAATGTCATCAAATAAAATCGGTTCAGTTTTGACAAAAATGGGAGCTATAGATCCAGGTGGATTACATGTCAAAATTTATGTCAATTTTGGCAATATAAATACAGAAGTTGTTTAAAAAGTTACTCTTTGCCAATTTATTAACCACAGAATCTAAAAATATTATACATCTAAAGGCTACACCTAGCTCTGTACAGGGTATCTGCCCATTCCGGTAAGCCCGATCAGAGTTGACTAACTATTTTTTTTTGGGATTTTATATGAGTTTGCACCGCTGATTTTCGCGTTTAACTGGCTGTCAAATCCACTTGATCGATAATGCTATCGATGCTTGAACCCAAATGTTTTACAGTTCGTAAATGTGCAATTAGAACAAAACGCAAAATTGGAAAGCCGCAAATTTGGCATAGCGGTAAAAAGTTTAGGGAACTGAGCAATCAGGCTAAGCGGTCGGGTCATTAGATACAACTGTTAAACCCTCAAAAAATCGAAGAAGAAGAAGAATAAAACATAAGAAAATACCAAGCTAACAATGGGTCGCGAGCATTGGCTCCATTTATCATGTTGTTGCGACCGAAATGGTAAAAATAATATAAACAGAAAACGAAGAATAAAAAACAATTAATAAAAACTGATTTTGATTGACACTTCTCGAAGACGATGATCATAATTCGCGCTCGATAATTATGATGATGGCAGATAAATTGACGCCCTCGAGGCGATATGAATAAATTTTGATTAGGAACAAAAACAATATAAAAAAAATAACAAATAAAATTTAAATATTACGAAGAGAACTTTAACACGGCGACCCGACGTGATAATATATGCAAGCACATAAATAAGAAAAAAGCCGTTAAGACACTAATCAATTCGGCCGATTTCTTACACACTTCTTTTCACACACACTTATTTATAAACTATAAATATATTGTGCGATTCGGTCCAAGCATACGCATAAATATTTATCAGAATAAGCGTATCGGAATTTGGTATTGGCAAACATGGCTTACAATATTTCATAACAAGAAGCCCAGAAATCAAATACGAAAATAAACAGAGTTCATATTTAAATCAAAAATGGCAACGAACAACTATTTCTTTCTTCTTTCATATACAAATATATATTTAATTTTTGTATATATCTACAGTTTTTTTTTTATATACAAATATTTTTAGAGCTGTTTTTAATGAGTCAGCAGCCTCCGAACTTGGCAGCATTTTTCATTTTTATAGCGTTTCGCTATGAGGTCGCCGCGAAATTCGACGACGAGTGTGTTTTGGTGTGTGCGTGTGTGTGTCAGTGTGTGTGTGGAGTACAGTAAATAATTGAATACATGCTCCATGTATGCGATACATATACAACGTTCTGGAACGTGTTTGCCTTATCGAAGAGAGCGCAAAAAAATATATAATAAATATACAAACAGTAAAAAACAAAGCATTACGAGCCGGGCCGGGCCGGGCCGTGCCGTGCCGTGCCGGGTGGGAGGATGTGAGAGCGGAATTCGCTTATCAACGCGTCGTTTTGTGGTTTCTACCCAACATTATCGCTGATTTTCAACAGTCTAGGCCATAGAACTTGCCTCAAAATGGTCAACGGGCCAATGTTGAAAGCAGCTATAAAAAAAAATTGAATGTCGTCAGCGCATGCGGAACCTCAGCCAACTACACTCAGCGAAAAAAACAACCAAGAATGGGGTACTCCAAAATTTAGACAAGCTTGAATTAGCAAAAAACAAATTTTAAGTATCTTTCCTGGCATTTGAAATACTTTCAATTAACATTTTAATAAAGTGCTTAATTAAATTCTTGTTGTATTGGAATAAACTTATTTTAAGACGAAAAATTTGTGAATAAAGTATACTTTTTTAATTATAATTTTCAAATGGAGTTTTCGTGTATTTATTTAAATCTTTTTAATACATTTTTGTTAATAAAAGACTTAAAAACAAAATTGTATCATGCTTATTTTAAGCATGCTTAAAGTTTATTGATAATTTGTTGTTGTTCCTAGTTAGAAAGTGACTTTCAAATATTTTATAATATTCGAAAACGACTTAATATTATTATTAAATAAATAATCTTCGCAGACAAAACGCATTGGAATTTTTGTTGGTTAGATTATAATTTAGAAGTGCGTTTTACGCCGAGTGTATAAAATCGGCACCACAGACGACACTGACATTGGATGGCACCGCCGGACTGGACGGACAGACCTCTGACTGGGTCTGTGGGTCAGTTGATAAATGAAGTACGATTACGCACAATTACAAAAACAGTGCGACAATGGAAACCGAACTGCGGGAGGCGAATTAATTCATTTTTATTTAGTTTTTCGTAATTATAATTTTGTTTTTAATTTTTTAATGGAGTTTACCATACATTATTCACCGCACGCAAGGCGCATTAGCGGCCAAGCCCGAAAGCCTCTTCAGTAAAGCGAAGGGCTTTTAGTTAAATTAAAAGTGCCATTCAAACAGGGTTTGCTCTTTACGTACTACTTCCTAAACGCTACCTACGCTGATTTCCCCGACCGGACCGAACGCACGAACTCCCCCAAAAAACTAATAATAAACCGGACTCAAGCCACAAAACTACTTGTCAGTGTTGAACAACGCCAACGCGGCAAAAGGGGCAAGACAAGACTTACCATCCCCACACCCACAAGCGACGCGAAACGAAATTGCAACGAAAGAGAAGTGCGAAAACAGAGTATTTTAGATTGCCGAAAATAAATACCCTTAAATACCAGCAATACCAAATAAGTTAAATATTGTAGTCTGATTTGAAAAAGATATGGCTTTCATAACGGTAACGCAATAAAGTTTTTGTGTGAGAAGTCTGTTTAAGATATTTTGCACAACAAAACAGTTAGTAAAGATTGTAATTTGTGAGTTTGGTTGGAATGTTTTTATACCAAAACTCAAAATTTGAAGCGATTATTTTTATAAAAAATTGTGATCTATTCGAATGCATAAACAACATATAACAAGCGTTATATCCGCGATTAATACATACGCGTTACATACTACACGAAAATATTGGCATACCCTCAGAGAAGGGTAATTGCCAATCAGCGTCTGCTGACAGACAGCCGAAGCTGCTGCAAGGAGTTTTTGAGCATTTGAGTAAATGCTTTCCAACTGTTTTCTGTCGCATAAATCTAATGACTGCTGACGCAAGTTTCCGCTTCCAGAAGGCGCACGTAATTTATAAATAGGTCCGAATATGTTATTGCTTATTTCATTATGTTTTTTGTTGTTGTTATTTTTGTCATTGCGACGCAACGGATCATTGCGTAATGAGCAACATTTTCATGAAGATACGAAGTTAAAACGATCAGCGGATGATGTCATTATTGAGTTTTGAACTTTGGCAATAATGCAGCCAGCGATGATTTGCTAAAAACTAACAGTTGAGGCATAACAGAAACAACAAGGGCCTTCGATGTGTGGGTGTACGTGCGAATGAGAGGCAAAAGCGGCGCTTAAAAACAGCCCACCTCGAAAACCAATCTGTTTGCCACTTGCGATTATTCATTTCGAATTTTCGATTTCGCTTTCTTTTCGATGTGTCATGGCTGCTGCTCGATGACAATTGCAAAGCTTTTCGGCACAACTGACCGATATTCGTTCACAAAAAAAAAGTAAAGCGCTCGAGCTTTGAATACCGCAATTTTACAAAAATGAACGTATAGGTAAACGAGGTCAATTATGTGACAGTTTGGTTTTTTTTCTCCCTCTCTTTTCGTTTTGTTTTGATAAATGTAAACATTGCAAAACATTGCACAGTGGAACAAAATATGAAATTATCATAGTTGTTGGCTGCCCTTGTTGGGAAGCATAAAAATGAGAACTCTGTTGTTTTTTTTTTTTTTTGGAGCTACGAGTTTCACCGGAAATCCAAACAACATTTGATTTATGATTAACTTGTTGCCATCACTATTTTTTTATGGCTTATCTAAAAATGAATGACGGCTTAACAATTATTGTTCGTACCTCTATACACAGACGGTACATAAGTAGTTATGTACTTGCTTTTTTTTTTATTTTTATAACAACGGGCCTAGAAGAGCTCGACAAGTTCCATTTGGTAAACTGATACCGATGGGCGCAATTGCTGCGGATATACTAATGTGACCATATCTATTTGGTGTGTGCGTGTGTGTGTGTGTGTGTGTGTGTGTGTGTAGGTGTAGGTGTAAATGAGTATGTGTGTGTTTGTCCGGGTTCCAGTGATTACTAAGTGTACGTGCTGACGCTTCTATGGGTACCCACATAGAAAAAGAATGGGCAGGCAAGCAAACGACTAATTAATGAAACATGGTAAAAGACAAAGAAGCGGTGGGGTTAGGGGTTACGGGTCTGAGGGTAAACGTAGAATCTGGGTACAGGGGCTGTTGCGCCTTCAATAGTTGCTCAATTTTGCTGAAATTTGAGTCGTTGCCATAAAAGTACACAAAAAACAAAAACCAAAATTGAATATAACTGCCAGGCAAACATACTAATACACAGATAGACACACTCAACAGTTAAATGGACAACCCATTTTTTAAAAGTTGATTCAGCGGCATGTTGTTTTTGTTTGCTTATGCCACACAAACACACACTAACACACACACACCCCTTTACACACTTTTAAGTGCGGCGCGCATGTGTGTGAGTGCGCGTCAAAAGGTGCTATCGCTACGTGAAACGCTTTCGATACACTTACGAAGAGTACACTGATTGAGTCACGATATGTGTAACACACTGAATTAAAATATATATTCTCGATCAGTATCGACAGATGTGCTGTCTTGTTGGTAAGCGTCACTCTGCTGGTTTTCAAGCTAGCATGATCAAACTTGAAATAGATTTGGTTTTTGTTTTTTATATCGAAATCAAATTATGTTTTTGTTTTCAAGTTTCCTTACTAGGACTTTCAATAGATTTTAACTTTTAAAATCTTGTGCTCATAACACTTAGGAAAACTTTCATTAAGCTTTCGTGTTTTCAATTAAAGTAATTCTAATTAAATTAGAAAATAACGACTTCAAAATCACTTTGAAGAGATGTCTGCAAGGGTATTTTGTCGTCGACAAACAATAGATAACTTTCTTCGTTTCTTTAATATTTAGTATTTTTTTTTTTTTTGAAGTTAACGAAGACGGGCAGCTGGCAGGCAGCCCAATGACATCATCGCGCACTCGCTCGCTCCTGTGAAGCCATTGATCGCGGCGAAAAAGGGGCAAACAGAAAATATCAAAGGGGGCAGCGCGGCAAGACAAGCCACGCGGCAATTTGGGGAGACATTCAGGGAATGGGCAAAGAGAGGACAGGGTCTCGTTAGCTACTATTGTTGTTGTTGTTGTTGCTATTCCTTTTGTTTTGTTTAGCCAATGCCAATGTAACTGTAGACACTGTTTTTGTAGTTGTCATCCATTAGCGGACTGCACTTAATCCCCCCCATACACAAGAGAGTGAGAGGTGCAGCATATACGATTTCAATTTCACTCACGTTTGCTTTTTGCCTTTGGCGCTGCCACAGGGCCAGTGCATTGCGTAATTGCCAAGGGGTGATGGGGAGGGATGTGTATATGTACACACAAGCCCAGTTCCGTTTAAATATCACATATGTAAATTGCAGTAAATAAGCGTTACTAATGCCAAAATTAGCTTTAAAAGATTCAAACGATTCTTTTGTACTGAGCTGCGATCCCTTTGCCTGCGGTACCCAAGAGAGCGGCGCATAGCAACTGAGCCGAGTGAGCATTGGGAGCGAAGGAAAGAGACGAAAATGCACTCCAAGCTCAATGCAGCTGCACAAAGCTGCACTTGAAGCCAAAACAATTACCTAATTAAGTTAAAGTTCAATTTATGATATTGGCAGTTAAGGAATTAAGCATGCATAACAGATACTTAGATACACACGCACACACACAGTCATGCATACTTAAAGATGACATGAACGAGCATTGCGAATTTGAAATGAGGTCATTTCTTAGACCATTTTTAGCCTGAATTTTGGCGCGCGAGCAGACGAAACTCGACTTCAAATGCCCAAATAAAGTCAATGCAGCTTAACGTTCGCACACACACACACACACATACATACATGCATTCAAAATAAATTTTGTTCGGCAAAAATTTGGTTACCTTACGCTGCGCTTCGGCCGCAAAGCCACTCTTTGGAGCACGATTCGAAGACATGTTAATGATTGTTGTTGTTGTTGCTGCTGCTGGGTTTTGGGCTGGAAACGGGTTTGCAGGGTGCGTTTGAGTTTGGTCGAAAATGTAGCTTAACGTTGCACTCGGGCCAATGGAATGTTTATCACAAATTTTTAACCCAGAAAAAAAACACGTCTGCACACAACAAATACTTGAAACGATTTGAGCGTGGCAGATAAACAGCCGAAACGAAGAAAACTCGACAATGAGCGTGACGCGTTTAAACAGCGCTGTAATGTTAACGCAAGCAGTGAGCGCCAATAACAGTATGAGAGCGCACGTAACTGTGCACAGCGGTTAATGTTGTTGTCGCTCAATGATTCTTAGTACTCCATGTTAACATGAGTGGCTCTCGAAAGCTGTTCGAACAGAGAGCGGCAAAAGCTACAGCTCAGCTGCTGTTTCTGTTACTGTTGCCGATGATGTCATAATGCACATGTAGTAACGGCTGTTTGAATGACTGTTTATATGGCAATGAAAGTGAACTGATATGATGCCTGTTATTAGTAGTCGTAAACTATTCGTGCAAGCACATGCCTTATCCTAATCACAGCATTCCAGGCATGACCATGTCATTGGTTGATATTTCTGGAAGTTAAAGCAAAACAAAGTTCTTGCGGTATTTTTTTTTTTTTTTAGTTTTAGTTTGCCTTGAGAATTAGTTACATTTTATTCACATAAATATATATTTGTTATGCAATTGGTTTTTTTTATATATATTTTTTTTAGTTACTTTCAAGATAAGAAGAGAATTTCATTAGATTTTCAGTGTTCAGTGTGATTTTTTTTTTTTTTGTTGTTTAATGTGTTCTAAATAAATAGAGGGAATTGCTTTTATAATTTTGTTGTTGCTTTGTGTGTTACATACATATATAATTGTATTGTTTAAATATACATAGTTCTAAGAATATTTTCTTTTCTTTTGTTTTCATTGCAGCAAGACAATTTTCAATTATTAAACATATCATTTTGTCTTTTGATTATATCGCCATTAGGTAATTTTTCGCTTTTTTTTCTTTTATTTTTAACATAGGAAAGCATTTCATTTAACTAGACAAAGTATATTAGTTGCATAGATACTGCGTTAATAAACTACTATTAAACGGGATAAATGGGTTTTTCGATTTTTCTTGCTCTTCATGCATGTTAAGGCCCTCGCGCTCAAGTACAAGTGGGTGTGGCACACACACACAAATCTCTCTATGTGTGTGTGTGTGTGTGTGTGTAAATTGCATTATAGACTATGGTTGTATGAAAGTTGTGTTTGTGTTTTTATTTGTAACTATATTTTGTTAAATTTATACAATTTATTGGGTTGCGCATGCTAAATAATTCTCTAAATACATTTAAAAAATAATCATAATTTATTTTGCACATGGATAAATACAAATTACAATTATAAAGATGTGTGTATAAAAAAGATTATTGCCGAAAAAAAAGATTGACGCAAAAATAATATACAGAAAGAACACTACGACAATAAAAAAAAATTACATAAGCATAATCAGAATTGACGACTTCTACAAGTCCCTTTCATTAGATCCTAGATATATGTATATATATGTATATATATATGTATGTGTGTGTATATAAGCACTGATATCTGATATCTGTGTGTGTTTTTGTTTACATAGGCTACAGTTACACTCTCTCCGAATCGTATTGGACATAGGACAGTATCAGCAAATAATTTCAGACAATCATTTTTCGTTTTTTTGTTTTTTTTTTGTTTTAATAAATAATACCTCACGATTCGTTGGCTCAACGTATTTAACTTAACTTATAAAAGAACTGTGCAAAAAAATTGGGCAATAAACACAGGGGGCGGAGCAGGCGGCGACTCCCAGCAGTGATTTTATGGACCTGTCTAAATAATGGTATTATGCACATACCGCGTCTACAAATCTTTCTTTTTTTTGTTGTTTGTTTGTTTGATAGGTGTGGTGTTTTATGGAACTCCAACCTTTTCATTCGGCCCAGCTTGTCGCAGACAGTTCGACGACTCTCGCATTATTCTCCTCATACACGTTAATGTACTATGATTTATATATGTTTTTGTTGCTTTACTAGTTTCTATATAATTTTCAATTATATAACGGCTGCGTCGCGATTCAAGTTAGACTCGTTACTCGAATAATTGCAAAAACTTTTGAAGCGAATTTTGTTGCTAGCATACATCATAATTATAATTAGAAACGTAATTAAATTAGATCGAATCAATTTGGATGAACATATATCGAATTGCTTTGCATTCAACGCGACAGAGGCTGATCAACATTATCTTTATCATTATCATAATCTTTATCGTTATCAATATCAGCATTTGCATAAACAACATTTTGCTCTCTTTTAGTTTTGTCTTAGTTCTTAACTAATATTACATGCACTCGGCTTAATTTCTTTTCCATTTCACCGCTTCAATTGTTTAACTCTGTTGCAGCTGTGCCTCCTTTTAATGTTTTTCTTTTATATATATATATATATATGTGTATATATAAATGTATGTATATATAGTTTTTATAAGCTTGTTTGTTTTCCTGTTTGTTAGTATCGCTAGTAACCATAATTTGTTGCTTTTTTCTGCACACATTTGATGCAACCTTTCCTTATCGATTGGTTGGTTGCTTTGCTCAATCTATAAATAAATACTCCACACACATTTAGCTATATATCAGTTTTTGTTGTTTTGTTATTATTTTTGTTTTGTTGTTGTTTTTTGTTTTTGTTTTTTTTTTATGTAGATAGTTTAGAAAACAATCTGGTTTGGTTTTTCCTTCAGCGGATTCACAGCAGCGATATATCTAAGAGTGGGTAGAGAAATTGAATATTAATATATATATATATAAATTCGTTGTGTTCAAAATTGATGATCACCTTTATTCTCGTGACTATCAGCAGTGACTAGCGTGTTGTTTGCCGCTGTGCTCGTCAGCAAGCTGTTGTTATTGTTGTTGTTATTATTGTTATTGATGTGTAAGTCTTGTTGTGACTCAATGCTCAGATCGATTAGCTGTGTAACAGCCGGAGTCACTGCGTCCTGCAGCAGGTTGATGTCACTGCAAATGGTTGATTAAACGTAACACCCGTTTAGTTTCTTTCAATCAAATCAAAAGCGATCTGCCGCTATTGCATCCCACTCACTTCTTGTTGTTCACATTCTGGATATGGCCATTTCCATTGGCCACTGCTGCTGCTGCTGCTGCTGCCGCTGCCGCTGCTGATGCTGCTGCAGCAGCTGTTGTTGCAATTGTCTCCACATGCAGCTTCCCGTTGCTCACCTCAAACGGTTGCAAGTTCTTCACATTCTCATCGATAATCATATTGGAGAAGCTATTAATCAGCGAGTTCTCCTTGTCCAGCACCGATTGCTCATACATCGCCTGACTGTTTGGCGGCTCCACTGCAGCTGGTGCTTCTATGGGCGCAGCTGCATCATTGCTGCTGCTGCTGGGCGAGCCATCAGTTGAGTTACCGCCGCTGCTGCTGCTGCTGTTCGTCTCGTTCTCTTTGGGCGCCGACGCGGCCTTGGCGTCCGTGGATTCCTGCAAGAGATTTAAATCGTTTAGTTCGACCAGAAACACAATTGACAGAGACAAAAAATCCTAAGTTATATAAAACTTAATGAAACTTAGTGTATTTGTATAATTAGTATATATGATTATAAGAATAACATTCAATAATTTGATTTTTTGGCAATTGAATAAAATCGATAGAGTTTGTCACCAATTACTTAAAATTGGTCAACAATAAATTACAAAACTTGAAATTTTCGCTAAATCGCAATAACAATTAAGATCGTTTTTGACTGTTTAAAGCCGTTTTACTGTGAACAAGTATTGCGCAGTCGATTACACCCGACTGCTTTGTTTTGTAAAGATCTTTAGATTCTTTTAGATTATTTAGCCTTCCAAAAGTTGTACATGATCGAATTATAGCTTTATATAGATTCTACGCAAACTGTGAACACCTCGGCCGAGCATTACCTTGACGGGCGTGGCAGCGGCGCCGCCTTTGCGTGTGCGCGACATGATTGCCTCGACGCGTTTGCGTCGCTCCTCGCGCTCCTTTTCCTCGCGCTTGAGACGCTCGGCAACCTCGACGCGTTGCTTTTCCGCCTCCTCTTTGGCCTTCTTTTCGGCCTCCTCGCGTTCGATGCGCTGTCGTTCCTCTTCCTCGCGCCGGCGCTGCTCCTCCTCCTCGCGCTGTTGTGCCTCCTGTGAAATAAAGTCAAACATTCAGATGAAGAGTTCATTGTGACTGCTTCCAGCTGCCAGTGACTCACCTCGATGGCTTTGCGCAGTCGCTCCTCTTCGGCGCGTCGCTGCTCCTCGGCCAGGCGTGTGGACTCCTCCTCGAACAGTCGCTGGCGCTCGGCCTCCTCCTCCTGTGCCTTGATCTCGGCCAGACGCTCGGCTTCGAGTCGCTGGCGCTCCAGTTCCGCCTGTCGTTCGGCCTCCTCGCGGGCCAGGCGTCGTCGTTCGGCTAATGCGGCCTTCGCCTGCACCTCAGTCGTTATTTTTCTGGCTATCATCGATGCGGTCATCAAATCATTGTTGCCATCGACGGCATTCAGAGTGGCTGTTGGCGGCGTCAGTTCGCGCACCTCTGAGTTCTCCTTGCTGCCGTTACGCAGCGGCTTTTTCGGCACGCTGACAACGGGCTCCGGTGCCAGCAGCTTCTCGTTGCCCTCGTCCGCCTTCTCCTCGACGCTGAGCTGCGCTGAGGCTGCTGTTGGCTCTGGGGCCGCTATCTCCACGGCAACAGCAGTTGGCTCCGACTCGGGCTGTGTCTTATTCTCGATCTGGATCAGCTCTTCGGCTGTCTGCTGCACCTGCTCCGTCTTGACTGTGTTCAGCGCCTCCTTTTCTGCCTTGCTGACGGCGGGCACCGCAGCGACTTCATCAGGAACTGGCACCTCTGCGGGAAGCTCGACTGGCTCCTTTGCCACACCGTTTGCCTCAGGTGCGGGTGCGGATGCGGGCGCAGGCGCTGTTGTTGTTGTTGCTGTTGTGGCATTGCCAACGCTGCTGTTGACAATCATGGATGTGCTCATCACTGAGGCAGCCTTGTTTGCCGACTCCTTGGTGCGCCGATTTATCCGCTCCATGCTGGCGGTGCGGCTGGGCTGTGCCTTGGAAGCGGATGCTGCCTTCGGTGGCAGCGTTTCCTTTAACATAAATAGATAAAAAAAAATAAAATAAATCAATTTAGCGTACACTTTTAACATTTTCAAAACAAACACCTTTAAATCGAGACATTTTAATACTGAATTTGGTTAGCTTTTACAAGGAGAATCGATCAAGAACTTTTTTGTTTTGGTCAGATATCTGGACCAAGCTGGGCAATAAATAGTTTAACTTATAAGAAAAAAAACTTATCAAAATCGAACGATAGCTGATATAAAACAAAATGTGGGCAAAAATGCAATTCTTATGTGAAAAACTAGTTTGAATTTGAATGCAAGTAATAGCAATATCAGAGTCTTGTTAATATTTTACAGATATTATTGAATTAACAACAATTTAAAAAGCAGCAAAAATTGAACAGGTCGGAATAGTTATTTCTGATCTTGGCTTGGCAACACTTTGCTACTCTTTCAAGTCTTGAACTTGTTGATTATTCTAACGATGCTGATTAACTTTGGTTGGAATTATATATATTATATATGGTAGTTAAATCTTGGTTTGCTCGTGCAACTAACCCGCTTTGAGGGCGTCTTCTTTTCGGCGCTCTGCACTCGCGTTGAGCTTGAGGTCACGATCATTGAGGTGGACATGAGGTTCGGAGTTCGTTTGGGTGTCGTTTGTGCTGTAGACGTGGATGGCGAGGCGGCGCTTGTTGCTGTCTTCACCGGCGGCCTGTTGTCCCGCTTAAGTTTGTTGATCTCTGGAATACACGAGCATTGGGGATAAACAAGAATTACCAAATAAATGGTTAATGACGTTACCTTCTAGGGACATGCCGGTGCCGGCTATGCTGGCTGGCCTGGGTTTGCGTGGCGCGGTTGCCGGACGCCTGGACACCAGGCCAGCTGTGGACAACGTTGTCGATGTGGACATGGCGCTGCCGGGACGCGAGCCGCTCAGGTGTCCGTGTCCGCCGGGTGTCACATTGCCGGAACGCGAGCCTAAACGGATGACGGAAGCAAACAAAGATTAGACGACATCAAAACGGATTCTTGGTGTAGTTGGGTTTAGATATAAGTATTTTATATAAAAAAAAATATATATATGAGCAGGTGAGCACCAAATAAAAATATTGTGATTTATTTGTGATTCGTGACCGTCACCAGTGATTGTCATTAGGTAGAAAGAAATAAAAATCTGTAAGACCACAAAAACACGGTAGAAAATACAAAAATAACCAAAAAAATACCTAAACAGTTAAACAAAGTACCAACATAGAAAGACACAAAAATTAGAAAGAGTGGGCAAACGGAAAAGAGACAAAGCATAAACCAAAGTAACCTAAAAGTATCACATTGGGTGCGTGTGCGTGTGTGTGTGTGTGTGTGTGTGTGTGTTTGTGTGGGTGTGTGTATGTGTATGGGTAGGGGGTAGGTGGGTTGTATGTATATATGTATATATAAGGTCACCAGTGGATCAATTGAAAACATACGAAACGAACACAGAGAGATGGCAATGCTCAGCACACAATATGGACCCATTGAACTCAGAGATCGATAACAGAGTGTATCCGAGCGATATGCAAATTGTTGCTCATATGAACTGTTAATTAGAGCTGCCAACTATTGACAAATTGTATAACTAACATTATTGATAGTTTAAGTATTTACTAAGCTTAGATGAATTAAAAAACAAAATAACTATCAATAAATGCTTATCAATAGGTACCGCTAGTAGAAGTATAGCTACATAGGCACCTATACTTAATAGGGAGTTGTACGTTACGGAAATTGTTGCTCAACTCAACTAAAAATTAAAGCTTAATGATCGATAATTATCGATAAATGATATACTAAGACTTTTCAAAGAGAAACTAAACAGCAGAAGATTATTTGGTGTGCTTTTGTGAATTTTTGCACATATGAACTAAAGATTATAGCTGTAAAAAAGCATTAAGTGTTATTCAAACCTTTTGCTTTTGGTGGTATGACTATCCGCTAAGAACAATAGTTGCTACCGTAATTATTGATTATTTTCTAGTGATTTACATAACTGATAACTAACAATAAATTCAATGAATAGTCATATGTATACAAAATATATTTAATTCAAGATACTTTGTATATTATTCAATGAAATGAATAAAAGAGTTGGAATATATTGACAGAATTTTACCCTATTTTTGTTGGTCTCTAGGGGTACTTATAAGGTCTATAAAATTAATAATATATTGTACTAGTTAGATTAGATTAAACCGGAAAACTGTCGATACAAACTAAACTATCGTTATTGGTATAAAGGGTTTAGGGATTAGCGATAAGTTTTATTATATGGGGAATGTTTATATAATGAATATATTATTATTATATTGAAAACTATCGATAAGTTGGGGCTTTGGTTTTGGTAAAAATGTTTATATTACGAATATTAGGGGTAATCATGATTCAAAATTGCTCAAGTTTATTGTTGTTAAGAAGTTTCAACCAAAAATTGGATTGTTAGGATAATATTACAGCTCTAATTGATCGAAAATCGTATGTCTTCCTATAGGATTAACATTTCCCAAAAAAAGCTCAGTGTGTGTTTGTGTGTGTTTGTGTGTGTGTGTGTTAAGTTAGCCCATGTTGTGTGCCAGGTTATCTGATTGTTGTTTGTGTTTTATGGTTCAAACTTATTACAGAGTTGAGTATGTTTTTTGGGGCGGGGGGATATGGATATGGAATCTATGCTAGCCACCGCAGTAAAGATATTAGATAGGATGTGTGTGTGTGTGTTTGTGTGTGTGTGTGTGTGTGTTATGTATTTGTAGTTGTTGTTGTTTTTGTTGGATGTTGTTTGATTGCACACACCTGCATTCACTAACAAACTAGAAGAGTTCATGAGCAACAATGAGTTTGGATCGAGGTCGTGATAACGGTAGAAGGGGTTAGTAGTGTTGGCAGAGATCGCATATTGCTGCTGGGCACGCCGAGAGGCGTTCGCGGACGCTGTTGCATAGGATGCGTTTTGTTTGGATGAGGCAAATGATGATTGAAGATATTTTTTAGTTGCAGCTGTTTGCAAGCCAAGATTGGAGTGGCGTTGTTGTTGTTGTGGATGGTTGCTGTTGTTGTTGTTGGTGGTGGTGGTTGTGGTGCTATTATTTGTGCCATATTGCGACCACGAATAGCTTATCTGTGTCATGCTCTTACTGGAGTCACGCTGACCGCTGCCCAGCGGCCGGAAGCTGGTCGAGATGCCGCCACCCAGCGAATATTTGCCCCGATCCCGTTGTCCGGCCGCCAGATGGGTCATGCTACGGGACATGGCGCCCGTCGCTGACGATGTGCCGCTGGCACTCGCACTGGCGCTGCCGGCACGCTTGCCACGACCGCCGAAGGCACGCCGAGCACCGTTCGCACCGGTCAGCGAGGACGTCTCGTCCAGCATTCCCAGTTCGCGTTCACGTCGCTCCCGCTCCAGAATGGCACGCACATGCTCCCCATTGCGACGTATGGGCTGGGCCAGCTGATCCAAGCGGTTCATCGAGTAGGCGCGTCCTTTTGTTTTTGTTGTTGGTTGGTTCGTTGGTTGGTTGGTTGTTGTTGGTGATATGTAAAGTGGAAAGTGGTTCAGAAAGTGTTGATGAATCAGAATCAGTATCAGGTATCATTGTTCTAGCTGTTGTTGGTTGTTGTTGTTGGTGGTGGTAGTGGTGGTGGTGGTGGTGCTTGTGGTTCCTTACGCAGCTATATTTACAGAAGACGTCACACAAATGGCCACAAAATTGGCTACGAAATGTGCGCGATTTGGATGGATGAGTGTGGATTTGGTATGGGAGTTGGCTTATATATATGTATATATAAATATATTTATATATGGTAAATATATATATAATTATATATATACATATATATGTGAGTGGGTGGGTTTGGGTGTGTTGCTGATTATTTCGACGACTGCAGCTTGGAAGGAATCAAAGCAAGAGAAACATAAATTCGCCCACGTCTTTAAAAGGCAACCAACTTCCCTCATTTTGTCGGTCAGTTGAAGAACCTACGAAATGGCTAACTGAATACGTTGATGATGAAATAATAATAATGAGTTGATGTTGATGAATTGATGTATACAACTCATGAGGTTGATGATCGTGAGATAGGCTGTTTGCATGATCTGATAGAACGCTGTAGAATTGTTTTTTTTTGGATGGATGGAGAGATAGGGTCTTGTGGGCGGGCATTCTTACCTGGGGTTCTGGGCGTGGTGCTCAGTGAGCTGCGCGAACCGTAGTGCCCGTCTCGAGGGCTGGGTATTGTCGGCATGAGGTCCGTTTTCCTGCGGTAAACGCTTCGGAACATCATGTTCTGTATTGTGTCAACGATATCTTCTGCAATTGTTTTTAGGGGTTTGGAATTGTTTTTTTTTTTGTTTTTCTTTTTCTTTTTGTTTCGTTTTCATTTGATCAAGAAAATTGGAATCGGACTCGAAACTAATGCAAAATGTATCATCGTAAAACCAAAAGCAAAGACTAAGCAATTACCATGCCAAGTGAAAGTCAAAGAGCTACTAAAATCGGGGTAAAGAGTAGAAATAAATAAAAATTGGGAACTGGCGCGCTTGGCGGGGGTAAAAGAGCATTACATAGAGCGGGGCGGGTTAGAGGGCTGTACAAAACCTAATTACGGGAGCGATTTAACTATCGATAGCACAATATATCGGCATTATCGATGGTGGTACTGGAGGTATTCAGTGCTATCGTATGAAAGAATCGTATTAGGGTGTTTAGCCTAATAAAAATATGAACAATAACACTGAAGACGTCTTATACAGTTTATCGTTAATACAAATAGATAAATATCGATAAGAATCAATTGATGTCAACGTACAATATTGTCTAGTTATCGATAACAAAAATCAAAAGCGATTTACAACTATCGATAACTCTTGATATCGGCAACTAATAAATTCTTAGCTGTTGATATCAACTTTTCACAATGATTGATAACATTAATTGATAATTAGCGACAATTGCTATGCAAGTTTTATTTTTCGCTCAACTCGGGATAGTTATTTATAGGGTGGAATTATTAGATCATGCAAACATGGGCGCATGCCGGTTAGGAGTTTCTCTAAAGAGAGCTTTTTAGAGGTTAGAGCAACAAACAATCCAAATAAAAAAGGGGATATACATAACAAACAAGGAACAATAGAGAAGAAGAAGAGTACAGAAGAGGCACCCTCACCCTTACGATATGAGTTATTATTGTTGATGTTGTTGTTGTTGTGGCTTGCAGTTGTTGTTGTATTTTGTCTGTGCGCAGTTGCTGTTGTTGTTGGTGTGGAAGTCAGTTTTTGGGCGTTGTTTTGAATGGGCGCTGGCCCATCAATATTTATCTCGCTGCCAGCTATCGAGAGCGAAAAACGCTTGGGCGGCTCATCATTGGAATAGCCCCAATTGAACACCTCGTACATGGACGAAGACTTGCGGCGATGATCTGTGTGGGTGTAATGGGCAATTTGTACAGAGATCAAGATGGGAATTTAACAAGAACTGAAGCAACGCAATGATTGGGATTTGGGATTAGCATTGACAGGTGGCTAAATGATTATAAATCAAGTATATATACTTATATATATATATTGCAAATTAAATAAAAGTGTTGTTGTTGTTGTTGTGCGGAGTAGGTGTTTGAAATCAAGTTATTAATTTTGCACACAGCTGCAACAATTCACAGGTACTTGGGAATTGGGTACATATAAAGTGTACTTGTACATATATAGTATATATTGAAAAATAGATTGTCACGTAACAGAACTGAGAGTTTGTTGTAAGTTACGAGTACATTGTCTAAAGTAATATTAACTGCAAAATAAATAGTTAAGATTATGTGTATAGTTGGAGTGTGTTCCTTGTATATATGTGTGTGTGTGTGTGATTTCTGTGGCAGTTCAACCGGGAAACTATTTGGATGCATCTATGGGCTACTGCTAACTCACCATCGTGTCTGTCCGTGGATGAGGAGGCACGCTTCTTAGCACCACTATCGGCTAGTTCACGCTCGGAACTGCGACGTGAGAGCGAGGCGCCCGCAACATTCGATATAGATGTGGATCTAAAATAGACAAATCACAGATTATGTGTGTGTGTTGGGAGAAGGGGAAATTGGTGGTTAACAATCGCTCACCGTCGTTGACTCCAAAAGGTGCTGGGCGATACCAGACCATAATCCGCCGGCACATCCAACAAACGTGGCGTTGACGAACCAAAAGCAAAAACAATCGAATTTCTATCCCGTTTTTTTGTCTCTATTCGCGATTCGCGCTCCTATCGCAAATCAAAATGCAAACATTTCAATATATATGTAAATATATACATATAACCATCTAACACACCTGATTCTTTTTCAGTATAAACTCGCGTCGCTCCTTTTCGGCTTCGATAATGGCCTTTTTGCGCTCCTCAACCTGATGGCGCTTCTCTGTATCCCGCACGCGTATCTCCTCGATGCGGCGACGACGCTCCTCCTCCTTTTGTTCGCGATACTTTTGTGCCGCCTCGGCTTGAGCGCGGAGCTCCTCAATTTTTTTCTGTCGCTCCTCGTTCTGTCGATCGCGCGCATATTTCAGTTTCTCCTCTCGATCTTTGGACACTGCAAATAAGTAAAACGTGTTAGACACTCAATTTTCGTATTGATTGTTTGGTTTTAGTGCGGGGGTGGCTCTAAATCAAACACAGACAGGCGTTCGTATTTCACATGTAGCCGCAAGTTGAAATCACCAGAAAATTTTGCTACCTGTAGCCGAAAGCAAAAAAAAATCGATAAAGCTTTAGCTTTATTGTTCATTCACTTCGTTTTATGGCCTGCCGTCAATTGAAGTGGTTGCGAAGGGTATATTGGAAGCAGCTGCAACTCGAAATTATATATAAATACATATTTTCGATAAGGATCCATTTTCAGAAATATATTTGTTTATCACAGATAAAACTGGATTTTTTTTGTTGCTTAAAACTAGCAAATTGCGCAAAATCGATAAATATCGGTTAATAACAAGAGTTTGTGAAACGTAACTTATAGATTTTAAGAGCCGAAAAACCTAATTTGGTTTATATGTTAATGCAGGTAAGGAATTTTTGTATTTTATGAATATATTTCTCCACCAGCTCTTGAAAACAACAAAAATTTGGGAGCTATAGCCTTCATCATTTGTACACACGCACATTCAAATGTCATCTTTAGTGAAAGCAAAACTTTTTAACGAATCCATTTTTCATATTGTGAAAAATATGAATGTGAGAAAGATGAATGCAAAATCACAGCGGAGGTCATTTTCAGGTTTATAATTACAAATGTGTGTGGCGCAGCTGGTGTAGGGTAACTGTTAGTCGAAGAATTTTGACTAAAGCACTCCATACCTTATTATTTGTTTTTGTTGTTTTTTGAATTTTGGAATTTGCCGGCAACGAAAAAACGCGACTTTTGAAGCGACTGACGTCATCGACGCTGTGTGCTCGTATTTGTATGTATGTGGGTCAATTGACAACAAACTACAATGGCAAAATACAAACACACTCACACACACACACACACACATACATACATTTACACACACACACACATACACAGGTCGCCCCCAGAGCTATGCGATGAGCAAATAAGGCAAAGGAAAATGTAAGCGCACAATTTTATTAAAATGACATTGGGCCGACGTGCAAAATAAAAGCAATAAAAATGCAAAAAAATTAACCAGACAAAAAACTATGATAGAAAATTGGTCAAGTCGAAATTGTTGGTCAACTATCGCTGAACGAAGCGGCGACGATAACGCGTTATCATTCATAAATATGTGGTATGGAATTCAATGACGTAATTAAATGCAAATTCTAAAAATACAAACTCGAATAAACTCCGCCTGAAACAGCTGAAAATGAGGCACAAACTGAATCATGGCAAAGCTGTTTTCAATGCAAATAGATTTATCGGCACATTTACAAATTGTGGATATTAAATATGTGCACAATTTTCAGCAATGCAAGAATGTTCTGATAAAGCGACGCTTATCAGTGGAAGAGGGTCGCCGGATGCTTTGATGATGATCATGTTGTCTGAAGCAGGTGGCATGTGGCAGTAGAATGTCAACTACCTTGAACTAAAGCAGACGATGCTATTGCGCCCACCTGAGCAGCAGCAGGGCAGAGAGAACAGACAATGTGTGGGCCGAAACTGCATTTATAGCTAGCTTTGGCAGAGGAATGTGAAACATAAATGCTTGATTTTTAAAGGGTATTCTGAGTTTGTGATGGAATTTGTTAAGATAGCTCAAATATTATAAATCTGCCAGATATATCAGTTAGATAGCAAGCTCTTAGTTTTAAAATTAGAATGAGTAATTGGATCACTATATTATATAGTTCATCATAAACATTGGACTTACTATATCATATATATTCAATATTCCTGAAAATTTGTAAATCTATATTGAACATGAATTCATATCCTTTTAGCAACGGTAGCCAAAGTAAACTTGCTAATTAAGAAGCGGCGGTTAAGCTGAGTTTTTGTATGAACAACTATTTTGTTTTGATATCGAACCCGTGCAACTAAATCGCTAAACTCCCATTGTGAGATTCTTTTCAAAATCGATTGGAATATTCAATCAAGCAGTTGGCACATGTCTGCAAGGGTATTTAAAGTTTAAGTTAAACTGCGCAATAAGAGCGTGCAGTAGTCGTCTATCGTAATTTTATGTAACACACCCACACCGACTGCACACATACATTACAATGGTGAAGTGTATTAATATACAGTTGTAGATGCAATGCTCTTTTACCTTTTCGTTCGGCACTCCCCTCTCGGCTTTCGGGTCGTTTGGGTATGTTTTCCACTGAAAGTAAATAAAAAAAAGATTCAGAGCAATATAAACACACGAGTTTGTGTTTTCGTTTCGTAAGAAAAATTAAGTGTAAGCGTGCCGTAAAGTTCATTCAGCCTTCAAATTTTCAAAAGTTTTTCCACAAAATTTTCACTTTTTCTTCGTTTATTTTATTTTAATTTTATTTTTTTTCTTTTGCCAACACTCACTCGATGAAGAAGTCCAAAAAAGAAATGAATATCAATATGAAAAAAAGAAAATCAATTGGCTTCTGTTTTGCACTTGTAGGGCAAGGAGAAAAAAAAACACGCATTTGATAAGTCGACGGGCAGACGGGGTGGGTGGGTGTACGGACGGACGGACGAACGTACGGACAAACACACACAAACAAATGTTCAGCTGCAGCGCAGCTGCTGCCTCACGATGACTGTGAACGGCGGCGGCGACGACGTCGGTGACGGCAGCAGCGAAAATGTTTTCCTCTGGAAACTTTGAACGAATTTATTTATAACTCAAAACTCCGGTTGACGTTTTGAGAGGGGCATTAGCGGGGGATTGGCAGCACCAGCAGGCACATAGTAGAACTCAAAAAATAAAAAAAAAACCACGGGGGCAAATTTCACCCATATGAAGCAAACACTTCTTCTGGCTTCTTCTTTTTTCACATCGTTCGCTTTGAGTGAGTCGTCGTCGCCGTCGCCGTTGCCCTCGTCGTTGTCTTGGTTGCTGCCCATTCGACCAACAATTTTTTTTGAGGCTTGTAAAAGTCTTTGTTACACTTATTGTTTGTTAATTTTTTGCACTTGTCATTGATGGGCACGGTTTGCACTTGAATTTGTTAGGCCGTTTCACGTTTTTAATGCATACCTGCTGGGTTATTCGAATAATTTTCTTGCTGGCCCTCAAGACTCGCCATATTCTCACTTTATTTTTTTTCTACATCTACACTTATCGATACTGAGCACACAACTATCATGCGCCACCGATAACAATTACTAGATGATAAGTACTCGATGCTTATGCTGACAGCGGTGCTATTTCGATAAGTTGGCCAACTCGAAGCTGATTGCTACACAACTAACCGGCGGCGATATTAGTGATGAGCCAAAAAATACCAATTAACTTATAAGCTATCCCGCGTTTTATGCTTAGGAACGCCAATTGAAGTTGAACTTTTGTGTTTTGAAAAAAACAACATGCCAGAAGAACCAGAAGCCGTTGTCATTGACAAGCGTAACAATCTGCCATGGATAGAGAAGTACCGGCCCGTTAAATTCGACGAAATCGTTGGCAATGAAGACACAGTCGCCCGCTTGTCCGTCTTCTCCACGCAGGGCAATTCACCCAACATAATCATAGCGGTAACTCAAGCTGATTGTGCAAAAGAAACCAAGCCCGACTTACACTTAACATATCCAACAGGGTCCACCTGGTGTGGGCAAGACAACGACAATACAGTGTCTGGCGCGCATTTTACTTGGCGACAGCTACAAGGATGCGGTGCTGGAGTTGAACGCCTCCAACGAGCGCGGCATTGATGTGGTGCGCAACAAGATCAAGATGTTTGCCCAGCAGAAGGTCACACTACCCCGGGGTCGCCATAAGATTGTCATTCTAGATGAGGCGGACAGCATGACGGAGGGCGCACAGCAATCGCTGCGGCGAACCATGGAAATCTACAGTAATACGACGCGTTTCGCGCTCGCCTGCAACACCAGCGAGAAGATCATTGAGCCCATACAATCGCGCTGCGCGATGTTGCGTTTCACCAAACTCTCCGATGCCCAGGTGCTGGCCAAACTGATTGAGGTGTGCCAGCTGGAGAAGCTCAAGTACGATGAGGACGGATTGGAGGCGATTGTGTTTACGGCCCAAGGTGATATGCGTCAGGCGCTCAACAATCTGCAGTCGACAGCTCAGGGATTTGGTGATATAACGGGCGCAAATGTTTTTAAAGTATGCGACGAGCCACATCCTATGCTGCTGCAGGACATGCTGCAGCATTGTGCCGGCAACGATATACATAAGGCGTACAAAATCTTGGCAAAGCTGTGGCGCTTGGGCTATGCACCCGAGGACATAATTGGCAACATATTTCGCGTCTGCAAACGTCTGAATGTCGATGAGCAGATGAAGCTGAACTTTATACGAGAGATTGGTATTACGCACATGAAGATTGTCGACGGATGTAATTCATTGCTGCAGCTCACTAGCCTTTTGGCGCGTCTATGCATGGTTGCTGAATCGCATTAAACTCAGACATTAATAAAACTTAAAAAAAAAATTTGTTGAATAAATGGAAAAATAATTTAATTTGATTTCGATAATAATCAATTTTAATAACAATCGCTCTGCTAACTGCGTAGTAAATCGACTAATCGAAGTGAGACCCTGGCGATAAGTTGATTTTGCATAAATCGATTATGTCGATACATCGCTGCATTTCTAGTTGAATTTTTTTCGCGGACGGTATAACAATAAAAAGAAACTACGAAAATTAGACGACATTGCGCATTAAAATGCAGATGCAAACGTACAAATTGGTTGTCGTCGGTGGCGGCGGCGTTGGCAAATCGGCTATAACGATACAATTCATACAGGTGAGAGCAGGAATAGAGCTGGTGACGTCGTCGCTGTCGTCTTAGTTGTCTTATAGGCAAAAGCAACAGAGCTGCGCAGCGTGATTTTGAAGTCACAGTCTTGCAGCGACAAACAGTGACTTTAAGCGGAGACACATGTAACTCTTAAATGGTCACAGAGAATAGAGATTGCTCATCACTATGGCAGAGCAGCGTTAAAGCGGAGGGGCGCGGCGCGACGTAACAAGTGGGCTGGACCCTTGTTTTGGCAAAAGCAACAAGCGAGCCATCAAACAACTCGATGTGTTTGGAAATATGTTGCGTGTGCTACATATTTTCAAACATAGATCATCCTCAACCAAAAGCGCAGCGAAATCAACTGGAAATTGAATGGGATTTTATTGCGATAGCACTTGAGAGTGAAAAAAAAACGAATATGCTTATAGGGCGGATCCCAGTGGGGAGGCCTAAATTGGAGTTGCGCTTGCTGCCTATGGGTGTGTTTGTGTGTGTGTTTGAGTGTGTGTTTGTATGTGTGTGAGGAGCTGAGGTCAATCTGGCGAACCGCTCGTCATGGTCACGACCACGACCACGGTCTCTCTTTTCGGCAGTCGTTTCATTCACAATGTGGCAATGCGCGGCGGCCGTTGCTATTTATTTTTAGTTATTTGCGTCATCTCCATCTACTCATGCCACATCCAATCATCTGTATATTTACACATACACATACATACATATGAATATATTTGTTTTATGTATGCATAGATTTTCTTCATCTAGTGCCGAGTATACTGTATTTGTTATTGTTGTGGCTCGAGATGATAAAAGTGATTCGTGTGTAAACAAATCAAGTGCACCCAAAATTAACCATTGAATTTTTGTTGTTTCACAATTTGCAATTGCAGAGCTATTTCGTCACAGACTATGATCCAACCATCGAGGACTCGTATACAAAACAATGCGTCATAGACGATGTCCCAGCCAAATTGGACAGTGAGTGGAAAGCATAAATACCCATATATATGTTCGATTTATTAATGCCCATTTCCCCATCCATTTCAGTACTGGACACGGCTGGTCAGGAGGAATTTAGCGCCATGCGCGAGCAGTATATGCGTTCCGGCGAGGGATTTCTGTTAGTGTTCTCCTTGAACGATCATTCCAGTTTCGATGAAATACCAAAATTTCAGCGTCAAATATTGCGTGTCAAGGATCGCGATGAGTTTCCCATGCTGATGGTTGGCAATAAGTGCGATTTGGAACATCAGCGTCAGGTGTCGCTGGACGAGGCGCAAAATACGAGCAGAAACCTAATGATACCCTATATTGAGTGCAGTGCCAAACTGCGCGTCAATGTCGATCAGGCGTTCCACGAGCTGGTGCGCATTGTGCGCAAATTTCAAATTGCCGAAAGGCCCTACATTGAGGAGGGCTACAAGAAGAAGGGCAAGAAGAAGTGCTGCCTGATGTAAGGACAGTTGTGAATCTCCTGGTAAACAGCAACAATACCAACAACAAGACGAACAACATCAATGTAACGAGTGTAACACCAAATTTTTAAATTAATTAACGTGCGTCGACTGAGCTGAATAGATTCCGATGAGCAAGCCAGCAAACCAATAATCCAGACCCAGTTCCCCACCAAAAGTCAGAAACAGCATCAAACAAAAAACAAAAAAAAAAACGAACCCAAACGAAATGCATTTTATACCTGTCGGTCCCAGTAGCAAAAGATGAATCGATTAAGCTCGCGCCACGCCCAGCTCGCCAGTTAACTAACTAACAAAACTAAGCAGAATAGCTACATGAGAGAAGAAAGTTAAAAAACTCAAAATGTCCTTGCGTCCTATCTAGGCAGCACCTACATTAATATACATAAATGCATGCATACATATATACATTTATAAATACATATATATACACAACACACAAGCATATATATATATACACATATATATGTATATATACATATATTTTTGTAATATTATTTGTTGATCAAAGGCAACAATTAAGGACAAATGTTTGATTATTATATGGTTAGAAATTGTGAAATTTTTGTGCAAACGCCATTTTTTTTAATGCGATTATTAATGCAATATTTGAGCCAAGTTTGAATGTTTGTTTGTTTTGATTAAGCCAAAAGTAATGTGTTATTGTAATTTGTATTGTTATTTACTACTAATATATTGCATATACATGCGCGTACATACATACGTATATACAACTATATATATTCATATATATATATATATATATATGATTCAATTTTGTTACATGTAATCAAAGATTGTGTTGTGTTTAATAACAAATTGAGTGCCTCGTTCTCGTTGCATTTAGTCAGCGCATTGATAACAAAAAATAAATAACAACAACAACAACAACAAATTAAACAAAAACAATTAAAATTGTTTTTTGTTATTATTTTAGTATGATATTACAAGAAAAAAAAACGTCTGTCAAACGAAAAAACGCACAATACAATAATATTTGTAAATTTTTAAAATTATTACTATGTTTTTATATACAAAATGTGTAATTTTACAAAATAATTTTTTTTAAATTATATATGAAGCGTGTTTAACTTATGTATTCTTGTTTAACTCTATACTGCTTAATTTAACGAAACTTTTTTAATTTATTTTATATATTTATATCTATATATTTAATACAAAATATATGCGCAATTCTAATAAATACATAAAAATCGCAAATGCTTCCAAAATTTTGGCAATCTTATTCTCTCGCAAATATACCAATCTGATCTAGACAGCAAAATATAGCAGAAAGGCTTCAATAAAACCGTTTCGCCAATGCTTAGAAGTTTGAAGTCTAGGTGGACCATTTAATAGGAAATTGAGAGGTTTACATAGCCACATTTTTGGCATAATTTTTCATAAAAAAAAAACCGCAATAAACAATTGAATGTAGCGTTAAATGCAGATTCAATATGAAGAACAAATCATAACAAAAATTCAATCAAACGTGAAAATCGGTTCAGTTTTGACAAAGTTGTGGTAGTTTGAAATATGGGAGATATAGATCCAAGAACTTTACTTGTCAAAATTTTTAAAATTTTTTGCATGATTTTTGACGAAAAATTTGACCCCCTCAAAATCAGTTTTAAGGTTGTTTTTTATACTAATTGCGACAACCACAATCGATTAAAAATACAAATTTAAAATTCTAAATAAAAAAAAATTTTTTTTCGAAATAAGTAAGGGGGAGTACATGATTTATTGCCAAAAAATTAAAAAAATTTTTTTCAAAAACGCAAATATATTAAATACAGAAGTTATTTAGAGCATAACTAATGAACAAAATGCCATCAAACGTGAAAATCGGTTCATTTTTGACCATGTTATGGGCGTTTGATATATGGGAGCTATGGAATCTGACAACTTTACATGTCAAAATTTTTGTCGATTTTGGGATAATTTTTGACCAAAAATTTGACCCCTCAAAATCACCTTCAATGTTGTTTTTTATGCTAATTGTGACAAATAAAATCGATTAAAACTATAAATTCGCAATTCAAAATTTTGAAAAAATTTTTTTTCCAAAATTCACAAGGGGGAGTACATGCTTTTTTGACCAAAAATTCAAAAAAATTGTATTTTCAAAAATGAATAGATTTTAAATGTAGAATCAATATATAGGACGAATCATGATCAAAATGCCATCAAACGTGAAAATCTGATCACTTTTGACAATATTATGGGGGTTTGATATATGGACGCTATGGAATCTGACAACTTTACATGTCAAAATTTTTGTCGATTTTGGGATGATTTTTGACCAAAAATTTGACCCCCCCAAAATCACTTTTAATGTTGCTTTTTATGCTAATTTTGGCAAATAAAATCGATTTAAACTATAAATTCGCAATTCTAAATTTTGAAAAATTTTTTTTTACAAAATTCACAAGGGGGAGTACATGCTTTTTTGACCAAAAAATTAAAAAAAATTGTATGTTCGAAAATGAATATATTTTGAATGTAGAATCAATATATAGGACAAATCATGATCAAAATGCCATCAAACGTGAAAATCGGTTCACTTTTGACCATGTTATGGGGGTTTGATATATGGACGCTATGGAATCTGACAACTTTACATGTCAAAATTTTTGTCGATTTTGGGATGATTTTTGACCAAAAATTTGACCCTTTCAAAATCACTTTTAATGTTGCTTTTTATGCTAATTTTGACAAATAAAATCGATTTAAACTATAAATTCGCAATTCTAAATTTTGAAAAAAAATTTTTTTCCAAAATTCACAAGGGGGGAATACATGCTTTTTTGACAAAAAAATTCAAAAAAATTGTATATTCAAAAATGAATAGATTTTAAATGTAGAATCAATATATAGGACGAATCATGATCAAAATGCCATTAAGCGTGAAAGTTGTGGTAGTTTGAAATTTGGGAGATATGGATCCAAGAACTTTACTTGACAAAATTTGTAAATTTTAGCACAACCCTCTTGGGTTTTACGAAAAATGGTAAAAAGAAAAAGTGAAATATTTAAAAATGCATTAACTTTTGTTTATCAAGAATCAATATTGAGGAAAAATGAAGATCAAAATTGGTCGACTCGAAAGGCATTGTTAAAGTTTGATGTTCCAGTTGGGGTTAAGTTAATCACACACTGACGTCAGGCATGTCCTGTATTTGTCTCGCATCTGTAGCGAATGGCAAGGCAGCCTTAGAAGTGTGAAATCAATTAAACAGCCGATAATTAATTTCCAAGTGGGCAACTGGTTGGACTATAAAAGCAGCTGCGACTGGACTACGGCATTGTAGAAGCCAACATGAATCCTAAGTGTGAAGTCCTGATTGTCGCTGTGCTCTTCTTCCTGCTGGCCTGCGTGGAGTGTCAAGTGAGTATGCGAGGGGAGCGGGAGACCGTTAAAAATACAAATACCAAAATTCTTTAAACAATTACAGTTGACATTCTCGCCGGACTGGGGCAAGCGATCGGTGGGCGGTGCTGGTGGTGCCGGCGGCTTCTTTGAGCCACAGCAGGGCAACTGCAAAACGTCCAACGAGATGCTCCTTGAGATCTTTCGCTATGTGCAGTCGCAGGCGCAGCTATTTCTCGACTGCAAGCACAGGGAATAGACGTTAGGCGGGACGACAACAAGAATACATATACCCCATTATAATAATAACAATAACATATATGCTATATATAGTTCATATTCGATGTAGTGGATATTGTCTGTTGTATGTACGAGTACACGAGGTAGTCGTAGTCGGCATTTAGAATTAGAGGAGTTTCCGTTTCGTCTTTCAATGTAACAATTAGCCATGTGCCTAACTAAAAGCCAAAAGTCAATAAAATATGCGCATCTGAAATCCGTTTACTCATTTTATTTGATGTTGTACCTAGCTGGTTTCAGTTTTACATTTTTTAATTTTTCGAATTTATTTTCATTTAGTTTTCCACGCAGTTTTCGACCTTGGGCGAGCTGGATTTATCAAAATTCCCATGCAAACATTGACATGGATTCAAAAACAAGCAAAAAACATGTTTTCAATTAAATTTATTTCATTCCTAACTGTTAAAATTAACCTAAAATTTTGGCATGGATTTAAAGACAAGCACAAAACATGTTTTAAATTCAATTTGTTTTTCATTCTTAGCTGTCAAAATAAGTTTTGCAAATGGGTTGCAATTATGTGGAAACAAAAAATTGAACTTTCTAACCAAGATTAATTTTTCTAAAATTGTTAAATTTGAAAAACAAAATTAAAAACAAATCGGATGACGATTTGGCTTTAGATCGTGGATTAGATAAAAAGGCTGAAACAAGTTTCAGGTAAATTTGAACTCAGATGTTTCAAATAAGTTTAAAGCTGATTCGATAAAAAACACAAAATTTCGTTATATTAATTTTTCAACAGTTTCCATGTATTTCTCACCTGCCTAAAATTGTAGTTCTCTAATGTACAAATAATTTTGTTTAACCAGACGGACACATGTTATATATATTATATATATACATATATATATATTTAGACCTTGATCGGCTTAAAATGTTTTCCGGCTTGGAGTTCATCGGGTGCTTTACCGTTTTCAAGTTCAAGCGATCTGTCATCATAGACAGCTTTTTATGTAGATCACAAATTTAATAAACATTCCAGCTACAATGGTAATTTGATTTAATTTCGAAAATTGCAACAATTAAATCCCATCATGCCCATTCTAATTGTTGCCAAGTAACGAATTTGTTTAACTTTTTAAAATCGCCTCTGCTCCAATAGCTCAGTGCAGCGTTGAATTCCGTTTGGGAAATATGTGCTGTCTGCATAGTTGGACTCTACAAATTTGGATATATATGGCATGGATATTTTGCGCTGTAAGCTTGGTCAACAGTAAGTTTTCAGAGAATTAGTTAACACACAACAAAATTGAAACACACACACACACACAGAGAGAGAGAAGATTGCGATCGTGACAAATGTATTTTGTTTTGAAGCGCCAACATAAACAAATTGGAGAATTTTAATGACGCCTGCATTCGTACATGTTGTATCTAAATATAAAATTTGTGTCATGTAAACAACAGTTAACACGATCGCTCAAAACGCTGGACATAATCGGATGTCAGGCGTCAGTGGCCCAGTTATTTTAATTATGAATCGAAATTAATAAACCATAGCGCAGAGTGACTGTCGAAGGGGGAATTTGTGGGGGAGGGCGAGCCTCAAACTTTATCGAAGAACATTTCATTAAACACACGCACATCGCTTCTGCAAAAGTGCAGAATTAATTAAAGTGCGATTAATCGAAGAAGGAAAGTAATAATTGGTTCACAAAAAAAAAAATTTATAAAATGTATTATAATAATAATTCAGTTCGAATTTAGTTAATTTTTATAGTTTCACTATTTTATTTTCAATGAATTAGTTTTTATTATTATAAGTAATATTATTTGAAGTATGAGATGTTTTTCAAAAGAACTTTATTTTTCATGTTAAAATTTTGAAAATTTGGTCACCCTTTTTAACCATTTTCAATGGGTTCAAGGTATTTTTGATCTATTTTGATCTGCCCAACATTATAAGATAGACAAAAGTGCAGTTAACTTGCATAACTGTTGGTGGAGTTCGCTTAATGCGAGACAATAATAATTCAATTAAACACCCGTCTGGCAGCTGAACCGGCCCTGTGCAGAGCGCGTAAATCGTTCTGCAAAACTGCAAAGATAATTGCGACACCAGAGAAAAGTCAACAAACGTTGAAATTGAATAATTTGTTCAAATTGTGGCATTTGATGGAACGTGTTAACCTGGCCCAGTTGAGTGGCCTGCAGTTGTCCAGTTCGCTGGCAACATTGGTGGCAGTTGCACGGAAACTTGTGTGGCACGAGCCAACAACAACAACAACAACAACAATAACAAAAATGCTGCTCGATGATTTCTGTGTGAAGGTGTTCTTTTGGCCATTTCTATCGTATTTGGCCAGCATCAAGGGCTGGTGTCCGCAGTATACGACAGGTGGCTACTATCCCATCTACCCCATTTACCCACCACCGTTGCCGCCGCCCGCCGCACAAGCGCCATTAACGTTTACGTCCACGATTGCAGCGTATCCAACGTTTCAGCCGACGCCGCCATTACCGCAGACGCCGCCACTGCCGCCGTTTCCCACGCTGGGCACCACATCATCAACGTCAACAACAACAACAACTACTTCAACGACAACAACAACAACTGGTTCTGGCAGCACCTATCCACCCGCGAGCAGCAGCACCAGCGCCGGCACCACTTTGCCCGCACCCACGTGCCCCTCCTCCCCGTTTGTCTGTCTGCCCGGCGGCGTGCGTCCGCTGCCCAACTGCCCCTGCATCGATCCCAGGCAGCAGCAACAGCAGCCGCAGCAGCAGCAGCAGCAGCAGCCCATTGGCTCAGATATGATGGTCTTCATGCCGCTCAATCCCGGTCGAAGTCGTCGTCGTCGGCGTCGTCACAGCGCACACTTTTAGCGCCCGCACAGTTAAACCCCTTTAGTCCCCCCTCGACCACATTTAGTTGTAGTTAAAAGCGCAATAAATTCATTGAAAACAAACAGAAACAAAACACAAAAACAATTGGCAACCGTTGCACCTGCACCGTAGTTCCTTGCGACATCCATGCGATCCTGTCTGCTCATCGTTTCAGCGCAGCTCCAGAACTGCCAGGATGCACGCGCCCGCGCCGGCAGCTGTGTGCCGCTCACCAGCTGCGCCCAACTGATCGCCGAGTATCAGGCGGGCGACTTCCAATCGTTTCTGGGCCAATCCATATGCGGCTTTGATGGCGCCAGCTTTCTGGTAAAACAGCTGCTGCACTCATCAAACATTCTTCAGGTCTGACTGACTTCTCCACTTCAGGTTTGCTGTGCGCCGTCGCGTGCTCCCTTGGTCAGTCGCAGTCCCAAGGAGCAGCTGCTGCCCACCAGTGCGTCCGTTGGCCTCTTTTCCTTCTCCTCGCTAGGCGCGGCAACCACACAAAACTCCCAACTGATCGCCGTGTTTCAGCCCACGCCGCCGGCCAATCAAGCTGCAATTGTGCAGCGTCCAATGCCGCCACTTGGTCCTGCTCCTGTTCCTGGTCCTGTTACTGCTCCTGCTCCTGGTACAGCTCCCATTTTACAAGCGAGTGTTGGCTGCGGCATTGGTGGCGCCACCACGAACCGCGTGGTTGGCGGTCTGCCTGTCCGAAAAGGTGAGCATAAACAAGCGAAAACAGTTTCAGTCGGGTTTAGCCGACTGCACCATACTCGTGCACGGTATAGTAAAACCATAAAACAGCCGAAAACTCTCTTAATTATTGTTGTTATTTTTGGCAAAGGATTTTACTTAGTTGACATTTTTTGGCTCAATTTTTGAGAAAACAATCAAAACTTATTTGGTGTCTTTAATTATTGACATATATGTATGTATATATACATACATATATACATATGTATGTATGTAGCAGTCTGTAAAATGTCTGTCTGCAAAATTGAGTGTATTTTACATTAAAGCTGAGGGAGATTTTTTTGATTTTATTTAAACACAAGACAAAAAAGAGCAGCAGGCAAACTGTTGTTGTTTTTTTTTAGAGTTTTGTTGTATTATAAGTTAAATTTGCTTGTGTTTGAATTTACTTTGCACGCCAAACGCAATTCGTGCTCGCGAAAATGGCAACGGTAATAAAAGCTCAGATCAAAATTATTAATTGCAATTAAGAATTGCGCACTTACCGAATTGCTCGCTCTTGTTTTTGACGCCCCTTGCACCTCTCTCATGTGCTCTCCATTCGTGTCGTTTTCACTGCCAGAAGCTGGCCACTCGTAATTTGTTCACCCTTTGTCACTGCTGTCCTTTTATTTATTATATTTATTCACCAACACATTTATACAACTGCGTTTGACTTTTTCTCACACTTGCGCCGATATTCCACTCGCGACCGTTTTCCGTGTTTTTTTTATCTTGCGTCTCCGTTACTCATAGGCTCTCTATTTCACAATGTCTGTTCGCGCGCACGTCTAATTACTTCCATTGCTTCTCATCGACTCTCTATTTAATTGGCACGCGCTAGCCTTGCTTCGTGAACTTTCTATTCTCACCACGGGCTTCGATCCTTGTGGTGGGTTTTCATACGCAACAATAGTTCTGGCTCTACTTAACGAAAGAACCTCAGTTCAGCTAACTATCCGACAAACGATATTATTTAGATTAACTTAATTATAATTAACTTTAAGAGTAAAAGAATTTTTTTAACTCTTATCTATTGCTATCCCCTGCAGGTGCTTATCCCTGGATCGCTGCCCTGGGCTACTTTGAGGAAACCAATCGCAATGCTCTGAAGTTTCTCTGTGCGGGCAGTTTGATCAGCGCCCATTTTGTTGTGACCTCGGCGCACTGCATCAATCCCATGTTAACGCTGGTCAGGCTGGGTGCTCATGATCTGGCCAAGACCTATGAGCCTGGCGCTGTGGATTTGCGCATCAGGCGCACCATTGTTCACGAACAGTTCGATTTGGCTTCTATTGCGAATGATATTGCGCTGATTGAGTTGAATGGCGTGGCGCCATCTAGCGGTGAGTAGCACAGCAATAAAAACTGATTATTGCGTGTGTGAAAAATTCTTTTTGTTGTCAATTCATCCGTCGTCTGTCTGTCTGTCCGCTTGTAAATAAACAATCTAAATAATAATAATCCGAATAATTTTATAATTATAATTTATGTTAAATATTTTAAAATATATAATTGTAAGCCTTGGGGCTTGTTGTGAAAGAAATCGTAAAAATGAATATTTATCATTGATCGTAGCTGTTGCATGTTTTAACATAAAAATAGCAAATTTAATAATGAATTTTTAATTTTTAGTTATTTATGCAACGCACAGTTAAAAAGACACTGCTTTGCAGCCATAGTTTTAGAGTCACTGGATCAGGAAACGTGTATCCGTTACAGTTTGAAAGTAACTGCTTTTGGTGCACAGTTTTAAGTCACTCATATTATAATTTCTTCTTTGAAACCGTTTTTGAGCTTATTCAACACAGAGTGCAGAGTATTCGGCAATCGGTTAGCTTCGACTGTAAAGTAATAAACTGTTTTTTTTTCGTTGTGGTTTTTCCAGGCGATATTCGTCCCATTTGCCTGCCCGAAGCGAGCCGGTTTCAGCGCGAGGATCAGCTAGTTGGCATGAATCCGTTTGTGGCCGGCTTCGGGGCAACCAAACACCAGGGCGCCACATCGAATCTGCTGCGCGATGCCCAGGTGCCGATTGTCTCCCGACAGAGCTGCGAGCAGAGCTACAAATCGGTCTTTCAATTCGTTCACTTTAGCGACAAGGTAAACAAGCTTACCATGATCATCATGATCATCATCGTGATCATTATTGTGATCAGCAAGTGTCTTTGATCTCTTGCAGCTAATCTGCGCGGGCAGCTCCAGCGTCGACGCCTGCCAGGGGGATTCCGGTGGACCACTTATGCTGCCCCAGGTCAGTTACAATATTTACCGCATGACTCATCGCCCAGTTTCGAACCCGTTTTTGGCATCGCTCGCATCGCAATTGGCCACCAAATTAACCCCAAGGTGGTTCAGTTTACTCGCGACGCTAATTTCCGACGGGGAACTCACCAAAATACGCAGAAGCTGCTGCGTTAACAATCGTTTCGTTTGAAATATTTTTTTTTGAACAGCTCTTAAGTTTTATGGATGTGTTTATTTCATACGCTTTGCTTACTGTATTTATTTATTTTTTGTTGTTTGTTTTTTAGCTGGACGGCGACATTTATCGCTACTATTTGCTGGGCATTGTCTCTTTTGGCTATGAATGCGCCAGGCCTGGTTTCCCAGGGGTCTACACCAGAACGAGCAGCTATTTGCACTGGATTCACGCTGCTGTTAGGACCAGAACACGCTGATTTATTCAGATATAATGCCCTATATATTCCCTAGAATTAACCACCTGCAAGCAAATAAATTTCTTACTGCTTATTGCGTTCAACTTTTTTTGGAATTGAATTAATAACATTTTATTTATAAAGTATGCAGAACATATATAATGGCCCGATGCTGATAACTACATATATACCTTGCATATGTCTTAGACAAATCAATAGATAGATCGAGAGTGAGTAATAATTGAAATTAGACAGAGAGAGAGAGAGAGAGAGAGAGAAAGTAAGCGAACGAATGAGAGTGAGAGCACGAGAGAATGAGACAGAGAAAGAATGAGTGAGTGACAGAGAGAGAGAGAGAGAGTGAAAGAAAGAGAGAGAGTAAAAGGGTAAGCAAATGTAAAAAGGTAAGAGAGAGAGAGAGAGCGAGTGAGTGGGAGAAACTTACCTAAAAACAACACAACTTTTCAGATATAACTAACAATTATTACTAAAAAGCCAAAACATTTTAGGCATTACTTTAATTCATGAGAATCGCATAGAGGGGCCTAAATTGCCCTACTAGACAATTAACATAAACCTGCCAGACTACAGACAACATTTTCTTGTGTAAGTTCTGCGTGTATTGTCAACAGCTTTTAAAGATCTAATTTATATATAGATATATATATATATATAGGAACTATCGGAAAGTATCGAAATATATAGAATTCTTTGCTATTAGCTTGCAAAACGAAAATAACTATTAAATTTTGTTTTAAACCGAAAGTTTCGATGCCAGTAATATATATTTTCGTGATCCGGTTAGTCTATAGTGAAACAATAGCACTGTTTATAAAAATTCAACATTTGATGCTGCTCTAGAATTTATTATAGCCAAGCAATCGCACAAAATTGTTGTTCCTTACACAGTGCAACCCGTTATTATACCATCGTATATATCGTATATAATATAGTAATAATTTCTATATAATTATGCCTATAAGCGCCAAAAGTCCCGAATATAAATAAAACAACATTCAAATTTGAATCACAAATTCGTTTTTATACAAGCAATAAATCCAATGTGGGTTTTCCCGAAAAAAAACTCGTACCCATATATTATGTGTTGTTTGTAAGCTTGGGAATTGCGGGCTCAATTTGTAAGCTTACAAAAGTAATAACTGTTGTTTTTTCTCTCATTTTTCGAAAACCACAAAAACATCAATCAAACGCAAACTCGGCAGCTAAATCAGGTTCAAAAGCAATTGCATGCCGATAACTAGAATTATATTTATGAGCTGGCAATTATCCATGCGGGTGGTTAACTGTTGTTCGAACTGGACAACGAACTGGATATTTGGCAGAGCCGGAACTGCAACTGGTCAGCAGGAGCGCTCACCAGGAATTCCCGCTGGCACCTGTGCGGCATTCCAAAAGTGTTCTATCAAAAGCTTACTCATCGTCATTGAAACTAAAAAAAAAGACATATATGAATATATATATATATATATTCTATCAATCGACTGCATTGCACGCATATAAATTATTTTGGCTTTTGGGCAGCGTGACGGCTATTCGACATTCCGAGCAGATTTCAATGCAGTGCAATCGCGCGTACACTCGAAGAAATTCTAGTGTAAATTCAAGTATTTTGTATTTATTAATTTATTGTTAATTGTGTTTAGTTTAAATATATTCTGGAATAAAATGTTCCAGAATATACGTTTTTCTTGATTTAAACTAAACACAATTAACAATAAATTAATAAATACAAAAAATTAGTTAGCTTAGATAAATTAATATAATATTACTCAAAATACAATTTTTGTTTGTTTTGTTCAAATCATATATATGCAAATGCTCTCGACTGTTTCGCTGAGTGTAGCGCCTATGTCATCGATCGCCAGCCTCAGCCCACCGGCCACAGACAATGCTAATCGCCCGATCGCTAATCTCTCAATCAGCTTTGAGCTTTCGTACATCAGATGCATACGTAACTCTCGCGGCTCTTATCGCGATTTAGCTCCCGCTCTGAGCTTCGGGCACTGCCGCCAATTAACGACTAACGATTACCGATTAGCAATGTCAGCCGACGGCTTCATTAGTTCTATTAATTATGGAATCCGGCTAAAATCCGTTTTGATGTGACAAACAGAATCAACATCAAAGTGTTTAGACATATTTATGCTATTTAGCGAATCAATTCGACTGAGCCACGTTGACTCACCTGCGATTCTCGAAACACGGCAATGACAAAGTGCCGACGGACTGGCAACGTTTTCTGTAACGCGTCCGCCTCGGCTTAAAACTAACTGTAAGGCCGCCAGATATTTAAGAAAGTCCCTAGAAGTGTATGTGTAATTGTATACCCTAATATTTACTAAAAAGTATATAATTATATATATTCTTGCCATATTTGATATTTACCCATATGCGTTAAGGTATTATTACTTTGATTGATGGAGTCCAGAGAAAATGTTAATAGTAGGTATTTATATATAGTTGAATAAATTAAAATTTATATATATAAATTATTATATTTAAGTGTAATTGTTTTTTTATGATATAAATTTATCTTAACTTTTATCATATATAATAATGAACAGGATATCTGCCAGTTGGACAACCTCGCGATTACTATTACGATTAGCTAACAGTTAATTGTCTGCTCATTTTATATACCCCATTTTCCTCTCTATTTGTCATGACATATATATTTAATTGTGCAATTAACACATAACTGGAATAATTGTGACCCGAGAACGCTTTATTAAGCCAAATGCAGCAGCTATTTGCGGCAATTTGCATTTGCGTTTGTCATCTTTGTTTTAGTTGAAAATTGTAATCTATTGGGAAATTGTGTAAAATTACAATTGCAGTTTGAATTTGGTGATTTTTATTTTTACTTTTTTTTTTTTAATTTTGTTTTGCTGCAGTTCCTGTTGTTGTTGTTGTTGTTGCTCAGATTTAATTGATATAGTTGCGAGTCGCGATCGCCGCTCTCGTTTCTCCCCATTGAGAACAACTTTTGCCAGTCAGGTTAGCCCTCGACGCGGCTGCATATAAAAAGCGCGTCAACGCTTGAGTTAACAGCGTCGCGAAAAAAAAGCCAGTTGTTGAAATCAAATTCGACCATAAAGAAGCTTGGCACCGGGCCTCAAGACGCGCTCAGTCTGATAACGTACGGCAAGCGTGAACGTTGTGTGGTCGTCGCGAACTTGGATACGCTGTCAAATCGAAAAATATTTCTAAACAAAAAAGTGTCGAAAATGAAGCCACTGCTGAGTGTTGTTGTTGTGCTAACGCTTGGCTGCCTGGCCACGCCCACACACGCCCAATTCAATCGTAGACAAGGTACACACCCACACACACACACACGCATACACTGATATTTTGCGCTCGCTTAAATCTTTAACCGCTTCTAACTTAGCTAGAGAAATTTTAACGCTTAAAATATAAATATAAATAAACAAGTCGCAGCGATTACGAGACGAACGCTTCGAAACCAGTTCCATTAACAGCGGCAGCGCGTTCATAAAGCATACAAGTTATTAATGTGATTACAATCAAATTAAGAATTTGAATTGTGTTGGCCTGTGGCAAGTTCGTTGCCTAAGTCTTTTGTTTTTTTTGTTTGTTTGTTTTTTTCGAGTGCTGCTTATCGCAACAATTTTACTTGATATTGACAACACTTTGATTACATCTACACCAAATATATGAATCTAAAACATATATATATTTAAAAATCGGTTTTTTTTTTGGCGTTACGCCTTCAAGTTCAAAACGTAAAACCAGTCAGTGTCACTGTCATTGCAAGCTCGCCCCAAGGTCAGCTGACCCAACCGTTTGCCGGAGTCGTTTCCTTAGAGTTTTTTTTTCATTGGGTTTATATATATATATATATATATTTTTTTTTTTGGGGAGATGGTGTTTGTGGGGCTTATGCATGTTCAGTTATGTATTACGAGCACGTTTCGCTGGTTGGTTAATGACTGCAAAAAGAGAAAGAGTTAGACGAATTTTAAACGTTTCGTGCGTGTCCGCCTTTCTGTCCGCATAAAAATATTCTGGCCAATCTCTTAAAAACCAATTTTTATTTTATTAAGCTCGATGTTAGCCGAAAATTGTATGGTAAACACGTTTGGTTGGGCTCTTTAAATTTATAGATCAATTCTAGATTTAACAGATAAAAATTTAGTTTTCAGTAGAAATAAAATTGGTTTTTATATTTTGTAATATTGTAAACAAACTAACATGCGATCAGAATCGTAGTAAAATCCGACTATTGTCTCAAATAGCTCCCATAGTAATAATTATTACTTAATCATAACTTAATCCATTAAGAATTCAATTTTTCCATTGTTTTTATACTATTTGAGCGGGTTTTGAGAAAATTCCAGACTATCCCAACAATTATGAAATTTAATAAATGCCTGGAAGCTAAATAAAGCGCAAATAGAAATAGCAGTGCGAAAATATGGAAATAGAAAACTTTACACAAGTATTTATTAATATATAAAAATCTGCAGATATATGCAAGATTGTTAAAACTATGGTTTTTATTAAACGAATTTAAATAAATGGGAGAGTTTTAATTTTAAACAAGTGAGATTGCTCTAGTCGGGACCGCCCGACTAGTAGATACCCTGAACCCAGAAATGAACACATACACACACACTCTCGGCAGTTGATGAGTATGGATCCTATTAAAAATAATAATAAAAAAAAAAACAATTACCAACGGAAAAAGAAATGTTCCGCAGCCGGGGCTTGAACTCGGTCTCCCCGTCTTAAGATGCACGACTCTTACCAACTGCACCACACTACCACATTTTTCGCGAACGATATAACATTATTAACCATCGCAAAAAGTCGCGAGGAAAACGAAAATTTTGCAGTTGTCATTAAAACGATACAAATTAATAAAAATAATAATTATAAATAAATAAAAAAATAAAACAATTCATCATTGCTCTACCATACCATCGCTGAATTCGAACCCGGACCTCCGCGTTACGCGGCACAACTCTTACCCACTGGACCACGCTCTTACTTCACTTCGTTGTGTTAAAATTCAATTTAACCGTTGCCTAAAAAAATTCCTAGGAAAACGCAAGACTTTCTGGACGTGCATATGTATGCGTGCACATGTACACAGAAATTGCCAAGCAGCTGCGCTTTGCCCCCACTACTGAAAATAGATTCTTGATTTGCTCGTAAACTAAATGTACGATCGTTATGAAATTTTCAGGACTTATTCAGATCATCGATATGTATGTACAAACCAATTTGCACGTGTGTAGTATTTGATTTGTGTTTTTTTGGTTTTATCGATATTGGGGGCGATTGGGGGAGGTATCCAAAACCTGAAGGGCTTAAATTCTTCGTATGTTTTACGCGAACATAAAAAAATAAATTTGGTGGCTCTAGCTTTTATAGTTTGGGAGTTATGCTTAAAAAACCGAGTCAAAAAAGCGATAAATATCGATAATAAGAAAACGGAAAGAGTTATCGATGTTTTGAAATAAACTTGATCTGCGTATGGTATATACAAACCGATTGAGACCAAGATCAGCTTTCTAGCTTTTGTAGTCTCTGAAATCGACGCGTTCATACAGACGGACAGACAGACAGACAGACAGACGGACATGGCTAAATCGACTCGGCTAGTGATGCTGATCAAGAATATATATACTTTATGGGGTCGGAGATGCTTCCTTCTGTCTGTTACATACATTTGCACAAAACCATTATACCCTTTTTACCCATTTTCAATGGGTTCAGGGTATAAAAATACAAAAAAGGAATTCAATTTAAAAAAAAAATATAATCTATGTATGGAATTGTATAAATTTAATTACATAAATTTCTTTTCAAGATCTCGCTATCTTACAACCAATAGATTACAATGATAAAATAGATAAAAACTTGTCTATAGAAAATTCCAATATATATTTTATTTTCGGCACCTTGTTGCTTGGTTTCTAAGTTTAGCTCAAATGTGTTTAAAAACACAAAGATAATTAATGAAATGAAATTTGAATGTAGAACTAGTTTAAAAAATATAGCAACATATAATTTTGTTATATGCATATCTGGAGTAATTAAATTTGGCAACTTTTTTACCAATTTTTTTTTATGTTTCTATTACAATATTATTTTTTCGTCATGTTTTCAGTTATGTATGGGTAAAAACTTGTCTGTAGGAATTCCGATATATATATTTTATAGAAAATATATTTAATAGAAACATAAAATTATAAAAAAAATATATGGATATTCGAAATATATGAAAACATATAAGTATATTTGAAGCATTTAATTTTTGGCAGTTTTTACCTAATTTTTTTTTTTGATATTTCAACTATAATGATATTTTTGCGCCATGTTCACATATCCGATATAAATTTCCAATATATGCCGATATATATTTTATTTTCGGCATCCTGTTCTTGTATTATTTAGTCTTTACCCACATATAGCAAGTTTAGATGAGACATTGTATAAAAAAAAAATGTTAATAAAATTAAGTTTGACAATAGAAATAATTTAAAAAAAAATATAGAAACATAGAATTTTTCTGTCTGGATAATTGGAGTAATTAATCTTTGGCAGCTTTTGATCCAATTAACATATCTTAAGTTGGATTTAACGCAAAATCGAAACCCAGACACGCTTTCTCTAATCGCTTCACCCCTCTCGTCCTTTAGTTCGCCAGAACTGCGTTACGCCCGAGAGCTATTACGGCAGCTGTGTGGCGCTCACCTACTGCCCCCAGGCGGTCAATGTCTTCAAGTTGACCGACAGGCGGCGGGCGGAGGAGTATGTGTTTGCCCTGCAGCGCAGCTGTGGCACGCGCAACATCAATGGGGATCCGCTGGTATGGGTGATCGCCATCTTCTTCTGCTCCCATTTCCTTTGCGCCGTCCGCCTAAAATTGCTTTTGCTATCTTTTGATTAGGTGTGCTGCACCCGACCGATTACTAATCCGGTTACAGAGCGACCACCGAATCCTTTCTTTCCCACAGAGGACACGTTTGTGACGCCGCAATTGTCGCCGACAACCCAGGCACCGGCCCCCAATCCGTTCCTCAATCAGTTCACACAGGCGCCAACCACACAAAGAACAACAACAACCTCTTCTCCGAGTCTGCAGCTACGCGGTCCCAGCTGTCGTTTTCCACCCGGCACAATCGGTGAATGCGTCGGTGAGCAACAGTTGAAATGACCGTGAATTGAATCCGTTAAACTCTCAGTGATTCCCGCACAGAAATCAAGAGCTGTGCACCCGTGCTGGGCGAGCTGCGTGCCAGGCAAAGCGATCCGGAGTTCGCCAAGCAATTGCAGGCCTCCAATTTGATTTGCGGCCGCGTCGGCACCCAGGTCTGCTGTCCCACCGGGCAGACGGTGCCCACACCGACTACCGTCCGGCCGGTCAATCTGGATGAGGTGCCACGTCGCCTGCCCACCGTTGCGGAGGGCTGCGGTGCAACGCCAAAGGCGACCGCCTTCAAGAAGGTCGTCGGCGGCGAACCGGCCAGACTGGGCGCCTGGCCCTGGGTCGCGCTCCTTGGTTACGACGATGGCTCCTCCTCGCCGTTCAAGTGCGGCGGCACCCTGATCACCGCCAGACATGTCCTGACCGCTGCCCATTGCATCAGACAAGATCTGTAAGTCAATATATATATATATATTCAAAATATGAGAAAAATAATATTTTTGGATTTTCTAGAACATTTGTGCGCCTGGGCGAACACGATCTGACGACGGACACGGAGACACGTCATTTAGATGTACCCATTGCCAAGGTAAATATTTCTTCAAGCTAACAAAATGATTGATTGATGTAGCAGCAAATTTATTTTTGATGCTTTAGCACATTTATTTATGACAGTATTAAATTTTTGTGTTGAGAAATAGGAAAATTATTTTAAAAATTTGAAATATTTTTGAAAAAATCGTTTAGGTTTTATGATTTTAGGTTTAACAAAATAAAAAATATAATAATAAAAAAGTTCACATAAAAAAATGAGTGAATAAATGTTAAACAAGTTAATGCAATGAAATTGAAAGTAATAAGTATATTGATATATTAATACTGTTTGCCAAACTTGGTAAATTTCTATTTTAATTATTTTGTAAGTTCATTATATATTTTAAATTCAAAATATCGCAGTCTTATGATCATACATACATATCATATTTAAAATAGTTAAACAGTAATTTTTATGCAAAAATTTGATGTATTCAGCTTTAAAACTGAGGCAGATTAAATTTATATACGCTTCTATGGGGAATATAAGTTTTTAAGTGAAAATTTATCGTTTTAATATGATCGATATATGTTTGTTGTCTGCCCACAGAACGTCGCTCATCCGCAGTACAATCGTCGCAACGGACGCAGCGATATTGCCGTGCTCTATCTGGAGAGTAATGTCAAGTTCACGGACACGATAATACCCATTTGTATGCCGAGCAGTCCCAGTTTGCGTGCAAAATCGTATGTGAATACGAATCCCTTTGTTGTTGGCTGGGGCAAGACGCAGGAGGGCGGCGAATCGTCGACGGTGCTGATGCAGCTGATGATACCCGTGCGGGAGAACGAGGTGTGCCGCGCCAGCTATGAGAGGGAGAACCGTTATTTCACCGAGGATCAGTTCGACAATGCGGTGATCTGTGCGGGCGTTCTAACGGGCGGCAAGGATACCTGCCAGGGTGACTCCGGCGGGCCGCTGATGACCTCCGAGGTGACCAACGGACAGATGCGCTTCTATCTGATTGGCATTGTCTCCTACGGCGTGGGCTGTGCCCGGGCCAACATACCCAGTGTTTATACGAGCACGCAGTACTTTATGGATTGGATACTCGAACAGCTGCTGGATACGCCTTGATCTGGAATTAAGGATGGTCCATCTTATATTTTAGGCTTAACTACTTGTATATGGTTAAAGTAAATAATAATATATTAATAATATAAACACGCTCCGAGCGCAGCTCAAATATTGACACTGACTGTGCTCCTTTGTGGCCGGGCTTTGTTCTCATGACCTCAGCGCTGTCTAATCCTTGAGGTGAATGCCAGGACGCGCGTGTTGCCGCACAGGACTTATGCAAATATGAGAACAGAGAAGAACCAAGCCATCAATCATGCTTCTAATGATCGTCTTGGCAACCCCAGGCACGGTTTATCTTCGAGGTACCAACAAAAAAAAAAAAAAAAGGAAAGGGAAAGGGTTGCAGTACCCAGGACATGAACTGCATTCTAATTTCTAGACTTGATTTGAATACGCTTTTCTCATTTCTGTCTATCATTGGGCGCCATCTCTGAGAGCTACTGGGAAAAGGAACCCCAACTCCGAACTCCGAACTCCCTTGGCACGCTTCGTCTCCCCTTATCAGATCAAAATGCCAGACGCATCCTTTCAGTACGCCCTCTCAATTGTGGCCACATGTCTTGTGTAGAAGAAGAAGAAGAACAAGAAGAAAAGGGAGTTTTGTTATCCTTGTGATTCAAATCAATCCAAAGAGGCAGCAGATGTCTGAGCCGAAATGGGATTTCTTTTTTTTTCTTTTGCTCTGCTATGCATTTGCAATTAAGCTGCAATCACAATATGAGCGAAATCCAATGATCATACCGATCAGCTTCATCATTTATCAATATATATAAATTTGCATACGATTTTAGCAAGGATTTGCATGCTAAAGCGGATTTTGCCCAAAAGACCCTCAACACAAAGGGGTGTTAATTTCATCATTAGCTGTGATATCTTTATTGACAGATCCTTGCCAAAAAATGAAACACAAAAAAAAATCGAAGGGTAACCGACCCTTTTGGCAAAAGGGGTTGCGATTGCGAAAAATATCAGACAACATCAACAGTCAAGAGGTGTACAAAGGAGAAACCCACAATCGCAAATATAAACATTAAATTGGCTGGCCGCAATTGTTGGCTGGGAATTTCTGTTGATTGAACAAGGGTAATTCTCGGCTTTCATTTCAATTGAGTTTATCAATTGCTCAAATCCGATATTATTCCAGATCAGTGTGGGTGTAAATTGCTAAACAAAAGAAAACAAGGGTATATTGTAGTTGTGCTTAAATATGCGATAGGCATTTCGTATTTTATTAAATATATTTTAAAATTTGTCTTTTTGTCTTCTTGATCAGTACTTTAAAAATCATTTTACTCCGAAAATTGCATATTTTTTTGAAATCATCTTAAATATCATGAAAACAAGAACATTGCATTCGAGCGATACCGACTGCGTTATACTCGTTCACGTTCTTAAATAAAAGATTCCATAGCTCCCATATATCAAACCCCCATAACTTTGTCAAAAGTGAACCGATTTTCACGTTTGATGGCATTTTGATCGTGATTTGTCCTATATATTGACTCCACATTCAAAATATATTCATTTTCGAAAATAAAATTTTTTTGAATTTTTTGGTCAAAAAGCATGTACTCCCCCCTTGTGAATTTTGGAAAAAAAATTTTTTTCAAAATTTAGATTTGCGAATTTATAGTTTTAATCGATTTTATTTGTCACAATTAGCATAAAAAACAACATTGAAACTGATTTTGGGGGGGTCAAATTTTTGGTGAAAAATCATCCCAAAATCGACAAAAATTTTGACATGTAAAGTTGTCAGATTCCATAGCTCCCATATATCAAACCCCCATAACATGGTCAAAACTGAACCGATTTTCACGTTTGATGGCATTTTGATCATGATTTGTCCTATATTTTAACTCCACATTCAAAAAATATTCATTTTCGGAAATAAAATTTTTTTTGAATTTTTTGGTCAAAAAAGCATGCACTCATGTACTCAATTGAATTTATTTGTCACATGATATGTGCAAGGGCGGAAGGGGGAGTGGCTGGGCATTTTTTTTACCGATCTTCAGGAGCTGACCTACCTTCCAAATTTGGTGACTATAGCCTTAAAACAGTTTGAGATATAGATATTCACGGTTTGTGGGGGCGGGTGGGGGGAGTAGGGGTACTGGCCGCAAATAATTTTCTGTTAATTCTGGGGGAGCTTCCTAGTAATATATATCTCAAATTTGGCTCAAAATTTAGCTCATAAACTGTCGGAGATATAGCCATTTCCAATTTTTTTATGGCGGGGGCGCTGAGGGGCAATCTTTGGGGAAGGTCACATACCAAATTTGATGGCTCTATCTTTAAAACTGTGCGAAATTTTATCGATTTGCGATTTGGGGTGTATCGATTTACCCATTTTTTTTTCTATTCAGACAGTCTTCTTTTTATCTTCTTTGCAAAAATCGTTAGAAAAAAACACAAAAGTTATTTGAGAATGAATTTTTGTTTATCTTAAGCAATTGTTTATTTTTGCGGAGCTTGGCACAGAGTATTGCCCAGTTGGGCGTACTCTTGCTGGTTTATTACAGAACAGTTTAGATCACAGGAACTACGCGCTAATTAATCATATAATTTCAAACTTAAATTTAAAAAAAATTGTATTAATTTAATTCAATTGCACTGAAGTTCTTACAAAACTAGAACTGGCACTACGAATGCGCGTATATAGATATATATATATATACATGTATATATATATTCGATCGGATTCTAGGCCTCCGGCGAGGCGGCGTTACGCTTGAGCACCTCGTTGAGGGTGGGACTGAGGGCCAGTGCGGGATTTGCGACGGCAATAATATTATCACCCGATGCGGATATAACCTGTACGCCGGCAGCCGACAGATCAACGGATTCGCTCCGATTCAGTTCGGCAACCGGATGCGGTTCGGAGTTGCCGCCATGCGACTGCCTCGTCGGGCAGTTGTCCAGCGAGGAGGATAACGGGGAGCGTTCACTTTCCAGGCCATTGCCCTGCAAAATAGTTAAGCGCTGCCTTTACTCGGGAGCTATTCTCCAACCAGCCAGCCGGCTGCACTGGATGCCCTCCAACACATACTCACTGGCATTGGCGGGGAGCTGGAGTTGCTGAACGAGAAACGGGAATCGTTGTCCTCAAAGTCCGCCGTTTTGCCCAGTCTGTACACACAAATATATATATATATATATATAGATATAGTAAATTGGGAATCGGGTATATACATATATCAACTGAATACTCACGAGAATTTGGCGATTTCGGTCAGATCAAACGGCGGCTTGGCAAACTTTTGGTACATGGCAAAGAGATTGTAGCGCGAATCCTCGACAGAATCCTTTTGGTTTTTGGGTTGTTGTGTTCCCACAATAAGATAGTGTATTAAAATCTCTGACAGCACGGTTACAAATCAAGAAAGCTCAGCGTTAAGCAAGCAAGAATACACGATGTTCTTTTTTGGGTTTTCAAAAGCGGGAGAGTTTATTTATCGAAAGGTACACCAAATATTGCAGAAATAAATAAATGTATATATATAACAAAGAACTACCCACTATATAACCGAAACTAAGGCTACAGATATCAGCTATAATCAGTTCAAATAAACGTTAGTTTGAAGAGTTAGGAAAGGTTAAGAATGTTACTAAATACTAAATAAATATGCATATAACAACAATTCTACCAAGAAATACAATAATACGAATAAATAAAATAAAACCCACAGCTCGAATAATTACAACTAATTAAATAATTAATGCCGTTGAAAACTTTTTTGTTTTTAAAAATTAAATTTTTACAACTGAATGTTCCTTTGGAAGCTATCTAATATTGAAATGCAGATCAATAAGAGTTAAATATTGGATTAGTTAAAAAAAATAATTTCACAAAGTACATTTTTGACTAATTATTTCTATTTTCAAAATTTCTCACATAAAACAAATATTTTTTACCTATATTTCCTATGAAAACCTTTTGATATATAATAAATTTGATATATAATAAAAAAGTTTGTTCAAAAATTAACTAAATTTTCTACTGATAATTCCTATATTATATATGTCTGATCTCTGTAGGTATTCAATTATAAATTGGGAGCTCATTGAAAATCTTTTAGTTGGATTATTTTGGAAAACAAAAAAATTGTGCCAATAAAAGTTAAATTATTGAACGATTTTTCTATGGTAAATATATTGCCGGATTTATATAGAATTTAAAAAATTTATTGAAAGCTTAAAAAGACTAGTTTGAAGTTTGAGTTTTGAAAAAATTAAATTAAATTGAAATTTCAAAAAACTAAAAAAATGACTACTCCTGATATGGATCAGGAATATATACATAGTGTAACATATAATATAACAGAGCTAAAATAGCCTCTGGCAGAGTATACAAGACTAGCATTCATTCAAAGATCAACAAACTACAAAACTAGAAAAAAACTACAAAATACAAAGCTAAATTTGATAAAAATAATTTTCTACAAGAATGCTTAGAAGAAGAAGAACCTTCAAGAGAACGTTAGTAAATTGAAGCCAAATTTTTTTTTCTTGGCCAAAGCTGCAAAGCAAAATGTTTTTGGTTTTTTGGTTTTTGTTTGGGTTAAAAAGCGCCAATTTTCCAAAAGGAAGCGAAAGCTGAAATTGAAGCAGGCGAAGCTGAAGCTGAAGCCGAGGCGGAAGCACTGCACCAGATAGCCGGCGGCCAGTTTAGGGCTCAACGGATTCGGTCTTCCTTACCCGATTCAGTTCGATGGGCAGCTGAGCCGCCTCCGTGGAGGAGAGACGCGGCCGCTTTGAGCTGAGCGTGGTCATCGCAGCGTCGCTCGATTCGCAGTCAACGTCGATGGGCGCGCTGCTGCGCTGCGGCGCATTGGCGCCCTGGACGGGCAGCTGGCCGAGCAGGTTGCCGTAGCGAGCGATGCTCGCCGAGTGACCGAACCCGGCGTCCTTGACGATCTGGCGGGCCAGCGGGAAGAGCTCGTCGCGACGGGTCAGCAGCCAGATTGTCTGCGGATTGCGGCAGAGCTGGGCGGCCGCCTCGTTGACGCACACCTCGTGCAGTGTTAGCGGCTTCTCCGGGCGGCGTTTGCAGTCGAAGCGGCCATAGATGGCCGAGTACTTACGTATCTCGTCCATGCGTCGCGGATCGTGCTCACCCATCGCGATCACCTGCTCCAGTTCGCGGGTGGTGCGCTTCTTGGACGTTTGGGCGCGCGGCTCCCGCTGCGGCAGCTGGCGGGCAATTTTCGCCGCGCACATCGTGATCCGCTGCACCTGCAGCTCCGTCAGCACCGGCGTCAGCTGCGGCGAACTGGAGGACACCTGATGCGTGGCACTGGCCACCGAGCCGGCGCCGGCGCTGGCGCCAGTGACGCCCACATTGCTGCTGGCCAGCGGCGGAACCACCGGCACCGATTGCACCGACTGGCACGGCAGGGCGCACAGAACGGGCCCACTGATCTGCGACAGCACCGAGGCAGTCGCTGTCGCCGTCGCGGTCGCCGTCGCTGTCGGCACTTGCGTCATGGCGGGCTGAAAGCTGGCGGCGCTGCTGAAGGCGGCGAATTTGTTGCGTGGCAGGGCGGGCGTTGTGTCCGGATTGAAGACAAGGGCGGGCTTGGTGGGCGTCTCGCACAGACCTGGCGGGCACAGAGAGTACAGTTTAGTTAGCGCCAGCTGGGCGGGCTCGGCGGCAGTCTTACCCAGCTGGGGCAGCATGCTCGCCTGGAACAGGCCCGGATTGTTGGCCCATTCGTGCAGCGCCTTCTGCAAACGGCGCACGTGCAGCGGCTTGGATGCCATCCCCACCAGCGCCATGATCTCGAGAAACTCCTCCTCGCCGGCATCGTACAGCTGCTGCACATCGTCCCCGCCCATCTCCAGCAGCGTGTCGTAGTAGGCCAGCAAACTGGCCCGCTGCAGCACCCGATACAGCTGCACCTCCGCCTCGTTCCCGGGTCGCGACGTCGTGATCACTGCAAAGAGTTCAACAAAAATATTTGTTATTTTATTAAATTGTGTCACAAAACAAAAATGATTTAATTATTATTATTTAACTATTATTCTTCTAGTAGATTTGTATATAAATAATTATGATAATTAATCTATATTTTAAGGTAATTTTCGATTTTAAAGTTTTTATAGTATTATGGCTTTTATTTTCTAGGGTTTTTTAAATTATTAAAAATAAAGTTAATAATAATATTTCCAATCGATATTTCATATAAATTTCATATACTGGAAAAATATACAAAAATAATATCCATTATCGAATTAATTTTGTAAGCTATATTATATAGTGTTCCGACTTAAATGGAATTTGGATCATATATTAAGATCGTAACTAAGCCAGCTGTGGCAGGATTTGATTCAGGTATATTCGAATTTTTTTTCTAAAATCTAATCCGATTGTTTTAATGGAACCTATATAATATAGTAGTAGATGTATACAGAATTAAAATCATATATTGAAAGCTATATCTAACTATTATTTTGTGAATTTATATACGATATCCTAAAAACAGTTTTTCACACAAAAACTTAATTTTAAAAACCAAATTTTTAATAAAACTTGATTTATTGACATATAGTTTCTCTATGATATAGTGAACCGATCCGACATGTCTACTTCATATCTACAGCGAAAAAACTGTTTTTGCATAGGAACAAGATACCCTCTGCAAGAGGCAAAAAAGAAGAAGATATTTATAGAGATCCTGCGCATGGTGCGTTCTCATAGTGCTTTGGGTCCATAAGAAAAAAATTTAATTAAATTCGCTTTTTTTATAAGAAAAAAAACGCGACGGACGTCTGGACCGTAAACCCTTTTGCTGTGCAGTTAAGAAAAGAAAAAAACCAACTAAGAAAAAAAGTCTACAAAACCCAATCAAAAAACTAAAAAAAAAAAAAAAATGAAACCCGAAAAAGCGCACAAAAAGGACGAGGCAAAAAGTTGGGAACTTCGTCCAAACAGGCCTCATCTGCATAACCAAATGCGAGTGGTTGCGTCTGTGTGCGTGTGTGTGTGTGTACAACCCTTTCGCTTTCGTCCTTGTACAGCCAAGGATGTGAAAGGGAAAAAAAACTCGTTAGAAATGCGTCACGCATGCGCACAGATCAGCAAAAGGATCCCAAGGATCATTTTAATCTTCTTTTTATTCAAGCGACTGTTTTTTTCATCACTTTTGCCTGGTTTTTAGCTACAAAATGTACACGTTTTTCGTGTGAATTATGGATATTGTACGATATGGGGAATGCTATCATCTGGCATCTATTTCTGATTCTTGTCCTTTTGGCTCTCCTGCACACAATTTATTGCCCGACTGCAACGTAAAAGGCCGCCAATGATCGACGCGACGCAAGGCTGATGATTATGTCAAATCGTAAATAATTATGTGAGAATATTTTAGTCGATACTCGGGTCTCGGCGACGGGGCCAGAGCCCGGTTTTCCAGTTCCATTCCCATTGCCAATGTGCGCTACCAACTTTAATTAATAGAAAAACGAGCTGGCCAACTAAATTATAACAAAACCGGGCAAAAGCAAACAGAAAAACACAAATCGATCGCTGGCTTTTTGCCGCATACCCTGTAGCCGTAATACATGTATACAAAAAAAAACGGGGTATATTGAAGGCAAAAATTAATATTAATAAATGTTAACTATTTGTATAATTAAATTTTCTTGGGTATATATAAATTTAAAATGCGATTAATTGTATATATAAAATATAATAAATAATTAATAATAAAAATAAAGTATTAAAATATATATTTATCAAGTTATATAAATATATAACTAACGAAAAAAATTATATTTTAAAAGTAATTTAACAAGGTATATTTCGCATTGGTATATTTTAAACAGGATATTTAGAAGTCGAGCAACCTCCCACGTGATTTTTTTTAAGCGCACATACGCAGCCTCTGTCGAGCTGCAAGCTCAACCAACAACAACAGCAACAACAACAGCAACAATAATAACAACAACAACAGCAACAAGAGTTAAATGCAGAAGGAGGCTAAGGTTGAGGCTGAGTTTGAGCTTGTTGCATGTTGCATGGTGTAGTTGGTGTTGTCACTTGATGCGTTGCCAATCATTAACCCATGATTGCATGCCTGTCACAATTTATGACACGTTGACAAAGTAGTGAAACAGGCGATTTTCCCCAGGAATTCGAAGCTAACCACAACAACTCCTTAATTGTTAATAGATTTCGTGAGCGAAGCAGGCCATAAAAAAAATGTTAAATCACACTAAAACATAAACAAATGCTTGGCTGCTAAATTTCGAATGAAAGAGTTTCCGTTGAATTTCAATAAAAATAAAATAAATATTATTTATATAAAAAATAATATGTCAATTTTGAATAAATCTTGTTTATAAAAATATTTCATAAATATTTGTAAAAAGAATCTACGAAAATTTTAGTATTAATTTTTTTCTAATGAAATTATTTTCAATTCCAAGTTCTATTATTCTATTGATGCTCTGTGCCCTTTGGGGGTTAAGTGGATCGTACAGGCGACACTTCTTCTATGCCCAACCACTCCCCCCCCCTGGCAGTGGCCAATGAGGAGTATTTAACGCAGACGCACAAACTTTTTGCGTAACCCAGAAGCGGGCGTCTGTCCGATTGCGTCTGCAGCTGGGGGGAGGGGGAGGAGTGCGCGGCATTTGCAGCAATAAATAAATGAGACGTGATTTCAATACACAAATAATGCGAGGGGCAAAGAACAGGTGAGCTGGCTGTTGGAGGGGGAGCGAAAGGGAGGGGAAAAAGGAGTAGCCCGCCGCAGGCGACTGGAACTGGAACTGAAACTGCCAGGTCTGGGTTGGCTGCGGTTCGCTTGGATTGGATTGGGCTGGGCTGGGTTCGGTTGGGTTGGGGGCTGCGATTTCTGTCTGGCTGGTTTGCCTGGTGCGCTGATTGTCACTCGATTTGCCCGCGGTTCGAACACCACTCCGGCAGCAGCTTGTTGATTTTTTATTTATTTAATTTGCGGCTCGCTTTTTTGCTGCCCCTCTTGATACCCTGTAACCACTGCAAGTGGGTGAGCAAAGCGTGTCTTTCAGGTATGCAACTCTGTAGAGTATATATACGTTTGATTCTGCCTTTTGTCGTCTCAAATGATCGATAAATTGATTACATATGAATAAACTTATCTAACCAAAATAATATATTATTTCTGCTGAACAATAAGAAATATTCTTTTCGCAGATATTCCCCATTTACGCAAAATCGATAAATATCGATTTCTAACACAATTATTTAATATAATAATAAAGACACCAAATTTGGTCTGTGATCGCCCAAATAGTACTCATTTGGGTATATTACACATATTAGATAATGCTCTGAATTTTGGTCTGAAAATAATCTTTTAAAATTAAATTAAGTTAAAAAATTAAGTTTTTTAAAGGAAGATTCGTTTTCAAATCTGAACACTTTTATCTTCTTATAATTTTAAAATATTGATCAAATTGTATGAAACGAAGTGAATTTGGCTACAGGGTATCTTAGCTGTCCAAGTGCGCTTTTCTGTGTTGTTCTTGTTGTTGTGGCAAGTCTGTTAATGTTGCTGCTGCTTATGTTTTGCTGCCCGTTGACGTGGTTATTGTTGTTGTTGTTGTTGTCATTTGCTAAATATGTTGTTTTTATGCGTTGGCAAATGGCAAAGATGGACAAAAAATTAACTGCAGTTGCTTTTTAGTTGGCACTTGAAAGCAATAATGACATTCGACGCCACATACCAAGCCGGGCAGGCAGGCAGACTGACCAGGCTGACCAGCCTGGCCAAGGGAATCTCGACCAGCAACCAGGACGCAGTCACAGCACAACTGTGTGTGTGTGTATGTGTGCATGTGTGTGTGTGTGGGACGTCAATCGTGCGATCGCTTCGATTATGGGCAAAAAAAAACAACAACAACAACAACAACAAAAAAATAACATTGATTCGCAGACGCCGGCGGAGCCCTTCACTGGCTTTTTGGCCAAGTAACCGAAACTATTTCTCATATAAACAACAATAAATTAAAAGCGACGACCAAATTCTTGTCGTTCAAAATTCCATTGGTGGCAATAACTTGGACAGCGTACGTGCCAATGGCCGCTGATGAAGATGAAGATGAAGATGAAGCTGCAGATGATGCGAGGACGAGCTAAATCTTTGCCACAAACCATAAACATAAATTGCAAAAACAGAAATAAAAAAAACTTGCACTGATCGAAAGGCGAGGCCTGATTTCTACCCCTGCCTTTGCTTAGGGTGAGTTTTTTTAGTTTTTTTTTGGTGCGAAGCTACCCCTAGCATCTTGAGCCTATCGTCTTGAGGGTAAGCTAACGGCTGCTGCTGAGAACCGTTATACCTGTGCAGAGCGCGCATTTCATTGGACGCGTCTGCCATTGCCCCGGCTACCTGATACTCTAACAGCAACAGCAACAGCAGCAGCAGACAATGGGCAATATGCAAATCGGCTGATGCCCTGCCCCCCGGCTGGCTTCGGGAACTGCTCAGGGTGGTTGCGCAGCAGCGCGAGCACCAAGGATGCCAGGGACCGGAATTGCGAACCAAAACCGATGCCAACTAATTTCATTGTTCCAACTAGTCCGTTAGGCCAGCCCCGAGTTTCCGTTACACGCAAACAAACAAAAAAGTAAGCAAACAAGGTGACAACAATGGCTCGTCAAGCTTGCGAGCTTAAAAAGCGCGGGAAATTCGAATACAAAGGAAAACTCGCTGACAAAAAAACAAAAAGAAACTTAAAGATTTGCATGAATTCAAGAATTAAAGTCAATCAAATACAATTTGAGTATAGAAAACTATAAAACTCTTACAATAAAGCAAATCTGAAGCTAAAAAGACATTTAAAAAAAAATAATAAAATTTTTGCCCCTACCATATATATTTATGTTTTATAACTGAGCTTATTTTCAATGTAATTAAATGTTTTCTGATAAAATAATTCAAGACTTCAAGACTTAAACATAAATGAGATATTTCTATAATTAATCAGTTTTGAATTTACAAAAAATCAAATAAATCTCTTTATTCTGATGTACGCAAAGAAGAAGTTTTTCTGGCTAATATGTTAAATAAAAGTCTGATTTGTTTTATAGAAAAATGCATTCTATAATGCAGATCTATAATTTCTATTGCAGCTTGATCAAATAATGTACTGTTGTTTAAGAATTTTGATTTTGATAAATTTATAAATAAGCAATTCATTTAAATTGTATTGAAATATCATAAAAAATAAAATTTGCTTCTGGATTTACTTATAGAAGATGTCTTAGAAATATATAACTGATATTGCCAAGAATCTGCTTAAATTTAAAGAGCACGGAAAAACTCGTAAATTGTATGATTTCTTCAAAAACAAAACTGAACAGTATCATTAATCTATGTGCATTTTTTTTATTTTTTTAATTGTGCTAGAATAAATAAAAGAATAAATAAGCACTCAATTAATATCCCCATTTTGTGCTTTGTTATTGATTCTAGCACTGTTTTAAAAATTAAAAATAAAACTTTGCACAGATTAATTTTACTTGATTAATTTTACTTTGTATCACCATTTCTAAAACTTAACAAAATAAATTATAAATTCTTTTTTATATCACATTTATAGTTGGATATGCAAGGATTTCAAACAATTCGTTTTCAGAAGTGGAAAACATTTGAATTATTTATTATAGGTATTTATGATTTTTTTTCAAGGTAATTTGGAATTTATGATTTTTTTAAAGATAATAAATAATTTTAAAAAATGTTTGTTTTAGTTATGATCTCTAGGATTTTTGATAATAACACGAAAATCTACTCACGTGTGCCATTCGCGTTGCGGCCAAAGATTTTGCCCTGCGGACTCAGTATGGGACTGGAGGATGCCGACGGTGCGCCCGACAGGGAGCGCTGGCCCTCGGAGAGGCCGCTGGCGAGGGACAGATTGTTGACATCGTCCTGCTTGAACAGCTCGATGCTGCCGCTGGTGGTGAGCAACTGGGGCATGGACTGGCCGAGGCTGTTGACTGCCGAGCAGCTGGCTGGCAGGCTTCCGCTTCCTGTGACAAGGGCTGTGGCCCTTGCCGCTGCCAGCTGGAGACGGAGACGGAGCTGTGCTCGTCGTGGTGGCCACTGGCGTGCTGGAAGCGGCTGCCGCTGCTGCTGTTGTTGTTGTTGTTGGGGCAGTTGTTGTGGTTGGCGAATGTGCGTCCATTGTTGTTTGTTGCTGCTGCACAAAACGAAAAAAGGAGTCGCGAGGACGACGACGAGAACCAAACAAGAAGCAGGCACAGGCACAAAGAACCAAAAAAAAATGCATGCAAATCAAAAAAAACCAAAAAAAAAAAATAACGGAGGCAACTCAAAAAGTGAAACTAAAATATGGATGCACTACACTACGCTCAATGCTTCAGGTTCGCTAGGTTTGATTATGTTTAAGATCGCTTTTATCAATTTTTTCGTATAGTGTTTATTTTGTTGTGTTTGTGTGTGTGTGTGTGTTTTGTTTTTTAGAACTTCGTTTAGCGCGCTGGATTTTTGATTTTTTGATCTCTGGCAACCGCTCAGCTCGAGGCCAGACGAACTTCTGTTTGCGACGGCGGACGTTGGGCAGCGTGCTAACCCTTTGCTGCCAAGGGAAACATCTTTGAGATACTTTCGATGAGATGAAAAACACGTACATAAAATCACGCAGCAGACGTCGCCAGTCAGCAGCGGCCAGAAAGGGTTAAAAAAATATAAAACACGCACACACACACACATAAGAACAACAACAACAGCACGCGGCAGGAGTGGAATTTGTATGCGCGACCCGAAGTCGCAGCCGAAGTTGAAGACGACGATGAAGACGAAGACGAAGATGCAGAAGACAACAGCCGAAGGCCACTTTTCACTCGAGACCTTCCACTCGAGTCTAATGGAGGGTAAGTTTTTCTGCTGTTGCCACTCCGGATCTGTTATCAGAAGTCGCCTCGCTCTCTCGCCAGTCGACTTGAGTGAGTTTGTGCCCCGCCCCTCGCACTCACTATTGTTCGCGTGTTCCGGCAAAAGTATCTCAAAGATGCGCGCCAGTCATCTGGGTGCGCGCCTCAAACGCTGATCAAAGCGAGACAGAGCACATTCCTTCTAGCGACGACGACATTTTTGATCAGCTATTCTCATTGTACCCTGTGTTTGAGTTTACAAAAGGCATCGCAAATCACGTATATATATACAGCCGTGGTCATATAAATAGCACAAATCAAATCAAACTGTTTCGAGCGACTATTTGGACAATATTTTGCATCCGGTTAACAAAATTTTGATGGCAATCGATTATTGCACTCTTCTACATGATATACAGCCAAAAATTTTAGCGTTATCATTTTTCGTTATTGTTTTATGCTTAATTTTCGATCGCGATCACTTATTTTGCTTGGTCACAGAAATAGCACAATTTCAATATGGTACCAATAATTCATAGAAAATAAGCTCAAAAGTTATAATTGTTGAAGAAATTTAATATTTAGTTGAATATCCATGATTTTCAATAACGGCGTTACATCTCCGGCCCATACTTTCCACAAGCTTCTGACATCTCTCCTTCGGAATGGAGTTCCAAGCTTCTGGTGTTCAACCTGTCCACAAATCGTCAAGATTGGCAAATTCTTTTCTGCTGGATATCATGATTTTTACATCATTCCATAGATTCTCTATTGGATTCAGGTCAGGACTTTGAGCCGGCCACTCTAGAACTTCGATGGATTCGTCCTTCAAACACTTTTTAACGACGTGAGTTGAGTGCTTTGGGTCGTTATCATGTTGAAATATCCACTTAACAGGCATATTTTCAAAAGTAAATGGTTCCATTTGATTTTTGAGTATGTCAACATACATGAAACGATCCATTACTCCATTGATTCGGTAGAGCGGACCCACACCATACCAGGAAAATGCACCCATCACATAATATTTCCGCCACCGTGCTACACTGTCTTCATAGTGTACCTAGGGTTAAGAGCTTGGTCTTTTGGACGACTAACAAATGTTTTGCCATCGGGTCCTACTTTATTTATTTTAGTTTCATCGCTCCATAGCACATTTTTCCCGAAATTTAGACTCTTATCCCGGTGGGTCCGTGTGAAACTCAATCTTTGTTTAATGTTTCGTTTTGACAGGAGTGGCTTCGTCCTGCTGATGCGTCCCCAAAGAGCGAAGCTTCGTTCAGTCTTATAGCCACTAGTCTTTTGGACACATTCGTACCACATTCATCATTAATTTCCTTCATTATTTCTCTAGAGGATTTAAAAGGGTCCGGTTTGCTCTTCCGCACTATAAGTCTATCCGTAGAAGCATCGGTTTTTCTTGGTTTTTTCTTACGAATTGTTTTATTGGTCAAGTATGTTGGGTTTAGCTTTACTACTTTAAGTGCGTTATACACCATCTTCCTGGAGCATTTCATTATTTTGGCTATTTCAGAAGGTTTTTTTCCATATTCACTTAGTGTGAATATAATACTTCTTTCTTCAACCGTGCAATGCCTTCCACGACCCATATTAGCACGTTTTCGATCAATTTTATTAATTCCTTACTGAAATATTCAAAATCTAGCAAAAAAGTCTGCGAAAACAACTTTTCCTGGAAATTAGCTACCATATCGTCAAAATGTGCTATTTCTGTGACCAAGCAAAATAAGTGATCGCGATCGAAAATTAAGCATAAAACAATAACCGAAAAATGATAACGCTAAAATTTTTGGCTGTATATCATGTAGAAGAGTGCAATAATCGATTGCCATCAAAATTTTGTTAACCGGATGCAAAATATTGTCCAAATAGTCGCTCGAAACAGTTTGATTTGATTTGTGCTATTTATATGACCACGGCTGTATATATATATATATGTATTCATGATCAGAATCGAGTCATGCTTATCCATCTGCCCGTTCTTTTGCTTGATACTTTCAATTTGTATATTCTAAATATCATATTTTCGTATATAATAAGCAGATCATGTTTTTTTCAAAAATTGGGCCTAAAATCGATAAATGTCGGCTGGAATAATTTTAGCTTTTATTAGAATCTTTAATAACGAACGATTCCTACAATAAATGCCATTTTTATACACATTATCGATAAATATCGATCTTAGACCCAAGCTTCTGAGCTTATTTTGGAGATTTAACGAACATTCCGCGCGCTGTTACCATAAATTTGCATTCGATTGATAAATATTGAATTTGATACTGAGATTTTATGAACTCAATACTCAAATAAACCTCCCTTCGCTTCTCCTAATATTATATTTTTTCATCCGAACGAAGATTGCGAGTTTTTTTTTACAACTACAGCAATGCACAGTTGAGTACAGGGTAACTCTCAGTTGAGCACCCTCTGGAACACTCTTTTCTTGTATTTTTTTTTAGATATTTTCCGTTAAAAACCTGAATATATTAAAAAGGAAGATATTCTAATTAAAACTCAGACCCAAGTTGAAAATGCTGCCGCGCTTCGAATTGATTTTTTTCACATTTTTTTGTGTTTTAAAGAAATTTGATGAACGTTTTCTTGTATTTTCTTTTTTTGTACTATATACAAAAACAGTTACAATAGGTATTTATTTTATTTTTGTTTTTTAAATATTATTATCATATAAAGAGGGGCGGGGGGAATACTTTCAAAGATCGCCTTCACTCAACGATATAGGTTGAGGTTAAGGGCAGTTAGTAGATGTGAGTTATATATGAGTAGATTACACTAGGTTGGGGTTTACGTTAACAGTCGTTAGAGTCGGAGAGCAGGGCACCCCGGGGAACCCGGTACCTCAGTCGTAGGCCATTCCCGTCGTTGAGGAAATCGCTACAAGCGGGGGGTTCCAGCACTTGGCTCGACGCCAGCTCGGCTCGTTCACTATAAGTTATTGACGCTAATTATCTGATTGATCCAGCCAATGAACGAGGAGACCTTCACATAGACGCCGGGCACATCGACCCGACCGCAGCCGAAGCCCCACGAGACGAGGCCGGCGAGCTCGTAGAAGCCATCGTCCTGGCAGACCAACGGGCCGCCGCCATCGCCCTGGCAGGCATCGTGTCCCTCCTCGCCGCCGGCACAAAAACTGGACGCTGGCAATATGAAGATCTTCTCCGTGACCGCGTTCACCTTCCGTATGCATTCCGTGTCACTAACAATGGGTATCTCCGCCTCGCGCACACGCAGTGGAATGGGTCCAGCTGAAGGAAGAAGGCCGTTGTCATTTTTTTTTTGGTTTTTTTTTGTTGTTGTTGTTGTTGTTGACTCACCTTCGCCCATGTAACCGTAGCCGGTGACTGTGCAGCGTTTGCCCGCCGTGTGGCTGACACCGCGTGCCGGCAGACAAACCAGACAGACACCATCCCGCAGCTCCGCCTGGCCGTGCAGCTTGAGCAGCGCAATATCGTTGTCCAGCGTCTGGCTGTTGTGGTTGTGATGGATGTACGTGGTGGCCACGCGCAGCGTCTGCGCGCCAGGACTGCCATATTTACGGGTCAGATCGTAGTCGCCCACGCGCACATAAATCGCATCGCCGGACCGGACAATGCTGCAGGGGAAAAAAGGGAGCATCATTAAATTCTAATAAGAATTGCGGATATACATAAATAGATTGATATATAGATATGATAACAATGTATATATAGATATCCATGTCGGATATAGATTCGAGACATGTTTTTTTATTTTACAGGAATTTCTATCTTAAAAATCTTCCAGCTGTAATCTCGATTCTTCTCGATTTGCTTGCAAAATTCGAAAATTCAAATTTAATTCTTCACTTCATTTAAATCGGAAATTTCTGATTTCATAATAATTTCAAAAACTTCAATTTCGATCACATTTTTATATATTCTAGATAAATTTCTCTAAGTGTACTCACTTGGTGACACAGTGCGCCGCGGTCAGCACCCACTGGGTGCCAATTAGCGCCGCCCCGCACAGATACTGATTCAAGGAGTTGATCAGCGCCACCTGCCAGCACCACTCGCCATTTTCGCCATCCTCGCCGCCGACGACGCGCGCCCTGCGCCGACTGAAGTTGCCCTGGAGCTGCTGGAGCTGCTGCAGCTGGCCGGGCTGCGAGTAGATGGTTCGCTGATAGTATTCCGGATAGACGATCGCCGACGACTGTTCGGGCGGATCGTGGTAGGAGCGCAGCTGGTTGCTCTGGATGCCGCTGGTGTCGACCAGATCGCCCAGCTTGTCGTTGTGTATCTGGATGGGCACAATGGCGGAGCCGAGGACCAGCCGCTCGTTTGACTTGTTAATGCTGCTGCCGACCGCGTGCGATGTGGCCAGCTGTCGTGCCGATCGCTGTACGCCGTACTTGGCACGCGCGTACGAGATATAATTGAGCGTCGGCGAGCTGCGGGCGCGACCCGTGCGCAGGGTGCCCTTCACGCCGCACACGTACTTGGAGTAGACGTGCGGCCGGGGCGTCGTTGTCGTTGTGCTCGTCGTCGTTGTGGGCGGCGCTGTGGCGACGGGCGGTGCCGCTGGGCCGGGTCCGTAGTAGTCCGCATAGTTGGGCGGCGGCAGACCCGGCTGATAGACATGTGGTGGTGGCGCCTGCGGCTGATTGGACATGTACGAGCTGGGCGCATATGGCGACGACGGCGGCAGCGGCGGCGGTGGCGGCGGCTGCTGCTGTGGCGGCTGTGCCGCATACAGTCCCGGTGGCGGTGGCAGCGCTCCCATCGGCGGATAGTTGAAGTACGAGGTGTCGTTGCGCGTCTGGAACTGTTGCTTCTCCAGGATTTTGCTCTTCGGAGCACAACAGATTTGGCCGGAGCGCTTGCAGCGGAACAGATCGGTCATCTCGGCGTTTTCTGGCGGGGATTGGATGGAGATAAGCCAAGATTAACAACAAGTATCGAGTAGGAATGTTGCAGTCGGGTCAAACCGACGGCGCAATACCTAATCAAGGTATAAAAAAAGTTTCCAAGTTACAGATTTCTAGCCTTCAAAATAACGGGATTCATACGGACGGACAAATGAAAATGAAAAGCAAACTCACTGAAGCAGGTGAAGCTGAGCAGGCTGACAATGCAGGAGCCGGGGCATTCCTCGCGCGGATCCGGACTGGGCGTGTTGGGCAGCACGTAGGGTGGTGCCGTTGGCGGCGGCGTCGGCGGTGGTGTGGGTGGCGGCAGCTTGGGCTTGGGTGCGCCGGCGCGTGAATTGTCGCAGCAGACGGAGCCCTTTGAGCAGGTGGTGGGATTGGTCAACAGGACGGAGGGGCGCTCGCAGAAGGCGGCCATAATGTTGAGCAGACAGAAGCCGGGACACCGCTGCACCGGTGGCGGTGCCTGCGGTGGTGGTGGCGGCGGTGCCGGCGAGTTCAGCGTGCTTTCCGCAAACGAAATGAACTGCGAGAGCAAATCCCCGCCGGACTGGGTGGCTGCGGGCGGCGGTGGTGGCGGTAGTGCTGCCGCGGCCGGACGCGCCGGTTTCGCAGCGGGCTTTGAGGCGATCTTGGTGGCCGGCTTGCTGGACGGCGGCGTCTTGGCGGGCGCCGACTCAGAGGCGCTGCCCGTCACACAGCAGCTGCCCTCGCCCGGACAGAACGCCTCGGAGTCGATGTCGTCGCAGAAGATGGCGAATATGCCGTTCATGCACTCGCCTTCGCATTCCTTCAGCGCCTGACCCTGATCCTGTCCAGATTTGAGCTTGTTTTTGTTGTTGCTGTTGCTGTTGCTGCTTGGTGCTTCTTCCTCATCATCATCCTCCTCTTCGTCCTCCTCCTCCTCCTCGGCCGCGGCTGCCTCCGTTGTGGTTGTCGTTGCGGGTTTCTTGTGTTTGCTGGGTTTGCTGTTGTTGCTATTGTTGTTATTGTTGTTGTTGGTCTTGGTGCGTGCCGGCTCCGGCGTGGTGCTGGTGGTGGTTGTGCTTGTCGTGGTGGTGGTGGTGCTGGTGCTGCTGCTCGACTTTGTGGCTGTGTTTTTGACCAGCGTTTGATTGTTCTTCAGATTGCCCATGTGCTCTGTGTGCGAAAAAGAAGATGAAAATTTGATTAGTTATTGTTTTATTTATACCCTGTAAAGCGGGTATATGGTTTTATGCTTATGCATGTCACAAACAACTAAATAAAATATATCTATATATATATATATATGTGAGAGACAAGCTTAAAAAAATCAACGGTTTTTTTTAAAAGTTTAGGGCTATAAAACTTAATAATAGCTTCGATAATTATCGATCATTTGAGCTTATATTCGAAATCGTAAAGTCTCAAAAGTTATTATATACATATATATACAGATTATACAGTTATTTGCCAGTTACTTACTGGCTGGTATGTAGATATCCTTTGGCAGCTTGCCGTTGGAGTACTCGTCCAGGGAGACGCAGCACTTGGTGCCCTCCTTGCAGAGGCCACCGCTGGTCAAATAGGCCTCGCAATATTCCGCAATGCGATCCGCGACACAGACGCCGGTGCAGTTCTCTGTGGAAGGGGGGGATTAGGTGTACATTGAGCTAAGTTGAGCTTGGACTTGGACTAAGGGTCAACGTACTGTTCTCATCCTCGGCCTTGCTGGCCTCCTCCTTGTTGTCCTTGGGCTTGCCGGTGGTGGACTTTTTGGTGGTGGCGGTCTTCTTGGTGGTGCTGCTGGCCGGCGCTGCAGTTGTGGCAGCCGGACGCTTCGGCTGCGGCTTTGGCTTCGGCTTGGAAGTGGTGCTGGCCGTGGTTGTGGTGCGTCTGGTGGTGCTGCTACTGCTGGTTGCCACTGTGGTGCTGCGTTGTGTGGTGGTGCTGCTGCTAGCCGTCGTTGTTGTTGTTGTTGTTCTCGGTGTGGTTGCTGCAGTGGCATTTTTGCCTAGATTGGACACCTGGTTAAATCTTTGCCAAGTCAACCTAAACAAAGAACACTCACCTGGGGCATTCTCGATGCAGCACTTCATGCTCGGCGAGGGGCAGGGCACATCGTCGAGCACCTCGTAGCAGATGAGCGTGGCCAGCGTGTGGACACAGACGCCCGGACAGTCCTTGGCATCCGCCGTGCTGGTAATTGTGTCCAGCAGGCCCGATAGGAAACTGCCCGCCAAAGATTCATCCTGTGCCTGAGCCGCCGGCGCTCCAGAGAGCAGCACCAGCAGCAGCAGGCCGAGAATTTCACAACGGCGCATTTTTGCTTGGTAAATTTGTTTTTCTTTTCTTATTGCTTGGTGTTTTTTTTATATATATGTATATATATATATATTGTTTTGTTTTTGGCTTGAAATCAGCTCACGTGTTCATCGCGTTGCAAGAATCTGGGGAGAGAGAGAGAGAGAGTGTGTGTAGGGGGAGAAAGGAAATTAGCCAAGTGAAAGTTGAGCCAACTGAGTCAGCATCGGCCCATGTAACCCCAAAGGCCTGTGACGTAAGAAAACTCAACGTTGGACGCCTCGCAGCATCAGCGAGCTGAGGACAAAGCGCTAAGATCATTGGCCTAGAAAGCGCTCAGCGGAGCCGATCGCAGCTTTGCTGCGGGCACTCGACAATGCACTCGAAGAAAAGTTGTGTTCGATCAGTACATAGGGTAGAATTCATAACTGCATTTTTACTAATGAATCTTTAATAAGTTTTGAGGTATTTTCTAATTCAAAAAGTATAGCTAGAAAAATTCTTGAATTATATTTTTAAATATTCCTTAAATAGTTGCAATAATTCCGCAGTATTGATAAAAATGTGATATAAATTCATAAAATGATGATCAGTATGAATATTAATATATTATATAAATTATTTCTAGCTACAAAACTCAACTCAAAAATTAGAAGAAGAACAATACTTAATACTTTATGAATTACCTAATTGTGAACCTATAAGAAATTTGTTATTCTTAAGCTCAACATTTACTTTGCAAGCATTAAAAAAATAAATTAATACTCAAGAATTTCTGAATTAATTCAATAACGTATTGACCTAAAACATTTTCTTTAATAAGAATTAATAAAAAATTCTTATTCCTTTAACATTTAAAATATTCTTTAATAATATATTAATTTAAGAAAAAGTATTCTTGAAATAAGTCAAAATAATTATTGATATTTCCTGCAATTTGCTGCTGATCAAAAATTAAGTGCAGTTTTGAGTTTAAGTATTTAGGATTCTTGTTAGCTTAAGAAATTTGGACATCATGTGACTTGATTAAAAATAGAAAATTGTTGTTTGTTTTTTCGTCGAGTGTAGTGAGAGCAACTTGTTCTGCCAGCTGCTGGAGAGCGAATGGAGAGGAGTGCTGGGAGCTTCTTGAAAACCAGTTTGGATGCTTGCCTCGCCTCATTCCGGGTAATGGACTGGGGAGCTGGTTCTGTGACAGGTGAGTCCGTAACCGTTGTGGGGCTCGTTCTGCTTGTCTAGTGTGCCCCATTTCGATATTACGTATACGTATTTGGCTGCCTGTGTATGTGTGCCCGACGGAAAGGGGGCGGGGAGGGGGACGGGGGGCATCTAAAACGGGGCATAGAAGAACTTCAGCCAGCATTCTGAATAGTGGGCCTCATAAATGTATTTGGGTTGCGATAAGTTGTATGAACGAAATTATGCTTAATTTAAGGTAGTTGGAACCCAGTTTAAACTGGTTTGCTTGCAGCGAAAGAATTGTATTCAGCAGAAGTGCGGCTTAAATATTACCCAGTATACGAAATATATCTATTTAAATAAGCAAAGAGTCATTGCCAGTGGTAAAATCAATTCAAATCTAAAGACAAGTTTTTGTTGTTGTCGTTTTAAGGGCTTACATGCTTTTGGCCAATTAACATGAAACGTTTAAATACTACACAAACTTTATGAATGAAATAGAAAGTACATTGGCCTCAAAAATAACAAAATTGAAACCTTGTGCGATATCTCGCTTAAAGATCTTTAGCGAAAGTGCTGGCAATAGTTGACTAACACTTGACAATGGCTAAATGAAAAAAAAAACTAAATAAATAAAATAAAACGAGGCAGAATGGACAAAAATGGAAGAGCTACAGCTAAATGACAATTATGTACCGGCCCCAAACCCCACCCGCTGACCGTAGTTGGAGCTGCGACGGCGACGGCGACGGCGACGGCGACTGTCTCACGTGCGTCGCTTTCACATAGTTCAAACCGGAAATTTCTTAAAGGGCCAACGCAGACCATTTAAAAACTGTCATTAAAAAAATGCCCATGCGTGTGACAATCCTCATTCTATAAATACATATGTATATATATATATATATATATATATATTTGTTTAAGAAAATATAAGCTAGAAAGCTAAACGATTGTGAGCCTGTTTACAAAATCTCTTTTCTAAGCCAAAAAGAACAAAAAAATTACAATACCAAAAAAAAACTTTAGAGCTTGCACGTATTTTTGGGTCACCCTGTTTCTGGCCCGCTTCTAAGGCCCGCCTACGCCATCGTGAATACCAAGTCCGGCACCAAATTCGATAAGTGGGTCAGATGCATAAGGTGCGACGACAAACGGCACGTTACACCTGTCGCCCCCGGCCCCTCTCCCCTCCCCTTCCATCACCCGTACCGCCCAGCAACCGCAACAAGTTAGGTTTGGCATGCGAAATATGCGTTCTTGCCTGCCTGAAATTTCACGTTGTTCACACAGAAATAAAAAAATAAATAAATAAAATAAAAAAAACGGTCTAAAAGAATTTCTTTCATTTGAATGGTGGCCAAAACAAACAGAAACCGAAATAGCCAACACGCATTCAAATGCCGATCGAACGGTTAACACCAACGGTAAACGACGGGCGTTAGACCCAAGTAACTACACTGAGAGAAATATGTAGATTAGTGTATATTTCCTCAATTACAGATTTAGCCTTTAGTCTTTTATTAGGATATTTGATTGAATAAATATGTTGATAAACAATATAAATAATAAATATGTTAATAAACAAGCCTAAGAATTTATCAAAATTAAATGAATATATAGTTATAAAGGTGGTACTCGAAAGTGCTGAATTTAAGCCTAAAAATTTATGGTTTTTCTAAGAGTATTGTTTCTTTCTCAGTGTTTAAATAATGAAATTTAATCCTATAAAATTAGTTTATATATTTTGTACTTATTTATGTCTATTCAATAGTTTATTCTGCCTATTTTTGCAACATAAATTTTTTTTAAATTTTTCGTTATCTGCTTTTTGTAACTCAATTTCATCTATAAAATGCTATTTAAGTTTTTTAAAGTGCAAGTTTGTAATCTAAATTTATATAGAATTTATTACTATTTTTTCGCCAAATGTAACGTTCTTTGAATTTTAGGAAGTGGTCAACTATAATTTGCAAATTGTTTGGTTCTTTTCTTATTTGTTGCTCTTGTCTTTAAACTCTTTCATTTTTAGCACTTCCATTAAAGTCCCGAGACACAGTTACACACACACACACACACACGCACGCATACGAACGCACTCAGGCACTCCAATATGTATGTGTGTATATATAACAGCAGCCAAAGACAGCTTTGCCTTTGGGGCTCACGAACAAGTTAAGCGACTATTTTTTTTGTTCTTCTTTTTTGCCGCTACTTTGCTGAATTTATTGTAACGGTTAACACAAGACACATAACTGTGAGCTGGATCAGCAGGACAGCAGAGCGCACCAGACGAAATGTTGGCATGCGCGAGGGAATGCGACACAGTTTTCCACTTGTTCGCCAACCATTGGCTGCTTATGCAAAGTTCCTCACACACAAACAAAAAAAAAAACAAACAAACAAACAGACACATAGAAAGACACTCACACTGCCATCTAATCTGGACTAAGCAAAAATTGGAGTGGTTTAAACTAACCGTTCTTTTAATGCCTGGCGACTGCACCTTGCGAAAGTCAGCAACAAACTGACCAATGCTCAAGGTTCTCGTTGCTTGGTTGGCCGCCAAGGCCAGGCAGCAGAAGACATTGTCAGTCGGAGAAAGTGAGCAAAAGAAACGAAGCAAAGACGAACCGAACCAAAATGAAAAGAGCGCCACCAGACTTAAGAGCGCGGCTCTCTTCGCCACCTGTTCGACTGCAGGCGGCAGGTAGGCGGCTGTTTACAGCTAGCCATAAAGAGAGCTCAAGACATGACAGCTGCTATCATTGGCCACTTAAGGATATGGGCTGCCTTTTTTTTCTGTTTTGCACACATTGCAAATTAACCCCGGAGTGTGCCCACTTAGCGGATTAGGTTGCTGAAAATTTTTGTACGATCATTTATTTTTTTTTTTGCCTGCGCCGTTCTCTTTTGCGCATCGTTTGCAGGGCTTAGTTATGCAAATCTCAAGTGCACCCTGTTTTCGATAACCCAAAGTGCAACCTATGCAAATTTGCATGTGTTTTTTTTTCTCTTTCTCTTTTTGTTTTGCAAGTCAGCGCCGCAGGAGTTTTGGGTTTTTGCATGCAAATGCGCTTTGTGAAGAGAGCTGTTGACGTTTTCGCTGTTGTCAAACATTGTAAAATGCAATTATGAGTGCGTACATCGAATGGGTATTAACAGCTAACGGGGATTCGGCATCGATTATTTCATAATTTGCATAGAGGCTGGGAAAATTGCATAATCGTTTTCGTAAGCAGCGTCACGTGGTTAGACATAAAACTAACCTCGAAAAAGGATTACGTTTTATCATACATTACGTGGTTAAGCATAAAACTAACCTTAAATACGGTACAAAAAAAGAGAATGGATTTACTTTTCCCAGCGTAAATATATTATCCCAGCTAATTAGAAATTATTAAACATAATACTAACATCCAATATGATGACAAAAACATCTTTACTTTCGCTCTTACTTTCAGTTTGTCTTATCCCAGCTAATTAGAGCTGGCATAGTGCAAAACCAACGCCCCACAGCATCGAATATCTTTGAAAAGGACAACGTTTTGAGCGATGAGACGTTTCTTTCGCTTCATTCGCGGATGTTCCCAGGCTCAAAAACTCCTTGCCAGCCGCGCAAACTTCACACGACACGGCTCAAATCGAAAATTTGAATAAAACGCTGCATAAAAAATTGAAAGTGGTAAAAAAAAAGTGAAAAAAGTTCAAAAAAAAAAGTTGAAATGTGAAAAAAAAAACTTATTTATCATTCTGTGCGTGCGTGTGAGCATTTTATACCTGGGCCTGGCCCCTGGGCAAAGGCAAATAGATAAGACCCTGTGTTGGTGGTGGTTTCGCCAACAGGATCTCGTCCTCGTCTTCGTCCTGCGTATGCAAATCATTCGCCTCGAGCCGGCGTCCGTGCTGATGATGATTCCTTTTCAATTCGAACAATGCCGAGGGTCGCCCTGGCCCTGTCCTTTGGCCACACATGTTTGTGTCTGCGTTTTTTATACATTAATCGTCCTATTTAAAAAAAAATACAAAAATAAAAAAAAAATGATTAAACCCTTTTCTTATGTACCAAACATTTTTTTTTTAGCTGATTTTTCCTCTTTTTATAGCGTGTTTTTTTCTTTACTCATCCCGTTGTTGTATTTTCACTTTTTCGTGGGAACTTTGGTGAAACAGGCTGCACCAGGATACTGGGAATGCAAAAGAATTATCTGGAAGTGAAATATTCAAATTTTAGAAAGTTTCTTAATTTAAGTTAAATAATTTATATTTAATCAATTAAATTCAAGGAAACATTTAATTCGAATCGCAAAGTGTTTAAAAATGTAAATAATGCAATGGAAAATAATTCTATATAAATCATATTTTAAAGTTAGAAGCTATTATATAATGCTATTTAAGACAATCAAAAATATAATACTTTTACTTCATGTTTTAAATTATACTTTAAACAAAAATAATAAATAATTAATACAACTGAATGTCGTAGTAAATCGTAACCAAAAAGCCGCATAAGACATTTTAATAATATGTGTTTCCATTGCGGTAACTTCTCTCTCCAAAAACAAAAACACAAGGCGATTTATGCTTAATCATTTTACCCGCTTGCCTTCGTACCCCTAGCGCAAGCAATTCACCCCCCGTTGCTGCTGATCTGATTTAGGGACAGCACCGAATTGGTCGAGAATGTGTAATTTGCATATTGAGGATCATGTAAACTGTCGGGGCTGAGGGCTTGTCATGGGAACAAAGGATGCATTCGCTGTCGAAGAAAAGATGGAAATCAATATTTGATGTAATTAATTAACAGCATCAAAGAATGAAAAGTAGAAAACCAACAACAATATTAACATTTAGCAATCAATTGAAGGAAATTCACAAACAACGGCAAGCGATACGGAAAGTCAAACGTTTTGATTATGAAATTTTCAAAATTCATTGTACGGAAAAATATTTAAATTTAGCATATATTTATTTGGTCAAAAAAGGTATAAAGATATATATTATTAATTTTTTAATATTCCGAATCTTGGTAATAAATCAGCTATATGATTAGTTATATAAAAAATACAAAATGTGTTGAAAAAAATTCGAACTGAAATGAAAAATTATGATATATATTTGTTAGAAGGCAATTTTGACACAACAAAATTTCTTAATGTGTTTCCAACAAATTTAACAAATTTCATGTTTTTCTTGTACTTTTGATTGTAACGAACTGATTGTTATTGAATTGATGTGGCAACATTGTCAGTGATGCCACACGAATGGCAAGCAGAGTATCGATACTCTTAACACACACATACACATACCTATCGATACTAACGTACGTGTCCAAAATCAGCTGCGTCTGAAACAAACAATGCAGTGCATAAATACCTGAAAACTGGCTGATTTAACAAATTAAACTGACAAAATCGTTCGATAATTAGTTATACACAGACACGCAACGCAGCAACAACATCATAGAGCAGCAAACACAAATCAGAGAAAGTGAGAGAAAGATGACGAAACCACGAAAAATTCGGCGCAATGTGCTGGCCACCAGCGGCCTGGCGCTGGTGCTGATCGTCTTGTTGTACTGGACGCAGCTGACGGGCGGCTACTTTGCGGCACTCGATGATGCAGAAACCAACAAGAACTGCTTCTGCGAGGTGAGTGGTGTCCGACTTCTGTCTGTCTGCCTAAACAGCCAACCAATTAAATATTTCAAATGCAGCTGGAGGGCTCCATCAACGATTGCAGCTGCGATGTGGACACTGTGGACCATTTCAATAACATGAAAGTCTATCCCAGACTGCAAAGTTTGCTGGTTAAGAACTTCTTTCGATTCTACAAGGTTAACCTGAAACAGGACTGTCCATTCTGGCCAGACGACAGTCGCTGTGCCATACGCTTCTGTCAGGTGGAGAACTGCGAGGAGCAGGCCATACCGGAGGGCATCAAGGAAAACGGCGAGCATCGCGATAAGGCGCCGGCGTTCAAGGTGAGTGGCAACGTTGCACAAACTCTCAAGTAGCTTTGATTACAGATAATATATGTATGCTTTTTATTTTTACTATCAATGTCAGTTGTACAGTGAAAGCTCGCTTAAGCGATTTGTCCACTTCTTGCTCTTATATTTATTCAAATGCAATATTTGTAGAGATTTTTCAACACAAGATCTTAATACGCAACAGGGATAAATAAACAATTTATTATTTCATAAAGAAAGTTAATTTTCCATTAAAATAAATGTTTGTAGACAAAAAAACGCCCTAATGCTAGGAACAAAGTTATTCTTTATAAAAATAGCCAAGAATTCTGATACAAAAGAAAAATAATTAAAAAAAAACAAAATATTTTATTTAGAAAAGGAGTATTTTATTTAGCAAATGAAAACATTCGTTTTTCAATGCAAGTTTTGTACTTCTTAACTAAAAAGAGTATTTTTTTTTTACCAAAACGAAGAATCCTAAAACCAACAGCAGAGCTTTCACTGTACTTATTTTTTTATCAGCGGGAATTAATTGATTTCTGCCAAACAGAACTTTATTTATTATCTTGGTATGAATGGGGCTTGTCGAAGAAATGCCATAAATTTATTAACTATCTTTGAGTTCGTGAATGAACGTGTTTTTTGCAATCAGTGTTTGGCATCAATTTAGTTAGTTGCGCATCAGTAAAACCAACTGTGGATATGTGGCCAGCTGACGTGGCCGTAGCGGATTCACATGATGACGATTTTCATTCATACGCCCCCTTTATACTATTTATATATATATATTTTTTTATCAATCCACCCACAACCTTGCTGTTATTGTTTTTTTCTGTTGTTCTACTAAACGTTACTGTTTTCATTATTATTGTATAATCAATGTTTGCACAACTGCACTCATCGAGGCTCTAGTTTTTTGTTTAGTCTATGTTTACGTTTTTGTTTTTGTTTATTAATTTCCGCGCTTTGCTAATTTTAGTACACGCGGGAGGCACAGGTGGACCGTGGCTGCTCGGATGTGGAGGACTTTGATAGCGCGCTGGGTTTCCTGGACACCAGCATCAGTGATCAGGCGCACAAGGAGTTCGAGCTGTGGGCCAAACATGACGAGGCCGAGGAGGATTTTTGCATTGTCGACGATCACGATGTGGATGCTCAGTATGTGGATCTGTTGCTCAATCCGGAACGTTATACGGGCTACAAGGGCGATTCGGCGCATCGAATTTGGAAGAGCATCTATCTGGAGAACTGTTTCGGTGGCAACAATGAGACGGCCAACAAGTTTTCCAGCTATATGCCGCACCTGGAGCTGCGTGATGTCTGCCTGGAGCAGCGTGCCTTCTATCGCATCATCTCCGGTCTGCACTCGAGCATCAATATACATCTGTGCTCCAAGTATTTGTTGTCGGAGTCCAAAGACTTCCTCGATCCCCAGGGCATTTGGGGACCCAACGTTAAGGAGTTCAAGCGTCGCTTCAGTCCGGAAACAACGAGCGGCGAGGGACCGCACTGGCTTAGAAACTTATACTTCACTTACCTGGTTGAGCTACGCGCCTTGGCCAAGGCGGCGCCCTATTTGCGACGCGAGAACTACTACACGGGCATTGCCGAGGAGGATGAGGAGGTCAAGCTGGCCATGAACGATATGCTGGCGGTCATAGAGTGCGTATAATCAATAAGCATTAATGTAAAGTAATCCTAGCTAATATTCTCTATATATGCCACAGATCTTTCCAATCACATTTTAATGAGAACGCGCTCTTCAGCAGCGGCATTGCGTCCATCAAGTTTAAGAACGATTACAAGGAGAAATTCCGAAATATATCGAGGATCATGGACTGTGTCGGCTGCGACAAATGCAAGCTGTGGGGTAAATTGCAGACACAGGGCCTGGGCACCGCACTGAAAATACTCTATTCGGAAAAGCTTAATTTGGCAACCGAAAGCGGAATTTTCGATAATCCGCATATTGAGACCGATCCCATATTTAGGTTATCGCGTACAGAAATCGTGGCGCTCTTCAATGCCTTTGGCAGGTGGGTTTTACCTTATTTTTTTTATTGAAAAAACACCCAACAAATAATGTGTTTTGCTTTCATTGTAGATTATCAACCAGTATATATGAAATGGAAAACTTCCGGCGAGTGCTCAGATAGCCCGTTTAAACACGGCATCCAACAAAATTCCCCAAATTAGAGCTTATTTTGCGCAAAAAACAGATGAAAGAAACTAGTTTGATACGCACATCCAAGACATTATATTTTATGGATCTTATTTTCGGTTTCCCTCCAATTATAACCACTACAGGCAGCGGGACAGCGGCCAGAGGCTAGCAAGCAAAAAGGGACAGTTGCATTATTGTATATATAATTATACATTGGGAATGCATTAAAACGTATATTCGTAGGCTACTTGTACTTTACTACGCTCTATGCGCTAAACAGGTGTATTTTAATTGTAAGTTAGAGTATATTTATTTATTGTGAACCATGCCTAATTATACATAGGAAACAATGAAAGAAGAAAAAATAACAACTAAAAAGATAACTTGTGCAATAATTTCGCTAAACGCTTTTCATTCAACCGTTAAATAACCAGTTCAAACGTTTCGAATCGATCAAACAGCACTGGCGTTGCCATGGCTACTCATCTAACAACGTTGCCAGTCAATATCATCGATAACGATAAACAAAATGCGTGCCGCATAGCAACCGAACTGTTTCGTTTTAAAACAATTTTGTCGTTTGCGGCGAAAACATCAACAGTGATTTTCTAAAAAAAATCGAAATAAACGAATTTATATTTATTCTGTTCGAAAATGGTTGTGCTTCAGGTCAAACGTGGCGATGAGAATCTGTTTTTGTACGAGACCCGTGTGACCGCATCCACAGATGCCGTTATACGCGAACTGGTATCGGTTTTCAATGGACGCTTGAAAATTCAGCGCGTTTGCATGGAAATCGAGGAGCTGGCCGAGCACGGCACCATGCTGCCGGTAGAGATGATTGGCCTGAACGACGACCAGATCGACGAGCTGAAGCTCAAGGATCCGTGGGCAAACCAATGCCTACCGATGGGCGGCTTCAGCTTCAACAAAGATCCTATGCTCCGTCGCAACGGGCAACAGCCGAACGAGGCCATGCGCAAGGTGCTGGCCGGTGCCATAAACGATGCTAAGGCCATGGTCGATAAGGTAATAATCCGCTAGTCCGCATAAGCTCCAGCCCATTATTCATCTATGCTTCGACAGAAATTGTGCAAGTCAAACAAAGCACTTACCCTGAAAATCATCGAGGAGGCGATGAATCTGCTCCGCGGCGCTGTAACCATTGTTTATCCCATGAAATTGCCGCCGCACGACCCCATATATATGGAGTTCACCAACATGGAGGATCTGACTGGCACTCAGGCCTCAAAGGAGGTCATCGAGCCATCGAAGGCTCAACTTTGGTTTGCCGGACGTCAAATTTTAACCGGCAAACAATTGAATGAGTATTTGGGTAACAATGACAAGACCAAGGTGAGCGCAGCTTGGCTTTAGCAAATCTCGATAGATCACTATAGTAATTATCATTTAGGTCGTCGTCAAACTGAATCAGCTGGGCGAGGGTCCGCCGGCCCGTGAGAAGGTCATAGACGACCAGATGCGTCGCCAAATGATGGCTGCTGAATTCAAACGCCAGGAGGAGCTTAAGGTAAGTGGATCCTTTCTTACTCAAGGGAATTTCAAATACTTTATTCATTTTATAGGCTCAATAAGTATGCACTTACTTATGTATAAAGACTATATATATATATATATGTATACATATCTATAAATGTATTTAAACAAAGGTGTAGAAAGTTAAGCTTGCAAAGATGGGCCCCAAAAACTCTTTTTCTTATACTTGAACAAGGCTGCAAAACCGGATTCGAACCCGTAAAAAGTTTAATATTATACAATATGATTTGATTTAAAAGAAATAACTTATGACATTTGAGAAGATTGTAAAATGAGTCTGTTTAAAAAATGTGGAAGGGAAATAATATACTTTTGGTTTCTGCTTTTTTTCCACCCCAAAATTTTCTAACGGTTTCTTTTGAAAAAATTGTAAAATAAATTTTTTTAAATCGAGGCTTATAAAACGAAACTAAAAGCAACCCATTATTTCGAATCGTGAACCAAATTTGCAGCCATAATGTGCTATATATGTATATATATTTGCATAGATCAGCTATACTAAATCGATTTCAAGATATTTTTATATAATTTTGTATATTGCATAGCTACTAAATCAAAAATCAAGGCAAAGTCGGATGGCCTTAATTTCTATGTGTTTCCAGTGAATTTTGATGATCTTGATTTGTCGTACTTTTTGAGTATATGCTAAATAAATGCATTCGCCCTTTAGGGAATCCAGGAGCTTCTATATATATACAAATATTTAAAATATTTTGGTTCAGCAGACTAACAATCGAAGTGTTTTGTGTGTTTTATCGTTGGTTTGTTGTTTCTATATTCCCTGGAATACGTATAAATTCTTGTCTAAATGCAACTGATTCTGCAATTCCAAGGCACAACTACTGAACCAATCGGAGGTGGACTGATATATATATATGTTTATTATTTGTGTTGTTCTTTTGATTTGTTCTGGTCGCATAACCTTCTTTCAGAGGTTAATATATAAAGCTCTTCGTTGACTATATGGGCTATAAAGATATTGTTGTTTTACTAAGTAGAAAATCAAAACTGAGTCTAAGAATTTTCTATTTAGAAAATTGGTAAATTGTTGTATAAATGCATAGGTAAACAGCGCTGAGTAGAAATCAAGTTCAGTTCCCATTATACCATGCACAGGTCCCTAAAGATTGATAGAGTTCGAGTTCGATTCGAAGCGACTCGAGTTCTATAAAGTTTAACAAATGGTTTTTCAACTTAAGTGAGTTCCTAGTTCGAGTTCGTTTAGAGTATAACCAGCGGCTTTTCGGGCACATCACAACTGGCCGCCTTTTCGTCCTGATCGTCGACAAAATGCTGCTCGCTGGAACCTTCAGTTGGGCTCAGCGGTATCAAGGACTTGGTGCTGCCAATCATTTCGTGCGAATCCAGTGGACGGGACTGTTCTGGCGCGTGCTCCACCTCAGCCACAGCTTGCTGCTCCAGGTCAACCACATCGTCGTCCGTATCGTAGACCTGTTCGGGTTGCTTGGCTGCCGCATTGCCGAACACATCATCATCCGAATCATCTCCAGCGCACACACAACGCATTTTGGCGTCGTCGCCAACCTGCAAATATGCTTCGCAATCAATATCCTTCTACTTAACTCCCCTAAAAGAAGCTCACCTTGACGGACTTGGTTATGACGCACAGCGATATCGAGGAAACCACAAATAGTACAATGGGCACAATCAGCGAGACGAGCAGCTCGCGGTACACCTTATCCAGATCGTAGCGTGCGACCACAAATTCCACATTCGTATCCTGAAACCAAGAGTGTGCTAGTTGAAAGTGTTCGACTACAATATACCCTGTTGTGTCCCAACTTCAAATACCAAAAAACTAGGCTATACCTTCGAAAAAATAATGGTATACCTTATATATAGTAAGAACGGTGCAGTCGGATGTAACTCTTCACAGTTTTTTGTAGACAACCCATAACCAAAATGTCATCAAACAAAACAATTGATTCAAGTTGAAATATGGGAAGAACTTTACATGTAAAAACTTTTGTTAATTTTTGCATGGTTTTTGATGAAAAATTTGACCCTCTCAGAATCAAATTTAATGTGGTTTTTTATACTTATTGTGAAAACCACAATCGATAAATACTATAAAATTTGCAATTGTATAGAAATTATTTAGAGGATAAATCATGAACAAAATGCCATCAAACGTGAAAATCGGTTCAGTTTTGACAAAGTTTTGGGAGTTTGAAGTATGGGAGATATAGATCCAAGAACTTTTTTTTTGTAAATTTTGGATTCAATTTTTTTCGAAAAATGAGAGCCCCTTAGAATCGGTTTTATTGTGGCTTTTTATTCTAATTGTGACAACCACGATCGAATTTTTGAAATTTTTTTGTTTTCGAAAATGACTATTTTTTGTCGAAAAATTCCAAAAATATTTGTTTTCAATAATGCATACATTTTAAAGACAGAATTATTTTAGAGGATAATTTATAACCAAAATGCCATCAAATATGAAAATCGGTTAAGTTTTATTACGAAATATGGGAGCTATGGGTCATAATATCTAATTCGAAAAGTTTGTTTCGAAAACGATTTAAAAATTATAAAGAGTTTCTTTCTAAAGGACGTACGGACAGACATTGCAAAAACCCAATATAATATTTTCACTTCATAAACAGAACCAAATGAAACCCGATCCAGCTCTTGGCCAGCAGTTGGGGCTCGAGGAGGAGAGGGTCTTACCTTGTTGTAGTAGCACTGATAGCGTGACTGGGCGGTGTTGTTGTCCCCATCGCTGCCGTAGCGGGCCACAAAGTCCTTGCACTCGCCGCGGAGCGTGTTGACGCAGCCTTCGAGATTGATGAACAGCTTTTTCCAGCTGTAAATTGTGAGATTTGCCTGGTTGGGTAGGAACTTCTGTTCCGGATCGACGGCCCGCGTGCTGTTCTCATAGATCGCCCAAAACTGGGTGAAGTTCATGAACGGCGTCGGCAGCGTCTCGTGCTCCAGGAGAGTGCCATTCAGGCAATCTGTGGCGCTGTCCGGCAAAGATTAGATAGCAATGCGAAATGCCAGTTGGAATCGGGTTTTTTGTTTGCTTACGTGATGCGATTATCCGATTCGCGGGTGACCGTTGCACAGTTGGTCAACAAGTTGCCGTCGTCCTCCTTCCAGAATTCGGTGGGCTCAATCCGAACGCCGTGCTCCTTGCCGCGCGCCTCGTTGAAGGCCACCGCGTTCTCACAGTCCGCGGCAATCACATTATCCTCCTGCACGGTAAAATCGCATTAGCATCGATTCTAGGGTATCGTCGGGTGGTTTCAACTCACATGCATGATGAGCGTATTGATGTTGGCGGTGGTTATGCGCGAACAGTAGCGATCACAGCTGAACGGTCGCTTGATCTTGGTGCAGTGCACGCCGTGGCACTCAAAGAAGCCGTTCAGCTTGGTGTTATCCTTGGCCGAGTTGATCACCGGTCCGTCCGGCTTGTGATGGCATAGAAAGAACTCCGACATATTTTTGCAGTGTCCTATGTGATTAAGCAAAAAATTTAAATTAAAGAGAATGCATTGGTTTTGAGAATTTTCTAAGAATTCCAAAATTATGGAAAATATCAAATCAATGATTTTTTCGAAAACTTTTATGTTTATCAAGAATATACGCTATACTTCCAAAATATTATTACTGGAACAATCGGTTGAAAATTGAGTTTTTTTGTTTAAAAAAACATAATCAATCTTTAAAGTAATATATGCTGTTAAAATATATGAGTAAAATCTTATCAATATAGCGTATAGTTCTTATGGGAAAAGTTGACGATTAAGACTGTCACTATACTAACAATATGTGTTTTTTTATGAAAAAGTATTAGGAAATAATGGTATTGCTTGAAACCTCTGTATACTTATGGCGCACACTTTCTAAATTTAGGTTTTAGCATACCGAGAATAGTTTATTTTATATTGTGTCTTTAAATTCTTGTTCTGATATTTGAGACTGCAAAATCTTTTATCCATTTTACATTGAAACAATTAGCTAGTTTCTTAAATTTCATTCGACATAAAATAAGTATCAATATAAAATCAAAATGAAATAAGAAAATTATAAATTTGAATGATAAACAAAATCGAAAATCAAAACTAATCAAGAAAATTATAAATTGGAATATTAAACATCAAAAATTAAAAAAAAAAAGATTGCTTGCTCAGGAAATAGCTATAGACAATCTTTATATATCTATATATACTTGCCATTGGAGCAGTTGAAGACGCCGCGAATGTTGTTGCAGACGGTGCCATTGTTGCAGTTAAACTTGTTGAGGCGATTCAGGTCAATCTGTTGTGAATAGGGGGTTGAGTGCGGTGTAGTTAGGGGTGGGTATAAGTTAATAAAGTTTGCTCCGTTAAAGGCGTCTTGGCGCCACAGAAATGCCGCACAAATACTTCAAATATTTGCGTTATGAATGAGTCACTTTCGCTGGTGGAAGGAGGGAGGGACGGGGGGCTACACTCACCATGGCACAGGAGGTGTTGGTCACCCGGGTGCAATTGTTCAGCTGTATATCGGTGCCATTGCGACGCACCACCGAATGGATTTGCGGACAGAAGCCGCTGGTGCGCGTCAAGCACCACTCGCCGCACGATGCCCACGGACAGTTGTTGGGCATCTGTCGATCCACCGTCTGGCACATGACCGGATCCAGTTCGAAGCCGGACTTGAAGGCCCTGCAATTCAAACGGTTCTTGCCTGCAATGGTGCGAACCACTCGTTTTGGCCGCGATACTCACTTGAGGGAGGGCGAATAGATGGCGACGCTGAGGTAAACAATGGACACACAGGACAGCACCATGGTCAGCTGGCAGAGGCAGATGGCGCGACAGATGCGCTTATCCTGCTCGGGTATGAGGCGCGGCTTGTCCTTGCGACGGGCCATCTTCAAGCCAAGGATGAGCCGGCAGCAGGATTTACGACTTGTTGAATTTGATGTCCTCCACTTCCACTTCTCACTTCCACCTTGGTCGCTGCTTTTCGTTATCCTTTGTCGTTTTCAAGGTGATTGCACACTGCGACCGGAGGGAGTGGGTGCTCTATTTATTGGTTCTGGGGGGTTGTTTGGTTTCTGGTTTGTTTGTGCCAGTTTCTTTTTTTGGTTTTTTTTTTGTGTGTAGAAATATTTTTCAAACTGACTCTTTACGCAGGTTTTTTGAATTAGAATGTTAAATATTCGCCATTTTTAGTCAGTTTCTTTTTGTGGTTTTATAATTTCTGTTCTTTTTATTAAGGCTTTGTTGATTTGGTTTTGAGCTATTGGCCAACAGCTACAACAACCAAGTTTCGCGTTTCGCGTCCAACCTTCGTGCCCGCTCGCTTGCAACTGTGTGGCAAGTCCTGTGTCCTGGCCACAAAATGTTTAGCCAGGGCTGACAAAAGGATACGGCGCTGCGCACTTTTACTTTCGACCGAAATCGAAAGTCCATAACAATGCAACAAGAAGCCGTCGGCCAAATACTCTTTTACACAAATATTTGAACTACTTAAATTTTGCTAAAGAAATTTCTTTCATTCTAATTAGTTATCTATTATAAACGATCAATTCTTTCGATTTAACGATCAGAACCTTATTTTTGTCCGCATGTTATAATGGAAGCAATATGATATAGAAGTCTGATGGGAAAGAAATTTAGATTATAACTATAAAAAAAAAAAAGAGACTTTGTATAGCTTTGGCAACTATATAATATAGTTGCTTGATACTATATCAAGTTTCCAATTAATAAAATCATGTCACACAAATATTTATATGTTTATATAATGTCAAGCTTCGTTATCAATTTTGAGTATCCTCGGTAAGGGTAGAACAAACCCTTGGCTCGCAGTCGGCAGCTGGCTCAACAAATGCAAACCAACCGTCACCCACGCGCCCGCCCCCGCCCACCGACGCCTGCGCTTTACAATGGAAAGCGCAAAAACTTCACCCACTTTCACTAACTCTCTCGTACTCTCTCTCTCTCTCTGAGCGAAATAAAACTCTCATTTGTTTTTTTTTTAGTGTAATTGTTTATTAATTAGGCCGTTAGCTTGTTAAATTTGTTTTATTGATAAAGACACGTTAAGTAAAAAATTTGTTAATAATTTTTTGTTTTTTGTTTGCATTCAAATATTTTAGTTTGTTGTTTGTATGATTTAAAAAAAATGTTCATAAGCAACGTGCGTTATATATCGGTTCTGCTATTAAGCTATATATATATATATGTATATATATATATATACTTGTATATACTTGTTATATTAATCCATTAAATGATCCGATCTTTTTTGTATTTTTGTTTTTGCTTTTTTTTTTACATAAGATTTTTAAAACTATTTCAAAATGTCGCAAAGTGTGTGTGAATTTTTATTGTTGTATGTTATTTGAAATATTTTGTCAGTATTTTGGTTCCGATTTCTATGGGATTTTCAAATGTTTTATATTATATTATTTTTCTTGTTTTTTTGTTTTTGAGTACACGACCAAATGTGCTGCTCGGACCAGGGTTCAAGCCGGGGTCCAAGACGTATGTCTCAGTAAAATTGTATGCGTAGGTATACAATTTTTTGATTGATTTACTTTTTATTAACGTTTTTTTTTATACGAATTTTACTTAATATTTTGTTTATGACTACTATCACAATTTTTTTTTGAAAACAAGCATTTTTTGTTAGTGTTAGATTTTTTGGTTTTTAGAAATGTCGATAAATCGAGTGTTAATAATGAGAACTATATATTTCATGGGGAGGCGGAGCATCGATGCATTTAAAAAGCGAGCGAAAGTCGAACAAAAGCTTTGAATCAGAACTGAAGTTCTATCTATATAGCATATAACAATATGATGGCAAATTTTCAATGAGCTAAAATTTGAATAGATTTAACAGATTGTTTATATATATATGTATAGATAAAGTTGTCAATGCTCCGCTATAAGTACAATGTGTCCTATATAGTAATGGCAGATGGCTTTTCTTTTAAATATAATATTTTAAGCTATACTATTTTGTGTATTTGTGTGTTTGTGTGTGTGTGTATGTGTGTGTGTATTTGGTACAGACTACAAAGTTAATTTGCTATATGTTAAGAGTTTGGTTTTTTTTTGGTTTTTAACTAATTTGTTTTTTGCTAGTATTCCATTTCATCATCTTCATCACTGTGACACAGAAGTTTGCTAAAAGAATTGATTGGAACAAAGTTCAAAAAGATTTCTAGGCGAGTTAGATAAAAGCAATATCGTTAGTTAAAAACGCTAGATAATTCAGTAACAATAATTAAATACATTCCAATGCGTTCTATAAGTGGCCTAAAGCAAATACACTCAGAGAAAACAATTAGAATGAATAAATAATATAATAAAATTTATTAAATTAAATGGTATTTTGTATTTTTTCGGACAATAAATTTTAAAGATTATTTCACAAAAAAAAAAAAACCTCAATTTAAGTTTTGTAATTTGTTTCTCTGAGTGTATTTAAAAGTATAACATGCAAAATGAATAGCCAAATAAATAGAAAGTATTTAAAACATGCTAATATATTACTTCAAATAGATATTTCATATAATAAAGTTAATTTATTATTTTTGTTTTTGTCGAATATGAACTGAGCGTTGTATAGTGAATATTATTTGAAACCCTGGACCAGTGCAGAATTGATTTTGAAGAATATACTTGAAAGTACTAAAGAACTTTTATGTTATAGTTTGCTAAAAGACTAAAATACGAAATATTTTGTATTTATATATATTAGTATATATATTAGTTTGTGCTTTGTAGTTGTAGGCAAAGTCTTATTGACAGCTCAAATGGATACCGAGTGGGTTCCTTGAGGTGCTCTAGCATTATGGTTGAACTACGATATGGCAGCTTTAAGCTGAGATCGGCTAATGCGTGAAAAATTATTTGCTAAGGACACTTCAGAGTAACTTTTTAGAATTGTTTTTTCTTCTTGATTTTTCTTGTATTTTTTTTTTGTTTTTTTTTTTGTGCTGAGCGTGCTGAAGTTGGATATACGTAAAGGTCTGTCAAGCGATTGATTGATTGTGTTAGTTATGTTGTTTTTTTTTTTTGGGACTTAAATTTAACGTGTCTAACGGAATTGTTGTCCATCGCTCGCATTTGGAACCTATCTTAAAAACTTGGTTAGAGGGCACAAAATTCAGGCACTGTCACATTTTTAGTTATTCAAAATACATTCAAAGTTAACGACTTTTCCGTATTACATTTCATGCAGTTAACGATCCTGAAAGTAATTTTACAAAGAGAAAGAGAGAAGAGAATAACGTAAAATGCATGAAGAGTCTGAGGGAAAGTGTTTTTTTTTTTGCTTTTCTGTCTGTTGGAATAGAATTTAAAACCGAAACGAGTTTTACAATTAATTTTATAAACTTAAAATTGGGTATTCCAATAATTTTACAATTTTTGCGGCATAACATGTACACAGTCGATATAACGATATAATAGACGATATACGATATACGATTAAAACGATTAACGATTAGTTTTGACAATCTCAATACAAGGCACAATGGATAATTATTATAAATATATATTTATATATATGCATATATATGTTTCTGTGTGTATTGGTGTTTTATTGTGTGAACGTGTGTGTGTGTGTGGGTTTTCACTACAGTACGGGGAGGGGGGGCAGTATGAAAACATAAAAACTAAATGCTTTGCAACTGCACTTTGGTCAGAAATGAAAACTCACTCTTCCTTGGTTGGAAACTTTTCGGCGTAGACGCGCGAGGATTTATTGCACGCCTTTTCACAGCAGGGGCAATACCAGTAGCTCAGCACACCGATCGAGATGGCAAAGAGCACATTCGGTATGATCAGCGATAGCACCAGATGGTACAGATTGTTCTCCCACGAATAGCGGCCGATGACCACCTGCGGATAGGCCCGACTATAATAGCACGGAAATGGCTCCCCAATGTGCGAGAACCTAAAATTGGAGTTCAATATTATTATGATTATTGTCACAGAGCACTTTAATAGGTGACCTACCCATATTGCCGGGCAAATACGCTGCAATTGGTCGTCGGCGGATAGCCGCAGCCCTCGGAATTGATCAGAAACTTTGTGTAGCTAACGTCCCAGTTGACGCGCTCCAAGTCTCGAGGATTGCGCTCCCATTCGCTGAACGGTATGCGCGTGTAGTTGACATACAACTGATGGCACCTGCAAAACAATACAGTTAATATTTATCGCAAGCCGAAGTTACCCGGCTTTGCCCGGCCCGGCCGAAGTGTTCGTTTAACCTAGTTCCAAAATTGTGGATTTGGTTTTTTACTGCGTATGCAACAAATTTCTTATACAATCTTTAAAGGAGGTCTTCACTTCACTGTATGGAAAAATTCGCTACATCTAGCTTTAAAATTTATGGAATTTCTTAGATCAAATCTGTTTGATGCGGATACACACGAGTATATATACGGACAGAGGGACGGAAGGACAGACGAACAGCAAGTTCACATTATGAACGAGTTAAATAACTGATGCTATCAAAAAGTTATCTAACACTTATAATATAGCCTATAATGCTGGTAGAGAAGAAAGTCCTGCTTACTTGGTGAGTGATGAGGTGCAGCCCTCGCGACAGGAGCTCCAGCTGCAGTTCTTGATGCCCTCCGCATAGATGTGATCGATGACAACGCAGGTCACCGGCACCGGGTCGTAATCCGCGATGATTGTTGAGATGGCGGGATCCACGACAAAGGGTATCAGGAAAAGGAATGTGAATACCGACAGTATGGCAGTCGTACCTGTGTGTGAGTGTGGATGTGTGTGAGAGAAATACGATTAGTGAGCCATGGGCAATTTGTAGGGTTCAAAACCGGAACTGTTACTGATGTACGTTTAATATTATGGAACAATAATTCGAGAAGCAAACTGATAAATTAAATAACCTTTGGCTTCAATGTGCTTTCGCCACTAGATTATTACCTTGTGTAGAACTATTTTGCTTTGATTTAAATTACGGAAAAACTTAAATAAGAAATTGTTTTAAATATTCTTGTTTACATAATTATATATCAGGAAATTTTGTGCTTCGAATGTCCAATTTTTATATCCAATTTTTATATTCAAAAAAAACATAAAATGATATATCTTTAAACTTTCAAATAAAAATGAGAAAAATAAGAGTTTAACCGAATTTTCAAATAGATCTGTTGTGAAATTTTTCATAATATTATTATTGAGTTGAATGGAATTTCGGATCTTACCAAGGCACACGGAGGTGTAGAACTTTGCCTTCTCGAGTATGCTATCGATTTCGATCTCCTCTCGCTTGGCCTTGATGGCGTCCACGCAACCGCTGCCCGGCCGGATGGGTCCGTGCGATTGGCAGGAGGATCGGCCCGATCTGCTGCTGCTCAGGCTCATTTTGCTGGCGGATAGCGTCTGGGCCGAGAGTGTCGGACTCGTCGGCACCGACGTGGTTGTCGTTAGCGTTGAGCTCTTCTTCATGGTTGCTTCTTCTTTTTGTTGTTGTTGTTGGTTGTTGTTGTTGTTGTGTGGGTGTGTGGATAAAAGTTGATTTGTTTTGTTTTATTTATCACTAAAAAGCCTTAAAAATTAACACTGCTAACTTTGCTGCACTCTAAGCCTACAACAATTAAACAACTTTAATGAGAACTCTGCGCTCGTCTCTGCTCTCCCCCCTTCTCTTCCCCTTTCTTTCTACTTAGTTACCCAACAAAAAAAAAAAACGCTCTTTGTTTAGTGTTTTTTTTTGTTTTACCTTTTCGTCTTGCCGAAGTGGAATTGATTTTACCTTTAATCTAAGTCTTATTTTGGTTTTGTTTTTTTTTTTGGTTTAAAATTGCAAATTTGTATTGATTAATTTTATCTAAATTTATGTTTGTAATTTAGTTTTTAAGGTTAACTAGTTCTTGTGGTTGTCGTTACGAGTTCTTGTTCTGGTTTTTTATTTGCTTTTTTTTTATTTATTTATTTGTTTAATCTTCTTAGTTTTGATCACGCATCCCTCCAAGCCGTTTGACCATTGCTGAATTTATCTGCCTGCTCCTAAGGGCTGATACTAATTCCCATGTGTGTGTTTGAGTGTATGTGTGTGTATGTATATGTATGTATGTGTGCATTGGTGCCATGTGTATGTGAGTGCATTTAAGATATTCTCTCTATATATGACTTTTAACTTAGTTAAACAATTCAAACCCCTTCCTTCTCGTCGCTCTGCCTACGCTAATTACTCTCAGTAAGTGTGGCCTCCAAAACTATATATCAAATTATACTAATATTGTCCTCTGATCTGTTTCGTAACTCGAGAATTATACACGTGCCTCGCATGTGGTGTAGAGTTTCTTTCTTGTTTCTTTGTTTGTTTGTTTGTTTGTTTTTATCCTTTTTTTTTTTGTTTTTAGTGAAATTGATTGCTGTTAGCTCAGTAGTGTCCTTGCAAGCCGCTCAGGTGTGGTCTGTTCTGTGTGTGTTTGTGGTCGATTCGATGGAAGGATTACAAAGTTTATCGAGTGGTGGCAATGCCCAACTCCATTACTGCAAAGCGAAGACGCCAGTCTGATGCACCGGACTGTCTTCCTGGAGCAGAGGAATGCCTAAGGAAAAAACACACAAAAAAATGAGAAGAGTTTGTTAAAATGTCTCCAAGGAATTTTTCTTTCTTTTTATCAGGTTTTTAGGTGCGCTTAACATATGTTCGATTTACTATTGGAAAATATTTGATATATATATATAAATGTTTTTTTTTTGGAAAATTCCGTCGTATCGTTCCCTTAGTTACGGTTGTTGTTGTTGGGTTTTTGCTTACGTGACGGATCTCATAGGGCCATGACTTCGTCGCCACCGCCTCCACCCATGTCGCCGTTGGTGGGTGCGCCGACATTGCTCTTTGATAGAATGGTGTCCGTGTCGACGCAGCCTTTGAAACGCATCTTGGCATCGTCGCCCACGTAGACGGTGCGCTGACAGAGCAACAGGATCGAGCAGGAGACGACGAACAGCACCGAGGGCACCACCGACGCGAACACAAACTGCCGATAGGTGACCTCCAGATCGAACCGTGCCACGACCACATCCTTCTTGGACGGCGAATAGAAGCACGGAAAGCGGGCGCGTGCATTGTGATCGCTGCCATCACGTCCGAAATCCTTGAGGAACTCCTTGCACTCGTCCATCAGCGTGTTGACGCAACCCTCCAGATTGATCATCAGCTTGGACTCATTCGAAATGGTCAAATCAACATCGGGCGGCGCTATCTCCGGCACCGGTGTCGCCACGGACACGTGCAGATGGCTGAGATATGTAAAATTGGTCAGATCACTGAGCATATTGTGCTCCAGCGTGGACCCATTAATGCAATCGACGGCATCGACGCGATCCGATGTGTTCTTGATATAGTAGCACGATGTCATCGCCACATTATCGCTCGACTCGTTCCACACCTCCTCCAGAGTTTCCGCATTGATCGCATTCTGGCACTGCGACAAGTACACCTTGTCTCCGCTGAGCACCACCACGTTCTTGTTACGGGTCGGTATATCCACACAGCGTCTGTCGCAGTTGTACGGTGTCCGTATTTTGCGGCACGTGCCGCGACTGCACGAGAACAGCCCGCTGATGTCCATGCAGTTGATTTTGCCCCGCCGTCCCGAACACTTGACGGGCGCGTCGCTGTTGTGGAAGATGCACTCGAAGGCATCGGTTATGTTCAGGCACTGGCCGGCGGTGCAGTTGAAGGTGCCGGTCAGATTTTTGCACTCATCGTTGATGCAGCGCGCCTTGTCCGCCCGGTCCTGGTCGATGCCGTAGCACGTTTTGTTCGCCGAGTTTGTGCAATTCTGGAATGTCAGATTTGTGCCGTTGGTGCGCAAATTGACGTAGATCTGGATGCAGGCGCCGGATGTCTTGCTCAGACACCATTCGCCGCAGCTGCCCCACTCGCAGTTGTCCTTGTTAACCGCCCGCGTGGTGGTGCACATCACCGGCGTCGGATCGATGCCGCTCTTGAACGCCCGCGTCGATGGCATATAGATGGCAACGGTTAAATAGACCAGCGCCACCGAGCTGAGCACCAATGTCATCTGGCAAATGCATATTGTGCCGCAGATGCGATTATCCTGCGGCGGCACCACCAGGTCCTCGACGAGCACCTTTTTCTTGCCCATATCGTCTGTGAAATTCGCCTTCGCTAATCTCCAGCAGATGTATTTTTCTTATTGTTGTTGTTGTTGTTGGCTTTTGTTGCTACAAATCCCGTTGCGTGTTAGCCAATTAGTGGGGCATCATTATGCCAGTTCTATCGATTGAGTGCCGCGCCTCCCCCGCCCACGCTAACTGTATGTGTTTGTATGTGTGTATGTGTATGTGTGTGTGTAGATGTGTGTTATATAACTTGGCTTGACTGCGACTCTCGTGTGCGTAATGCGAGATTTTGCTGCTGCCTGGGCGCATTCAAATTTTGTTTAGCACCATTTATTGATTTTATTTATTTCTTTTTTTACAATTGTTTTTCTACTTTATTTTATTATTTTTTTTTTGTTCAACTACTTTTCACTAAAATCTGGCGTCACTAGCTTTTGTAACTAGCTAAAATTGCGTAAGATTTCATTAAATCTCGTTTAATTAACAACTTAGTAGCTATAATTTACTATTTTACAGCTAGTTATTGCTTTTTTTGTTGTTGTTTAGCTAGTTTTTTTTTTAGTAATTTGCCATTGCCTTGCTTTTGGCAATTATTCAACACTGCAACCCAAGGCTTCTCCTGGCTTGGCTCGCTTGGCCTCGCACCGTTTTCGCACTGCCAGCGAATATGTGAATTGCCACTGCTGCTGCTGTCTGCCCGCTGCTGAGTGCAGTCGTTTGCGCTCGGCCTCGGCTCCATCCTGACCGCCGACAACATGCCGCCACCGTTGCTCGCCTCCCATTTCATGTGCTCCTTTGCTCTCGGCTGCCATAGAAATCAGAGCACTGCGCGCGCATTTTTATTATAAAATCAATAATTCCGCATTCACGTTTTGGCGAATCCCCCGAACCTCCTTCTCTTCGTCCTTTCCGTACACACATGCTCTCTGGGTTGGCTGTTCATTGATTAAGCTTCGCGTGACCGGACAGCGTGCATGGTTCCGCCCACCCTGCCAACTCTGTTTTGGCTGCACGAATACAGGGCACAGGGACAGGGTCGTCGCGGCTGTGGGTGGGCGTGTTTCGATGACGTTGGTCCCGCATTAAATTTCATTTGGCACATATGCGTATAAATATATATATATAAATGTATATTTTCATCTATAATTGCGCACAGGAATGCACATAGTAATAAATTTGCACTATACAATATGGATTACGTTTACAACAGACAACAGACTGGAGATTTATAAAACAGAGAGATTTATACAATTAAACGTGTTATTGTCTTTGTGTTGCCCGCTTGCGGTGGGCCTGGCTTAACCTTCCTTGAGGGGCATGTTCCAGGATTCGGCTATGACTTTTATCGTCTTAGTGGGAAGTTTGGGTCCAATCAGTGGATTCATTTGGGCTAAATAGCAGCACAGCCAGAAGAGCCAACAACAAAAAGCGGTCAGGATGAGAGTGCACCGAATCAGTTTCTGATGCGGCCCATTCGGCGTAATGAATGGCCCGCCAATGCCGACGGCCGCCCACACGGCGGTGAAGATAATTATGGGAAGTGCAGCGGCGCCCATTGTGTGTTCTTACTTTCTTTTGGCAGTTGAGTGTGCGTAAATCGAAAAAGTTATAGTTATAAATAATTTTCACTTGTCTTTGTTAATTTTGTTGCTTGACTAACTAATTGTTGCTACATATCGATATGAATTTATCGTTGCAAAAGCAACACTGAAGGTGAAAATGGCTGTACTGCCAACTTGCTGCAAACTATCGATATAAGTGGCGCTGGATTTGAAACGCACAGATACGTAAATGTAATGTAATTAACACATACATTTAATTGTTAATATATAAATATCAAATAACATATGTGTGCAATATTTGTATTAAGGCTAATGTATTTGATTACAACAGGAATAACGGAATATGGCTTATTATAATATATTATATTACATTTTATATTTAACGCATCCTTATACTTGTAAACATTAAACGCTTCGATCCCAAACAAATTTTATTCACTTACAGACTTGAATTAAGTTAACAGAAACAGTTTATTCACTCTTTTTTGATATACTATAAACTCTTCACAGGCGTACACCGTCTTGCATTAAATAATAACTTTCTCCGTTATGCTAATAGTGGTTTATTGACTTGACGAGCTAAAACTTTTATTTATAATATTCAGACCACAAATAACACTAACTTTTTCACAAAACTTGTGTTCGACTTTCCCGTTTTTTTTTGGGACACATTGAATAATCAATGGCGAGTGTTATTGAGAATTGGATGTCATATTGTTGATTGGGCCAAAAAACAGTTGGTTATGGGCTACATTCGACTTGCGCTCATAAGTAGGCAACACAATATTTAAATGTGATTCTTCCACGCAAAAGGAAGGTCAAAATGCAGTGAAAGTATTTAGAATTTGACTCGTTTACTCACATGTACAAATTGTGGGTGTTCCGCTGCCAAGTATATTGTGGTTTATTTACGTTCACGCACACACACGCACACGCACAGACATAAACACGCACACCACTAGCTGCTCAACACACACACAAACACGCACTTGTATATGCAGCGCACTTGCCAGCAAAGTCGTTTCATAATGGAAATGCAGCAGCAAACACGAATATATAAAAAACAATTATGCTGTTTTCTATTTTATTTATTTATATATATATATATATATGTTTATTTTTTTGTTGGAAATATTTCGCGCTGATTTTGTTGACTCGCAGTTTTGGTTTTAAGGCAGCAAATGATTTGATTTAAATTAAAAACTTTTCTTTCCTTCCTGTTTTCACATTGCGAACGAGCCGAGAAAATTCCAAACAGATGAATATGTGACGTGCACGGCTCGCGGCTCACATTTTTCCTGCTGTTTACGCCAATTCTGACATTTCTCAAGCTCAATTCGGGCCAACAGAGCGAGTCCAAACTTGGAGAGCGACAGCTGGCGCTGGGGCGGACGCATGCGTTTAACCGCTTTACGTCATCCATGGGGTCCGCCACTGTTGCTGCGAGCTTTTCAGCCAGGCGCACAACGTGAGCCCAAGCTTTGGCCAGCTGACAGCGACTGCCAGTAACGCTTTCAACTGTATTAAATTCAAAGTAGAAAACTATTATGTGTCGGGCTCGAACCGTGTAGTGTAGTCCCCTTTACGGTTCGAACTCTTAGGTTCGTTATTCGTTTACAGCTCAAATATTCGTTGGACAATTTTGTTACAGAAATAAATCCATAAATCCATAAATTTTATATCAATTAAAACATTTTTAGTGAAATATTGTTACTTTTGTTCAGTCGATAAATATAAATAAATGCGAATTTAGTAAATTTAGTAGAACTACTTTCTGTAAGCAACTGCTGCTTTTCTGCTTTGAAATTGCAAAGGAAACTTAAGAATCAATATAAAATTGAACATTTGTTATTTACGAATAAATAATTTGTTTTTATTTTTATAAATATGGTTCGAGCTAGGGGTTTCCTTATTAATATTATGTATAAGATATTTAAAAGAGTTTCTTTGGTAAACTTGTTTATTTTATATTGAAAATGGAACTTGTGTATGGATATACATACGGGTTCGAGCCCAGTTCAGTGTTGTTGTTGAACAACTTGCTGTGGCCTGTCGGACATGCCGCATTTGGTGGTGTAGTGTGGTGAAAGCTCTGGCCGCGCACGTTGATGGAGCTGGCTTCAGCTGCAGCGTCGCCAGTGGCAGTCCTTTCGGTGAAGAGTTCAGCCGTCGTCGTCGCCGTTCTGTCGTCTGTCGTCTGCGTCGCTGTCGCCGTCGCGAGCGTCGAGCTCCGCCATTTATTGCCGTTGCCGTCGCAGTCGTCGTCGCCTCTTTGTCGCTTGGTCGAGGCTCCAGCGAAAATGACAAAATGTGGTTTATTGTGTGTGTGTAATTTTTTCTTTTTTTTTTTTTATATAGTTTCTATTGTGAACTTTTGACCCGTACGCAATCAGGTCACAGTAAATGTTGAGCCATGTGAATTTCCACAGTTTGTTTGCATAAATAAGAAAAACTTGGCGATACTTTTGATTGAAAATGCGTAATCGTAACCTGAACCTTGAGTAAACACGCACACACACACACACTCCACTGTTGTGTGCGCGTGTGTGTGTGTGTGCGTGCGTGCGTGTGTGGGCAACACGCAACTCGACGTCATATTAGCCCGGAGAGACACTTGAATTGTGTTGCCAACAACAATGCTATTGGCCATGTTACAATATTAATTGTAGCACAAAATAAAAAAAAATAAAAAACACAAAAAACTGAATCATATTTGAAGTGTATTTTGCCTCAAACTCCCCGCCTCCAGTTGAATCAGAAAACCAAATGAAAAATCGTTTCGTGCAAAGCACGAGGAGTCGCCAAGTCGCCCCGTTCTCCTTACCCATAATTTCCCTCCGTCTGCCGCGGTGTCACCCTGTGTGTCCGCTGAGCGTGCCAAATGAATTGAAAATTACATGCGGCTCCAATTTTTACACGTTCCTGCCCGCCCCACCCCCCCGCGGTGCCAGCACACTTAACTCCACTTCATGTGAGCTCATTGTCGCCAGTTGTTGCCCCTCCTCCCCCCACCCCTCCAACCGTTCCTCTGTTCCCCCCCACTCCGTTGGCCTGGCTTGCAGCTGCTGCTCGGCGGCATATTTCCGTTTCGTAATACTCCGGCACACGAGCGCCCCTACTCACCCCACACAACCCCCCTTTACCGCCCATCCCCCCCTCCCAGTGCCGCTAAGAATAACAAGCAATGCCCAAACAGCATTTAAATGTTGTCGAGGTTACATAAAAACAACGCGCGACACAATGAAAAAATACAACAACAACAAAATGCAACTATTTTTAAAACAATTTGAACACACATTACTAACATGAATTAAACGCGTCTAACGGCATTTTTGAACAAAACCCACCCCCGCAGCACAAACCGTTTTACGCACGTGGCCGCACGAATAGTGTGAGCAAAAGCTAACAATAAACAGCAAAGCAAGTGTGAAAAAAAGTTTGAAAAAACAAAAAAAAAAACAGCAACAAGAAAAAATTGTCCGTCCAGCATATACAAAAAAAAATTTTGTTACAAAAAAGAAAAGCCACGGCCACAAAAGCAACTAAAACAAATGAACTTAATAGCAAAGGCTAAGTAGCTGTAACAACAACAGAAACAACAGCAACAACAACAACAACAGCAACAGCAACAAACAACACAAGCAGCAGCAGCAGCAAAAGAGTGAGAAGAGGACCGTTACTTAAAATTAGGCATTGGCAGGCCTCGCACACACACAGACGCGCCCGCACGTACACACATGTATGCGCAGCCTTTTGCCGCAGTCATAAAATAATCAAGCAAAGGCAAGAATTGTATGTGGAGTGAGAGAGAAGACAGAGCAGCGACGCAACTGCAACGTGGTCGTCGTCGTCGTCGTCGTCGAATGCTGCTGACGAAACATCTCCGTTGGGACACATAAAGCAATTAGCAAAGGTTGACAACACACAACACACAACACTTACACTCACACTCACTCACACACACACACACACACGCATGTACACTGGCAAGTGGAGCCAACTGTAGGCCGCTGTTCAGGATTTTATAAAGTGTGTGCGTCTCCCAATGCCTGCTAACATGCGTGTGCCGTTTGGGCTGTCGCATCCCTGGATTATATTTAGACTAATTGCGCGTCGAGCAACGCACAATAACAACAACAACAACAACAATAATAATACAAGTTGCAGGCATGGTTATGCTGTTGCCGCCCAGCTGCGGCTGCTGTGATGAGAGCTAACGGAAAATGGAGCCAAGGCAGCCAAGCAAGAAAAAAAAACAAGACGTAGCGCAGAGCAACAGAAAACAAAAGCAAAAGCAAAACCAAACAAAACAGAAAAATAAAAACAACCAAGTAACGAACTTGACTCGCCCTGTGATATAACTGCACCGTAGTTGTAATAAATCGTAAAATCGTAGCTCGTAGTTATCGTTATCGATTATTAGCTTAACTGAAACTTAAGCTAAAAACGGAAATACTCCACACTTGATAAACGCTACTCGTGCACCGACAGCCCAATAAGAATAACTATATATATATATATATATATATATATACATACATAACATATACATATTTAAGCAACTATATACAATAAGTAATTACGTACACTCTGCCTCCCAACTTGCCGCTTGCCCCACGTTTCGAAATACGTATTTTCGCTGCCGCTCCGCCCCAGCGTTGCCAGACCTTGCGCAATAACGACCGGTACAAATAGACCGGATTTAGACCAATTGGAATTGTTAGTGAGTGTTCGAATTCGACAGCCACAGAATGGGAGATGAGCACGAGAAGCGCACCACCAAGGAGAAGCTACTCTTCTATACGACGGCGTTCTTCATTCTCCTCGGCACGTTCAGCCTGTTTGCGTTCCTGTTTCTGGTGCCGTTCGTGATCGAGCCCGCATTCACCACGATCTTTATGCAGTTCGAGGAGGTGCCGGCTCTGTGCGAGACCTACGACACGGAGATCTACTTCGGGGCGAAGAACTGCTCGTGGTCGTCGTGCCGTGAGGGCTGCACCAAGGACATCTACACGTGCACCCAGATACGGGTCAACTATCGCCTCAATCTGTACAATTTTACGGATGAGTTCAACTTTACGGAGTATCACATCAATTTGAAAGAAGCGGAACGCGTCATTCCGCCCGTGAAGCGCACGGATCGCTATGAGCGTGCGCTGCGGGACTACGAGTATGATCATCTCGGCCCGGACGATGACAATACCATTGACATGGACGTGGACATGGGCCGGTCCGCGGGCCATTTTGAGCAGCTGAATTTTGGCGACGCCGACGGCTCCAATGGATATCTCATTGAGGATTCGGACGATGGGAATGGGGTCAGCGCCGCGGGCACGCTAATCAATGGGGAGCGGCGGCCCTTCGATGAGATCTCCGAGCTGAACGAGGGTCTCATGGGCAACAATTCCATCTATTTCTATGTGGGCGCCCGGCTCTTTCCCAATGTGAAGGGCTGCGGCTATCCGCCCATGCTGAACTGCACCATTTGGCTGAAGCGGTACACGAAGATCGGCATCAAGTTTCCCTGCTACTACTCCAAGGTGGACCCCAGCCTGGTCATCAGCGATCTGGACTATTGGCAGAATACGCTCAATTTGGTCTACTCGATGGCCATTCCCATACCCTCGTTCATCATTTCGGTCATCTATTTGACGTACGCGTACTTTAAGATCTATAACGAGGACGAGGAGACGGCGCCGCTGGACAAGAATGCCGAGGACATGGACATCGATGACATCGATGCCGTTGATGACAGCGATGGCGCTGTGCTGGCCGACAATGCCGCCGGCAGTCAGATCGTCAACATGGACTCAACGACAAATGATAGCTGCCTAGAGGGTGTCCTGCCCAATGGTGGTCCCGGCATGACCAGGTGCATATCGCAGGGCGGCTCCATCACCACCTCCGGCCACTACATAGCCCAGTCGCCGGCGGGCTCACAGATGACGCCCAACTCGGAGATCAACTCGTTTGGGCATCAGCTCAAGGTGCAAATGGCCGATGAACTGTCCAGAGATTCACTGGAAAATGGTGTTCTCTCCACGTCGAATTCGGTGCAAGGGTAAGAATCGGTGATGTGGTCTTTTAATGGTTCTGGTGAACAGGGCTTAAACTAGTTCATCACCTTTGGACCTGTAATTACTAAATGGTGTCGGTCGTGAACATGTGTCTCTTTTTTAAATACAACCAACGGTTTGAACCAGTTTAATGTTAAATTTACGGTTCGAACCAGTTTAGCACTCTTGGGTTGGATTCGAACCTGATTCTGGTTCATTACGATTTAGGGTTTGAACCTATACTTCATCTTAAGATTGAACATGTGCCTGGTCTGTAAAGGTTATTGGCTTAAACGTGTATCTCAGGTTTAATTTTCCATCCTGATTTTTCATATACATATATACGAAGGTTCGAACCTTCTGCGAAATTTTCCTTCTGCTATAGATTAAACATATGTAAATTAGATTTTTTTTAAAGAAATCAAATTTTTACAACAAATTTATCTGGCTATATATAAAAGTTTAAAAAACAAACATTAAAAAAACTAATTTTAAAAAAATGTTTCCATTTTTTTTTTCTCAGAAACTTGAGCAAGACGATGACGACGAGTATCTCAACTCCACCTGGGCCGACAGCGGCAGTCTGAAACGTCAGGCGCATGGTCTGGAAAATGTTAGATTCCGATTCGGAAAATGAGCCGCTGCTAGAGTAGGGCTCTCTAGACAGCAGTTCGTCAAGTGCAGTGAATACGGAGCAGGCAAAAAAAGCAACAAAAAAAAAACTAAAAACCAAAAAAGAAACTGAAAAACAAGATGAACCCAAGTATTTTTACCCAAAACAATCGATAACAATGCATGCAAATGCGAAACGAACCTGAATACCTTCAGAGCTGTTAGAGACACTTAAAACTACAAAAAAAAAAACTATGATAGATTATATATATTTACCTTATGAATCGACACACACACACACAAACACTCACAGACACACACTCTAATCAATCACTGCAGACACGCCCCAGTCACATAATATTATGATAGAGCGGTGGGATTTTTTGACTAAGCTTAACACATTCAATTCCAAATTACAGTACATGCATTAGTGTTTCCACAATACGAATATGAATACGAATACGAATATGAATATGAATATGAATATGCTAAACACACGTAGAGGAACGCAGGGCAGATGCTTCACACGAGGAAACTGTTGGGCGAGTGTTACTTTAATTGGTACAAATACAATAACAAAAGCAAAGAAAAATAAAATTTAAAAAATACTATATACCTAAAACAAAAAGAAAGCAAAAATTATAATACTTATACACATACATATACAAATATTTACTTGAATTATTTTTCTATTCGCAACAATCGAAGTCGTCTCAAACGCCTCGAATACCAAAAAAGCAAAAGCATCTAATAAAATAATAAATAAGTATAAATAAATAAAACACGCGCAAAACTTATTTACAAGTCGAACAGATTTTTTAGATATTGTAATGCCGAATAAAGTGCTAAGCAAAGATTAAAGAGCAGCATTGTTTATTTCATTTACAATTAAAACTAAAAACCTACAAATATACTTAACAAAAAACAAAAAAAAAAACAAAACAACTATGCGATAAAAGTGAATAAAAATGTAAACAAGTCAAAGCCTAAGTATATTGAAAATACATTAAAACGTAAAGAAAAAATATAATTCATAATGATTAATGATAACGATATCGTATAATAATAATTGTTATCCTTCTAATTAATGCGGATAAAAACTCACAGCTTTAACTAACGGAAACAGAGGCATAAGATTTTTCTTCTACATATTAATTTTTATTAAGATTATTATATGATAATGATATTTATAGGTACTAAAAAAATGGTTCAAGCTATTCAATTAAATCTTTTTAAATAATTATGCATTAAAATCATAATAATTTAGACCTAAATATAATATTTCCTTTTTTTTATATTAACAAGAAAAACAAACCCAAAAGCAAGCAAGCAAAAATGCTAATCGTAATATTTCTAAAAACAAAATCGATGCGAATACTCTCAAAACTCGTTGCCTAGGCATAGACGCATTTGCAACGGTAACTGCACCTATTGCGAATAATCTATCAATGATAAGCAGCAAATATACACATAGTTTGGTTTTTAACAAAAACAAAAAACATTTGCATGAACACCAACAAAATAATAATAAATGAAAACAAAACAAAAAACAAAAGAAAAATAATAAACAAGCGCAACTACTAGCTAATATCATGTAAAACAAACAACAAACAAATGCTACTAGAATTGAAACAAAAGCGAAACAAAAATCTCGAAATAAATACGCATTTAGCAGCCTACAAAACAGACGCATTTATTTATTTGAAAAACGGTTTTGTTTTATTTTGAAAATATGCCACACTGTTACTGCATATCATCGATAACAAATCGATGTTAATATACAGACGCATTTATTTTCATATAATTAGTTTTTTGAGTTTCTTTAAGTTCTTAACACGGTAACAACAGCATTCAAACCGATAACAAACCCATCATGTTGTGCAACACTATTGATACACCTGCTGCAGCGCTAACATCGATAACAAACCGATTGCTGTTAGGCTTACTTCCACAACAGTTGGCAGCTCTAGAACAGCTGCTTATCAGCTGTGGATGCAAGTTCGCCGTGCAATGGAAAAAATTGCTATTGACAAATGTTTATTTTATAAAAGTGTTTAACAAAAGTGCGCACAGTTCGCCTACCCACACGTAAAACACACTAAACTAGAGGCTACGTTTTGGCAGCACAATTATTTGTAGCGGTGAATTGTTATTGGCAACTTTTGTTGCTGCTGGTGCTGCTTCTTCTTCTTCTGCCTGTAAACAAAAAATTTTGCTGGGCAGCGGCTGAAGTGAAAAAGTTAACAAATGCTTTTGCAAAGCTGAAACGCCAAATATGGACAGCAAAAAGGACATCTACAAACTGTGGGTGCAGTACACAACAAAGGTAAATGTGAAGGGCTGGCCGAAAATGTGCCTAAAATGCGTTGTCGGGCGGCTTTTGTTATCCCCCCTTAAGGTATGGGAAGGGGGGCGGGTGACGTGTTTTTCCTATTAATCACCGCAAAAACAAAGCGAACTGTCCTAAAGTGCGGCCAGCATTTGCAGCAGCTGCTGCGTTACCGTTGGGGTTATATAATCACAGCCAGGCTCAATAATGCCTCCCCCTCCCTGGCCTCTTTGCAGAACGATGAATCCTATTTTCGTGAGTTTGTGGCACGTTTTGTGGACATTTGGCGCGGCCAGCTGCAATTAGACTTTCAGTCGGATGCCTGTCCGCTGTGGCACGAGGTGCGACCCGACAATGGACCCCACCTGGGTCGTCTGCCGGATGAACTGTTGCCGGCAATTGGGAAATTCATCATTGTGGCGCGCGATGCCTGCGAGACGGATGCGCTATCGGAGCAGGGCATCGAACAGGTGGCCATACTGATTGATTGCCTGGTGATTGTGTGCCGGCACTTTGACAACATATTGTCCATCATCAAGTACGAGTACAAGCCCAATCTAATCGCCATACTAACTAAGGTATTTGCACAGGTAAGCAACAGCAACAACAAGAACAACAACGATCAAAGATAAATTTCTGATTGTTATTTTTTTTTTGTTTTGTAGCAAATGGAGCAGGAACGGGCTACGCTGGCGATGAGTCATCTGTTTGGCAGCTTTTCGGCATTTCTGGAGGTCATGTACGATCCTTATCTGACTTGGCGCAGCTTTCTGCGCGGCCAACTGGCGGATTATGGCCGCCTGCCGTACAAGCCGCACGCGGTCCATGTGGAAATTGTGCCGTTTATCTATGGTGCGTAATTGCTTGGTGGCTGCTTGTTCGCTTATCACATTCATATCTTTTGCTTCTTTCGAACAGATTGTTTCCAGAACGAAACGCTGCTCAGGTTTGCGGATGTTGGCGAGAGCCTGCTCCACGTGCTGGGCGCTGTTATCTGCGGCTCTCAGGTATCGTACGAGAAGTGAAGCTAAACTTGTCTGTTAAATTTATTGTTAACGTTTTTGTTTTTCCATATTTAATTCAAAAACCAATTACAATTAACGTACATAACTAGCACAGCAAATTGTTGCCCTCTGCACTAGTTAGTTGTCTTCTCCACACTTTCTGTTCATAATTGCTTTTATTTGTATTCTAAATTTCATTTCGTTTTCATTTGTGCAACAAAAAAACAAAAAAAAAAAAAACAAACAATCAAACAAATTAGTATATTCATGCATTCAATGTGTGTCTGTGTAAAATGAATTTACAGAAAACTCTAAACTTGAACTCAACAATTAGAAATACTAACGCTCTAATTACTACAAACGCCCCCCGTTCGGGTGATGGGCAGCTTCTAAACTGTGATAACTTGGTGAGTGGTTTAATTGCTTTCCCATTTATTGTCCCGTCGTCCGCTCATCTCTCTCGCTCTCTCTCTCTCTGTCTGTCTCTTTCTCCCTCCTCTGCAACGCTTTCCCTATATATATTTGATCCTTGATTGTATTTGTATTTGTAATGTCCAACTTTTATTTGCTGCTGCAGCGCAATGGCATGAGAGCCATTTGCCCGGCAACGGTGTCCATCATAATGCGCATTCTGCAGCAGTGGGAGAGCGCCTCCAGACTGCGCCACGTGGCGCTCAATTGCTATGCACTGATGGTCATCGTGCTGCAAAAATCTAGTCCAGAAGAAGTGAGTATCCATCCCATTTAATGCACTAGCCACGAGTTGCCTTATTAATCGCCATTTCTCTCTCGTTCTGTTCTTGCAGCGCCAAATAGATCTAGTTACATTAATTCAACTCTTTTGTGATGCACTGCAGCAACTGCTGGCGACCACGCACTTTGACAGCGGCGCCGCCAGCTTCGATATAGCCAGCGACCTGGACAGCGATGTCGCCATCGACATGACCGCACTCTCCGCCAGCGTGTCTGCCGTGCAGCTATTCCTGGCGCCGGGCAATGCAGACGCCGCCGTCAGCGAGGCGATTGGCGAGACTAATTTGCTGGAGCTGCTCATTGGACTGCCGCAAGGCATTAAGGTGAGCCGGGTCGAACCGATTAACAGGCTGGCGGCTGTTGTTTTTGCAAAAATCCATCACTTGCTGTAATATGACCATAATGTTAAAAACTGTTTTCGACTCTTTTTAATCACACTGTGGAACGTTCTCACTTGTTTCCGCCATTTCATCCTCTACAGCACTGGCACGTCTCGCACACGGCGACCTTGGCCAGCACAATGGATGCTCTGGCTGCTCTGGCGCACAGTGCACCGCGCTGCGCGGAACAGTTGCGTCAGGCGGATCGCATCGAGCGTCTGTTTGGCAGCATGCGTGAGTTTGAGGCGCCGTCGATTGGTTTGCTGGATGCCTGCTTCAGTTTGGGCTATAATGCACAGCAGCGCCTGCTGGTGCTGCCGGAGGTGATGTTGCAGCTGCTGCAGTGGCTGCCAGTGCTGCAGGAGCCGGAACAGCTGCACGTCAGCTGCCTGCTGCTCAAGGGCTGCACCGACAACTATGGCACGTGAGTAACCATCACCGAGTTGCCGCGAATCAGTTAGCGGTATCTAACGTTTACTCCTTGTTCCTTTTCAATTCAAGTAAAACTGTCGCTTGTGGCAGTCGCGTCATCAAAGCGGCCTGCGTTTGTCTGCTGCGCGGCGAGACGCTGGCGGAGGCCTGCGCCCAGAATCTGATCAAGCTGATTGAGGAGCTGAGCAAGCTCAGCATTGTGCCCGTGGAACTCAAGTGCATATTCGCCCTGCTGCGACAGGGCGCACAGTTTGCGCAATGCAAGCAGCTACAACAGGTGAGCATTAAAACTATTTTTTTTTAAATATATTAATTTTAAAATTAAAATTAATTTTTAAATGAAAGAAAGTGAATATCATAAAATGTTTTCCTTTAGATTGTTGTTCAAAACATACATTTTTAGTATGTTAAAAAATTAAGCTTTTCAAAAAAAAAAACAAACAAAGAAATACATAAATAAATAGGGTTTTTTGCACTAATAAGTATTAGTAATAGTATAAAAAAGAGAAAAGAGAGCTTTAACGGTATACCAATTGACTCCTAACTAATTTCCATGTCGATTCATTATAGACGCTCGTCGTGATTGCGCTGCAGAGTCTGCGTGGAAGCAACTGTTGTTCGCAGTACTTTGCCATTGAACAGCCGTCGGATGGGATTCTGGTGCCGGACATTAAAAACTGGACGCTGTCCGGCGCGTATGGCTTCATTTTCCACATGCTCGTGCGCTTCATCGTCCCGGAGGAGTCATCGTCGTCGCAGTCGCAGTCAAACTCGCGGCGCATGTTGCTCACTTTGCACACCGCCAGCGGCTGTGGCTTTGAGGTGTTTGTGCAGCCAAATGGCAATTTGGTGGTGGCTGCGTTGACGCGTCGCGAATATCTCACATCGGCGACGGCGACGAAGACGCTGCTGGATGGTCAGTGGCATTATCTGACCGTGGCCATAACGCCGCCGAAGCGACCATTCTCCTACAGCCAGATCAACATCTACGTCGACTTTGTGCAGAAACTCAGCGCCACCCTCAAAGTGCAGGCGATCAACGAACCCTTCGTCGTCTGCGGCATTGGTGCGGTCCTGGCACCACCGCCCAAGCAATCCGATCTAACCAAAGGTGGCACATTGCCGCGCTCCAGCTCCCAGGAGACCGGATCCGCCTACAAGGGCATGCTGCCCAGTCTCCTCGAGCGCACACTTTCCGCTAATGTGAGTAGAGTAGAGTTTTATTTATGGGATACAGTAATGCCTCGATTGGTACGTCTAAAATTTGGTCTGCTTATATCAAGTGACGTTCTAATCGATTTCGTATTAATTGGGTTATTACTGTATTATTATTATAATTTATTAAAATATAATCGTAATTAATCATACATTTGTTTTTGACAGGTGTCGAATTATTTTACGCTGCCGCTGCGCACCCAAACCGCATTCGATCCGAATGTGAAGAACTTTCCCATTGGCATGCAGGACACGGTCTTTGGGGAGCCGGCTTGCCTGCAGGGCCATTTGGGTGGCGTACTTCTGGCGGAGCCAATGACCAGCTTGAAGACGATCTTTGATGCTGGCCTGAACTTCAGTTCGATCTTCTCGCAGGACAATGATCTGCTGGAGCTCAATTCGCGCTTTGTTTTCTGCTATGCGCCGAGCGCAATTTGGCACGGCAGCTGTCAGGATTTGATACCGGGTGGCCGGTATCCGGGCCGCATAAGTGCACAGCACTGCAAGACCGTTAAGATCCAGGACACGATCAATAGCATTGGTGGCATCAATGCCATTCTGCCCATGCTGCATCGGCTGGTCAGGGAGCAGGAGTCGGATTTATCGATTGGCAGCGCCAGCGATGATTCCGCGGCCAATTCGAATTCGCTGAAAACGCCAACAGCCGAGGAGTTTACGGATTGGGAAATGTTGTCATCCAACTCGTACACAGAGTGGAAGATGATCCAGCATCCACTGGCCAGCTGGCTCTGCCTGCTGCGCTACCTGACCCACGAGCACGAGAACAACCAGCAACAGTTGCTCGGAAGCGAGTGCTTGGCCATCATTGGCACCATGCTGCAGCGTTGTCCGCCGGCTCTGTTCGATGTGAACGCATTGATGGCCACGCATTTGCTGATGGAGTCGCTGCAGGGACACAAGTCGACGCCGGGCGGCAATGCCCAGCTGCTGGATGCGCTCTACGAGCACATTGTCTTTGATTTTGCCATTTGGTCGCGTTTGCAGTTTCAAATCACATTGGGACACGCTCAATATTTGAGCGCCATGATCAAGAACGATCGGAAATACTTTCGACGCCGCTACGGCGTTCAGTTCGTGCTGGACGTGGTCCGTCAATATTACAGTACGCCGGATAACATTTGCAGCGACGATGCGAAAACGATTCGTGGCACACTGTTCAGCATTGTCCGGTTCTATCTGCAGAAGGAGGTGAACATCAAGGAGGTGAATGCTCTGATTGCGTGCCTGGCATCGGTGCGACAGGACCTGGTGCTGGTCGAGCTGCTCGAAATGATGACCGTCTATGTGCGCGGCAAGAACTGCAAGGATCAGATGGTGCTGCTGCTCCACGAACCGCAGAGCGCCAATCTCATCTACAATTTCTTTGTGGACAAGAGCTACAGCATCGAAGTGCAGGAGGCGGCGATCCGGGTAAGTCCAGCCGAACTACAATTAGAGCCTGTACTAATCCCATATTCGCCTTCATTTACAGTTCATCAGCGCCTTGTTGGCCACCTCGCGGGTGCACCAGAAATATAAGCAGGTGCTGCGTCTGTACGATCAGAGCAGCGATCAGAGCATGTTTCCCGGTTTCTTTTCGTTTATAACGCCGATGTCGCTCAGCTCGACGATACTCTTTCACCTGGTCGATGAAATGCTGGGCGTACAGCCGGACTATGGCGGCCTCATGTTTGTGGTGTATCATGTGAGCAGCTGTGACCTGCAGGTGAAACTGGAGATTGCCAAGCGACTGCTGCAGACCACATTTGTCAAGCAGCACTCGACGGTGGCCATTGCCCGGCAAACGGGCTGGCAGGAGTCCATTGCCCGGCTGCTCATCCGCAAGCCAATTACGTGTGTGTCACCGGATGAGGAGCGACGACGCAGCTTCGGCATCAGCATGGACGTCCTGCTCGAGGATAATTCCAGTTTCTTGGCTCAAGCCGATCTGATTACGTTCTCGGACCAGGAGATCGGACTCGCCCAGCTGCAACAGCAGCAGGCCCAATCCCAGGACGAACAGAGCGACAGCGGACTTATACTTAACGAGATTCAGGCGAGCGTCTCCGAGGCGGCCACTGTTATTGAGAGCGAAATCAAGGGTGAGTCCAGCCAGAGCTGCTATTCACGAAGCGATCAGAGTATATTGCCACGTCCGTTGTTAAAAATCATGTCAAAACAAGAACATTGCATTCGGGCGATACCGACTGCGTTATACTCGTTCACGTTCTTAAATAAAAGATTCCATAGCTCCCATATATCAAACCCCAATAACATGGTCAAAAGTGAACCGATTTTCACGTTTGATGGCATTTTGATCATGATTTGTCCTATATATTGATTCTACATTCAAAATATATTCATTTTCGAACATACAATTTTTTTGAATTTTTTGGTCAAAAAAGCATGTACTCCCCCTTGTGAATTTTGGAAAAAAATTTTTTTTCAAAATTTAGAATTGCGAATTTATAGTTTTAATCGATTTTATTTGCCAAAATTAGCATAAAAAGCAACATTAAAAGTGATTTTGGGGGGGTCAAATTTTTGGTCAAAAATCATGCCAAAATCGACAAAAATTTTGACATGTAAAGTTGTCAGATTCCATTGCGTCCATATATCAAACCCCCATAACTTTGTCAAAAGTGAACCGATTTTCACGTTTGATGGCATTTTGATCATGATTTGTCCTATATATTGATTCTACATTCAAAATATATTCATTTTCGAACATACAATTTTTTTGAATTTTTTTGTCAAAAAAGCATGTACTCCCCCTTGTGAATTTTGGAAAAAAATTTTTTTCAAAATTTAGATTTGCGAATTTATAGTTTAAATCGATTTTATTTGTCAAAATTAGCATAAAAAGCAACATTAAAAGTGATTTTGGGGGGGTCAAATTTTTGGTCAAAAATCATCCCCAAAATCGACAAAAATTTTGACATGTAAAGTTGTCAGATTCCATAGCGTCCATATATCAAACCCCCATAACTTTGTCAAAAGTGAACCGATTTTCACGTTTGATGGCATTTTGATCATGGTTTGTCCTATATATTGATTCTACATTCAAAATATATTCATTTTCGAACATACAATTTTTTTGAATTTTTTGGTCAAAAAAGCATGCACTCATCTACTCAATCGATTTTATTTGTCACGATTTTATTTGTACAAAAAGTGCGTAGTCGGGTGTAACCGACAGTGTTCTCACTTGCTTACCCATTATTCACTTGGTTCTAGAACTGGCTGAGTCTGTCTCCGGCGCCGTTGTGGAGAATGTTAACAGCGTCTTCTCGGTTATACGCCAGACCACGCACGATATTCAGGACACCTTCGAGTCTCTCACACTGGGCAGCTCTACGGAGACGGACACTAATACGCCGACTGCGTCTTTGCAGCGCGAGGAGTCGCTGAGCTCGGAGAGCTCCACACAGTCACCGCATGGCATGGCCAAAAAAAGTGATTCCTTGGAGGTGAGTTTATGCAAGTTTGAAATATTATTTATCGTATAAATTAATCACATATCGTTCACTAATCCACGCACAGAGCACCACCGGCTTCGATTTTATGGCCGAGGGCGATGTGGACAGCGAGGAGCAGTTGGTTTATTTGGTTTCAAATACCCTGTTCAATGTGTTCTGGCGCGGCATTGCCAACGATCATCCGCAGTGCTGGCAGGAACGCGGTCAGGTGCTGGGCTGCATCAATTTGCTGGCTCTGAACAACGAGCTGATCACCTCGCATCTCTCCCTGCGTCTGCGCATTCTGGAGATGGCGGTGCAGGCGTCGCTCTTCGATCTATCCGAAAATGGCAGCCAGACGCACATCAATCAGGAGGTGAACCATTTTAACTTTATCTGCAAGAGAACATTTAGTAATCCTTGCTACCTTTTAGAACGCCTCCAATATTCTGCGCATGGTCTATGAGCTGGTGGTGCTCGGCTCCAATGAGGATGAGTCCAAGAAGTGCTCCACCAAGCTGCTAGATGGCGTGCTGGCCCTGCTCGATGCCCTGATGATATTTCAGCAGGGCTCCTCCGACGATTGGTCGGACATGATACGTCTGTGCCTGGGCCTGTTGCTCAAGTGCTCCCATCACCCGAATCCGGGCATTGTGGCCATGGCAACGGCCAAACTGCATGCCATACTTCAATCTCGATCCACAGAGGATCCCGCCGAGCTCTCTTACCTGCTCTACAGCATTAACAGAGCCCTCGACAATGCCATCGAGGGTGCGTAATTGAGAGATAGAAATATATAAAATCTATAATAATTGATATTTTTTATAGCTGGCAATCCGGAGGAGTACTCGTTTTTGATGCCCGTTATGAAGGCGCTTCTGGAGAAATGCCGCTCCGCCTTCAATTTGGACTCAACGCTGCCCGATCTGCCGTCAACCTCATCTGGTCCGGTATTCTTCAATGACTTTCAAATGTACAGCACCAGCAAAAAGTGGCGCAACTTTATGGAACGTATGGTAAGTGTTTTGCGTGTGTATTAAATGAGAGTGCTCTTGACGAGAAAGCCTGACGAGCCGATACTCTGTACCCAGTTTTTAAACATATTAATTTCTATCTTAACATAGAATGAATATCAATTTTATACATCAGATTAGGCGTAGTATATTATATTCATGCGAATAAGAGCGAGATAGAGCGATAGAATAAGAGAAAGAGAAAGAAAAGAGGAGGAGAGAGAGAGAGAGAGAGAGAGAGAGAGAGAGAGAGAGAGAGAGAGAGAGAGAGAGAGAGAGAGAGAGAGAGAGAGAGAGAGAGAGAGAGAGAGAGAGAGAGAGAGAGAGAGAGAGAGAGAGAGAGAGAGAGAGAGAGAGAGAGAGAGAGAGAGAGAGAGAGAGAGAGAGAGAGAGAGAGAGAGAGAGAGAGAGAGAGAGAGAGAGAGAGAGAGAGAGAGAGAGAGAGAGAGAGAGAGAGAGAGAGAGAGAGAGAGAGAGAGAGAGAGAGAGAGAGAGAGAGAGAGAGAGAGAGAGAGAGAGAGAGAGAGAGAGAGAGAGAGAGAGAGAGAGAGAGAGAGAGAGAGAGAGAGAGAGAGAGAGAGAGAGAGAGAGAGAGAGAGAGAGAGAGAGAGAGAGAGAGAGAGAGAGAGAGAGAGAGAGAGAGAGAGAGAGAGAGAGAGAGAGAGAGAGAGAGAGAGAGAGAGAGAGAGAGAGAGAGAGAGAGAGAGAGAGAGAGAGAGAGAGAGAGAGAGAGAGAGAGAGAGAGAGAGAGAGAGAGAGAGAGAGAGAGAGAGAGAGAGAGAGAGAGAGAGAGAGAGAGAGAGAGAGAGAGAGAGAGAGAGAGAGAGAGAGAGAGAGAGAGAGAGAGAGAGAGAGAGAGAGAGAGAGAGAGAGAGAGAGAGAGAGAAGAGAGAGAGAAGAGAGAGATAAAGAGACTTTTCAGATATAAATTTTAAATAATAGAGCCCCACAAATAACTAATAACACTAGAAATCTGCAGGCATTACTGAAATACATGAGAATCGCATAGAAGGGCCTAAAGTGCCCTGTTAGACAATTCAAATAAAGCTGTACGACTACAGGCATATATATAACTGATATAGAAACTACCACACAGAGTATGGATATATATATAATATTAGTTTTAGGTTTATGATAGGAGATATATTTTAAATTTCTAACTTCTGTACTCTCTGATATTAACGCAATTGATATGGCGATATATATTTATTTAAATGTGATCCGAAATATCTGTTTTGTAAGTGTCCTTAAAATTTGTCCCTTTTTAATGTACTCTTTAATACACCTTTTGGGAACCGGGTATAATTATCCGTCAACTCTGTTGATGCTTTTATGTGTTATTGTAGGTTTATTAGCTTGTTTTTTGTGTATACAATTTAATTACTTCTCATATAATTTAAAATTCTTCAGCTTAGCCTAAACTTAAACTACAATTAAATTAGGTCAGACGCTTTCCGCTTTCCAATCCCAATACTTTCTCCACCCGCTCCTCCTCCTTTAGACTTATATGAAGGGCGCTTAATATAGTTTATGATTTTTTGGCAAGCTCTGACGCAGGGCCTGAAGCTTGCGCTCCATTTCCCGATCGCTCAGTGGACTCTTGAAGAGCGTCGTATCGAAGACGCCTTTGGTGGTGCGCTTTGGCGTCGGATTACGCTCGGTGCCCGGCGGAAGCGCACCACGCACCAGGGTGGGTCGTGTCGGCCTGGTGGCACGCACCGCCGGATACTGTTGTTGTTGTTGGTGTTGTTGTTGTTGTTGTTGTTGTTGTTGTTGTTGTTGCTGATAGGTCGACGGCGCTAAGGTGCCGTCGTAGTAGCTCTGCGAGCGCGACTTTTCAATGGTGACGACCGTCGACGCCGCCGTTTCGGTGCCGTGATTGGGACTGCGATATCGCGAACTGCCGCGACTTTTGCTGCGACTGGGCGCTGTTGTGCTCGTGATCACGGTGGGCACAAAGGCTGTGCGCACATGCATTGGACTCCAGGGCGACGCTGTCGTCGTCGTCGTCGTCGTCGTTTTCGGTGTCGTTGTCCTGGCTGACGTCGAGGGTCGCGTCACATAGTTGCGCTTCTGCTCGACGTAGCTGGAGCCGTGCGCAGCCGTATCGAGATCGGTGCCTCTCACATGCAGATGCGTATCCGCATCGTACGCCTGCTGCAGCTCCGGGACGTCCAGTGTGTGCTTCTTGGAGACGCTTGGACGACGCTTGCGTTTGCGACTCTTCGTTGGCGTTCGGGAGCTGCCAGCGGCATGGGTATCCTCTGGGGGCAGCTCGTTGCTGGGATTGTTGTCGGTCAGAATGGGTGGATAGGACTCCTGCTGCTCCTTGTTGGATGCCTCGAAGGGTATGGGATCGTAGATGGGCACCTCGTAGCTGGACTTGGGAAAATCAAAGCTGGGAAACTTCTGGTTGGTATTCAGAGGCAGCTCGTCCGCGGGCAGCGCAAAGTTCTCCTGCGGATAGCTGTGGATGCCTGGATGCCCATCTGGCTGGGCATAGCTGCTGGACGGATGCTGTGGCGGTGCTGGTGGCTCAGCAAAGTCATGACCCGACGGCTCAGCTGGTGGCTGATAACTCTGGTCAGGAGCGTGTTCCTGCGGCTGATAGTCATGAGCGGGATCGGGAGCTGGGGCATGATGATCTGGTGGCTGATACTCCTGGGCAGGTGGCTGATAGCTGTCGTGAGCCGGTGGTTGATAGCCACCATCGGACGACCCTGGTGGTTGATAACCCTGATGACCCGGAGACGGCGCCGAATATTTGTGCTCATATTGCGGCACGTTGGCCTGAAAAGAGGTGGAGATCTCGTACGCTGGCGGCGAATAGGAGATCTCAAAGTTGGCATTGTGCGACGGTGGCTCCGCGAAGTGCTCCCGATAACCGGAATTGGGTATTTTGTGCTCGTAAATGGAGTAGGAATCGGGTGCAGGTGGCGCTGCCGCATGCGTGAAGCTGGGCACACCGTATTTGGTGGATGGCGGCGCCTCATATTGATGTCCCACATACGAATCGGGTGCTCCATAGCCGCCGCTGGACGGAACGCTCTGATGCGGCGGCGGCACGCCGTATTTCTGATGCGGCTGGTGGATCTGGTCGTAGGAGCTCAGCGAGGGCGGTGGAGTCTCGTGACCACCCGTAAAGCTGTACTCCAAACTGGGAAACTTGTGGGCACCATACAGCTCCGGTTCATTGTGGCCGTACAGATCCAGATCCATGGACTGCGCCTCGTAACTGGAGGCGGGTATCTGAAAGTCGGCGGCATCGAACTTCAGATGCTGGAAATCATTTAGCGAAAAACTCGGCTCCTCGAGATGCCCCGGAAACGACGGCGGCGACGGCAGCGACGATTTGTAGTAGCTAACGGGCGGTCCCGGCGGATAACTGGGCGGTCCATATTTCGTCTTGGGCAGCGGACTCTTCGTCCGTCGCCGCTGCTTGAGGCGCTTGGAGGCCACGCGCACCCTGTACGGCGGATGGCGTCGATAACGCACCAGTTGCTCTGGCGTGGGCAGCAGATCGCTGCTGTTGCCGCCCGGCGCGGCTTCGGCAGCTCCAACGGTGCCCACATCGCTGCTGGTGCTGTTCTCGCCCAGCGCCAGTGGCAGCAGCTGAAAGACAGGTTGCACAGTTCAGTTCAGTTCGTTGCTAGCATAATCATGAGGCGAGGAATATTCTCAAAATGCAAAATTTTGAAAAAAAAAGCGCTGATTTAATATAGTGAACAAACCACGATTAAAATGCCCTCAAATGTGAAAATCGGTTCAGTTTTGACAAAGTTATGGGAGTTTGAAATATGGGCGATATGGATCCAAGAACTTTACTTGTCAAAATTTTTTTAAATTTTTGCATGATTTTTGACGAAAAATTTGACCCCCTCAAAATCAGTTTTAATGTTGTTTTTTATGCTAATTGTGACAAAAAAAAATCGATTAAAACTATAAATTCGCAATTCTAAATTTTGAAAAAATTTTTTTTTCCAAAATTCACAAGGGGGAGTACATGCTTTTTTGACAAAAAAATTCAAAAAAATTGTATGTTCGAAAATGAATATATTTTGAATGTAGAATCAATATATAGGACGAATCACGTTCAAAATGTCGTCAAACGTGAAAATCGGTTTACTTTTGACAAAGTTATGGGGGTTTGATATATAGGAGCTATGGAATCTGACAACTTTACATGTCAAAATTTTTGTCGATTTTGGTATGATTTTTGACCAAAAATTTGACCCTTTCAAAATCACTTTTAATGTTGCTTTTTATGCTAATTTTGACAAATAAAATCGATTTAAGCTATAAATTTGCAATTCTAAATTTTGAAAAAAAATTTTTTCCAAAATTTACAAGGGGGAGTACATGCTTTTTTGACCAAAAAAATCAAAAAAATTGTATTTTCGAAAATGAATATATTTTGAATGTAGAATCAATATATAAGACAAATCATGATCAAAATGCCCTCGAATGTGAAAATCGGTTCAGTTTTGACAAAGTTATGGGAGTTTGAAATATGGGAGATATGGATCCAAGACTTTACTTGTCAAAATTTTTGCATGATTTTTAATGAAAAATTTGATCATGAACAAGAAGTTGATCCTAGATCTGTAATTTCGGGTCATAGTTCATTATAAACCAATTTTGAGCGTATTTTTTGTTTTAAATAAGAATTCTGTTCCTTTGTGAAGAAATTTTCACTTGTACTTGAATTGGGCACAATATTCTTTGTTTTTTTTTTCGCAGAGTGTATACAACTTTCTCTGGCTAACAAACAGTTGAAATTTGGCAACCGCTTGAAGATGTCAACCTTTGACTTTTAACCCCCACTGCGTCGCTCTCTGATGAATGATGAAGTCTCGTCGTTGTTGTTGTTGTGGCTGCAACTTGTTGTTGTCGCGGCTTCCGCGAACACGTAACGCAATCACAAGTCTCGCTAACTCCCTACCACATGTTGTCCCCCGCTCCCTATCTTTCTCTGTTGCTCCTCACCATAATTGGCATCGATTGCCGGCTTGGCATGCAACGGGGCATGCAACGCTTGCAACGATGCCGCACGCAACAGTAGCAGTTGCTGGTGTGCTCTATGCGAGGGGAGGGGAGGGGGAGCGGGAGGACTAAAGCATTGAACCTGAACGTCGTCACCAATTCAGGTTCAGCAAGCATCGTAATCCGTTTTGTTTTCTTGTTTTGTTTTGTTTTGTTCACAATTTTGCTATCTAAACAATGGATGCCACGGATGAGGAGCTCACATGGATTAGCCCAGAGGCACAATGCACTTATACGTGTTTTAAGGGGGAGGGTAGATGGGCCGGGTAGTATTCCAAACCGTCGCTGCAAGCCCAAATGAATTAATTGCGGGTGCTTTCAGTTATCAGTTTAAACCTATTTTTCTTTTAAATTCTTCGATTTTTGACAACATATTCTGTTCTTTAATAAGTTTAAGCAGAAAAGCCTATATAAACCAATCGGACCTGTCAAATTTTGCTTAGTCAGTGAACATTTTTAAAAATTGATAATATTTTTTTTTTAATTTTGCTTTATGAGGTTCGAATTCTAAAAAAAATTGAAGTTATTAATATATCATATCAATTGAGGTTGAAAGTATATAGTATACTTTTTCTTTATAAAAATTATCAAGTTAGTGTTTAATTTTCGGCAATTTGTGATCTGCTAGCTTGATTTTCAAAACAGTTTTTAATTAAAAAATAAAAAAATAAAAAAAAATTTGTATGGCTTTTTGTGGCATGCACTTTTTTTTTGGGAAACTCAAACTTATCTAAATTCTGCACAATAACTATTGCCCTTATTCCGCAGAGAGCTCTTACAACTGTCGATTGTATTGTATTTGCCATGATCTTGGTATTTTGTGTTCACTTGATTATCGATCACTTACGAGGCACACAAAGAGCCACAGTGGGTTGCACATTTGAAACTGCGAGCTGCGTCTCGAAGTTTTCAAGGCATCAAATTGAACGCAATGCGAACACAACTTTCATTCATTGGCGGCAAGAAAAAAAAGAGATATATATATTTAGTTTAGATGGTCTCTAGCGATGGTCTTTAGACTGTGGCTTGTAATTTTGTAGTTTATTTTATGATATGATAGCTCGTCGCTGAACGGTTTGGCGCGCACCCGGTCACGTCTCGTTGGACTTTCTTTCGGCAACTGAGAGCTCTCCAAGAAAGTGGTCTGGTTTTGTTGTCGAGAGACGTCGACGCCAGTTGCTGCTGCTGCTGTTGCTGCTGCTGTTGGAACCAGTCGAATGACAAAGCGTTGCCATTAAAGCACCCACCGGTGCAGCCCGGCGGCGTGCAGCTCATCGCCCTGGAACCATCAGCTGGGCCCTCGACGGGGGCAGGGGGTGGCGGCGGAACGAGCTGCACAGCGGTGGAGCAGCTTGTAAGCCTATTATGTAAAGAATGCCCAAACGCGGATGTTTCTACTGATTTATTATTATTATAATTTGAATTTTTTATTGGCCAAAAGAAATATTCAAAAAAATACACTCAGAAAAAACAGTGTTCTAAATACTATAATTGGGATTAGAAGTCCTGTCCTATTTTTTATTGTTCAAATCATATTTTATTTTTGCATAAACTTAAAATAATTTTGCTTCGTTCAAATTCTGCGAAATTTATTTTTTAAAGTTTTTAGTTTAAGTTCTTTATATAAAAAGAATTTAAATTTATTAAAACTTTCAACATTTACTGAAATTTTATTTTTATCTTAAAACAGAAATTTATTTGAGTACCACAATATTCTGGGGTTTTCTCTGAGTGTAGGCAGGCAGACAAACAAATGTTCGATTCAAAGATCGCCAGTTTCAAGTAAAACTCGTTTCGAATGCGGCTGCCAACTGCCAACTGCATTTGAGATGCACGAACGAGGTGGCGCTTCCTCAAGCGGCGCCACCTCTAACGGCAGCATCTGCATTCACATTCACATTGAACTTGAACCTGACCGGACGTGACGTGCCGTCTCCGAGTCCGAGTCCGAGTCTGAATCCGTCTTGATGCTGATATTGATGCGGACTTGCACTGGATTGAATCATGCAAAGCAAATTGAATGAAAGCGAAAGCAAATCAGAATTATTTGTTTAGAGTGCTTCACCAAGGAGATACCCTTTAAATATGTCTAAAAAAGTCATATTTTTCATTATAGTTGTATTTGAAATTTCCTCATACATAAATTGATATTTTTTCCGAGAACTTTTAAAACGAAATCATGTCGGTAAACTTATCTAAAGTGCTTGGCCAATAATATACCCTGTAAACTGATTTTTGGTACTCTGTGTGTTTCTGTGTAATTATGTTGAATATACAAACTTAATTGAACTTTTCAGATTATAAAATATAAATATATAATAATTTTAACTTAGTAAGAAATTGATTAACAATGAAATTTGAAATTATAAATTAATAATGTATATTATTAAGAATCGACATTTAAATATGCCCCGCCTATCCCCATTGTCAGATACAGGGTATAGCAATAAGCTGACAAATTAAAAAGTGACATTTTAATGTGATATTTGTCACATTTTGATTTGATTGGAACGATTGCAGGTGAAGCCACTTTACGATCGCTACCAGCGCGAGATCGAGCTGCATCTCTGGGAGCCGATCAACCGCTTCTGGGCCGAGTGCTATGAGGCGTGCAAGGCGGCCTCGAAGCAGCGGGCCAGCTTTCAGGCCGCCAATCGTCGGCTGTTCCAGCAGAAGATCTACATGCCGTGGAAGGTGCGCCAGGTGGAGGAGATGCAGCGGCTCCAAAATGCTGCACTGCAGCACAAAACCAACGACAGTCACATACGGAAGAAGTGGAAGACCGCCAAGCGTTTCTTGTACGGCCCTAGAGGGCCATGGTTTACCGGGTAAGTTTAAAACCCACTGCGCAATACCCTGTTTAACTTAAGATAGTCCAACAAAAGATCTTGATGATTCTCTAAAACCTCTAAAAAGTAACTTCTAAAATTTAGCTTACATGGAAATAATGTGTATCAGTTTTATCTTTATCTGAATTTTCAACCAAACCAATATACTCTTTTCAACACCTGCTTGACAGTGTTTCAAAAACTCGCGACTCTCTTCATAACTCATTATGAAATCGCGTCGAAATTCAGCATTTTAATTAAGACGACAATTGCAATGGGGCGTGCGCCAACGTAAATGATTACATATGAATCCACGCCAGCAGCACTAAATCACCTTCAAACGTACTCATGTACATACATACATATATATATATGTATATATAATAAGTTACAAGATATGTTTTATATACAAGATGTTAGTTTTATGATTGTCTTTATATATATATATATATATATATATATATAAACGAATAGCTGCCACGCTTTTGTCTACATTTCACTATGCTAACAAATGCACTCATTAATTTCCCGGCGTGTGTTTGCGTGTGTGGCAGCCACAGCTGGTGGCAACAATGGGGAGAAATTGTTGAAACAATAAGCAGAAATTAAATGTATATAAAACCGCTTTTTCATGCTGTCCAAAAACCGCACAAATAGTTATTTATATATCAATTTCACTTTTAAGCTTGAAACTTTAAGCCGATTCATTAATTTGGCCTTTAAGTTGTAATACGTTCAATAGGGCATTGAACCTACACATTTTTGCAATCATTGTGAAATTTGTCAGTCGATTTAGGCAATCCTATCGTATATTAAATGTACCCTTTGAAAAAGGTGTCATTCATTTAAGTTCTCGCGATAAATTCAAATTGGATCTTTGAGTTCTTCTGAGTGCAGACAGCAATACGCGCTAGTGGCGAAACACAGTTTATCTCTATCAATAACTCTTCTCATATTACAAATTTATTTTTTTAACGTTACATACAAAGTAAAGCTCGAATACGAGGTATGTCTTAGTCTGACACACTTATAATTATAAAATAATTATTAATAAAAATTAAGATTAAAATAAAACATATTTAAGTGGCACAGTTTAAACCCATATTGCTTACAATATTTACTCTCTAAAACTAGTTGAAGCATATCGTATATTTGAGCGAAATTTTAATTATTTGCACCCACTGTGCGAGCTGTCAATTGTTTAAAGCTTTCGCCACGTTCGGGCGCCTCATCATCAGTTGGAGCTACCATTAAAATTACGGTTTAATTTTATTAAATCATTAAAAAAAGCATTTATGCAATCACAAATGTAACGCGCATTAAACGTGCCAGCTAATGCAGCTAATGCATAACTGGCCCCCAGTCGAGTGGTAACAAATGAAAAGGGAGCTGTTACCAATTAGTTCAATGAAGTCAAATTTGATTAAAGTTAGCCGCTTGGCCAATTGCCAATTGGCAACTGGCAATTACGCAGTTTAGGCCCAAACCTTGGACGGGTCAAAGCTAACCAAACTAGCTGGCTGTGGTGCGTGCTGCTGTGGTGCTCACGCTCTAAGGTCGCACCACTCACTGGGCGAGCGACCAGAACTAGTTCTAGCTAGACACATGAACTAGTTCGCATTGACAATGATTTCAATTTGTGTTTAAGCCAAGTAGATAATATTTAAATTGAAACAACAATCTTTTTGGAAGCACTTCTAGAAAACCTCTTCTTGATAGCCACTTGTGTTTGCAACCGCCTTCTTGAGAACCTCTTCTTGAAACCCTGTTCTTTTTGATGCCGTTTTTTTTTTGTAAAACCCCTTTCATGATAGCCCATTTATTTTGAAACCCCTTTTGTAAAATCCCATATTCTTTAAAACCCCATTCTTGAAATCTCCTTTGTTTGAAACCCCTTTCTTGGAGGCCCCTCGTTTCGGGTTTGCAGAATAAGGAGATATTCTGCAAACCCGTTCTGAAACTCCCTCTTGAAAGCTGCTAGTTTTCAACAGCCTTTTGTTTTTAAACCCCTTTCATTATAATCTGCTGATCGAATCTGTGCAAACTCCCTTCTTGAAACCGCGCTTTAGTTTATATTTAAGAACAGTTAGCTAATATTTTACATTATTTAAAATAAAATGCGTTAACAACATTTAACAAGCTGTTTTTTTAAACGCCTTTGTTTTGAAAGGTTGTTCTACTTAAAAAAAATGCTTCTTATTAAATTTCCTATCTTCTTAAATATTTCCTGGGAGTGATTTTAATTTTTTCTTTAGCCCGCTTCTCTTCTAAACTTCGACTTCTTGTTGCAACCACCTTATTAAAGTTCCCGGCATCTTGCAAAACTCCACTCTAATCTCATGACCATGAGTCACATAATCAAATCTTGTCGACCCCTCCCCACTGTAATTGAACGACCCACACAAATCAATTGCTTCTCATTTTTATTGCATTTCGTCTCATTCGCGACTTGGAGCATGTTTTTAACTTGAGTTAAATAAGACATAAGAGCTGGTTAGAATCTTGTTCAAAGAGTGTTTGTGTGTGTGCGCGTTTTTTTTTTTTCATTTTCTTTATCGCGGTCGAAATAGGCTTAAAATTATATAGAGACAAGAAATATACATGAAAGGCGTCGAATGTCTGTGGTAGATGAGAGAATTCGTCGAGTGATGAATTCGTATATGTACAAAAGTGTTTCGATATTAATCGCTTTCATTTCAACTAATACTACAACTATCGACTATAACGATAGGTCAGACGGCAAACGGTGAACGTGCCGCTGGCCACGTGGAGGAGAAGTTCGCGATACGATGCTTGGCAAAAGTGGGTCGGCAACATTGTGGTTCGTCTGCGGTTCATCTGCTGTGACTTAGTGGTAGGCCAGGGGCGAGAGGGCCGGTCCCAGAGCCGGTCCATAGGCGGGCAGCTTGGCCACCAGCGGCGCGTGCAACAGTGGAGCCGGTGCCAGGATCTTGGCAACGGGTGCCACAGCCTTCACGGCGACGCCCTCGCGATGAACGACCGCATTGAAGCCGTGGACAGGATCAGCGGTGTACTCGACAATGCGACGGGTGCCGTCGGCTTCGATCAGCGAGTAGGAGCCCTGGACAACGTCGCCGCTGCGCGTCTCCTGCTGGTTCTTCACATCGCCAGTGGAACCATCCTGCGAACAATCGGAATAATATAATGAACAATGAAAGGATCAACTGCAGACGCGAACTCCTCTCTGCTGTCTACTCACGTGGACATCGTAGCTGAAGCTGTACTGAGGATTGGGATCGTATGGCTCAGGTTGGGCCACCTTGGCAACGGCCACCTTGGCCAGGCCCGGATAGATGGGCGCCGCCAGTTTCGGAATGGGCGACAGGGCGGGCAATGCGGGCAATGCGAGTCCATGACCGGACAAGGCTAGACCAGGACCGGACAATCCCAGTCCGTGGCCGGCCAAAGTCAGTCCAGGACCGGGCAGTGCCAGCCTAGGACCAGCCAAAGCCAGTCCAGGTCCGGGCAGTGCCAGTCCAGGTCCTGGTATAACCACAGCGCTGGCCACCGCCACCAGAGCGCCAAAGACGATCATCAATTTTTGTGCCATTTTGAATATTCTGTCGAAGATTTCTTGAAGAGATTTGCTGCTGGTGCTGCTGCTGCTGCTGCTGCTGCTTGGCTGACAAATGAACTCACTCTGTGGTTCTGATCTCCAGCGACAATTGCTTTTTATAGCCAACAATCGAGCTGTGCAGGCCCAAGCCCCCAAATCCGCAACCAAATCTGACGAAGCTGCTCGTAAAAATATTTATGCAAAAAACAAAAAATAACTAAAAAGTGCGCATGCGTGTGGAGTATATTGAAAATGCTTGCTAAGATCACAAACTGCAGCAGCAGCAGCAATTACAAAAACAACAACTAACAAGCAAGGGTGTGTGAGCAGAAAACTGCCTAACTGCGCGATACCCTGTGCCCAGTTGAACATCATCTCGCGAATTTAAGATACGCTAAATGCAGTTTCTAAATAAACTCTTATCCAATTTTAAGTACCAAAAATGAAGGGTTGCGATTAATATAGTTTCGATATTTGTATAAAATCGATATTGATCAGGTAAATTATTCGGAAATCAAATGAAGAGAAAGTATGCGATAAGATATAACTGATATATTATCATATATATGAAATATCGACGCATTCCATCTTGTTTAAGCTCTCATTCCTCTTCAAAATAGGCTTAGATAAAGCAGCAACTATCGATATTTATCGAGGAAAAAATTGATAGAATGCTCTGCGATAGATCTGGAGACGTACCTTATATTATTTAGCTTCGCATATGTAATTAAACTTAGCTGGTGATCAAGTACAGTAAACCCCTTTACTGCAGTGTTCCATGGTTGCAGGGTATAAAAATGAAAATAATTCATTTTTCGTTGCGTCGCAATTGCCCCTGGCAATTGATAGACTAGAGCAGAGCATAGCGGAGCGGAGCAGGGCGAGCGGGGGGGTTCGGGCATTAGCTGACTGTCTGTCTGTGCGGCTGACAGACGAGCGGAGGGGAGCGGGGAGAGTGTTCGGGCCAGACAAAACAGCTTAGGCCTACGAGAATGGCACGCATGTTGTCTGGCTGGGTTGGCTCCTAGGCAGGCGAGTGGTGGACAGGCCAAAAAGCGAACTGGTACCTGAGCTTGCAGCAGCAGCAGCAGCAGCAGAAGTTGCAGCAGCAGTAGTAGTTGGTGCTGCAGCAGGCGGGGATTTGATCGTGACAAAAAAGTTCAATTCGAAAGCGATTTTTGGGCCGGGTGGCCAGGCGATATCAGGTGTGCGTATGTGTGCTGGCCAACAGATCTCTAAGAGACACACACACAGACAGACACACACACACACACACACACACACACACACACACACACACACACACACACACACACACACAGTTAGAGACGGGGCACGCACCCAGTTGCATGCGTCGATTGTTGAAAGGTGTGTGCGTCGCCGTCTCTGGCTGCGAGATCAGCCTTCGAAACTGGCACAAAGCAGAGCCGCGCCCAACAACGCCGCAAACAGTTCACCCCGCAGACTGGCCGACTCCGACTCCGACTGCATCCAAATCCGACATCAACAACTCGACTCCCCAACTTGCAGCAGGCAATTGCCACTGCAACAATGTTTATACCCTGGACAAGTATAAAATTTGAGATTTATAGATTCTCAGTTGTTTACTCACTGAAGAACTCAAATTAAATTTAACGTATATTATTGGTGATATCGATAACTTATATTATTTAATAATCGATCGCCCTCATTGTTCCTAATTTATCTCTAGGCTCGTGTAATCCATGTGTACGTTTAAACTATCGATAACTTATATCTTCCTAAAATCGATAATCGATTAACACTTGCGAAATTTTTAGCACATTCCATAGCTCAGATGAGCTAGATTCAAGTTTATACTATTGATAAATTATATAGGTGCAAAATCGATACATATCGATTAGCCCAAATTTTTAAGTATATCAACTTCAAGTAAATTCAACACACTTATTACCAATAACTTATATTTGTCCAAAATCGACAAATATCGATTATCAACCGTAATTTGGGGTATATAATAAAACTTATTAATGCTGTGAACGCCAAATTTGGCGTTATTAATACAGGGTATCCCGCAGTCCATCCCACTTTATTCAAGCACTCTTACTCGATTTTTTCCATACATTTTACTGCCATTGGGACAATTTTGCCCATTATCACTAATTTTGAACGCACGTTGCGCCTTGTTAGGCGTCGCAGTTGCCAGCGCCAAACGCCAGCGGCTGCGTCGACGCCAACGCCAACGCAGACAGCGGCAGCAGCGACGACGACGATGGCGATGGCGACGGAGACGGAGACATGCGCAGTTTTGCGTAATCAAAAATTGTATCGCGTCGAGTACTTTCAATTAAGCTATTGAATAATTCGAGTGCGTGTCGATCGAGTGAATGTTGCAGTTTGCATGGGAAAGTGTTCTGTGCATTGGGCGGGGGGGTGGTATTAGGTGCTCAGATGGGGCCTACGTGAACATATGGAAATTAACACGTATGCATCGTTGAGGTACTTCAAGTCCGTTTGTAGAACTTAACATACAGTCCTTAGTTCAAATAGTATTTAGACCTGAAAACTATGTTAAGAATTAAACAACAACAATAAAAAAAAGGAAATAGATGACAACAAAAAATACAATCAAGGGAGAGATAGGGAAAGTGCTGCACAGTTCCAAGCTATAATTAACTTTAAGTGGAATCCTTAGGATCTCTTAACTCTTTAGATTTATAAAACTTTTCTCAGTTTTTTAAGGTTTTCTTGATCCTCAGCTCTTAGCTAAAAAAAAACCTTTCTTAAGTGATATTTAGGTAATAATTGGTAATGAAATAAAATCGATATTATCGATCAACGTCAACTGAGCTATCCTTAGATTCCGTTGTCTGATTAAGATAGCAAAAGAACCCAAGCTGCCTAATATCTTTAGGGTGGCATCCAATTGAGAATTCGAGTAGTTTTTTTAAAGCAAATTTAGTAAAATCGATATTATCGATTGACGTAAATTGGTTTAACCTTAGATCCTGCTGTTTGATTAGAATAGCAAAAGAATTGAGGATTGAAAGTTCGAGTGGCTCTTTTTTAAAGCAAATGAAGTAAAATCGATATTATCGATCAACGTAAACTGGTTTATCCTTAGATCCTGGTGTCTTTAGCTCCACCAGTTGCTTGGAGCCGCACAAATTTTGCATATGTCAAACATTTCGATTCGGGCGAAGCCATTTGTCAACGCCCGCTCGATACGCGTATTATTCACAGCCAGGTGTCCCAACAATTAGCCGTGTTGTTCTCTTTGGCTAACTGGATTTATTGGTTGATTTATGACTTTGGTTAGATCTACGGAACAGACAATAACTTATCTACAAGCTAAGATCAGCCATGGAGCAGCTGCTGTCTAGCCCAGGAATGGAGCTGGCGCTACAGCGGCCACGGCGGGACGGGCGGCAACCACTGGCAGCGGCGCGGGCACCGGAACGGGACCACGCTGGACCACCGCATTGAAGCCGTTGATCGGATCGGCGGTGTAGAAAACTGTGCGCAGGGAGCCATCGGCATCGACCACCGAATAGGAGCCCTTAACCACATCGCCGTCGCGCACCTCCTGCTGGCTCTTGCTGTCCCCGGTGATGGCGTCCTGGACATTGTAGGCATATGCGTACTGAGGATGCGGATCAAAATCAGTGTTCACGGGCACAGCCACGCCGGGCAGCAGGGCGCACTCGATGACGGCCAGCAGAGCGCAGCTGATGATGATTGACTGCAAAGGAAAACAGGTTCAGTGAAGGATTTCAAAAGGATGGGAAACCGACTTACCTTGAGTAGGGCCATGACGATTGCTTGAGCTTGTTTGGCTGGAACTGTGTGAATGTGGCTTGGTTGCACTTTCTTGACTGTCCCTTGGTGGGCACTGGTGCCTGGTTTTAAACGCTTTGTGGTCATGTGCGTTGTGGCAACCGCTGCCAAAAATGAGCCAATGTCTGCTGATAGTGACGTAAGGCGCCATCCCAGTCGGGAGCCGTACAGAAATTTCCTCAATGAACGTGCCAGCAATTCACCCACAATTGCACCCCCCCCAACCCGGTTTACTGTTATGACAATCATAACTTTAACTGCGGCACGTGATGCGCATTAATTGCTTCCCATTTCGGCGCGTCTTGAGGTTGAGGTCGAACCTACCTCAACAGCGTTGAAACCATATGACTAAGCACCTTACCTTCGAAGAAATGAACAAAGAGCGTGTTCACCTTGGAAATGGCAATAGATGTGAATTTGGGTCTGCAATGACTGGATAATAGTTTATTTATTTACCCAGTTACTTGCTACTATTTACATTTCCTAATTTGCGAAACCAAAATTTATAAATTGTTAATGATAGACTTCAATCTATAATATTGAAACTTTGATTTATTCCTATGTAGAAAACAGAAAAACTAGACTTTAGACTTCCTATATTGCATTTGTCCTTCTACAAAAAATCTAAGTAAATATACTATGATAATACCCCAACTTTACATTTCTTAAATATCATATTTTCTGTTGCTGTATAAGCTGAATAGTTGGGTATTGAATAGAGGTGACGGAATGCGACTTATCGATTCTGTATTAAAATTTTGCCAAACTCGAACCCTCAGACCACAAATTTATATAGCACCCTTAAAAAACCTTCCAAAAATATATTTCTTATATGCTCAACTTTTTGGTTTTTTAAAATACTCCAATCAAACTATGTGAAAAACAAGTTTTATTAAGCTGCCAATATTTAATATACATATATAAATCAGATAACTATATCATATATGTAGCTCCCATAGACACTAGTGCTGGAAAATTGAGATTTTATATGGAAAACTATTTCTGGATCAAACTTACCAATATCGAGTTTTTATATTATATTGGAATACCAAATAATATAAGCTTTAATAGAAACGATCGATATATAAAAATAGTTTTTATAATCTAATTTGTTGTTTCTTAACCAAATTTTAAATCTTATTAACATAAAATCTTAGTGACTTTATGAGATATATCAACCGTCGAAAAAGTCTGAAATTAAAATTGAAAATTGTTATATAGAAGTATATTCCTATCATTATCCTTGTTAAAGGAACTGAAAACTTTTTAAGGCTTTTACCCAAATTTTCAATTTAATAACAATAAGAAGAAAACAAAGTTTGTTTTTTTTTTTGTACCGAAACTTTTATTCAGTAGATGCAGTTAATAAATCACTAGATAAATGGCCGATAGCCGTTCCCCAAATCCCCTAGAAACGGTATCCATTAGAGCTACGTTGTTCGCAAGAGAGAGGCAATTGGTCAACACCGGGCACAGGATACGGAGTTTGGCATATTCAGTTGAGGACAGCACGCACGTCATTTTCGTTTCGGGTGGTTTTTGTTTTGGAAGCAATCGTAATACTAGAAACTATTCAACAACGGTCTGGATTTTGTCGCCCGGTTAAACGTTTGCCGCGGCTGTCGGGTTTTTCGTTTTGTTTTTATGTTTAGTAGTGTCCGCCGAGTCCACCAAGTCCACCAAGTCCGCCGTATCCGGATAGGCCATAGGCGGGCGCAGCTAATCCAATCTTGGTAATGGAGGGCAGAGCGGGCACCGCCAGCTTGGTGATCGTCGGAACGGCGGCAACGGCCAGCGCCGGCTTGGCGACAACGGCCAGCTGGGGTTTGGCGACAACGGCCACGCCCTTCTTCTCGACGACGGCATTGAAGCCGTTAATCTTGTCGGCGGTGTAGGTCACCTTGCGAATGGTGCCATCGGGCTCGGCCAGCGAGTAGCTGCCATGGACGACGCCATTGACCAGTGTCTCCTCCTGCTGCTTGGAGTCGCCGGTGTGCTGATCGGTTACGCCGTACGAGAAGCTGTACTGGGGATTCGGATCGTACGGCTCCGGGACGGCCACCTTGGCCACGGCGAGGGCGGGCGCTGGTGCGGTTATATAAGTGGGCGCTGCATGCTGTACAATGGTGGGCGTGGCCAGGATCTTGGGCGAGGCTATCGAAAGAGCCGGACCGGCCAGCAACGAGGGACCATAGGAATCGATGGGTATGGCCAGGGCGACGGACAGCGCCACAGCAAGCACGCAAACAGTCTGCAGGATAAACGATATATCAGTTGAGTCCTGTCCAGGAATGGACGTGCTTACCTGAGTGAACATTTTGTTGTAGCTTATTTAAATGCTGTTGTTGTTGTTGTGTTGGGATTGTTTGGTTTTCGATGGCTGCCAAAGGCGTCTGCACTGCAAGAACTCAACTCGATTGTGAGATGCATTTTCCGTCAGTTCTTCAGTTTTATATATTCGTCGAGACGCCGGCGCGCTTAACCATTTGTGGCAGCCACTTGACGGCAATTCCCCCTCAATTCCTCGCAACTGCCCCCTCTTCCCTCTGCTCGGTCGGCCACTAATCAATGCACTGGCTAATGGCCAGTGACAATTGCTGTGATTGGCGTCTCATTTCGTGCTCAAATCTCGAAAATCTTGAGATCTCGATTTCGCACCCGATGCACAAGCTCCAAACTGTAACTGTAGCTGTTGCTGTTACTGCCTCCCAGTTGCAATTTCATGTTTTCTGCTGCACATTTCGTCATGTGCAGCAACTGTTGCTGCTTGTTTTTCTCAATGGAATAGCTCCACTTGGCTGGCGGCCCAAAATGCGTGCACTCAAGAGCGCCGGCTCCAAGCACAACTTGACTTGTTTTTCCGCGGCGCCCCCGTCAATAAAAAAAAATACGAAAAATATAAACATAAAAATAAATAAAAAAGAGTTAAACCAGATCTCGGCCAATTCTCAGGTTCTGCAAACGTTTTGTCTGATGTAATAGCGGGTATCACTTGGCCAATGGCCAGTTGCCGGGCACTCGAAAATGAAAATGAAAACGAACACGAAAACGAAAACGAAAACGAAAATGAAAACGAGATCGCAGCCATTCATTGCCCCCCACCACCCGTCTCCCTCCCTCCCTCCCCCTCTCTTTCTCTCTATGCGACTCGTTTAATTAGAAATCTAAAATGGAAGCAATTGATCAAAAGAGGGAGGGGAGAGTGGGTCGTGCAGACCAAGTAATTACGCACTGTGGTGCTCGCACACACGCACACACACACACACACGCACACCTGCGCCCACATTCGCTATTGCAGAAATGCAGTCCAAACCAAGTGACCTTGCCACAATTGCCAGCAAATGAGTTGGCCACAATTCCAACTTAACTTAATTACGCACTAAATTCTGCCTTCTCCCTCTCTCTTGCTTTTATTTAGAAAGGTAACTGTATTAATTAGTTACTTTTACTTGTTTTTGATAGTTTTTAAAAAGCATATTTCAATATATTTTATTAAATGCTCAGTTCTGATTGTAACTGATCTTTAAACTGAAACATTTATTTTTTACTGATTTAAAAAATTGTTTACCTTCGCATTTAATTTTAAAAAATATGTTTATACTGATTTGATATATTTTATATACTGATTTCTCTTGAATCTAAATTATTTGTTTGTTAAAACTATAAAAATAATATTTTGCGTAGTTTCAAAATTGAATAGATTTTTATACCTATAAAATTTTTGATCTTAAAAATCAGTTCTGCATCTTACAAATATGTTTCGTATACTTGATTTTCGTTATTGAACAGTTTTCACTTTATATTTATACGTAATATTTTTGAATTAAAAATCCTTAAACTACTTAATTAATTTCTATTTATATAAAGCTTCACAAATACATGAATTTAATATGTTTAAATTCAAATTATTATATTTGTATAAATTTCACAGAAATTCTTAGAAATCTTTAAAGCTATATTAATAATAGCTATAATTATTAAAATTAATAAAATAGCCAGCTCTTTGGATTTGGTTAATAAACACGTTGACAACTTTTGAGCATGTGTTGCATATAAATTTCCCAACTGTAATTTATAATATTATTTTAATAGCTTAATATTGCGCAACTTTGACGCAGTTATTTCAATTTATGGACTACAAATTTGACAAGTAAAAGTCAGCAAACTCGCAGAACATAGTCTCAGAAATCACGCAACCATTTTTGGAATCTTGATTTCGATTTTTATCTATGGAGCGTTAAGTTTTTGCTCGAGTCCGTTGATCGTTGATCAGCGTCAATTTCCGGTGACAACCGTTAACTGTGCGTTTTCAGTGCGGCCAAGCAGCCAGCATTAGTGATCACTGATCGTTGATCGGTGAGCGACAGTGCTGCCAAGTTTGCCAACGAGCCACAAGGTCGTCCGTTGCATTTGGCAAAAGTGTCACGCCCCGCACCAAATCAGGTCAAACCTGCAACAGTAGCCACTGTGAATTGGGTCAAAATATCTATGGCACAGTCCACAGGCTACCGTTTGACTATTTATGGTATTATTTTTTGATTGTTTTGTTTATAAAACAAAATAACCAGTTTCAATCACGTAAGAGAAACCACACGTGTGCGCGTCTGAAATAAGTACTCGCTTCGCATTTCTAATTGAAACTTTCCACTTGTCTAAAAATTCAGCAATAATCAAAAATTTAAGTTAATCGATAATTAACTGCTAATTATCGATTAGCAATAGTAGAAAATCTGATGGGTATTTATATTATTTATAGTATTATACTTAACACATGTGAAACTAAGCAACTTAGTTGAAATTATAAACTATCATATTTCGATTGTGAATTATCGATACATGATTATTGTTTAGCACCTGTTAAATATTGGTTAGCTATAGTAAATGTTAATAATTATAAAAATTTCTAATGGAAAAGGACAATGAGACACCACCTGTGTGAAAAAAAAACGATCATGCTAATAAATAATGTATTGGTTATCGATATATGCAAACTTTCCTCTAATTTATCCATTACCAATTACCGATTATCTTCTTCTATTAGAAATTGGTAAAGTTTGATTTTCTTATTGAATCATAATTAATTAACATTTGTTTATCGATTAACATAGGTCCGTTAGTATCATATATATCATATAAGACGTTAGAGTTATCACGTAAGACGCGTAGTTCAACATACGATCTATCAGTTTACGGTATTTCGTTAATTAAATTTCGTGTGTTTAAGTTTTTTGGTGCAAAGGAAAATTATAGTATTGCCATTGAATGTTAGCTGCATGACAATTACCAAAAGTCCCAAAAAAAATGTCGCATTCACTTTCGTAGCCATGGAACATACCTAAAACTGGGTTTCGGATTCGGATTCAGATTCGGAGCAGGGCCCCCGTTGTAGCTGAGAGCGCGCCGTAATTGAAAATTTGGAATTGTCAACAGAAAAATGTTGAACGACGTGCCGCGAATTTGGATCAAAATGCAGACGCTGCCAATAAGCGCAAGGTGGGTGGGTGGTTGTGTGTGTGTGTGTGTCTGTGAGTGTGTAGTTGGTTGGGTGATTCAATTGGTACGCAGTTCCATCAGCTGTGCGCGTCTTTGGCGTATGCAAATTTCGCGAATGGATATAAAAGTCGTCGAGTTTCTGGTAATGGCATGTCAGTTCATTTTTGATAACCGACGGTGACAATCAAATCCCCCCCAAGCCGCACAATGAATCCTTTGACGGTAAGTTTGCGTTGCGGAGCATGCATTTCGAATGGAGTGCCTCATTTGCCCACATCTCGTACAGGTTGTTGCAGTCCTCTCCACCATGGCGCTGTCGGCTCAGGCGCATCTGGCCGCTGCTCCACTGGCCGCTGCCCCGGCGCCGTACTTTGCATCGGCACCACTGCGCTATGCCGCACCGGCTGCCTACTCGGCACCACTGGGCTTTGGCGCACCCGCCGCCTACTCGGCACCACTTGGCTTTGCTCCATCGCCGTACGGCGCTCCTCTGGCCTACTCGTCTCCTCTGGTTGCCAAGACCTATGCCGCTGCACCGGTTGCTGCTCCACTGGCTGCTGCTCCTTTTGCTCAACCACTGGCTGCTCCAGTTGCTGCTCCACTCGCCGCTCCAGTCGCTCCAGTGCTGGCCAAGACCATTGCTGCCCCCGTTGCCGCTCCCCTGGCCGCTCCTCTGGCTGCGCCTGTAGCCGCCCCTCTGGCCGCGCCCGTTGCTGCTCCCATTGCCACTGAAATCGTTGACGCTCACCCACAGTACAAGTTCGCCTACGATGTCCAGGATACGCTGACCGGCGACTCCAAGACGCAGGAGGAGACCCGCGACGGTGATGTCGTTCGTGGCTCCTACTCCCTGATCGAGGCTGATGGCTCCCGCCGCATCGTCAGCTACTATGCCGATTCCGTCAATGGCTTCAATGCCGTCGTCCAGAAGGATGTGCCCGTGGCTGTTGCTCCCGTTGCCCCCGTCGCCCCCGTTGTGGCTAAACTGACGAACTTCGCTGCCCCAGCTCCAGTGCTCGCCAAGACTCTGGCCGCGCCCATCGTGGTCTAATGTGGAGTAGGAGTAGAAATTGGAGGCGTGTCGTATTGCTTGCGCCTTTGTGGAAGTGGAGTGTACACAGTTTGACAAAGGATTTCCATTTGTACATATTCGATTAATCATTGTCGTGCTTTATCAAATAACTTTCATCGCAACCCAAAATTAAATAAATTACCTAAAACAATTTGTGATTTCAAAATCAAACTGGCTTTTATTATAGAAATTAGTAGAGTTGTCTCTTCAAGTCGTGGTTATTTCGTGACTCAAGCACGACGTATTCGTGTTAGAGTATCTCAGTTCGTGCGTTTTTTTTTTTTTTTGAAGTAAGACGACATTATTATAACTAAAATTGCTTTTTTAGTCCGAAATTTCGTATATCAAGTTTTGTGATCAAGGGTATTGAATTAAAATATTTTATTTGAAATTTTTCATATATTAAATACTAAATCTATTATCACAGAATTTGATATTTTGCTAACCGCTTTCGCCACTAGCGCGTGCTCCCGACCATACTAATAGTAAAACTAGATACTAAGACCCTTAATCTGGAATTCAAGCTCAGAGCTCTTAGGCCCAGTTGCCTTAATCAAATTCAAAAATGAATCTAAAATGATTATCAAAATAGGAATTAGTTAATAAGCAAACTAATTAATATAACAATTATGTTATTACTATATAAAATTAACTTTTGCCTAATTGGTTCGCTTTTTCTTGCAGGGATCTGATTGAGGAGTTCTGGAAGCTTTCGCCGCACGAGAATGTGGCACGGATGCGCCTGAAACTGGAGCCGCAACTTTATCCGAACAAGCACGAAAATGCCGCTAATCTGCGGGACAATGCGACCAATGCCTACGACACAAAGTAAGCGGCTACCTGGGCTACCCTCTCTATGGGATTGGCACTCATCTAATTCTTTTATACTTAGGGAAATATCCGAGTTTGACTCGACCATTAAAAACGCGGTGGTTCGGGACTTTTTGGCCGACGATGAGAGCTCCCAGCTGGAGGAGGAGCTGCGTCAGTTGATCGATACGCAATCGCAGCAGGATGCGGCACTGGAGAAGCTAGTCATGTCGCAGGACTGTGAACTTATAACGCTTATGACCAAGGTCAAGGGTCGCATTGAGGTCAATCAGAGCGTGTTCACCTTTGTGGACTTGAGTCCACCCTTGGAGGACGGCTCCAAGCACGATTTCAGATTCTCCATCAACAAAATACGTGAGGTTCATCTGCGCAAATATAATCTCCGGCGCAGCGCTCTAGAAATCTTTCTGATAGATCAGACCAGCTATTTTCTTAACTTTACGACTAAGGTGAGCCGATTATTTTGCTTTTCTACTTTCAAATCAAGCTATAAATACATTCTCGATTTTAATGGTTTTCAGACACGAAACAAGGTCTTTACCAAAATTGTGGGTCTTCCATTGCCGAACATTTTATATGGCTCCGGGCGTTCGCCGCCGGAGCTTCTTCGCGCTTCGGGTCTAACCCAGCGCTGGGTCAATCGTGAGATTTCCAATTTTGAGTACTTGATGTACCTAAATACCATAGCTGGTGAGCACAGGAAGTCTTAAAAGTTCAAACCTCATCTCATGTATTTTGTTCCTTAGGCCGTTCGTACAACGATCTCAGTCAGTATCCCGTTTTTCCCTGGATTTTAGCTGACTACACCAGCGACGTGCTGGACTTGACCGATCCGCGTTCATTTCGTGACTTGTCCAAGCCAATTGGATGCGTAAGTCCTGGCAGGAATTTAATCGATGAGAGCGCTAGCCTTAATTTGTTTTGCCCAACAACAGATTAATCCCAAGAACGAAGCTGAGGTGCGCAGCAAATACGATTCGTTTGAGGATCCCTCGGGTGCCATACCAAAGTTCCACTATGGAACACACTACTCCAACTCCGCTGGAGTTCTTCACTATCTGCTGCGCGTCGAACCCTTCACCTCGCTGCACATCGAGCTGCAGAGCGGACGCTTCGATGTCGCCGATCGACAATTTCACTCGATACCGCAAACGTGGAAGCTATTAATGGACAATCCGAATGATGTCAAGGAGCTTATACCAGAGTTCTTCTACTTTCCCGAGTTTCTTAAGAATATGAACAAGTACGGATTCCTCTAACTCTGAAACTCCTTCATATATTTTAGGTCACTTTTGTATCACTTCCATTTCCAGATTCGACTTGGGTCATTTGCAAATCACCAAGGAGAAGGTCGACGATGTCATTTTGCCTGCTTGGGCCAACACACCCGAGGAGTTCATTGCCATACATCGTCGCGCACTGGAATCGGAATATGTTAGCCAGCATTTGCATCACTGGATTGACCTCATCTTTGGCTACAAGCAGAAGGGACCCAAAGCTGTGGAGGCTCTCAATGTGTTCTACTATTGCAGCTATGAGGGCGCCGTCGATCTGGATAAAATAACCAATCCCATTGAGCGCGAGGCTGTTGAAGGTGCGTAGGATAAACAAGGACTAGAAACACCTAACTAAATCAACCTGAAGATCTTCCGCTAGCTATACAATCCGATAGTCCGACCCATTCTAATTGATGGGATTTCTAGTTTTCTGTCCCGCTTTATCAAAGCAGACCTTACCCAAACACAAAAAATGGCAGAACTCTGCATTACAGGGCATCCAGTAGGACACTGATATTTCCTAATAGAGACAACAGCCATTTCCCTGCCAAATGCCTATAAATACACTGTCGGGTCTAAACTAGAAGCGGAGTAAGCTCCCCCCTTCTGCAAAAGACTTCCTTTCCTCAGCCATCTAACTGACCTAGTCAACATCAGTGCTGGCCAAATTCGTCCAGTCTGCAAACTGGGCTCTCTTCTGAACCGTCTCACAACGGTTCAAACAACGCCTAACTTTGCCGCATTTTAATCCAACCCAACCCAACTCAACTCATCAAAATTCCTTCCAGGCATGATCAACAACTTTGGCCAGGTGCCGTCGCAGCTGCTGCGCGAACCGCATCCGCGTCGACTCACCCAGGATGAGACGACATTGAAATTGGTGCGGGCCGAGCTGAAGCGACCGGACTTCACCCAGTTCCTGGACAAGGTGGTGCAGTACTATTGTGAGCTGTCCACGCCGAAGGATCCCATTGTGTACCTCAGTTCGCCGCGGAGTCCGCCACGCTCGTTCCTGCAGCTCAGTCCGGATGTGCTGGTCAGCGTCTCGAAAGCCTGCATTTTGGGCTGCAACTCGTGGATGTCCTTTGACAAGGAGCAGGGCTTCCTGCTGGAAATCGATGCCACCACAACAAATCTTAAGTGAGTCCCGCTAAATTCCCACTCGAATGTATGAATCTCTTTTCACAATCTCTTGTAACGTTTTGTAGAAACCGTAAACGCGTCTTTGGACCCTTTCATCCCTCACAGCCGCCGCATTCGCAGAACTTTGCTGTGAGCACCGATGGCAAACTGCTCTACGCCGGCGGCATTTGGGACAATGCGCTGCGCGTCTACAATCTGAACAAGGGCAAGACGCTGGCCTCGGTCACCCGGCACTTGGATATCATCACCTGCCTGGCGCTGGACAATTGCGGCTCGTATCTGGTGACCGGGTCGCGCGACTGCACCTGCATCGTGTGGAGCATTCAGGGCAATCAGCAGAGCGGCGGTCCGCCCAGCAACATTCCAGTCCACGCCCTAACAGGCCAATCCCATCTGCAGGCCATAACCCAGCTGAACACCCAGAACAGCTACTCCCCGAAGCCGCTCACCGTGCTCTATGGTCACGACGATGCCGTCTCCAGTGTGGCCATCTACACAGAGCTGGATCTCGTTGTCTCCGGCTCCCTGGTGAGTGCAACTACCATATCCAATGAAATCTGTACTTTTAGCTATCTTTCAGAGCAATTTGTGTTTTCGACACAATTTTGAGGCAGGACAAAAAAAAAAACTTTTGTTTATTGATCATTTAGCATATACATTTCACTGTATATTGATTCTTTTTCCATTCTTAAGTTGGAGTTTTTGAAATTCCGTATGGCAAATTTTTAGAAATCTGTCTGCAAAGTAATTAAAATAATTCTTTGGAATCTTGTTTTTCAAAGTATTTAAAAAAGATTATAAGATAGTCTCATTTAGCTTCAAATTTCTATTTATTTTTTTTTGTAAAGTTACCAGAAAGTTTTTAATTGCAGCCTTTTTTGTTTTATTTGAACGATTTAAGGTTAAGGTTATTTTGAACATTTAATGGATTTCAGAAAATGGCTTCAAATAGGGTTCAAGTTAGATTTACATTTTTTATGAATAGAAGTATATATTTCTACAATAGATTTTTATCTCTCTACTAAGTTTAAATATAATTTGGGTAATTTGTTTTAAATGTATATAAATCGCAGTATATTAGGTTTAAATAGGTAAATCTGTTTGTATGCCCTTTCTTTAAATTCCCCCAAGTAATAAGGAAGAAGTATGATTTTGATATATGATTGTGATATTAAAATGTAATTTAATTCAACGTTTCGCTTGCTTCACAGGACGGCACTGTCAATGTTTATACGCTGCAGGAGGGTCAGTTTGTGAGGACTCTGAAGCCCATTGGATGCACGGAGTCGTGTGTGCAAATCTCATTTGTAACTGTTTCATATCATGGTGAGTTTGAGGTTGCGTGCAACCAGTTTGCGCCTAAAAGTATGCAGTACATTTTATAAACGGGAACTGGCCTAAGGTATGCTTGGTTTTTGGGCCTTATCTCAGAGATATTTCGCTGGCTTATGCTGAGATTGAACTCGACGGTCTTTTTACTTGAACTGTTTGATAAGAGGCTTCCGTTGTGTGCGAGTTAGGGTAGCATTGAACCGGCCCTTTATCAGGCTAAAGTCGCGTTATGCTCCCAATGCACCAACATTCACGTGAGCCGATGTGCCCGATTTTATTTGATTTATTTTATTTATTTTTTTGTGTGTGCAGAGCAAACAATTCAAACAATTCAAACAATTTAATCAACGCAGTCCGCTTATCTCTGGCCTGTAAATTGCCACACACACACACACACGATGATAAAGCCACCAATATCACGTGACACACCAGAGAGTGTGTGTGTGTGTTTGAGTGTGTGCCTGTCGCATTTGCTGTCCGGAGATTGCTCGACTTTTGTTCATGCATTTTTTTTCCATGCCTTTCATTCGTCATGGTTTCAATTCATGGAAGTTCTCCGCGCACTGCCTTATCATATCTTATCTTTATCAGTAATTTAAACTGGCGGGTTTAAGCTAGTCAGCTAGTTAGCCTGAACCAAGGTTAGTAATTGTCTACTTAAAAGTAAACTGATTCACAATAACCGTCTGATTCTTGTGCAAAAACATTTCAATTGCCCTTTTATGCTCAAGGGAAATTTATAAAAATTAATAAATAATGAAATTTTGAAAATTTTGAAAATATATAATATGTATTCGAGATTAGCATCAATAACATAGTCAAACTAGTCATTTCCAGCTTTCTCTCTCATAGATAGATATACAAGATACAAGATTTTCTAGCATATCCATAAACAGAACTAAAAGTCGTCTCAAGCGATTAAATCCCAGGGATCCTGGGTTAAAAAACTTTAGTTCCCAAAATGATGACTTTTTTATTTTAGTTGAATTCAGTAAATGTTTTCATAAGCATAGAAAAATGAAAAGCATATATGATAATTGGAGAGAGAGAAAGAGAGAGGGAGGGAGAGAGAGGAAAAATAAGGTGTGGGGACAAGTTTAGGTTAGTAAACTAAATAATGAAAAATATTAGCTTGAGAAAAAATAATTGAATTGTTGTTTACCAAATTTCACACTTTATTTTTTTTCTTTACACGTTTTGCTCCGAAAATGTAGGCTTTTTAAAAGCACAATCAAATATTTAATCTATAATGAGAATAATCTATAAAAAAAAGAAACAAATCTTGCTTAATAAGATCACTCTTTTACTTATGTATGTATGTCCTTCAGGTACTCAAGATCAGGTAATGCTGATTGCCCCATAGTAAATTAATTTTGTTGCAATCAGCTGCTGATTATCCGGACCCCACTTCAGTTTATAAATTATAATGTGTATTCATTGTGCGGATAATATATGGACCTTATATGCATATGTACAGTACTGGAGTGCAGTACTCGGGCAGGCCTCTTATCGATTGGGGAGAGAGTGTGTGCTATAATATAAAGTGTGATTATTATTATTTTGCAATATCCGGCAGGCAAGTTAAACCAGAAATTCCAGACAGCTGGCAAACGTTACTGGCCCAACTTATAATACAAATATATATATATATATATATATATACTATACATATATACATGCATTAATATTTATACGAGCATTTAACGAAATTGTTTTAATGTATTTATAAATCAAATCGGCTTTATAAGCACTTTTTATTGCGTTCTTGGCAAGCTCAATTAATAACAAGGGTTTAATTAAATGTCAAATTTTGTTGCTGCCGCCCTCTGCTGGCACCTCCCCCTTCAAACTATGGACCGCTTATCAGTTTGAGCTCAAATATGCGCATTCATACACTCACACACACACACTCAGTCACACACACACACACTCAATCACACACACACACACTCAGTCACACTGGAGCATTATTAATGGAATCAAATCAAAAACGAACCGCAATCGCATCGCAGTCACACGACCCAACGGCCGCCTTCAATTCCCAGCACCCCGTCCCAATAAAGGTGCCCTTCAGCCCCCGCACCATTGCCCCAAGCACTGTGTGCGTAGCCACAAAGAACGAAAGATGCGACTACGCTGTATGAGGATCTCCGACTGGGAGATACCACATTCTTGTCATAAAATTACGTTTTATATTAATTTTGTAAGCAGTATTTGAATTTTTGAAAATCGCATAGAAAGGCGATTTGAGAAAAATATAAAGAGAGGTAAGAGCCGAAACAGGAGGGAGAGAATGAGCTGTGGAGCTAGTGTTGGAAAAGTTTGTGTGAAATAAACAGCAAAAAGAAACAAAAGAAGGCTAGAGAAAGACAAAGTGAGAAAGAAAGTGAGATAGAGAGTAAGAGTGAGAGAGCGAGAGGAAGGGGTTATTGAGAGAAAGAAAGAAGACTAGTAAGTAACATAAAGTAAATGAGTGGAAAGAGCAAGAGAGAGAGAAGAGAGAGAGAGAGATATAGAGATAGAGATACGAGATAAGAAAGTAAAGGTAATGATGAGAGTGCAAGTAAATGTGGGAAAGAGGATATTTTAAAAATAATAATAAATAAATAACAGGCCTCTTTCATAATATTTCTAAAACCACATCATTCCCCGTGTACAATTTTTAAGGGGTATCGCATATAAACATATAAACATGAATGAACATTTTATTTAATTTGTTTTTTTTGAGGCGCTAAAAAATTTTATGAAATAGTTCGGCGAGGGGGCCCATAAATGACTATATATATGTGTGTGTGTGCGTGTGTGAGTGTGTGTGTAGCCTCAAGAAGAAAAATACGTAGCAATCATGGAATGGGAAATTTTTGAATGAACGTAAATGTCGCAATTGGCAAGAATGAGACTGAAGCCTAAAGACTGGCAACTGAGCAGTGAGAACTGTACTTGGGGGAGGGACAGGCGGGCGGGCGGGCGGCCGGATGGGCGGTGAGCAGGCGATGCTGCCCATGCAAACTGGCTGTGGCGTGGTTATTTCTAGTTTAAACAAAATCACGTGGAATTGAGCATCAACTACTCGAAAACGGTGCCATTCAAAAGGCAAGAAAACAGACTAAATGGGATTTATATGCTGTAGATCAAGTCAACGGGGGCACTGGCACTACTCCCCTTCTGTCGCCCCGTCCCCCTCCCGCTGCAGAGTAGTTCTGCAGCATTTTCGAACGGGTTTCATATATTTTTTTCTTTTATTTCATTTCTATCAATTTCATTGGCATTGCCCACTGATAAGCACAACTACGCATCACTTTAATCATCGTCGCCGACTTCGTTCATATTTTTTTTTTTTTTTTGTATTTTGATAATCTTTTGAAGCGTGTCATAAACTCAAATTCCATAAGAAGCCAGCGACGGCTTCTGCTGCCACATCTTCTTCTGCTTTCTGGTTATCAACGCAAGTGGGCCGGTCCAACAGAGAGTGGCCTATTGGTATTTCCAACTGCGTAGAATCCCATAGAACCCGACGCAACGCACCCTGCCCCACATTCCGCAATCTTTATTACTATCTCTCTATCTCGCCTGGCTGTCAATCGTTGTTGCACATTGAGAAAAGCATTTCAATTTAATTTTAGACTGAAATTCATAATATATAATAAATATAGAAATCCCAACAACATTCTCATTTCTAGAAACTCTTTTTAATAATGCCAAAACTCATTTGTATCAGTTCAGATTATATGATTTTACTTTGTTCATATTTCACACATTCAAACTATTTTAAATATGATTCATTTCTTATTTAAGAATATTTCATAAAAAAAAAACAAGTTCTTAACTTAAATTTGATCGTTTTTACGACTGTGACGCAAAAGTTTGAATTGATTTGAAGAAATACAAAAACGTTTATTTGCCAGTTACCAAAACCCATAATGTTAGATAGGAAATGAGATAAATATGGATGATCTAATGTAAAAATAATGCGAGCATATTTTAGTTAAATCAAGAACATTTAAATAGGCAATAATTTTCTATTTAAATTCATTTTATTAAATTAATATTCAAAATGTTTTTTGAAATATGCAAAGTAAACTTTTTAAATTTAAAACTCGGCAAATATTAATATATCTACAGTTATGCATTAAATTCTTATATCAAGAAGCGGTTTTCTTAATTTCAAAAGAAACTTAAAACAAATTAAATCAATCAATTTAAATCAACATTTTTTAATTTTGAAATCGAGAAATCTAAATTTGAATTTCGTCATAAATTGTAATCGAATTTTAGTCGTGTTTAGTACACCGTCTTTTCTGCGAGTGCATCCCGGTCGGCGATAAGATAGGCCCAGCAGCAATATTACATTATTACCCCCAATTTGTGGGGAAGCGCAGAGAACAGAGCGGGGCAGAAACCGTTTAAGGCCCCGCCCCTTGTCCTTGCGCGACAGTTTATTGGCATTTATTGAGGCGCTTATCAGTCTGACGTCAGCAGGGAAATTGATCCGCCGGCCACTTGATTCACCCACAGGTCACATCGCCTTCAGCGCCTTGGACGACACCTCTCACTCGGTGCACGTGTATAGCATCAATGGCTCCAGTCTGGGCTCCAAATATGTCTCTGGCCGTGTCACGGGCTTGTCCTGCGCCTCCGATTACCTGGTGGTGGCCGATGATGCCGGCGACATAACCATGAGTCGCCTCCACGGGTGAGTTTTATAAGAACACTTTTACTCACATAAACAAATAAATAAATAATTTTTGTTTTTGTTTTCTGCAGTCTGAAGCCTGTTTTTGACATTCCGCTGCATGTGCCCATCCAGACGGTGGTGGTGACTCCGGGCAACACGCACATCCTGGCGCCGTTGCGGGACGGACGACTGGCGGTCGTTGCCGTGCAGCTGCCGACGGGCGGCGGCAAAAAGCATTCCGTGCTCAATGTCTAAACCGGACATTCGGACAATATTATGATTCCCTCTCTTTTCTATTCTAGCTTAATGCATCTTCGATCACTGTTTCGTTTTGGTCTGAACGCTTTTTAATTAATTGTTCCAATTTTTTGTTTGTTTTTTTTTTGTTTTGCGAATCCTAGATAACTTTATTTTTCTTGGAAGATGTGTCGTCTATTTGTTCATAGTTATTTATTTTGATGTCGTTACGTGCCAAAAAAAAAAAAGAGAGAAAAAAGAAACCGAAAAGTAAATGGCCAAAAGCAGGCCAACAAGTTGAGTATTTGTTGTTGGGTTCGCCTGAAACACACACACACACACACACACACACACACACACACACACACACACACATTTATATACATATATATATATTAATAGATATATAACCATTCGAGAAATTCCATTTAGCTTTAAGCTAAACTAGATCAGCGGACAAGATAGCATTCCCTTGAACTGTAGCTGTTTGTAGGTGGGGAACTACGTCAATTTGGTGGTGTTCCTTTTAATCAGCAATTATTTCTACATTCTCTCACTCACTCACTCCCTCACTCACCCTCTCTCCGGTCGGGTCTCTGCGCTACGTGGGGCTTCGCGCGCGCCTTCCAATTAACTTTGACAAATTCGAATAAATCATTTATCATTAGGCTGCTGCTGACGTTTATTTCAATTTTATTTTTTATATATGTATATACATATATATAAATTAGCACATACGTGCCGTCATTCAGCCAGCGGAAACGAAGGCGGGACGTCAAACTGGTTGCCGGCAAGTGAACCGATTGCTGCTATCCCCCCCCCCCCCCCCCCCTCCTCCTCCTCCTCTCTCTATCCCCCGCTCTTCTCGCTCTGTTGCTGCCCCACTACCCCACACACTCGACCATGTTCCGCGCTGACTCTGTCACTGTTGCCGCCAGTGCTGCCCCCTTCCCCTTCCCCTCCCTCTTCTGGCCCCCGCTCTATCTCACTTTGCCCTGGCTCGTATCTCGAGCATCTGAGTCACGCGCCACTTTCAAATTGGTCCCAAAATCTGCACGGCAACAGCGCGAGGTGGCGACTGCGACCGCGTCAGCAACTGCGACTTCGACTGCGACTGCGACAGAGGCAGAGGCAGTTCAACCCAGCCAGGCAAACTGGGGCCACTGCTGCTGTGCTTGGGGTCCAGCTGCCAAGTGAAAAACTTTCGTTGCCAGAGCAGCACAAACAAAAACAAAAACAAAAATAAAAGTAAAAAATAAAAAGAAACAAACCAACCAACAGAGGAATAAAAAAAAAAAAACGCGAGCATCTGTATCTGTAGGTGTATTTGTATCCGATCAGTGAATGCATTGCAATTGGAGTTGGGCAGTTTTTCGTGCTCAGTTTACAGACACGAACACGCGTGCTATTAATTAAGTATCGTATCCACAGTTTTTACTTTCAATATTGGTTAAATCGAAAATTAAAAATTCATTTCAAATCGAATTTTTTATTTTATTTTTTTGACAAACAGTTCAACTGGAAAATTTCATTTAAAAACTATAAATATAATTTATAATAAGTGTCTAGATAAAAAAAAAACACGCGCCCATCTCTAATTGCAATCTTCATCAATACATTTCCAATTGACTACAAGTATTATATACTTAAAATTAGAGTCCGTCCACGAATCCGACAAATTGCAGACAATACGAATTTAAAGTTGATTTTTTTTTTGCCAAGAAGAAATTCCATTCGATCGAACGCCTTTGATGGTTTCCTTTTCGTCTTTCGCTCTTGGCCCAATGCCAAAAGAAATTGTGAAAAATCCCTTCGCACACACACCCTACCTCACCTGAACCTGCCCCAACAGACCGTACCATCGCATCGCTTAAGTTTAGGCACCTTTTTAAATGTATTTCCAATGACAAGTGACAATATAATTAGACGATCGTCTGCCAAAATTATCGATCGAGCCGCACAGGTTTTCTCCTTCCGATATCTTTGATCGCCTTCAACTTGTTAAAGCGCACAACAAGCACTTAATACTAGAGATTATGGAAACTCCTAACTAAACGTAACTCGCAATTTTGCACGTATTTCAACACGTCAGTTTTTTTTTTGTTTTTTGCAAATTTATCAATCCTTAATACTAAACACGACTATATTACGATTATTAACACGTGAACTTTGGTTCCCTGGGAACATATCGTTCTATCAATATCATATTTCCAACTAAATACTTATATATACGTATATGCGTTTCCTCGTTATTTGTTACAAAACAATACAAATTAAAACAATGATAATAAAGAGTTCGAGTTTAGATGTAGATAATGTGAAACTGTATAGATTGTATTGTAAAACTGTCAATAAAATGTTGAAACCCAAGTTTAATGATTTTTTTTGTATACTTGTTTTTCTTCAAGTCATTCAAAATAAAAGTTGACTACGAATAGCAGCCGACCACAGGAAATTGTTGAATGCCAATCGATAGTCCTGCTTCCTGTGAGTTCAAAAAGGTATATCTTACCGAGATCCGTAAGGATATGGCCGAGATATGGCTATAAAAAAAATGTCCTTTTTAAAAAATTAGCTCTAGCTCGGCCATATCCTTACAGATTTTCGAAGGACTCGATGCGTTTGGATCGCAAGGACCAACTCCATCGATCGGCATCAAAAAAATATGGGGTCATCTAAGAATCGGATACTTGGAAAATTTTCAATTGCGAGCCGCACAGAAACTGGCCAAAAACACAAAATCCTCGATATCTCGTACACTAACAGGACGATCTTGATGTCCTTTGGTCAGTTTATAGCCCTGGTCAATACGAGTTGTTTGACGTAGGACTCGGCAGGATCCTACAGGATTCAGCCGAGTTATGACCACTTATTTGTTTACAAAAATGTCCTTTTATTTTGGCTCCTGGAAAGATTTTCGTCCTTTTTATTGCATATTCCGGATTGGTGAGAAAATAATTATCTGCTGGCCAAAGGACATCACGATAGTCCTTAAAATGGCCGAGTTAAGGACGATTTTTCAGTTTCATTCAAATTTTCCGACCTTCCCCCTTACAAAAATTTTGGCCAACATTTTTGGTGGAATCCTGTAAATTCTTGAATGCCAATCGATAGTCCTGCTTTCTGCGAGTTCAAAAAGGTATATCATTCTAGGATCCTTCAGGATATGGCCGAGATATGGCTATAAAAAGAATGTCCTTTTTAAGAAATTAGCTCTAGCTCGGCCATATCCTTATAGATTTTCGAAGGACTCGGTGCGTTAGGATCGCAAGGACCAACTCCATCGATCGGCATCAAAAAAATATGGGGTCATCTAAGAATCGGATACTTGGAAAATTTTCAATTGCGAGCCGCACAGAAACTGGCCAAAAACACAAAATCCTCGATATCTCGTAAACTTACAGGACGATTTTGATGTCCTTTGGTCAGTTTACAGCCCTGGTCAAAACAAGTTTTTTGACACCGATTTCGACAGGATCTGCAAGGATACAGCCGAGTTATGGCCAATTTTTTATTTACAAAAATGTCCTTTTATCTCGGCTTGTTTAAGGATTTTCATCCTTTTTATTGCATATTTCAAATTGGCGGTAAGGGTACTAACTGTTGGCCAAAGGACATCTCCATAGTCCTCGAAATGACCGAGTTAAGGTCGGTTTTTTGAGTTTAGGCCAAATTTTCTGACCTACCCCCTTATAAAAATTTTGGCCAATCTTTTTGGTGGAATCCTGGAAATCCTTTAATGCCAATCGATAGTCCTGCTTCCTGCGAGTTCAAAAAGGTATATCTTTCCGAGATCCTTAAGGATATGGCTGAGATATGGCTATAAAAAGAATGTCCTTCTTAGAAAATTAGCTCTAGCTCGGCCATATCCTTATAGATTTTCAAAGGACTCGGTGCGCTTACACCACAACGACAAGGTCGATCAATTGGCTGTAAAGGATAATGGGGTCTTCTAAGGATAATGTTAAAACACCGGTTTTATTTTTATTATTTTATTTATATTTATTAAAAAAAAACACTAATTTAATAATCAATATATAAAAAAAACCATAGTTCAGTTCAATTAGCTTACAAATTAAAACATAATATGATCGTAAAGGTAAACTCTTCGTAATGTACGGGGTGGTATGGGGTTGGTGCGTATAAAATTAAGACTGTTCTGTTATTTCAGTGAATACTTTTTTCGTATATGCGAATATATGTTTGTGGACGATGCTGGAAAATGTCGGTTGTTCAATAAATAAATTTTTGGATAAATGAATACGAATGTTTGCGTGAATTCGAGCTGAATATAGGTGGACTGATTGGTATGTGTGTGGGTATGTGTGTGTGTGTGTGTGTGTATATGTTTGTGGGTACTTTTCTGGCTCATAGCCAAATAGATATACATATATATATATATTAAGTAACGGCCAATTAATTACGTTAACTAGTGTTTTGCCTGAATCGTTAGGAACAATCATTTCTACTTACATAACGAATCTTGAATACCCTGACACAAACTAAAAACTAAAATTGAAGAAATAGCAATCGATATAGCATATAAAACCGGATCAAAATTTGAGAGATTCGATAACTATTCGATTTTTTTTTTAACAAAAAAAAAATAGGTAAAAAGAAATATAGTAAGTGGATTAAGATTGAATAAGAACATTAAAGTCTAAGCCGGCATTAGATTCTAGAGTTGAACTTAAAATTGAATATTTTTTTTGTGCTTTCTTACAATTTTTTTTGTTTGTTTTTTTGTGCATTTTTTTTGTTTTTTTTTCTTGTTTTTCATCTTATTTGTTATTTTTCATTTTGTTTTCACGCATCTTGAAAGGCATTTGATCTATCTAACTAACTAAAAATGTTTGGTCAATCCAATAGCGTTGTGTGGAATCCTTAGTCTTGTTCCTTCTGCAAAGAATCAAGCAAAATGAGGGAAGAGAATCGGGTTAGAAACTTAATTGCAGTAGTAGAGGGCGGCGTTATCGATTCAGCTAAATCGATAGATACTTACAAGTACGGGGTAAACGAAGGTATCGGCGGAGTCGCGGCCAACGGCATTGTGCGCTATGCACTTGTAGTTGCCCATGTCGTCCCATTTCAGGTCGGAGATGAGCAGATCACCGCTGGGCAGGACCTTGAAGCGATGGCTCTGGACGATCTCCTTGTCCTCGTTGTTCTTCCAGGTGATCTTGGCGTGTGGACGAGCGTGCACCTTGCACGGCAGCATCACGTTCGAGCCCATCAGATCGAGATGGGTCTTCTCGGTGTAAATGATGCGCGGCTTCTGTGGTCCCTGGTACTGTTTCTCGGGCACCACCAGGCCGCTCATCTCCTCATCGGTGTGCGCCGGATGCACCTGGGTGCTGGCGTAGATGATCTTCGAGCCGGAGCGACCGACGCACGTGTAAGTTCTCGTCTCGCTCAGCATGTGATCGATGATGTGCACCGATCGAACACGGACAATCGCCGTGGGCGCATCCTCCGAGACGGTATTGGACTCCAGATTGTCGATCTCGGATCGCGGCAAGTGGCCGACGATCCACTGAATGCTGGGCACCTCGGAGCCCATCATCTCGCAGATAATCTCAATGGTGGCGCCGGGTGCCTGCTGTATCCTGGTTGGCGGCGTCTTGGTGAATTTCAGCCAATCCTCCTCGAACGGCCGGTTCCGGTGCTTGGCCTGGGGCCGCTCCTCGGTCTCAATGGAGTTGTCCACATCGTTGCTCTCATCCACGGGCTCCACGGCCCGACTGTGGACAGCCGAAAGGCTCCCGAACAGCAGCAGCGCTATGGCGCACAGATTTAAATTCATTTTCTGCAAATAAATCGACAACAACAAAAGAAAAAGAAGGCGTGGCTTAGTGATACGTGTCAAGTGAGCGGGGATCGAAAGTTCAAAATCATGCGACTATAATATGGGTTCATAAACCCGCAATGACGACGCACAAATTGAACAGTTATCAGCGAGCCAAGTCCAGGCCAGCTAAAGGCTATAAATCACAATGTCGACTGATATCAGGAGCCTGCCGGCCGATTCTTATCGACCTTCAGACTGTACCCCACACAGACGCACTATTGCGAAATACTGCGCACAGTGGCACAAAAGTTGTGGTTGTGGTTGTGCGGTTTTAAGCAATATTTACTTTTATGATAATTTTGAAAATTACGTATTCAATTTAATTTAATATATATCATTGAATTATTTTTGATTAATTTTTTTCTTTTTGTCATTCAATTCAATATTTGCTTTTTTTTATCATATTTGTTTTTTTTTTTATTGGAAAAGCAAACACCGTAAATCAATCGAACTTAAAATTGCTTCCTTCACACACAATTTCAATGTGCTCAAGCTCTCTTAAATACGCGCTCGCTCTCTCGCTCTTAAGTTTTTAAGAGAAGTTTAGCCGACGGCAGGCTTCAAGCGAGCATAGCTTAGTTGAAAGGCATCCGCCTGGCAAACAAGCTAACCCAGGTTCAATGCTAGAAAAATAATTTAAAAAAATTTTTTTTTTTACCAGTGCAATTAGTAAATTAATGAGTAAAAAAAAAATTAGTTTCAACTATTTTCAACTTTTTCACAAATTTGATAAATTTCTACCAGAATCTTTTCACAGCGCATCCTGCGAGCGGCGAGAGAGCGCAAATCCCGCTTTGTACGGCAGCCGAAGATGTCCCAATTCGACTGGCCAATTTCACAATAATCACGCGGTGTGCGAACACCGAAATAGAACAAAATCATGATAAATGTGCCGTTTGTTGGGACAAAGAGCTCACGTAGGCAGCGGAATTAAAGTGGATAAAAAAATCAAAATCGAAAAAATGAAAATAAAATAAATTAAATTGAAATCACATTTTGATGTGACGTCAGCTCCTTGTATGAAACACGCCCACGCGCCCATGGATCAAAGGCCGAACACGACTAGCAGCGGCAGCAGCATGTGAGAAGACAACGAATTCGTATACCCTAACCCGTGAATAAAATGTGTCGCGTCGTCCGTCTAGACAAGGGCGTGACCGATTATATATTCAATAGATTTTTTGACGTCGCGCTACAGTTTCGAGGGTATTATGCATATTATTAATGGTCGGTCTGGTCTATGGGTCTATGGGTCTATTATGGTGGTGGTGGTGGTGGTGGTGGTGGTGGGGTGAGGGGGCTTTTCGAATGCCCCCCTCCCCTCTTCGAAACATTTTATGTCTGGCGTTTTGCTGGCGAGTGTTGCATCAGATTTTATTTATTTTTTGACTCGATTTGCCCTTTGCTATGGCGTTTTTGCTGAATCGATAATTGTTGCTGAATTTGTGGTTTTTTTTTTTCCATTAAAAATTCGATTCGCCTCAAACCATATTTCGTGGAACGGTCGGGTGCGCTCTATTAATTAGCATTGGCATTGGGTCTGAGCTCGACTTACCTTTTGATTTGATTTCTTTTTTCTCTTCCGGTAAAAAATGTTTGCGAATTTCACCCAAACGTGGGGGCGTATAAGTAGGTGTGGCTGTCGCGTCTCTGGATTCTCTTGTTGGGATGCGCGAGCCGCTTTCTGCTCGCTCTCTGTTATGTTATGAAGGAGTTTATCAGCTCTAAGTTGTGGTGACTCCGGCTCTGGGCTTTCTGGTTGAAGTTCAGCAGCAGTTGGCTTAGCACTGACATAGGTACGGCGCGTGTTGCCGTCTTGGTAGCCTGGCAGCCTAGTGTTGGCGGAATCTTGAGTGCTTTGGATGCGTACGGAGGAGCGGGGCAACTTCCTAGTTCCGATTCGGATCTGGTGCGTGTCGTCTTTAGCGAATGCGAAAGAACTAGTTTCACTGGCTGGCGGCGTAGCGTATATCGAGCTGACGGCTTTGGCACATTCGAATCTTGAATTTCGAATTATTTTCGGAATGGGATTGGGGGGTCTTCACTTTGACTCCTCGATAGCTTCTAGTTGTGGCTGTGGTTGTTGGTTCTTGTTGCGGTACTCGATCGAATACGCACGGTTCATCGACATTACAAGTCAAGGTGTGTCAGCTACGTCAATGGTTTTGGCTTCGGCTCACGAAAAGTTTTTTCTTTTTTCTCAAATATAATTTCAACGCGCTTTGATCAGTAACGAAAAACGTTGCAGCGAAAACGTATGGCAGGCAAGCGGGGCAAAAGGCAACGGGCGCACTCAAGTTGTGTTCAACAGCTGAATACTGTAACAACTGATTCGTCCACGGCGCTGTCTTCACTTTATATGCTCATCGCGTCGCGACGCTGCTTGCTTAACCGATTGCGTTCGTGCGCTCTCCCTCTCACACTCTGGTTCACGGTGTTCGTTGCCGTTGCTCGTTCGTGATGCTGCACTTCGTTTGAGCTCGGGCCCGATGTCAACGCCAACGCTAACATCGACGCCGTCGTCGACGTCGACGGCAACATCGCTGTCACCATTCTTGGCAAGATACGCATTCACAATTAATGATCCATCCGGAACGAAAGATTACGAACCAGCTTTAACAGCCTAAGAACCGTGCTCATCTCGGTTTTAATCTTTTGATTTGCGCCATTTAAAATCGCAAAACTTGATATTTGTCTGGCCAAATCAAAAGCGAAGCAGTTAAAGCTCAAATTGAACACAATTAATAGGTACAGTTGCACATAGAATTCGCCGCACTTTCAATTCCTAGCCAATGCAATCGCGACAGCGCCGTCAGCGTCGGCGTCGGAGTTGGAGTTGGAGTTATGGTTGGGGCAGGGGGGGAACCAGTTGACAACAACAACAACAAGAATTCAAATGTATGGCAAAGCGTAGCAATTCTGCTGCTTCTTTCTGCCGCACATTCGTACGTGCCAGGCGGCATGGCTTTTTGGCGCGGAGGAGCGTGGAGCGCGGGGCAAGAAGCGAGAAGCCGCTTGGTGGAAGGTTCCATTAACCGCGACCCAAGTCGCTTGTTTGCACGTCTGCTTGTCGGCTTGTCGGCTTGCCTCTACCCGCTGCAAGCCCCCTCCGCCCACCGCTGTTCAATGCAATCAAGTGAGTGCCAGTTTGTCTGCTGCGATCGTTCGGTTGAGGGCAGAAACCACAATGTAAGCGGCACTGATTGCCCGGCGGTGCTGTCAGTAAGGGGGCCACACAAACTGGGAGTAGTGTGCAGGGGGGCGGGTAGGGGGCATCAGGGATCGCCAGTGCAGCCATAATGGCAGACAGACTGGCAGCAATTGAACAGATCGCGTGTTCGCTTTCCGCTGCGCGCGGTTACGTATGTGGATAGTAGATAGTGATCGCTGATCGGTGCTCGTTGATCGGTGGATGGGTGTTGGGTGTTTGGTGTGGGGAGTGGGGAGTGCCGCCAGTTGCCAGTTGCCAGTTGCCAGTTGCTAGTTGCTTGTTGCTGGGCGGCAGCCCGGGTCGTGTTCTCAGTTCCAACTAGACTATTGCGCTGCCGCTGACTGGTTATGCCTAGCACCCATTAAAAATGGTTAAGAGAGGGTATATACACTTACTCTTACACTATATACTCTTGTTCGGGAGGTGTTCAAATATATGTCACGAAAATGGATTTCAATGAAAATGCCAATTTTGTAGCTATTAATTTGGCAGAAAAATTATCATAAATCATTTAAAAGAATTTAATATTTCTTTATAATAGATAATTATCGATTTTTAGTCTATGTTTCAAGCGCATATTATTGACATTAATTTAGTAGGCATCTAATTTAGTATGTTAGTATTTTCATATTATTTTATAGAAACTCAAACACTTTTAAATTATATTCAAGATCTATTGACTGGTTTTTTTGACGACAGAATAAGCACAAAACTTATATTAAACTAAAATTGCCTGCGCGGCACAGGGTATCTTCTGGTCGAGCACTCTCGACTGAAGGCCCCTTGTTGTATTTGTAACGACAGTGTCGGCATCATCAGGCGCATTGACAGCGGCCAACGAGCTGCAATTCTACGAGTAATATATTTATTGCACATAACACAAATCGTCGCCCCCTCCCTTGTACCCCCCATCTCTCCCTCTCACTCTCTCTCTGCCGCTGCCCCCGCTGCCTTGCAAACACTTGGCAACTGCTACAATTGGCGGCTTGTCGCCGTCGCACAAAGCGAAACTCAATTGAGCAAATGAAAAATCTTGCAGGTGCTGGCGAGATTGCGTCTCGTGTCTCGTGCCGCGGCCCTTTGCCGCCAAAAAGGGCTCAAAGGGTAGCGGCGATCGGTGCGGGGGACGGGTTGCGATCATAACGTAACGTTGACGCAAGGGCCATTTTGAATGGCCTTTTGTGTACGTGAGTGCGATCGATCGATCGATCGAGCGATCGATAAATAGCCATCTAGATCAATCGATCCGTGTGGCATTTCCTATCGATTCAATTAACTGGCTGCAGCTGAGTTTTCATTGACGTGCCAAAAAAGGCGCTCGCAATACGGATGCAATCTTTGAACCTAGCACAGTGCACAGTGCACAGATACAGATACAAATTTAGCTAAAGGCACAGTTGCTTTAAATGAGCCAACCATATAAAGTCGCAGGAACGTTGCAGTCGCGTGTAACCGACTGTGCCCTGCTCAGCCGTGCTGGCTAACCCCAAAAATATGTGTACAATCTTTGGAGGACCTCATCAGTAATCTGGCGGATCAAATTGTATGAATCTAGCTTTAAAACGGAGGGAGCTAAATGGATTAAATCGAATTGCCACGCCCCAAAATACTAACACTTCATCTAACATTGGCGAGCTTAAACCGAATATGCTCGTTTCACGACAAAAGCGAGTATTGAAACAATACATATTCATAGGCAGGCGGCACCGGCCGGTACCGATCATCGATCAGCGTTCGGTGATCGGTAATTTATTACCCTAAAAGAGACAATTTCCTAGAAATCTGCGGCACAAAGAAAAAGCAACACAAGAAGAAATAAAGAAAGGTCGCGATCGTACGATCGTAAGATCATTTGTTCGCGATCGTACGATCATTTGGCGATCATATCAATTGGCAGCGTTTTGATGGCACCAATTATTGCATCATGCGGCAAATGGTTGTCCGGTGGCAAAAACGAAAAATGGGGGAGGGCTTTGGCTAAGCAGAAAGATGCACACTTGCTTGGCCAACAAAATTGGCTCGCTTCCGCTAATTGGGCTTGGTTTGCGCTTTTCTGCTAATTAAAGTCGTGCGGCAAAAGCGAACAGCCACCGGAACTGGGCTGAGACACGTTGGCCATGGCCAAAGGGGATTGGCAGCGTGCCTGTTACTGAAACGGCTCATTCAAAGCCAGCAAACAGACAGAAATACAGTTCGGAGAAATGATAGTGCAACATGCAACTGCCAAGACCAGTCACACACACACACAAACACACACAAACACACATACACACAGGTGTGTTGGCATGTGAATTGCAGTTTGTACGAATCATGAATGCATCTGTGAATTTATACATACATATACATACTTATATATATATATATTTATATATATGTACCCCGCCGGGTGACGACGTGAGAAAATTCATGTGCATGCCACAAATTCTGTGCCGTTGCCATTTGGGTTTTACTAGCATTTCAACCTGTGTTCGCTGCACTCAGCGAAAATCAAATATATATAAAAATAAGCAGAAACTGTACTCAAAGCAAGAACAATCCAAGTCAAAATTCGAGCAAATTTGGAAAATGTGAAATGAAATTCTTTTGAAATTAATCAAATTGAATCAATCTATTTTTAAGCAGTTTTCTTAGTTAATGCAGTAATTTTTGTTTAATTTATTGTGCAACAGAAACGATAATAAAATATACAATTTTGAGATTATAATAATAAGTATCAATCAATTAATTAAAATCCATATAACCAAAACAATTGTATTAACAACAATAAGACAACTGAACAACAACAACAATCGAGTTCGAATACCAGGCTGATAAATGAAGATAATGTTTTCTAATTTCTAATAATTTCAAATATTGATTCATATCTTTTAGAATATTCTAGATTGAAATTTAAATTTTGCATTTTTATTTGCTTGAATTTGAATAAAAAACGAAAATGTTACGAATTCCAGCTCATACTTTTCGCTGAGTGTAGCCTCGTCGCTGGCCAGCACTTGGCTGTCATTGATTAAGTTCAAGCTGCGCTTGGCAACAGCCTCGAAACAGGCTCGTGTCTGGCCGGGGATAAATGAGGGAGAAAAAAAAAAAAGGGAAAAATCCCGCCAACTATGTAAAGACGATTCCATTGAAACCACGGGCTAGCTTCTAGTTTAAGGTTAGGTTCGGGCTGGCTGGATTTTGAGGTTAGATTCGAGCCGGCATGATCAGGCACTTTTTGAGCTGAACTTGAATTCAACTCAATGCAACAACAACAACAACAAAAAAGTAGGTTTCCCTTTCAAGAGAGTAACATGTACAATTCAATATAACTCGGCCACAATTAATGTGTGTGCAGCAAATGTAATGGAAAATTTTATTTTTTGGGTAAAGTGTGGAAAATTTTTTGATGTACGAGAAATCGAAATGAAATATGTACAATTATCGTTAATTGCTGTGTGTAAGTTGTTGAGTGTGTGTGAGTGTGTGTGTGTGGTTGAGTATGTTGAGACGCATTAACTAAAAAAAAAAACTAAATAAATTACAATATACAAATGCCTGGTGCGATATCTAGAAAACGCTCGCACTTCCTCATCTGCTCATTCATATTCATACAAGTGTGTGTGTGTGGTTGCTATTGTAATTTATCAATTAACCTATGGAGTGTGCTATGTATTTGCTTATCTGTATGAGTGCCGTAAATGTGTGTGTGTGTGCCTGTGTAAAATGCTTCCCTTGCATTCTCAGCGCGCATAAATTGAACTGAGTGCGTGTGTGTGTGTGTGTGTGTGTGTGTAAGAGTGTTTGAACTGTCTCCGGTTACCTTTTGTTGAGTTGTGCAACAAGCCGAGCACCCAACACCAACACCAACGCCAGCTTGTGACCATCGCTGAGGCGTCAGCGTCGACCACCAATGGAGTATCCGACGTCGCGTCGATGCTCGCCCAATTCAACGCTACGATTGCATCAGCCATTTCGACGCTGCACAGCAATGGCAGCGCAGTCGACGCCAGCAGCGGTGCGTTCGCCATTGAGCGGTTAAAGCGGTAAAGCCGAGCATAACCCAGAAGCCCTTGCCCTGGTCACACTCGACTCTCCCGTTCCCCGCTCTCGCTCTCTTGCGTGCGCTTGTGTTCGTTAAGCTGTTCGGATGAGTCACAGTTTGCTTAAATCGCAGCATAGCAGGTGCTATTAACAAATACCAAAGAGATATTGCGAGTAAAATCATTTAAAAAAAAACCCAAGAATGCACGAGTTGGGATTCACGTAGACCCGCTACGTCAGCGCTGTTCACTGATTATGTTTCAATTCAAATTAAAATGATTTATGGGAATTTCTTTTTCGCCGCATGCTGCAAATTCGCTTGTTCCGTATTGCGCAGTCGGAACTGCGAGCAGACATCAAATTTTTTGCAACATATAACATATGTATATGTATAATATATATAATAGCAATTTAAATATAAAATAGTTCGTCATTGTTATTGTTATTGTATTATTGCGTAAAGAAAACAAAATCATTCGAGAGTAAATCTGATGACGTATGTAGATGTTTTTAACTACACGCTATTATCAATGCAAAGTTTGTTAGAGCTTGAAAAACAATTATGAGCAGTGTATGTATGTAGTGTATGTATGTAAACGGAAAATAATAAAAAAGGGGGCTCGTTTCCTCTCACACACACACACTTCGAGGACAGGGCCGCGCGCAATGGAAATCGAATCGAATGAGGCGAATGCTACACAATTAACAATTTCTCCCAATTGACAGCGTTTACCAACACACACACTAACAGAATGTGTCGCCCATTTATCTCGTTGCCACGATATCAGCATAATGGAAGCCTGTGTGTGCTTGTGTGTGTGTGTGTGTCGCAGCAGCGTAACGTCACACGAAATTCGCCGCACCCGCACCCACACCCTTTGCCCATTTGGCCACTTGGGGGCTCGTCTCTCGCGCTGCCGCTGGCCCAGCGCAAGCAGCGGCAGAGCGTCGCACACGCACACACATACACACACACATAAGAGCAGTATTCAAAGAGCAGCGAAGCTCCAGCAGCGCTGTTTGCTCTTTCTCTGCTACTCGACTTAATGCTCTTTTCATCTCTTTCGCTCTTGATCGCCGGCATTCAAATGCGCTGAATGCAAATGCAAAATGCAAAATTGATTGCCAAAGCGAATGCCGTTGATCCGTTCCCGTGCAGCCCCCTCGGCCCCTCACTGTCGCTATCTCTTTTGTGCTGCCTCCTTCTTAATAGCTGTGACGCATTTGAACTCACATTTGACGCCCGTCACCCGGCTTCACAGCTTCTCGCTGTCACCTCCGTCGAGTGCTTTGATAATTCCATATGTGCATATTTCATTGCGCTTTTCGCCTTCAATTTTTTTTTTGCTTAGTTTTTTTTTTGCTTTTTCTTTTCATTAAATAAATTGCAATTTATTACAAAGCGATCTGATTATTAATTGCTTTTGAATTGATTTTGCTTGTCGACCCGTTTGGAACGAGCAGTGCAACTGGAGCGGCGACGACGACGATGACTGCGACTGCGACTGCGACTGCGTGACCAGCGCAACGTCAAGTGACAATTCTGCGTGGATGTTTCGCGGCGCACGTAGCCCAGTCCCAATTGGTGCGCGAATTCCAATCGGATCGAGTCACCAAATGCAATGCTCCAATAAGCAACATTTTCAAATTTCGCCTTATATCAAAATTCGCTTCGAATGTCGAATTTAAATGCAGGGTATTAAATTCTAGATGGAACTGCTTTTGATTTGCCAAAATAAAAAATAAAAAAAAAGAATAATAATAATAATAACAACCCAAAGCTGTAGTTTATTTTTCCTTACTCTTTTTTCATATTTATCATTTTTTTTTTTTATTGTTTTATTTTTGTCAATCCCAATGCGTTCTTCGCAGTGTCTTTATTCTTCTCCCATCCTTGGTCACTTATTTACTTATGAAGGGGCTTGTTATTGTTTATGCTTCGGAACATTAAAGCATATTTCTGTTCAGTTGGATCGCCTGAGAAGAGCTCAACATACACTTGAGAACGGAAAAGTCTCACAGCAAGAATCCACATGTACACACACACACACACACACACATGCATACATACAGATATGTATTTATGAACGACAGGCATAATAAACATAAACACAGAGTTCTTGAAATCTTTAAATCGAGCAGACTTGCCGGCGTCAAGCCCTTCCGATCTGCCTGAGAAATCTGATGTTATCTCACGATTATCTCATATATCATGCGAATTATTTCAAGTTCACTTTGATCTCGGCAATCTCTCTCTATCTGGTTGCTTCAGGTCAATTTGCTGCGCCCTGCGATAAGCGCTCTGAACGTCATCATTTCTGTAGGCCCCGCTATAAGCAATTATAATTATTGACTAAATCACGAACTCTGATATTTAAATGAAATCGCCGCAGCCAGACCGTATGACAGCCTGCGATCTACATTTAACCACTTTAATCCACTCAATTCTGAAACTTGTATACACTCGAGCAGACAACTCGAGTAGCTGCTCAAAAACAGGGTATATATGTATTCATTCGACTGAACAATAAAAGTTACCAAATGTCAAAATAACAAACAGCTTGAGCATACCAAAGTCTTTTCTTACCAAAAGCTATTCAGCATGGAATTGAAAATTCTCAGAAATGTCCAACATTTCACTAATGGGTATTTTTTTTGACAAGAGATTTTTATTTGCATTTCGGTAAAAAACGCCTAATTTGCATTGCAAAATAATCAGTTTTAATTTTCTGATTGAAATCAAGGCAACGATTACACAAGATTGTGAAATAAACCAGTTAGAGTGTGTAATATTCGGTATTCAAAAAAAAAAAAAATGGTTTGATAAGTGAAAACGACTACAAAATTATCGGTTTACAGTTGAAATAGAAGAACATTTGATTTCATGATATATTGATTTATATCGATTACTTATAGAAGGTAGAGAAGAAATATTTTTTTGGCTTCATCTTTGGTGAAGTCCTTCAACTGAAAGTGATTCATTCAGTAAATAGGCTATAGAATTTTACGGAATGATTTTAATATCGAATAATCGAATACACACAGAAGTTTTAAGCTTGTATTGGCGTAATTCTTTTAAGCCGACGTTACACACAAAACTAATATGCCCAATTGGGTATATTCCACTGCACAGCGTGAACCGTGTAAATCAATACGTTATTTCCCACTATTAGAGCATAATTGATGAATTCATGATATCGCCAATATTATTGATAGGCCGGAAAGCGGCGAAATTGCGAGTTACACGTAAATAGATAATAGAATTCACAGGTGTCAGGTGTCATTAACGGTGAGTCAGTGCATACCCAATTGGAAAACGATAAGAGCGAACCATTGCGACGAATTCGCCTCAAGAGTCGCTTTGAATCACATTCGCATTTTTGATTTATGACTGAATAATTATAATTACCTGCATTTTTAGCTTATTGAGAGCTGTGTTGCTTGCTTGCTTTGATTTTCCTTGGTTTTTCTTCACACTTGAGTTTTTCACTGGTCGCGGCGACGAGCTTTTCACTGTTTGCCGTGCACTTTCGCCTCAGGATTTCCGAAATGTGCGACTTGTTCCTTATTTCGGATATTTTTGGTATTTTATTTGAAATTCTTGTTTTATTCGATTTTATCTTATTTGATATTTGTGTTCTGGTCCGTTTGGGTTCTGGTTCTGTTGCGCTCGGTACAGTTCGAGATGTGACTGCTGGCTAGTGTTGTACTGTGCGGCGAAAGGTTGAGCATCCATGCTTTTATATCGGACGCCGAATTCAACAAGTGCTGCTGCTGCCGCCGCCGTCGCCTTCGCCGTCGCCGCATCGTCAACGCGAAGGCAAATTGGACTCCACATCTTATTAACAGTTATGGCGTCGCCGTTTGTGCGTGTATTGGTATTGCTTTTGCTATTGTCATTGCTATTGGTATTGGTATTGGTATTGGTATTGGTATTGGTATTGGTATTTGTATTGGTATTGGTATTGGTATTGGTATTTGTATTGGTATTTGTATTGGTATGTGTATTAGTTTCGCTGCTGCTGCTGCTGCTGCTGTGATGCTGTCGACGTCGTTTTGTCTGCGTGTGTGTGTGTGTGTGTGATTTTTCTGTGTTTATTTGTGGGTGTCGATTTGCCGGACTGCTGTTTCCTTTGATTGAAAAAATATATATGCAAATTTATTTGAATTATTTTATATAGATTACATTTTTCTAATTAATATTCGCGCAGATATTGTGCATTGAAATGAAATGCGTGCGCATTTCATTTAATACCTAACCTCAATCCATAATTTAAGTACAGTTTCGGACGTTAGCACTTTAACAGCTAACTTGAAGCGTTAGGATCAAGATCGCATCGTACGGCAATGAGCAAGTGGTTAAACATTTCGATATTATGTAAAAAAGATATCGGAAAAATAGTATATTGGCTCTAAATCCAATGAACTCTCGTTTCCATAAATGGTAATTCATTATAATAAATAATTCATAAAATTTTCAAATCTTGTAAAAATGTTTAGAAAAATCGAGCATGTAACAAGAGAATTATCCTAGCGCTACAAGTGAAACTGAACTTTGTTTAACCCATTGTTGACCGCTGTGAACTTTGGAGCATTTTTTTTTAAGTGGTGGAAATCTTAAATTTATTTTCGCTCAATTTGTCTGCGCCTAAATTGAGCAGCCAGCGATAACTGCATTTGATTTGCGCCCTCTCCCAGTCCGGGCCGTAGTCGAAACCAGTTCTAGCTGGGCCAACGCTTCCGTCGATGTCGACGACGACCTGGCTGCAGTTGCAGGCAGTTAAGCAAACCGAAGTCGCAGACGTCACGCGCCGGCTTGGTGGTCAGCTCAGCTCTGGTGGCGGCTTTTGGCAGACCTGCTGCCACCAGAGATTTGTCATCCCATTTGCATAGCCGGCGGACGCAGCTGTTGGACGGCAGCTTTAATTGATTCCGTGCCATAAATTGAAATGCACTCGCTTTTCAAGTCGGTTGCACAGACGAAACCGTTAAATTCAAATGAAGTGGCACTTTAAGCTGCGCCCATGGCCGGGCCAGGGGAGGGTTGGGCAGTGGGGGCGGGGTTGGTGGTGCCACGCCATAGGTGACATCCGACATGACATCAAATAATTGCGAATATCTGCTACACAATCATCATAATGAGCAGCTAATCAATGGGTCTGTGGGGACTCGAAGTCGCTGCCTGGCAACAGCCCTCTGCCCCTCCCCGTTACCCTACCCCTACCGCACAGCGCGCCCCCACCCACACACACACGCGCACACACACACACACGGATTCGTTATGTTGGCGAGCCTTCTTCCAGGCCAGGCCAAAAGACGCCCACGCGCTCGCCGAGCCAATTTGGACAACAGTGGGCAGTAATAGGGCTTCATTGGAATTGCCAGCTTGTCTCCAATTGATAAAAGGCCAACGCACAGTGGTTCAAGCATAGGCAAGCAACTTTTCGAATCGGAAAATGGCATAATAAATACAAAGTAGAAGTTTTGTTACAGCAGCGATTCTTTTTGATTAAATGTAAATCGATCGATTTTTATAAACAAATAGGATTTAGACAACTTTAAGCTAAATCTGAAGGCGTTATATACATAAATATATAATAAAAATGTATATATAAAATATAATAAAAATGTTTAATATTCCATTCCAATAACGCGTCCTGTAGAATTTTTACAGCTGTTAACATAAAAACATAAAAGTTATTCATGTAAATGTTGTTTTGCAGCTTAATGTTAATTGTCTGCCAAGGCAATTTAGACTCCTCTATGCGATTCTCATAAATTCAAGTAGCGCCTGCAGACTTGTGGTGTTTTTAGTGATTTTTGTGTGCGTGTTTGTGTTGCTTAAACGTTATATTTAAAAATTGTGTTTTTTTTTATAGGTAAGTGGGTCTCACATACTTGTTCTCTCTCATTTTCAATCTCTCTCTTTTCCTTGACTCTCACTATCTATTTATTTTTGACTCTTTTATGCTTTCTCTCTGTCTATCTCTTTCTCTCTCTCCCTTCCTCTCTCTCTCTCTCTCTCTCTCTTATATATATAAATTTTTTCTCTATTTTCTTGTATTTTTTCATTCTTTCTTGGTCTTTTTTTCTGTCACTCACTCTCTCTCTCTCTATCTCCTTTGGTGTATCTCTCTCTCTCTCTCTATCTTTTACTCTATCGCTCTCTCTCTGCGTCTTACTCTATCTCTCTCTCTCCCTTTCTGCCGTTCACTCCATTTCTTTCTTTCTCTCTCTCTCTCCCTCTCTCTCTCTTTGTCTGTCTCTCTCTCTCTCTTCCTCTCTCTCTATTCTTCTCTCTCTCTCTCTTTCTCCCCTCTCTCTCTCTCTCTCTCTCTCTGTCTCCCCCTCTCTCTCTCTTTGTCTGTCTCTCTCTCTCTCTTCCTCTCTCTCTCTATTCTTCTCTCTCTCTCTCTCTATTCTTCTCTCTCTCTCTCTCTTCTCCCCTCTCTCTCTCTCTCTCTCTCTCTCTCTCTCTCTCCCTCTCTCCCTCTCTCCCTCTCTCTCTCTCTCTCTCTCTACTCCCCCCTCTCTCTCTCTCTCTTTCTCTCTCCCCTCTCTCATTCTCATTCCCTTTCTCTCTATCATGTTTAAGTGAAAAATTGCGTTCTTAATAAATAATCGTTCATTTTTGTATTTTGTACAATATTTTCGTATTTTGCTCATACGAAGCACTGTGCAGCGTCACGCCCACGCCAAATGGCGACTGTCGACTGTTGACTGCCGCCCGCTGGACAGACGCTGTCCCTAGATCCGCCAGCTCCCTGGCCACCAATTGGCCATTATCATCATCGGCAGCCAATCAGTCAGCAGCATGGCGTAATTAAACGCAGTAAACTAGCAACAGTTCCTTTTCACTTCTGCGTATTTGTTTATTTTCCCTCTTTTTTTGTCGTTGTGGAGCAACAGCGACGCAGTGAGCCTCAAATTAGTTCAGTTAATCACAATCACTAAAACGACGCCATGTCCTTTGGTCCCCCGCCCTTAAAACATTTTCTCTTTTTAGCAAAAATTAAGGCATACTTTTAGGTGCTACCTTACTGTATACCCTGTATATTAAAAGACTGCTATTAAACATTTCATTTCATTCATAATAAAAAACATATACTTACTTTCGAAAAAAGATTTCATTTTTCAAGACTTAGAATTATGAAATTTTATTTTTCAGTATAATAAACAACATTAAAAGTGATTTTGGGGGGGTCAAATTTTTGGTCAAAAATCATCCCAAAATCGACAAAAATTTTGACATGTAAAGTTGTCAGATTCCATAGCTCCCATATATCAAACCCCCATAACTTTGTCAAAACTGAACCGATTTTCACGTTTGATGGCATTTTGATCATGATTTGTCCTATATATTGATTCTACATTCAAAAAATATTCATTTTCGAAAATAAAATTTTTTTGAATTTTTTGGTCAAAAAAGCATGTACTCCCCCTTGTGAATTTTGGAAAAAAAAATTTTTCAAAATTTAGAATTGCGATTTTATAGTTTTAATCGATTTTATTTGTCACAATTAGCATAAAAAACAACATTAAAAGTGATTTTGGGGGGTCAAATTTTTGGTCAAAAATCATCCCAAAATCGACACAAATTTTGACATGTAAAGTTGTCAGATTCCATAGCTCCCATATATCAAACCCCCATAACTTTGTCAAAACTGAACCGATTTTCACGTTTGATGGCATTTTGATCATGATTTGTCCTATATATTAATTCTACATTCAAAAAATATTCATTTTCGAAAATAAAATTTTTTTGAATTTTTTGGTCAAAAAAGCATGTACTCCCCCTTGTGAATTTTGGAAAAACAAAATTTTTTCAAAATTTAGAATTGCGATTTTATAGTTTTAATCGATTTTATTTGTCACAATTAGCATAAAAAACAACATTAAAAGTGATTTTGGGGGGGTCAAATTTTTGGTCAAAAATCATCCCAAAATCGACAAAAATTTTGACATGTAAAGTTGTCAGATTCCATAGCTCCCATATATCAAACCCCCATAACTTTGTCAAAACTGAACCGATTTTCACGTTTGATGGCATTTTGATCATGATTTGTCCTATATATTAATTCTACATTCAAAAATTATTCATTTTCGAAAATAAAATTTTTTTGAATTTTTTGGTCAAAAAAGCATGTACTCCCCCCTTGTGAATTTTGGAAAAACAAAATTTTTTCAAAATTTAGAATTGCGATTTTATAGTTTTAATCGATTCATTATTTGTCACAATTAGCATCAAAACAACATTAAAAGTGATTTTTGGAGGGTCAAATTTTTGGTCAAAAATCATCCCAAAATCGACATCAAATTTTGACATGTACAAGTTGTCAAGATTCCATAGCTCCCATATATCAAACCCATAACTTTGTCAAAACTGAAACCGATTTTCACGTTTGATGGCATTTTGATCATGATTTGTCCTATATAAAGTTGTCAGATTCCATAGCTCCCATATATCAAACCCCCATAACTTTGTCAAAACTGAACCGATTTTCACGTTTGATGGCATTTTGATCATGATTTGTCCTATAAATTAATTCTACATTCAAAAATTATTCATTTTCGAAAATAAAATTTTTTGAATTTTTTGGTCAAAAAGCATGAACTCCCCTTGTGAATTTTGGAAAAAAATTTTTTCAAAATTTAGAATTGCGATTTTATAGTTTTAATCGATTTTATTTGCCACAATTAGCATAAACACACCATTAAAAGTGATTTTGGGGGTCAAATTTTTGTCAAAAATCATCCCAAAATCGACAAAAATTTTGACATGTAAGTTGTCAGATTCTAGCTCCCATATATCAAACCCCCATAACTTTGTCAAAACTGAACCGATTTTCACGTTTGATGGCATTTTATTAAAGATTTTTCATTAAAATCGTTTATATATTTAAATAAAATCATTTTTGAAAATAATATTTTTACACTTCCTCTTACTCATTTAAAAAAATTTTTTAAATCTATGCATTTATACAAAAACAATTTTTTTCATTTATTTTTTTTTCTTAACTTACTTATATTCGATAATTTGTTTTCCAATTTTAAATTTTAATCGATTGAGCCCAATTCTGAGGGGGTTAAATATTTGGACAAAAATCATTCCAAAATTTGCTAAAGTTTTAATATATCTCCAATATTTCAAACCCCTTAACTCTTAAAACTCAACCGATTTTCAGGTTTGATGGGTTTTTGCTCATAATTTATTCTTTAGATAAATTCGGTATTTTTTAAAAATTTGCCTGTTTGCCCGTTATAACTACGGCGTTTAAATTGAGAACCGATTTGCCATACCTAAAAGTATGCTATTTTTTTCTATGAGATGGATTAATTAATTGCTCTATTGTAAAATATTTTATCTTTGAGCTTCTAGTGAAGCTATATTTACGAGCAGCGCTATACGCGACAGTTTTGTTGAGCTTACAAAGCTTTTCATTTTGAACAGCAACAACACGTTTAACAAAAAACTCATTCAAGGTTGAAGGCTTACACTAGAAAAGAAAAGTTTGTCGTCATGAAAAATTCTTGATTACGCGAGATTTATGAACTGGAAGCTGAAAGGAAGGCAAGCAATGCGTATTATAAACAAACAAATATGCTGTTGTTAACTATAAGCGTTATAAAAAGATAAATTCAATTTTACAATTCATTGATTGCAAGCAATAATAGCCTGAAGATAAAATAAGAGCGGGTAGTAGAAGGAGACAAATAAATAATGATGAAATAATGATCCATCACACGATAAACATGGACAATTATCAACTCTTCTGCTTCTTCGCAGTATTAAATGTAATAAAAAGAGTTTCTGGTGAAAATCTAGTTTTGGTGCTAACATTACCAGCTCGACCTGTTTGGCCAGTGTGTGCACTAACCATTTGCGTTGGGTGTACAGCAAAAGCTTCGCTGTTTGCTTTCTCATCCCAATTGGAATTCAACGCGAACAGCTGCCAGTCGTCAAGCGAGCGTCGTTGCTGTGAGAGATTCCGCGCAGCTCGTGCTCGACTAAATCTATTTAATTAGTTATTAGCAACAAGCTGTCGATCGGACGATCTGCAATACGAACAATTTGTGTACACAAAATGGCCTCCTACAGTTGCCTACCAATGGCCCTTAGACAATCGAAGCTCCTGGCAACGCGCGGCTTCAACGAGCGCCTTTGGCGAGGAATCTATCGGCCACACAAACGCTGGCGGACAGACATGAGTAAGTTATCACCTGCCACTCCCATTGAGAGCCGGCGATTTCACGAGATATAGATTAAAATAAACACAAACAAGTCCCAATAGAATCGTAAACTTTGGACAGTCCACGTACGTACATATTTGATGGTAAACAATAAAACCTATTTGTATATATATATATATACATATAAAAAAGAAATGCAATTAGCATAATTACAGCATTAGCTGTTTTACACACCCTGTACACATAGCCAGGTTGGGTATAATGTTTTTGTGAAAATGTATGTGAAAGCTTAAGTAAAGCCGATAACTTATCGAACTTTCCCCAATATCGATAAATATCAATAACAAACGCGCAATAAGCCCAGAAGTTATTCAAGAATCAATTTGTAATAGTAAGGCAAAGGAAAGAAGAAGTTCAACCGCACCTAGCAAAGAAGCTCAAATACATGTACAGGGTATCTGCTAGTCGTGCACTCTCGCCTAGCGCACTGTTATCAAGTTCACTTTTATTACATAAACGATATGAGAAACAAATGTTGCTTGACTAATTACAGGGTATTTGTCAGTCGACTAACAGACTCTATCTTTTTTCTTATTATCTATCTATTATCTATTGGTATATCAAAATATTTATGTATTAATGTCACCACCTTCTGCCCTATGTTCAGATGCAAAGTTTTGGTTGTTGGTGGCGGCGCGGGAGGCTGCGCGATGGCCGCCAAGCTCTCCTCCCGCCTGGGCCAAAACAAGGTGATCGTGCTGGAGCCAGCCGATGTGAGTAGGCCAAATGCTCATTGCAGAAGATCACATGAATCAGAAATGCATAACTCCTGTGTTTCCCGTAGAGACACTACTACCAGCCCATGTTCACTCTGATTGGAGGCGGCATGAAGCGCCTGGAGCAGTCGTACAAGCCCATGGCCGAGGTGCTGCCCAAGAAGGCCAAATGGATGCGGGAGGCGGCCGTCGAGTTCGATCCGGATAGCAATACGGTGAAAACAACGGGCGGGAATACAATCAAGTACGATATGCTGCTGATTGCGACGGGTCTGCAGCTGAACTACAACAAGGTAAGCCTGAAAGAGTTTGAAAGAACTTGCACAAGATTGCACCGTTATGTTCTCGCACAGATACCCGGCCTGGAGGAGGCGCTGGCCATACCCAACGGCAAGGTGTGCTCCATTTACTCGCCCCAGTACGTGGACAGGGTGTACGACTGTCTGCGCAATATTGAAGCCGGCGAAGCCATCTTCACGTTTCCATCGTCGCCCGTCAAATGTCCCGGGGCACCACAGAAGATTGTCTACATCGCGGAACACTACTTCCGTAAGGTAAACCTGGTTTAAACTACTGATGTTAAAATCATCAATTCATCGATATATTTAAAAAAGATTATCGACTATGAAATTTGCTGCTAATCGATGTTTAAAAATCTTTTAACGTCACTAGTGGAATTCTCCCAATAGGACTCTAATTTGAATTCTATACTCGTTCTGAGAATATCGTATATTGAATCTGTCTGAACGAAATGAAAAGCCATTAAAAATCATCGATATACCAAATATCGATTATAAAATTGGCTGCTAATCGATACATCGATGTTTAAATATCTTTTAACGTCACTAGCCAAATTCTCCCTATTGGATTCTAATTGGATTCTATACTCGTTCACATAGTGAGAATATCGTATATTGGATCCACCAATTTTGATGAGTGCGTCAAGCTGTTAATTTACTATGAACGAGTATTGCATAGTCGGTTACACCCGACTGAAACGTTCTTTCTTGTTGTTTTTTTTTAGATGGCCAAGCGTAATAATATTAATATTACATACAATACGGCTCTGCCCGTGCTTTTTGGCGTAAAGCACTACGCGGATGCGCTGTGGCCCATTGTGAAGAAGCGCAACATAACGGTTAATACACGGCGTAATTTGATTGAGGTTAAGCCCGGTCAGGATATTGCGGTCTTCGAAAACCTCGACAATCCCAACGAACGCTTCGAGGAGAAGGTATGTTGGAATAACTGACTTCGATTAATATTATATATTTTATATAATTATATTTGTGACTAGTACTCCATGTTGCACGCCGTACCCCCGATGAGTGCGCCCGACGCGCTGGCCCGCTGCAAGCAGCTCGTCAACGAGGCGGGATTCGTGGACGTGGACAAGTCGACGCTACAGCACACAAAGTACAAGAACGTGTTCGCCATTGGCGATTCGTCTGGTTCGCCCAATTCCAAGACTGCCGCCTCAGCAGGTAAGCTTTCAATCTGTCCGGTTAAGAGATACCCTAATTTACCATAATTTTCCTTACAATAAGTAATAATGCTCAAGGAGTTAGTGTTAGAAAACATATATCGATACTTATCGATTTTTTCAAAAAAATATATAAGTTGTGGAATCAATTTAGCTTATCATGCTGATCAATATAAAAAGATAGCTAGTCTATCCGGCTTTTTTCTACCTCTCACATACATTCTCTCAACGGTGGTATCACAACCATCATACCAAATTTTACCCATTTATACAGTGGATTAAAAAAAAACTCTCTTATCTTTTAGCTGCACAGTCACCTGTTGTCTTTCGTAACATGATCGCCGCGCTTAACGGAAAGCCCCTGGCGGATGTCTATGATGGATACGCATCGTGCCCCCTGGTAACTGGCTATAGGAGCGTCATTCTGGCCGAGTTCGACTATAATTTGACACCGCTGGAAACATTCCCGGTGCCACAGAATAAGGAGCGCTATTCCATGTTTATCATGAAGAAAGACTTTATGCCGTTGCTGTACTGGAAGCTGATGTTGACGGGCCATTGGAACGGACCCGCCCTCATGCGTAACTTGTTGGGTGTTTTTAAATTCAACAAGAAATGAGTTAGGCTCCAATCAGAAACACATCATATGATCTACACATTAAAGAATGTATTGACTTAATTTTTTTTGTAATATTATAAGCCTGCTTTGATAAGCATTTAATTTTTCAATGTACCGTGTTTGAATTTAACGGCAGTTTGAGTTGGGTGTTAATTAACAGCGCTCTGTTAATCAACATCATTGGTTTTGTTGCTCACAGCTGAGGCCGCGAATAGCAACAGCTACAAATTATTGCTAAACAAGTATATCATGCTTATAACAATGATAATATCTTTTATTGGTGTTAAATAATTAGAAAGTATCTAATTCATTCGGAATTAAAGAAAGTTGAATATGAAAAATACAACACTGCGCATGTTGCGCAAATTTGAGCCACATGAAGTTGGCAGCGAACGCAAATCGAAAAAACAAGAGGAAGAACAAGCGTGGCGTCTATATGGGCGCAAGCATTTGAAGATAACGAACAAATTTTTTTTCGAAGAAAGAAAAGAAAACAAGAGTGCAGCTGTAATATATTACAAAAAAACTATCAAAATGAAAGCAATGTGAGTAGTAAATATTTGTTAATGCTATGTATGCTAAATGTGCATAATATTCTCAAATATGCCGCAGGGCTCGTACGCCAATGCGCGTCCCGAAAACACCCCGCACGGCGCAGGCGCAAACGCACACGGAGAAGCGCCGGGACTTGTCCGGCAAACAGCAGGATCCGGTGAATGTGTTTTGTCGCGTGCGACCCCTGCAATCAGAGGGCGATCTGACGTGCCTGCGCGTCAAGAACGCGACCACAATTGCGCTCAACTCGCAGGATCAGCTGCTGCCCCACAAGCAAAACGGCGCCCAGCGCGAAATGCAGTACATTTTCAAGCACGTCTTTCAGGCGGATGCCACGCAGCAGGATGTGTTCAGCGCCGTGGCCCAGCCGCTGGTCGAGAATCTGGTGCGGGGACGCAACAGCCTCCTCTTTACGTACGGCGTCACCGGCAGCGGTAAAACTTACACGATGACGGGGAATGCGCGTCATCGCGGTGTTATGCCGCGCTGCCTGGATCTGCTGTTTCGCACCATATCCGACTATCAGGCGAAGAAGTTTGTCTTCAAGCCGGACCGTCTGAATGGCTTTGAAATACTGTCCGAGGAGGATGCGCTGCTCGAGCGCCAGCAGGAGATGAATCAACGTTTTGCGGGCGCCGGACGTTTTGGATTCCGACGCAAAGACTCCGATCCGGAGATAGCATCACAGGCCTCGGTTGAACCAACGCCGCTGACCGTCCTCGACGAGGACAACATGTACTCGGTGTTTATCACTTATGTGGAGATGTACAACAACAGTGTCTACGATCTGCTTGAGGATTCGGGCGTACAAAAGTAAGGGGCAGTCTCTCGCTTAAATATACATATGTATTGAGTGACCATTTGTTATTGCAGGTCCTTGCAGTGCAAAATCATCCGCGAGGATGCCAATCATCAGATGTTTGTGCACGGCGTCACCGAGGTGGAGGTGAAGACGGTGGAGGAAGCGCTCGAAGTGTTCCAAATGGGCCAGAAGCGCAAGCGCATGGGCAACACAATACTGAATGCGGAGTCCAGTCGTAGCCATTCCGTGTTCAATATACGGCTAGTGCAGGCGCCCACAGATTGCCAGGGCGAGCATGTGGTGCAAGACAAGCACACGATCACGGTCAGCCAGCTGTCGCTGGTGGATTTGGCGGGCAGTGAGCGCTCCTCGCGCACCAAAAACACCGGAGTACGGCTCCGCGAGGCGGGCAACATCAACAATTCCCTGATGACGCTGCGCACCTGCCTCGAATATCTGCGCGAGAACCAACAGACGGGCAGTAATCTGGCGGCCAAGAAGATACCCTATCGCGACTCAAAGATCACGCACATGTTCAAGAACTATTTCGATGGCGAGGGCCAGGTATCAATGATAGTGTGCATCAATCCGCGCATCGAGGACTACGATGAGAATATGGTAAGGTTCTCTATATACCTGGTTCTCGACATCCTGTTTAGTTCATTTAAATCTCTTCGCAGCAAGTGATGAAGTTTGCCGAGATGACGCAGGAGGTGCAAATAGCTCGAGCCACACCCATGAAACCAGATCTGGGATTGACGCCGGGTCGCCGCAAGGCCAACAAATTGTTTAAAATTGCTGTCAACAATCTGAACGAGCTGGGCATACCCGAGGCCAAGCAACTGGAGGTGGATGTGGGCCTGGTGTACAGTTTGGGAGCCGATTTTCCCAACTATCACATGGACAGTCCGGAGACGGAGTGCAAGATACAGGAGCTAATGCAGTATCTGGAGCAGCGCATCGAAAGGCGGCGAAAATTGCGCGCCAATATGGACATTAAGTGTTAGCGAAAACAGATCTGGAAATTGTTGTTCAATAACTGATTCGAATGCCAATTCATTTTAGGTGACAATTTCCGGCAATTGTTGATGAATCTGGACCGTGACAATCTGCAGCTGCGCACAGAGCTTGCCTCGTTGAAGGCTGTTTACAAGCAGGAGCGGGAGCGCAGCGCCGCCCTGGAGAACAAGGTGCGCATACACGAGAGCTCCATCGATGTGCTCAATAATACGCTGAGCAAGCGGGACCGTCAGATACAGGAGCTCAGCCACAAGCTGAACGAGCAGGAGCACCTGCTCAACCAGAAGGAGCAGGAGAAAGAGAAGCAAAAGAAGAAGTACAACTCCAAGCTGGCCGTCGAGTCGGACAAGAATAAACGCGAGTTCGATATGAAGCTGCGCGAGCAGCGTGCCAAGATGCAGGAGCGCATGCGCATCAAGGACGAGAAATTGCGTTTGGTCAGCAACATTTTGCAGTCGGAGGATGTGCCCAGCCTGCCGCGTTCCCAGAGCTCAGAGAACCTGCTGAACGACAAGGATCGCGGTGGCTTTACGGCGCGCACTGAATCCTCCGTGCCGGCGACAACAGCACGCACGGACATCTACTGCACACCACGACACGTAAGTACCGCAACCCCCATTGAAATAGACTTGACATCAACTTACCCTTACATTATGCTCTCACTTGCTCCTTCATCTAGGGCTTGGCGGCGGCCAACAATCGTCACAGACGCTCGCGCTCCGCCGGAGACAAGTGGCTGGAGCATCGCGCCGCGAATCCCGTGCCGCTAGGCACCATAATGCAGCCGTATCTGAAAAATCGAAAATCGGTTACCAAACTAACCGACATGAAGGAGCTAACTGGCCATGGCGCCACCAAGTACTGCCTCGTCTCCCAGGAGGCGGACACCGATGGCGATGTGGAGACCAAGCTGTATAAGGGCAATGTGATACCCACCTGCGGGGGTGGTGCACAGGTCGTCTTCGAGGATGTCGAATGCCTGAAGCAAAAGTCGCCCGTCCATTCGCCCACACGCAAGCGTCCAAGCAACGGCAACTTATCGGCATCGGCATTTGGCGGCCCGGTGCCCACCAGCACCACGGGACTCACCTCGGCGATGGACGTGGCTTCGCGCTGCAATTTAGGCATCGAGGGTCACAGCAGCAAGAAGTCGAAAATTTAAAGGAAATACTCGTATTGAAGAACATTGTCAAGTGTTTTTTTTTTCATTTAAAATATGTATTATATACTCACGATTATAAGTTGAATCATGAATGAAGTGATTTGTTTTAAATTAATGAACACAATTAAAGAAGTCCATTATATTCCATTATACTCGATCTAACTCTTTATTAAGGCGCTTTAATTTTTACACGAACCGGTTACAAAGCACGGATGCACGGATGTATGCAAAACTCATATTGAAGAGCATTGTAATGTGTTTTTCTTTCCAGTTAATTATGTAGTATATACTCACGATTAACCCCATTTATTAGTTGAATCATGAATGAAATGATATGTTTTAAGTTTATGCACAAAAGTAAAGAAGTCCAATATATTTAATGTAACTGTTTATTAAAGCGCTTCCATTTTTACGCGAACCGGTTACAAAGCGGATGTATGCAAAACTGTTTTCAGTCTCTTTTCTACTTATGCGTAGCAGCGCTTCCGCTTTTGACTGGAACTGTCAGAATGTAAAGAGAGAGAAAGTGGAACCAGCAACTTACGCAAATAAACGGTAATTTGAAAAATAGGAGGGGAGACTGCACACGCGTAATTGCCAATTAGTTGGAATGAGTTAATTTAAACCATTTAAGAATGATTGCATTTATTGTTGCGATTATATGTCAAAAAGTATTTCACAAATTATTGTTAAGAGTAATGGCTGTTTTCCGCCTTTCCCGTCAAAAACTGCCAAATGCACTTGTAGGATGCATTGCGCTGCACAAATGTATCGCATATCGACTTATCGCATTATTGGCCGATCGATGCTTTTGTCATCGGGCAAGTGTTTCGTTGATTTTTTACAACAAAAAAAAATAGTTCAAAAACAAACATAAAATCACATGCACATGCATTTTATTTAACTCTGGTTTAATTATTATTCCTGCGTTTATTCAGATTTATGCTTAAATTTGTAGATTAATTTCAATTACTAATAAATCAGTCTATAATTAAAATATATGTTCGCTTAATGCTTTTGTGTATATGTGTATGTGTAAGTATACGTGTGTGTTTGCTTGTTTTTGTTTTGTATGCGTTTGTGTGTGTGAGTGTTGAGCTGCCCCCCGAATTGGATACCACGGAATACTTAAATCTCTATATAGGGCTCTCGGGCCCAGCAAAAAAAAAAAATTTTTTAATTTCTATTTTTCAATCAATTTCCTTTTTTTGTTTTAGCATATACCAACATACAATTTGAACGAAGCTCCCACACGGAAGCCTTTTTTTAACAAAACACAAAAGAATTTAAATCCTATGCGCAATTACATAAATGTATATGTATATATGTGTGTGTGTGTTTACAATAAACAAAACAGATCGAACGAATATAGAAAACACAGAATATATATAGAAACAAAAAACGACAAACTCAAGTGGACATCAAAATGTGCTCTAACGGCAATATTAACATTATTATCATCATAATCATTTAAACAATTTACAATTTAATCAATATAAAGCTGTTTTCTTTTTTCATTCTTTCAATAAAGATTCATTCGATACGAAAAAAAAATGTTGTAAGTTTTGTATATGCATATAATACGTATATAGTATGTATTTTTAATGTATTTCCTTTTTTTTTTGTTGTTTTGTTTTTACCTAACAATCGACTTTCAATGCGATATATGTGTGTTGTATATGTATAATCAATAAGAACTAAGAAGCAAAAATTATGCTATTGTGGAAAACAAATTTTGGCTATAAGCGCAACGCAATTGAAACAAATGATAACATTGAATTAAACACTTTTTACACTCGCACTCACACAAAACTCCCAGCTCCCATGTGTGTGTGTGTGTGTGTGTGTGTAGGTGTAGATGTGTGGGTTGTGTGTTTGTGTGGATGTGTGTTTGTGTGTGTGAGCAGCTGCATTTGTTGGCAAGGCAAGCGACGATAACGTTCCGATTATGCATGACAAATAGACGCGTCATCTCTGTGTGTGTGTGTGTGTCTGTTGATTGAATGTATACATATATAAATATACGATGTTTGTGTGTGTGTGTTTGTGTGTGTGTTTGTATGTGTGTTTGACATCGCCTCCGTCTGCTCGCTCCCATTACGAGCTTAAGCGTTTTAGCGGCTCTGGCTTTTCGCGTTTATCATAACATAGAGTAGAGTGCGCCTTCTTTTGCAGACTGGTTGCAAATTGAACTGAAACTGGAACTGTTTCTGGCACTGTTCCTATGAGCACTTGACACAAGCGCCCTCCACATCAAAGTCCAGTACCATCAGCTTTGTCTCCTCGGTGCCATTGCGCGAGCCAACGGCGCAAATCAGCTTTGTGTCATTCGCCCTGAATAAACAGATGGAAAAAATGCATGAAAATCAACTTCAAATGCCATAATCGGGTATAACCGACTAAGCCATACTCTGTTCGAGGGATTCAAAGCATCGATCTATAAAAGACGCGATTTTTTGTCTGTAGTCTTGCAGCTTTATGTTAATTGTCTAGCAAGGAAATTTAGACCCCTCTACGCGATTCTCATAAATTCATATAATGCCTGCAGGCTTCTGGTGTTATTACTGATCTGTGTGTGTGCGTGTTAGCCAAAAGTTATATTTGAAAAGTTGTCATATTTGTTTTTTTTGCTTTTTTGGTAAGTTGCGTTTTCAATCTCTCTCCTTTGCTTTTCTCTCTCTCTCTCTCTCTTTCTCCCCCTCTTTCGCTTAATCTATATTGCTTCTCTCTCTAACAAACTCTCTATCTTACACTCTTATTCTGAATCCCTCTCTTTCTGTTACTCTCTCTATCTCACTCTTACTCTCTCGATCTCTCTTTCTTTTTTTACTCACACTCTCTTTTTTATTTCTCTCTCAGTGTCTGTCTCCCTCTTTCTCTTTCTTTCTTTCTTTATTAATATTATTTTTATCAATTAATTTATATGTTTGAATTTTCAATCCACAATTAAGTGGAAAAAAATTCGTTTACACGGACTGACGAAATAACAGCTTAACTAATGTACCCCATATCACATTGTGAGCAGAGTATAACAGGTATAATTGAAATCTAGTTTGCTTACCTAATGCGCCAAACAACACCACCGGATCCGCCCGAATCCAGTGCCACCAGGTTGCGTATAAAGTCGCCCGTCTTGACGTCCCACAGCTTGACGGTGCCATCATCGGAGCTGGTCACCACAAAGCGTGAATTGAACTGCAGGCAGGTGACTGCGGACTGATGCTTGTTGGGACCTGGCCAGAAGAAGATTCAATAGTCAATAAAACAGTTCCAAGAATAAGCTGAAGCAAATGCTGGAATTTACCCGATAGCGTCTGGAGGCACTGTCCCGTTGTGATATCCCAGACTTTGACCGTGGAATCGGCATTGCCGGAGACGAGTATGTTCTGGCGCAGCTCCATGCCCGAGGTGAGACTCTGATGACCCATCAGCGTGTGCTTGCAATTGCCCGTCTCCACATCCCACACACGTATCGAGGTGTCCAGCGAACCCGAGACAACATGAAGGCCATCAAACTGCAATTGTTAGAAATCCGAAAAAGTAACTACCATCTAGGATTTTCCGGTGATCGTTGATTCGTGATTACCTGCAAGGAATAGACGCGATTGGTGTGTCCCTGCAGTGTGTGCAGGCACTCCTGTCGCTCCGGATGCCAGATCTTGACCATGTAATCGTAGGCGCCAGAGACAATCAGCTTGCCATCGTATTGCACACAACGCACCGCCGCCAGATGACCAACCAGCACGTGCAGACAGCTGCCCAGCTCAATGTCCCAAACACGCAACGTGGCGTCCCGCGAGCCGCTGACCACTCTGAATTAATAGAATGGAAATTTGGTTAAAATCGTGCACAGCTGCAGCAACTGGCGTTTTTATCTGGACTCACTTGTTGCCATGCAAATGCATGCAGCGCACCGTGGAGGTGTGTCCCTGCAGCGTGTGGACGCAGCTGCCGCTGTCCATGTCCCACACCTTGAGCGTGCGATCCGTGCTGCCGGAGATGATGATATTGCCGGACATTTGCGAGGACCAAACGCCGCCCGTGTGACCCACCAAAGTGCGCAGGCACTAAAGAAACAAATAAAGCAAACAAAAACAGATTAGAACGTTGCAGTCAAAAATGGTCTAAATTAAATTGTTTTTCTTTTGGTAAACCTTACCTTGCCGTTGACCGCAGACCAGACTTTCAGCGTGTTGTCATCGGAGCCGGATACGATGCGATTGCCGGAGAACTGGAGGCAGGTGATCACATGATCGTCGTGTCCCTTGAGCACCTTGGGCTTGCGGACGGGCCGCGATCGCCAGTTCATCTCGATGATGTGCTGGCGCATGTAGGCCGCCTTCCAGGGCGATGCGATCGGCGGCATGTTGCCGTCGCGTCCGCGCTTGGGACGATCGCTGCGCGACTCGGTGAGGATTTGGGTCTTGCGGCACTTCTCCTTCCACAGCAGATTGTCGTCGCAGAGGAACCGCCAGCTGCGGCACGTTTGTGCGGCACGCAGCAGGTCCTTCGGCTCCAGATACGAGAGGACGAACAGTGCCAGTTCGCGGGGCAGCAGCGATATGAAATCGCGCTGGAACTGCGGCTCGATCACCTTCATCATGTGACGCACCTGCGACGGATCGCAGTGATCGATCAGGCGATCGACGGCGAGCAGACGCTCCGCATGGGACCAGCGCTGGAATTGTGCCAACCAATGCTGCAATTCGGGCGGCGGATTGTCGCGTGTCGGCATCAGAGCACGCGGCGTCCGCCGGCCCAGCGCCGGTGAGCTGCCAATTGTCGCGCTCTGGACACCCGTCGGCGTCAATGCCAGCATCAGGGCGCCGCCTAAGGGCTGCGTTGTGGAGGAGCGCGGTGTCGAGGCAAAGTCATACGCAATACGCTTACGGCTGTTGTCGCCAGTGCCGGCATTACTGCCCCCAGCACCGCCGCTGCCCGTCACATTCACCGCGTAGTCTCCGTCCAGCAGACGTCCTTCGTTGTATTTACGCTTGCGCTGCTGCTGTTGTTGTTGCTGCTGCTGCTGTGGTTGCTGCTGCAGCTGCTGCTGTTGGATGCAGTCCATGGCGGCACTGGAAATACCCTCATCGACCATGTGGTAGCTATCGGTGGCATCCATGTCGAGCGCTTCGCTGAGGCTGGCATTGCTGCCGCTGCGACTGCTGGCCAGGATGCTGTTCTGGCAAGTGCAAATCTCCTCCAAGTCGGAGCAATTGTTCTCCTCATCACAATTGCCCCAAGTCTCCTCTGCACTGAAGTCGCCCGGTTCGACGACGCCACCGCCAGCACCGCCACCACCGTTGCCGTCATTGGCCGCATTCTCCTCGACGACAACCTCCAGGACGATGGCATCATTGGAGCCGCTGCGCGTCGACTCGACGCGTCTCCGATTGCGATTCGTGCCGCCGGCCGCGAGTCCGTTGCGCGCCAGAAAACGCTCCTGCGTCTGGGCGCTGGCATTCACCTGTCGCGTGGCCGCCTTCGCAGCGGGCGCGGCTGCATAATGACACCGAGCCGAGGTCGTCGATGTGGCCGATGACGTCGATGGCTGTGCGTCCACGTCCAGTGCAGAGCCGCCGGCACAGGCCAGCACGCTGGTGCGACTGCAGCCGCCGCTGCCGCTGCTGCTGCTGGACGAGGAGGAGCCACTCTCCTGTGTGCTGGTCTGTGAGCCCACCGAGCTGAACGAGGTGGCCAGCGGTGCGCCGGGCTCCCTGTCCGCTTGCTGACAGCTTGTCGCGTTGTCATTCGAGTTGGTGTTTGTGTAGACATCGGTGCGATTATTGGTGGAAGTGGAGGCGTTGCTGCTGGCGCTGCCGCTGCTGTTGTTGCTATTGTTGCTGTTGTTGCTGTTGTTGTGCTTCACAATAACCACAACGGGCAGCTTGGAATTGTTGCTAGAACTGTTGTTGCTGCCGCCGCTGGAACTGTGCTGTGGACAGGCTGCAGCTGCGCCTGCAGCATTGGCATTGGCATTGGCATTGGCGTTGGCCAGCGATGAGCCCAAATTGAGTTTGGCAGTGGACTTGCTCAGTCGGCTATTCGTGTACTTGCGGCTGCTCGTCGGCGTCGTCGATAGATCCTTGTAGGTGCACTGTAATCAAAGAGAAACTCATTAGTTTACGAATCAAATCGAGCAATACTCGTTCACGTAATAACAATTTAAAATAGTCAAAAACTATTTTATTTATTGTTATTTTTTGTTTATTTTGGAAAAATATAGATTTTTGTAAGGGTCTTAGAGGAGATTATCAGTAATTTATCTGCAAATATTTTGTTAGGGAGATATACAAATTTGAACGATTTGCCACGCCCCCCAACGGATGTACACAAAACATTTTCTACGCTTTCTGTAGAAGAGGTAATAAGTACTCATGATCGAAAAATATGGTTTTACTACATGTAATATTAAGATTAAATGGATTTGTCACGCCTTTAGTGGGCGTAGCCAAAACATTATTTGGGAGATTTGGGAAGGTCGTCAGTAGATCTGACAAAATAAAGGTAATGTACCTAGATTTTAAACTGTGATTTTTATCGATTTGCCATGCCCCCAGCGGGCGTAGCCAAAAAATCTTAGCACTTTATGTAATGCGAGTATACACGGCTATATATAAAGTTTCATGTCTCTAGCTTTAATAGAGGTCGGGAACGGGTACGGACAGACGGGAACGGGTATTTATATATATATATATATTTAAATATATATTTACCTTGCTATCTGAGGAAAAGGCGCGTGCCTGGCTGCTGCTGGGCCAATCATCGCTGCTGCTGCTGGTGTTGGTGCTGCCAACAGCATCTGCTCCCGTGGCTGTGCCTGTGCCCGCTCCTGCTCCCGCTGCCGCACGATTAATCAGACTTAGATTGAGGCGATTCTTGCTTATCAGCGAACTGGTGCCGAGTATTATGCCGCCGGTGAGGCGCTGTTCGGTCTCGAAGTCGCGACGCTCGATGCGATCCATGGAGTCGATGTCCGCCTGGGTTGGAACACAGCCACTGGAACTGGCTGCGTCCGCATTTGCTGTAAGGCTCATCTGCTTCAGTCGCACGGACATTTGTCGGTCGTGCAGTGAACTGCTTGCCACATCCGCTGCTTGTCCACCGCTGTTGCTATCACCGCTGCCGCCGCCGCCGCATTCCGTTTCAGACTTGATTTCCCTGGCGGCGCCGTGCTCCTCCGCCTCGAACTCGTCGCTGAGACGCTTCGGTTTGCCGGCGAGCAGCTCGGATGGGTCAGCATTGCCGATTGTGGTGCTGGGATGAGTATGTGATTGAGGCTCATCGACGACGGGCGTTTCCAAAAATATTTTGGAGCCATCGGCTGTCATGATGATGCCATCGCCGCCATCAATTTGTGATGTATTGGGGCAGTCTATGGGCATGGAGCGGACCACGGGTTCGTCGTCTTCATCATCCTCATCGACAATTTCCTCCTCATCGAAATCATCGTCATCGTTAATAAGGCATACAACGGGCGGCTCGGTATTGTGTTCGTGATCGTTATCGTTATCGTTAACGTTAAGGTTATCGTTAAAGAAAACATTGTTCATCGAGCTGTGCTCCACCGAGGCCACATTGCCGTTAAGCGTATCCGTGGACGAGCTATCATCGACAACGGGAACAACAACAACGCCCACCGTCGAAGCAGCCGCTCCCGTGCCGTTCGGCAGTGAGTTGGAAGAGCTGATCTCGTATGAATCCAGCACGCCCGTCTCGGTACTGGACTCATCATCGAGCACTACGGCAAAGCCATGTTGCGAATTCGAAGAGACACAGTCCTCCACGTCTTCCCTCAAGTTGTTGGACATAGATTCTGTTGCGGTTACGCCGGCGGCTCCTGCTTCCAAAAGCGTTTGGCTAGTGCTCGGCCTTGGCAGCGGCGATTGAGGTTCAGCTTGGGATTTGGGTTGAGGTTGATGATGAGATTGAAATTGAGGTGTTTGCGGCTTTTGGTCGCTCTCAGTGCTGCTGCTGCTCCGGCTGCTACTGTTCTCCTGCTGAGCGTCGTCCTCGACACTGACACAATTACTGCTAGCAACTGAACATCCTTTTTCCATAATACTTTCACTATGCGCAGGTGAAGTCAATCTCTCTGCTTGCACTGCTGCTTTCCGCTCCTGCAGGACACCAGAAAAACAAAGAAGGATTTATCAATTCTGTCCACGCATGGATTTAAAAGACCTTATAGAAAATCTCTATTTATGTTTTGATTGTAGAAAAACTGACCATATTAAATATCCTGGTAAAGTTATGGCAACTGTACAATATATTTCGTTATTTAAAATCAAAATGAGAATTGATGTGTTTTAGAAGTTTGCTGTCATGAAAGTACGATTTGGAAATTACTTTATATGAGAAAAAAAAAGTCATGAACCGAAGCTTGAATTGAATCAGTTCACAAAGAAATGACGATCTATTTTTTCAGGTTTAATTCTTTTACTTAGGTTTAATTTCAATAGAATGAAAAACTTCCAACCAAAAAATGCGAAAAAATACTGATCACAGATTTAAACATAAAAACGGTGTTCATTAATAAAATAAAAAATCCAGGTTTATGAAGCGCCTTAATGGCGAGAACTTAGGTTCGAACTGTAAACCGTAAATCACTGACAATTTTTGCTAATTGAGAAAATAAATACGTTTCTTATACAAAATTCGAAGTTTTTCACCGGTTGATCGTAAACGTTCTATAATACATTATAGTTCACTGTTAGGACGATTTTGCTCATAAGTTAAAAAAAAATGTTAGTAATCTGTTTTCTTAAGATTTTTGACCGTTAGTTTTTAGGACAGCTATTTGATATAATGGTTCAATCCGGCAGACTCTGAGTAGAAACACATATATGGACACGGTTGTTAATGCTGATCAAGAATCGTTGCACTTTATGGGGCCGGTGAGTTTCCCTGCGTCAAGTGTATTAAAAGACAAACGAGCACAGCTTTAAGTACATAATTATTCCCATGTCCTGCGCACGTTTTTTTATACCCGAATAACAAGCGACATTATTATTATTATTAATCTTTAACTTACAAGAACAGAAATTATGTGAAATGCGCTCCTTGCATGCGTTTGTAAGCGCTGCCGTTGTAAACTATCCCTTTTTTTTACCTAAAAACCCGCTAGGAACGAGACGCTCTTGAGCAGCGACTGCGACGCTCTGTAAAAATTCCCACGCAACGCGAAGCAGGGGCGAAGAAGCGAACGGCAAAAGTAATAAGCACGATGAGAGGAGATCGTGTGCAGGCAGTTTTCTGTTGTCTCCCTCGCTCTTTCTCTATCACGTTCGCATGATGATGATACTGAGAATTGCGAAAATAAAAATCCAAAAATCAAAAGAAAAGAAAAGCAGTGGGAAAAATGTTTGTAAAGCAGCAGCCGCCACAGCAGCCGTCGACGTCGTCTCAGCGCAGCAATCAAAAACTGGCAAAGGAAATCACAAAAGTGCATCGGCGGAAGAAGCTAAAACGGCGCGAAGTAGAATGGGCAAAGAAGATGAAACGGGTATTACAACAACACACAGAAACACATTCCCACACACACACACACACACACATATAGTGATCTGTAGCCCAGGCAGGCCAGGCAGAAAAGGTAAAGGCATGCGATGACAAGAGCAAAAGTAACGGACGGAAGAAGCAGCAATAAAAAGATACACACCACCAACAACAGCAGCAGCAGCAACAACAACAACGACAGCGTACACCTTGCAATTTAAGCCGCTATCTGTTTGCGCTCTCTGCTCTGCCTCTCTCAGCATCGACCGTCAATCTCATACTCTCCCTCTCACTCACTCGCTCGCTCGCTCGCTCGTACTCTTGCACAGCATCAATTCAACGCACACACAGACGCACACGCGTACAGACAGCAAAAAGGGATCAGTGCAGGCCGCGGGCTGCAGTCGCAGCAATCGAACAACAAAGAGCGATCGCATAGGAATTTTCTCTAAACGCACGTACACAGGCAAACACGTGTATGTATGTGTAGATCCTGTGTTGCATCACTCGTGAAAACAGATCAGATGTGCACAAGAATGTCGCTGCTCAGCCGAAGACCGAACCCTCCTTTTGCCCCACCCCTTACACAACTACAATGGCTGTTGACCTCCCGAAGGTTTTAAGGGTCTCGGTCTACGTTTCGCTTCTCATTTGGTGTCCGCTTTCACACGACATTCGTGTTACCTGTGCTGCGGCCACAAGACACAGGACTAAAGCGAGAATAAATGCCTTAGACCCTCTCGCTTCTCATCCATATTAACGTCGTATTCAAGGCTTAAATGGTTTTTTTTTCTACGAATGCACTGAGAACTACGTATGCTTGTATGTTCGCAACATACGACTATGGGAATTGGGTAAATGTGTGTTCAAATAAAAACTCCTAAAAAGTTAGTAAAACTTACTGAATTGTTTTTGGCCCTAACCCCACTTTTCTGCACCTGCACTGAGCGAGAGCCAGCCCCATAATTCGTGGAGCAAACAACAAAAGAAAAATGTGAACATTGTTGTACACACAGACACACCAACACACATACAAAAGCGACTACGTCGCATACACACACACGCACGCACACATACAGAACAAATGTCACGACATGCATGAGAAAAATGAGTTTACTTTACCCCTAAATAGCTTTATTTTGCACTTTGACCAATAGAATTCATATATTTTGCGAACACTTAAGCCCTGCAATTGCAGTTTAGCTTAATTGTTTAACTATTTCATCCGTTTTACACTTTTTGCTTTTAGTTCACGCACACACACTTGCCCATGCACAAGAAGCATTTGCCACCGAGCACACGTTTAATCGAATTTACCACGTACGTTTCTCTGCCGTTTTATTGAATGTGCTGTCAGCTCTCCAGTTTTGCTGTTTGTTCAACCGTTTTAGTAATTATTCTGACAAACAAAAACAAAAATTCTTAAATTCAGACAGAAAAATAACTAAATGACTTGAGCTGCGCTGCCACTGTATGTTAGCAGCACCAAAGTATCGACGCAAAGCATCGATATGTTGCTGACTTTGTCGAGGTATCGATATAAGTATCAGCAGCGCAGCGAGATGGTATCGACTATCATTATTCGAACGCCTTAGTCGTTCGATTTTTTTTCTCGCTTTAGTAAATATAAATTTTGAAACCTAACATGACATTGTACAAGCAATAAGAAATCAAAAATATGTATAGCAAGCTGATCAGAGCTATTTCTTAAAAGGAATACGTGTGTAGCAACGCATCGATAGACAGAATCGCCCGCAATCGATTGCTTGTGTTCAAATCAAGCGAAAAGCGCATTAATATCAGTTTAGCTGCCGAGATGGATACAACGGCGCCATCTGAGGGTTTTGGGGACCTGGTCTCCCATTACCTAGATAAAGGCATTGTGCTTATTATTGCCGATCTACTAAGTTTAATAACGGTCTCCTCGTGCCTGGTTATAAAAGTGCCACAAATAAACACAATACGTGCAAACCAATCGGCGAAAGGCAAGACCCCACCCCGCCCACAACTGTTACGAACGCCCACACAAACAAATTTCTTGGTTTTGGTTTTTGACAGGCATAAGCGTGTTTGGGCTGTGCCTGGAGCTATTCAGCTATACCGTTATGATGTCCTACAACTATACAGCTGGCTATGATTTCCTCTCCTACATGGAATATCCTGTGCTGCTGCTGCAGGAATACGTGCTCATCTACTATGTGTTTAAATACCAGGATCTACTCGGCATCCGGACGCAAATATTTTCCGTTTTCTATGTGACCATTGCAACACTCATATACCTGAAAATCTTTCCCATTATTATACTGACGTTCCTGGTGGTGAGTAAACGCCATATCTATTATCAATAATAATATCAACCAATAAATTGATTAGACGCTGCGAACTGTAAACAAATACACGTTCGAACAGATAAAGGCCATAGTATAGAATACAGTTCAAATTAGATTTTCCCTTTTAATTTAGTACTAAGTAATTAATTATATTATCTTGATTTGGGAAACTGGTTTTTGTTTATGTTTTTTGAAGCTGCTCATAATGAACTAAACTGAACTGAGCATCATTGGCCAAGGTCACGTTTGTTTGTTGTATAATATTTGTCTCGCTTCTATTTATACTACGCTCGCTGACCAATTGTTTAATAGCCATTTGCTTCAGTTTTTGTGAGTGTCATAAATATACTATATATTTATATAGACATGTGTTTATATACTACCCATTAAACTGATGCTGCAGTCCTGCCTAGATTAATTCTCTAAGTGAACTAGTTGTTTTGTTAGCTAAAGAACGAGGATGTGCAACGAACACAAACTAAATTAACCCGACAAAAAGAAAAGAACAAAACATTTTTTAAATACTGGCTAAAAATAACATTTAAAATAAAATGAGATAACTTTATCTAGTCAAAAGTAACCGACTAGGAGATACCCTGTTTTGTGCTTGAGATTTAAATGTATATTTAAACTAAAGCAGAATTTTTTGGGAAGAGAATTTGATTCTAGATTCTATAAGAGTTAATTATGTTCTTCATTGATATTTGTAGAACAAAGAAGAACCTACGTTTCAAATTTCAAGATTGCAGATAAATTTGCCTATATCAAATTTTAACCATTCTCATTGTATAAAATTAAAAAAATATAAATAAAATTAAAAAAAAAACCTTATCATATACTAACACTTTCATTTTGATTTTAGCCTTTTTGCACGCCAATTGGCGCGACCAGCAAAGTCCTACAACTATTGGCCATATTGCGAACAAAGGACGCCAGCTCCGTCAGCCGGACAACGTGGGCGCTATCCGCGTTTACCAACATGAGTGCGTATACAAATCAATAAATATCTATATATTATAAATATTTTAACTAACTTGAATTATTTACAGCTCGCATTTACACAGTTTATGTGCAGTCGCACGATTGGATGCTGCTCTCTAATTTCCTGATATCCACTTTCCTCAGCTCAAGCGTTTTTGCCGCCGCCTGCGTTTACAAGAAGAAGCAGAAGAAGGCTTAAGGATTGCCCCAGTACTGGACAAAGAATACTCAAAGGACACGTGATTGCATAGTTGTTATCAGTCATTTACGCTTGTTTGTTTTCTTTTTAAATTTTGTGAAAATTCACACAGATATTTAAATTTATTGGCATTTGTTATTGGAACTGTGTTAAATTCGACACTTAGCTGTCCGCATAAAAGGCTACGACGACGGCGGCCAGCACGGCGAGCAGGGCCATCGCATAGATGGCCACACGCTGCCAGTTTATGTTGGATTTGGTTGGTTCCACGTCGAGCGCTTTGCGCTCTTTGTGCCTGCGCTTGCCGAACTTTTGCTCGAACTTCTCCAGCTCCAGTCGATTCTGTTCCTGCTCCAGCTGCAGCTTGCGCTCCAATTGCTGTTGTTCCGTAGCCTGCGCCTTGGTGCGTTCGGCCTGGCAGTTGTCATCGCAGCTCAACGTGGTTTGACCCGCACGGTGCTTGTCGCAGGCTATTTCCTGTTTGAGACGCTTGCAGCTGCAATAAATGCGCACCTTTTTGCGGCACAGCTCCGGATTGGGACACCTGCCGGGATGGCAGATGGTCATGCAGCGGTGGCCACAGTCGAACTGGCATGAAAAAGTTTACGATTAATAACAATTCAGCGCGTTGCAGTCGGATGTAACCGACTGGGCAATACTGGTTCACAGTATGATTATATTGAGTTAAAGAGATGTGGATTTTTTTTCGATATATACGATATATAGGTACTCTCTCTAGCTGCAGGCGGACGGACAATATGCTCTTTCACATCGTGAACGAGTACTTAAATTTGTTACTAATAGTGCTTGAAATTACGCACATTCTTGAGGCACCGATTGCCACAGCTGTTGAACTGTTGTCGGCGCTCCGCGATCTCCTGCTCGCTGCCCTTTATGTCGAAGTAATCGCAGCACTGGTAAACGACCTGGTTGAGACCGCAGAAGCATTTGTTCTTGATGACAAAGCCGCAGGGGGCGCAGGGCGGCGGATGGCAGGCCTTGGGACAGGCGTGTGTGCAGCCGGCGGGACGCGGTATGGCGCAGCCCTCCTCGCAGTCCGCACAGCCGGCTTGCTGCAGCATATCCTGCGGCTTCGGCACCGCATGACAGACGAGTGCGCACTTGTGATTGCCGCACTTCAGTTGTCGCGCACATCTGCGCTGGCAGGACGAGGGCTTGGAGTTCCAGCAGGGCCAAACGGCCAACTCGTGACCACCGATGCAGGTGACGCTGACGCCTACATCGCAGCGCGGATGCGGCAGCTTGCGGTACTCATACTAAAAGCAAACAATAAACCCGTGAAAACAATTATTCCAAGCACATCGAGTCTGCTCTAACCTTGCGCTGGAGCGTGCGTGGCCCATCCGCTGGCCTAGACACCCGTTGGGCCGCATGGCAGGGTGCCTTGCAGATGTGGCCACAATTACTGGTATCGTTGGGCAGGCCACACGGCTGAAAGCACGGCGGACACTCGCCCTTGTGGCAGCGGTGCTTTATGGCATGATGACACTTGGCCGTAATCCTGTGGATTGACACGACTTAGACGGACGTATAGATATGCGATGGGATCGCTACTCACCGACAGAGCTCCTGGCAGACAATGCGCGCACTCTTCTCCCGTCCGCAGGGCACGCTACGTCGCGTCTTGCCGCAGCGGCAGTTGATCTGCGACTCCAGCTTGCACGGATAGCACGGTCCGTTGTGGCACACGGACTGGCACTTGTGCTTGTTGCAGCTGAGCTGCTTGCCGCAAATCTTCTCGCAGGGCGGACACTGATCACCACAGCACTGAAAAAATAAGACGGAAAAAATGTATGTATAACTTTTAATGTAGTGTTAATCTGGAGGACAAACCATCGACTAATTGGAATTGAACATGAAAATCAGTTCAGCACTTTAAATTTTGAAAACTTTTGTCGATTTTGGCATGATTTTTGACAAAAAGTTTGACCGTCTTAGAATTGGTTTAAATGTGGTTTTTTATACTAATTGTGATAACCATTTTAAAAATCATCCAAATCATATAAAAAGGATATTTTCGAACGATAGTTCTTATGACAAAGATACGATATAGTGGGATTTATAGAAGATAAAGACCCTCATGAAAACAGGCTAACGGATATGGCTCGACTCGACACGACTGTAGATACTGATCAGGAATACACATATATACATCATGGAAGAATTGTTTACCTTGCGATTGCAGGCATGCTTGCCGCAATCGCGCATCTGTTTGCATTTGGTTTCGCAGTTGAACTCCTTGGAGCAGGGCAGCTCCTTCTCATGCAAGCCACAGCGACATTTCTTCTTGGTGCGCACCAAACACTGCAAGCAATTACAGTGTATTACAGGGTATTAATCGATGCTATATGGCTGCAAAGCTTACCAAATTGCAGGCCCCGCGATGACAGCGTTGCGTACAGCTATGCTTGCCACAGGGCAAGAGCTTCTGGCAGGTGTCGCCGCATGTTTCCGCCACCTCGCTGCAACCGCCAGATTTGATCTGTGTGATATAAATTTGATATGTATAAATGAAAGCAAGATGTATAAGGTTGCACTTACGCTCTTGCCGCAGGGACAGCTACGCACGCCCAGCGGACAGTCTCCGCCGCCACAGGAGCCAGCGTGGCAAACTTTATCGCAGCTGTGCAGTCCACAAGCAAACAGAGCACCACACACCTAAAAAAAAGAAACATGCAAACTAAAGTTATTTATATCTTATCAGCTTGTATAGCAAATTTGTATGCACAAAATAGTTTAAAAATATATCAATTACTCTCGCTTACATTATCAGTGAAAATGTGTAAAATGAGTCGTTTAAATTTATGTAAAAAAGCTAGCGATAAGCTCTCTTAACTAATTGTAGTTACAAATAAATGTTGAAAATTTGGGTACAGGGTATTTTCCGAGCAGTTACTCTCGCTTACATTGGCGCACTTCCATTTGGGCTCGGCACAGTTGACGACTTTCGTCTCGCGCTTGCATTCGCAGGGCTGTGCGCTCTTGCTACTGCAGGGCGGGCACTGGCCAGGACGATGGCAGAGCTGGTTGCATTTGTGCTTGCCACACGCCAGCAACGCTTGGCACTGCAAAGCAATCAATTTAAATTAATGCTTCCAAATATTTGTTATCGAAATCAATCACTTCACCTTCTGCTGGCACTGCCAGTTCTTGTCGATGCAGCGTGTTGAGCGCGGCGCCGACTTGCCGCAGAGGCAGGAGCTTTGCGCGAGCTGTGCGCACGGCGGACAGGGGCCCGGATGGCAGAGCAGCTTGCAGTCGTGGCCGCATTTGGGCTGCAGCAGCTTGCCGCAGATTTCGCCGCACGAGTGCGGCACAAGAAATGGCTGCGCTGCCGGATTCACCTCCTTGCCGCAGAAGCACTCGTACTCCGTGGGCCGATCGGCAGGTTGATAGTCCCTGCGACACTGTGGACAGCACCAATGCAGCGATTTCGGACGCTTGGGCGGCACAAACTCGCCCAGATGATTGTAGTGGCCCTGATTGCTGTTCTGCTCCGCCTTAACCTTCATTTGCATAACGCTATCGTTGGCCCAGCGCTGGATGCAGTTCAGATGGAAGAAGCAATAGCAGCTCTTGCAGGACCAAATGGACTCCACACGTCGTATGCTGCCAATGCAGATCAGGCACGTTGCCGCGCCAGAGTGAAGAGTGTTCTCCAGAAAAGTGGCAGTGCGATTTGCATTGTTGTCGCCTCCTTTCGCGGGAGCCTGATAATGCTTGTAGAGAAGTTCTACAGCAGGAGTTCCAGAAATTAAAGACACGTCACAATAATCGGTTTAAATAATTACCAAGTATGTGCTTTTCATCCAGTTCGCCTTCATCCTCTGAACTGGAGGCGTAGGCATCCACCAGCTTCTGTGCGGCTGCCAAGTTTTTGGCCTGCACTTTGTTAAACTTTTCCATTTTCGCCGGTTAAAATTGCGCTGAATTCCGAACTCGGTTCTGGCCGATTGGATACTAAGACCAGGGATGCGCGTTAAGTCAAACCGAACGTTAGTTCCATCGCACTCTTCAAACGAATTTTACAACACTATTATAAAAGATATTCTTGATGTGATATGATATGATCTTCTTATATATACAAATTTTTGTTGAATCAAAATCCCTTAATTCTGGCTGTACTCTGTATTCCCAATACAACATAAGTCTCTGTTAATTACTCTTATTCTAAGCTCAATCAATATCTGTTAATTTGCCGCTCTCAATATCATCACTTAATTTCAAGTAAAACTCAACTTACGTATCTTAGTCTATTACTTCAGTTGACAAGTTTGCTTGAATTTTTTTTGTTTACTTATTCAATTGATTACTGTAAATAAAAAGTTGCCAAACAACACAGAAACATATATTTTTGCCTAACTATCATTGTTGCATAGTCAAAGTGTACCAAAACGATTGTCACGCGCTCATTTCTAGCACGATAAAAGAACCAGCTCATTTCATACAACTGCTCTTGTGTGGACCTAACTTTCACAATTTCATAAAAAAATCATAATATTTTCAGACAGAGGCGTAAATACATTTACAAGATGAGCTTCTTAAATTACATATTCGGACCGAAATTGTACATGGAGTACAGAGGAGTGCCCGAGTCCCAGGTATGTACCAGACAATTTTTGATTTATACATATATGAAACTACATCATTTTGTTGTTGTTGGTTGCAGCGAAAAATGTATGAGCCCGGCGCAGCTGAAAAGTTTGGTGAACAAATATTATCGACGGTAGGTGTTGATGTTGTTGTTTTTGTTGTTGTGTGTGCGTGCAGTGTCACCGTGTAAGATAACTCATGCATTTATTGTTACAGCTGTCGGTCGTGTGGTCGGTGAGCTATTACACGTCACCGCTGATATTCACATTCCTCTATCGCCGCGGCTACTTTGTGGCCGATTCGATGCCGACGCTGGCCAAGCTGACAACTAGCGTCGGCCTGATCGTCATCATTTCGCTGTTTATGCGCGGCGTTGGTCGCCGGCAATCGCGTGCCTATACAAACATGATAAATGCTCTGGCACAGGCAAAAATCAACAAATCCTCGGATGCGCTGCGTCGTTTCGATATTGATTTCTCCGCTTGGCCAGTTGATTTCGATGTGAAAGCCTTGGCTGGGTGAGTGTGGAGCCCGCTTTGACTTGCGCTACTTCAATCCATGTTTGATCCACAGCGACGCCAAGAAGCCAACGAATGCGATTAGCCGACGCGACGGTTTGAGCATTGCCACACTGCCCTGCGAGCTGATCGCCTATGTGGCCATCCACACCTTTGGGCTGTCCATGATCTATCCCGGCTCTGTGAAGTTGCTGCAGAAGTTCATGCGTATGTGCCTGACACTCGATTTAAACTGCATTTGATTAATCGTTCGTCTCCTTGCAGGACGTGCCTTGATCTCAGGACGTGCCAAGCTTATTGAAGACGATAATGGCATTCGCTATAAGGTGAAAACGATCGATTCGAATGAAATCGATACGCTGTTCGTTGACAACCGCAACGATAATGTTGGCAATGGCAAGACGCTCGTTATTTGCTCCGAAGGCAATGCCGGCTTCTATGAGGTTGGCATAATGGGCACTCCAATTGCTTTAAAATACTCTGTACTGGGCTGGAACCATCCGGGCTTTGCAGGCAGCACGGGCCAGCCGCAACCGGAACAGGATAAAAACGCCATCGATGCTGTTGTGCGCTTTGCTATAAATCATTTGGGATTTGCTATTGAAGATATTATACTGTATGGCTGGAGCATTGGTGGCTTTAGCACCTTGTGGGCTGCCTCCATATATCCCGATGTTAAGGGTGTGGTGCGTGCCGAAACAACGCCGAATTGTCTGCAAATCTAATCACTACTGTCTGTTCTTAGGTCTTGGATGCCACATTCGATGATGTTCTGTATTTGGCACAACCGCGCATGCCTGAAAGCCTAGGCGGCATTGTCCGCATTGCCATACGTAAACATTGCAATCTGAACAACGCCGAACTGGCGATGAAATACAATGGACCCATTCTGCTGATACGCCGCACCGAAGATGAGATTATTGCCGAGTTAGCATTTGAAGTGTTTCCAAATCGACAACATGCTTATATAAATACTCCTCTTTCGCAGAGACAATCGCATTGATACGAATCGAGGCAACTATTTAACGCTGGCGGTGCTCAAGTATCGTTATCCAAACTTGTTCACCTCGTCACAGTTGTCGCGTGCCAAAGCTTTGCTCTCAAAGCCGTTGGAGAGCTACAGCTACACAGTTGCCGAGGAGAAGCTGTGCATGTCACGCCTTATAACATACGCCTCCGATGAGGGTAAATCATATCCCATGCTAATTGGGGCCGAATATAACGAAGAGACGCGCAATCAAATGGCTGTGTTTTTGGTAACTCTACAAAAATGTGTTTTAAAATTGAGTATGCTTGTTTTTTATTAATCTCTCTCTTTCTTTCGCATTCGCAGTTGCGCAAGCATTTACGCGATTACAACTCCTCGCATTGCACACAGCTGCCGGGGGAGTTCTTTAGCATTCCCTGGGATATACCCATTGAGCATGGATTTGTATTTACTTAAAGGCCCCACATAGACTGGCTGTCACACGTATGGTATTCGAATTCGAGTGTGGTTTCTTTTTCGTTTCAGGGGGCTTTTTTATGTTAAGATTTAGTGAAAATGGTTTAAGTCCTTTTGCATTTTAACTGCTTATTAAATTATTACTTGGTCAAGCTGTTGTACAATACAATAACTGGTGTAAAATTGTCTTATACATACGAAATATATATCAAATGAAATAAATGTCGCAAACCAATCACAGTCACAGTGATTAGCCCAGTAAACGGGTTCGTTGGTGAAACAAATTTTCTATTTCTATTGCTACTTCTATTAATATTACAGCTGAACACAGCAGTTTCCAACATTAATTAAGACCTATAAGTTTTTCTTTGAACCGCCAAAGCCAGAGAAGCCCATTATGGCAGCCATATCATCGGGCAGGCCACCGGGAAACTCATCGTTTTCCTCCGCCTTCCGTTTGCGTTCTTTTCTCTTCTCCTTTCGGTGCTCCTTGTACCGATCCTCCTCCTCTTTGGCCTCGCGCAAACGCTTTTCTAGCTCATAGTCTTTTTGCTTCTCCGCCATTTTTTGTTTGTTCTGTTGAAAGCGATCTTTCACCTGGTCGACGGTGCTGCGCTCAACCTTCATGGACATTCCCAAATTGCGCTGATGCTTTTTCCCATTGATGTGATCCAGGAAGTTGATCGAATCTTTGACAACACAGTCGCATACATTGCAATAGTAGCCGCCGGATTGTGAGGTAGGTGTATTTTTATTTATCACAACACTTTTGCCCAATTTGCTGTCAAGGTCAACCTTGTAGTCGCGTCTCTTCAGGTTTTCCCGCTGCACAGGCTCTGTAAAATGGAGATTAAATTGATGCCAACAAATGGGGCATGTGAAGACTACTACCTTCGTCCTTTGGGGCCGATTGGTTGAGCAGGCGCTCTTGAGCGAGCTTTTGATACTCATTCTTGTCCCATTTTCTGCGATGATCATCTGGTCGCATCGTCATTTTGGCCAATTTCTCTTTTAGTCGCGTCAAATATCCAAAATGCAAAAAAGTTCTACTTTATTAGTCCGATAAAAAAGATGTTGTTATAATGAAGTATCGACAGCTCGATAATTCTAAGACGCAGAGTTGCATGACGTTGGGCGGGTGGTTTGTTTTTGATTTTCGATAGACTTCCAGCAATTAGCTAGCCAAGAGTGCATAGGTGTGATCGACTTTTCCAGTACTGCATTCCAATGCATCAAGCTCGGTGAGATTCGTTATGTCTTCAATAGAAAGTATAGTTTTAGATTTGTTAGCTGAAGTCCCTCTACTTTTACTGGTCTCCTTGCAATTTTTTGTCTCTTTTCTGGTATGAATTCTATGAAAAACGTATAGGTATATACGTTATATAGTAATAAATGCTTTTCAAATATCTTACATTTTATGTCTGCTCAAATTGTCTTTACGTGTAAAGCTGGAACCACACTCTTCGCACTTGTAGCATTCCGTATGCGAAGATTTGTGACGATAGAGCGTCGATTTTAGATTAAAAAGCTTCCCGCACCCCTCCACAGAGCACATATACATCATTAACATGTTGCTGTGACACATTCTAAGGTGAATTTTATACAAAAGTAACATACAAATATGACAATTCTATTTACATACTGATTGTGACGATCCAAGGAATCTTTTCGGGAAAAGTTTTTATCGCATTTATAACAATTATTGGTCGAACTTGTGCCTTGTTGGTGTATCGCAGAATGTCGTTTTAATGTCCACCTTGTATTAAATACTCTGCCGCAGCCCTCATCGGTGCAGATATATTGTTTGTAATTCCAGTTCATCTATAATAAAATTTAAATTACTTATCGGTTAAAGCCGATAACTTAACGATAACATAAACAAAGATCTGCTGCGCACAAAGAATTGGCTTTACACAAAAACAATATTATCATAGATGTGTACATACATTTAATAGGTTGGTAAAAAATGCACTTTACTTTTACATAAAAATTATAATGTTGCACTTTTTAATCAAATATGAATGCATTTTTAGGTATGTCGCACCACAGCCTCACTTTCCACCACAACCTCTACTTAAAAACTAAATGTATCGAGTATAAGGTATTTTAGACCGTAAGTATCGATAAGCGATGATAATTTTGCCATCGGTATTTTATTGATTTTACAAATCCTCTGGGAACTCTAATTTGGAATCAAGCAACTTTTTGTGCATCAATTCGGAATTGTGCTTGTATTCTTAAAATAATCGTGAAATTATTGCAATTGTGACTCCAGTGTATAATTTATAAAGTCAAATATGGGCGCCGCGTTCTTTCCCGTACTGTTTTTCACTGCCGTTTGGGGCGCTGTGGGCATTGGAATGCCTATTATGACTCCAAAGGGCCCTCATCAGAATTTAATACGTTGCATTCTAATGATTACTGCGGCATGCTGCTGGATATTCTGGTTGTGCTGCTACATGGCCCAAATGAATCCACTAATTGGTCCCAAACTAAATAAGCATACCATTGCTATGATTGCTAAGTCGTGGGGTAATAAACTTGTTGAGGGCTGAATGCGCGCACACATATTCAAGTATTAATATATATTGTTAAAAAAATGGTGTTATTCCAATAAACTAATAAATACTGTCAATAATTTAAATTAAAATGTTTTGTGAATTATAATTATATTTCTTTAGAATTTAATTTTAGCGCCAGCGCTGCCAACTTGCTCAGCTTGCGATCAGCTAGAAAATAAAGGGAGAGAGTGCGAGAGAGAGAGAGAGCGAAAGAGCGAATACTGCGCCTGCGCAACTGTCTGGGTCTCTCTTTTGCGCTGCGCGCCGGGCTCATCTTCAATGCTCTTGCGCAGCGAGCGTAACTGGACGTTTTAGCTGTGATTCCAAATCCCATTGGATTCAGTTTTCTTTCAGCTGCGGGCGCGTTAAGTTGTCATTGAGAAATGTTTGTTGTGTTCTTGTGAAAAGATCAACGTGAAAATCTGTACCGTTAAATACCAATTGAAAACAAATATTTTTTTTCGTACGGTGTTTACAAATATTAAACATTTAGCATATACAAATAATGATTGCTTATTGAATAGCACATCTGTTAGATGATGGTAAAGACTTAAGGCAGATGGAATCATATTTCTGCACCCAATTTGGACTATAAAAAAATCATCTTTTTGGTAAGAAAAAATGGATGCATAAAACATTTTAATTATTTGTCGAAATGATTAGGTTCCTGCAGCTCTCCCTAAACAAAATAGAGTAGCTAGTCGGTAGCTGTCCATATAAACTAGTTGGACATGCATTAAAACTAGAAAAAGTGGTCGCACTTAAAGCTGAAGGTACAAAACTGGTTACATTACCCGAAAGCCAGCGCCAACCCAAAGGCAAAAGAGGCAACAAACAAACAAAAAAAAGAAGGAAAAATAAACGTTTCAAGAGCAATAAAAACGATAAAAATAAAGCCCATGCAGCAATAATCGCTGGCAAAGCTAAAAATTATGGATGTTAAAATGAAAATAGCAATAAAAGACACAACCATACAAGCCACAATGCAGGGCCCCATTAAACGAAGAAAATTAGAAAACACAAAAGAAGAAAAATATAAAATAACAACAACAAAAAAGGGCGGTAATACGCGTTAAAAAGAGCTGCACAAAAGAACTCGGCGGGCACCAAAAACTAAACCATACGGCAACTGGCCAACAGGTGATCGCGGGGCCGAGTCGAAACACTGGCAGAAAATACCAAGAAATACATTCTCCAAATCAAGTACAAAAGTTGTCCAAATACCTTGGAAATTTCTTAACTTTATAATTCAAAAAAGGCATAAAAATAAAACACAGTACATTTATAAGGAAATGCTCCTAAGAACGTTTAAAACTTGTTTTTGAAGTCAAAAAATTTAAAAACAAAATAATCAGAGATATATTATAAAGAACATTAAAAGCTTTTTTTTAAGGAAAAAAAGTAGTTAATCCAAAAAACAATTCACTCTTGTTAAAAATGTTAAACGTTTGTATTAAATATACTAAAATCCTTTTAAGTACTTTAATAGTACAAAGTACATTAATATACAGAAAAAGTTTCATTTAATAATATTAAAATATTCATTTCGATCGTATTTTAACTTAAAACCAAGGCTGTACAACGGTATTTCACCGAACCGGTTCTAATCCAGAACGTTTAATCAAACCAGTAACCTAACAATTGAGTCCGAATCGAACCGTTTTCCATTTCAAAATTGTTTGTTTTCATTTGAGTAGAGTAGAAGGAGGTCTCATAAATGAGAATACGCTAGAACGTATTCTGATTCCCTATAAAAAGTAAACAACGAATTTTAAATTAGAAATATTTCATTTAAATTTTAACTTTTAAAACTTTCAACTAAATCGTGTTTAGCTTGGTACAAAAATCTGGTTCACGAACCGAACCTTAAGGCTAAGGGTTCGAGCTAATGGTTTAAAGCGTAAATCAAACAAACAATATGTTTTTTGGGTTTATTGCATAGTTTTCGCTCAGTGCATGTCCAGAAACAATGGAGAATTGCAGAGAAAGAACGTACCAATAACTGTGTGTGTGTGTGTTTGTGTATGTGTTGGTGTTGCTTTATATGTCGCTAACCGCGCGCAATTACCACATTTATGAACTGGGCCAATTGTCGGAGCTCCAACGCAGAACCGTTGGCGAGTGTTGACTTGAGAGGCGAATAGAATAGAACATCTATTATTATGATGATCAGTGGGAGAGCCGGAGGTGATCGTATCGGTGAACACTGAACGTTTTGCATCCATAATAATTAAGCACACGCCGGACAGGAAATTGGTGCCCATTCGGTAAACGGGGCAGACCGAACAGGAAGCTCTGCATTCGATCCGATAGGAGATAAATGCTAAGAAATTTATGCGCAAACTGACTCATTAATTGGATTTTTTTTTTTGGGGAAGTGGCGAATAAAAATCAGTTGGCCAAATGTGAAAGTGCCGCCGATTGGCCAACACAACATGAATCAGCTAGCAGCAGCCAGGCAGCTGGGACCAGGCCAAAAGCAAGACCAAAATTAAAGCCAAGACCAAGACCAAGACAGCTAAGCGTTAGCCGAAATCGTTTTTGGCTTGACATCTACAAATCCTGGACATGCACACGCCCATATCGGTGTCTCAGTTGTCTTCGGTGTCAACACGGACGACATTCGTACGTAATTTTCATTTTCACTCGTTAATATTTTCACTGCGCTGCCAAAAATAAACGAAAAAGAAAAAAACTGCCAACTAAAAACAATTTTCATTTCTTGCGGAAGTGGATCAAAAGAGAAATACTAATAGAAAATGCGACGAGCAAAATGTGAAAAATTATGTAGATTATAAGTTATGTACATTTTTATGACGGGGCTTAATGTTATTATTTTATTTTTGTATGCCTTGTACCACTTTTTGCAAATGTTGAAGTGGGTATATTGGTTTAATGCACGTGCATGTAACTGGCAAAATTAGGTAGATGAAGTACCATAAATTATATATATATATATATATATATATATATTCTTGATCTGTCTGTTTTTATTAACTGCCGATCTTGGACACTAAGAGATGCAGAGTTGGCATTATAAAAAAACATACTCCTATACTTATATTGTTTGATATTTTTGATATCGATAAATATAGATTTTAAGGTTTTTTAGCATATCTCGGACAATAAAATAGGTAGAGCCATCAAATGGGCTCGCGCATAATATAAGCAGATCGAGAATATTTTAGTTATAAGATAAAATCAAGTTTAAAAACGTAACTTAAGAAAAGCCTTGCGAAGTTCTTTATAAATTTGTATGCTCTTTTAAAAAGCACAAAAGTATGTTACAGTGCAGGGTATCGTCTAATCGGGCACACCCAATAAAACATAACTTGTTTGATTATTTTTTCATTTTTTATTTTTTTGGTTGATTTCGTTTGCGACCAAATTCTACATTAACGAGTTAATGAAACACTTTCGCTCGTTAAACCTTTTTTTTTGTTTGGGTTTGTTGTTGTTTTTTGTTTTGGCCGCCTTTGAACTGCGTGCCCAGCCCCGCTGCCCACCCACACGGGTTCTCATTCTCAAGCGTGCGAGGCCCGTGAGGAATCGCAAATTGGCAAGAAATCAACATCATTATGAGCCTGACTGGCCCGAATTACCATTGACAGAGCTTGGCTGTTGGCTCTTTGCTGTTGCCGTATTGGTGGTCATCTGTGCCGCACGATTCTCGGACAACGACAATGCCGAGATAACGATGGCGGCTGAAATCCAAATGACAGACTGTTCGCAATCAGATTGAGTCGAGCCTGAGGAGAAATAGAACATAACGCTAAACTGCAACTAAATTGCATTCAAATGATGTAAAAATCGCATCTAATGGGCCGCTCTTTTGTTTCGCCAGCCAAGCGAACTCGTGTCTCAGACCAGGCCAGACCAGACCAGACCAGAGAGAAAACCGACCTCAAATCTCGGCTCAACTCGAGAGCTGACGTTGCGGTAAAGCAAATGCACTTTGATGGAATTTCCAGGTGTGTGTATGTGCATACAACAACGAATAAAAGAGGAAGAGCCATATACTGTGGCATACGACGTTTAAATACCCTTACAGGGAAGATGGCTAATTGTGTTTCCACACTAAAATTTGATATCTTAACGATTGATTCTATATATTAAGCTATTTATGCAAGGAACAAATTGCCATGTTTGCTCAGGATAGCTGAGAAACAAAAAAGTTCTTTCTACAAAAAAAATTTTGTATCGATTTTTCCTATGTTGATAATATTTTGCACACATGTATGTTTAATTCTCAAGTGTCGGATATCTCGAGACAACAAATCTTCGTAATGTGAAGTTTTCATACAAAACCAAATTTTTCAACCCATTATTCCTATGCTAAGTTTCAAGACGATTACTTTAAAACTACGAGCTTAGTTTGCATAGCAATATTGTCTCGTCTGATCAAGAATATTCTTTATTATGCGTTACACACTTCGTGACAAATTTAAAGTATTCCTGCAAGGGTATTCAAATACAGAGAAGAGGAAACCATAAGAAAGAAAAGAAACTGAAATGCATTCGCTCATCTGCGTGTCGTGCATTTTGATCGTGGCACTAATTGCGCTTGGGGTCTTTTTGTTCTTATCTCTGAGCTGGCTATCTGCATACTAAACAAACGATCTGCTTGATATTTGCATTTGTTGTGGACACACTTTCGGCTGGGCTGTCGCACATTTTCATATTTCTTTAAATTGCTTTAACATATATCAATTGATCTGGCAACACTAGCAACAACCGTTTATCACATTCACACTTAATACACACAAATAGACACTGTTGCCAATACTGTTAGCACTCAATGTAACGGTTACACTTGACAACAACAACAACAGCTACTATATTAAATACTCATACAGGGTGACTGTACATTATTTCGTCAAGTCAGTTTGCCGCGCCAAATTCTGTTCCACCTGTGCGCACACACACACACACACACAAACACACGCACATATATTCACCCAATCATACACATGATTTTAGGCTGGGAAACAGGCGGCGTTTTCAGATTTGTTTGCTTTTAATTACATATTTAGTTTGGTCGCCGCTTAAAGCGTAACGGTTTATGCTTTTAATGACTGCACCAGCCCCCACCGCCAACAGCAACGACTAAACAATTCCCACTAGCGTGTTTCCAGCACTCAGCAGAGGTTGCCGTGCAGTGTCGCCAAAGTCAGCGTCAGCGTCGCTTTCCGTTCGTTTGTCATCCAAATGAAATGCACTTTTGCCAGTTCCGCGTTCGCCGATGCTATTTCGCGCCGTTTACCAACACTTACAGTGCTCGCTGCCGCCTGGGCTCTTATTGCTGTTGCTGTTCTGCTCTAGTAAGGCTTTCAGGCTGACGCCGTTAGAATGATTATGAAATTGCAAACTGTTGCACTCGCATAGAGCGCATATTGCATATTCATGTATGCGTCTCAACAATTACTTATTATATTATACAATTATTTTCATTCATGACTGCGCTCCTTGAGCTATGTGTAGCTGCTTTTACCATTAGCTTTTATTGTTATTATTTTACATCTTCTCTAACAATGGTAAAGATTGCATAAATTTTGCCAAATTTCAAGTTCCTCCAATCTAAAGCCATAAATCAGCCAATAATTATGACACTTTTTGTTAACAAACCAACAATCTTTTGAATGTGCTTGCAAAAAAAAAGAAACAAATATAAATATAAATAAATAAATACTTTCATATTTGGGAAATTTAAGTTGTCAACGTTTGCTGCATTGTCGGCATGCTTTATTTTCGATCTTCTAGTTTTAACAGTCTTGCGAGATGTGCTCCAAAATAAACTTTCCATTTCGCTGGCTTGTTTTACAGTTGTTTCTGTTATTTCTTTGTTTTTTTTTTATTTCTGATAAGCATTTCCAAATGTCCAAATGTTGTTCACATTTCACTTTCTTCGGCGCTGACACTTTGTGTGGCCATTATTATTGAAAGTGGATGTGCTTGATTTTAATCTGGTCAAAAAAAAAAAAAAATCGGATGCCTGTTTACATGGTAATATACTGATGCACATCCCCCTTCCTCACATTGAGCTCAACAATTCAACAATGCTTATGTAGACCAGAAACAGGTTGCACGCTTCCGTTAGAAATTCGGCAGACTCCATTCTCATCAATCATTCTTTGGTTTTTGTTGGTGTTTTCAACAATTTCACCAATGGGAGAAAATCGGCTAATGCGAGAAATTTAATCAACTTATGCGTGGACGACGCTGACCAACGTCTTAATGCCTTCCAATTGTGAGTGAGTCCGAGTGAGTGTTGTCTTTTTATTTTTAGCTATTCTTTTTTTTACGCACATACATAAGTCAATTTGTTCTTTCTCCATAAGCGCACACGCACACATACACAGGCTTACTTGAACAATTCAACAAACGGTCAGGTTTCCAGTTTTGGGGTCTGGGCCTGCGCCTCGAGTGGTGACTCTTGGCTCTTGTTTTGGCTCTCCCGCGCTGCTGCCGCACGTCGCATATGCGCAACTGGGTCAACGTCAACCCAATGGCAATGGCAATGGATCGCCAGACATTTTCTGGCAGCACTTACATGTGTGTGTATGTCTGCAGCTAACTGTCTGTCAGTCTGGCCACACTTCATGATTGTTCTTATACGTGTATAAGCATTTGTGTGTGCACTTGTTAGTGTGTGTGTGTGTGTGTGCCAGCATTAATTGTACTTATACAGCTTGTTGTACTTGAATCTTTTTTCTGCTTCGCCGCTCGGTTTTGGCGCTTTTTATGCGCGTATTATGCAAATTTTTTGTTTGCCTCATGCGGAAAATGTGCCGTTTTATTTACTAACTACAAAAAAATTTGCCATAAACAAATTAAAGTCGACGAAGATTTAGGCTAAAAGTGTACTTTGTCTAAAAATGTACTGGTACAAAAAAATTTACAAAACTAGAAAAGTTGTTACTGCTTCGGTTCACGGCACCAATGGATGGGTAAATTTAATAATAAAATACAATTATATATATATATATATATATTTTATATATGATTTATGTCAGATTATCTATATTCTAAGCCACGGATTTAATTCCTGCCTCACAACGGTTCGCTTAAAAGAGTGTTGATTAACGCACGTCTGTCAAAATTATCTTTAAGTATGTATCTTTACAAAAAAACACAAAAAACAGAAAAAAAACAAAAACAAAACCAATTAGTTTCACCTGAAGATTTCAAGCCGAAATCCACATTGAACTTTGGGCACAACAACAACAACATCTTTAACAGCGCATACCAAGGCAGAACTTTTACTTTTGACAGTTCCGAGACGAGCTCGAAACTCATAAAGCCAACATTTTTGTTGCCGTTGTTGTTGCTTTTGTGGCTTGGCATCCCAGGTATCCAACGTGCAGACTATTTTTACACAGGTTTCTCTAGGTGTGTGCGTGTGTGTGTGTGCAAGCTTTGATTATACATAGTAGCAATATAAATACAACGTATGTATATGACTTGCTGGCACGAGCAATAACCCTGCCCAGCCAAGCCAAGCCAAGCCAAGCCATGGCATCCCATCCCATCCCATCCCATTGCAACCCAGAACTGGTTTCTTTGGCTGATCTTCGGCTTGTACTTAGGTAAAGTCACTCGTCTTTGTTGTGGGTTGTTAGGTTCTTCACTTTGCTGTTGTTTTTATTGTTGTTTCCCAAGCTCAAGCATCGCTCTGGGCTCGGTTATTGCTATGGGGGGAATAAGTTAAAATTCCAACTAGAGAACTAGTGTTGGGTGCTTGTTTTGCTGTTTTCGTGACACGAACACACGCGACTCAATACGATGTGACCAGAAATCAAAATTTAAGAAATGAAATTGTTTTTATAAATATGGAAAATAAATACATTTAAAAAAATTTATAGATAATAAAATGTAAATTTTTTTTTTTTGATTTTTTAAAACGTATATCTATAAGTTTACAAGTTCATCACATCTCCATCTCTAAGCGTCACACACACACAATTGTTTGAATTTGTAGCTCAAATGCTTGAAACCGTATCAAAGTGTTGGGGTTCTCTAATTAGATTTGGCTTAGTTACATTTTTGTGTTTTTGGAAAGCTTTCGCTTTTTACGACTGTCCAGTGAAAAGCACTTGACTGTGCCATATATCAATTACGACAATATATGTGAGAATTATTACAACTCGGCTGGGAAATAGTTGGATTTTAAGTAGTTTTCTTGGTTTTTTTTTATTATTTTTATTATTATTATTTTTTTTTTTAATTAAACCGGTTGACAAGTTGGTGCATAACAATTTTCTACACGTTGTTGTCATTCTTCTGCTTTTCTTTTTTCTTGGCGAAAAGTGAGAATTTTCATAAGATGGTAAACAGGATGGGCCGGTTTTTTGGCCACCGGAAGTTTGGCGACGCGAAAAAGTCGGCTTGAAATCGATGAAGCAATCCAGCTTACAGATTAGACTAGAAGAAAGCCAACTCTTTGACAGTGCAACAATTTTTTTTTTAATGAAAGTGAAGCAAATAATGAATTAACCGTAATTTCCTAATTTTATTTTTTCTATTAAGTGTGACCACTTTTCATCATCCACAATATCCTTGCTTTTAGCATGGCAAATATCGATTTACATCACTGGCTTAAAAGCCTTATCGAGTTTTAAAAAAAAAAAGTAAAAAATTTTTTTTTTATTTTAGAGCAATTGTTTTCTGGCCCGTAAACTTCAGCGATTGGAGCCAAGCACGTCAACATGGATACCGTCTATGGCACCAAGAAATACTTTCAGAGCTTGTCCGGCGTCAGTGATATTTATCGTACGCAGACATGTCGACAAATGGTTGGTATAATTAACTTCCTAACTATATCGCTAAATATCTCTCTCTATTTATCATTGTGAAAGAACGGTTAACTGTTATACAACTTAACTATGAATAATATTAGAATCTAATTTACATGACAAGAGCTAAAAACGCAAAACTGGGTTAAAAGTTGGAAAAGAAAAGAAATAGATTCTTTTTATAAGCGCGAACATTACGTAAAACCCACAGGGAATCAAACTGATGGATGTTTCGGTTACAAAGAAACACAGCTGCATATTTACTTAATTTTTTTCTTGAAGATTTCATTGAAGCTGTGTTTGCATTGCCCATTCTACAAACACAGCAGATACCAAGTTAGTTATTAAGGCAAACAATTTCAACAAGCGAGAACGCTAAAGGTGAATGACTTTCTCCGAGGAGAAGCACACAGAACAGAAGAGTCTGAAGAGAGTGCAAGAGGGAGAGCAACTAACAAGAATTTGGCTAAAAAAAAACAGCTGTTGCGACAACAGGTTGTCAATTGGCTAGGCAGCTAAGAAGTAGAAAAGAGAGCAAACGAGAGATTGAGAGACTGAGAGAGAGAGAGGCAGGCTGAAGATTGTTTAAAAGAGGCAGTCTTTAATATGCCCCACAGCTAATGACTGTTAAAGGGCAATCGAAACAACAACAAAAAACACCAAAAAATAATTACGAACGCTCTAGTCGAAATTGCACGACTGACAGATACCCTGAAATATGTAGCTCTAAAAAACTGTGAGACAAGCTAAAAAAACTATACCTAAAATTAACATTTATCTATTTTTTTTTCAAGAAAGTGAAAGGAGTCGTAAAAAATCAAATGTAAACCTTTTTTTTGCGTACGATAAATGAGAATCGACTTTCCCAATTTTAGAGTCTAGTCATTAAGTTCAATCCATCCAAAAGTAGAACAAGTGAAATATATATATTTAAAATATATATAATTTACATGCAAATTTTTGATTTCGAAGATGTCTCCTTTTAAGCTAATTTACATAATACACTTTTATATCCACATTTTTCAATTAGTCCAGGGTATAATAAGAAAAACTCCAACCCATCCCATTGCTTAGTTATCATATTCCCAAGCTCTGTCAGATGTAATTTGTTTCCATAGTGCAATGACTTTAAATTAATTGAATGCGTAATCTCCCCGGAGTACGGACTCCACGGATGACGGCATTAATTAGCAATTCATGACAGCAGTTCTATTGCGTTGATGATTATTTAATTTTAACCCAACATGAGGCGATCGTAACTCTCACGAACCGTTAGAGTCGTAGCCCCACATCTCGCATCAAATTTAAAGCCAAACAACATTCAGATCTGTGTCTTCAATTTAAGATTTAAATAGAAGCTAAGCGATTAGCTGCGTTGAAAGAAAGCATGCTTAGGTTCTAGCGGCTTTGGGGAAAGTTTCGCAATGCCATCGATCCATCTGGGGAGATAATTATCCAATTTGTTGCGATTAATTGCTTTGGGTGCGTTACTTACACTCATTTCTTGACATGTTTTTAAAACACACTTTTTATTTCATGAAAAAAATCAATTAGCTGTTACAGACTAGGCAATACTCTGTACTGTTCTGTATTGAGGGAAACCACATGGACCCGAACCATGAACCAAACCTTTTGGACATGCAATTTTTTGTTTGTTTTCTGAACTTTGAAATTTAAAATAATATGATGAACCCAGGTTCAATCCAAACCCAGGGTTCGAACTGTGAATCTAATCAGAAAATCTTTAAGTAAAAAACACGTAAATTTTAGGCTGCTTGGTTTTAGGATGGTACAGACTACATATATACCCTTTATATTTTGCTTAGTGAAAATTCTAACAGAATTTCTCTCCTCTCCCTGCGCAGAACACCTCCGAATACAACTATCAGAACACGCTGGGACGTCGCTCCCAGCTGGGCGCCTACTACCACATGAACAAGCAGCCTTCCTACACGAACGATCACAGCATCAACAGTCAATATGGCTACAATACGTGGGGCATCTGGCGGGACGGTAGAAATATAGCGCCCTCCACCTTCTCGACCAAAACGCATGCGCACTATCCAAAGAACCGATCGTTTTCGATTATTCTGACCACGGCTGCTTTTATAGTGCTCCTGGCTGTCATCTCCATCGCTGGCCTGGCCTTTTACTTTAGCTCCATTAAGGCCACGCTGGAGGATCGTAAGTATTTATTATTTTTTTACAATTTATGTGATTGTAAATGTATTTAAATTGCGTTACAGCTATTTTGGGCTTTGAGGGCTCCTTTCGGATTGCCAAGGGTGATCTCTACTCTACCGGGCTGAAGTTCAACCACACGACCACCTACAAGCAGAAGATCGAGTTCTACAAGCGGTTTGTGGAGCGCGCCTTAACGGACAATGGACTGCAACCGCTGCGCACGGATGTTTGGGGCTTTGGTGAGGGTCCCCTGATCAAGGTCTCGTTTCGCGTTTTCCTCGACGTGCGCAAGCTGCCACAGTGAGTAGCTGCAAGCTGTTGCTAGCACCCTTTCATGATTGTCTTCGTCATGCAGAAACATACTCAGCGTGGAGGAGTACATTAAGGAGTCGCTCTTCCTAGAGACCTCAGCGACCAAATCGCTCTACCGCTCGCTGCGTCTGGACACCGAATCCGTCGAGATCAAACGTATTCTGGACGAGCAGGTGGTGCGATCAGCGGCTATATTAAAGGAGGCAGTAAGTATCAGTTGAACATTAGTCAGGAATTCCCAGATTTAACCCAGTTGCCTTCACAGCAAACGGTACCCACCAGCCAGACCCAGCTGGAGAAGCGTCTGATGAAAAAGGGCGCTACCGTTGCGGCCGTACCGGGGGCATCAGTGCACAATAAGCCGGTAGGTGTGAGCACAGCGAAGCCACGTACGGCCGCCGCACGACCGCATTCGCCCGATGACGAGCCGGACGTTGATGTAGAGAATGCGCCAGTTATACAGGGCTCTTTTGAGGGCTCATTCGAGATAACCAAAACGGACGCGGACATCGCACGCAAGAAGCCGTCGCCCACACGCTCCTATCAGAGCAGCAGCCAGCCACCCAAATCCATCTCGGTGACGCCCTACTCGCTGCGCGTCAAGCCCAAGAAGCCCGGCCTAGAGAAACTGACCACCATAACGCCGCAGAGCCCGACGAGCAGCACCTTCGCCGCGAGCACTACCAAGGCGACCACAAGGAAGCCAACGACAACGACCAGAAAAACCACAACAAGAGCAACAACAACAACAACCACAACAACCACAACGACACCCTCAACAACAACAACAACCAGCACAACAAGCACAACAACAACAGCTAAACCCACAACAACCACCACAGTAGCAACTACCCCGCCCAGCACCAGCAGCAGCACCTACCCCACGCTGGCGTCCAGCTCGCCCACCGTTGTGGTGCCCAAGCTGGATGCCAATCTCTTCACCACGTTCCCCATACTGGACACACAGCCCTGGCGCCCGATTCACCGTGAGGTGCCCGAACTGTTGCCTGGGCCGCCTCCGGCGTTCCCCACGAAAACGCTGCCTGGTTTGGGTGCACCCACCACGCCCACTGTGAATCATATACCACAACGGCGCATTGATGAGCTGGAGCTGCCATTTATTGGCGATAATCCGACACCGCCAGCGGCTGCGATGCCAGCGTTGGGCGTGACCCTCGATCCGTACATGTCCATGTCCGGTTTTCGGAAGCCGGACGGCAAATTGGATATGCCCGCGCCACAGGAACAGGACATGCTCTTTTATCACAACTTTGGCAGTCCCATCTATATGCCGGGCACGGAGAATATTGAGCGTCTGGGCGGAGCCCTCGTGGAGCCGCATCCGTTGCCGGTTCCGCTGATCGATGATGTGATCATACCGCCGTTTAGGCCCATCAATCCCACGCTGGGCGGCAACAACAAGCTCCAATTCAACATCGATGGCAGCAATGAGAAGTTCGAGCATCTCGGCGGCGGCGTCATTGCCAAGAAGCAGGAGAACGCCACCAACCAGGAGGCCAAAGTGGATGCACCGGCCGTGGAGAGCACCACAGCAAAGCTAGGCACCACCAGCACCACAAAAATGACAATAACAGACTCCACAACACCACTCAAGCTACTGGTGGGCAATGTGCCGACCGTTGCTCCAGCTGTGCCTGCCCAGAAACCCACCGAGCACTCCGTGCTGGCCGATACGATTGGTGAGTTTTTCATGGAGCTGTTGAATCTGCCCAAGGAGGAGAACGCCACCAGCACGCCGGAGCCGGAGAGAATAGAATCCCGCATAGAGCCCGAGGAAACGGAGGAGGAATCCGGCCTGGAAGTCCAAGTGCCCAATGCAGCGAAGCCGAAACCCAACTTTATGAATCTCAAGGAGCTCATCTTGCAACGCAACTCGGCTAACGCGGCAAACTCCACTACAACAACAACAACAACAAAACCAACAACAACACCAACGACAACAACAACGACAACTCCCAGCAGCACCACGAAGAGGAACCGGATCCGACCCAATAGCGAGCGACCCACAATGCTGGACGACTCGAATCTGTTTCCGTCGCACTCCAAGTGGGAGTTCGTGAACAGCTCGGCGCCGGTTAACTTTGGCTACGGCGGTAACATGCGCAAGGTGTTCAACAAGACGCTGCAGGCTTGGGTTTCGGAGGACGTGGACAAGTCGGAGAACTTTACGCTGCACGACATCAAGACGCGCATCAACAATGCCAGCAATATACAGGATATATCCCTCATCTTTGATACGCTCGCCTCGAAGCTGGGCATTACGCCGAGCGTGCCGATGAAATTCCCGCCGTTCTCGCAGAACAAACTGAAGCATGGTCAGCGCAATGAGACCAGGGTGAAGCTGGTGTCCACAACCACCACAGCGTTGCCGCCTATTGAGAGCGGTGTAAAGAATTTTGTGGAGCTGCCGCTGCAACAGCGCGAACCCTTCATCAAGCCCATGTCGAGTTTTATGGACGACGGATCCACGGAAGTGCTGGGCGCAGCAATTCCCGTTGTTGGGGAGGCGGAAGTTGAGGTCGTGGATCCACTGAAGTACGAGGAACTGCTGAAGACCTCACAGTTTGCCGAGGCAACGTCCACGGAGCCGAGCGCACATCGTTTGGTCACTTTGCTCCCCGTACGCTCCAACTCCGGCATTCGCACGTACAAGCCAATTTCCGAGGAATTCGAGCCGGAACCGGCATCGGAATCACAGCGCAGCCAAAGCCAAACTGAAATTGTGTCGACCGTCCCCAGCAAGCCCAAGTCCAATAGCATACGACGCAAAAGCAATGCCAATCAGAGCCGGAGATTTTCCCAGCCACCGGCGGAAGCGGTTGTCAAGGGTGGCATCAAAGTAACGGTTAAAAAATAATGCAACATTCTCGCAAACGGAGATTAAACTAGCAAGGGGAAATACAGAATTGATGTGTGTGTGTGGCGTCTATAAAATATTTATGCATAAGTAGTTAATTTAAGTTCATTTAATTAAGTACTTAAAATTGACGCTTACAAAATCTTGTTCGAAAATTGTTCATTGACAGCACCATCGAAAACGAACAATTTTGGAATGACAATTTCTGTAGTAATTTTTGGCAAGCAAATCGAATCAATTTGCCAAACGTAAGTTAAGATATTTTTTTTTATGTATACGAATATAAAGCTGATTAAGCTTTTCACTTTTATTTAAAACACACAATAAAATATTTCATCCAGCTGCAGGTTATAAACATTTTGTAAGTTTATAATTAATAAATAAGTTACATTTTAGTCAAAGAGTAATGCATAGTTTAAAACGCGCGATCTTTAAATAAATTACTTGTGAACTATTGAAAATCGAGACTTTAAAATAACGTTAACCTAAGCGTAACACTCATCGATTATTTTCTTGGTAACGATATATTTGAGACTATCAGAATCGTTTCAGTGTGTGCATCCCTAAACGCTTCGCCGTCTGTGTTCGTCCAGCCCTGGCAGGTCAGGCATTTCGCGGTTTTGGTTGTGAAAAAAGAAAACAAAAAAGCGGCTCAAGCAATATAAGTTATAAATAATATTAAGAATTATTGTTATTAATTGACTCACCACCATGGGCTGTGCCGAGAGCAAGGATGGCGATGGCGAGACTCAAAACAATCGAAATAGACCAAAATATCGCTCCTGCACGGACGTCTTTTGGCTATGTGTTTACATATTGTTTTGGCTATTTCTGGTAAATATGTTTAATAAATAAAGTGTAGTGTTTTTAATGCTTAAACGTACGCCGCCCGCATGCCTGCATGCATCATCACATTCATCATTTAGATGTTTAAGTTAAGAAAGTGAAAGCTGCAAAGATTAATCAGACTACGCGATTGCTCATTGAATTCGTGCAAATGCGGGAAGGAGAGGAGGGGCTACGAGAGGTCGCCTCTTAAAACACAGAGTGTGTCGTCATCGCCATATGAGTGGAATTGCTAATTTGACTAATGAAAAGCTGGCCACAATTCATGATGTGGCTAGACTCTTAAATATTGTTTCTGCTTAGAATAAGCTTACAAACATATAATTAGGCGAATCCCTTTTTGACGCCCTTGAAGAGGGTATTATCATTTTTTAATTTAATATGTAACGCATAGCAGGAGAGATCTTAAAAGAGCTTGCACAAAAAATTATTTCTTATAATTATATAATATTAAACAAAAATAGGGATTAATGTATGAAAAATATGACCTTTTTAATAAAATTTTTATTGTTATTATATATTACTGTTATTGTTAAGGAATGTTGTCTATGTGTATAATAATTATTTCTTGATTTTTATTTAAAAGGGTATTTAAGTATCCGCAGTCCGTAAGTAGCCGTTCGCTTTGAAATATGCTTTTGACACGCTATTCCCGTGTCATTTCTTGTCATGCCACTGGCGTGGGCGTTGTCTCCTATACAGTAGCTGCTACTTACTAAATAATATGTATATATATATATCTTTATATATTTGCATATAGATTAGATCACTTGTCATATGTATACTTTGCTTTGATTAACTTTGCAGATTGTAATGTTTATGCTTTATACTATACTACCTATATGTTTACTTTACTTTAAATTCATTTTGCAGATTGTCATCGCGATATTTTCGTTTGTTTTTGGTAACCCATTGCGCGTTATCAATGGCTACGATTCCTTTGGCAATACCTGCGGCGTTAAACACAACGAACGCTTTCAGAATTTCCCCTTATCGGGCATGAATACCATTGACAAACCGGAGCTGTTTTACTTTAACGTTAAGGAGTTGAAAAAGTCCTTAAAGATCTGTGTTAAAACCTGTCCCAAACGCTCGCTCAATCAGCCACAGGAGCTGCTCCAATATTTTACCGAAACTGGCGCCCAATACTGCAAATATGACTATAACATGGCGCAACTGTCGACCATATCCAAGGATGACAAAGCCTTCAACACGCTTGGTCCATGTCCCACGTTCCCCGTTCTCGAAAGGTAACATATCTTCGTTGTATTGTTGACTTGGTAATGGGTTTTCGTATTTTTCCCCAGTTCCCCTGTGCTGCATCGTTGCGTGCCCAAACAGTCTAGCAAGGAGGTGAAGGAAATGTACAATATGCTCAACAATTGGGATGTGGCGCAACAGTTTCTGGGCGACATTTACTCCACCTGGCATATTATTGCCATTGTCTGCGCCGTTTCATTGCGTACGTGTCCCGTCCACAACAATTTAAAAGGATAATTAACTTTAATATGAGTTATTGTTATCTTTGCGCAGTTATCTCCATTGCTTTGGTTACCATGATGCACTGGCTGTCCCGCATTGTGTCCTGGCTGATTTGCGTGCTGGTAATTGTGGCCAGCATTGGGCTGACGGTCGCACTTTGGTATGTCTACTATAACATACGCCATAAGTCGGATAACACGCAAACCTCACAGTTGGAGGAGTTTCTGCGCAATCAGCAGGCTGTGCTTACGCTCGCCGTTTTGGCCACAATAACCATGGTGGGTTGTATTCAAAACAGCATCATTAATTTATATATTAAATATATAATTTATTGGCATTACAGATTATACTTTTGGTCGTCATTTATTTTCTGAAAAACAAACTTTCTGGCTTGTCCGCGCTTTTCGAGGAGGCTGGCATTTGCATGATGAATTTGCCTGGACTTTTAATAGCTCCACTTTTGGCATTCGGTGTGCTGATTGCATTTCTGGCCTTTTGGGTTGTCGTTGTCATTTGCCTGGTTACAGCCACCACGCCCGATCAGAGTCCCATCGCACCGTTCCACAGCTCAGCGGTGCATCAGCCACTGCCAGGCGCTGCCGCCATGTTGCTCAATCAAACCGCACCAGGCAGCGATGAGAGAAGTAAGTGCACATTCTTCAATCTATAAGCTATATTTGAGTGCTACTGAACGATGTCGCTGAGTACTTCATAAGCGACATCATAGTATTAATTAAGTAGCTTAAATCAACCAATATTCATTCTACCCTTTATCTGTGATACCCAGGAATACTTCAAATTATTAATCCTGAATATATTTGTTTATTTAATGTTCATAAAAAAAAACACCGATTTGGTAAATGTGTAAGTTACAAAAATCATCCTTCATGCTTATTTATTTACAATGCATGCACCCAATTGGCATTCCTTTACTATATAGTCTTTATGTATATACACATGTTTCATACCCTTGCAGTCGGTATTTAAATTTGATCGCAAAACCTATAAGAAGAATCTGAAAGAACTAAGCTTTATCACCGTTAAAAATTAAGTTTTGTATTAAACAACTTAGCTAAGCATCCAAATGTACATATTTTTAATGTCTGCAAGGGTATTAAATCCTCGGCACGCCGTGGATATCTTTTCTCTTTTGCCTGAACTTTATGTATTATATGTTTTTATTATAGCTTATATTATTATATATTTTGTAGTAGTTTTCAGGTATATCAAAAACACTTTTTTAGAAAGAAACTAACTGTTGTCTATCCTTTTCACAGCTATTACGCGCATAGAGTATGCGGATGCCAGTGTTCTGCGTAGCATGTTCTGGATTTATGTGGTTGGTCTGATTTGGACGGTTGAGTTTATATTCGCCTGTCAGCAGTTTGCGCTGGCCGCCGCCGTGGCCTTTTGGTACTTTGGCAAGCCGACAACGACGCCAACCGTTTATGCAATTGGCAAATTGATTAAGTATCACTTGGGCACTGTGGCCAAGGGCTCCTTCGTGATAACCATATTCAAAATACCGCGTCTGATATTGACCTATCTCTATGCCAAGTGAGTTTTAATGGCGGCATTTTAAATTATTTTAAATTAAATTTTTTGTTTCTCCCTGCAGACTCAAGAAGGGCGAGGACAAGGGCTCGGAGTGCGCTGCCTGCTGCTTGAAGTGCTGCATTTGCGGCTTTTGGCTGCTGGAGAAGTTTATACGCTTCCTCAATCACAATGCCTACACTGTGGTGGCCATTGAATCCATCAACTTTTGCCCAGCTGCGGGCATTGTACGTGCATTGTACTATGATTACAAATTATTGGCTATATTTTAATATGTTTTACCTTCATATTATAGGCCTGGAACGCCATGGCCACCAATGTGCTACAAGTGGCAACGATTAACAGCATCGGCGACTTTATTTTGTTTTTGGGCAAAGTTGTGGTTGCCGCACTCTCGGGTGTGCTGGGCATCTTTATGCTGAAGGATAAGCCCGGCCTCAATTTCTACATGGCGCCCGTAATTTTGATAATTATATTCTCTTTCTTCATTGCCCACATTGTGCTCTCGCTTTTCGAGGTATGTTGTGTGAAATTTCATTGGAAATCTTTTTGATAACTTCTCATCCGTATATAGATGGTGGTTGATACTCTGTTTTTGTGCGTCTGTGAGGATAAAACCATAAATGGACGCGCCGGCCGATGGGCTCAAAGCAATTTGGCCAAATTGGTTGGCGAGGAACCACTGCAGCCCGGCGAGGAGCCGCCCATTCAGGTGTACGAAATGATGCCGATAAATAAACAGCCATTTAGTATGACACGACTGCCACCAAACGATGCCGAGGTCTCCCCAATGGCGGAGTAAATTCCAATTATAAAGACGCTTTCTTCTATATTCCGTGCTCCCATGAAACTTAGAAAATCATCTAACGAACGCACATCTCTGTGACTCTGCTCGTGCCCTCCGTGTGAACAAATATACAAACAAAAAAAAGAAAAAACTCAACGTACAAAACGTAGTGAACAGTGAAAAGATATAACTTATATATATATATTTTTTTTTGTAAATCATAAACAAACTGAGGCAAATGCACAATTGTAAACGTATTTATTAAATGTATTCGTTTTTATATATTTATGTATTTATGCAATATGTATTTATTCGTTAATTTAACGCGAATTAAAAACATTTAAACCTTTTTCACACGTTTTACCTTGGCCTTTCGCTGCTCAATCACCTGTTTCACGGCTTTCATTTGCTTTTCCTTAATCTTCTGTGTTAGCGCCGATTTCGGTGTTTTATTTTTTTCAACCTCTTTTTTGGCTTTTAGCGCCAGTAACTTGGCCGTTGTCAGTGGATCCTCGTCTTCAAACAGCTCTTCGTTTTCGAGTCCCTCGTATGCCTTAACTGGGCGAGTTGCCTCCTGTTGGACCTTTTGCTCCACACGATTAACATATTTATCCTTTGCGGCCTTCTTCAGCATCTGCCGCTGCTTGGAGGGACTGACATAGTCGGGATTCTCCCAGATGGCTTTGCCAGTGAACGAGCCATCGAATATCTTAACGGGATTCATGACATAGCGGGGTCCCACCTCGGAGAGGCCACCATCTTCGGATAGGATTTGGAAATTCCTAAACCAGATGCGATTATCCAGGTATGTGAATGTATACACATGATCAATAAATGGCTGGCTCTTGGGGTGATGATTTGGCACTGAGAACGTCTGGACAAAGAGCTCTTTAAGCAGCTTTAGGTGTGGCAACTCGTCAAACTTAGCATCGAAGGAGAGCAGCGGTCGTGAGCCGCGCAAGCAATTTCCTGTTAACTTCAGTTCTGCCATTGTGTGAATATTCTCAATGAGAAATTTGGCCGATGGACCTGTTGCTCCCACAGTGTTAGCCAGCCACATGTACAAGTCCCGTTTGCGGCGACCCTCAAACAACATGGCTTTGTTGCAGTGCTTCATTTCGCACATCTCGTTAACAACCGATAGCGTCTTGGAGCGCTCCATTTTCGACTCAGGACGATGGTGCGGCATCAGTGTCTTGATGTCACGCATTAGATGTCTGTCGCGATGGCTAATACCACGTGCCGCAAACACCAAAACACGCTGTTTATTTATCCACTTCTCCTGTAAAGATTTACATTGAATAGAGCTCTGAATCTTGTTCATCGATGGTTTCACTTACCCTCTTCGGAACGGTCTCATCTGATGGTCTTTGTGAGGGTAGCGGTGGATTCTCATCCAGCGGCACAATCTCTAGCTGCTCAACCTTCTTTTTCTTTTGAATTTTACGACCCATTTGTAATTATAGCTTGCTTCACAGTCCTAAAAAGCGAACGACTCAAAACAACGTGGAGTTGAAACGAAATAGTGATGTGCATACCAAAATACATCGATAAGCGAAAATAATCGAACTAGCAAAACATCCAAAACAAATCGTTTACAAACTCATCGAATTCCGATTTACTCAACATGTTTAACATAATTAACTTAACTCTAATATAACATATCATACGTATTATCTAATTTTAATCATCACTATCGCAGCTTGGCTCGGGGCACTGACTGCAACGGCTTTCATTAATTCCATAGCCCAAGCAATAACCACCAACACACTCGCAACAGCCATCATGGAACCACCTGTAGCTCGCTGCACCTGTCTTTTGACAAGTTTGGCGGCACTTGTTCCAAGAAGTGCACTGGTCCAGGTACAAAACCGTACAGTTCCGGCTAACATACTGTTTCCCTTCATCCTCATTGCTTATGTGATTGCTGCTGATAGCAAAGGAGTACACACGCCAATCGTAGGTGTAACCGTCGTTTGGCGACGATGTCAGTGCCTCGAATAATGCAGTTACGCCCTCAAAGTCCTCCACATGCGACTTTTTCGACATTATAGTCATATCTCCACGTACGAATGTGCAGTGTGTCATCATCGCCAGCATCAGTATTGCAAATCCGTGAATTGCCTTCATTTTGGACAACTTATTGCGACTAACAGCATTATGATCAGTTGGCTGCTTTTATGTAGCAATTTCACACAGGTAGCGCAAATCGTAAGTGCTGCACAGCAGGCAATCCAGGGTCGTCAGGGCATCTGCGCGCCTACCTAAAATTAAGACCCACAACATTTGCAAGACATTAGTGTTGATAAATGACCCAACTGATAGCTGGCAAAAAAAAAAAAAACAGCCGGTATCAATCGATAAGTCCGTCGATTATTTATTCATTAGTATACACAAATACTTCTCTGGTTTTTCTGCCATTTTGTATTCGGCGTCTGGTCAGCAAAACAATAACGAAAAAAGCAGAAGTGTCGGAAAAAATTACATTTTTTTTAAACAAACAAAAATAAAAAATCAGAATATGTCGGATTATCGCTCTCAATCTCGTGGCGGTGGACGCGGTCAGGATTATTCAAACGATGACGATCCCCCCATGTCGCGACTATTTATAATATGCAACAAAGCACACACCGAGGAAGATTTTCGCGAGGCTTTCGCACCCTACGGCGAAATCGAAGATATCTGGGTGGTTAAGGATAAGCACACACAGGAGAACAAAGGTATCGCATACGTTAAATTCTCAAAAACCTCGGATGCCGCCAAGGCGCAGGAACAAATGAATGGCAAAACAATTGGAAAAACCGATAGAACCCTAAAAGTTCTGGTCGCTGCAAAGTAAGTGACCTGGCACAATTAATTGCTGACCTCAGCAATTTTCAGTTGTTGCTTTTCGATTTTTCAGTCGTAATCAGGGCTCGAACAAATCGGAAAACGAACAGGAAAAGTATGTGCGCTTATTCATTGTAATTCCAAAGACCGCCACGGAGGATGATATACGCGATGAATTTGCCCAATGGGGCGAAGTGGAAAACGTCACAATTGTACGGGAGAAGAACAACGGCAGCCCCAAGGGCTTTGGCTATGTCCGCTTCACAAAGTAAGTACACAATTTGCGATTCTTGAGAGGAAACGGGTCCTTTGAATCTTGTGGGTCCTTTGGCGGACATCCTTAGATCCTACACTTTTTTGATTATATGATCTGGATTCCATGACGGCTCTGCTTCATAAGAGGCTTAAAGTATGCAGCTTACACACATTGAAGAGAGAAGACATAATTTATAATTTTTTCACTCCTTGAGTTAGTTTTCTTTAACGAAATTGGGGTAGTCTGGGAAAACAGGATTTCACGACGTGATTTCAAAGGTGCTTGGAATCACACAAAGGACCCAGGTTCCCATTCCCTCTCACTCTCTCAGTAATTTTTATATTTACAATTTTCCGTTTTTAGATTCTACTATGCAGCTGTTGCCTTTGAAAATTGTTCAGCCAAATACAAGGCTGTTTTTGCCGAGCCCAAGGGCTCGACGCGCACACAACGTGATCAGTATGGTCGTCTCGCTGACGATAGTCCCGTCTATCCTTCTGGACGCGGTGGCTCCAGTTATAATGGCGGCAGTGGTGGTGGTGGAGGCGGCGGCAGTGGGAGTTTTAACAACGATTGGAATGCATCAGTAAACAGCGATATGTCTGCATTTCTACGCATGCAGAATGTGCCCGTCCCACAGCCCACATGCCTCGAGGTGACGGTCAGTAATTGCGTTAATCAGGATCAGCTTTGGCGTCTGTTTGATATAATACCGGGTCTGGATTACTGTCAAATTATGCGCGAACGTAAGCAGAGAATTTATTATGCCTCTACAATTATTTTTACAACTTATGTTTTAATTACAGATGGCCCTCGCACAAATGAAGCTGTGGTGGTGTACGATAATCCAGAAGCTGCCATATATGCCAAGTAAATTAGGATTATTTATTATAAATGATGCATTTATGACTATAACTTTTTTTTGTTGCATAGGGATAAATTACATGGCCTGGAATACCCTATGGGCGAGCGCATAATCGTTAAGGTTAATGGCATGAGCTCAGCTCGCATGGACACTTCGTTTATTGACAGTCAGTATTAAGCTTAATGTATTTGATCAATTCATAACCTGGTCCTGTTTCAGAGCGCACAAAAAAGGATGCCATTTGCAATGTGCCGTTGCCACCAACGCAGCCTTTGGCATCGCCGGACGCCCAGGTTGCCCAGCGGCTCTTCATTGTACTCGCAGCGGTAGGCTTTAAATATATTAAAGTTTAAGACAACATGTGCTCATATTTGTTTTTTTTTAATTCGTACTATTTTAGAATCTGCCACATTCAATACTGAAAAACATTTTCTCCTGCTGGAAAGGACTTATTGATGTGTATTTGTTGCCAAACAAGAATTGTGGATATGTGAAGTACTCGGAACGGGAAAGTGCCCAAAAGGCTATTGGCATTCTGAATGGTGCCGAAATTTGTGGAACGAAGATAAAGGTATAAAGCAAAAATACAATAAAAAAAAATGACACAAAAGTTAATCCTGAATTTTTGTCCTTAGGTCATGGAAGCGGAAGAGCGCAGTGGCTCTGATGGTGATGATAGCGGTCGAAAGCGACTGCGGCGCAATTAAGTGTAAGTATATTGCCATAATACTGATTTTTGTGTATCTATATATATTAATGTAGCCATAGTTTTGGATTGAGTTATTCGCCTGGTCTAAGGTAAGTTTTTATAGTGTAAATTCAATTCACAAAACAAAAAAACAAACAAAAGTGCTGCTGTACTATAACCAATATATAGACTTTTCGCAATTGTTCAGACTGCTCAATTACAAATTAGTTAGTTACTACCGATCTGTACTAAACTCAACGCCCATCCAGCGATTTGACCTGATCCTGCCATCGACCACGAACATAATAAGCAAAACAATTTTTATCTTTCTATTTTCACAGACCCACTGACAACATTGTACTTAACAGAGAACATTATGTACGAGTAGTTTACTTTCAAAACAATAAAAAACAAAAATATAAAACAGTTCAATTATAAACAGTTCAACTGACGCAACAACCGCCCAAAAACACTACGGAATCAACCAGTACCAGAACCAGAACCACACAGAGTGAAACAGACACGGAATACGGAAACAAGAATTACCAACCAACCAATAACCAACCAACCAACCGTACAATTGACTGGTTCAAGTGCGATGTAGTACTGAGTACCCATGTATTATATATACACACACATATATTTATATATAGATAAAGACCAGACCTAAACGGAGCCAACTAAACCGCAATGATTGTTAAATCAAGCACTAACGGGACTATTGTATCAATCGCATTACCGTTACTCAAAACCATGAAACTATATACATAACTGAACTCTTTGTACAATTTACTAACGTATTCCGACAAAGATAAGAATATATATTCAAAAGCAAAACTTACGGATTGTAGATTTTTCGCACAGAAATAATCCAATCAATTATGACATAATTAAATTAAAATACAACTCTATGTAAAGCTCTTTAATCGATATTAATAAACGAAATTACCAAATAAATTACTTGTTTTGCTTATTATTTAACGGTAATTTATGTTTAAATTGTAATGCTTTTTGAAATTTGTTTGTCGCAAATGAATTCCGATTAAAATTAATCGCTTGAACCACATATAAAAGCATCGATTTGTAAAACACTCATATACAGGAATCGATACTATCGATATATCCGATTTCTAATTGTAGCCCTGAAAAATCACTCAGCAGCTGGTCATTCGGAAGCCTTTGACAGTTGGTATTGTTTTGTTTAGCTTGGTAAATTGTGTGAAAAATATTTCTTGCAAAGCTCGATTAAACATAAAAATAAACAAAAATGGATCCCGCACTGCTTCGCGAACGCGAGGCGTTCAAAAAACGGGCAATGGCCACGCCCACGTATGTTACTCTAAACTCCACAGTGAATTTTACTGCAATTGTTTTTTTTCTTTTAGCGTGGAGAAGAAAAACCGACCGGAGAGGGCGCCTCCACCACCCAGTAGAGATGATTCCCAGAAAAAAATGCGACCGCCAACGGCACCAAAGCTTGATTCATCCACGTAAGTTGCCGTCTGCTACATACTGAAATTACATGCCCACACACCATGGCTCCTCCTTCCTGCAGATACAAAACGATGTCGGGTAGCTCGCAGTATCGATTTGGAGTCCTGGCCAAAATAGTAAAGTTTATGCGCACCCGGCATCAGGATGGCGATGATCATCCCTTGAGCATTGAAGAAATACTCGATGAGACCAATCAACTGGATATTGGACAATCTGTTAAAAATGTTAGATCAGTAGAAAAAATCGTACGCCTACGCACTGTGCCCTAATCTTTGCTCCCATTCGTATTATAGTGGCTCTCTGGTGAGGCGCTCAGCAACAATCCCAAAATTGATGTCACACCCGATGGCACAAAGTTTAGCTTTAAACCTGTCTACAAGATCAAAGATGGCAAAAGTCTGATGCGACTGCTTAAACAGCATGATTTAAAAGGCCTCGGTGGCATATTGCTGGAAGACGTGCAAGAATCTCTGCCACATTGTGAGAAGGTTCTGAAAAATCGTGCTGCAGAAATTCTATTCATTATACGTCCCATAGATAAGAAGAAGATATTATTTTACAATGATAGAACCGCAAATTTTGCAGTGAGCATCGAATTCGAATTTTCCCTCTATTGCTTTAGTTAAATAATCTTTCTTTGCAGGTGGATGATGAATTTCAAAAGCTTTGGCGTTCGGCAACTGTTGATGCCATGGACGATGCCAAAATCGATGAATACCTCGAAAAGCAAGGTGAGAACACCATAACTAAAAAGCCCATATACACTAGCTTATTGTTTCTATATTCATAATTCCAGGCATACGTTCCATGCAGGATCATGGCCTCAAGAAACCGGTACCAAAACGCAAGAAGGCGGCCAACAAAAAGAGGCAGTTCAAGAAGCCCAGAGACAACGAGCATTTGGCAGATGTTTTGGAAACTTACGAGGACAACACCCTCACACAAAAGGGTGCGAATCCCACATAGTGTACCACTATTTAAATGTTCTCCGATTAGGCAATAAAGTTGATGCTAAGTTTAATGCAAGTTCACTTTTGATAAGCCACAAACTGAAATAATACTTAAGTGAAGCATTGTTAAATATTAAGTGCCAATATATTTGCTTCAGAAGATAGTGCCAAATCTTAAAAGGTAGGTTAAAATAGTGTAGGTAGTAGTTATAACCCGATTTCAATGGGGAATTACTTTATGCGCGTGCGAAATCTTATAAATATCGGACAGTTATATCAAACAGCTGCCATAGGAATGATCATTTGAAAAATAATTTTGTATAAAAGCTTTTTGTTTTTAAAGATACTTATCTCGGCCAAACTTGGCAATTCAGAGTGCATTGCAAACTGCAAAATCTTATCAAAATCAAATTGGAACAATCAGTAACAAATGTGTTTCCTTTTCATATTGATCTATTATCATGGTTTTGCCTCTAGATTATTTCTGCATTTGAATCTGTAAACAAATTCGTTGGTCAGAAATTTTTTGTACATAGATTAATTATTTATAAGTATTGTATTTTGGCAAGATTTAAAGGCCCTCTTTGCTATCTGCCCGGTTGGTCTTGCATTTAAAAATACGACTTGTCGAACAAGAACGATAGTTAAAAGCAAATGTGTGTAATCTTCTAGTGCGACATAACTATATATTAATATATAAGCAAAGGCGTATGTGTGTGTTTGTGTGTACCAACAGCAATCGCAAGCAATCGATTTTAAGTGAAACCGAACCGATAAATGGGCCGCGAAACAAAACACTGCCGTCAGTTGACGTTGCAACGCATTCCAACCAGGTTGTTGCCGAGGAGCTAACGTCACAAACGGGATCTGCCAGAAACCCGTTTAATTTCTTTTTTGTTTGTAATTTTTTTTCGTTTTGATTATTCCCTACACGTTTGCCGTAGCTGGCAGCAAAAATAGTTTCACTCGAACGTGAAGAGAATGAGGTGTGCTGTTTTTGCGTTGACCGCTCTGCTGGCCTTTGGCTTTGGGCCAGAATCTGGAGCGGCTTCAGGTGCCGAGTAAGTCGTAATAACTTATAAAAACAACCAATTAATCAGGTATTTTAATTGCAAGTTTATTTTTTGCAGTGATTTGATATACGGTTACGAGTGCAGCAGCGGACGCTGTCACAAGGTCGAACTGAGCGAACAGAATTTCGCACATGCAATAAGTTTGTCCGTCTGCAGGCTCTTCTGTGGCAGCGACATTGGCACGCTCTGGCCGAAGCCGACGGGCGTTGTGCGGCTGGAGCCACTGATGCGCCAGGTGGACATATCGTCCATTGAACTGCAGCTGGCTGGCGTGGCCAAAAAGGACAAACTTTGGCTGGCAACGGAACAACGTTGGCTAGACCAGCTGGATGCCAAGATACCCAATCGCAAGAGCCTCAAAGAGGGCGGCTACCAGCTGAATATCGTTGTCAGCACCGCTGACAATGGTGCGCCGCCGACGCGACTCGAACTGGACACGGATGAGAGCTATGTGCTGAGCATTGGCGCCGACAGTGCTGGTCTGGTTGTGGCCAACATAACGGCGGACAATTTCTTCGGCGCCCGTCACGGTCTGGAGACGCTCAATCAGCTGATTGTCTACGACGATATACGACGTGAACTGCAGGTGACGGCAAACGCCACAATTAAGGATGCCCCCGTGTACAAATGGCGCGGTCTGCTCCTGGACACATCCCGCAACTACTACTCCGTTAAGGCCATCAAGAGGACGTTAGGTAAGAAGAGCTGCATTATAAAAGCGAACACAACTCTCACATTGCTCTCATGCAGATGGCATGGCCATGGTCAAGCTGAACACCTTCCACTGGCACATCACCGACTCGCACAGTTTTCCGCTGGAGGTGAGCAAGCGGCCGGAGCTGGCCAAACTGGGCGCCTATACGCCCAGCAAGGTCTACACCCACACCGATGTGGCGGATATAGTTGAGTGCACATTCGAACAAAGCATTTTTAAGCTTGGCTAAACTGGAATTGTGGCTTGCTTTCAGGTGGAATATGGTCGGGTGCGTGGCATACGGGTTATGCCCGAGTTCGATAGTCCGGCGCATGTGGGCGAGGGCTGGCAGCACAAGAACATGACCGCCTGCTTCAATGCACAGCCGTGGAACAAGTATTGTGTGGAGCCGCCGTGTGGCCAACTCGATCCCACTGTGGATGATATGTACAATGTGCTGGAGGATATATTCAGCGATATGTTTAAGCTCCACAATCCGGATGTGTTTCACATGGGCGGCGACGAAGTGTCCGTCGCCTGTTGGAACAGCAGCGCCAACATACGCAACTGGATGACGCAGCGTGGCTGGGACCTCAAGGAGGCCGATTTTATGCGCCTGTGGGGCCACTTTCAGACCGAGGCACTCAGCCGGGTTGATCGTGTGGCCAACAACTCGCGCACTCCGATCATACTGTGGACGAGCACGCTCACCGAGTCGCCCTACATTGATGAGTACCTGGATCCGACGCGCTACATTATACAAATCTGGACGAAGGGCAGCGACAATGTTATCCAGAAAATTTTGAGGCGCGGCTTCCGCATAATTATTTCCAATTACGACGCCCTGTACCTGGACTGCGGCGGCGCTGGCTGGGTGACCGATGGCAACAACTGGTGCTCGCCCTACATTGGCTGGCAGAAGGTCTATCAGAACAATCTGACCCAGATCGGTGGCGACTATACGCATCATGTGCTCGGCGCCGAAGCGGCCATCTGGTCGGAGCAAATCGATGAGTACACATTGGATAATCGTTTCTGGCCAAGAGCCAGCGCCCTGGCCGAACGCCTCTGGTCGAATCCCGGCGAGGGTTGGCGTGCCGCCGAGTCGCGTCTGCTGTTGCATCGCGAACGCCTGGTGGAGAACGGCCTGGGCGCCGAGGCACTGCAGCCCCAGTGGTGTCTGCAGAATGAAAACGAGTGTCCCATTGACGCGTATGCTCTATAGTTTGTTTATGCGTAGCCTTAGCTTTAGCTTGTCAAACTGTACAATTGTTAATACTTATAGATGTGCTCAGCGCAGCGCAGGGCTTCGGCTAGCCAGGAAACTGGACCTGCTCCTCGTTGGCATCGTTCTATGTGCCTGCTACAATAAACTACACTTAAGAGTGTGCGAGCGATGCTTTGTCGTTTAATAATAATATTATGAGATTATATTTGCTTTTGTGATGACGCTCCGGTTATTAACCGAATTCACTCTTTCTTTTGTATACAATTATGTGGGCGTGTCTATAATGCAAGTGTATATATAATTTCTAAAAGCAGCACATCGCAGTCCTGCGTAGATGCACAATTTACTCATTCCAATCCTCCTCGTTGCGGCCAAACTTATACACTGAGCTGCCCAGGAATATGAAGACATTTTGTAAAAGCAACGCCACGCCCAAACTGGAATCCTTTTTCTCTGTACATATAGGAAATGTTAGCTGAGGATTATTATAAATTTGTGTAAATTATTTGCTACCTACCGTTGTTAATAAAATCATCGATCATCACCCAAATGGCGGCAATGATCGACGCAAAGCCAATAATGAAGCCAATCATCAGCCAAATTTTGGCAATCCTCGCGCCTGACTCCGAGGTGTTATCTTCGGAAATCTACAAATACAACAAGAGTGACTCACTTTTCTTTGTGCGTGGGCTATATATATATATAAATATATATTTCATGTGTCGCTTACATGTTCGCCCTTTACGGTATTTATCATGCAGAAGCTAATGGTGCTGAATATGCCTATAAATACATGTCCTGTCGTTATCTGATAATGAGTATCTCCGGACATGGCATCGATTATTATCCACCACCCTGCAAAGAACTGGACAAACAATCATCAATTGCGCATTCCGGCTGGCAGTTTACACGCCACCTACCAGTAATCCGGATGCCAGGGCGGCATTTTTATTCCTTGACGTCTCATTTGTGAACCAGTCCTTAATATTTTCCAGCAGAGCCATTGTTAATTTCGTCTAAAAATTGTTTTTGCTCAACAAAAAACACAGATAGATAGACTTGTCTCTGAACAATGCACCTGTACAAATTATCGAATGTATCGATACTCGACAGCTATCGTGTATTCACAGCTGTTCAAGCGCTATTATCTGTAGCCCTGGTGATAATTCGGCAGCAGCGGGTAACAACTCTATTTGCTAGCACGTGTGACCCAAGCGGCGTAAACAAATTAATTTCATAAGAAAAATGAAGAAAAAAGCGTTGGAAATTGTCGACGGCGAAGAGGAGAGCAATGCAGACGAATCAGCAGAATCGGACAACGAAAGCGAACTAGATTTGGCGGCCAGCGCAACAGAATCCGACGATGATGATGGCGATGATGATGATGATGAGGAGAACACGGAAACGGATGGCGACGAAGAAAAAGCAGAGACTGCGCGCAAAACGAGAGCAGAACTCATTGAAGAACAAATACACAACAAGTACGAGCAGCTAAAGGGCACACGTCTCTATGTGCGTTTTCCCCAAAAACTCCCATTGGATGAACAGGAGTTTGAGGCAAAGGTGAAAACCCTGCATCCGCTGATCGCTAAAGCGGCGAAGCCCCGTCAAAAACATGCGCGCTTCTGCCTCGTGGAATTTAATTCGCAAGATGATCGTGACGCAGCCCTGGTGAACATAAAGAAATCCATTGAAAGCGATGCGGCCTTTAAGGGTCTATTTGTGTCGCTGCCCAAAACGGATTCTGATGAGTTTGTCAACGAGCTTGTTGCGCGCAAGCAACAATCGCTGGAGAAAAAGAAGACGAAAATCCTGTTGAAGCGCGCCAACAAGCAGGTGCAACGCAAGGAGACCTTCACCTCATCAGTTGTCATTACCAATCTGCCCAAGACCACGTCGGTGGCCCAAGTGCGCAAGCTCTTCGAGAACGCCGTCGATATACAAATTAAGCCCGGCAAAGGCAAGTTCCGGGACTTTGGCGCTGCCACCGTCACCCTGCCCACCACGTTCGATGCGCGCAACGCCCTCAAGCAAGATCTGAGCATTGGCGGCACCAAGCTCATCTTACGCTTCAACACGCAGCAAAAACGACGTCCAAAAAAGAACCTGAAGCGCAAGGCAGCCGGCGAAGAGCTGGCCAAGATCAGCAAGCATAAAAAGGCGAAGAAAGGTGTAAAGGCGGAGTAGACTATAGATTTTAAACAACGAAACTATCTAGAAATAACCTATTTACCTAATGTGTAACTAAATTTTTTTTAAAAGCTGCAATGTTAAATAAACCAGGCTTTAACAAAAATAAGGAGCGCTTAGTTAACCCATGATTACAAAATCCTTACAGACATATAGATTTTTACTAAAAGAAACTTGTTTTTTTTTTGATCGATCTATATAGGGCAATGCTTTGATTGTTCAAAGTATAGAATATAGTTATAAGTTCTCTTGTTTCATTTCAGTTATTTTGTAAAACCAACATTTTTTTTAAACCGAAAATGCACGTAATAAAACAATTTGTCCTATGGGAGCTATATGATTTTGTTGTCCGGAGCACAGAGATATCCATTATTGCAGGTACTGAATTTTAAGAAACAAAGAAGTTTATACCAACACAACCTATTATTGCTATAGAAGATGCTAATTGGTACAAATTTGACATATATTTATATTGTTTTTTATATATTAGCATCAATTGTCAATGTTAGTCAGAATATCAAAAAAGTTGTAAATAATAAAAAAAATAAATAAAATGTATAATTCAAACTGGTCCGACTCAACAAACATTGATAAATACATACTTACATGCACATATATATTTACTGCCTACAAATAAAAAGTTTCCTTAAGATATCGTTGGCCCCATGGCAACTGGGAGAGGAATGTGGATTTATTGACAGCGCTTTTTCAGCTGCTGATAAAATAAAATAATAAATAATCCATTACAATTGCCATTACAATTGCCTAGGCCAACGTATGAGAAATAAATCAAAATCGCAATCAAAATAAATTTTAAAATATTTATTATCGTACACGATATACATATACATACATAGCTTTAGATAATTCTTTAATAAGCCGCTCGAGTGTTACTGGATATACATAGGTTGTTCACTAAGCTTATATATATATACATATATATATAGAATATATGTAATTGAGATTATTTTGTGCACAGGGATTTGGGATTCAGTTTTTTTTGTTTGTAATATGTACTTCCAACGATAAGTGTGGCGACTTTTATAATTCATATGTGTTGTTCAGTTTTCAAATACAAAATATTCAACATTCGCGTATAGTTTATATGTATTTATGTTTGTATAACTCACAGTAGTTGTTTGTTTGGTTTTTTTTTCTTTTTAAATGGTACTGCTGATATCTGTCACATACAACGCAAAGGGGATTTAGGGGAATTCCCCGTATAATTTGTTGTCTGTTGGGTTTTCTATTGATTTTTTTTTTGTTCGCGCTTGCATTAATAGACAACTGACATCATATATATATATATATATATAAATATATATGCATGTTTGTGGTAGTTATCAGAAAATTAATCAGCTTTATATAGATAGTATTGAAAAAATGCAAATCGTTAATTTTTTCTATGAAAGCGAATTAGAATGGGAAAATGTGTGTTCATTTTTAGCTCTTTGAATTATTCGCAGTTACATACATCAAATACTCTTAATTTACTACAATAAGTTTTGTTTTTAGTTTAGTAAATTTTGTTTTGTTTTCTTTTCTTTGTAAATATAATCAAAATTTATATTTATCTGCGCTTTGTAGCCAGCCGTTCTTAATTCAGTTTCTTCGCCTAACTTCAGTACCGCGACACTTCGACAGTCTCACATATTTGCTGTTATTGTTGTAGTACATACTTTCATTTTGCATTATACAGATTAATACACATAAATACATATACATATATATTATATATATATATATATTGTTTTCGTTTGTTTAACTCTTTCCTCTTTACAAGTTGACTCAAGCTTAAGGGCATTCAGATTTAATAAGGCGTTGAACATCCGCTTAGTTCGCCGATTAAATGAACAGCAAAAACCTTTAACTGTACTTCATAAAAGCCATTCGAAATGTATATTTTATATATGTTTATATAAATATATAAAGGAATATGTATAGCTGATAAGGTGATTGCGCAGCCTGTTTGAAGACTCAATTTGCGATAACTTGAAGAAAACGATTTAAACATTGAAAGTTGAGAGCTAAATAGTTGTTTTTTTTTTTGTTTTTATAGAGATTTTATAGAGATTATCGGGGTTCTTTGGATAGTTTCTGCGTGTGTGTGTGTGTGTACTATTTTGTAGTGTAACCCGAGATAAATTACGTGTGCAGCAGCCGATCTCTCGCCGATGGTGAATTATTTTGTATGGTTGAGTGTGTGGCCTGTGTGGCACCGGCCAGTGGATGATGCGCAGCAGGTGGTGGAGGTGGTGGTGGTGGTTGTGCTGGCGGCGAACGCAACGGAATTGATGGCTGAACAAAACGCACACGTTCGGCATCCGTGGCGGGATTGTTCACAGCCGATGCGCCAGCTGCTGCATTGAACGCCGACGTAAACGCTGTGGCGGCTCAAAGAGTGTGGTAATTGCGCTCATTGCGTGCCTTGTAGAATTTGTAGGCGACCACACCAATGGCCAGCAGACCCAAGGTGAGCACAATGCCGCCTATGAACGAGGAGCCATCGAAGTGGCCGCATGGCACCGGCGCCGGCTTGGCTGTGGTGGTTGTCGACGGCGCTGGTGTGCTGCTGGTTGTTGGTCCAACGGTTGATGAGCTCGTCGGTGGCGAATTGGTTGTTGTTGAGTTTGGTGTAATTGGTGGTGTAGTTGGTGGTGTGGTTGGTGGTGTGGTTGGTGGTGTGGTTGGTGGTGTGGTTGGTGGTGTGGTTGGTGGTGTGGTTGATGTAGGTGGTGTTGTTGGTTGTGTTGGTTTTGGTGTTGATGTTGGTTCTGTTGGTTTTGGTGTTGTTGTTGGCGGCGTTGATGTTGGTGGCAAGGTCGATGTTGTTGGCGGCACCGGCTTCACCGTAGTTGAATTATCATCGGGCACCGGCACTGTTACAGTGATGGGCGCAACAGTAGGCGCACTTGTAGTTCCAGTTGCTAAAAGAAAACACACAAACATATACATATATACATACATTTTATAAAGTAATTCAACTGGGCTCAATAGAAAGTTCTTTATGTTGAAATCTTCTTCAATTACGCTCCACACCTAAAGACACACACACATACACAAATATATATATATATAATATATATATATACGTGCATATGTATTGCAGACGAGTGTGGCATTTAAAATTCCAATACAGGCAAGCACACATATACACACATGCATGTATAAATTTGTTGTTCACTGCAGGCAGGCAGGCGCTGGCAGGCACACACACACACATGCACACAAACACACGCTCGCAGTTAAATAAAATTCGTTGTGGCACTCTTACCTTCTTCTCCACCGCCACCCGGATGACAACGGTACGAGGCAAACAGTCCGACAAACAGACATAATAGCAAATATTTGGCCTGAAGCTGCATTTTATGGTTGATTTACTTTACGCTTTTTAATGGTAAATTGCACGGGCGCCGATTAGCTTGTTTACTTGGTATTTTCGAGAATTGTGTCGCTTGACGTGTTAGTTAATTCTGCTGCACACAAAAAAAAAGGAAGAGAAGTCGGTGAAAAACCAAAATAATCAGAAAAAATATAGCAGCAAATGACTTGTGTCTAACCCAATGGGTGTCAGTTTTACAGCAAATCTTTAGCAACTTTTTAGCCTACATATTCCACTTACCAACAGAACGCGCAATTAGCGAATGATTAATAAAAATCCAATCGAACGAATCACGAACAGATTTTTTTTGTAGCTGAGCTGACACAGCACAAGGTTGCACTTGTTACGATAGCGATAATAAAATTGCATGACTATCGTTCATCGATAGCGCATACATTGCTGCACTCACGCAACGGTCACACTAGTCACACACACTGACTCAGACACTGGCTTTTTCCAATTGCTGTATGGGAGCGGATTTAGATAAAAAGAAAACGCGTTAATATCGTGCAATAACCAAAAATGACATCCTACGTACGTGCTATGTACGATTTCAATGGCGAGCCCGGCTCGTCGGAACTGTCAATTGTCACCGGCGACATACTAACTGTCACCAGGAGCGATGTGGGCGAAGGCTGGTGGGAGGGCAAAAACAGTCGAGGCCAAATCGGGCTCTTTCCAGCGGCTTACGTGGAGGTGATGTCCGCCGCTGAAGCGCGCCAGTTTACCACCGGAGCAGTGGACACAAGTGCCCAGCCGCCCCCCGATCCCTTCGACATGCCAGCGCCGCCCCGTTACGATCATACGGCGGATGACGACAACGATAGTATTTGGTCGGACAGCGATGACAACGAGACCTACTCGGAGATTGCGCCAGCGGGCGGCAAGACGGGTGTGGGAGCAGCACGCACAAGTGGACTAACGCATTCCGCCAGCGATTACGACAACAGGCATCTGCCCATAGCGCCCAACGATGATGGCATGTCGCTGAACTCCGCGGCGACGGGTGCTAGCGCTGCCACCATTAAGAAGGGCATGTTCGCCAAGAGCTCCGATTCCTACATACTCGGCCTGTCCAGCACCAAGGAGAGGATACCCGAATGCGAGCTGGCGTACATAACACAGGTGGAGGATTCCATTTATCAGTGGACACAGAACCATTCGCCCTACTCCGTTATCGTGGCCAGTCCCAAAAAAGAGTCCAAATTCAAGGGCATGAAAACCTTTATTGCCTACCAGCTGACACCTAGTTTCAATAATATCTCCGTGAGTATATATTCAATATTATTTATAGTTATTTACCTCCGATCAACGACTCATTCAGTTATACTTAGATATAAACCCTCTGAATTGTAGTTGTGTGTGTGTGTGTGTTTGTGTGTGTGTGTAATGGGGACTGCTGATAACACTGTGCAACAAGTTACAGTTTTTATGCATATCCAATTGGAATGCGTCAGAAATGATTCCTTAGTTGAAAGTATACAAATATAAAAACTTAAACATTGTAAGAGGGTAATGTAACGATTTAAAAAAAGCTTTTCGATTCCAAAAAAATACATATTCCTAATCAGGATCACTAGTCGATATGACGTCATCTCTCTACTTGTTACGATGCAAACTTTCTCAATTTTAAAGCTGCCTTTTTGGTTTCGTAAGATATCATGATCAAATTTGACAATTAAAAGTTATCTGTTAAATATTAGCAATATCAAAAGAACAATCGCTTGAAAAATTAGTTTTTGTCTGAAAAACTGTTTGTTTGCTTTCGATATTCTGAACAAACTGGTTACATGCTTCCAATATAGTAAATGTTGAGTATTATCAATAACGGACAATTATATAATATAGGTGTCATAGGAAACAGATCGAAAAAATTTTGTTGTATTATTAAGATTTTTAAATATCTCCCTACTTTTATATTTATTTATGTTTTATATCTAATAGTTTTAGTTCATTTGAATTGTAAAGTGGACTTAAACATTTACCACAAATATTTAATTGTGAGTATCGGCCAGAACGGTATTTTGTTGCTCAGTTTTATTATTATAATGCTGTGAGTTGTAGTTGCAGTTGAAGTTGAAGTTGCGAGTTCAATTGGGGGCAAACAAAGGGGCAGCCAGCGTTGCTGACCAACTCATAGTCCATTCAATTGTTGCCCCCACTCTGTGTGTAAGTGTATATATATGTGTGTGGCAACTGTTTTGTTATTGCTATTACACATGACTCAGTTTTCTGTGTCACATTTCGCAATTTAATTTCTATCTAATCTGGCTGTCGTTCTTTTTGTGTCCGATTGGAACGCAGGTGTCGCGTCGATACAAACACTTTGATTGGCTGCACGAGCGGCTGGTTTATAAGTTCTGTTTGATACCGGTGCCGCCACTGCCGGACAAGCAGATCTCTGGACGCTATGAGGAGCAGTTTGTCGAGCATCGACGGGTCCAGCTGCAGGAGTTCGTCGATTGGGTCTGTCGGCATCCGGTCATCTCGAAATGCGAGGTGTGGTATCACTTTTTGACGTGCACGGACGAAAAGATCTGGAAGTCGGGCAAACGGAGAGCCGAACGGGACTCGTATATGGGGGTTAACTATTGCCTGGCCATCTCGCCGCCCGACAAGAATCTGCTGCACTCGAAGGTGGACGCCCAATTGGAGAGCGGCTCACAGTTCATACACAGCATGGACGCGGCCATACGCAATCTGAACAACATATCCAACGACATGGCCAAGCGTTCGCTAACCCAAAGCAAAAAGGAATTCCAGCGCATCGGTGACGGCCTCTCCGATCTGGCCAAATCGCTGTCCATCGACGAGCGACGGGCGCCCACACGCAACGGAGTCCCGCTCTCGGAGAGCGTGGGTCGCATTGGCGGCATTTACATTGGTATTGGCCAAATGTTTGGCGATCAGTCGAAACAGGACTGGATACCGCTGTCCGATCGGTTGCATATCTACAGGTGAGGCTGACATATATATATATATATATATATATACAGACATCTTAATTGTATGGCATTTTACAGAGGCGTCTTAAACTGCTTTCCGGACATCTTCTCCACACACAAGGGCGCCATACAGAAGCGCAAGGATTGCGAGCGCGCCACCGCCGAGGGCAAGATGAGCAATGTCCAGCTGCAGGAGGTGAACAGGCGCACCGATGTCATCTCCTATACGGTGCTAGCCGAGCTGACACACTTCAAGACCGAACGCGATACACATTTGAAGCAGACCCTAAAGTCCTTCATTGCCGAACAGATCAAGTTCTATCAGGGCGTTGTCGCACGACTTCAGGAGGCCCATAGACAGATTGAATAGTCGCTGGCTCTCGCTGGCTGGGCATGTGGAGTCACGTTCAACGGCTGGGAGCACAACAGGCACAAGCACAACTAATTATTAAAATAGCTGAAAACATTCGCACGCACGCGCATTTCAAATGCTTTAACAAAAAACACAAAAAATGAAACTAAAAATCAACAAAAAAAATTTTTTAAAATTAGATGTGGTTTGAACTAAAACTATAAACTTAATCAATAATTTTGTTTTTAAGTAAAAAAAAAGTTGCGTATTTATACAGAAATTAACATTTATACATATATATATATATACATATATCTATACACCGAAATTAAAATATATAAATCTATATTTATACATATAAAACAATGTTATTTTGAATTACATCAGAATTTCTACACTGCTAACAGTATTTAAAATAAGCTGTGTCTCATTATTAGTTACACCGAAAACCGCAATATATGCTGTTTAAATGAATTTTTTTAACTGGCAAAAATTCCATGCTATGATTAATTCTACATCTCGCATATTTTATATATTTATTTACAAGTATTTTGCATGCAAAAAACAGACTCAGAACAAAATTTTAAATATATGTTAAGTATATAATCAGTCCAAAGTTGTGCCTTCAATTTACCAATAAAATCCGGTTTCCAAGCAGCCATTTTTTAATATACGTTTTGTATATTTTTAAAAATTAAAATTTTTTAAAAATTAAAATTGTTAAATACTCAAAAATATTTCTAAATCAAACATCTTGAAAAAGTTAGCAATTGAAAAGAAGAAATAACAGTATTCTGCCTAACCGCCGCAGATTAGATAGTCTAGCAGATAAGATAAAATAGATATTTAGCCAAGCAATCTTCTTTAAAACAACAACTAGGTTGCCAGTAGTTTTTTTTTTCGATCACATGCTTAATCATTTAAATTTATGGTTTCAACATAGTTTTTGTTTATCAAGTTACTTAAAACCAAACGGGTATAACCGACAGCGCAATACTTGTGCACAGTGTAATAACAACCAAAACCAATATGTTCAAAATGTGTAAAATTTTTGAAATTCACGACTAATTTAGAGGATAAATCAGGACCGAAATGCCCTCAGAGTTAAAATTGGGTCAGTTTCGACAAAGTAAAAAAAGTTTGCAATATGGGATATAAGTTCCGGGCACTTTATATTTCAAAATTGTTGTAGATTTTGGCATAATTTTAGAAAGAAAATTTTACCCATTCAGGAATACGTTTAATGTTCTGTTTAAAACTAATTATGACACCACTCAATTACAAAAATCAATTTCCAATTCTGAATTTTGAAAAAAAAAGATTTTCCAAAATGAGAAAAGGGTAAAAATCATGTACCCTCTTTTTTAACAAAAAATTCAAAAAAATTGTATTTTTAAATATGTATATGTTAAATGTAGAATCGATCTAAATGAAAAATCATGTTTAAAATGCAATCAAACATGAAAATTGATTCAGTTTTGGTAAAGTTAGGAAAGTTTAAAGTAAAGAGTTGTCAATTTTAATTTGTCAATAAAAATCGTAATACTTTAAGTGACGATGATATATACAGACGGACGGATATATAACACCAGTTCAATATGCTATTTCAACAGGAAACCATACCAAAATTGTGTGTCAAATAGTTTTCTTCTTATGATACGGTAGAAACCAGTATATATATAATATATATAAAAAAAAAGTCCCCCAAAAACCCATTAAAAAACAGATGTTGATTATTATTATTTTTTTTTGCTATTCTGTTGCCTTTATCAGCGAAATTCTCTAAAAGGTTTTTCTTTATTTTTCATTTTTTGCTTTGCCATTTCTCGTTATAAGTTTTTGTGATTCTTGTGTTGTGTTGTTGCTAAAACATAAATTTATTTATGTAAGAAGATTGCACATTTTTTAAGGGATTCGTTTTTTTGTTTTTTTAGGTTTTCATCGTATAAATAATAAGCATAATCATAATAATAATAGTAATAATTATAAGGGGAAAAACCTAGTGAAAACAAAAAACCTTCTTTTAGCTTTGCTTATGCGGAATGAATACAAAATTGTTCTTGGTTTTTCTTTTTTTTTTTTTTGCCTTTTAGCGCTGCGTTGTGAAGGGTCTTGTTTAGCGGAGGGGGGTGGACATAATTGGAGGGGGTGGGGTGGGGTGGTTTGAGTTGGGGTTGGTCTAGTGGGCTGTGGTGGGGTTGGGTAGGTTAAGGGTTTGGGATCTTAAGTGTAATACATCTAGATAAAAACGCTATATACACACACACGAGTTAATAATAATAATAATAATAATAATAATAATCATAATAATAATAATAATAATAATAATAATATAACGCAGCTTGGGTTAACAATAATACAATAATTAGGTTGTTTTTTTTTGTTGTTGTTTTTGATGTTGCTTTCATTTGCCTCTGCTTCTTGCTCTGCTACATGTTTTTTTTTTTAATTTTTTTTTGTTTTACTTTTTTTTTTTGTTAACAAACTACCAATAACAAATTTTTACTAATTGTGTGTTTTTTTCTTTTGTTTTTTAATTATTGTTGCTTGCCTTGTTGTTTACCTTGTTGCTGTGTTTTTTTCATTTTATTATTTATATTTGTTGTTGTTTTGTATATATTTTTGTAATTAAAGGACATATGTTCCTTAGCAATTCCTTGCATTAAAATGGCCTATACGCTCCGCCTCTAGATTCCAGTATTAGTTATTATTCATGTAGTTATTATTTCTATATGGTTTATGTTAATATGCAAGTGTTTTCTTTTGTTTTTGTTTTTGTTTTTGTGTTTCTTTGAATGCACTGTTTCTACCCTCGCTCCGCTCCTGGGACGGACACCTAGCCGTAGTCGCCGGCATAGCGTCCGTGCTTGTTGCTGCTGCCGTGCGCCGCTGCTGCTGCTGCCGCTGCCGCCGCTTGTGCCGCCTTCTCGGCGAGCAGCGCCGCCTTCTGTTGCATGTACGGATTGAAATGTTGCATGTACATCGAGGCAGCTGCTGCCGCTGCATAATTGTTGGCGTAGCTGTTGCTGCTGCTGCTGCGCTGATTGCTGTTGTTGCTGCTGCTGCTGTTGCTGTTGGTGTTGGTGTTGCTGTTGTGATTGTTCCACTGTTGCTTATGTTGTTGTTGCTGCTGCTGCTGCTGCTGGTGTTGTTGCTGCTGCTGCTGCCAGTAGCTTTGCTCCGTCATGTAGCCCGCATCAGCAGCAGCAGCGGCAGCAGCAGCAGCAGCAGCATTATTATTATCATTTTTCTGATACAGATACGAGTTGAGCAGCTGATTGCTTTGGAACATGTTCTCCATGGCTGGATAACAAAATTTGTTGCTATTATTGTGATTATTTTGATTGTTGCTTGTTGCTGCTGCTGCCGCTGCAGCGGGCAGTTGCTGCTTAGCTGCTGCTGCTGCTGCTAGATAGTTGCAAGCGTTGCTGTTGTAGTCATGTTGCTGCTGCTCCTCGTAGCTGTTGTGGTTGCTGCTGCCGCTGCTGTTGCTGTTGCTGATGTTGTTGTTGTTGTTGCTGTTGCTGATGCTGGCTGTGTTCGCTGATGCTGCTGGCTCCTTGTGAGCCCGGCTTGACTGTCATTCGCCGGTGGCCGTCACCGTCGTCCATTGCCAGGGGCTGTTGTAGCCCTGCTTCGGATTGCTGTTGGCGAAAGGTGGGTTTCAATTAAAGATCATCAAATCGGCTTTGCTAAACGTTTTCCATTTTTAGACTTTAAATATTATCAAATCCACCTCTCAGAGCGGAAATGTTAATTTGAATAAAATTTTCTTAAAATTCAAGTCAAACCAGTTTTGAGTAAGTTGCCCGTAGAAAATATTTTGGTACATGAATTTTAACAAAATTTGTCGAAGTTTAAATGTAGCAATAAAAAAACTAAACCTTCAAAAAAAAAAAAAAAAAAGACATTCCTCATCAAAATCAGCACAGTTTCAACAAAGTTAAAATAGTTTAAAATTTCGAACCACAGTTTTTGGTACATTTCGAGCATGAATTTTAACAAAAAATTATGTTTTCAAATTTGAATGCACAAACAATTTAAAAGGTTAAACCATGAATAAAAAGTCAACCATCAATAATTAATGGTTAATTTTTTATCAAGTTGTGGTACTTTTAGAGATTTAAGTGTAGAATTAAACATAAGCAAAAATACTTTGCTCATCAAAATCGGTTCAGTTTTGACTAAGTTTTAAAAGCTTAAGGTTTGAACCCAGGCGAATATCGTAATTTTTGGGTACATTTTTTAATATAATCCGAAAATTTGTGATTTTTAATGTGTAATTTTGCTAAAAATTGTATGGTTCCAGTTGGAAGCTTCAATTGCTGCGAAGAATGTGTTCTATGTTCTTAGTTTTGTGACGTCACAATATTACAATTATTTTGTATGAAAATAACGATAATTTTTGTCTTCAAGCAGTATAGAAACTAAATTATGCAAGCTATCCTAATGAAACTTGGCGTATGATTTTTGAGTCCTATATTATATAGCTGCCATAGAAATAATCGGATGAAAGCTAAAATTTGTATTTTTAAAGGTACTTTTGGGCTTTAGTAAACCAAAATGTGTAAATTATCGAAGTACGATTTTATATATAAACTATATTGGGGACAAGCTTTAGATATAACTTAGTCAAAAAACAGATAGATAATTACCTGCCGAAGAGCGGATGCCACAAGGCGGAGTTGGCATCCATGCCGGGACCAACACCCGCAGCACCGCCAGCTGCTGCTGCAGCAGCGGCGGCTGCCTCCGCGAGATGCTGATGCTGCTGCTGTTGATGCTGTTGATGCTGCTGATGATGCTGCTGCTGCTGCACCTCGTGCGCCAACATGTTGCCGCGCTTGCGCTGCTGCTGCTGTTGGAGTTGCTGCTGTTGCTGCAGCAGCTGTTGCGTCTGCAGCTGCGATTGCTTGGCGTGCTCGAGGGGATTGTAGGTGACGCAGGCTTTGCTGCTGCGCAGGGTGCGTCCGCTGCCCGCCGCCGAGTCCTTGGCCAGATCGTGCGGCGTCGCCTTATGTGGATGCAGCGAGCCGCGACGCAGTGCATCGAAGGGCACATTCAGCAGCGGCACCATGTTGCTCTCCGGCTCGAGCAGATTGGACAGCGATTTGCAGGTGAGGCGCGGCTTGTGCTCAACGGGCGGCGTGGCCACGGCGGGCGGAGGAGCAGCAACAGGAGGAGCAACAACAGCAGGAGCAGCGGCAATTGCAGCTGCAACAGTTGCTGGCGTCGCCTTCGGCTTGCTGTTGAAGTCGGGTATGTGAAGGGGCGTGGCATCCGGATCGCGACGAGCGCGCTTGTGCTCCAGATGATGATGTGACGGCTCCTTGGTCGGCTGCTGCTGCAGCTGTTGCTGTTGCTGCAGCAGTTTCTGCATAAAGGCCAGCTCCATGGAATTGCCAAAGCCAGGCGGCTGCTTGGCAGGAGCGGAAGCGGCAACGGGAGCAACTGGAGCTGGCTCCTCGCTGGCGGGCTTCTGCTTGAGGCAGTGCTTGTAGAGCTCGTCGAGATGCTGCAGCCCGAACTGGCCGTTGTACAGCGGCAGGAGATTGCTCATGAATTTGCGCTGCAGGCCGAGCGGATCCTTCAGCGTCTTGAAGAACTCCTGCGACAGCTGGCCGAAGTAGGGCAGCCAGAGCATCTGCTGGAGCAGCGCCAGCGTCGTTGCGTTCAGCTCCTGCGACATGCTCGAGTCCGCCGCTGGCGAGGATTGCGGCGCTGCTGCTGCAGCTGCAACGTTTGCCATTCCAGCTCCAGATTTCGGCGGAATTAGCGGCGCCGGTTCCGGCAGCTTGTGCGGCGTTGCCGGCGCGACTGTGTGCGGCTTCAGCTGGCTGGGACTGGGGCTGGGACTCACAGCCTTGCAGGAAGCAGGCGCGGGCGCGGGCGAGACGCTGGCGGATGCACTGTTGGTCAGCGGCGGCGCTGGCAGCGATGGCGCCTCGCCCGGTTTCGGTTGTTTGGCCTGCTCCGATTCGGTTTTGAGTATGGCCTCCAGCTGCTCCATGGTGACGACCAGTATATTGGGATTCTGTATGATCTCCGGATAGGCGAACGCCTCCGGCAAACGCAGCTCCGGCCGCGTGGTCAACAGCAGCGGAATTTCACGTGCCGGCGATGCCAGCACAGCGCCCAGTCGATCCTTTGGCACCAGTATGGGATCGGGCACCTTCCACTGCGGATTACCGATGAGCATCTTCAGCTGGGTGAGCGCGTCCGGATCCTTGTCCAATTTGATGGGCGGCTTGGGCCGCTTCTTCAGCGGCTCCATCGTCTCCGTATCGGTCGCCACGTCCTCATCATCGATGACCACCGTCTCGAGCTTGTCGCCGCCGCCAACGCCGCGTGCCGTCGTCGCCTTGCCCAGATCCATGGGCTCCGCTTGCTGCTGCTGCGGATGCTGATTGCCATTCAATTTGAGAAACTGCTCGAGGATCAGATGCTTGATGGTCTCCGAGGTGGTCTCCACCTCGGCGGGTATGCTTGTCGCCGGCAGCTGGAGGAGTTGCGGCTCCGGCGACTTCGATTTGAGGATGTCCGAGCTGGAGGTAACCGCACACTGGCTGCGCGACTCCGACGGCGGACACACTTCCTCGCGCTTCTTGTAGCTCAGATCCTTGGGCGTCTCATCCGGCACGGCCAGTTGCAGTTCTGGTTCTCCAGCCTCCGGCTCCGATTGCTTGGCCGGCGTCAGCACGGTGGCCACCTCCGCCTCCGCCTCTGCCTCTGTCTCGGTTTCGGCCTCGGTGACCACCAGTGCATCCGCCTCCGCTTCCGCTTCGGGCTGCTTGTCGAAGCTGTCGATGCCCAGGAATAGGTCACCGTGGAGTCCCTCGATCTCGCCGGCCTCGTTGAAGGACAGGCACTTGGGGGCATCATCGCTGCTATCCATGCCCAGTATGCTGGGCAGCTCCTTGCCCGCCACCACGTCGGGCACACAAAACGCGCTCAAACCCGCCTGGGATTGTTGGGATTGCTGCAATTGTTGCTGATGCATCAGGTTGTCCTCGCAGCTGCGCTTCACAAGCGAATCGAGGAGCTCGGCGCCGCTGCTGCCGTTATCGCTGCTGCAGTGCTGCAGCAGATCATCGGCCTCGTCCAGCAAATCCTTCAGCTGTTTGGTGTTTGCATCCAGGCTGGCCAGTTGATCGCTGCTGTGCTTGGCTTGCTCCGCATCCACATCCGCATCCGCATCGGTGGCCTGCTGCGGCAGCTCCACTGCTGCTCCTTGTGGCAGAAACAGACCTGTCTTGGGGCACAGCTGCAGCTCCAGCGGCGCCGGCGAGGGCGACCGCGACCCGGACCGGGATTGGGAACGCGAGCGCGAACTCTGATATGTGGGCGTGTTGGCATTGCTGGTGCTGGTCTTGGTCGCCCTGGTGGAGGCGTTCGTCTCGCTGTCGAGCAGCGCATCAAAGCAAACATCTCCGGACAGCTGTTGCTGCTGCTCTTCCTGCTGCTGTTGTTGTTGTTGTTGTTGTTGCTGCTGCTGGGCGGGCACAACCACAACATGCTCTATGACAGCTGCCTCATTGGTCTGCTCCTGTTCCTGTTCCGGCTGCACCACATTCCATTCATGCTGCTGCTGCGGTAGCTCTTCCAGCTGCTGTTGCTCCTCGTCCGCTTCGAGGGATTGCTGCTGCTGCAGCTGCTCGCGTTTCACCTTCAGCAGCGGCTTGAACTTGACAATTCGCGTGGACGCCTCGTCTGTCCGCGGCATGGAACGCCAGCCATTTGTGGTCTTCGTGAGGCGTATGCGATTCCGCTTGTCGTAATCCTCGCAGCGCACCTCCACGATGCGCGTGTCGTCCTGCTTGACCCACAGGAAGATGGGATTGACGCTGGGCGTGTTGGCAGCAGCAGCAACTGCTGTTGCAGGTGTTGGCGGTGTTGTTGTTGTTGTTGTTGTTGCTGCTGCTGCTGCTGCTGCTGCAGCAGCACCAGGTGTTGCAAATGTTGCTGCTGCATCTGTTGCTGGTTGTTCAACTAAGATTTGGCTAGGCTGTGGAGCTGCTGCTGCTGCAACTGCAGTTACAACTTTTGCTGCTGCTGTTGCATTTGATGCTGTTTTGGTTTCAAGTTTCACTGCGGCCAGCTTGGCTTTGGGCAGCTCCGGCTCCGGTTCCGGTTCGGCCACCGGTTCCGCTTGCTTCACAGTTGCTGCGGTTGCTGCAATTTCTACTGCTGCTGCTGCAGCTGTTGCTGCTGCTGTTGTTGCTGTTGCTGCTGCAGTTGTTGTTGTTGCTGTTGCTGCTGCCACCGTGCTGCACTTTGGTTCCGTTTTGATATCCCGCAAGAGGTTCTTGTTTATCCGCGGCGTATTGGCCACTTTGAGGTGGCCAAATTTTTGCTTGGCCCGCGAACTGCGCGCACCACCGCGACCACGTCGCCGTCGTGACGGCTGCTCCTCGAACACCAGGAAAATGTCGCGTGCGATTTTTCGTCGTTCCGATTTTCTGTGGCAAACGGGCGGCGCCGCATCAAATTCCTGCTTGACAATGCAGCCACTGCTCTTATTGTTGTTGTTATTGTTATTATTATTGTTGTTGTTGTTGCTGTTGCCGCCGCCGCTGTCATCTTGGTTACCGTTAGCGCTGTCGCCGCTGTTGCCATTACCGTTAGCTACACATTCACTTGGCCTGCAAGTGTTCCTTGGCATTTTACGGCCGGCCGCTGGCTGCAGCGCCAAATTGCGTCGATATTAATCTTGCGCAGCGTTTGTCATTTTTGGTTGCCTCTATGTTTTTGTATTTTTTCTTTTGATCGCTTTTTCCTTTCTACACACACCGTATGCTCTTTTTCTTGCACTTCTTTCTTATTGGAAATTGGGAGCAGCGCAGCGAAACTCTGGTTGGAATTTATTGGTTGACTGTTGCGCGTCTTCACAGTTGTGTTTACCGTTGTTTTCGTATTTCGAACATTTTGTGCTTTGTGCCAGCTGCGTTCCCACAATTTTGTCAAATATCTTCACTTTATGTGCTCGGCCTGTGCAGCTATGCGCTGTGTGTTTTACGTTGACAAAATCAATGAATTTTGTATATGTACTGCCTTTGCCTTTACGCGTAGTGTGACCGAACCTGACATTGGAATCGATATCGATACTTACACTTAAGGGCGCGGAAATTGAATTTGTAATAAAATAGTAAAAAATGTTTTGCTCGAACTCACTTTACAATTGATAAAGAAAAATACATTCAATAAATACAATTGATAAATAATAACGATTTGAGTTAGCTTTTACATCTGTATTTTATATTTAATTTATTTGATTTTATTATTTAGTTTACTCTACTATTACACTAAAAATTTAATTATTCTTATTAAACTCCCGACAGAAATGGTCACCTTATTTTTAAGCGCTCTTATTTGCCAAGCATATCCAAATATGTTATTTCAAATCACTTAAGGGAATGCCCGTAAGAGCACAAAGAGAACGATATGTTAAATAGTCGACATCACTAGTGATAATCGATATTTCGATTTAATTCTTACACATTCCGCTGCCATCGCTAGTCTTATCTTTATTTTTGCGTTGCGCGGACGTGATTATTTCTTTCGTTCGGATCGCCGCATTTGCTCTTTATAATTTTCTAATTTCCTTTTGTAATACACATGTATACATATATGTATCGACAGTGCACAGTGATATAAGTAAAACGAATAAAAAAAATCAAGAGCTGCATGCGTATAATTAATTTTTGTATGTGTGTGTGTGTGTGTTTGTGAAATAATAGAATAAGTACAAAATGGATGCAAGCAGCGATGTGACGCTCCAACAACAACTACAACGGCAGCAACAACAACAAGAATACTACGAGCACAGTTGGAAATCGGCCAATCATGGAAATTCCTTATCAGACAGCAGGGATTATGATACTAACTCAACGCGCACCTCGCTAACGGGCTCACCACCCACAACGGAGTCGTCATCGTTGCAGCTGGACTTTAACAGTTTTGAGGACAAGGCGCTGCTCGCCTCGCTGCTGGCGCCTAAGCTGGATGCGGATGGAGGGGCAGGCAGCAGCAGCAGTAGCAGCAACAGCAGCATTTACAGTCACACTGCGGGCGAGCAACAGGTGCTGCAACCAACATTAGGCTTAAGTTTGACACTTGAGGCGGACGTTGAAGCGGCAGCAACAAAGACAACGTACACATTGCTGCAGGAGCTGCCGGCAGAGACGCAGACTGTAACATACGAGGACAACGACAACAACAATAACATTGACATAGCCGACGACGAGATGGTCACACTGAGACCGCTGACAAATGCACCCCTGTTGCTAACCAGCACAACAACAAATACACCCACACCCACAACCACACCTGCCACAACCATACCCATGTCCATTTCATCACATCACACAACAACAGCCGCGGAACCGTTAATGACAACTGTGGGCACGTACAACCTGGATGACATTTGCTTTACGCTGGAATATCAGTTTGAAAACCAAAAGCTTGTCCAGGTGCAGCCGCCGACAGTGGTGTCCTTCAGCATGATACCGGCCAATGAAGTGGCAGCAGCTGCAACAACAACAGCAACAGCCGGCGATAACAACAACTCTCCTACTGCTACAACAACTGCATATTTTACACTTGGGACGAGGTAGTAAGCACTGGCAGCCCACATTTTGCATGCTACGCAACACTGCCTCATTATTGTCCATGCTCGTAATTGATATTTGTTATTGTTGTGCTTTTGAGTAGCTTGTTGTTGTACCTGCTTTTGGTATTTTGTATTGCCGTTTGTTGCTATTTATTATTTCTTACTTAGAATTATTTAGTTTGCATCCTAGGCTACACTGCTGCCCATGAAAATTGATAGTGCTGCCCGGCCCATGAAATAGCAGCAGCTACAATAACAACAGCCAACGATACTATGCAGAACAACAACAACGTCAGCTGCATACTTAAATGAGACAATTTGCATGCTATGCAGCACTATGCTAATTGTTGACCCTGCTCGATATCGATACTTTTATTATTGACGATCGTTTTTGATTAATTTGTTGTTTTACATGCTTTTGTTTTTGTATTGCCTTGCTATATTTTTGCTTTTGTTATTGCCGTTTATTATTAGTAGTTATTGAGAATTAAGTGACATCTGAGTTGGTATAAAATGTTGCCAGGTGTTTGCCCCGCGCACTGTTGCTGACCCCCGATCATGGCTGTGCCCATGGCTAAATTTTCCACTGCCCACACAAAAATCTGTTGCTGCTGCTGCTGCATGTTTCTTTCGTCTGTTCTAATGTGACGGCACAGTCATAATACCAAATATATACTATGTGTATTGCTGTCCTTTTCTTTTTCTCTTTTTTTTTGGGGTCTTGCTTACCCTTAAAACTAATTAGACTCAAGAAATTGGCTGTAAAAAGCTAACGAAAAGTTGTTTTTTTTTTCGTTAAAAAAATTTGGCAAATTTGAATTTGAAACAATTCCAATGTCCACTTTATTACAACGCGCGTCTGTTAGGTGTCCGAAATGTTTGCATGTTGTTGCTAATTGACTGAAATGTGTACGCCTCCCCCCACCATGTCCCCCTGGTGATCACCTCACCCACCTCTAACGCATACAAAGACACGCTTCTCTATATACACTTGCATGTATGTGTGAGTACGTGTATCGATGCTCTGCTGGCAATGAGAATGTAACGGTTTTTTGTTGCTGCGGCGGCGGCTGCTGCTGCAATCTGCTTCTGCTTCTGCTCTGCGATGATTGTATCCAAATTGTTTGTTTGGTCTAAAAATAACTATGCCGATGAACGCATTTAGATTTCCCCTCCCCCGCACCACGCTACAAAACACACACACGCACACACACATAATATAATTATGTGTATACATGCATACACATACTTGATTTGTAAAAAAAAACACACACACAAGTTTTTTATTGATTCCTTTTATACCCTGTGCACACATTAAAACAAATGTTTATACTGAAATTCGATAAAATTTTTGCGAAATCTTGAGGCTGGGTACATGGTATCTACTAGTCGCGCATACCCGACTAGACCACTCTTGTTATTTTTTCACATATTCATTCACACTCGCTGTAAAATAGCCGGTTTCCAATTAGACCAAACATTGTGAAATACAAATCGAGAATATTCCATCAAATGTTCCACTTGAAACAGAGAAAATGTTCAAATTCACACCATAAATTCTCTTATTTAAGCTGTTCCTTTTTGTTTAATTTAAATCTAACTTAATTATATATATGTTAGTTATCAGTCAGGAAAGTTTATTAGCTTTTCTTATCAGCGCTTATATGAAGTAAAGTCTGTCGTTCTGATTGGAGTGAAACAACTTTTGCAGTTGCGCTAACGTAGCTTTCCATGGAACCAGTTTGATTTTCCCGAGGAAATACCCTTTATAGTATTGTATTCTAGGTTAATTTTCATTTCAAAATTGTATATATTTTTATTTAATTGCATATTTATACTGTGCATTCAAATTCCATTATTAAAATTTCAACACATTCAATTATAATTTATTTAAAAATTCCGTATTTGGTGTAGTATTTTAGTCTAAACAATATTTGATGCAGTTATATTTTGGGACTTGATTAGTTAAAAATTAAACTTTGTCGAAAAATAACATATTACCATTTAATAACAGATTCAAATTTTCACCACTTCCTATTCTAATTGGATTTGCCCAATTTCAACAAAGTCCCATTAATTTCTAATTGTAGTGTTTGATTTAAATGATTTTTAATGACGTGGTTGGCCGGAGGCTTTGTAGTTGTTTTCATTTTTAGTACAATAATAATAATTTTTAAAAATATATTTTTTTCCTTATTTTGTCTCTCCGCTCTGACCGCTCCTCTACGTCTACGCCGCGCTATTTTTATCGCTATGAGTGTTCCCCTCAATCATATTTCTCATTTTTCAGCACTCGCGCGATACGTGAGATTAGGGCAGGTTCTTGAGGGTGTGGGGTGTGGGGTGTGGGGTGTGGGCTGCGGTCTGTGGGTCTCTGTCCGTGACAGGGACAGCAAATGGTAGTATAGTAAGGTGCGGCGGGGGGAGGGGGGCGGTCGTGCGCTGTCCGTCAGTTGGGCGTACTCACGCCCACACATTTCTTGCTTGTTGTTTTTTTTTTCAATTCGATACTTTTGTTGTTGTTTTTTGATTTTTGGTGCGTGTTTTCTTTCAGATTTTCCTTTACAGTTAGTTTAGCCACGTCGTGTTTGACCATGACAATATTAAATATGAATTAATCAGCTTATTAAAGTTTCAAATCGCAAATCTCTTGTTTTAATTTATTTATTGTATTTTTGTTGTTTGTTTTGACTGATGCTTTCTGCTTTGCTGGTTGTCAAGTGTTTATTAATGGATAATTTTTGCTCTTTTTTGTTGTTATTGTATTTAATTTGTTTTTTGGTTGTTTTTTTTTTTATTATTTTCTGTCTGCGCTCTAACCTCACTAATCACATGAACATATACAAACAGACATAAACATATACAATTTGCAAGTACAGTGATCGCTCGCTGATAAGAACGCGTTGGTTCCAAAGGGACAATAACACTGGCTCATTTATAAAATATAAAATTGCTTTTTGACTGATTTTTGACAAATTAATGATTAACAAATAGCGCAAATCTTTGCAGCTAACATTTTCTATGCTGCTAATCGGTTTTGAGCCGAACCGGTTCATACCCGGCAAAAAAATCCATTATTTTTCAAATCAGTTCTTTTCAAATTCTTTTAAAGTGGTTTGATTTTATTTTATGTACTATTGTAAATTTCAACCTGACCTAAAGATTCGTCTTAGTTGAAATTTAATAGAAGTGAAAATTAATCAAAATTTTAAATAATAAATAAAATACTTTACTATTAAATTTGAATGATGTTACGAATCAAGACTCGAACTAAATTGCTAAATACGAACAAAACCATTTAATAATACATTCAAATGTTTTGCTATGTAAAATATAGTTTATTTTACATTTTATTTGAATTAAAAAATATTTAATTTGTACACTCAAAATTTCTTTTAAAAACGGACAATTTCAAAAAAGCTTATTAAACATGAAAAAATTATAACTTTTATTTTTTTTTTTGACAACACTAACGTTTGCATGTTTTGATTAGCGAGCGATCCCTGCATATATGTGTGTGTGCGCTAGTATAAACGTATGTATGTGCATATGTACTATATGCAAGATTTTAACGGCCCACTGACACAAATTAAACGGCAGCAGCAACAGCAGCCGCAGCAGCTCGTTCGACGCATCTCTTTTTGTTTGTTTCCAACGGGCGAGCGCTGTACATACAAACACACAAACACACACTCACACACGCACATATAGAGAGAGACGGAGAGAGAGAAAGAGAGAGAGTTATGAAAAGATATAACCGAACGATCTTGCAGCTATATCGAAGAGCAGACCGAGCCAGATGAGGACGATGAGCTGGCTCACTGCATTCACCCGGGCGCCCTGCACAAGGACACCGATGAGGATCACCTGATGGCGATGGCGTACGAGGTACACAGTCCCCATTCCATAAACGCCCAAATGCCACGCCCACGCCAATACACACAAAGCGCAATTGCAAATCAAAATAAACAAATGTGTTTATTTAATGTGCCGTAACTAACGTTAACGTTATTCTTTTATGATTATTTTTTTGTAACGCCGCTTTGCAGCATAAAAAAAATACAAATAATTCTGGCTAACCGTAGAGCTATTTAGACTGCGGGGCAACATGGGGACGTGCGTCCCCTCCCCCGTCTCACCCAAAAATGCGTTCCTCGCTAGGCGTCTAAAACTCAGTTTTTGTTAACCAATTTTTACGCATTTCACCAACAGTCAGCCTGGTGCGTAGTTTTAGATTAACCCCTCCCCCGACTCATCCAGCTACACACACACAGAGAGACATATAAACAACACTCCTCCACACTCACACACACACACACACACATTGCATGCACTTTTTATCGCTAACATTTATTGTCCGACTTACGCAGTACACAAAAAAAAAAAACTTAATACCTAACGACCTAAAGACGACTTTGTACATAGTTATACTCGATTTTTAACAACATATCCAGCTCATATATAATAACTATTGTGTATATACACTTACATATGTATAAATTAATATATATATAAACATTATCTGACTTCCGCACGCAGAGCTCCGATGAGGCGCTCAGTCGTTACAAATGCAACTACGAGAATTGTTATCGCAGCTACAGCACAATTGGAAATCTACGCACGCATTTAAAAACGCACACAGGTGAGTTTGGGCCACAATTGTTGATATGAATGATATGATATATGGAGTTTACATAAGTTGGCATCGAATACTCTATTAAATTACATATAAATCTATAACATTATAATTGTAAAGTGCTCTTCAATCTTAGTCCTATATAAAATTCTGCTCAGTGGCTTTGGCATTTTTCACCAGCGTATTGGCCACATTAAGTAGCTCCAATTGTATGTCCGCACGTGCTGCATCATCCACGCGGCTGAGTATGCTCTCGAGGTACTTGTAGAAGGGATCCTGCGGAGCGCTCGCTTCTGCCGCGCACAACGGCCGCTCGTTGAGCTTCTGCTCCAGCAGACCCATAACTTTGACAAACTCCTGCTCTGCCTGCTGCATACTGGAAAGACTTTGCTCCATGCTGGATGCCTCGCTCAGCGTATCCAGGCCATTGTCCGCGCCGCAGTCTTCGCTCTTGCAGTGCTGCATTTCGCTGGAGTAGCTGCGATTCGTTTCGTCGTTTTCGTTGCCCAACTGCTCCAACTGATTATCATCCATGTTGCTGTGCGAAATAGTTGACAATAAGAGTGTTCCTTTTATAACTATCGGTCTCGAATCTTACCCGCAGCCGCGTGGTTTGATGTGCTCCTGCAGAAAGGAGATCTGATCGAAGTAGTGCCATCGGGCCGCCGGCCAATGATCGTCGTTGCGTTTGTGATATTCGCGCACAAAACGATCGCGCAGCGTTTTCCACCGGCACTGGCTTTGTTTAACTGCAAAACAAATAAAACAAAACAACAAATTACACATGCACAAACACATGTAAATAAATTTGCATGTTTTTGTTTTTGGTTTTTATTTGTTTTACTTACCTGGCAGACCGCATTCGACCGAGACTTGGGCCCATGCTCTGTCTCTTTGTTGGCGATTGCGAAAACCAGAATTTGATTTGTCATACAAGCACGCGTGACTTTTAACGCTCTTTATCAACTTCATCTCAACGTCGAACATTATAGTTAAATTAGTTTTTTCAAAAGCTCTTTTAAACAATTTCCATGCGTGCGTGCGCTTCGACGTGCAAACGTAAACTGTTGTTAGCTGTTGCAACGTTGAACAACACTGGCGCTCTACAAGTACAGGCGTGTTATACACGTGCTAAAGGTCTGTGACGTCATAATCGTAAAAATTTCAAGCAATACAAAGCACAACATGTTTTTTTTAAATAAGTGTGAATCACAATCTGTTAAAATATAAATTTTTAATTGTAGATTAAAAATAATTGTTTTTCCGAAAGTACCTGCTTCATGGTCTTTTTTTGTCAAAAAAAATTTTTAAAAATTAATTTTAAAAATTGACAGTTCAGTTTATGCAAAGTTATGGGAGCAATGGATCCGGAGAGCTACACATGCCAATTTTGGCATGATTTTCAACAGAAAATCAGCAAAAGTCTATAAATTATGCATCATTTATTAAAAAAGAACTAGTTTTTAAAATATGTTATCTTCGTTTTAATTTCGGGCGACCTCTTGTATTTTTGGTAATCGGTAATGGCACATACCATGATCTTGTATTCTGCTGCGATGTTTGCCAACACTGGCAGCGCCGTGCGCTACTTTGTGTGCCGTTACCGTTGATAGAGCGGGTAAAAATGTCAGCGCACGCATGAATTTAGTAAACAAAAATAAAGTTGATTTTTGATGTGTGATTTCGTTTTAATTAACAGGCGACTACAGCTTCAAGTGCACGGAGGAGGGCTGCAACAAGGCATTCCTCACCTCGTACAGCCTAAAAATTCATGTGCGCGTCCATACCAAGGTGAAGCCCTACGAGTGCGAGGTGACCGGCTGTGATAAGGCGTTCAATACGCGATATAGGCAAGTATACGATATGTGTGTGTATACGTAAACACATTGTCTAATCAGTGCTCATTCGTGTTTTAATCAGATTGCACGCACACCTGCGTCTGCACAATGGCGAGACTTTCAATTGTGAAATGTGTCAGAAGTGCTTCACTACGCTCAGCGATCTAAAGAAGCATATGCGCACCCACACACAGGAGCGGCCGTACAAGTGTCCCGAGGACGATTGCGGCAAGGCATTCACCGCCTCGCATCATTTGAAGACGCACCGGCGCACGCACACCGGCGAGAAGCCGTATCCCTGCCAGGAGGATAGCTGCCAGAAATCGTTTAGCACCTCGCACAGCCTTAAGTCGCACAAGAAGACACACCAGCGCCAGCTGCTCAACAAGGGCAAGAAGAAGGCCAAGCGCGCCCTGAAACTGCTGCAGCAGCAACAACAGCAACTGGAGTTGGAGCAGCAGCTGGAGCAGGAGCTGGACCAGCTGGAGCCGGAAGCGGAGCTGCAAAAGACAGACAACATGGTGCTGTTAAATCCAGGCAGCCACAGCTCGGAGACGACAAGCAACGACAGCGGCGTTGTGCTGCAGCAGCTCTCCAATGTTTTCATGCTGCCCGAAACATCGCAGGCATATCCGTTGTCCTATGCCGCCGAGGAGGAGATACCCACACCCTGGATCGATGCCGGTGTGCTCGTCTCCAAGCCCATTATGCCCATGGCGCCGCTCACCGATGCCTGCGTGGCGCTGCCCACCGAAATGCCCAGTTTTGTGGACCTCAAACAGAGCTTTGGCAGCGCCGTCAGCGGCCACATGGAGGAGTTGCCGTCATCGCTGGACGTGGAAATGTTGAATGGTTCAAATCAGGGGGCGACATCGCAGCTGCCCACGCTGGAGCTGAATCAGCAGAACATTGAGGAGCTGCTCAAGGATGATAGCTACGATAACGATGCGGACATGGAGACGGAGTCCCTGCTCAACGATATACTCATGACCATTGACAACAACAGCGCCCTGCTGCAGGCAACGCTGCACCAGGCCGCCCAGGTGCCCAGCGATGCCTCCGGTCTCGTCGAGTTGGACATTCGCGACAACAAGCCGACGCTCAAGCAGATCACAGCAGATGCGGGCATCTGTAACTGCACCAACTGCAAGTGTGATCAGACCAAGAGCTGTCATGGCGGCGACTGCGGCGGCGCCACATCCACATCCACATCTAAGCTCAGCGGCAAGCCAACAACGACAACAACAATTACAAACAACTCCCATGGAGTTGGTGGCGGCAAACGCATCTGCGGCAGCGCCGCCAGCAAAAAAGTGAGTAAACGCGAAGCGGAAATGAATCAGAACATCGAGGATGTTGCTTTGCTGCTGCAGAACCTGGCTTCGATGAGCGGCGGCAGCTCCAGCTCTGCTGCTGGCGGCGGCGGCGGTGGCGGCGGTTGCTGTGGCGGTGCTGCTGCCAAGCCGGCGGCGGCGCCTGCAGCGACCAGCGGCTGTGGTTGCGCGCCCAAGCCGGCGCCAACTGGCGGCTGCTGTGGCCGTGCCGCTGCTCCAGTAGCTGCTGCCAGCGGCGGCGGCTGCTGCTCCGGCAACAAACCGGAGCCGGCGCCTGCTCCCGCACCAGCTGCTGGCTGCTGTGCACCGCCCAAAGCCAGCGCCGGCTGCTGCTCGGCCAAAGCGCAATCGCAGCCACCGCCTGTCGTCATCAGCAGCAGCAGCAGCGGCGGCGGCGGCAGCGCAGCTCTAAAGGGCAGCGGCTGCACGTGCAAGAGTCCGGCGGAGGGCGTGGCCAACGGCTGTTGTGTCGTCATCTGCATGAAAACGCTGCAAGCCTTGCGCAAAGTTCTGACGCGCCGGAACCTCAATCTAATGCTTTGCCCGCAGCAGAACTAAGCCGCCATCAACAACAACATTTACTACTACTACTACTACTACAATCAAAAAAAAAAAACAACAAGAAACAACATTCAAGTGCCCAAAAGCAGCAGCAAAAACCAAAGCTTAAAACGTGTAACCAAGTATTGTAATGTGCCTGTGGAAAGTATTCTGTGTAAAAAGGAAACAAAAAAAACTAAAAAAAAAAAAATCAAAAAATTATGTATATATATATTTTTTGTTGTTGTTATTGTTTTTAGCTAATTGTTCAATAAAACTAAACAGGCAAAAAAAAAAAAAACAAAAAAACAACGGCGGCTGGCCGCGCGCTCAACTGTTCGTTAACTTAACCAAATTTTAAAGCCGCCTACACTAAAAAAATTATAATTAAACAAATTTTTTTTTTCAAAATAAAAAATAATTTTCTGCTTTCATCTAACGCTTAAGAAACTTGTTGAAGGGTTCTTCAGGCACTTGATAATTACCCACATTTAACACTTGTTTCAAATGTTTCAATTGTTTTCGAAAAAAAAACAAATGAAAAAAAGTTATTTTCTTCGGTGTGCCGAAGTTTTAATACCCTTGCAGCTATGTGTATGATAAAATTTAATTTTAATAAAACTAAATTTATTTTATATTGATTTTTGCTATCAACTATTTGTCCGATTTTGTCAAAACAAATTTTGGAGCGATTTCAAAAAAATCCTTGCCAAAAATATAAGTTCTACCTGTCGTATCTATAAAATAAATTAATCGAATACTTCATAAAGTTCTTTATTGCTGAATCTAAATATGTTGAAAAACCAAAGAAAACTTTATCAAAAACTTCAGTTTTCGTTTAATAATTTCTGCTTCTATCATAAGAATTTAAAGTTGAACTTGGTCTAAGCTGCATTATAGCATTAAAACTCAGGCAATAGTTTGCCTATTGAGTTTTTCAATGAAATTTGGAATGTTACAAATTAGCTAATAAAATTAACATACCCTCTGCAAGGGTAGAAAACCCCAAACGTCAAGCAAAACGCCTTGAACTCAACTTATATGCTTTATATAACTATATTTAATATACATCGTATATATATTTTATATCTGACATTAAACATATTTGTATAAAGTCGAATAAAAATATAACTAAAATTGTGTTGTTTATTTTTAAACATAATTATTGCTGTTATTGTTGCTGTTGTTTTGTGTCTGATTTTCTTTTGTTTTGTTTGTTTGTTTTCAATTCAATTTTTAGACGCGCCTTCGCTTCGGAATGCAGCTTTGTAAATAGAATGCGACTAAATTCTAAATGAGAAGCGCTTTAACCGTTTATCTCTCTCTCTCCATTTCTCTATGTATATCTCTAATCCTCGCCAGCTGGTATGGCTTCCTCTAGACGTCGCACGAACTTAACACGCAACTCCGTCACATTGTCGCCCTTCAGTTGATCCTGCAACAAACAACAGAATTCAATTAAATCAAACGGCTTGAAGGAGCAGCACCAAAAAGTATTCCACACATACACACACACGCGCTCACACATACAGTAAAGACTCTCTTGAGCGTTCACCTGAGGTTCCAGTTTTACTTTGTTCGTTTCAAAGTTTTGTTAAACAAATAACGAAAACGGGGAAAAAAACATACATTCATTTTCATATTTTTCAAAATTTTTACATATTTGTTTGTTTCTGATAAATAAAAATGAATGTTTAAACTTTAAACATTTTTCTATTTTTTGCTACACAATTTGTATATTTAATGTTTTAAGACTTGTAAATTGAAAGGAATTTATTTAAGGGTTTATTTTAAATATTTTCTGTTAAATTTAATATAAGACTAGGCAACTGTCCGTTTGTAGAGGTTTCACTGTACAAATAAAATACACCCACACACACGCACCCATTAAGTTATAGTTGACTGGCTCTGTAATGTTCTGTGTAATTGTATACCCACATACACATACATATATCTACATATATCAACATTACCTGGACAAACCAGCACTGTACCTCCAGCTGGACCATCTCGAGGGCGCCGCGAATGCAGCCGCTGAGAATGGCGCTGTAGCGCAAATTGCTCAGATCCGTGGGCAGCTCGACGAACTCTGTCAGCGGATTGGAGTCAAAGAGCAGCGAGAACTCATCGGAGGCCGCCGACCAATTCGAGATTGTCGGCTGTACATTCAGATAGATGCGAAACGCCTGCTGGACGCGATCCGCTGTCTCGCGCATCTCCAGGCAGCGCGGCGCCGATGTACGCGCCAGGAAGTCCTCGATCAGGCGCATGCCCATGTTGTATCCAATGCGTTCCAGCTGCTTGTTCACATCGTCCACGTTCTCAAAGTCGCGCAGCATCTGTGTCACCAGTGCGCCGTAGGTGAGCGTCAGGAACTCCGAGTTCTACGAATAGAGAATTAAATTTGAGCCAATAATAAAACGAGCCTTGGTTAAATCTGTTCATATTCTCTATGTCTATGTCAAAAAAATTCTTTTTATTATTATTATATATATATATATATATATGATTCAATATAAATATGTATAGGTTATGTTTAACATAAGTGCATTTTGCGAGCACTGTTAAGTTAACAGCTCACTAAAATCTAGTGAAAATCCCATTTTATTTGATAAAAATTAATTGTGGCGCGTCCTTACGTACATTTATAGGTATTATGGCGTGGAATACTTTTTAACATTTGTCTCAAAACAGGACTGCCCTCGATTTGCAAGTCAGCAAGGATTCCGTTTTATTCGTTTCAGCTATGGCGTGTCTTTACAAACAGTTGACTGTTATTTAGAGCTGTTGAGTTAACAGCGCTCCTGAATTCAACATTTGTGAAGCAATACAGCAGCACACATTTAAATAAATACCAAATTTATTTTGAATTGTGTACAAACCAAATAAGAGTTATGACCTGAGCTTAATATAATGCTTAATGCTATATTAAAGAGTACAGGACTATGTTAATGCTATCTACAACCCGGGGTCGCCGCCTATTCCGATTTGATGGCCGTTATCGTAATGCTAGGCGTTTGGTGTGGTGCTATCAGTTTGGGCGGGGCACGCGCCGTGCCCCGGCTGAGCGTTGCACCGCCGCTGGCCGCCAGTGGCAGGCTGAGACCGTCCATGCCGCCGGACTGATCGCCCTTCTCCTGCGCCGAATGGAAGCGACCGCCCTCGCCGCGCGCCCTATTCATGGCATGCCGATGGCGAGATTCGTGCAGATATTTACATCGCTCCTTGGGTATGCGCGACTCCAGCTTGGCGCGCGCCTGCCGTCGTATCAGTATGCGCTTGTACTGCTTGGCATTCACATAGAGCGGCTCCTCGTCCGCCTCGCCCTTCGAGTTCTCATCCTCGCTGTTCGTATTCGTGCCTGTCGTGCTCGTACTGACATCTGCGCTGCTCGCGTTGCTCGCGGCGCCACCACCGCCGCTCGTTGTGACCGCCACCGAGCCGGGCGTTGACGCCTGCACCTGGAGCTGCACTTGCTGATGCTGCTGATGTTGTTGTTGCTGCTGATGTTGTTGTTGCTGCTGATGCTGCTGTTGCTGAACATTATTGTTGCCGTTTTGTGCCACATTGCTGACTGCGTTGGCGGCCACGGCTGCTGCATTGACCGCCGTCATTTGTGGCAACATTATGATCTGCTGGCCGGCTGTGGCCGCCTGGCCAGCACTTGGTGCCGCAGTTATCTGCACTAATTGCCCGTTTATGTTCAAATAATGTGGCGTTGGTTGCGCGGCAACGGCAGCTGCTGCCGCAGCATTTGGGTCCAGCGACGTGATTGTGGGCGTCTGATAGAATATGGTCTGGCCGTCGGGCAACTGCATCACCTGCATTTGTGGCTGCTGTTGGGCCTGTAGCATTATTTGGTTCGCCTGCAACGGTATCAACTGCGGCTGCAGACCGCCCGCCGCCCCACCCGCCTGCGCCTGTGCCACTTGCTGCTGACCAATTATGATTTGGGCAGCGCCAGCCGGCAGCATCGGCATCGGTATCACCTGTATCGGCTGTCCGGCGTTTCCCACGCTTACTGTTGCCGTTGCCGTGTTAACATTAGGATTGTTGGTCGCGTTGTTGTTGTTGTTGCTTGCGGTTGCGTTGCTCATTCTGGCAGTTGCTGTTGTGCGGTTACTGCTAAAATGGTTATCCATAGCGCGCAGGTTGCGCTATTCTGTGTGCTTGGTTTCCCTCTAACGCCCTCACTTACTGGAAAAGCGAATGTGAAGCCGATTTTGAGGGTGGGTGGCACATCAAATGGTTCGTACTTAGGCCAAAACTAAGCTTACTAACTAAAAACCGAGATGCGGTATCGATAGCCTGCTTTCAGTTAATTACTTACCACTTTCTTGGCATCCAATCTTGAGGCTTGTCGTGACATTTTGCTTCGGTTTATTTATTTCAATAGAAAAATGCTACAAAATTCGTTGGAAACTTTTTTCTTCAGTGGTGGGCGTCCGCACATGAAACACTTTTGCGATACATGCAGCAATCGATATTGTTATTGGAATGAGTGCGATAGTAGTTATTCAAAATAAGTTTGCTTATCGATATATAACTATTACAGTCGTAGTTAGAGTTGCGTATTCTAGTTCAGTTCAGAGTTTGTTCAATTTTTAGTGAACGTTTTATTCTTATTGTCTTTAATTTTGCTTTTTTTTTAAGTCTTTCCCTATATCGTTTAATACGTTTCAAATATAGATTATAAATAATTTATTTAAATCATATAAATCATAAAACAAATAGCAAATTAGAAAATTTAATTAATTGTTATCCAACTGTTGAATAAGGCGAGTCGAGTGTTATCAACTTAAACAAGTAGAAACAAAAACAAAACAATGGTACTGATGAAATCTGTAATCTTGCACATAGTTCTTTCGTTCTAGTTAAGTTAACTAAGTTGTTCAATCGAACTTGTTCAGAACGATTCGACACAACTCTAATTCCTAGTCCAAAGTGCAGCAAATTCTGCTGTTGGCTAGCTCCATCAAAGGAATAAACAATAACATGGCTTCCACTGGTCTGCTGGTGGTTTCCAACATCAAGCAACTGGGCAAGTCTTTGCGCAGCATTGAAAAATACGTACATTCCCTGTACATACACCTGAATTTACCGACGTCGACATCGCCGCCACCTACAGGGCCTGCTTGGGGTCGTCTTATATCACAGCTGTACGCCGATAGCAGCAGCTATGTGGGCCATAAGGTCGATCTACGCGTGCTGGTGGCACCGCTCAAGCAGCGCGCTGATGCCAGCACCCTTCAGCTAGGCAAACCCATCGATATGCTCTTCTCGGATGCCCATCAGCCGGAGCTGTGCGAGAAGCTGCGCTCCGAGCTAAACATAAGCCAGCCGACCATTGTTTTGGAGGAGACCAGTGGCACGGATGTACAGCAGCTGCTGGAATCCGATGGCCTAAAGGTCTACCCCACAGTTGTGCTTGGCGGCACCTTTGATCGGATTCACATTGGTCACAAAATATTCCTCACGCAAGCCGTACTGCGCGCCTGCAAGCGTCTGGTCGTGGGCGTCACCACGGCCGCAATGACTAAAAGTAAAAACAAAATGAATCAGCACTTGGCTTTTCTCTTATCTCTAATGCCAATTATTTGCAGGTAAAATATTGCCGGAATTGATATTGCCCGTGGAGCAGCGAATTGCGCAGTTGCGCGAGTTCCTTTTGGACATAGACAACACGTTGCAATATGAGATCGTGCCCATTGACGACCCGTTCGGACCGACGCAACACGATCCCGACATGGATATGATTGTGGTCAGCGCGGAGACGCTGCGTGGCGGCCAAAAGGTCAACGAGATAAGAGCGTCCAAGCAGCTGCGCCAGCTGGACATCTTTGCAATTGACATTGTGGAGAGCAATGTACATGATGGCATACACGAGTCCAAGGTCAGCTCCAGCAACACACGCATCGATCTGCTGGGCACGCGTTGGCGCCAACCGGAGGTAAATTTGTCTTTCAGTTTGTTGGATGTTCTCTAACCGATCCTTTTCGTATCAGATTCGCCCGCAGCTGCCCATGCGACCCTACATTATTGGGCTGACTGGTGGCATTGCATCCGGCAAGAGCAAAATGGCCGAGCGTCTGGGCAACATGGGCGCCCACGTCATCGACTGTGACAAGGTGGCGCATGATGTATACGAGCCAGGTCAGACGTGCTATGCGAAGATAGTAGAGCACTTTGGCGACGAGATATTGGCCAGCGATGGGCGCATCGATCGCACCAAGTTGGGACCCCGCGTCTTTGGCAATCCACAAGATCTGCAGACGCTTAACGCCATCGTTTGGCCTGAGCTGATGGTGGAGGTCAACAGGCGTCTGGCCAATTTGCGTGCCGCTGCGAATGCGCCCAAGGTGGTGGTGCTGGAGGCGGCGGTGCTGCTTAAGGCCGGCTGGGAGATCCACTGTCATGAGGTGTGGTCCATGATTGTGCCGCCCGAGGAGGCGGTCAAGCGTGTCATGGAACGAAATAGTCTAAGCGAGGTAGAGGCGCGCAAACGGCTCGTTAATCAAGTGCACAACGCTGATATTGTGGCCAAATCGCAAGTGATCTTTAGCTCCCAGTGGGACTATGATTTCACGCAGCGACAGGCGGAACGCGCCTGGAAAATGCTGAACAAGGAACTCGACGCCCGGACGCAAAGTAGTCTGTGATGCATGATATTAATATTAGCTGAATTTGTTTTATTTGTTAGCTGAAATTTATGTTAATGCATTTTTGCTTAATTTTAAGTCAAAAGTACATTGAGCTGTCCGGGTAATACAACACCAGAAATTGAATTCATTGCCAAGCCAGCCAAGATTAGTGGCTCTCGCCTTTTTTGCCCGAGACACGCTTGAAGTCCGTCATCTTTGTTGTTACAATCGGTGAGCCGATGAAGCCGATATAATCGATTTGGGTTAAATCGCCGCCAGATTGATTGTTCTTCACAAAGATCTGTATGTTTTGTACGTTCTGGAATTTTACATAGCGCAGATTAACGGGATTACCGCTCTCTAGCTCCTTCTCAGCCAGGCTGCAAGGGGACAATAAGTAGTTATCAATTAATAGTTACTAGCTAGACAAACCACATGAACTTACGTCAGTTCCTGCACGCTGCTCATGGACTCGGCCATGTCGAAGTCAATGGTTCGCGGCTGATTGATGAACAGCTTGACCTCTTTGGGGCCCAGCTGAGGTGGTGCCTTAAACTTGAGCGAGTGTATCTTGACGGCCTGATTGAATGTTATGGACATGATGAGCTGCTCATCGCAGTCGGACTGCAAGAAGCCACCAGCTGAGGCCAGAGCATGCTTCAAATTGTGATCGTCCGATTCGTTTAGGCACTCGCACTCCTGCTTCGAGATGAACGTGTTGAGCTCCATCTATATGTGTGTGCGAGGTGCTGTATGAGTGCGAATTCATTAAGTGTATTGCGGCACTCACCAAACCCTGGCCGTAATCTTCGCCAGCCTCCTCGGCACCGCCCGTTCCAATGTGTTCCTGTATTTTTGCTTCTAGACCCATTATGTCGGCGCCTTGAATACGGTCGATTTTGCTTTTGTTGCGATAGAAAATGAATGTGGGCATAGCAGAGACACCCTGGCCGGCGGCTGTGTCCTGGCACTTGTCAACATCCACTTTCAGGAATATTGCTTTGGGATATTTACTGGGAAACGTGTCAAATACTGGCGCAATTCGTTGACAAGGTCCACACCATGTTGCCGTAAAGTCCACAACGACCAGACGTATTCCTGCCTGCGTTAATTCCGCCTGGAAATGCGAATCGTCATTAATAACGCGTACGGACATGTTTACTTTTGTAACAGATCAAAATGCAAAAATGACTGGCAGGTTTTCAATAAAGGAAAACCCAGTTGCTCGATTTTGGCACTTTGTCAACGCTATCGATAATCTATCGATGAATGACAGTGAAAAACTACCCCAGCTCTAAATATGGCGTCTGAATAAAAAGAAGAAGAACTCGACGAGAGCTGATAAAAATTCTTTGCGGTCGCCGCAATAAGTCATGAATCGATTGTTAAGAAAGTGATGACTTTTTAAGCCTTACTTTACAAAAAAAAAACTAGTTTGTAAAAAAGATTTAACAAAATGGATGTGCAGCCACCAAGAGGTAAGCAGCAGCAGAGTTCTACACACACACACATGCACGTTGCGGAGCCAAGCAAAAAATATTGTATATTTTTTTTCCTTATTTGCAGATGCAAGTTTACGCAATATAATAGATAAACTGGCTGAATTTGTAGCACGCAATGGACCCGAATTTGAAGCAATTACCAAACAAAAACAACAAAACAATCCAAAGTTTGAATTTCTATATGGCGGCGAATTCGCCAGCTACTACCAGTTTCGTGTGGCAGCCGAGCAATCGAGTAAGTAAACGGAAAAATTTGTCATTTGCATTCTAACTGAGCAACGTTTTGGATTAGTGTTAAAGCAGCAGGGCGGCATGCCAACGGGTGCGGCGCATTATATGCAACAACCGCCGCCAACGCTCGCACACTACGCGCAGCAGCAGCAACAACATTCGCAACAACATCCGCAGCAGCAGTCGCAGCAACATCCACAACAGCAATCGCAGTTGCCACCCAATATGCATGAGAATCTGCAGGATGGCATGCAGCAGCAACAAAAATCTCAGCAGATGTGGCCTCTGAATGTAAATGCCGGATCCGCAGCCCCAGCCGGTCCGGCAGCAAACAATCCACAGGCAGCGAACGGAGCTGCGCTGGCCCTGAGTCTTGCCAGCCAATTGGATGCGCTTAAAATTCAACAGAATACGCTTCGAGAGCAAATCAAACAATCGGATGCGAACCTATCTGCACAGCATACGGTAAATAAGTCTACTTTTTGCTCTTTTCACAGGTCTGACTCCCCTGTAAACATACATTGTATATATACTTTATGCGCAAACATCTCTGAGAGTACGTTTTTAAGGAAAACAGCTTTACTTTAAATGAGATTTCCATTTCCCATACGTTTCAACGTGGCAGCTGTTCAATTACTCCCAGTACATACATCTTTATTGTGGGCGTATACTACTACTTTTTTTTGTCGAACATTCCCATTTTGAAATGGTTGTATTTAAAACACTCTAAAATAGCTTGAAAAACTACCATTATGTTTTTCCATATAATTTTTTGTTAAAATGTGCAAGATATTTAGTCCTTAAAGAATATATTTTCTAAAAGAGTTTCGGTCATATATTTAGATTGGGTTTGAATAATTCTTTGGTTGTTTTTATTATTATAATTAGTGGTATAGGAATAGAACTGGCTTTTAAGCCATTGGCTAAGACAAACACCACCTACTTACTAGCCTGGGATTTTGACCCGGATTGTCGTTGTTCAGTTTACTAAAATACTTAATTGTTATCTAACTGCTGACTTTTTAATATATTATATTTACCTTGCCCCAACGATAATTTTTCGTCACGTGACCCTTACTTTTGTGCTTTTCACTGCACACCGAGTCGAATTTAATATTGGACACTGATCTGATCCCTTATTATAATGACGCATATTAAACCCGCCACCTTTCACTATTTCGAGAGATGATGTGCAAATCAACTTCTTCTTTTGTTTGCCAAATTTCCCGAGGTATAACAATGGAAATGTTCTTTATACTCTATTATACTACGGTATTCTACAAACTTCAACTGGGCTCCCTCTCCTGCTTTGCATCGGGGCATATATATCTTCTGTGTATGTGTGTGTGTTTTTATTCTACAGTCACTCGTCTGCCCGGGATATATGATATGTATATACTTTCAGCTTTTATTAAACTGCATTAAACCAAATAATTCACGTCTTACAATATGTTTATATTATGTTTTTATCTATCGAATTAACAATTTTACAATGCTACATTAAATTTTTGCTTTATTGTATATTTTTTGAAACATAAAACCTAAAAAAAAAATACGAAACCACTCTTCATACCAACTGACAAAACAAAAATTGTGTATAAAACAAAATATCAAAAAAAAAAAAAACAAAAAATCATTGTCTAAAAAACGAAATCCTCGTTTATATATCAAAACGAATCCAAAAATAAAACTCTCTGTGTGGGCCCAAAAACCAACCTAATCCGACCACAAAATCAACGAAACCGAAACTACAATCAAACCAAATCGAATCGAATCGAATCGTATCAAATCCAAATGAAACCAAATGTGAACCTTTAGGCGCTGATGACACAAAAGGCAAAGCAAATAGAGGATGCGATGGCGGCGGCACAGACGACACAACTGGAGCAGTTGGCCAATGAGCAGGGGATCGTATTGCGGGAGTTTGATGGTGTGCTGCAGCCGATCATTGAGTCCTGCACCAAGGATAGCATCTCTGCAGGTAAATATATTCAAAGCCAGCTCCGAGCGAGTGGCTAAAACTAAAACTAGTATTTAACTCTAAATAAATGAAAGACATTTATCTGTATGTATGTTTACGTTAACTTTTTGAGCTAGACAAAACTGCAAAAGAACATTTTATTCAAATTACATGTCTAAATTTATTAAAACTATTATTAAAACAAATGTAAAAAAAAACCATTTAAACTTAATTTGCTAGAGACAATGACAATATGAGTAACCCGTTTGATATTGCAATTTTAGGCAAGAACTGGATTTTACAGCATTCAACCGACAGCGCAAAAATCAATGTCGTTTTACAATATCTTTTAAAGAAGTATGCCTCAGTTTATATATAATTAATGATCTTGCAACATTTATTAATTACATGTGTTTCTTTTTTCCAACGAGTTTTTTAACGAGAAACAAAACGAAACGTTTACAAAACAAAATGAAACAAAACGAAATGAAATGCGAAGCGAGAGAGCGATTTCTTGTGCGAGAGAGTCGACGTGTGACGAGAGAGTCGTGTGAGCGAGTGTCGCCTACTCGCCGAATTGTGTCGACTCGTTACAAAATTTATAATTCGTTGATTCGTTTTGAAAGAGAGCCCGGAACTCGATAACCAAACTAAGTCTTTAGCGTAGTTAGGCAGCAATGATCAGTTGCTTAGTTAAGACACACAACATGCACACACACACACACACACACACACACACGCACACAACATGCACACACACACAAACACACATAAACACAGTCACTCACAATACAATACGAATTAAACAGAACTCAAACAAACACACGCAGCACAACACTTTGGCAAATGTTGTTGTGCGTACAGAAGAAAGAAAACAAAAAAAAAAGAACAAAGAAAAAAACAATGGACAAAAATATGTTTTTCGTTTGTTAATTTATTTTTAGGGCTTTGGTCAATGGTTCAACGTTTCAGCAAAAATTGCATCTTATATATTTAGTTAATGATATACTCCATCATTGGTAAGTTCGCAACAGCCATCCTAATAGCAAGAACTAAAATAACTAAGTAACAGAGCGATCATAATGAACTACAAGAGGCAATTATTAACATCGGAATACCGAAGCTTAAATACCCTTGCAGGCATATATATTTATTTATCATACTATATTCATTTGTGTCTGAATACAAAATGTAATTTTAAACATATTGTTCCTATGAGAGATATGTTTTTTTTCCGATTTTTTCTATATAAACTATATGATATTCTAATGCGTATATAAAAAGAAAGCATGTGATAGGTACTTGAAACTTTGTTGCTTAGTTCAGGCAAAAACCACGGACAGTCAGACAGACAGAGAGACAAACGAACGGACAAACTGTGGGTTTCAGTCAAACCGAGCACACAGCAGACCGACTGCATCAACAGAGCGGTTCGAGATGCAGGCAAGTTTGCTTAAGCGCCATCATCTATTTTACAGCATGCGCAAAAATATCAGCGATTTGAAGAACAGCCTCGAGAACGTCGTTATACCGATGTTCTGCAGCGCGGACTTGAGTAAGTATCCCATTGATAATGATTATATAGCTGAAATACTAAAATTTAATCAATTCCCTGCAATTTAGTTGCCAACAATGATCAGCGCCAAAAGCTCTCCAAGCTGTTGTCCCTGTGGGAGTCCAAGGCCAAGTTCTTTGATGCGTGCGTCATTTCGAAGCTGCAGTCGCCGGACTCATCCATGCAAGAGTACAAAACAAATCTGCAGAATACGCATCATGATATTGTGGCCAAGTATTCGCAGAGCACCAAGGCCACATTGGACAAGTGAGTTTACAGTTTAGCTGGTTGAGTTGAATTTGTCTAATAAGCAATCTCTTTGCAGCTATCAAAAGCAGCATCAAATTTTCATGCAACATGCCACGCAACAGATTGCCCAGTTGGAGCAGCAGAAGCTGCAGCTGGAAAAGCAGCTTCTCGTCGCACAAAAGGCACAACAGCAGCAACAGTTGCAGCAACAGCAGCTGCAGCAACAACAACTCCAGCAGCAACAGCAACAAGCACCCGGCACGCCACTGAACAAGTCCATACCCTCGCTCATGGCACAGCGCATTGTCATGCCCGGTGCGGATAAGGAGCACATGAATACGCCGCCGCCCGAGCATGCGCCGTTGCCCGGGAACAGCAACATCTACGCTGGCTATCAGCAACAGCAGCCGCAGCAACAGCCACAACAGCAGCCTTCTAATCATTTTGTTGATCCGCGCGGTCCAAACTTTTTCATTCCGGATATGTCAAAGCCGCCGCCAGGTTTTCCGGCGCCCATACACGGCCAAATGACACCGCAACAACAGCAGCAGCAACCGTTGCCGCCCAGCCAGTTTACACAAATGCCTGGACAGGTGCCCGTCCCACCTGGCGATGGGCCTGTGGATCTGGGTGTGCTCAATGCGGCCATTCATGCGGTAATGCAACTGCAGCATCAGCAGCAGCATCAACAGCGACATCCCGACGAACAAAAGCAGCAGCAACAACAGCAGCAGCAACAGTTGCAGCTGCAACACCAGCACCAGCACCAACAACAGGCACAACAACCACCACCCTTTGCACAGATGCCATTAAATAGTCTCGGCCAAGCGCCCGATTCTGGTGTGGACATCGGCGCACTCAATGCCGCCATACATGTGGTGCTGCAGCAGCGGCCGGATGAGGCGTCGCTGGGCGAGCAACAGCTGCAGCACGCGGACCGTGAGCGGGAAACTGGCGAGGCGCCAATGATGCCGCAGGAGCCACAAGTGCCGACAGCGCCGTATTATGATTTGCCAGCGGGTCTCATTGTGCCGCTCATCCGGCTGGAGGACTACAACTACAAGCCGCTAGATCCGGCGGAAATACGGCTGCCAGCTCCGGCGCCGCAAAGCGAACGCCTGACAAACGCATTAAACGCCTTCTATGCGGCGCCCTCGCACGATCGCCCCAGGGATAAGTGAGTGCACTAACTAAACATAATCACAAGTACAACTTAAATGTTTCCAATTTGCAGCGAGGGCTGGGAGAAGCTGGGCCTGTACGAGTACTACAAGGTGAAGAATGCGGCGCGCAAGCAAAAGGAGGAGGAGATCAAAAATGGCACACGCGAAAAGTCCCGTTCGCCCAGTCCCATTGTGCTGGAGAAAGTGAAGAAGAGCAATAAGCGTTGCTATCGGTAGGTTTATATTCCAATACTCTGTTCATAAAGTGTAAGAGAGTGTATTGGTTGCGTCCGTCTGTTATTGAAACTAGAGATTTCACACTTGGCATATATAATTTAAACATTCCCTTTGTTCTTGTCAGATAATGCTAAATTAAATCACATAAGGCAAGCTTAAATATCGATAGCTCCTAAAGTTTTAAAAACAGCATCCTTATAAAGATTGTGCCACTTAAGACCAGTAAAGCGTATTTTGTGCGCCCTCTTTCTTAATACTTATTATACTCTTGGTGTCTGTCCGACTTAGAGAAATTTTGAATATATACCCGAATATACCAGCTTGAGATAGTGTTATAATTCTTTGATTATATATGTTTGGGGTTGCCTAAACCGCGAAATAACAAACATACAGTTTTTAGAGTTTGTTTTTGACCTGCAAACTAGTATGGGGCAGTCGGTCACACCCGATTGCAACGCTCTTGTTACACTAAAAGCAGAGTATTTTGCTGTCCCGTACATGCAATTGCAACGTTCTAACTATTCTTACTCCCGCAGATCCAAGAGTCGAAGTCGCTCGCGTTCCCGTTCGCCCGTCAGTCGCAATAAATCCCGCTCACGGTCCAAGTCGCGCTCCGTGGAGCGCGTGCTGACGCCGCCACCGCCGCCGCAGCCGCTACGCAATCGCGGGGGAGGTGGGGTCGGCAGCACTGGAGGTAGCAATCGTAAGGTCCGCAATCGGTCGCCGCGTCACGAACGTGACAACAACAACAGCCGCGAGAATCGCGTGGATAAAAGCAATAGCAACAACAGCAACAATAACAACAACAACAGCAACAACGGCGGCAATTTAAACAATTCCAGACGCGTGGAACGCGATAGATCGCCCACGCCGCCCAGTTTCTTGTAAGTGCTCCACGAACTAGGCCATCTATGCAGCAGCTAACCAACATTCCAATCCCAATATTGCAGTGGCAGCAGCTTTGCCAAGCCGCAGGAGTTCATTGAGGAGACCAACAAGGGCCATCAGATGCTCATGAAAATGGGCTGGGGCGGCACGGGCACCGGCCTGGGCTCCAAAAGCCAGGGCATTGACACGCCCATTTCGGGCGGAGAGGTGCGCGATCGCAAGGATATGTACAAGGTGAGTGGCAGGATATTAATTCCATTACTGATAGCCCACTGAAACTCGTTTCTCTTCCTCTGCTTTTTAGGGCGTGGGCAACAATCTGAACGATCCCTTTGAGAGATTCCGCAAGAATAAGGGCGCCGCCTTTGCGCATCGTATGAGCACAAGGGATTACAAAACTTAGAACCTGGCCCAACTTTTGGTTTACGTTTCGCATTTCTCTTCATTTACCCCAATTTTCTCTGTCTGAGAGAATATAGTTTTTTTTATAGAGCAAATTTATAAATTGTATATTTTATTTATTTGTGTAATCAACTATATTTACGCAATCACATTGAACGCCGTCTGCGCTGCCTTCGCGTTGACCTTCTCCAGCACCTGGAGCAGACCCTTGCCGGGACCACACTCGAAGGTGCGCGGAAAATCAACGCCCTGCCGGCGCTCGTAGAGCTCGTGCAGCGACTGCTCCCATTTAACGGGGCGCACAATCTGCTTGGGCAGCTGGCGCAGGATGTGCGCGGCGTGCTTGTACGGCTTGCCGTCCACGTTGGAGAAGACGCGTATAATGGGGTCCTGCAGGTGAATCGCCTTCAGCGCCTTGCTGAACGGCTCGACGGCGCTCTCCATAAGGGGTGTGTGGAAGGCGCCGCTGACAGCCAGGCGCTTCATGCGGCGTATCTTGAGCGCCTTGGCATTCTGCTCCAGAAACTCGATCGCCTCCACGTTGCCCGCCACGACCTTGCAATGTGGATACATGTAGTTGGCAATGCCGCAGTATGGTGACTCCACGCCGCGATCCAGGCACCATTGCTGCGCCTTAGCGCACGCACCGCCCAGATTGGTATCCGGTCCGTAGAGCGTCATCGCCATTGCGCCGGGCACCAGATCACAGGCGGTCTGCATGGCATTGGCGCGCACCTGCACCAGCTGTAGCGCCTTATCGAAGGGCAATGCGCCGGCGTATACCAGTGCAGTGATCTCGCCCAGACTAAAGCCGGCGGCTGCCACACAGCTCTCGATCGCTTTGGGTCGCTCCTCGCGCAGTTGCTCCAGTGCGGCCAGCGAGGAGACCATCACGGCCAGCTGTGCGTATTCGGTGCGATTGAGTTTCTCGCGCGGACCCTCCAGGCATATCTTGAGCAGATCGTATTCGAGAACCTCGTTGGCCAGCTGAAAGATGCGACGCGCACCAGGAAAACGCAGCAGATCCTTGGCCATACCCACGTACTGTGTGCCCTGGCCGGGAAACAGCACCACGCTCGTCTCCTTGGGATCAATTGCCGGCCGGTGGGGGCGCTCCTCCAGTGGTTCCGCCAGCTCATTGAGCAGCTTCTGTCGTTTGTTTGTGTCCGCAGCGGTCGCTTCTGTTGCTTTGCTACTGCTACTGCTCCAGCGGCACCAACTCCAGTTGCCGGGCAGATTTGTTTTACGCGTTAAATTTCGTGCCAACATTTTTTGTTTCGCTTAGGAAACGCGGCCTGAAACTAATGCATAACAGCTGTTGGTGCTTGTGACAGCTGCCGCTAGATGGCATTCGTGTGCACGTGGCGCCCTCTTACGTGTGCGAATCTTACTACACACATTGGCCGTTGGTTTTGAAATACTTTCGATTTCAATGTGTTAAGTTTGATTTATGTTGGCCAAATCGAACATTGGCTATGACTAAGTTGGGTTTGGGCCAATTCCATTTATGGCAATTGTTGTTGTGTTGCTCATTGATGTTGATTTTTGGCATTGATTTCACATTAGTCACATGTCCGTGAGTTGGAAACCTAATTTAAATTAAATGCGGCGCTTTAAAGAAAAAAAAGTTAAAGAGCATAAAAATGTCGGTTTTGTTGTTAACGGCCTGTTGCTAATTAGAAATTTGAGCATTCCTGGGCCAGTTGCAGAGTTTCTTGAACTCTTATCTTAAGGCAAAAAAAAAAACAAGCCATTCTTCGGCTGACCGGTAAAGAAAGGATCGCAAAGAGTAAACGGCAAATGTTTTATATTACTTTATTTCTGTGCGCATGGGCACCGACAAAGTCAGACGCGGATGTGACGCATCACTTTCGCCCTCAGTTCAAGGAACACGCCTTCCCAAAACAACAGCAACGACAATAATATAGAAACCCCCACAAGCTCACACGATCCCAGCAGTGGACGTTGGCCCTTTCATTTTGTTGCCAAGGACCGTCTAGACACCGGAGTGCGAGCGAGCGATCATGATCATGTGGCCGAAGCTGATGCTGATGCTGATGATCATGCTGATAAACTCGATGCTATCTAATAGAACGAAAACCAGTTTTGTTTTGGCTCTCAAAAAAATAAAACAAAGTACGTCAAAGAACGGTTATCTGCCGACTGACGAACATGAAATACCCTTTGTGTGTGTGTGTATTTGAATTTATTCAGTAACAAATCTCTTTGTGGCGTTAATGTTGTATTATTTTTGAACATGCATTTGACTTAATTAAAAATTTTGATATATTTAATACTAAATGGAAATTTTAAAATTTGAGATTAAAAAAAAACGTTTCGTAAAGAAACTTATTGCAAAAATAGAAATACCCGTGGGAAGGGTATGTGAGATCCCATTTGAAGCGGTAGATGATGGTAGATGGCTGCGCTGCTGGCCAGGTATGTATGTTATACAAGTAGGAATAATAATGAGCTAAGAACATACACCGAAGATCGTTGACATGGCGCAAGTGGCGTGGTTTTCGGAATCAGGTTGTGAAATAGCATATGCACACACACGCACACACATACACATACATACATACACATACACGTGGCTTGTATTTATGAATGAGACGCGTTGGCCTTTGGGTCCAGCCAGAAGCAGTTAAAGACCACAATAACAACAGTAAAGCGCAACCAAAACAAAAAAAAGGGGAGCACAAATTAAATAACTAATGAAATGCATACTTTAGTAAATGCCAAAGCAACTTTTTATACACATTCTTGCTCGTTCTGGCAAAAGCCATGCGAATTATACAAACATACACACCATACATATAAACATACATATTTGTCAGTGTGTGCACACACATATTTTTTATTATAAAATTTTAGTGTTGAGCGTAGAACGTGCCGTTACCGTTAGATTTCAATGTGAATAGAATTCGCAAATGGCACAGGAGCAAAACAAGAACACGTAGCAGCAAATAATGATAAGTGAACATATTTACCCGCATATTTTCATATTGCCATTCGGGGTATGCCCCAATGCAATTGCGTCTTATTAAATGCGCACGCATTGCGCATACGACCCGTTTCCGCATCAGCATCAGCGTCCAGCCGAAACCCAAAAGAGCCGACAAAAGTCGGCCGAAAGTGTGCATTGACCGGCATCGGCCACGCCATCAACGCAACTGTCCAAAAATATACGTTGTATATTAAAAAAAAACCAAAAAAAACACACACGCACGCATGCGCGCATATAATTTAAATGCACCAATAAAAGCTGCATGTAAAATTAGAACAACAAATGCAGCAAATGCAAATTGTTGTTTTTTTAACGTCGCCCATTAAGCGAAACCGTTAAGCGCACAATGTCAGTATAACGTCAATGCTGCCGCAGCACCTGCTGCTGTTGCGCTCTGCCCTCTCACGTAGAATGCAAAAAGCATAGCAGCGCAACAACAAGAAAAAGCGAGAGTGCAATCGGATGAGAGGGAAATTATGCAGCGAAAGAGAGAGCTGTTTGGCCTTGCTCAGCTGGAGTTGCCGTACTATGTGAATTCTATGTACGCATGTGTGCAATGCTTACACACACACACACACGAACACACGCATACGCACTCATTGAGATGGGAGGGAAATTATGCAGCGAACGCTGTTTGGCCTTGCTCGGCTGGATTTGCCATATTATACAAATTCTATGTGTGTATTAAAATATTTAATTATTATGCACAATGTACAAATATGCTTATTTTACGTACATAAGCGCAGGCGTAAAATTCGTGACGCTGATGTGCTAAAAAAAGTTCATGAATGAAATGCCCAAATATACACAAATATATTTCCCAATGGACTATGGGCAATTTAGGCACTTTTTATAAACCTCAAAGGGGGTATTTATGAAGTTTAATATTTATTTATTATATATTCATATTTTTAATTTCTTTTAAATCAGTTTAAAATACATAGAATGTTTAATGACAATAGTTTTTTTTTGTCAAAGAACTCTCGTAATTGCCCATAGTGCGATGGCAACCAACGTGCGTGCTTTTTCGCATGTTGCCAACGAAATTCACCTAGCAACAGGGCTGTCGTGTAGCCAAAAAAGCTTAAGCAGCCAGCCACGCGCACAACTCTCACTTTCTCCACGGGGTCTCGACAGGTTGACCGTCAGCGGCTTCCTGATTACATGATAATTACAACATAATTACAACGGTTTCAAGGTGTTAGATTAAAAGCGGCCGGCACATGCTGTAAAGCCGTTTTATCAGCGCACCCAGCAATAGTAAAATCCACCGTATGACTCAGCCAATCGCCAATTATGCTGAATTAGCCTTAGCATTGCCAAACACCAGCCACAAGAAGAGACCACTAAGATTTCTCTAGGCGGGACCGCTCGACTAGGCGATACCCTGAACCCAGCATTTAACACATAAAAAAAGTTATAAAAAATTTCAAAAGAAACAAAATTAATAATTATCAACGAAAAAATAAAGATCCAGCACTGGGGCTTGATTCGGCGACCTTTCGGCTTTATAATATCAAATTCAATTCAAAAATTGCGACACAAAATTTCCAAGAAAAACGCTAGACAAAATTCTGCATTTATATGTATGTGTGCACATGAACTCAGAAATTGCATGTTCTTTAGCTAATCTTGATTTGCTCGTAAACTAATTAAGCATAAAAGCATCAACATGTGTGCACAAACCGATTTGCAAGATTTGATTTGTGTGTGTGCTTTTTTTTTTTTTGGTGTATCGATATTTGAGGCGTTTGGGGGAGGTATCCAAAATCCGAAATATTTAAATTTGTTGGCTCTAGCTTTTATAGTTTGGAAGTAATGCCTAAAAAACCGGGACAAAAATCGATAAATATCGATAATAAGAAAACGGATAGATATATCGACCTTTTGAAATAAAATTGATCTGCGTGTGAGTCCAAGATCAACTTTCTAGCTTTTGTAGCTTTAGCCTCTGAAATCGAGCCGTTCATACAGACAGACAGACGGACATGTCTAAATCGGCTAGGCTAGTGATGCAGATCAAGAATAAATACACGCTATGGGGTGGCAAATGCTTCCTTCTGCCTGTTACATAAATTTGCACAAAACGATTATACCCTTTTTACACATTTTCAATGGGTTCAGGGTATAAAAAGACAAAAAAAAAACCCAAAATAAATTTAAAGGGAAATTATTTATTTAATTGGCTCGCATCCTTTCATGTCTGACGTCGGTTCGGGTTCTAAGCACACGATCGATTTCTGAAATGCGCTCGATTCGGCGCCGGCGCGCCTTTTCGCTTACGCATGCGCTCCGATCAACTCTCTTTGCTCCTACCCGGGCGAAGCGGAGGCAGCACGCTCATGAGAACGCTGCTCCTGCGCTCTGGCTGTGCGGCTTGTATTTGCATACGTATAAAAGCTAACAACTTTGGGCGAAGCTTTCATTTGAGTTCGCAAGCTTATCAGGTGACGGTCGGTGTTTGTTTCTCTTTCTTTTTTTTTTGGATTTTTTTCGTGCTGATTCGTTGGTGGTGCGTTCGTTTAAGCGCCAGAAACTAATAAGAATAACACGTATACGTCGTGTGGCCAGTGGGGCAACTGCAAGTGCATAAGAAAACTACAAAAAATACAATTTTAAATTCACAATTGGAATATATTAACAACAACAACAACAACAATGAATACTAAGGTGAGTATTTTTAGCATTTAAAGATAATATAGCTAAAAATAATTCGGTTGAATTTTTAAATAAGTTTTTTCATTGCAATGTCCCAAAATTGGGCAATTAATTAAATATTTACAGCCATAAATGGCAACTAAAAATGTTGATGGTAAAAATTTCCCACTATTTTTTTTTTGCTGATGCATTTAATTGTGGGAAATTTTTAGCATAAACGTTTTAATTGCCTTTTATGGTACCAAAATAATTGCATTATGTGTGCATATCGAGAGTTGTAGATGTTGCTGGCATTACTTGCTGGCTTAAAGAGGGGTGTGTACCATGCAAACCTGTCCATAAGCAGCAAGCTCAGCTGTATGCGCTAAAAATAAATAAAAACAAATGCGCTTTTGTTCTCTGTAAAAACACTGCAGAAAAAAAATAAATAAATAAACATAATGCGCTCCGATTCCGAACGGAACCGCGCTCAATATTTTTTTTTTTGGCTGGCCAAATGCGGAAATGTCTACCTGCGAGAGCTTAATTCATAATTCCCACTTGAACGCACTTGAATCGGGGAAGTTTTCCAAAAACAACGGGTAATTAACAAACAATTGCCATTTGGCTGCGACGACTTGCAAATGCGCTCCAGTTTATTATGCTGGCCGACGCCTGGCGAGCTTCTGACCCAGTTTGTTGGCCCCAGCTGCCATCTGCCGCACAAGGACAGACGCGTCACGGCGCCAGCTGGCGTCATCCGAAGCCGTTTAATCAAATACAGCTATAAATACAGATACAATTAACACAAATGCAATTGAAAATGCTGCTTCTGCCTGCGGCTGGCTTGGTTTATTTTTATAATTATTTGATATATTCATTTATTTATTTATTTTTTTTTAATTTGATATTTATTGAAACTTACTTTGTACTTGCAGTTCGTGTTGTGCCTCCTGATCCTTGGCGTCTGTCTGCTGAGCGAGGCGCAGGGATTCTGTTCGCTGGACAAGATGAAAACGTTCGCGATAGAGGCGTGCGAGCGCCTGTTCCAGCAGGATGAGGGCAGGGAGCGGCGCTCCATAGACTACAGAGATCATCACAGCAATAAACTGTCACGTACGTATTTAAGCCATGCTCAACTGCAGCCTAAATAAGGTCACAGAGTCAGTCAACCCGAAAAAAAACACGTTTACAAAACACAAAAAACAAAAAATAAATAAATAAATACAAATTTTAAAAACTTACTTAAAATATCAATAAACAAAATCAAAATATAAACAAAAGCAGTTCCGATGCCAACTTAACCGTTTTCAAGGCGCAAGTTCAAGACGAAATTATTAATGAACTCTTTGCGTTTTCTTTCCATCCATTCCAGATGGGAAATTGCATAAATCTGAACATTACATTGGACGGAGCAGCTATCCGCACGGCGGCTACCTGAAGGTCAGCAAGGACCACTATCACCGCCTGATCCGGCTGGACGTGATGCCCCGTTATAAGCCCCGCAAGCAGCACCAGGACAAGAAGCTCCGCTTCCGCCGTGACAGCTCCGGCAAAAGCTACAACAACATCTCGTATTGTTGTTACAATCACTGCAACGAGGAGTTCTTCTGCTGAAACGAATCGATTTCACATTTGCCACATTCGCTAGTCAGCAACTGATTCCGTCCTTAGCTCCTACACACATCTATTTATCTATATACATATATATACAACAAAATATTGATATTACATGTTGAACGCGCTCACTCTTATAGAGTAGGTACCTTAATTTGCTGTCCCTCGTTCTGGGCCAGCGGATCTTGCCACAGTATTACATAAAGTAGAACAATGAATAAAGTATTAAGTTTCTTAAGCTCTTAGTTCATAAGAATATATATACATATATATATGCAAAATACAACAACATTTATGTGTCATATCAGAAATATACAACAATATTTGCAATTTTAAACATTTGTCGCTTGCATACAAATTCGAAGAATTTTTAAGGAAAGCTCGACGCGTTTTTGCCCACTTGAATCAAAAAAACACATACACATAAACACATACATATGCTATATGACATATATACATATATATTTCATATATATACGTACTAATGTAAAGTAATGCCACTAACATTACTTTAATGTAAAGTAATGCAACTGACATTACTTTACATTATATTAACTATCCAAATGTGGCGCACATTTAAAATAACGCATTTTTAACAGCGCTCTCCTCTGCGATTTTCATAAAGTCAAGTAAGACGTGCAGGTTTTCGTGCTTTCCAGTTACATGTGTGTAAAGTGTATTAATCAAAGTTGTGTTTTTGTTGTACAATATTAGCGCTCTGCTGCCGTACTCTCACTGTAAGTATATTTCTCAGCTCCCTTCTTGTATTCTTCTCTCTCTCTCTCTCTCTCTCACTGGCCATTTTTCTTTCTTCCCACTCTGCTCTCTCGCATCCTTTCTCTCACTCGCTTACTCTTGATCACTCTCTCTCTCTCTCTCTCTCTCTCTCTCTCTCTCTATTTCTCCCTCACGCATTCTTTTTCGCTCTTTCTCTCTCTCTCTCTCTTCTGTTCTCTCATCCCTGCACTCTTTTTACTCTCTTTCTCTTCTGTTTTTTACTATCTCATTTTCCTCATTTTATCTCTTTCACACACTCTCTCTCTCTCTCACACACACTCTCTCTCTCTCACACACTCTCTCTCTTTCTTTCTCTTTTTCTCTCACACTCTCTCACTCCCTCTCTCTCTCTTTCCCTCTCTCTCTTTCCCTCTCTCTCTCTTTTTCTCCCTCTCATTTTTTCTCTCTCATTTTATCTCTCTCCTCATTTTATCTCTCTCTCACACACTCTCTCTCTCTCTCTCACACTCTCTCTCTCTTTCTTTCTCTTTTTCTCTCACACTTTCTCACTCCCTCTCTCTCTTTCCCTCTCTCTCTCTCTCTCTTCCCTTTCTCTCTCTTTTTCCCTCTCTCTCTTTCTTTTTCTCCCTCTCACTCTCTCTCCCTTTCTCTTAACTTTTTCTTTCTCTCTCCTCTCTTTTTTTATCTCTCTCTCCTCTCTTTTTCTTTCTCTCTCTCTCCTCTCTTTTTCTCTCACTCTCTTTCTCTCTCTCTCTTTCACTGCCTTTCTCTATCTTTTCACCCTCTCTCTCATTCTCACTCTCTTTCTCTTCGACACCTTCTCGTGCTCTTTTTTCTTTTCTCTTCCTCTTTTATATATTTCTCTGTTTGCCCACTCTTTCTCTCTACTTTCTCTTAAGTCAACGTCTCTTAAAATTTATTCTTCGGCAGGCAATTTCAGCACAGCATATAGACTCTTAATACCCTGTAATTTCACCTGCTTTCCGTTGGCATTGAAACACAATCTTATGAGTTAACTTTTTCAGGAAATTATGGAAATTGCAGCTCGCCTTCGCCGAATCCACCTAATGGCCAACTGCAGCAGCAGCAGCTGGTGGATGGTGGGCGATGGGTGGGGGGTGGTGCCGGGGTATTTAAATAGTACGCAAGGCGGAGACGGCGACTCCACTCAAGTGGAAGCGGGCGAATCGAGTGCAGCTGCAGCTGATGGGGAATCTTTGGTTGGGTGCGGCTCTTGTGGTCGCCATGATGCAGTGCGTCGATGTGAGGCGGTTTCTGGTGGACACGGATGTCTGCACGATCGAGGCTGCCAGCCCGTACGACGAGCAGGTGTACAAGGAATTCAGGCGCGTCAATTACAAGGCCTGCAGCACGCTGCAGCCGCTCACCTGGGTGGAGTACAACGACTCCATCGGCCACTATCAGCTGTGGATCAATCGGACCGCCTTCCAGAGGTATCTGCAGATCGATTTGGACTTGGCCGCCCGCTCTCCAACCGCGCCCAGCTGCTGCTACATGCCCGTGGAGCGCCTGACCGAGCAGATTGTGGACTTGGGCAACAGCTGCCGCAGGTTCCAGAGTGGCGTCCAGCTGCCCACGGACACCATTGGCTTCATCGTCCAGTGCTACGCCGGCGGCAAGCTGATCTACACCGATGGGCATGCAACGGTCCCAGAGCAGGAGCACGTGCGTCACCGCCTCCAGCAGTGGGCGGAGCACCGCGGATCCGAGTACCAAGCGCCCAGCGTGCTCATCATTGGCATCGATACCGTCTCCCGGCTGCAGCTGATGCGAGCCATGCCCAAGACGCGCCAGTATTTAAATGCCGCTGGTTGGTTCGAGATGGGCGGCTACAACAAGGTAAGCAAGTCGTGACACGAACAAGAAATAGGTAACAATGAAAATATATAAAATATATAATAAGATAATTTGAAAAACTTGGAAAAACGTTTTAAAATATATTATTGATTTTTGTTGATCACATAACAAAAATAAAATGCTTTCTGCGACCTCATTAAGCATATATATTCTGTCTGTCCGTCTATATGTCTTCTTTTTTTTTTAAATTCAAAACAAAACTTAATTTTACTTTTTTGTATGCTAAACATATTTTGTTTGATTTTTAATAATATTTTTATTTTAAAACAATTTATTTGTTTTTTTAAATAAAATATTGTATACGAAAATTCTTTCCATCTCCAAGGAAAGAAATTTCTAGCTCTTGTGTTAGTGAAATTCCAACTTCAAAATAGGGAATTTCTATGTCAAGGGCTTTCTGACTTGCTCAATTAGGGAAATTCCAAATTCCAAATAGGGAATTTCTATGTCAAGGGCTTTCTGTCATATTCAATTAGGGAAATTCCAACTAAATAGAAGTAAAGAGATGGAAATTTCTTAGGAAGCTCCAACTCTTCGTCCAATGTCAGCGCATTAAAAAAAACACTTGTCGTTCTTCCAGGTGGCGGACAACACGTTGCCCAATGTGCTGGCACTGACAACCGGCTTAAATCGCAGCAGCGTCGCCGAGCTCTGCGATCCGCTGGACGAAGCGGGCCTGGATCAATGCGAGTTCATTTGGAAGGCGTACCAGGATCGGGGCTATGTGACCTCGTTCGGCGAGGACGACACGCCCATCAACACGTTCAACTACATGATGCGCGGCTTCCGTGCAGTGCCCGTCGACTACTATCTCCGGCCGTACCTGCAGGCGGCGGAGCACTGGCTGGACACCAGCGTACAGTGGGAGCAGCAGGGCCAGATCTGCCTGGGCTACAAGTACGCCTCGGAGCACGTGTACGACTATGCGCTCGAGTTCGCCCGTCGCTACCGCAACGACACCTTCTTTGGCTTCTTCTGGACGAACACGCACAGCCACGGGGAGAGCATCTCGAGAACCAGCGCCATGGACGCGTACCTGCGCAGCTACTTGCAGCGGCTAGTGCGCCAGGGCACCATGGAGCGGAGCGTGGTGGTGCTGCTCAGTGATCATGGGATGCGCGAGGGCGTCACCCGGCTGACACCGCTTGGCTGGCTCGAGGAGCGTCTGCCCTTTCTTTACATTTGGCTGCCGGCGTATTTGCGGCAGGCGCATCCGGAATTTGTGCGGGCACTGCGCGCGAATCGCTGGCAATTGAGCAGTCCGTACGATTTGTACGCCACGCTGAAGCACATCCTCCGGCTGTCGAGTGGCCCCAATCCGGACGAGCAGCCGGAGAATGCCGCCGATTGCCCGCACTGCCAGAGCCTGCTGCTGCCGCTGCCCGCTAACCGAACCTGTGCGGATGCGGGCATTGCGGACCACTGGTGCGCCTGCTGGTCGTATTGGGCCTACACGAGCTATTCGAAGCTGGACTATAGCATGGCCAGGCGGGTGCTGCAGCGCATCAACTCAATGTTCGCGAAGCACTACGAGGGTCTCTGCCAGCCGCTCAGGCTGCAGGGCATCTGGAAGGCGTTTCGCGCCCACCCCCACAAGGCCGACGATCGGCAGATCTCCCTACGCCGGCTGCAGGTGAGGACCCTGCCCAACGAGTCGCTCTACGAGGCCACCATTCGGTACAATGCCAGCGCAGAGCATATGGTGATCACGGGCATCAGTCGCCTGGACTCACCAAAGGCATTTTGCTATGGCGAGCAATTTATTAATTATATTTGCGAATGCCGCTAGGATTAATTTCAAAATTATTTAAAAGATAAATATTTCCCTTAGGAACCTAAACATCCTTAAGGAAATTGTACGTTACAAAATCCCATTTTGTTGGGACCAAAGTCATGTTGAAATTGTGCCCTACAAAATCACACATCAAAATGCGTACAAACTTTTACAATATCTTTCGAAATTAAAAACAAAAAAATAATAACCAGTATTTTCCTCACAACTTAAACACCCTTAGGGAAATTGTTTAGTTGGGACCAAATATTTTATAAAAATTACTTGATCGAAATTGCACTGATTTGGATTTGGAATGTAGAATTTTTGAGCAAGTCATGTTGAAATTGTGCCCTAAAAAATCACACATCAAAATGAGTGCAAATTTTTACCATAACTTGGTTAAAACATAATTAAATTTGATGTGACCTGGTTTTTTATTCATGGTTTAAACTCTACCTCAGATTGGTATTGAAACCTAGAAAACGATATCATTCAATATTAAAACACAATAACTTTCAAAAAACAGCCAATTTTATTAAGAAATTCATTTATATACATTGATCGTGCAATTATAAAACTAAAATAACATTTTTATATATATATATATAAATATATATAATCGCACAAATGCAATAAACTCAATTCAATTTTAATTTAGTAAAAGTCAATAATAAAACTTGTAATTAATAATTAAATCACTGATATGATAAAGCTCTCGTTATAACTTTGTGCATTGTATTCCCATTATATATCACTTGTGTAGTAGACACCCTGGCAATCGGGACAGTCGCTACGGCGGGCGTTCTGCTCGTCGATTGGCTGCATCGACTGGAAGTACTTGGAAACGTTGGCCAGGATCTCGGCGCGGCAGAGCTCCAAGGCGTCTGGCGTGAAGTGCTCGTAATTGTTGATGCACTGTATCAAGATGCGGTAGAGCACCATTTCCGTGGACAGAAATGTGTTCAAGGCGCGATCGATGCCATCCACGTGCTGCTCCAGAAAGTTGCGCGCCAGCTGCATGAGCAGCTGCGCCGACTCCTCGCCAAAGTACGTGGCGAGGGCATCCAGCACGTCCAGCAAGCTGCCCAGATTGCTGATGTGACGCACGAATTTGGCGCCAAGCCACTTGGCCATCAAATCCACATTTAAGTGAATTTGCCCGCCAGCGTCCGTGGTGATCAAATTGGGCAGCAACGTGGCGCCGACGGCACCCAGCGCCGTGGAGCCCTGCGTCAAGTGCTTGTGGATTTCGTGCATGCCCAGCAGCGCCTCCTTGAAGGGTATTTCGTTGAGAGTGCGCACAATATCGAACTTCTGGCCGGAACAGTCGCCGCGCAACTGAACCGTCTCCTCCGCAATCTGGCCAAAGAGTTTCCTGCATAACATTGAGATGAGTTCAGTTCCTGTGGGTTTTCGTATTGAGTAACAGTACCTGGTTTCATTGCTGACGGCCTGGCGCAGGGTGTAGCCATCGGTCACGTTGTTGGTCAGCCGCAGATTGTTGATGGCGTGCGTAAAGATGATCAGACTGGCGGCAACCTGGAGCACATCGAGGCTGCTCAGGGGTTGATCATCACTGATTTTCTGTAATCAAGAAGGGGATGTGAAACAACAAAAAACACAGTTTAAACAAGAACATTGCAGTCGGGCGATACCGACTGCGTTATACTCGTTCACGTTCTTAAATAAAAGATTCCATAGCTCCCATATATCAAACCCCCATAACATGGTCAAAAGTGAACCGATTTTCACGTTTGATGGCATTTTGATCATGATTTGTCCTATATATTGATTCTACATTCAAAATATATTCATTTTCAAACATAAAATTTTTTGAATTTTTTGGTCAAAAAAGCATGTACTCCCCTTGTGAATTTTGGAAAAAAAATTTTTTCAAAATTTAGAATTGCGAATTTATAGTTTTAATTGATTTTATTTGTCACAATTAGCATAAAAAACAACATTGAAAGTGATTTTGGGGGGGTCAAATTTTTGGTCACAACTCATCCCAAAATCGACAAAAATTTTGACATGTAAAGTTGTCAGATTCCATAGATCCCATATATTAAACCCCCATAAAACTGTCAAAAGTGAACCGATTTTCACGTTTGATGGCATTTTGATCATGATTTGTCCTATATATTGACTCCACATTCAAAATATGTTCATTTTCGAAAATAAAATTTTATTGCATTTTTTGGTCAAAAAAGCATGCACTCCCCCCTTGTGAATTTTGGGAAAAAATTTTTTTAAATAAACCGATATTTGGGATTTTATGAAACAATTTTAAAAAAAAAATAGCTAAAAAGCTTTGATAAAAATTGTACTTGATTTAAGTAAATTGATTTGAATTTTTCACTGAATGGGTAAATTCAGGGAAATTCAATCTCCAAGAAGGGAATTTCTATCTCTTGTGTTAGGGAAATTCCATCTCTACAGAAGGGAATTTCTATGCCAAGGACTTCCTGTCGTGTTGATATTTTATTTAAAAAAAATAATAATTACACTTGCAAATTATTTTTTTTTTTTTTAACAATCAAGGCATTAAATATATATATATTTGTATATATACACACTCACCAGATACAAATCGTAGACCCCGTTGGCCACACCCGTACCGGAAATGACAATAGACGACACATTGATGCCCTTCACGGCCAGCTGAGCAGCCGCATTGACTTCGCGGTGCGTCACAGTCAACGCTGTGGTGGCGCCCGTCGCGCCCAGACCCACAACGCCCCCGGCCACGCCCAGCCAGCTGTTGCGGGCCCCGTTGTCGAGCAGCGAGAGTGACTGGCCGTGCTGGCGTCGATCGTAGAGGCAGCTGACGGATCGCACAGTGCTGTACGCCGCCGTACCGACGCCGACCACCGTGGCAGCCAGGAGCACTGGCGGCGCCACTGGCAACGCAGCCAGGGCGGCTGCCACGGGAACTGTGGCGGCCAGGCCGCCAACTGTGGCGATGGCATCGCCAGCTTGGAGCAGCTGCGAGTTGACGCGTGAAGCGGGCGTGGCGTGCAGCATTAGGAAAACGTCAGCGTCCGGCTCGTCAGTCAGCCGGTATATGCCCTGGCTGGGCGCGATCATTGTGCCCTTGGGGAGAGTGTTCTGGTAGACGTACTGCCGCCAGTTGGCGTAAACACGGCCGTGCTCATCGATGAAGATCATGCAGCAGTCGTCGCTATTCCCGCCACCCTCTCGCACGCATTTGCGTGTGCGGATCACCGGATGGCAGCTGAACCGGGTCGAGTGCAGCGCCTGCTCCGGATCCCTCTCGCTTGCCACCAGCACGTAGATAATCGCCGAGAGCAGCATCCCATTCGTGTACTTCCGCTGCTGCCAAACATTCTCGAACACTTTCAGTCGCTGCCGGGCCAACGATTTGCTCCGCTTGCCCTCGTTCTCGTGTATTATGCCCGCAATCTTTTGCTTTAGAACGTCGGCCTGATCCGGAGATAGCCTATGGGAAATTCAGGTAAATTGTAATTGGAAGTCGAAAGTGTCCAACTTAAGGTTAGCGTATCTCACTATGTTGAGACATACTATATTTATAAACGTAAATGTGATCTAGTTGGATGTGCTTGACTAGTATATACCCTGTACCTTCGTAGTATTTTGGTGTATATCTATTCTATTCTATTATATTCATTGATAACTCTTAAACAATTAAATATTACAATTTGGGCTTATTTTACGTATAATTTCAGATATATGCTAAGAAATTTATATTTTAAAATCGATATATATCGATACTTAAGAAATGGGGGAAATATATACAACTATAATTCCGAATCTCTAGCTTTTTAAGCACAGGCTACCGGACATGGTTAAATCGATTTAGCTATCAAGGCGGATATAGAATATATACTTTGCCTGTTACATACATCACCATTAAAACAAATTTACCCACTTTTGAATGGGTACAGGGTATACACAAACAAAAATTAAACCGCAATTAGCTTACGCATCCCAAATGATTTGTGAACGTAGTCCGCAGCTCAGCGCAAAGTCGCGCTGTACCTCGTAAGCAGAGCGTGTCATAGTTTAAGTACACAATTACACAGTAAATTGGAACATATGTTCGCTGTTATTGTTGTGCGGTTGTCCGGGGCAACTGGCGGATGAGCTAAGCTGTTGCAAAATCGCAATTAGCACATATGTTTTGACCGTGTGTGTAAACGGATACGCGTATAACAGTTTATTAACGAACGATTTTTGAATTTACTTGTTATATTTATCGTGTTTTGTTGCCCAAACCCCCCAGCCCTGAATTAAACTTCTGTACGATGTCGCACACAGCAGACAAAACGATACCGTACACAGTGCTGTCAAAGTCGCCGCGATTTTTCGATTCTAGCTGCAGCGATTTATCGATACTTTTCTAAAAAACTAGCACAGCCCTGGCATTTTGTTTATAACTAATATGCGGGCCGCAGCACACAGATTTGCGCTCGAGTTCACGACACTTTCGCAGTTGAAGTTCAATTAAAGCAACCAAACACTGACTAAACCAAAATTGAAGTGTGCCCAACGTAACAAGCCAACTGCAGTTACAGGCAATTTACGTAAGAATTAGAAACAAACATAAGGAAAAAAGTGAGCAGTGCGAACAGAACTAAATTTGCTATAAAACTAACCAAAGCACGCGAGACGACAAACACATACCGAGAATATACAGCCATGTGCATGTGTTTGTATACGTATATGTAAATATATATATATATGTATATGCGTATGAATATTTATATGTGTGCACACATGTATATGCTTTTAGCCAAAAGCAACTAACAATTGAGCACCACCTGTTTGTTTATGGCGGCATAAACTTTAAAAAGCAATTGTTAACAATTTGCGTATGCATGTGTCACACTTTTGTGCTCGCTGTGTTTTTTGTTGTTTTTTGTTATTGTTGTTGTTGTTGTTACCAATAATAATATACCTTATGTACATACATAGTTAATTCTCTGCTGGTCGCGTGTCTTATTCACCTCACTTATTTATGGCTTCAAATGCACAGCTCGGCAAAATCATTTTGTTAATCGCAATTGCCGTCTTTTTCTACTACTTCTTTTGGGTGGCAATTCTGCCATTTATGATACTCGATAAAGGTGAGTTTTCTTATTATTACTATTTTTGTTTATTTGTTTGTTTGTTTGAATATTTCTGTGTGTGTGTGTGTGTGTGTGTGTTTGTGTCTGTATTATTGTTAGCTTTATTAAATAATCTCTCAGTTTTCGTGCTGCCGCCTCGCAGTTACTCAGATTTCGGCTTGCGCCGCGCGGCTTTTGTGCGGTAATTAAAGTGCCGCTGATTAAATTTGTTTTGTGCGACAAATGTGTATGCAATACATATGTTGCTACACACAGGGCCCCCCTCCCCCACTCCCTCTGCCATCCCCACCGATGATATAATGTCTGATATGGCAATTTGAGACGTTCTGTCTTGCCGCAAGGGTTGCTTGCTTCACTAAAGAAAACTTGGACAGTATTTAATGATCACAAATATGGGCGTTGAAAATATTCATAAATCAATTTATAATTATAATATAATTGTATTTTCGCTCGTGAATCTAAAATATCAGCGTTAAAATTTATAAATTTCCTTACCGTGTTATTATAATTGTATAAAGCATTACTAAAGACATCTTCTACACTATTAATCATATATATTTTTGGTACCAAGAGCCACGCTAATTAGTCTCTTAACTTTAAATAGTCGCAATCAGCCGGATTGGATCACTAAATGTCATAGCTGCCCTTTGTTTATTTAATTTAATCTCCTGACCCAACGATCTATATAAACACTAAAAAAATTTAATTTTTCATGCTAAAATATGCCATTTCTGCAAGGGTATTTAATCTTCGGCACTTGAAACCGAATCGTTCTATATTGATTTTTGCAGCAGGATATATCTGATGACTATATCATGTGGCTGCCATAGAAACTATTGATCATAATTCAATTTTTGTTTACAAAAATTGTTTATTTCTCAGCCAAAAACAGCGATAATAGCAATCATTCTGCTAACAGCATATAAACAAAATCGTATCAATATTAGAGGACTATATCATATGGCAACAATCGATCAAATGTTTTATTTATTTGTATAAAATCGATATCATATCATGATATCATTGATATAACTTCAATGGGCTTAAACAATTGAACATTTTTTTTTTGAATACATTTATTTGTAGTTAATTATAGAAAAAAATCAGCACGTGTTGCAAGGTTATTCAGTCTCTGCTAACAGTTCTTGTTTATTTTTTATTGCTTTCCATTTTTAAACACATGCTAATTATAGAATATTCAAAAGAGCCAAAGGCAAATGGCCTAGGAAAGTCATTTAAAATATGTTAATTTAATTTATTTTTTTTTTTTTTTGCAAAGAATTAATAGATATGTTTAAGATTCATTTAAAGATATGTATTTTATAATTTCCAAATAGACATTCCATTTTACAAGTCATCTCTCTATCTTTGTATATCAAATTTTTTAGAGCGTATCTTCTAGTCTATCATAGCCGCTTGCTTTTGTTTTGTCGCACCTGTCGCACACAAATGAATTCGAATGAATTTACGTAAATGGTGGCAGCCAATGTCAAGGTCGTTTTACAGTTAACTAATCTCGCTCTCTCTTTTTTTCTCTCTCTCTCTTTCTCTCTCATTTTTGGTCTCTTAGGTAATCCCATTCTGTCGCTGTTTCCACCGCTGAAATACGCATTCATTGTGCCCACCGTGTTTGGGGTCATCTGCCTGGGCGGCATCGCCCTGTTCTCCTTCTATCACATTTGGAGCATTACGCAGCAAACGAACCGAACTTGAAGGTCGCTTGGGAAAACAATATTAATAAGAAGAAGAAGCGGCAGTATATATAAGAAAGAGACGCACATGCCAAGTCAATAGGGTCACGAGATTAAGAGATTAAGCGATTTCACAAGCTGCTGTTGCTGTCGCTGCTGCTGTTCCGGCTTTGGCAACGGTTACGGTTACGGCTACGGCACCGGCTCCGTCTCCGGCTCAGTTCGAAACAAAATGCCACAGTGGCTGGTTATTGGCATCTCGGGTGTCACCTGTGGCGGCAAGACGACGCTGGCGCACAGTTTGCGCGACTATTTCAAGGAATTGCACAACGCACCGCTGTGGAATACGCCGTATACCATTGGCGAGGTGCAGCTCATCTCGCAGGATGACTACTTTCTGCCCGTGGACGACAGACGGCACAAGCGTGTCGAGAAACTGAACGCCATCAATTTTGAGCTGCTCACATCGCTGGACACCAAACAAATGCTGGCGGATGTGGCGCACATAATCAGCGGACGGACGGAACATGTTTCAAGCTACGCCAATTTCGAGCATTATGCGCTGCAGTACCAGCAACAGCAACAGCAGCAGCAGCAACAACAACAGTTGCAGCAGCAGCAACAGCAGCAGTATAATTGCAATTATTATCAGCTGCACAATGGCAAACATGTGCCCGCGGCCGCCTATCAATATCGTCCGCATCATCATCGGCAGCCGCATCCACAGCATAGGCCAAGTCCCGCCCTGCAACAGCAGCAGCAGCGTACTGCGGATCATCAGATGCGGTTCAATATCAATGCAGAAATCGCCGCACAGCTGCCCGACTTGAAAGTCAATGTGCTCCTCATCGAGGGCTTCATGATATTCAATCAGCCGGAACTGCTGGCTCTCTGCAATTTAAAGTATCATTTCCATTTGCCGTACGAGAAGTGTTACGAGCGTCGGCTAAAGCGCACCTACGATCCGCCGGATGTTGTCGGCTATTTTGAGCTATGCGTCTGGCCGTACTATGAGAAGAACTTTGCCGAGTATCGGGATCGCAAGGACATCACCGTGCTGAATGGCCAGATCAGCAAAGAGAAGATCTTCAAGTTTGTCCTGCAGCGCATCGTGCATTACTTCGATGAGTACAGCGATGTGCCAACAGCCCGGCCAGCCGCCTGTCCGCCGCAACAGAAGCGTTTCGGGATGCTCTACATGGCCAACGCGGCGGGGAGCAACAACAATCATTTGGCCACAGCCTGTCCCATGGAGCAGTAGTTGACATTGGTTGGCACATCTCTGTAAAAAACTAGAAAGAAAAAAAACCATGTACATTTAAAAACATAGTTTTACTATTCAAATATGCATAGTGTTTTTTTTTTGTTGTGTTTTTTCCATTAAGTTTAAGCTAGTTTAACAACGACACATTCTCTCGAGTCTATATATATATATATATATATATATATATTTATATATACCATATAGTCTTGTTTTGGATTGCATAAACAACGTAAAGTTTGGAAAATGGTTCAGGAATTCATTTAGCTGCGCTAAACTATATATTGTCTAGAGAAAAACAAAAATCACTTGAATGAAATTCAATATATTATTATGAATTAGCCAGAAAACTTAGCCCCTAATAAAACATTGTAAGCAGGTGTAATAGCTGTAAATATCGTGTGTACTATACATTTGCCAGTTTTAAATTTATATAGAAATATATATATAAGACAATGGACCTCTAAATCTGAACTCTAGGTTTTTGTTTTTCTTGTGCGAAACAAAACAACAACAACAAAAAAAAACCAACCAGAATAAAAAATATATATATACTATATATCTATATTTACGCCTAGAGAAAAGGTACAATATATTTTTTTGCATTACTAATTTTTATTTTTATTGCATTTTCTGACACGCTCTTTTTAATTTTTTTTTTTATATATATATATATTTTTATTTTATTTATTTTTTGAAAGGAATAAACGGGTTGAGTGCGTGCCTCGAACATAATTGAATTGAAAAAATAAATACATTAATATATATATATTATACGTATGTAGTATGTTCGATTATTAAATATAGTACAGTACTCGGTTGAACGGGATTTGATTAGCTCTGCATGCACAAATTTATTGCCGAATTTCTAGTTGAATGAGTTGCAATGGTTAAGTTTGTGCCGTGGCCCAATACTAAAGTCGGGTCTGACTGCGGCATATCTATATGGTTTCGATTATATCAATGTCAACTTTTTATATGCTTAATAGTATGTTAATAACTTTATGCTTAATTATGCTGCGTTCGCTTCAATCCAGTGGCCGCTGCAAAAAGAAGAAGAAGAAGGCGTTTAGTTCGGGTTGCATAGTGTCGGAAATATCGAGTTATGTAAATTGTGATAAATTTGATTATGGATATGAATTTCAACGATTTGCCACGATGCCATTGGTTAAGCTCAAAATATATATTGCGAGATCGTTAGTGAAGCTAAGAAGTAATCGATCTACAAAATTGTATGCATCTAGCTTTAAAACTAAGGCAGATGCATATATAGATTTTATCGATTTGCTACGCCCCCACTTTCTCAAGTTTCTAGCCCCAGACAGACGGACCCAATACGCTCTGTTTAGTTCGTGAACAAGTATATAAAATATAGAATACACACCTTAGAGCGCATCCCAGTCGGTTTGGCTGTTGTAGACCTCCTCTTCGAGCCAAACGGCATAGTTGGCCTTAAAGTAATCGGTCAGCTCCACCTTGCGATCCCACCAGCCCGAATGGCCAAAGAAGGCGAAGTCTGAATGCGTGAGTATCTCATCGCTGGGGAAGCCACCCTCTACGCCGTAATCGTGCAGCTGTTGGTTCTGCTGACCGCTGCTGTTGGTGCCGCCGCCGCCGCCGCCGACAATAGCGCTGCTGCTGCCATTGTTGCCATAGCCATTGGAGTCGCGATCGCCGCTGCCATTGCCGGCATGCATATTCGACTGCTGGGCGTTCTCCGCGTTCTGTGCGGCGGTGCCGTTGTTACCGCCGCCGGCACCGCATTTCTGTGTCGCCTCCGGATAGCGGCGCAGATTGAAACGATCGACGCAGGCGCGCAGAGTGCACTCCTCCGCCTGGAAGTCCCATGGTCGCGACTCGAGATCATTGCCAAAGGCCCAATCGTCGTTGAGGCGATGCCGCACCTTCGAATAGATGGCACTCAGAGTCTTCATGTTCGACTTGCGCCACTGACGGCCCAAGTACTTGGTCTGCATCTTCAGCAGCTTCAGCACGTACAGCTGCATCATGGCGTGGCGCACCTTGAGCGTCTTCTTCAGTATGGGCGCCGACTTGAACACGACCAGCATCATGACGCGCGAGTGCTTCCACTTGATCAGCTTGTTGAGTATGCGCAGCAGATTGATGCAGGAGAAGACGTTGCGCCACGAATACGGCTTATCGGACATTTCGCCGCCGTAGACAAAGCTGTCGCCGCTCAAGTCCGGCTGTTCGCCGATCACGCACGACGGAAAATCGAACAGCGGTATCGAGTTCTTGGTATTCACATATTCCGTGATGGTCTGGTTAAAGAACTTCAGCACCAGGGGAATACAGTTGGCGAAAACCAGATGCTGCGACATAAACTCAAACTGATAGACATGATTGATCTTGAAGTGCTTTAGGTATAATAGTATTATGGCCGAGACGGCCTTCACAATGATCTCCTTGTGGCGTCCCATGTCAACGGTCAGTTTTGTGGACTGTGTGGCCGTCAGCGGCATCTTCTTGGGCAGCACATCGGCCATAATGTTGATGCTTTCCGTCTTCGATTTGGATGTGGGCGAGGCGGCCAGCAAGACCTTCAGCAATGCTATCATATACTGCGGCAAGTTGGGCAGTATGGCCTGGTAGAGTATCTCCGCGGGTGTCAGCTTAATCTCGTCCTCGTGCGTCGAGATGGGATTGCGTGCAATGTCCTCCTCCTTCTTGATCTGCGTGTCCGCCAGGCTTACGTACATGTGGCGCTGCAGCGTCTTGAAACCCTCGTGAATGGGCTGCGGCAGACCCGCCAGACTCTCGTGATCTCCAATTAACGAGTAGCCAATGAATTTGTTGCGCGATATATCCAAGAACTGATCGATGTCCTTTTGGCGCACCTTGGGCGTCCACGGCAAACGTGCCGTTATCTGCACGGCCGGTACAGCGGCCGGAGGTTGTGTGAGACTTGGTTGATTATTGGGATTCGCCGTTGCTGTGCTGTTGCCCGACGTGGAAGCGGAGGGATCGTCAAAGGGCCGATAGTACTGGGAGAGTTCGTCCTCGCCGTTGCCAGTGCCGCTGTTGCTGCTTGCCGTTGAATTGCCATTGTTGGCATTCGAGCCGCCCTCGTTGCCGGACAGCTCCATATCGATTTGCTCCGGTTCGTCCAGGAAACGTTGTTTCATCAGTGATCGCCTGCGGGCCACAAAAAAGAAAGAGTTGGCAATATAAAAATATAATAGAGTTGAATGTATAAAAACTTTACTTGAAATTGCGCTTGGGATACTGATTCTCCAATATGTCTGTTGCCGTGGCTGGTGGTGAACTGGCGCGCATACACTTGGTCACCTCCAGTGTGTCCTCGGTGATCGGATCCAGTCCGACCTTGGCTCTGTACTCGTTCTTGAGATTCTTGAGCACATCCATGCCGCCGAGTCCCAGTAACGAGACCTTCCACAGGAGCAGCACAACCTTCTTCATCGGAAATTGTGGCGCTGCGCCGCTACAGAAACGGGTAATCATGCCTAGCAGCTTTACGGCGAGCAGCTCGCCATCGGGCAGCGGGCTGTTGATCTCTTGCACAAACGCGTCGGCCAGCTGCTTGTAGTCCTCGCTACCCTTTTCCCGTTCATCGCGAATCGTTTCCGTTATGATGTACAGCACGGAGAGTATGACCCGTATGTCCGTGGAGTCTACCAGTGTGACATTAGTGATCTTGACGGCCACAATGTCCGGGGAGCAGGCCGTCTCAATTTCCATGTTGAGCAAATCAATAAACGAGGAGAACACGCCCAGCTGGTAAAGCACAATCACATTGTCGCGCGTATTCTGATGCTGCTCCTCGTCGGATTGCACCTCGGCCCAACAGCCTTGCGCCAGATATAAAATGCAGCGCGCCGCCTGCATGCGGAAATTGCGATCGGATACTTCCAGCTGATCGACCAATTTCATCACAATGCTGCGTTGGGAGGCGGCATCCTGTTTCTGCCAATTGGGCGGCAGATCATAGAGCTCCATTTGGTCCTCGAATGCCTTGACATTCATTTGGAATTCACTGAATTCCGTGTAGCTATAGAGTTCGGCGATTTCATTCTGATAGCTGTCCACATCGGCGTATACGAAATCCAGATCGGGGCCATCGCAGTTGGCGTCCACATCGTGAGTATCCTGCTCGAACGAGTTGTTTATGGATGAAAGCATCATTTAGAGGCTGTTTTTGCTGCACAAGCTACAGCAAATGTGTGTGTGTATATGTGTATATATATCTATATATAAGTGTGTGTGTGTTTGGAAATGTGTATCCTTGTTGGCAGTACGGCTGCTAGGAGCGCGCTTTTTTCCACTACACGTTGCCAAAAGCGCGCATAATACTATTTATGCGTTAAACATTTCACTATTAATTTCGCAAACATTATTTTCCTACATAAAAGTCAAGCACAAAAGAAGAAAAATTTGTGTGAGTGTGACCAAAGTGAAAAACCCACACACATATAATTTTGCTTGCGATGTGCACACATCGATAATAATATCGATATGTGCTATTCACAATTTACGCCCACCTCCCACAGCTATTTATATTTGTGTTTTTGCACAGTGCCGGTAACAGTTTACATTTGAGCTTCTAAAGAAAACGATTAAGAAAAAAGTAAGCTAAGTCAAATAATCCTAAAGCATAAATCGATTTCATTTGGCATAAGTGTGTGTGGTCAAAGAGCATAGATGTTGATATTTACCGCTGGCTGTACTTTGTACCTTGCTTGAGTGCGTATCAGCGTGACCTTGCAGATTCCTATTGGCAGAGTGGCCACCGCTACACATACACAAAGATTTTCATTGCGTAGCAGTAAATTGTGAAATTGGAAATTTTTAATTCCTTAAGAAAATGGCTGGCCGCTCAATCGTTTCCCTTCTGATCGGCGCTCTGGCAACGGCCTTGGGCACTTACATCTATTTCACCATGCAAGTAATTACAACTCCAAAATTCGTCATGCACTACGACAACAATGTTTGTACAGTGCTTTCTTAAAGTTTGTTTGCATGCAAAATAAATAAATGTCGCGTGGGGGGTACAACAATAACTACGCCTAATCTAATCGACGCATTTCTCACACGCACATGTGATACACACATATCTGTATGAATATACACATATATATACTATATCCCTTTGCACATGTTGAGTCATCCGTAATTTCGATGAGTTTGACCTTCATGAATTATGCACTTGCGATTATTGTGACAGAGTACTTACTACGAATGCAATTGTTCTGATTACATATTCTAAACGAGCGGGAGCGTTTATCTTCAGGAAGATTAATTAACCTTACCCTATACATCTATAGTTAGATTACCAAGTTTGGTCTGAATAGCTTGGAATACCTTAGATATTCTAGAAGCATAGCAACGCTCTGAATCGTCAATCTATATGATAAAGTGCTTAAACGAAATTAGGTTGATTAATTTATATATAATCAACCGGCCCTTGACACTAATCAATAATATATAGATACTTAATAGAGTCAGTTATTATCCTTTTAAGCGTGACACAACAACAATACCCTTTAATTGGGCATAATGACTGATTGTATTAGATATGCACACGTTTCTATTTCTACTGACTATTTACAGACGACTCGCGCTTGCTATTTAATATGAATAATATCAGACAAGTTCAGAGCATTTCACAGCAAGTGTTCCGCTGCTTCAAGTTACCAATCACAACAGCAGCAACAGCAGCGGCAGCAGCAACAAGAGCTCGTAATTTAGCTGCAATTCAGTTGAATCAGTATCGTCGCTACTGCGTTGTCCTTTTGCCATTGGCCACCATTGTCAGCAGTGTTAATTGCAGTGCGGATATTGCAACCCAGTCGCAATACTCTACAGCAGCTGCCGTGAGTAGTGTGTTTGTAGTTGTTGGACTAATCCTTATCTAAGCTTAACTAAAATTTGTGTGCCCTCTGTTACGCTGCCTGCGCTATTTAGAATAATATATTTTCGGTCTTTGTTCTTCTAAATCCCATCTCTGTGCTTGCTTCATGTCTTCCATGTGTCCTTATCCACCCTAATCCCGACCGCTCTTACAGATCGACATGACTGATGGGGATTACAAGAACGCAGCGTCCATTTACGAGTTCACCGTAAAGGACACACACGGCAACGATGTGTCGCTGGACAAATACAAGGGCCAGGTGGTCTTGGTGGTTAACATCGCCTCCAAGTGCGGCCTAACCAAGAACAACTATCAGAAGTTGACCGACCTGAAGGAGAAGTACGGCGAACGCGGTCTAACCATTTTGAATTTCCCATGCAACCAGTTTGGCTCCCAAATGCCTGAGGCCGATGGCGAGGCTATGGTGTGCCATCTGCGCGACTCCAAGGCTGACATTGGCGAGGTGTTTGCTAAGGTAAAACATGTTTTTAGAATTTCCTCAATAAAACCCTTTCTAATCGCTTTCATTTCTATGCAGATCGATGTCAATGGCGATAAAGCCGCACCGCTCTATAAGTATCTGAAGGCCAAGCAGACTGGAACCTTGGGCAGTGGCATCAAATGGAACTTTACCAAGTTTCTGGTGAACAGGGAAGGCATCCCAATTAATCGCTATGCGCCCACCACCGATCCCATGGACATAGCCAAGGACATTGAAAAATTGTTGTAGATCTCCTACATAGTTTATAAGCATTATAACGTTTATAACGTATATACATAACTATATAACTTTTGTCAGCCCATGTTTTGGCTTTAACTTACAACCTAGTCGTTTAGCTGGGCACATGCGGTGCATGTTTAAAATTTATATTTGTACGGTTTATTTTCCTTATCGCGATCTTAAATAAATAACCTCTTTCGAATCAATCCCAGCAATGTGTAATGCTAAGGCTTAAATGTACCTTCTTTTTAGGCACTCACCTCCATGATGGCCATGCGCGCCTGTCGATAAAGTTTGGCCAGGATACCCACGTTCATAATTACGCCTTCGCCCTCATTCTTGGGTGTCCGCACCAGCTTGTAGTGTATCCACACCATGTCATATTCGTGATTCGTCATAAAATATATATAAATATGAGCTATAGAGGGGTTTCTATTTTGGTTTAGCTTTGAAAAGTTTCTGAACTTTGAAATTTTGAAACACAAAGTGTATGTAGACTGCTTAGAGCTATAATAATATTTCATTTCAATTCAAACACTTTTTGTAACTTTTAGTTAACTCTAAAAGGAAGAAATTCCTCGGATAACTCTTTCATTGAATTTTTAAACGACTGAAAATTGGATGAAATTAGTCCAATCTTGAAAAAGGTTTTACTTATTGTAACCAGCTTTAAATAGCTCTATCTCGCTTAAATAATGTCAGATATCGGAAAGATATACCTCTTTCGAATCGTGTAAATTCATAGAATCGATCACCATTAAAAAATGGTCATTTTACAATTTTCACTTTTTTGTCGAAAATTGTGATGTTGTGATTTTTGTCAAAAATGGTAAAAATTTCGAATATGAATTTTTGTATGTCAATCCATAGTCCCGATGTGTACGAGCATAAAAAGGTATATCAATCTAAGATACGACCCTAGTTGCGGATTTTATTTTGGAAAAATGGCGATTTCGGTAGTCAAAATTGAAGGGTTAGGGTATCTCTTAGTCGTGTCCTGTCAATCGAAGCTCTAATCGAGCATTCCACTTATTTGTAGTTCCTTTTTACAACAACAATATTAAAATATAGCAGTAATTAACGTTGAAGTACCATCCCAATTTATACTTGCAACGTGAGTATCTTCTAGTCGGGCACTCCCGAAATGTCTACTCTTACTTATTTTATTTTGTATGTTTTCAGATTGGAGGAATCTGTCAAGGCGAAAGGCAACCGGGAACAGCGGAGAGGCGACGAAATACTTAAGAGCGAGAGATAAAATTGTACAAATTGTGTATTCCAGATTTCCAAGATGAGTTTAAGTCATTTTTAATTGCCTCTATAATAGTATATAAGAATCATATATTTAAATTGTATAAATAGTTTTTTATAAATACAAAAATAAATAATAAATATAAGACCAGTTAATAAGTAATATTTGATTTAGAGTATATAAAAAATGTATATATAAAATGCAAAAATAACAATAAGGATGTAATGAGATTTCAAAAATAAATTTATAAACGTACAAAAAAGGTTTTTTTTATTGTTTTTGGGAGGACTCAAAATGAAAAATGCATTAAGTGCAAAATTTCATAAAAATTTTAGCTGAAATACCAGGCGAACAGAATCGTTAGAACGTCGACAAAAAAAAATCAAAATTAAAAAATTCTATTGCATACTTACAAGGCAAAAATTCTGGCCGTCGATTGGCGAGAATTTCATACAAATTTCAGCTGAATCACTAGGCCAACAGAAACGTTAGCAGGTCGACAAAAAATTTCAAAATGCGAAAAATTCTATTGCATACTTATAAGGCAAATATTTTGGGTCGCCGAGTTCCAAAAATTTTATACAAATTTCAGCTGAATCACTAGGCCAACAGAAACGTTAGCAGGCTGACAAAAATTTTCAAAATGCGAAAAATTCTATTGCATACTTACAAGGCAAAAATTTTGCAACGCTGATTGGCGAGAATTTTATATAAATTTCAGCTGAATCACTAGGCCAACAGAAACGTTGGCAGGTCGACAAAAAATGTCAAAATGCGAATGTTTCTATTGCATACTTATAAGGGCGGCAATTGCAATTAATGCAAATTCTTTTTGCCAAATCACGGGCATAACTCCAACACAGCAGTAGCTGGTGCTTATGGAGAAAAAGGGGAGGGGTCGGGGCAGCTGAAAAAGAAGCATACATATTTCATGACCATATTCTTGCTCATTTGCAAGGACTTGGCGTTTTAGGTTCACCAGGACTATACCCTTGGTATGATTACCAGGATATGGCGGTCATCTAGGAACCAACGGATTGAAAGTTTTTGCCGGATTAGGCTCAATTATACCAAATCCGCCGTAATTTCGTCATTTACTTGACGATTTGAATGTTTCTTGGCCTATGCATTTTGCTGGCCATTTTACCTAAAACATTTCAATAGCAATATCACGGCCAAATCTAGTCCGATCTCAACTTCTATAAGTCTATAGAATAGATCGTCATTAACAACTTAAGATTTTACAATTTTCACAATTTTGTCAAAAATTACTCCATGTTATTTTTGTCGAAATTGGTCAACATTTAGAATGGGGATTTTTTAAAACCAATCGATAGTCCCGATCCGTACGAGTATAAGAGGTATATTAATCGAAGATATATCCTCTTTTGACCGAGATATTTGAAAAACTTTTCGTTGGCACTTTTATCAGAATTGGTCAAAATAGAGAATTTTTGAATGCCAATCAATAGTACTGATCAGTACGGGTATAAAAATATATGTATATATATCTTGGGGGTGATTTTCATTTGTAAAAATCTTGGCCATATGTCCAATCTTCTAGACCCCCTCGACGAGAGCATTTTACGTGTTTTTTTTTTTTTGGTTTTTGTTTATTTATTTAAATAATTATGTATTTTTTGGGTGCAATTAATCATTAAATTAATTAGTATTATTATTGTTTATATAAGGTTCATATATATTTATACGTATATATATATATATATATATATATATGCTTTGCTTTCACTATTAGTTTTCATTTGCATGTGGTTAATTTCCTCGCCTTCCATTTCGTTCGCTTTCCACTACGCCTACTGAGTGCTTTTTTCATTTTCATATTTGTTTTTTTTTGTTTTTCTTTTGCTTTAGATCAACTCGTAAAGTTTGTTTTCATTAACATATAGTACACACAAAATTGTTATAGATTTTTAGTTTCTTTGGTTTTACTGGTTTTACATACATAATATATAGTGTATACATATATATATATATATAGCGTATTCCGTTTAAGGGATACAAAAAAAAAGAAATGTAGCGCAAGCGCTTTCACTATTTACTGCTCAAGAAACACAAACATTGTCGCTAGTTAGAATATTAGTTATTAATTAAGTGTTAGTCATAGTTCTTCAATGTTTATATGCATATGAGGTTTGAAGTGTGAGAGTGTGTGGGTGTGTGTGTGTGTGTTTTTTTGTTCTTGTTTTTGTGTTTCGTATTTTTATAGATTCCATTGAACAAAGTTCTATCAATATTAAGCAATTGGCGACATATTGTACACGCTACGAATATTGCTAAAAATACCTGCACTTTGTTTTGTATTGTTTTTTGTATCTTTCCTTCTTATATTTGTTGTCCTATTTTTTTTTTATTTTTTTGTTTTGGTTTTTTCAATTTATTTCTCATATACTTTTGTTTTTCCGTGTGCCCCAAATATATTTTGTTGGTTGGCAAAGCACTTTGGGCAGGCGCTTGTTTAATTGTTAATACCTTGATTGTTTAAGAATGACTTCATTTTTATAATTGTTTGCAATACGACTTGGTGAATGCTCTTTTTAGTTGTGAATTTACTTTTAGTGTGGCGTATGAAGTGTAATTCCTATATATGATAACGTATTTAGTTAAATAGTATATGCTCTAAGTAATTTCCCTTTTCGTTTTTCTTTTAAATGAATAGCCAAATATAATTTTATTCATAACATTGAAATATACATGTATATATATATATATATATAATTCTTTAGCTGTTTGTTGTCAAATTAAATCTCATATAATTAACAAATTGTGTGACAAGCGCTTAATTTAATCGTTGAACTGTTTGGTTTTTCTTTTAATGATTCAATTTTGCAGAACTTTCATTAGTTTTCTTTGAACCTAAAATCGCAAATTAATTAATTATTGTATATTTTTGCTAAATGTTTTGCGTTTATTATTTCATTTGACTACATTTGTTTTTTTTTTGTTTTTGTTAAATATGCTGCACATTAAACATTTATTTAATTTTTTCTCTAGATAAGTAGATTGTTGTTGTTTTCCTGTTATATTTAGCTTTTTTCTTTTCTTTTCTTTTTTGGATTATACATTTTAATAATTTGTTTTGTGGTAACTTTTATTTAGGAACAAAAGCTTAGATTTTGACTAGAGCACTTTATTTATTTATTTTGCCGTTATATTTCAAAACATTTGTTCCAAGAGTCACGCTTTTTTTTTTTGTTATTTTTGGTTTTTGCTGAAGAAACTGAGTTCAAAGAGCTGCGAATGCGAAAATTTGGGAAGCAACCTGAACCTTGAATTGCGCTGGCGCTCCTTGTTGCCAGCACAGAGGATAAGTATTAAGTACAATATATATTAATATATATATATATACATATATATAGCATAGCTTTGTATATATATATTTATTTATATATGTATATAATAAGTATATGCATGAAATAATGTAACCATAAACAAATTAGCAACAACTTTAATTTGTCCGGAGCGTCTTTTAGATTTGTATTATAATTATTATTAATATTATGAGTCATAATTTTCTTAAAATGTTTGTTTTTCCATTCACATCTTCGCGAATGCCTCGGTTAGTACAAGTTTACGTAGAAATTATGTTTGTTTGCAATTCTCGAGATTTTTTTTGTTATAGTTTAACTGAGTTTTTTTTGTTTTTTTGTTTGCTTTTTTAATCAAGAAACGTGAATGGTTTGGCTTTACAAGTAAATGCCATCCATAATTACTTATACGCCGCCGTGATCCAGTTTGGCCGCGGCTCCGGCTGCTGCCCCGGCTCCGTCATCGACCAACGCCGACTGTCCTCCGGCGGCGGGCTGCTGTTGTTGCGGCGGCGGCGGTGGGGGCATATACTGCGGATACTGTGGATACTGCGGCGGCTGTTCGCCTCCTATGAGTCCAAGTTTATCTGGTGTAAAGAAAGCGAGAGTGGAGAGAGAAAGACAGAAAAGGAAAGAGAGGGAGAGAGTTAGAGAGAAACATGTTAGTCGGCGGGCAGATCAAATCAGTTTCCATTTTGGATTGATCAAATTGGAAAGACAATTACATTGATACGATTACACGAGTATACGCCAAATATATATAAATATATAATACACTTCAATGGACTTCTAAAGGGTATTATTAAGCTCAGTTCGGGTGGATAATCGAAAGCATTTATGATAAATGAGCTAGTGCAAGGCCCAAAAAAGACAATCATCTTTAAATATCAAATATTTACATGTTAGCACAGTAATAACACAATTTTTCACAGAAAGCTAATTCGATATTTGAACCGCCCAACTTGCAACACTTTTATTAATATTTTCATGTTCAATTTTCATTCGGTCCTCTGTTAAGCTTTTGGTGCATTAAAACTGAAGCGAATTGTCCATATATGTATGTAACAAATTAAAAATATTCACATTAGTTATCTTTGAACAACATCAATAAATAAACAAATTGGAAATAATAAGGAATTTGCGTACGATAACGGCAACTCACACACATGCAGATAAAATGATAATCGATTAAGTATCGATAAGCGCCATGTAAATTTTTGTTGTTTTTGCTGTTGCTTACAGTGTTTGATAATATTGTAATTTTTTTTGTTGCGAATGGTTCAAAGTGTGAAATGTTTTTGAATACTGGTTCAATTGCTGTTGTTTTTTTTTTGATGTTGTTATTGTTGTTGTAGTTGTATTAGTTGTTGTTGTGCTGTCGGTTTTTGGGTGGTTCTTGTTGTTACTGTTGTTATTGTTGTTGTTATTATTATTGTTGGTTATGAGCGTTTTATTGTCCCGTCGCCACGTCATCCGTCGGACTCTGTGGGTCATCGGCCAATGTCGTTTTCTCGAGTGTCGTTGGTGGTTCGGATTTGAATGTGTTGTGGTGTGGTGGTGCTGATGCTGATGCTGGTGCTGTTACTGGTGCGGATGCATGAACCTGCTGCAAAGCAGGAGGTGGAGAAGCAGCAGCATCATCCGACATGAAAGGTTCTACGAGAAATTTGTGAATTGCATTTGTTTTGATACAAGCCATTAAAGTGGAACTAGTTTTTCAATTTTAAGTTTTTTAGTTTTGTTTTTTTTTTTATTACTTAGAATGTGGATGTGTGCGTATGTATTCGTATAGTAGTACCGATAACCAAGAAACATGTAGATGGAACACCTGAGGCAGTGTGGGCCCAACAATTAATATTGAATATCCCAAGTCTGGGAGCAAACTTAATTAATAAGCTGAAGTTGAAGCGAAACAAGTTGCACAAGAAATCGGCGGTCTCACTCGAACGCATTGAGCAAATGACTCACTTACTCTCTGTGCTCCCTGAGACTTAAAACAGTCAAAAGTCACATTTGAGAGACCGCACTTCCGTTTCCGGTGCAGCCAAAAAGCGCGATAATTCATAGAGTCTGACGAGAGATGCTTTGGTACTTTTCACTGCATACGATTTCGCATCTAGATGTTTTTTGGTTAGTTATAGTACTTAAGTATTTCAAAATAAATAGCGTTTAATTGATTTGTGCACCTAGCAATAATATCTGCAGATGATTGACAAAATATTTTGCTTTTCTTTGACTTAGTTTTTTTTTTTTCGTTTTACCTCAAATAATAAAAACATTAAGAATTTTTGTAGTGATAATTTCTTATTTGTTAACATAACAGAAAGCTAAAGCTTGCACAAATTTATTTTTCTTCGTCTTTCTCTGTAATTGTTGGAAAAAATTTGGTGAGTGTACAGTAAATGTGGGCGTGATGGGTGTGGATATTTGTGGAGAGTTTGAAAATTCGGTTTAGTGTTGAGAAATTAAAAGAAAAACTTTTGAAAATCATATGATAAACAACTGATACAAAATTGCAGTACTTTATGCATTTGCTGTTGACCTTGCCGAAGTTTTTATTTTTTGACTACATATATAAGTATTTAGGGGCGTGGCGTGACGAGTTCGAGTATGTTACAAAAGGACATAGCACATTGTAATTGTTGCTGTAGTTGTTGTTGTAGCTATTTTCGATACAAAACCAAAAAAAAAACTGTAAACGAAACACTAAACAAACCACAAAGATAAGGAATTAACGATTTTACGCTAGCTATTCGAATACAATGAACCAAAAGTTCCTACAAATTACGGTTTACAAATGAATATCGTTAAAATTCGCTATGGATAACGGGCCATACTCGAATATTACTTGGTTTCAGCGGACACAGGGTGTTCCGGGCGTCAAACACCCAAACATATAGAGCAACACACAAAAACAACGTTAAGATAAGTATATATTTAAAAACGAGACAGAACGCATATCTTCGGATGGCCGAAGATCAAATACCCTTGCAGGAAGATAAAAGCTGTGCGCTATAAAAGCTATAGTTAACTGCGTGTGCTTTAAAAGGTATATAACTAAATAATATCTACATATTATCTGATAGATAAAAGATTAAATAAAAATTCAGTTTTCTATCGATCGTCCCAATGGTAGCTGTATAATAAAGTGGTCTGATATTGATAATATTTGGTGGAGAAGTAACATCCTTAAGTACCAATCTTTTTCGGGATATTGTAAAAACCAAAAAGTGTTTATGTGTATATACAAATAAAATTTTCGACCGATGCGAGAAATTTGCTGGCAAAGAAAGAGACAGAAAGTCATGACCACGTTTATGTGCTTGGCTATTGATACGGATCAAGAATATATAGTTTACTGTACACATTTCTGCAAGGGTATAAAAAAGAAAACAGCACACGGCTTTAAGTCAAATTACCGAACCTGGTGCGTATGTTATCATATGGAACCAGATGATGTTGAAGTTATTTAAATAAATATTATTATTATTTTTTTCATTTGTTTTTTTTTTTTTTTTTTGATTTATGGTTGTTGAAGCGCATGATATACTAAGTACATTGAATGCAGTTGCTCGATCGATCGTTCGTTTTTCACTATTTTTTTCGTATTGCAACAATTTTGGGGGATTTTCGAAAGGCGCCAGTTTCAAGTTCAAATTCAAATTCAAATTCGAATATTCATATTCAGTTTTGAAGCGAACGACCATCAAACGTACGACAGTTGGACTGTGATTTTTGATACAGTTGGGTTGATTTATTGATTTTAGCATTGCATTGTAACTAAGTTACTAATTAGTTTCTTATAATTAGTTTAGCAATCTACATAAAGTTACCTAGAGAAAAAAATGTGACGGAATAAAAAAAAGGAAAACAAATGAATTTAGTTTGTTGTGTATTCCAAATTAAAGCATTTAGGCTAAAAAAAAAACACAAATAAACTTTTAAATCATAGGCAAAAACAAAAAGAAGAGATATTTTTTTTTTTGGGATACCATTGTAAAGAGTGGAGTGTGTATTGTGTGTGTGTGTGTATATGTGTGGATGTGTGTGTATGGGTGGGTTGTCTTGGTTTCTTGGGATGTGATGAACACGATTTAGGGATTTCCGCACGAATGACTTACTTGCTATAATGCCCACGATGACCAGTCCAATAACGCCCATTATGATCATCATCTGCAATAAAATTGAAGTCAATTTAATTCGCTGTTAAATAAATTAAACAGTTACTTTTGCATACCTTCAAGTTCTGCAACCAGAATTTTCGTTTTAGTTTGCCCGCCTGCTGCTCGAATTGAGAGGCGCCCTGTTGCAGGGCATCGGCGCGATCGTCCAGCTCGGATAGCTTGGCATCACGCTCCAGCACCTTCTCGACATTCGTGCGCATGATGTCCACGACCTGTGGGTGGGTGAATGGGGTGCAGACAGTTGTGAGTCGCTGTTGATTTGAATTAGCCGGTTAACGCTTACCTCATCGACTTGGGCCTGTGTCTGTTGCAGGCGCTTTTGTGCCGCAATTTGCTGTGGATTGCGTGGTCCGCCCACAATCTCACCATCGCCGCCCTCGCCCGCTGGTGGGCCATCGGTTGGTGGTGCATCGCCAGCTGGTGCAGCGTCCGCCCTACGGATAAACAAGGACCCGTCAGTTATCGATAATCGCATTTGGCCAGCGGCTAATCAACTCCCCACGGAGCGATCAAATTCTGAACTGCTAATTGGGAACTGGGCGTATTTAGTTACACATGATGCGGATTCAACATTTACACAAACACAATTTATGCAAATGCATATACATATACATATACATATGTATATATCTATATATACGTGAGTGTACTGGTATGCATGGTGCTCGAATTCTAGCCGGACTACGCCAATAGAGCTGGACACTTACGGTTCCTTGTTCTTGTCTTTCTTGCCCATGTTCGGACTGTGTTCTGTGTGTGCGGCGTAAAAAGCGATATTATCCAAATTAAAGTTAAACAAAAGCCAACAAATATATATAGATGCATTTAAAACACGTTTGAAAAAAAAAATATATATATTAGGATTCGTGTTTATTTTGCATTTGCATCTTGTGCATGACTAAGCCCTGTGTGGCGAGTTTATCGATTTTGCGGTGCGGTGCGGTGCGGGAAAACTGACATGTGATGCGTTGGACGCGGACACGGGTACGGCCACCGATGTGTGGCCAAACTGCTGCCCGGCAAAAGGCAAAGTAATTATGGCCACAATTGAAATGCACAAATGGATAATTTGGGCAACTATTTTTTTCCACTTTTTATGCGAGCCCATGCGGCGTATACTTTTTTGTGGGTCTACACGGTTACAGTGAAAGCTCGCTTTAAAGGTCTGGCATAATTTATCTCGAAGAAAATTGTGGAAAATATGTAGTAAAATCTCTGTTAACAAAAAATTGCAGTTTTTAAAAAAAAAAATTTTTTTAACGTGAAAGCAAATTCTTTATACGTTAATAATAGGGAAATTGTTATTTTAAAACATGTTAGATTTCTGATTAGTTAAAATCTCTGTTCAAAAATACTTGAACAGGTTTTTGTAGAAAAATGTGATAGCATTTTTTCAATAAAATTCCTATACTTTATATGGTAATAATACAGAAATTGTTATTTTAAAAAATGTTAGATTTCTAATTAGTTAATAAAGTTTGTTGGAAGTCAAATATGCCAATAGTATTTTATGCTTGAAAAAAAACACACACAGATCGTAGCTTTTAAAAAAAGAAATCCGGCTTATGGACATGTTCGGCCCCACGGGAGTTGTTCATTATTAGAGCTTTTACTGTAATTCCTTCTGTTTGTGCGTAACGGACAGAGAAAGAGAAATCAATAATTTCCATTACTCACATTGCTTTCTGTTTGGTTTTGTTGTTGTTGTTGTTGTTTTTGTTGTAACAGCCGCTGCTGCTATTATTGTTGTATTTGTATTAACAAATTGGAACGTCGTCTGCGTCTCTGCGAACTGAAACTGCGATGACGGCCAACTGTGTCCGTGTCCGTGTCCCGTGGACTTTTATGCACTTGCCCAACGTCTTTCACTTGAGAGCCCGATAATGGCTGGAGATTGTTGCCGCAACAGGAGTGGGAGGCGGGGGGATTGCTGGGTGCAGCGCAACTTTGGCTATTCGTTGTTTTTGTTATCGATGACAGTGCTCTCTCGGTGGCCAGTTACTCTCACATGCGCTCTCTCGCTCTCGCTTTTCGTCAATGAATTTGCGCTCAACGCTCGGCCTCAACGCACACACTTGCACACAAACGGCTCCTCGCTGGCGGGGGAAACTGGCGGGCAGAGAGATGCGTGTTTGAGCGTGTCTGTGTGTGTGTATGTATATATGTGTATGTGCGGGTACCACTTGCCACGACAACCTTTTGCAGCAGCGCTGTGTGAAGGAATCCTCTGGCTCTATGCTGAAACTGTTATATGGATAGAGTATAAAAATAGTTTCAACTATTTTTAGTATGCTTATTCGTTATGTTTATTCTATTTGAATGTCGGCTTCAAATGCTCAGCTTTAAATTACAATGCACGCCCACACACGTACACACTCACACAATCACAATTTGGGTGGATTCTCTAGCTTACATACATATATATTTTTTTTCTTCTTGAAGTTTTTATTGCATGCCCTCAGGCGCACTTGAAACCACTTGAAATTTTTAGTTCAAATTTTTTGTGTGCTATGGTAATGCTATTTGGAACTGGCAAACAAAAATTATTTGCTTAGGTGGACAAAAAAAATCAATGAAATTTTTACACAACAAATTTTTCTGGACAAGTCCATTTACGAGTTTTAGTTTAAGATTTTCGCAATTTTTGTCTTTTAGGCGTAGTCTGTGCATTTGAGCCGTGGCAACAGATATTTTAGTTTTAATAATATAATTAAATAATAAATTATATATATTTACGCAGCACAAGGAAAATTTTCACTTACGACGTTTCTAGCCAACTGCGAAAACTGGCAGCTTTCCTAACTGTTATGTGTATTTGGGGAAAAAGCTCTTGCGAACAGGACGAGTACAACGAAGCTTTCGAGAGCGCACAACTAACGAGTAGCTTTTATTTTGTAGGCTTAAACAAAACATTTAACGAGTACACAAAGCGAACAGGCGGAAAGGTCGGGTTTAAAGTGGCTTCCGGAATTTTGTCTGTATCCACACACGGTACATTTTGAGGCAACGTCCACGATTGACCTGCAATCGCCTGTCCACGATTAGCTGCTCCTCCACCAGCCCCGCCTTGGCAAACATGTCGCGCAGCTCCTGCTCCGTAAAGAAATACACCATAGTCCCATCGCCGCGCACATAGAAATTATCCTCCAGGCATTTGCCGCTTTTAAAGCGCAACTGCGCAAGGTCGTAGCGTCCGTAGTCCCTGAATACGAGCAGACCACCTGGTTTTAGATACCGATAACAATTCTCCAGCACACGCTGCATTTTTGACGGCTCAATGGCCGACAGCACAAAGATCATGACGATAATGTCTTGCGAGTTCGGCTCGAACGGCACCTGCCACTGCTCCTGCGTGGCATCCATGACGAAAACCTCGCAGCGCTTCTCGTCGAACTGCTGCTGACTGCGTAGGATTTCTATTGCACGTGCTGAGAAGTCACAGCCATATACCCTCAGCTGGGTCTCTGTGCTGTACTGGAGTATGGGTAAGATGGTGTTGCCCACGCCGCAGCCCAGCTCGAATATGCTGCGGGGCTCTGAATGCTCGTTGGCCGCCATGGGCGCCAGTTCGGGAAACTCTGTGAAAAGCCAATGGCGATCCTTGAAGAAACGATTGTCGTGTATGCCATAAAATGAGTCCCAGAACTTGGGTGCTTCGGACTGAAAGCGTTCCCTCTGGTCATCGCTCATTTTGAGCGTTGAATTCTTCTCCACAGCGGCCTGGGCCGCCTGCTCCTGCTCCGCATCCCATTCCACGTGATCCCTGTGAACCACATTTTAGATTGTTTTATATAGACAGCTATTTCGTTCTGCATATACCATGCATTAAACTCAAACACCTGCCGCGCATCGGTGAGTATTCGCTCACCAGCTCCGCTGGGTTTCTTGCGGTGGCGAGTGTGTTCCAAAGTTTTGCTGGTAAATCGCCGTTGTGGATATTTACCAGGCGTTGTGCTTAAACACATCGGCGCCATCCTTGAGCAAACGTGTACCAAACTGTGGGCGCTTCTCATTGTCACCGTCAACATCTGTAGGCTGGCTTGTTTCGCTCATATTACGTCGTCCAACGTGGATAATTCCTTAAAAGCACTTTGTAAACAAACAAGCGCGTTGCGGCTGCGACCATATGGCGCGAAAGGTGGCCAGACCGTCACAATTCGTGCAGTGTGGCAGCTCGAACTGTTGTGTTTGTGAGTTATCGGCTCACCACCATTGCCTATCGGTTAGTATAACAAAACCGCAAAATAATTTTTGTTGTATGCGTTGTTGCCCACTGCAGCAAATTGAAAATACATAAATAATTCAAGGCACAAAAAGCGCGAACTGTGCGAAACACACTCGCCAGCAAAAGTTAACTGTGTTGTGCGATTTAAAAACAACAAAAGAACGTTTCCAAAATGATGAACGAGGCTGCCGCACTGGCCAACATGATACCCTACGACACAATTGGACTATACGAGCAGCCCAAGCCCCGTTTTATCTTCAAAATGCCACGGGTGGTGCCTGATCAGAAGTCCAAGTTCGAGAGTGACGAGCTGTTCCGGCGACTCAGCCGTGAGAGCGAGATACGGTACACGGGCTATCGGGAGCGCAGCATTGAGGAGCGCCAGGTGCGCTTCATGAATGGCTGCCGTGAGGGACACACGGAGACGAGCTTTGTGGCGTCCGGCACCAATTTGCAGCTGGTGTTCAATGCCAACCAGAATCCCTACCTGCACGACAAGGAGTGCGATTTTGACAAGGAGCACGGCAAGGTGCACATCAAGTCGTATTTCATTATGAATGGCGTTTGTGTGCGCTTCCGTGGCTGGCTGGACCTGGAACGCTTGGATGGCGTTGGCTGCTTGGAGTACGATGAGCGTCGGGCCATGCACGAGGATGCGATACTGCGCGACCAGATCGATCGCTATAATCAGCGGCTGCGCGAATTCGAGGACACCAAGCGGGCCTATCGCGACAATCGCCAGGACGAGATGGAGGCAGTGCGACGCGGTGTCGCCTCCGGTGGCATTGGCGTGGGCGCCAGTATGTGGCGGCGTTAGTTGAACTTTTGGACGGCAACAACGCCGTCACAGCAGCAGCAGCAGCATCAACAGCAGCATCAACATCAGCAGCAACAGCTGCAGCATCAGCAGCATGAGACTCAATTCGCAAATACTCAATACTTTATGGAAAACTGAAAAATGCTCCTAACCAAAACAACTTGCTAGCAATTGCGAGTTTTGAATACGGATTCGATTACGTTTAGATTCGCTCGAAGTACGCTATCCTAGGCTTAAATTTAGCACTTAGTAAATTACTTAACGTATTCTTGTATGGTATTAAACAAAACATTTTAATGTGAAATTATAGTGACGTATACTACATAAATATATACTTACATATAAATACATATAAATATATATACAAAACTTACGCATAATAATTCCGGTATTTCAATGATTATTCAGCCTGACGGATGATTCTTAATTTACACGTTTGATAGCCATAACTAGTAGATTAATAACTATGTTGCATAGTGTATATACACTTAATGCTCCAAAGTAAGAAATTTAAAATTATAATTATTTTGGAATTTATTCAAGGCATTCAACTTGAATCAAGGTTTCCTTAAGGTTTTTATAGGCATTTCTTTTTTTGCAATCGAAAAAAGTTGGTCTATAGATATATTTAATATATAAAATATAGAAAATATTTGAATACCATTAGATAAAGTTGGCTTTCAAAAATCGTTTATATCAATTACCAGCTATTGACTACATACATATATAGCATGTCTTCAACATGAGGTGATTAAATTTGCCTTGCTTATTTCCGAGCTAGAAAACTGCTGAGCTCCTGGTGTTTATTCAGCAACCGTTGAAACAAAAACAAGCTGGGCTGATCTTTGGCGATGTTGCTTTCTTTTTTCCTTGCTGGAGGTATACAAAATTCAAGATTTCGCAATCAGAATTGACAAAATTGTGTTTAGGAATCTTTTCTCTATTCAAAGTTTAGTTGCTTATCAGCTCGATCGGTATGCGAATAAAGCAATATATAATTATCAGAAAATTCATACAATATGAAGCTTGGATCAGGGCAGATCCTTACATGGCGCTTCTTATATTAAAACTACAAGTTTAGCATTTCATATGAAGCATATATATTATAGATATTTTATTATATATGTATATATATTTGATATAAAGACGCGTAACACTAAAAATATAATTAAAGGTGCATGACAGCTCCGTTTAACGGAATTGAATTGTGGAAATGCGCAGACCGATGCAATCCTTGCCAATTTGGCTCACCTCGCACACTGTGCACAGGCTGCCCTTGTATTGGGGATCGTAGGCGGAGCCGCAGAAGGGGCAGGTGACCTCCGGTTTGCCGCGGTACAGCGGCTTCCAGCTGATGGCGCAGATGTTGAACGGATTAAACTCCTCGTACTCCAGCTGATGCTCATCGATGGGATTCACCTCGCAGGCCTGCAGTATTTTGCGCACCTGCTGCGCCACCTCTGGCCGCGGCGCCAGCTCCAGCAGCCGGCGGGCAAACGACGCGGCCGTCTTATAATTCTTCAGCTTGAAGAACATGTTGAGCGCGGTGCGAAGCGTCAAAATTTGATGGACTGGCTGAAGCTTGCAGTGCGTGAAATAAGCGGCCATTTCGCACAGACGCTTCTGCTCGTCCAGCGTCGATTTGGGCATGCCCTTGCGCACGGTCTCCATTTTGAGGCCCACAATATACTCGGAGCAGATCTTGAGCAGCTGTTGCGCCTCTGCGGTGTCCAGCTTGGTGTCCACCACCAGCAGCGGAATACTCATCAGTATGGAGTGGAACTTCTCGATGGCCTCGCTGAATTTGCCCGACGTAGTCATCTGGTAGCCAGCCTGGAGGCGCGACACCAGCTCGTTCAGCTTGATGCCCAGCGCCGGGCGCTGCAGCTTCGGATTGGTCTCCTCGCAATTGCGCAACGGATAGGCGCTGAGCGATTGCAGATTGGGATTGGCCGTGTAGCTGGTGCGGGAGCAGGCATAGTTCTGCAGGAAGAGCGTTTTGAAGGGCTTAAAGTTGACCACGCCCAGCTGATCGTTCAGCAGGCGGAAGGCGCTGTTGAAGGCGCCCGCCTTGACATGATCCAGCACCAGTTGCGAATTGTTCGCCCAGTGCTGGGCCGGCGATTGTCCCTTGTTGGGCGCCGCATAGTAGTTGCTGTCCAATGCGGATGCCTTGATCTTAGAGGCCAGCTCGATGGGCACGACCAGATCATCATCGCCCACATCCCAACCGCCACCGCCGCCGGCCTCCTCCTGGGCCTCATCATTGCTCAAAGCATCGTGCATCTCCTCATCGCCGTCATCATCCTCACCCAGGCCAAGATCGGCATCAGCACCCCAGCCATCACCGCCGCCATTGTGCTCGTCCAACAGCGCCGCATCCGCATTGATGTTCAACGCCTGGCGCGCTGTGGCGCTGCTGCCGGCACGCGTCACCATGGCGCCCTCGAAGAAGCCCTTGGACACGGACAGCAGCGGCCAGTTGGTCTCCAGCTGCTGTATGGGCACCGGCGGCTGCAGCAGCTGCGCATTCGGATTCACCTCCGGCAATGTGGTGCCCTCGGCGCTGATTGTGGCACCCAACGTCTCGGTTAGCTCATCTAGACCATGGGTGGCCGCCGTCAGATATGCCAGCGAGAGCTGTCCACAGTTCTTGAGTATGCTCACGCGCTCCTTGACATCGCCCAGCAGCAGGGCGCCCTGGTACTGTGCCGAGATGTCCTTGCGAATCTCGGCGATCTTGTTCATCTTCTTGAGCTTCTCCAGATTACCGGTGATCAGGTAGAGGAAGCTCAGCTTATCAAAGTTCTTGGTTCGCTGATAGCACATCTCGACCACCTGATGGTTGCCCTGCAGCAGTGCAGCCTGGGCCAAACGATCCCAGCAATCCTTGTCCTCCAAAGCTCTGGCCGCCTGCAAAGCAATCTCAATGTTGCCGCACTCCAGGGCCAGGCCAAAGCGCGTCTTCTCGTCTTTCACAAAGTGGAGGGCCACCTCGGGATAGCCCTTCTGCTGCAGATAAGCAATGATGCTCTGGCCAACTAGTCGGGCATTGCGCACCATGTGCAGGACCTCATCGTATTTGCGCTGAATCAGGGCCAGCTTGAACTTGTATTCCGTGGGATCGATGTGCAGGACACGGGTGCGGCATTCGCGGTCCAAACAGAACACCTGATTGCCCTTGACGCGCGTCAAGTAAATGGGCAGATCCAGGGTGCGGATAATGCCGTGATCGCCATTGGTGATCGCGTACTTGATGTGATTGCTGGTCGTGTAGATGAACACGCCGGACTCGTCCCAGGCGCCCGACTTGACGCGACAATTCTCCTGGACGGTGCACAAATACTGCAGCCGGCGGTCGCAGATGGTGACTGAATGCTTGCAAAGGAGCGCCACCAGCGACATGTCCGGCGACCAGACCACATAGCGGCACTTGGCCAGCTTGATGCTGCCAACGGACACCAGGCGCTGCACCTCGTACAGTGTCACGTACTCCGGATCGCGGATGAGCAGCATGCCGGTGCCGGCATAGAAGATCTCCTCACAGAATGTCGGTATCTTTTTGGTCACCTCGTTCTTGAAGTTCTTCACCACCAGCTGCTGGTTGCGATCGAGCACGGCGAAACGATTGCGTGCCACCCAAATGGCCGTAATGCCCGAACTGCGCTTGCTGTCCGACTCGTTCTGGCGCTCGCTTTCGCTGTCCTTGGGTATCTGGCACAGGTCGTAGGTGCTGTTCTCCAGGTTGTTGGTGCGCGTGCAGATGAGCACCGCATTCAGCGCCGGGTTGTACGACATGCTGTACACGGGCGATTTACCGGGGCGCAGCTGCATAATCACCGTATCCTTGGTGGTGGTAAAGTCCAATTTACGCAGAAAACGATCCTTCACATAGTACAGCATATTGCCGTGCACCGCATACGCGGGACGCTCACGCTCCAGCTTAAAGACCACCATGCCTGCAAACCAAAAAAAAAAAAATCAATTAAATTAAATTTATCTCCCGAGATTCTTTATCAATGCCCACCTGCATCGTGACCGGCCGCGAACAGATTCAGTGTGGGATGCGCGGTCATAATCCAGAAGCGCTCGTTGTCACGGCGGAATGTGAACAGACACTGGCGCTTGGTCATGTCCCAGACGCGAATGCTGCGATCCTCGCCGTTGGAGATGATCAGATCCTGGCGCGGATGGAACAGTACACAGGATACATTGTTGTAGTGACCGCGGCACGTGTCCACCTCCCAAGCCTTGTACTCGTTCATGCGCCACAGCTTGACCAGGCGATCATCGGCGCCGGAGACAATCAGCGGCAGCGTCGGATGGAAACTGGCCCAATTGACGCCACGATCGTGACCCTCGAGCACATGCTTCACCACTGCATCCGCTTGGCCAAACAGATCTGTGGCGCCCGGATGGCCTTTCAGGTGCTCATCCAGGCCGCCGGGACCGGGTGCCACATTCTTTTTACGCAATCCCGATATATCCCAAACTCGCACCGTCTGATCCAGCGAGGCGGACACAATTTGATCCTCCGTGGGATGGAACTGTGCGCACATCACATAGTGATTATGCCCAGTGAGCACACAGATGCAGTTGCGCGACTGCCAGTTCCAGATGCGAATGGTCTGATCATCGGAGGCGCTCAGAATCCAGGGATACTCGTGATGAAAAGCGACCGTGCGCACATAATCCAAATGCGCGAGCAGTGTGAAAATGCAGCGACGCTGCTTGTAATTCCACACCTTGATTTTGTAATCATCGCCGCCGGACACAAACAGCGGCATCTGCTGATGGAAGGCGACACTGCGCACGGGTCCATCGTGCTCATCGAATTTCTCCAGCAGCGTGTGCATGCGATAGTCCCACAGCTGGATGACACCGCTGTGCAAGCTGGTCAGAATCCAGGGCCGTTTCGGGTGAAACGAGAGACCCTTTACGCGAGCCGACTTTGACTCGAAGTTGGTCAACATGTTTGCAGATTCCTTTGCTGTTGCTGCTGCCGTGGCGATGTCTTAAATTGTGTTCGGCTTTTTTGAAGTTCACTTAATCAGCCAGTGCGAGGCACTTTTCTGTGTGAAATTGCACAAAAACAGTAGTTAGTATGTGCAGCAATGTATACACAATCTAATAAATATTTACAAGCAATTTAATTAACTATTTTAGGCAAAAACACATACCAATTATTATAAATTTTCAAGTGACACGTCAATTATCTTCTTCTAATCGCAGCACTTTTAGAGTTGCCAACGATGTCAGGCAAACAGCTGCGCTTATCGATGACTGCGACTGTAATATATCGCAAGTGCAATTCATAAGTATCGATACGATAATCGTATACTTTTGTTTACAAGTCTGTTTTTATTTGTAAAATGCAGAATTAAAACCAAATATGACGCTTGCACACCGAGCGCTTTTCACATGGTTCATCGTCCTGGTATTCCTGATTCTGCTCTGCCTAAGACTAGATCCGCGCACCACCTGGAACTGGTTTGTTACCTTCACGCCGCTCTGGTTCTTCGATTGCATCCTGATCATCTACGTGCTGATCAAGTTCATCCGCAAGTGGCGCAACCTGAATCGTCTGGCCGATCTGCTCTTCCACTACAAGTGGAACATTGCCGGCGTGCTGCTGACGATCACATCACAAGTGATGATATGCATGACTCTGGAGTACCCGCAGCAGATTCCCATCTATGTGACCATGGCGCCTCTGATGCTCCTCCTCTGCACAGCCATTGTTTACGTGGGCGGCAAACTGCGGAAGCGCGAGGGCTGGCTACACTGACCAACACGGCTACCCAGTTGAAAAACTATTTTTATTTATATTTACATTAAGTCTAATTGTAATTCGTATTTTAAATTTGCGCCTAAATGCACTTGCAAAACTTAGAATCCGTATTTGCTTTGTGTGGCGCGACGGGTCTGCCGGTTCGCCGACCACATGGCCTGCAGCTCGGCCTCGTTGGCCTTGGCCTTGTGGGCCAAATAGGTGATTTGATGCTTGCGTCGTGTGCCGGCCACGGGCTCCTCGTCCGTCAGCACGCCCGTCGCCTGGAAGGTTGTGGCCGAGGCCAACGCTGTGCGCATCCATTCGTCGCGATCGGGCAGCACCTGCGATCCAGATATGTCAATCACCTGCATCTCCTGCGCCGCCTTGCGTCGTCGCTTGGCATTTTTGCCCACCAGCGCGTCCATGGCCTCGGTGTTCAGGTGCTGTTCGTGATAGCGCTTCTGTGCCTCCTGCAGCTCCGTCGCCTGCAGCTGTTCAGCCTCCGCCTCCTCCTGGGCCGCACGCTCATCCGCTGCCGCCAAATACTTGCTGCTGGCCTCAACCATTTTGGCGGCACGCTTGGCCACCAAGGCGCTGATCTCGTTGCTGCTCACCTCCGGCAGCTGCTGTTCACTGTTCAACGAGAAGAAGTCACCAGCCACGTCCTCATCCTCGTCGTCTTCGCTGTCGCTGACGTTGACCAGCGGCACCTTGGACTTGGGCATCTTTGGCTGTTTGCCCGGAGGCGCTTTCTTTCCATCAACTCCCTCGGTATTGTGTGCGGCGCGTCGTTGCTTGACCGTGTCCGGCACGAAGGCTGGTGCGGCAATTGCCGCAGGCTTTGCTGCTAGATTAGCTGCGACGGGCTCGGATTTCTTGCCGAAATCTCGTTCAGATTTGGCCTGCGGCAAAATGCTCAGCAAACCGGAGCCCTTTTTGGGCTGCACCTGCGTTGGCTTGCCCTGCTGTTTCGCTGCCCGCTCCTTGTCCACATCGGCGAACTCGCGAAGCGACGGTATGCTAATCTTAACACGTCCCTTGCCAGCTGCGGGCGGCGGCGGTTTTTCCAATGCTGCGCTACCTGCAACCGGCAGCGCCTTTTTGTGCAGAAACTCATCGTCCAGCTCCTCGATAGCAGTGACTTTTGTTGCAGTTTTCGGCATGGGTAGCTTGGCAAACGCTTGGGCCACCTGCTCATCCTCTTGGTGTCCATTTTGCTGCAGTTCGTCTGGCGTTGAAGCTGCGGCTACTTTGGGCTTAGGCAGGTTGAGCGTGAGCCGCGGTTTTAGCTGCTGCAGAGAAACCTCCTGTGGCACATAGTCGTCGTCCTCATCGCTGATGTGTCCTCCATTCGCCGTCTCTTCTTCCTTGGAAATCGTCACTGAGCTTGCATTTGTTGTTGGTTTAAGCAATTGGACTTGTGTGCTGGGCGTCTCCACCTCGTTATCGGATTCGTCGTCGCTGCTCGCTGCATATGCAACCAGAGACATGCTGAATATACTTTAAAAACGTTTTGCTTTTTTAATCCTATGCAAGAATCGGAATTTTTAGAAGCGCTGCAAATGTTTTCAACACAAAATGCCAGCTGTTGATTTTAAGTGAGGCACCCTGTTAAAAAAGTTGCCTCAACTGGCAGGCTACATGCTGCCAGCAGCACAATAAAACGATATGGCAATGCCAAGCAAATTACCGTTAAAATTTGAAAATGTGCATATCAAAAATATGTAATGGCAATTTATAGCGAATATGTAATAAATGATATGGAAATACCCATTTAAATATTTTGTTAAGCACCTGGTCACAGGTAGTGCAAAATATTTATTTATTACACCAACAGCAGATGTCGCCCGCGAGATCATAAAAACAAAACAAAAGCAGGTAGTTGCCGCTACATTCCTATAAATATGAACCACAAATCGGAGCGAAGCATCAGTATGAACTTGCGTATCGAGCTATTAAGAGATCCGAATATGCATCACCATCATCATCACCACCAGAATCTTGGGGAGGCGGGCATGATGCCGCCATACGAAGCGATGGCGCTCTACGAGCAGCCCAAGCCGCGCTTCATCTTCAAAATGCCGCGCGTGGTGCCCAATCAGAAGTCGAAATATGAGAGCGACGAGCTCTTCCGGCGCCTCAGTCGTGAGAGCGAGGTGCGCTACACGGGCTATCGGGGACGGGCCGTGGAGGAGCGTCGCATGCGATTTGCGACCGACTGCCGGAAGGGCTATGCCGAGATATCGTTTGTCGCGTCGGGCACCAATCTGCAGCTGTACTTCAATGCCAATCACAATCCGTATGCCCAGGAGCAGGAGTGCGATTTCGACAAGGAACAGGGCAAGGTTCACCTGCGCTCCAATTTCATAATGAACGGTGTCTGTGTGCGGTTTCGCGGCTGGCTGGATCTGGAGCGCTTGGATGGCGTGGCCTGTCTAGACTTTGATGAGGGACGCGCCCTCCAGGAGGACGCCCAGCTGAGCGAGCAGATCGAGAGCCACAATCAGCGCATGGCCGATTCGAAGCGGATTTACGCCCATACGCCGCCCCAGGAGGCGATGCGCCATGGCCAGGGACCGGGACCAGGACCAATCCCTGGGCCACCAATGGGCTGGTAAAACTAGCCACTTGCCTGCATAGAAATAAGTGTGAAAATTACGGATATATATACCACTAAAAACATAGTCTAAGTTAAGCTCTTTTTTTTTTAACTAAATAAAATTGAATTTCAACTCCAAAAATGTGGGAAAAACTCATTTTTTCATTGATTGCTCCAAGTTTGGTGCAAATACAACAAAAGAGATTTTCATACAAAAATTAACTTCCCTCTAGAAGTTAAATTCTTTTCAGATAAAAAAGATATATTTAAATCGATTTCAACACAAACATATTTTTATATATTTCCCTGATACGATTCGCATTTATTTTGTAGCCCTGTTGCTGTTGCTTCTTTTAAGGGTTGTTGCTCGGGGTCTTTGGCCCTAGTTAGCCAACTTCAAATGGCCGGGTGTAGCCGACAGCGCAATACTCGTTCGCAGTGTGGCTTTAAATGTCAACATTTTCTTTTCAATTTCAGCATAATTTTTCACAAAAAAACAATGTAACAAAATTGTATAGTAAATAATGCATATATTTTTAATATAGAATCAATTTTAACGACAAACCATAAACAAAATATATAATTTTAAATTTAAAAAAAAAATGCATTAAAATTCAACAAGAGTGTACGGACATTACACAAAGCCAGTATGCTGTTTTTCACATAGTGCATAAAAACTCGAGCTGCTTTTGTCACTTTCTCTCGCGCTATCTCTCCTGTTCTCTCTACGGCTTTTGACAGAGGGCGCTTTTTCACCACGTTTTGACTGCCTTTTTTGAATGGCGCCCAACATAACGAGCAAGCGCTCACTCACTTACACACACTTGCACACACACACACTCTCTCTCGCTCTCTCTGGTAGGGAACTTATTGATTTTTTGGCACTCGGCATCGGGATGCTGCTGCTGCCGAACGAAGCTTTTCAACTGGTCGAGGGTTCGTTTGTTTTTCAGCGTGAGTCGTCGTCTCAGTTGCGATTCGGACGCGAGTGTGCGGGTACATTGAAAATACAAGAAATATATAGCGAAAGCAACGACGAAAAAAGCGCTACGGGGGAAAATTCATAAAATTATACATACCAAGCCACAAAGTGATTTTTGCCAAACATTCAAAATTTTTATAAGAATTTTTGGTTTTTTTTTGTGTTATTGTTGTTTTACGAAAAAGCTGCGACGTGCGCTAAAATTAGCGACCGGTGTATTATAGGGTGTTGTATGCTGTATGAGTCCCAGTCCCAACTGGCTACGCCCCCAAGCCTGCGCCCCTTCGTTCTCACTCTCTCTCTCTCTCTCTCTCTCTCTCTCACTCTCTGCGAAGAAGTGCGGCCCAAATTGCTGCCATTTGTGAATTATACATATTTGAAATAGTATTTGGTACAAATTATGTGCTCATGCTTGCCAACAATCTAATAACTAAATAATAGAAAACGCACAAAACAAATAACCAAAACAGCATTAATTAAGAAAAGGCAAACCGTTTTTTTTTCCGCGAAGTGAAAATTTAATTTGCCCAGTTAAAAAAAGCAGCAAACAAGGACTAAACACAAAATGCCAGCCTCGAATACGATTGTGCTGAAGAGTCTTTCCATATTGCTGGGCCTGTTCTTCATATTTGTGGGCACGCTCAAATTGACGCCGCACATCAGCAAGGATCTCTACAAGGATCTGGTAGGTGGAAAAATCAATATCCTCGCTTTGTTTACCTTGCGGCGGCGTTTTATTATATTTATTTATTTTTTTTTTTTAAGAGCGCTGCTCTCATCGATTTTTCGTAGCATGCGCAAAACAAACTCAACCACCAAAAAAAGGGAAACAAAAAAATGTATTATCCTGTTGACGCTCTTATATAACTGGGTCAGCTTGGGATTAAGAGAAGGGTTTGAGACTTTTCAGATACTAACTTATTTTGGGAAATATAATAACGGGTTGATGAATTTTTAAGTTATTCGAAGGAAGGTTGCGGTTCGAGCCCAGAATGGGTTTGGGATAGTTTACACACCTGGTGAAGTAGTATTGAATTCCTTAGTAATTAAAAAAAAATAAAATTAATAATCAGTGCTGCAAACCAAAAATAAATCTCCGTTTAGCTAAAGAGTCAAACCTATCTCTTAGATTAAATTTTTGGAGTTAAAAATTCAAAAATTCAAAATAAGTCAAACATTTTTTAAAAACTTAATAATAATAATAATCTGTTTACTATTTGCACAGTCTTAAAAATGATTATAATTTTTTTATTTTTTGACAAATCACATTTACGGAAATTCTTCTAAATATGACTAATAGAATTATGTGCACCATTGAACTCGACCCCCTGAATGCCAGGCGCTTGGCCTTCACAAAATACTTTTGAAAACGCAATGATCTTCAGGAACATATATGTATATTTATATGCACGAATACATATAAGTTTTTGTTATCTAAACACTTTGCAGTTCCGCTCAAACATCTGAATAAGTATGCTGAATGTCGGAAATTGCGCAGAGCAAAGCACTGGATCCACAATTAATAATACATTTAAAGATATTTTCAAAAAATATTTTTAAAAAACTGTTTTCTCATGTAAAATGAAAATGCGTAGGCGAATAGTTTTGCTCTTGTTTTCGTGCGCCTAAATATTTATATATATATATACACATATTTCGAATTGATATATGTAAACAATAGTTTTAGTTGTACTAAAATGTGGCAATTATTTATGTTATTTGCTCTTAATAGGAGCCAATTTCTATTGTTTCCTTTTACCCCTTTTTGGGGTGTGTTGTTCAAACACTTGTACAGCTATAAAAAACAATGATATAAACAATTTGTTTTAAACAAGAAATGTCTTTTTAATTGAGTGTGGCATTTGTCTCTCAGCGCTCATGTTTTGGTTTTCTCTTCGATCTTCTTTTTGGTAACGTATTTGCATTGCAAATAAATTTATTCTCTAGCTCGGTTGCATTTTTTCAGTATTTATAATTACCTTCGCTTGGGGCAACAAAAAAAACACACACACACACACACTTGGCGAATGCCAAACAAAATGTGAGTGTGTATGACAAACAAGTTTGTTTCATTTCTTTTAAAAATAAACACGGTGCATTGCCTTCAAGGGGGTCGTTCATGCTCGGGATAAATACTTCATAATTTGTGGATATGGGCTCGAGCCTCAGGGTGGTGTTTAGATAAATTATTATGTTAGCCCATATTTAGTAAGTGCTCTTCAATTAGTTGAAGTAATAGCTTAATTACTTACTAACAAGAGGTCTAATAGGTAGTGCTCGACCAGGAAATACCCCGTACCAAGCTATTTTAACTGCATTTTACATTTTCAACTTAAAATGTTTGTGTAAACCAAAATTCATAGTTTTTATTTTGGGACGATAATAATTATAATGATAATAAAAGTAAACCTGCCATTTCCGATCAATTTTCCATTGCAGCGCACAGAGTATGTGAAATATGCAAAGGTGTTTCCGTTGACGGCGCTCTTTGGCGTGAAAATACCCTCGAAATGGTACAGACGCACCGTCGGCATACTGGAGATTGTTTGCGGGCTGGCCATGGCCCTAATACCCTATCGTAAGTAGAGTCGGATAATTGCGTGCGCTGCATGGAGATAATCGCAAACTGATTCGCAGACAAAATCAAGAATGTGGCCAATGTGTTGCTGCTGCTGCTGATGCTGCTGGGCATTTACCAGCACTGGATGGTCAGTGATCCCTTTGAGCGTTCCGGACCCGCGCTGGTGTTCACCTTCATGCTGGGTGGGCGCCTGGTCGTCTGGTATCAGACAAGCCGCAAGGAGGCCGCCGATTTGGCGACGGTTAATCCACCGCAAGCGAACGGCCTCAAGCAGGAATAGACAATGTGCCGGAGAGTACTGGATCATGTAGCATCATTTAACCAAAACAAAAACAAAAAAACCAAAAAACAAAAACAAAAAAGATCATTGCAATCAGCTCTTAGTCGCACCCGTGTAAACAGCTTTGTTTTAGCACAATAATTGGCGCCCCAAACAACAACAACTAAAGTCCCCAAATACAGCATAAAAATATTAACGAAACAAGCGATACTCTCATTTCTAGTTATAATTTAAATCAAATTATTATAGAGTAAACGAAATTGAAATTTGAAATTTTTTTTTTTTTCACTTTGGTGCCAAATAACAGAATACATACTCGTACTATATATATAAATATATATATATATATATATAATATACATATAATAATTTGCGAAAGTGTTCAAGTTATAAATTAATAAACGAGTAATAGTATAGCTATAAAGACAATGACCATTTCGATAAAAGATTAATGCATAATAATAATAATAATTATAAAACGGTAAACATTTTGTAGTCGCAGCCGCAGCAGCATCAATGCCCCTGACATTTTAGCAACAATTTTAATAAATTTTGAATAACTCATATTCATATACATAATGTTTTTTCAACAATTATTCAACATCAGTCGTTTGTGTTCTGTTCGTTTTTAATAAGCATCTTGCGTTCTAATGGCCAGCAAAACTTGAGATTATAAATATATGGTCAATAGCGTGTGCTCTAAGTTTTAACTGGGGTGTGTGTGTGTTTGTGTGTTGGGTTAGTCTGGTGTTTGGGTATTTATTCAGAGCCTGTGCTGAGCAACTTCAGCGCCTTTTGCAAGTTTTCGATTGCGCTCTTCACGTCGTCATAGTTGAGTGCACTGCTCGCATATTTGCAATACTTTTGGGCGGTGATCATTTGATCTGGGGTTATGTGCACGTCTGCGACGGGCGTAATTGCCACATTTGGCTGCGCTGGTGGCACATACGGCTCAAAGCCACCTGGCTTCTCTTCCTCCACGGGTGGACTGGGCAATTTGTTTGGATTTTCGAGCACCTCCTCGACTGTGGGCGGTACAACGCGCGGTGCTGGCGACGATGGCGAAGTTGGCTCAACTGGCTCGACGTTCTCCGACTTGAATTCAGCGGCCGCATCACCGGGTGGGGTTACGTTAGAGCTGCCAGCAGCAGCAGCAGCATTATCATCACCGCCCAGCTCCGATGATTCATCATCGGGAAAGGGACCGGGTATGGGTGTCTCGCCATTCTTCAGGCAATTGTGTATATACGCAGCCTTGTATTTGGCATATTTGCGATTGTGCAGCGCCTCCTCGCTGAGCTCCCCGAAGGTTAGCAATATATCGTAAAGGACACCGCTAGAATAGTAAGCTTTGACCACGTTTCTGTAAACAGAAAACCATTATATACACTGCGGAATTAGGTTGAATGAACTGTTACTCACTTGCCAAAGTTCTCCTCGCGATCCTGCTTGTCCGCATAGAGGAACAGCTTGAGCGCATAATTCTCGATATGAGCCTGGGCGGCTATGTCGTTGGTCAAAGCCTCGTTGTCGGCATGTTGTTTTTTCATTTTCTCGAGCCAGTCCATAATTGCTGTGCGACGCAGTTGAATCAAAACAAATGCAAATTTCGGATGAGTCATACTTCGAATAAGAAAATATTTTCATATGTAATCTTTCATTACTTACCCAGCAGCAGCTGTGTCTCCTCGGCACTCTGTGTAGATGCCTTTAAGCCAACTTGCAGCGCACTTTAGATTAAATTATTTATCAAATTTTATTTAATTTGCGTTAATGCAATAAAAACAAACAAATTTTACTTACTAAAGTCTGGCCCAGTAGGCTATGACAATATCGCGAGAATCGTGCTCTTGTGCGAGTTTAAGAAAGTGCTGGATGGACTTCAATGTAGGCGGACATGGTGGAAACTCCATCTTTGACGTACAAAGAAAATGTTTTTCCAATAGTTCTGAGAAGTTTCTTTGAACGCAGTCGAAAACTAGAATTTTATTATGATTGACAGTGCTGCTTATTTTATCAGAATTAATTTCGTTTCGAGAGCAGTGTGACCGTTTCCAGGAAATTAATTATTGCGTGTGTGGTGACACTGACAGGGCTGCATACGCATGGTAACCAAAACACAATAACAGGTGAGTTTCCTTAGTCTTCAATTGCCGCTTCTACCAAACGGTTAGTATTTATCGTTGAACGGTTAATCGTTAATACTATCAATCATAAATGGCGTACTTTGCACTTTGGTCCACATATGCATAAAATCTGCAGTTAGCAAACATTTGATACCACTTTATCTTTAGTCGCTGCAACATGGCCCTCTCGAAGCCCCTCTACTTGCTATTTGGCTCCTATCTGGAGCAGCTTTTCAATCATCCGGTGCGCACAAAATCCGTGACGGCGTAAGTATTCTCATATTAAGCTTAGCACCCCAGCTATTTATTTATTTAATTCAACTGCAGTTGCATGTTGGCCACCACGGCGAATGTGACCTCGCAGCGCCTGGCGGGCGTCAAGAAACTGAACCAACACAGCGTCTTTGCGTACGGCTTGTTTGGCCTCCTCTTTGGCGGAAGCGTTCCACACTACTTCTATAAGACCGTGGAGCGTTTGTTTAGTCAGGATCTGCGCTTCAGAAAGTTCTTGGTGTTCCTGTCGGAGCGTTTAGTCTATGCGCCCATTTACCAAGCGCTCTCACTCTACTTTCTGTCCCTCTTCGAGGTGAGTCTCTGCCAAATGGTGGCCAGAAACCGATTCAAGCATCTTCTATTGCAGGGCAACTCGCATAGCACAGCCGTCAAAAATGTGGAGGCACAATACTGGCCCATGCTGCGTGCCAACTGGCAATATCTGTCATTATTAGTCTATCTAAACATAGCTTTTGTGCCGGCAATGTTCCGTACCGTAACCATGAGCATTGTTTCCTTCATTTGGATTGTGTATCTGGCACAGAAGCGTCGTCGCTTCCAGGAGAAACAAGCAGCTGCCAAGACCACATAGATACATTCCATATATATATATATCTATATCTATATATAAATATATATAAATGCATATTGCTATAGTTTGAAAAGTTTACGGGTCTTTATCTGGACTGCGTTTCAACGGTTTTATATAAGGTTTAAGTAGATTGCATAAATCGTACTGTATAATGTTTAATGTGTGTGTGTGAGTGTGTATATGAGTTGTGTGTTAAGATTAACGAGAATTCCAAACTGAAGGGCCGTCTTATCGCCTGGAAATTGACAAAACCTTAATTTGTTTATTAATTAATTGTTCTATTAAATGAATAATAAACTGATGTTATTGAATTTGCAACAAATAATGTTTATTTAAAAACGCAGCTTAAAAACTAGCAAAAAATCGAGTATATTCGAGTATTATTGGCATATTATATAGTGATTGTAATTAGACAATATCATTTAGCTACTAAAATTCAAACAGAAAAAACGGCCTAAATCAATTTTACAACTTAGTCTTTAGGGGGAATGTGTCTAAAACAAATAACTGTTATGCACAACAATTCATTAGCTTAAATCTCTGTGGTCGGGGTGGTGGGGGGCGGGGGAGTATTAGATGTAGTTTGCATATTGCGACTAGATGTTTGACTAGAATGAATTACTAAGCGGTATGTTGAGAGATTCCGTCACAGTTCGCCGCACATTTTGCGCAGCGAATCGGTTAACACTCAAAAGGCTATCGCCGATGGACTCCGGCTGTTGTGCAGGGGTGTGCCATGTGCGGCGATCGATGTGCCCGGCGAGCTGGCGCGACTGAAGCAGCTGGAGCAGCAGCTGGAGGCATCGTTCTCCACATGCTCGTCGCCGTCGCCATTGCCAACGCCATCCGCGGCGGACTTATGGTGATAGGGTATTGGCCGTTTGCGTGCGCTGCAATAACACACACAATTCAGATTAGATTACGGTATATATATTGGCTTAAGCTCAAAAAAAATAATAATATCAACAGCAACAACTTACCAAACCGAAAAATGTGTAATCAACAGAAATCATAAACTAAATCCTTTTAATGAAAGAAAAATTGTATATAAAACTTGGATTTGACATAATTTTTATTGTGCGCACAAACAAAAAGTCGCTTGCTTTGTCTAATTAGAAAAAAATAATAATTATTAATTATGATCAAAAAGTGAATAATACACAAAATGGATAGCTACAGAAAAATATATAGTATTGCATTTAGAAAGCGATAATTCGATTCAAAATAAATGATAATTCCTGAGTTAGCTGTAAGAAAAGAAAATCATTAATCAATGGAAATCAGGTGCTCTTAAATAATTTAAGTAATCGGAAATGAATATGCAACTGAAGCGGGTAACCTGCTAACGTCTGGTGCTGCGGGGCGAGCGACGGCTACAAAAATTAAATTAATCAAATCAATTAAATAGTTTACAATAAAAAGTCAAAATGTTGCAGTCGGGTCTAACCGACAGCGCCATACTCGTTCACAGTGCGCACGTTTTCTGTTTACTAATTTACTTGAATCCAGCATCAATTTGGACAACAAACCACGACCAAAATGGACAAACATGAAAATCGGAAATATGATATTTGACTAAAAAATTCGGCATCCTTAGAAAAAGTTTTTATGTAGACAACCACAATAGAAAAATAGAAATGGAAATAATTGAAATTCTTAATTTAAAAAAAGAAATCGTTTTTGAAAATAAATGTAGTAATATGTAACTTCAAAGAGTGAAGTAAGACGGACGTACATTGGGTAAAGCCAAATAGATTTCCCTTCGTGAACGAGTATAAAAATCAAGAGTTGAATACAACTTTGCAGAATGAAGTAACTTATAAATAAATAAGTATATATATATACAAATAAAAAAGGAAAGTATATAACATATTCAATTTAAAATCTTGCTAAAATAACAGCAAGAGTATACAAATCATAATTGATAGGCGAACGAGTTTAAAGCTCACTCTGCAAGGTTTTGATCAAACACAAATTAACTGACAAAATTAATTTTAGTAAATTCCGTCCGTTGGGTCTACCTTGTAATGCGTCGCCTGTCCAGAAAGCTGGGCGAGCCACGTCGTCGCGGTATGGAGGGCGAACGTGAGCCCGACTGTGATGTGCCCGAGCCGCTGCTGGATGAGCTGCCGGAGCTGCTGCGCGACGAGCAGCTGGAGCGCGACGAATGTGAGCCGCCGGATCGGGAACGCGAGCTGCCCGAGCCGCTGCGACTGCTGGAGGAGCTATAGCGACTGTCAGCGCGAGAGACAGAGAGAGTGATAAACGAGAGTGAAATAGAGAGAGAGTCATAAACGAGAGAGAGAGAGCGAGATTAGTGAGACTATTTACACAATTGAATGGTTGCGGCACTTACGATCTGGAGCGGCTGCTGGACCGATGATGATGATGCCGGCCGCTGCTCGTGCGCCGCTTGCTGCGACCGTGGCTGTGGCTGTGGCTGCTGCGACGCGAACGGCTGCGACTGCGACGCGCTGCGCTCTCGGCGGCGGCGACCGTCGCCGTTGACACCTTGGAGACGATGGCATCCACCAGTGTGCTGTCCGCGAGCGCCGCAACCAATGGCTGTGGATCGTGAATTTTGAACGGTTTTATAACAATTTTTGATTTCTGTTGCTGCTGCTGCTGCTGCTGATGATGATGATGGTGATGATGATGAAAGCTTAAACTATTCGCGGCAACGGCCGCGGCCGCTGCCGCCGCATTAAAACTAATGCTATTGCCACGCCCATGCTGGCCCGGATGACCGAGCAGGGCCAGGCCCGCCGCCGCTGCCGCTGCAGCAGCAGCGCCGGCACCGCCGCCCAGCGACAGAAGGCCAGCTCCATGCCGGCCATGATGATGATGGTGTCCATGACGGCCGGCACCGGAGGAGAGCAGCGCATGCGGAGGCCCGTGGCCATAAAGGTTAGGATTGTAAATGCTTAAACTACGCGTTAGTTGTTGTTGTTGCTGCTGATCGCGTCGACTGAGTAGCGGCTGCAGAATGCCAACACCATTGTTGTTGTTGTTGTTGTTGCTGCTGCTGCTGCTGCTGTTGTTGTTGCTGTTGTGCTGATTCTTGCAGATGTTGTAGTGTGTGGCAGTCAACAGCGGGCCGTGATTGAGCCGATTTGTGGTGCGATTGTAGGTGCCCGGTGTGCCGGCCAAAAAGGGCAGCGAGTTAGTATGGGAAACAGGAGCAGAAGGACCACCACCACCATTACCACCAATACCACCACCACCACCACATGCATGATGATGATGATGATGATTGTTGTTAAGATTAAGATTGTTATTGTGGTTAGTATTGTGTCTACTGTTGGGATTGTTGTTCAGCGTGCGATTGTGAAAGACGCGCTTTCCAGGATTATGTTGTTGTTGTTGTTGTTGTTGTCTGTGATTAAACTTGGCTAATGTTGGATTTGTTATGCTAACGGTTGCTGTTGTTGTTGTTGCTGCAGTTGTTGCTGCTGTTGTTGTTGGACTCTTGGCAATGCCATTTGCTGCCACTTGCTGCACTTGGGCCATGGGCGGCGTATTTGCCTCCCTTTTGTCCGGCTCCAAAAGCGGCGGTGGCGTTGTTGTTGTTGTTGTTTTTGTTGTTGCAGTTATTGTTGTTGTGGTTGTTGTTGTCGTTGTCATTGTTGTTGTTGTTGTCAGTGGGTTAATCAAAGCGTTTACATTGTTAGCAACAAGGAATTCACTTAGCGAATTACGTTTGGTGGCTACCAGCACCGAATGTTCGCCACTTACTTCGCTGGCCCCGTCCGCGTCCCTGGCATCGCCGTTCTTCTCCAGCGTTTTGTTGATCTTCTGCTTCGCCTTCGCCGCAATGCCCGATTTTAGCTGTTCGAGCAGCCGCAGCTCCTGCTGCTCCTCGCGCTCCCGCCTGCCCGCCGGCTGGTACTCGTCCAGATCGGCGGCGGCGGCGACGCTGTTCTCCGCCGCATCGCTGCCGTCGTCGCTTTGGGCACGCAGACGCACCACGGGCGCCGGTTTCGTGGCTGGATCAACGGCGCCCTTTGACTGTGGCCGCTTCTTGTCCGGCAGAATGTCCTGATAGCGTTCGGGATGGCGTTCGGCTGGTGAATAGCGCAGCTCCGACGAATTCGAGCTGGCCGAACGGTGTTTGCTCTGCCGCTTCGGACTCGGCGTATTGCCCTTCTCCTTGTGGCTGTTCGTCTCCTTCACCTTGGACCTGCTCTTCGCCTGGACGGGCGTGCCCGAGCGTTCGCTCTTCCGCTTCGGACTCGGCGATTTTTCGCGCTTGGGCGTCTGACTGCGTCGCGGCTGCTTGCGGGGAGCGGGCGCGGTTGCGGGCGTGCCCGGCTCGCTGTGCGTGGAGGAGCTGCTGCTGCTGCTGCTGCTGGAACTGTCCGAGGAGGAGCTCGAACTGGATGCGGCACGTTTGCGCTTGGTCTGCTCGAGCGCCACCATCACCGACTTGGTGCCCAGTATATCGTTGACAGTGTCCTCGGCCGCCTTGAACGGATTAAAAGCAGGCGCTGCTGTTGTTGTTGTTGTCGCTTTCTTAGGCGCCGTCGGTTCAGCTGTGCGCTGCCTTTTCTGGGAGCGGGAACGGGAACGCGAGCGCGAATTGCGACGCTCGCGACGACGCTCTTTGCTGCGCTCCCGTTCGCGCTCGCGCTTCTGGCCGCGCTCCTTGGAGGCGTCCCGGGCACGCTGCACTTCTGGCCGCTGTCGCTCTTTGGAGCGCTGTCTCTCCTTTGAATGTTGCCGCTCCTTGTCCTTGGAGCGCACTTTCTCTCTTGAGCGCTGCCTTTCCTTGGAGCGCAACCGTTCCTTGGAGCGATGTCTGTCCTTGGAGCGCAGTCGCTCCTTCGATTTGTGTCTCTCCTTGGAGCGCAATCTCTCCTTCGATCGATCCCTCGATTTGTGTCTCTCCTTGGAGCGCACTCGCTCTTTGGATCGCAGCCTTTCCTTCGACTTTTGTCTCTCTTTAGAGCGCAGTCTCTCCTTGGATCGATCCTTGGACCTGTGCTTCTCCTTTGATCGCAGCCTCTCCTTGGAGCGCATTCGCTCCTTCGAACGCTGCTTCTCCCTCGGACGCTGTCGCTCCTTTGACTGCTGGCGCTCTTTTGATCTTTGGCGTTCCTTCGACTTGGGTCGCTCCTTGGATCTCTCTGTGGACTTTTGGCGCTGCCGGGAACGTTGTCGCTCGTTGCGCCGCTCCTTGGAGCTGAATCGCTGCTTCGACCGCTGTCGCTCCTTGGAGCGTGTCCTGTCCGCATCCCGGCGGGACGATTCGCGAGGCCGCTCCTTGGACTTCTGACCGCGTTTCTCATCCGCTGAGGAGTCGTTGCGACGCGACTTGGCGTCCTTGCGACGCTCCACGGAGCGACCGCGAAAAGGATTCTCGCGCGGCGTCCCATTGCCGTTGTCGTTGGCCGCCCGAGATTTGGTCGATTTCTTGTCCTTGCGCGCAGGCGAACTGTGGAAGGAAACGTTGCTTATTGTTGGGCAATTCGATTGGATTTATTCGATTCGGTGCTTACTTGGAACGTGCCGAGTCCGTTGAGCTGGCACGTGCGCGACTCTTCTTCTTGAGCTTTTTGTCGCGTTTCTTCTGCATAATAAAAGAGTGAGAGCTATTACAAAAAACAGTCGAAAACGGCTTAAACGGCAAAAGGCAAACTTGCTAAGAGTCTAACCGATAGCAATATATGCATAAATTTATATATATTATATATATATATTTATATTGATAAACACGTTTGTCATTCGGTATGAACATGGCATGATATATATGTACGTATATCTCATAGGAAATCTTGCTTGGCAGCGTAGTTTCTCATCTATTTTTTTTTGTTTTGTTTTGTTCTTTTTTTTTGTCAATTGAATTTTTTGCTTGCTGAAAAAACAATATTTTGCTTTGATAGAAGAATTAACACGCACACGGAAAGAGTGATTTAAAAGTATTTGCTGTTCAATTTGTTGATTGTTGCAGTTATATATTGTATGCTATAGAATATCGTAAAGAAAACAGACAAATGAAAGTACTTACAAAACTACAAGAGAGCCTTTGAAAGCTATCCTATATCAATGAAGCGCCAAGGGTTTTCATAAACAAAATATAAATTTTCTTTTTCGTTTTCGTTTCAAATTACTTATAAATTGGATTTTTTTTTTTATTTTCAAAACTACATGGAACTTAAAAATTGTACGCAATTTCAATTTGAAATGTAAAAAAAAAAACAGTAAAATAAAACTGGAGCTAAGCACAAAATAAACAATTTTATTGAGCTTATTAAATATGTTTTTGTGTAAAGCTCTAATTAAATAAAATATTAAAAGAAAAACAAACACAATTTTTTTTTGACTAGCTATACGAAATCGTAAAAAAATTTTAAAAATCAAAAAATTGATTAATACTAGTTTGTGTATGTGGTTTGAAGCCTTTTTTACCTTTTACATATATTTGTGGGGTGAATTTTTAGTTTTATTTTTTTGTATGTTTTTTTCTTTCGATTCTTTACTGATTGATATTTATGTGTTAGTTTTATGATTTATATGCAGGTTTTATAGTTCAGTACTTGGTTATATTTGGTTGTTATTATTAGTAAATGTTTTATTTTTGGTGGAAAAAAGAAGTAAATAAGCAAGAGAAGAAATGGCGTATGTTTAATATTTGGTGAACAATTGAAACAACATAAAAACAAAAGAGGTCAATCGAGTTATCATCAGTATTATATAATACATATGTGTATATATATATATATAGAGAGAGAGAAACAATTATACATATATATATATTTTCATATAAATTCTTGAATACATAATTTCATTTAATAAACTTTCATCAGATCAATTTACACAATTATTGAAGAGAAATGTTATCATCATTATTATTATCATTACGGTTGTTAGTGGTACAGAGAAATGTTTGCTCGATTATACGATATATATATTATAGAGAGAGTTAAGAGTGGATTAGAAAATATATACGTTAGAGTTTAATAGTCATGATTGTTATATGATTAGCACGGCACATGCACTCTGGAGGCGTTTTAACTGGAACGCCTCTCTCTAAACTCAAGTTCATTTCTCTCTAATTTTTGTAATCAATTGTTTTTTTTTTGGTATATTTTTTATTTAGATAGTTGTTCTTATGTGCTATGCATGTGCATTACCTTGTCCTTTTTGGCTTTCTTGCGTGCACTCTTCAACTCACGCTCCGCGGCATCGCTGCTGGCCTCGTCCTCGTCCTCGCTATCCTTATCGCTATCGGCGCTATCGCTGTCGCTGTTCTTGCGCTTGCGGGACTTCTTCCTTTTCGATTTACTGCAAGTAGAATGTTTTAAAATGTTTGGGATTAGCATATAATTCTGAGTTGGGTTTTCAGTTTCAGAATTTCTGTGACTTAAAATTGTAGCGTCCAGAGACTGAGCCACAAAACTGTCGGCTGGCAGCAACATAAAGAAGTTGATTTGTTTTTTTTTTTGTTTTTTTGATATGGTTTTTTTATTAAGAGTTTGATTAACTTGTGGTTTAGTGCTTTACCTTCATCGAAAACTGCTCAAAATTGCATTGTCTTAATTAATAGTAGTAGGTAACAATAATAATAGAAAGAAAGATGAGAAAGTAATTCGCTTTTAATTGTTGCAAAAACACAGTTGGTTTCTTTTTTAAACAACGAGACTTTTTCTTAAACTTTATGCTTGGCAGGAGTGTTTTAGCTGTTGTGCGGTTGTGTGTGTGTGTGTCTGTGTGTTATTGTATGACTTTGAAGTGAGAACAATTTTTGGTAAGATGATTCAATTAACAATAATGTTGCAGTCGGGCGCAACCGACTGCACAATACTCTATTCACACTCGCATAACAATAAAGAATAGTTTCAAAAAAGTATTATGATTATCAAAAAATTTGTACTTTTAACAAAAAAAAAAACTGGTTCTTATCTAATTATTAAAATTTGTTGCTTCAATTTTAATAGTAATTGATTTTCCGTATAATATATCTAATCCTTGTCCTATAAAATATCTAGTCAAGTATTATATTATATATTTATTGCAGACAACTGGACTAACAGTGCACACAACCAATATACTCTTTTAAACTTTATGAACAGAGTATAATAAACGAATTTTTTACTTACCACAATCTGGATAAGCTCAATGTAAATGTTGAAAACGAAATGTGTGTGTGTGTGTGTGTGTGTGTGTGTGTTTTGTGTGTGTGCTTAGAGATTAGTGTACACTAGTAGTTAAAAGAAAGAGATTGAGCGATCCCATAGAACCCTACGCTTAATATCAAAATAAAACGATGCTGTCCGCAAATATAGTGTATGTTAACAAAGTATATTATAATACTTTGCTTTTCTTTACTTATTTTTTTGGAAACGCATTTGAAACATTTCATTTCGTTGTTATATAATTGTTTGTTTGTTTGTTTGTTTTTTTTTTATGTATAAGCTCATTTATAAACTAAGTAATATTAATGTGTATGCAAATTTTATTTGTACATAACTTTTCGCTTCTTTTTACTTTCTTTCTCATATGAGTCCCTTTTGAGTTTGGTTTCGAGTTTCAAATGCAATGTAAAAGAAGGAGTAGAGACGAAAAAACACAAAATGTATTAAGCAGTTGTTTGTTAATTACAAAGTTTCGTTTCATTTTGCATTTTACTTTGGTATTGTTTTTTTGTTTTTGTATTTGTATTTGTTTTGTAACACGTAACACAACAACAGAAAGTGGAAAAGAAATTATAAACAATAGTTTATACAATGTACGGAATGGAACATAAAATTAATGCATTTTTAGTTTTCTTTTTTGTTTTTCTTTTTTTTTTGGATTGAAGAAACAGAAAATTGAAATGGTAAACAAGAAACTAGGTTAAGACGGAGCTACGAGTTGGTTAAGGATTGAGGAGCTGTGATCCTTTCGAGTTCTTACCTCTCTTTCTTGTGCTTCTTGGACTTTTTCTTCTTGTCCTTGCGGCGCTCAGGACTGGCCGAACTAGGAAAATTGTGAAAATGCATAGTTAATATTGTGTTTACATTTTTATTTAATAGTATTCTATTTTCGTTACCTCTCCCTGGCGCGTTTCTTTTTCTTCTTCTTGTCCGACCTGGACACATGCTCGCGCTCATCGCCACTTGCGGCCAATCCGCCATCGGCCTTGCCGCCGCCTGGCGGCGCGTCCCGTTCGCGTGAGGGCGTACGCAGGAGCGCATAACGCTTGCCCGTCTCCTTGTCTTTGCCTGCTGCCGCCGCTGCGGCCGCTGCCGCTGCGAGGCTCTCGCGCTGTGCGTCCAGCTCCTTTTGCAGCGCCACGCCCTTGGCCAAGTCCTCCTTAGCCTTGCGATCGCTATCGAAGCTGCTGCCCTCCACAAAGTACTCGGATATGTTGAAGGCCTCCCGCAACTTGGCGTTCTTCTGCTGCTGTGCCTCCGCTATTTGATGGGTATCGCGAACGCTGCAAGAAAGTAAAAACAACAAAACGGTTTAGTTCTACATATATGGATATATTCAAAATATAGCCCGACATTGTAAAAGTTTTTTTTTTTAATTTAAATTTACTATCGATTAATTTGAACCCTCATTTTTCACCTACGAAGGGTGGTTTGGAATTGAATAAATTATGTTTTTGTTCGAATAAATACTAAAATGTTTTTTACTATAGTAAATCCCATTATTTTTTTGACTGCTTAAATAATTTTTTATTTTCACACAGAGGTGATCAAGATTTCTTTCGTACGAGAAGAAAAATGTTTAACTGTGTTTAATTTTCGATTGTTCCTTTTTCGAATTTTCGATTGGATTTGTTTAAAGTCGAATCCCTATTTTGCACCGAGAGAAAAATGATGTTGTTGAGTAAAACTCGTTTACATTGGAAGGAACACAAAATGTTTGGCTTAAACGAATATTTTCAAAATTAGACACGTATTATTCACCCGGAGAAAGGTGTGAAATTTTCAAGCATAGCGAATATTTACAAAAATCGTTTGTTTTAAACTTTAGAAACTGTTGGCTTAAAAAAATAGATCCAGAGCATAAAGCTTAGTTTTCCACTCATTGTTGTTTGAGCTGTGCGTCGATTATCAGTCAGTCAATCAGTCAATCAATTAGGAATAATCGTTGTATATTTATAAATTTAGGCAATAGTCGATTGATTAATTTAACTTAGTTTCTGTCTTAGCCCAAAGCCATATCATATTTAAAAATAAGTTTAACAATATTCGATAATTTAAATAATAATAATAATTATATAAATATCTAGTACACAGCCAGCTAAAGTTTGGTTCTGGGTGGTTACCTCGACACCGCCGCACTGCCAGCGCCGAGGAGGAGCGTCTCCAGCCATGTGCTTGACGAATGCTTGAGTAACTCGAGCAGCGCCGGCAGCGCCTGGCCATTGATATTGATTTTGTTTTGGGTCGCTCTCTGTTTTATGGGTCGTTCCCGTCGCTGACTACTGCTCGGGTCAGCTGTTCGCTGCGCGGGAGCCGCCTCCTGCGGGCATTGCGTCATTTTCGAACTCAGGCAGGCGCAGGCGCACTCGCTATGCGGCTTCCTCGGCAACGCTGGGCGCCTGTTCTTCTTGGTGCCGCTTGCTAAAACCGGCTTCAACGGCTTAAACTTCTTGGCCACGGCCGCATAGTTGAGCGCCGCCGCCGATGTTGTTGCCTGCGCCGTGAACTGGAAACTCTCGTATTTCGTAATATACTCGCGATTATCGTGCTGGAAGTATTGCGCCTTGCATTTCCTGCCACCACTCGTCGCTGTGGCAGCCACGCCACAACCGTTAATGATGGCCTTGGTGTGGGGGCTACCGTTGACGCTGACGTTGCCGTTGCCGTTGCATCCGGGTGCGTGTCCTGCGCGCTTGCGACGTTTGCGTCGCTTCTTCGCTCTGACCACATGCAACGTGGCGAAGGATTTTGTTGTGGTCGTCGCCGCTGACGTCGTCGTGGTGGAGGCGGCCGTTTCTGTCGTCGCCATTGCCGTTGCCGTTGCCGTCGCCGTCGCAGTGGTTGCGTTCGTGTAGATTTCCGAGGAGAGCATTTCAAGTGGATTATTTTTGGAGAGTTTTTCCACTCTCTCTATTTCTGCTTTTCAATGGGGGTTGTTTCGCAAGTGGATGTTTCCGTGTTTTGCGGAGCGCGATTCTAATTTTAGATACTTTTTTTCTATTATTTTTTATAAATATTTTTTGTACAAAAATATTTCTTTTTAATGAATTTTATATTTTAAATATACTCTAATTTGTCATAAATTAATTCCACAGTGTTTTAAGGAAGACAGCGGATTATTCTAGTTTAATTATATTTTATGTTTATTTTAATGTTTAATAAATTGTTTTTTTCCACATTTGTATTAGGAAGACGGTGGATTAATTTAAAGTTGCCTTTTGTTTAGTATTAGTTGTGTATATTTTTTTATATTAGAATAATTTTATATTTTTTAGATAGATGTATAAAATACTTTTTTCCACAATTTTTTTCAGGAAGACAGCGGATTATTTTGTTTGTTTTATTATTATTAACTAGTATTATTATTTTTTTTTTACCACAATTTAAACAGGAAGACCATGGATTTTTTTATATGTTTTAATAATATAATATCTATTAAATGTTTTGTCCACAATTCAAACAGGAAGACAGCGGATTATGTTATGTTAATTTGATTTATAAAAATATATATTAGTTTTTCAAGTTTTTTTTTTTTTTTATATTTATGTTTGGAAGACCGTGGATTAAAATATATCATTCAAGTTGAATTTTTTAATTTTGGGGTTATTTAAATTTTCTTTGCAGACACGATTGTGAACTTCTGTTGTTGTTGTTTTTTAATTTGTGTATATAAAAATAAACTTTTAACATACCAACTTTAACTGGTTGTTAATTTATTGGAAGACGTTGGATTAAAGCACTTTTTATAGCTGGGAAGCTACATTTGCCTTTATATATATATATTGATTATTTTACTATTAGCTAATTCATCATCATTTGGAAGACAATTTTGAAATCGATTTCAGTTGGTTTTAGAAAATACTCCGTTGTTGCAAACTTTTATAGCGCACTGTTCTGACTCCGATTAAACGACTAAAACTAATTGCTAGTTACTTGCTAAGTTTGTTGGAAGACTTATTTAGTGATTTGTTGCATTCGGTATTAGTTTTTCAGTGCGTGGCGATCACATTACGCTCCGGCTCCACACTGCTCCATTTTGTGACTACAACAACAGCAACAACCACTAGAATAAAACACGCACAACGACAACGCCAACGACAACGACAACGCAGGCTAATCCGCTTCGGGGTGGATGAGCTGGTGGCCACCACCAGCAATAAAAATCGCCCATGGTTAGGTTTCAATTTGCCCGCTCGCTGGGATTATTCCCTTTGGCCGCACACTTGAGGGGCTGCATATTGATTGCGTTTTCCTTAGCCGCATTTTCCAACTGTTTCATTTTTCTTCATGCAGTTGCGTCGATTTTTCGGCCAGCTATTGATTTTTCCAGCGCAACTGCAACATTTTCAAAGTTGGTTGACCGCCAGTCGCAGCCATTTTCTCGCCATCGTTCTGGCCAATAACACTTTTCTCTTTAACTTGTTTCGTTTATTGTCGTTGTTGTTTTTAGAATTATTATTATTTAAAGATATTTTTTTGGATATAATTTATTTGTTTGATTCCTGAGCGCGTTTGAGTGGCACGTTGGCTTTGGAAGACTTGATGTGACTGCGGAAAATGGCATCTTTGCAGCAGCTTTTTCTCTACAACTGCGTCTGTTTTGATTGGCGCCTGGACCAGCGGGCTGTGGGGGTGGATTTTTGGCCTGGCCGCGTGCTGTGCGCAGTCGGTGGCGCATGTGGTTTTGCCCACTGTGTGGCACCCGTTGACAGCTGGCTGAGATTTATTTTACAACATTTCTTCTTTTTCTTTGACACGCGAACTGGCGTTCAAGCGTTTATTGATTTGTCCAGCGTGTGGCGCTCAAAGTTTTGTTTAAATTGCATAATACAAACTTTTGTTATTTGTATTATGAGTGTGGGGTATTCAAGATATAAACAAATCCTCATACTTTATTAATTAGCCATTGGCCAAATGCTCTCTTATATTAACTTGTTTTAATAAATGATTAAATATTATTGCTGTTACTTACGCTACGCGTCCAAATTCATCCTTTGCCAAATCGGTTTTGCCTTGGCCCATTAATTTCTGGCGATACGAATCCACCTGCGTCTTGATCTCCTCGGGCGTGCGTCTGTTGGAAGCCACACAAGAAACAAAATATTTAATAAAAGCCACAAAACTGATGTTTTTTAAATAGTTTCAATGGGAAGTTGCTTAAAATACCTTTGTATATATAATGTTTATTTTAAAACTAATTTAAATTTTATCTTATATTTTTATTATTAATTTTTTTTTTGAGAGCTTTTATAGTTTGTACCACATTTGAATAATATGAACTTTCCGCTTTATTGTGGAACGCGGATGTGTTCTATTGAAATTAATCTCTACAACTGAAATGCAGTTTTCACCACCAGAGCGGAGGCCAGGCTCAGCCTGAGCGCTCATAAATGTGACGCAAACTTTGGGCTGGGGGTGGTTGTTGGTGGTTGCTACTGTGGCTGAGCGCGTGTCCGTGCGTGCGTGCGTGCGCGCTCTCTGGCAGCTACCAGGCGTCGAATGTAAACATAACAGCAGCAAGCAGCGGGCAGCAGGCAGCACATGTAAACAGTTGCATATTGTTGGAGAGGGGGCAATGCATAGTGTTGGTGACCGGTGTTATATAACGCCAATATTGCATTACCATGCACACTGGCAACTAGCCGCATTTAAGATTCATTTTTTTTTGCCATAATGCGACACATTGTACGTACCCTTGCTTTTCGAGTATTTCCTCGAATTCGATGCATTTCACCTCGATCTTACGCTTGCGATCGTGGTCAAGTATCTCCTTGTTTGGCGGCCGATTCAGCTGTGCGTCCAGCTTTTTGCTATCATCCTCGGCCCGGTACTCCTTGTCCTTTTTGCCTGGTCGCACGAATGCCCAATTGCGCTGCACATGGCCGTTGGTGCCGGAGCCACGCGGCGTCGTCAGCCCAATGCCGTTGTACATGTTGAGCGGCTCCTGGTTGCACTGGGTCGTCTAACTCTATTTAATTTAAACGTTTACTTTTTGCGTGTGCATCAGCGTTTGGAAAGGCAGCTGCTCCGCCAAATGTGCAGTTTGCAAACACAAGAAAAATCGATTCTTGTCTATGAAGGCGACGCTGCCGCCAATGCAACCCTGACTATCGATTAATTGATGTGCAACGATTTTGAACCGATATCGTAGACATTGAGCATTGTAAACAAAAGGAAATGCAACTATTATTTTTCTTTTAAGAAATGAACGAAAAAGATATGCAAACAGACGATAAACAGGAGAAAGAGGATGGCTCTAAGGAACCTAAAGTAGTTTTTAAAAAGTCGTCTCGCAAAAATCTACGGCAACGCAAAAACTCCGATGAGGACGACAAAGAGGAGCAGTAAGTTATGGAGGGAAAAATATTGAATAGAAACATACAGCTAATAATATACCTTTGTTTTAAACAGGCTCACCCTGGATGAAATCAAGGAGCGGCAACGTTTGCGACAGCGTCCCAACGGCGTCAGCCTGGTGGGCCTTGCGCTTGGCAAGAAAGTGGCCCCTGAGGAGGAGCTGGCCATCAAGGATCCGTTTAATGTGAAAATGGGTGGGCTGGTTAACATGCAATCACTGAAATCGGGCAAAATGAAGGAGCCCGAGGACGCTTACGATGTGGGCATTGGCACACAGTTCTCCGCCGAGACCAACAAACGTGACGAAGACGAGGAAATGATGAAATACATTGAACAGGAACTGCAGAAGCGCAAAGGCGGCGCAACAGATGACAAGTCCAACGATAATGATGAAAGCGATGTACACAAATACCTAACACCCGAAGATGCGGCACTCTACGCACTGCCCGATCACTTGCGCCAGTCCTCATCGCACAGATCCGAGGAAATGTTGTCCAACCAGATGCTAAATGGCATACCCGAAGTGGATCTGGGCATACAGGCCAAGATCTGCAACATTGAGGCGACAGAGGATGCCAAGCAAAAACTGCTGCAGGATGCCAAAAATAAAAAAGATGGACCCTCGCAATTTGTGCCCACCAACATGGCTGTGAACTTTATGCAACATAATCGCTGTAAGTTTATGAATTCTTTAGTTTTTACATTCACTAACTGTGGAATCCTTTTCCAGTTAATATCGAGGATAGTAACGAACAAAGAAGACGCAAACGCGAGGAGAAAGAAGGCCATAATAAATCGGCGCAGCATCAGACTAATCCTAATGGCGTTAAGCGCGCAACGGATGATTATCACTATGATAAGTTTAGAAAACAATTTCGCAGATATTAAAAGTAAAATGTTTTTATAAGTAAATCGATTTATTTATTTTGTAATTCGTTTTTTGTTTTTCAAGAAAAGAAAATTAGTTGCTTTTGCCAGGTTTTGAGCCCAACTCCACCACTCTCAGTTAATCCGAATTCTGTTACCTGAAATATACGAAACATGCATTGATTAGTTAAATGCTTTATTATAAAAGTCACTTTAAAACAAAGACTTGTTCAGTTAGAGATTAAAGTTAATTTCATAGCAACGCATGACTGAAGCTCAGTGAGATTCCTTCAATAAAATCATCATAAATTGCTAAGTCTACAAACAATATAAACAATCAAAAGTTTTACACACCTTAGAAAGAGAGAGAGCATCATAGGCACTTGATCATCCTTCTCGCTACAAACTGAAAAGTACAGAGCAAAAACTTTACATTAGTTTAAATCTAAGCGAATTCATCTAGTTAGCTAAATTGCTTAGTTTCAGTGGGATGTTTAATTTCATAGCGACGAATGACTGAAGCTCAGTGAGATTCCTTGTAATTCATCATAGAATTTAAAGTAAAAGCTGTTTAAAAAATAAAACACGTACCTTAAAAATAAAAGTATATTGGCAGAATCAATCTGGAAAATATAATTGAAAGAAAAATACTGGATTAGATTAGGAGAATTATATTTAAGTGTGCAAAATTTACCTGCTAAAAAGGCAGTCAATTGTTAAAAGCTGAAATAGTTCTGAAATGAAAACAATAAAAACCAAACCAAACCAAATGCAAACCGTTTTCTTTTGTTGTTTTTTATTATACCAGACAACGTTCATCCTCGCTCTGTTTTGTCAGCTTAATTATTTTGTTTACAGAAAAGATTTCCATTGTGAAAACGTAAAACGCGATGCACGTTTCTAGTTTGCTTGCTTATATGATGCCGATCTTGTTGGCGATATCCAGAGCATCGTAGTCACGCGCCAGGCGCACATAAGCCTTCTTCTGACCATCGGGTCTGATCAGAATGTTAACCTTAGCCACCTTAATGTCGTAGAGCTTGCGCACTGCGGCACGCACGTGGTTCTTGTTGGCGCGCAGGTGTGTGAGGAAGACCAGGGTGTTGTTGTCCTCGATCTTCTTCATGGCTGCTTCCGTGGTCAACGGGTATTTGATGATGTTGTAAGCATCCATGCGGTTCCTGGTGGGCACCGACTTCCTGGGGTATTTGGGATTGCGGGGCAGCTTCAGCGTCGTGGGACGACGGAAGTGCACATTGGTGCGCACCTTGCGCGTGCGTGTGCCAAAAGCGCCCTTGATGATCTGTAAGGAACACAAGAAATTGAGATATGTTTAATTTATTTGATGCTCTCCTTTAAACTATTGTTGCTTGCTTACCTTCGTCTGCACCTTCTTGGCATTCAGCAAGGCAACAGCCTTGGCCTTAGCCGTGCCCTTGGTGGGCTTAGCACCAGCCTTGGCCGTGGGCTTCTTGCCCTTAGCAGCAGCACGTGACTTGGCCGATAGCTTGGCCAGCACAGACTGTGGCTTCTTGCCAGCGCCCAGCTTCTTCTTCAGATCCTTGGCCTTTGGCTTGGCAACGGTCTTCTTCAGTGTGGGCTTCTTGGCAGCGGCAGCAGCTGGCTTCTTGGCGGCTCCAGCAGCGGCAGCGGGCTTCTTGGCGGGCGCAGCAGCCTTCTTGGGTGCAGCAGCCGCTGGCTTAGCAGCAGCAGCTGGTGCCTCCTTCTTGGCAGCAGCAGGCGCCGCAGCAGCCTTCTTCTGCTCTGGCTTCTTATCGCCAGGCTTTGCTGTGAAGATCACAAAAAAAAAACAACAAAAAAAATACTGTAGTAAACAGAGCTGCAGTAAAAAGTTTGGTTAAACACGAACGTGCAACGCTACGGCAACCAGAAAAAGCAGTCGCTTTTTTTTTTATAACAATTGCACTTGACTCAATTATTTAAAGTTATGAGTGCTCGAGTTTAACACTTGGTAGATTTGCACTCGCATTGTTCGTTGTTTTTAGTGCTGGGGCGCAGCCACACCGCACGTGGCGCAAATATGTGCAAACATTTATATTTATTTGCGCCTTAAATTCTTATTTAAACACATTTCTGCACATTGCTTTGCATTGCGATTGTTTTCGCCTTGCTTTTGGTGCTAAAATCACACATTTTTAATGAATTTTTATATGAAAAATCCTTACCGGACTTCTCGGTTGGCTTTTTAGGTGGCATTTCTACGAGAAACAGAAATGAAAAGAAACACTAAGGGCATTTGACAATTGAGCGGAAGTCAAATTTGACAGTAGCGTGGCCAGATGTCAGGCAAGTGGCAGCGCCAGATAGCGACGCACGTTAAATGGCAACTCCACACGGCGTGCAACAGACTGGCAGCTCTGCGATTGAGTGGCAACGTTGTAGAAAATAAACAAATATGGCATCTCTTTTTTTTTTTAAATATAACATTTTATTTGTGTTTAAATTTAGGTAAGTAAAATTTAATAAGAACTGTGTGCGTTTATCAGCAGGCACAACCGGGTTTTTGTTTGCCAGAACGACTGCTAAAATAGCTACGTAAGTCTTTGTAAAATTAAATAAAATGAGTGATTAATCATAAATTTTGTATAAATGGAGAGCTTGGCTTACCAAATTTGTGCGACTTTTCCGGAGTTTGTGTCGTTTGCTCTTGGGCTGAGCTTTTCATTGCTTTCAGCTGTTGCAGCATGGCCGCTTCAAAAGCCAATGCGGCCAAACGTTGAAAAAACTCGGTGATTTTAAAACCCGAACGCGCTGAAACTGACCAATATTCGGCCTGTAATTCGGCGGCTGCCAAGCCTGCCATACGCTCTATTCTCATAAACTCCTCCTTGGTCTGTTTACAGGGTATATTTTAAATATAGTGTATATTTATTATTCTTTTGACCGTACTCACCAGAAGATCTGCTTTTGTGCCCACTAGAAATACCAACGGCTTTTGCGCTGTATTATAGTTCAAAGCGCTGGAGAGCCACTTTCTGGCCGCTTCCAGGGTCTCCCGCTTGGACATGTCGTACGTGGCCACGATGACTAAGATACCAAAAAATTAGTTAAGTTTTATAGAGATTCATGAGAGAGAGAGAGAGAGAAAGAGAAAAGTGGTAATATAGATAGACGTAGCGAGAGAGAGAGAGAGAGAGAGAGTGAGAAAGAGAGTAAGAGAGAGTGTGAGAGAGAGAGAGTAAGAGAGTGAGAGAGAGAGAAAGAGACAGCGTGAGAGAGAGTGAGAGAGAGTGTATGAGAGAGAGAGAGAGTAAGAGAGAGAGAGAGAGTGAGAAAAGAGAGAGAGGGAGAGAGAGAGAGAAAAAGAGGGTGAGAGGGAGAAAGAGAGAGAGAAAGAGAGAGAGAAAGAGAGGGAGAAAGAGAGAGAGAGAGAGTGAGAGAGAGAGAGTGAGAGAGAGAGAGACTGAGAGAGAGAAAAGACAGAGAGAGTGATAGAGAAAGAGAGAGAGAGAAAATAAGAGATAGATAGGAAAAGAGAGAAAGGGAGAGAGAGAGAGAGAGAGAGAGAGAGAGAGAGAGAGAGAGAGAGAGAGAGGGAGTGAGAGTGAGAGTGTGATAGAGAGAGAGAGAGTGACTGTGAGTAAGACAGCAAATAAGGGAAAGAGAGAAAAGTAAACGAAAAGAGAGAGATATTGAAAACGAGAGAGCGAGTGCCAGTAACTCATTTATACAAAAAAAAAAGCTCACACACACACAACTTTTCAAATATCACTTTTAAACAACACAAACACACTTCACTAAAAAGCCGAAAGTCTGCAGGCATTACTTGAATTCATGAGAATCGCATAGAGGGGCCTACACTGCATTGCTAGCCAATTAACATAAAGCTGCAAAACAACAGAACACATTTTCTTGAATAGATTCAGCGTGTATTGTCAACAGCTTTTAAAATTCTACATCAATGTTTTGATATTTTAACAGCACTATGAACCACTATATCATATAGCTCTTGAAAACGAGTTTTTAGATGATATATACATGTATCTGAAACAAACTTGGCGTCCCACAACGTTGCCATTACACTGCAAAATATTATTAATATCGGATATTTTTAGCCTGATTAATTTCGAATTTTTTATCTGTTACAATGCTCTTAATATATATGCCAAATTTTATCAAAATCGGACCAATATAGTATATAGTTCCCATAGAAACAATTTCAAGCTAACAGTGTTTTAATCAATCCATCAGTCAGTCAAGATAAATATATATATTTATATATATCGCGCCCCTTTACTCACCGCTCGCGTTGCGATAATAGGCGCCCGCGATGCACTTGAACCGCTCCTGGCCAGCCGTGTCCCACCTGCAAGCAGAATTGATCAAAATTACAGTAAACTGTTAGCGCTATCCACTCACATCTCCAGGCTGAAATTGTGACCCAGTATGTTGAAGTTCTCCAGCTCGAAGTCGACGCCGATGGTGGCCTTGTAGTTGGACTGGAACTTGTCGTAGCAGAAGCTGGCAGAGATCAGACCAGGTCAGGCGGAGTCAAAGGTGATGATGATGATCCACAGACAGAAGAACACTCACCGATTCACCATGGCTGTTTTGCCCACGGCACAGTCGCCCACAAAGATGACCTTGCAGGGTCGCAGCTTCGGTTTGCTGGGCATCTCCAGCTGATAGCGCAGCTGCGGCGCAAAGTCCTTGTCCCGGCTGTACGGCGTCTGGGCGTGGCTGTAGGCGGGCGGCAGGCGGCGCAGATGGGTGCGCGGATCGTGCAGGGTCACCGTTGGCGGCAACAGATTCTGGCGCAGCAGATGGGGCATTATAAACGTCACAATTCCAACTGAAAGCGAGCCCAGCTCAAAGACAAAAACTGAAGCGGAAAACTCGCACCAGCGCACCAGCCACAAAAACCACAGGCCTCAACCTGAACTTGGCGGCTATCGGGTGCTCAAGGTGCCGCAACTTTATATGCAAATGCCGCTGATAGAGGCGCCCCCCAAATGGGGCCAGCAGCGATAGAAATGTGGCACAAAGTCGAGCAGGGATTTCCCAAGTGAATTTCTGTTGTGATTCAGGCCAGAAGCAGGTTGGTTGTAGCCATTTTGTAAGTTTTTTACAAAATATATATATAATAATATAATATCTAATTAATGTATTTAACTAATATTTAAAAGGGAAAAAATCACAGAAAGAATGGAATTTATTATAACTTTTTTATTTAAATTTTCAGGTGAGTTTTAAGCCACTTCTACGAGTGTAAAATGAATAAAATATTAAGCATTTAAGGAAAAACTTGAAAAAAAAAACAAAATAATAATAAAGACAAACCTGAGCCAAATTAGTTTAATCTCTTCTAGCTCTTTCTTCGCTCTCCTGCTCTCTCTTTCATTCTTTCTATCTCACTCTCTCTCTCTTAAGTGAATACATTTTCTTTGTTATTTATTTCAAGTTCAATTTAAGACATATTTATCAAATTAAAATAATCACTAAATTAGTTACAAATTCTATTAAAGTTTCGTTTTTTTTTTTTTTAATTTTTAAAGCTATCTCTGTAAAAATTAACAAACAGGCAGAAAATGATCGGGAAACTCATAATTGGGTTATATAGTTAATATAATAATTTGAATATAATGACTTGGTTTTTTTTACATTGATTTGATTTATCTTCTAATTTTCAGCTGAATTTCATTGCACATTTGTGTGCTTGCCACCGCCGGGATAGGCAAAGTTGCCCACGCTCCTGGCCTGTTCCAGCAGCTTGGGATCCAAGGCGAGGGCCTTATAAAGCGCACGCTTCAGCTGCCTGTACTGAAAGTGGGGCGGAAAGGGCATGTCCTCAAAGGACAACATCAACAAATTGCCAGCCTCGTTGCCCACGGCCAAAGAGTGACCGCAGTGCGTAAAACTGAAAAGCAAACAATATATAAATATATATATATATATATAAATATGAAAATATATAACACTTAAATTGAATACACTCACCAGAAAGTCGTATAGTCGATTTTGGCACCAATTGTCGTGGTCGAGACGGGCTTCAGCGTGCTGTTGCGCAAGTCCCAAATGTCGATGGTGTTGTGGGTGAGGGAGACCAAAATTGTGGAATGGGTGCGACTCCAGCGGGCGCAGTGCACCGGCGAGAGATGATGCTGCAGCGTAATCAGCGGCATCAGGATACCAGCTAGCCAGATGCGAATGCACCTAAGGTGAGAAAACAGAAAAGATCCCGGGTAAAATGAAAATTATATTTTACCGACGTTTTTCAATCTTCAAAGCACTCGGCTAGAAAGAGGATATAGAAAAGTGTTAACTATGCTGGACTCTAAAAAAGGCCTCGGTAAAGGAACCCTCGGATATTGAACCCTTGGAAAATGAAACCCTCGAAAATGGGACTCTCTGTAAACGAACTTTTGGAAACTAATTTTTAAAAGAACTCAGCCGTCGAAAGAGCACCCTCGGAAAACGAACATTCGGACAAGGAACTCCTCGGAACACGGACCAGCGGAAAACACACCTTCGGTCAACGGACCCTCGAAAGAGAAAGCCTCAGAACAGGACCCCTGAAAAATGAACGGAAAACGAACGTTTAGAACCTTTGAGAACAGCCTTTGAGCAAGCGGAAAACAGCCCTCGGAAAAGGACGAGTTTGAAGAACTAGACAGTCTGACTAGCTTGTCACTGAGAGAATTGTGTAAAGTTCTTACAAATTTCCAACCGCTGATTTTTACCTTAGGCATAATAATAGATGCACCTTTGGGTCTAACCGAACCCAATTTAAATAAAAAGTTTTTCTCGACTCACCAATCGCTGCCACAGGTGAGATAAAGTTTGGGCGACCACGGCGAGAAATCCATGCAAACAGCCGGCGTTTCGTGCACCTGGCGCAGCTCCAGATGCTGCAGCGGATAGTTGGTGGAGCACTTGTACATGGTGCCCTCGTCGGTGAGCACATAGTAGAGATCCGTTTGCACGGGATCGAGCACCAGCTCCAGGCACTGCGCATGCCGATTGGCCAGCAGCGGCACCAGCTGTGGCCGCTGCAGTTCGATGCCCTCCAGTTCACCCTCGGCGCGCTGGAAATGCTGATGCTCAAAGCCGAGCAAATGCGGGCTGTTGATGAGCTGATATTTGGTGACAGCGCCCGACTGGGATGCGGCCAGAAACGGTGTGATCCCATCAATGGCAGCCACATCGCCGTCACTGGCCGTTATCCACTTGATGGCCGTCACCGGCTCGAAGCGGGGCGAGCTGCTGCGCTGGGAAACGGCCACCGGGGGCTGATCCGGCTGCGAGATGTCGCGCACCTCCACATCCCCGTTGTGCAGTCCAATTGCGAGCAGCTGCGGCACCGCTGGCGAGAACTGAACGGTGACCACCGGCACCGCATAGTTGTAGCAGCGTTCCGGATTCACCGGATTCTTAATGTTCCACACGTAAACGTAGCCGTGACGCGGCAACTTGGCCAGCCGTGCACACGTGTAGATGCCATAGGAGACGGCCAGGATGTCCCCGTTGCTGGGACAGAAGCACATGTCGGTCACCGCCTGCCGCATCGTGGCCAGCGGCGAGGGCGCATTCAGTCTCCAGAGCAACTGCAGCCGGTACTTGAATTTGACATCCTCGGCGAGCGGATCCGGCGGCATCATGTTGCGAAAGCGTCGCTGCTGCGGCTCGTACACATTGCTGGCGAGGATGCGCATGGTGAGCATCAGGGCCACCTTGAAGCTGGCCAGCTGATTGATCGCCTCAAACTGATCCACGCCGCCCACGCGATACGTGGTCACCTCCATTTTCTGGGCGCCCTGCACCTGGACGCTCTTGGTGGAGGCCTCCAGGTCCTGGTATGTGTCGAACATCTCGAAATTGGAGACATACGAGCCCACCTGGTCGGTGCACAAACGTTCCGTGTTCACCAGACGCGACTTCACCAGCGCCGTCGCCGTCTGCGTGTCCGCATCGACCGTGCGCCGGGATTTGTCCGTGCCCGCCAAGAGCTGCTCGTAGCGCTCATTGTCCTCCCGCACCTGGCGACCCTCCTCACTGTCCGCCTCGGCCGTCATGCTGGGCCGCTCGTATAGCACCGCAATTGCCGTTTTCCTCAGCAGCACCTTGATAAAGGGCGTGGCTGGCGCCTTGGGCGTGGCCGATTTGCAAACGCTTTTCCCAAAACTAACGATTTCGGATTTAATGTCGAATTTGTCGCCGCTTAGCTGCAGCTTGTGCAGATTTATCTACGGGGAAGGCAGGTTAAGTAAGTTGAATTATCTTTTAACACGAGTTTTCTACCCGATCTTAAATCGAAAATATACATATGTATTGTCTGGCTGTCCATCCGTTTGTACAGATTCAATCCATAGAGTAATAAAGAACAATGCGGTGAAATATGGATCCGAGTTTCTTATAACCGTTACAAAAACCGCGGCCAAACACAACCACACATAAATTAAACATTGAATTTGTTTTGGTCTGATCTTTAATCGATATATATAAATATATCTCTGAGCTTTAATTCTAGAGATTTTTGTAAATAGATTATAGGTGATTTTTTAAAGAACGTTAAAAATTTTTTATGCAACGTCAACTGGAGGCGTGGCAAATTGAGAAAATCTATATTTCCCATAATTTTAGAGCTAGAATCTCCAAAATTAATTGACTGTTATTGGAAGACCTCTTCTATATATTGAGAGGGAAAGAAATTCGGTTGCTCACTCAAAAATCAATATTTTTTTTTCTAAAAATTCGACTGTATTCACCTGTTATTATACGCTAAACGAGCATTGCTCAGTCGGTTAACCCGACTGTCACGTTCCTACTTGTTAAATTATTATTAATTCACTTTTGAGTTGATTTTTTAGTCTATATCATATAAAACCAAAATTAGGTGTTTAGCTGGATATTTTGAATACTCACGCCCAGCGCTATGTCATCCAGGGAAGCGCGCATCACGCATTTGGTGCGATATTCGGGCGTGCGCAGCTTTTCCGCCTGCAGCTGCTGCGGCGGAGTTGTCTTCATCAGCGGATGATTTCTGATTAGCTGGCTGAGCTGCTGGAAATCAGCAGCCCGATAATCACTGTTTAGCGGCTTGGACATCTTCTCTGTCTTAATTCGGATTAAGTCGCTTTTCTGTATTTTCTCCTGGAGCCCTTTTTGTTGGCTGGCAGCTAACTTGGCAACGCATCGTTGCCACAGCCACGCGCCTGTTGCCATACGGCAGTGCTGCATATTGTTGCGCAGCTGCGCACATAAATATTCATAAGCAAAACAATTTTTCGAGCACGCAAGCGAAAATAAAATCAAAATGCGACAAACCGAAGCTTTAATACGCTTGAAAATTAGTTTAAATATGTTATCGATGTCGATACAAAAGCATCGACCTATCGATGCTTAAACTAATCCTAATCTAATCGATACTAGATTTGAGTCCTAGTTTAGTTTTGGCGCGCAGCTGCTTAAAGTGCAATTAATATTCACATAAATAACTTTAATGCAATAACAATAGTTATATGCCCCACAAATCGCATGTTGTATTCTTTATGCTCCAGTTAAAGAGCATTAAAGATAATGTTGTCGATTGCATGGTTCACAGACGCAAACAGCGCCGACAAGCTGTCCATCGTGAATGGCAAAACTTCCGCGACCTGTGCAGAAAAAAAACAAAAACAAAACAAAAAGAAAAACCAAAAACAACAGCAAAAAGCCGCTGCTATGACCTGTCACAAAAAAAGAATAGCAAAGTTTCGTTTAAAATTTGTATAGCAATTAGACGCGCACCAAAGCAATTTACACACATACAGACACGGGTAAGTACATGTGTAGCAATAGAAAGGGTCTTTAATTCCGCCACATCGTGTAGAAGTCGAAAAAGAAGTTGTCTTATGTTAATTTTGCCTTTATGCTTCGCTACGCTGATTCGCTTAATGAACAGGCCGCCGCAGCAGCGACGTTAGCAGCGCAGCAAGTGCAATATGTCAAATAGACAGGCGAAGCAGTGAAATGTAAGAAAGAGACGTTTTCCGCATGCGGGGCCAAAAAAGCCGCCGCATTTCATGTTGGTCAGCATGATATAAACGCGTCAAGCGTAAAGCAATAAATGTGCAAGCGAACAAAAAGAAGAACAAAAGCAGCGTAAAAGTCGCTTTGCGTGCATTATGAACTTTGCACGGGCGAGAGAGCAACAGCAAGAAATGCGCCCGCTTGTTACACATTTTTTTTGGCAAAAAAAAATGCAACAGTAACAAATGGCGGAAGGCAGCGGCGTCGCAGTTGACGTCGACTACGCTGCGCACAGTGCTTAAAAATTGAATACGTCTGCAATTTGCAATTAAATGCAATTTAAATAAATATTTATTTGATATTTATTTTTTTATTCATTTTTTTAAATACATTTCCACACCACACATCGATATCATCGAATGACAGCGCCATTCGCTGACGAAATTAGCGTTTTTTTGTTAGCACCACGGTTGTTGGATATTTATTTTATTTCTTTTCATTATATGCACACCATTTTTTTTAAATATTTTTATAATGCTTTTGCAGGCATGATGTCTAACTTAATAGGTGTCCATTACACTTTATGGGCGCTCGCGACAAGCGACAAAAGCTACCATTCTGTAAAGGCTGCTGCAGTTGCCATATTTTGTAAAGCCATCAAATTTTATTGCCATTAAATCAATAAGGTTAGTACCGCACTTTTTTTCTCTTCTTAAATACCAAAGAACCATCCATAAATGCATAAATTGGCTGCATTTTACGAGCATCTAATTGTCCACACCCCAAAAATCGTAAAGTTTAACGGCTACAAGTTCATCTATCCTATGCACATGCACATAGGAACACACACACACACACACGCACACACGCACACACATACAAGCGCTTGACCTGCGCTTGAACCGTTTTACGTTCATTCAGTTCGCTTCTACACCTGTTTTATGCCTCCACTGGCCCCAATGTGCGCTGGGCACTGCCAACGCCGACGCAGCGTCGCGTCGTTGGGTGTAACATATTTTCTTTTTTCATTTTTCTGTGTTGTTGTTGTTGTTGTTGTTGTTACTGTTGTTTTTTCCAGCAGCGCTGAGCGTTACTGCCGCGTTTAAGCCCTGTTCACAAAACCGACTTTTATTCGTTAATTAACCGTCGAGCGGCGCAGAAGTGGCGGCCGCGTGAAACCCGCTTAACGGAAGTCCACCAAAAAAAAATCAGAGCTTTTGCGGAAACCCACAGCGAGGGCGCAAAAACGGTTTTCGATTCTCATCGATTGAGCGCACAAGCAGCCGCCACCTGTGGCAACACTGGCACCTGCTGTCACCGCTGCTGTCGCCAGCGTCGCTGTCGCTGCCGCTGCCGCAGTTGACGTTGATATTGTCGCCGCTGCTTTTCACTGTTTCGTTTTTGTTCGCAGCACAGTTGCATTTGAACGCGGCACGTGCTGACACAGCTTTGACTCCGGTTCCGATTCCGATTCCGAAGTTGACTCCTGTTAAGCTGCAGTTGCCGTAAAGCGGCGCGTGCGCGGCGTTTGTATTTTTTTTTGTTTTTTTTTTGTCATTTTATTTAAACATTTGAATTATTTTGATTTTATGCAAATTGCGCGCGTTCTTAATTAATGTGTGTTTTGTGTTAAATGTTAACAAGATTTTGCAATAAAGCGACACCCGCATGCACAACTCGTAATACGGCATAATCAGTGTGTTTGTGTTTGTGCGTTGTCTCTTATCAGCAGCAGCAGCGGCAGCAGCCGCATCTGTAAAATGTTGTTATGGAAGCGACTTTGTCGACCCCAAGGCGAGCCAGCAGCAACAACAACAACAACATTGGCTCAGCGCAGACGTAAGTTTTGGCTTATTTGTTGTTGGTTTCATTTTTTAAATATATCTAACTTGCCACGCCTCCTTCATTAACAACGCCCACGCGGCGCCTGGCTTATTTGTTAAATAAGCATAAAAAAACAACAAACTTAAAAATCGAAAATTGTGAAAGAGAAAAATTGTTTTTTTAAGTTTTGATTTTTTTATATATAAATTTTTTTTTTTGGTTTTTTTTATTTTTTTTTATTGCTGTACATGAAATCCGTGCGTCTAATTTGCATAATTTGCATCTTAAAATTGTTTCGGTTTCTGTTTTTGTTTTTATTGACTGGTTTATTGATTTCATTTTGTGATTTCGTTTCGCTGCTGCGAAGACCCCAACAAAAAAAAAACTATATTTAAATGCCCCCATCGCAGTCGCAGCGTCGAGTCTTCAGTCTTCGGTCTTCAGTGTTGAGACTCGCATAATAAATTACCATCAAATTTTATCACCTACAAAAGATGTGTTCGCTGAGCAAACAAATGCGTGAAGCAGGCTTAATCTCTATAGAGCTCTATAGCTTAATGAATAATATCTTTTATGTAAATATTTGCTTTCAGTTCTAATTCCGTACTCCTGGCCATGCTTTATGATCTTTGGGTGGGTATCGTCTTGGGCAACGCTTGCCAAGAGATTTATGAATGATTTTTGCGTGCTTAACATAAATATGCATATCGCGCAGTCTGCTTGAGATTTAGATACATCCACAAGATCAATCTGTTAAACAAGCAAAAGAGTTTTTGGCAAGTATGCTCGACTGGCAGTTGCCCTGTAGCTAGATGGAGCAAGTTTCTTATTTAAGCGCGACTTGTTTTTCATTTTTATTAGAATTTGATATCTTATATAGTGTGCTAATGTATATATTAAAAGGTAAATGATAATCGAAATATATATCGGATTTGGGATAATCGAAGGATTACCTGTAAATTGGAAGTGTGTATTTTAAATTAAACTTACATACCAATATATTATTTCTTATAAACTATCCTTAAGAATGTGAGAATTACAATCGATATTTATCGATTTTACACTTTTTGAAATTTGAAAATTAAAATAAATGAAATTGGCATACAGGAACTAATATATTTAAAATTGATTTGTAAACCAATAGGCTAGTAAATCTTTATGCATACGGATAGATAGGTTATCTCAGGACCTGTTTCATCCATTAAGATATATACCCATCGAACCCGTTCATTATGAGTACAGGGTATGTTAAAATAGCGTGTTTGGAATTTCGACAACTGGAACTATTTATTACAAGCTGGCGTGGGACGTATGGAAATTTCCAGTCATAGTTACTGCGATTATCTAATCGCAGTTTCCTTTTAGTAGTCTGTATTAAGTGCTCCCTGCCATTGTCTCTCCGGCCGAGCTATGTCCAATTATCTGTGGATACTCTGCAGTACTCAGTCTTACGCTCCGTCGGGCACAAATGTCAGTTCGCATTGGGATCAGTTGGCAGCACAGTGCGGACCACAGTGGTGCGAGCGCGTTCTTGTGGTTTTCGTTTCGTTTCGTTTCAGTTCCATCATATACATATATAAGCGTTTTTTTTTTTGTATTTTTTCTTCATCTAACTGACGCAACTCCTTTTCCACTGAAGATTTTCCCCCCAATCCACGCGTGGCTCTCGCTTTTTGGCTGGGCTCTTATTTTGGTCAACATGACTTTGACTTGTGGTAATTTGATGTTAATGACACTCATCAGCAGCGACACAAGCAACAACAACAACAACAACAACAACAACGGGCGGCGGCGGTGACATCGACACCGCTAAACCCCACCTACCCCCCCTGTCTCCCCCCCACTCCAACAGCCTGTCGCACACTTAACACGATTCTAGTAGATCGTCCGGCGGCCAGCGACATTTTTATGTGATTTCCCGCACCCTGCCCCTCAGCAGTCGTGGCGCATAATCGGCTTAGGCATAAGAGAGAGAGAGAGTGAGAAAGTGTGTGAGAGAAGTCTGCTTTGGCTATAATATCACTGTCCCATCTCTATCTCTCTCTCCTCCCATGCTGTACGTTTAGGCATTCTTGTTATTAGTTCGTGTCTTGAGTCTTCTGTTTTCGAAACGCCATCAAGTTGCATGTTTTATGCGCCTCGTAAAACCACGCTCCGATATGCGTATAAAAATGAGTTCAACATTTTGTTGTGACACTTTTATGTGGCTCTTCTTCTTCTTGCATACCCTGGCCGGGCAGGAGGTGCTATAAATTTGTCACGAAATGTGTAACACGTGAAAGTAAACTGCGCTTAAAAACATTCGATATATATTCCTGATCAGCAGCATTAAGTTTTCAATTTTTTTTTGTTAGTATGTCAGCTAATTCTTTTCCGATTTAAAGGTATTCAGATGATTAAATATTCAAAAAATTAATGCAATATATACAATCTAGTTTTAGCAGTTACTGATCATATTTTTTACCAAAAGTTATATTAAATTGTCAACCTGTAAAATTCTTATCAAGATAGGACTACTTTATAGTAGTAGAATCACAATGTTAATTGAGCCAACTTATAAGTATTAGAAAACTATATCATAAAAATACACCTTAAATAGTGTTCCAATGAAATCAGTTAAGATTTTTTGATTTTTATCAACCTAGTCAATTTATAGCTTAAAGTATTTAAGAATTTACATATTAGTATAAAAACTTATATGTATTCTTAACTTCTTCTTCTTGCCATGTTTGTAAGAGCATTTTATATTCGTCCGTTCGATAAGCACTCTTCTATCTTATTTTTACCATTTTGTTGTAACATTGATAATGTTACATCAAATATTTAACGCTATGATAAACAATCTACAACAACAACTCTGTGGAATCTTGGCAACTGTGACGCATCTACAGAATCATTTATCCCCCGACCCTTTTGCCGTGCAGCATTTTGGTAAATGTGCCGCATCGCCGGAATCTTCACCAGTCCATCTCTTTTGCTGGCCTCACAAATTGCTCATAAATTACAAGTACGCAAAAAAAAAGAGAAGAAATATATAATAAATAATAATAAAAAAAAAACCGTCGCAATGCCAAAAGCTGCGCCTACACCATCATTATCAGCTTGTAAATAAAAAGACTTTATCAATCGTTAAGCCCCGGGCGCTGGCATCGGGCCGGGTATTCGGTTGCGCCTGGAACCAACTCTCTCACCTAATAACATAAAAGTTATCGGAATGGCCAAAACCAAAGGGGAGAGTCCCCACAGATTGAGAGGCTGGCCGGCCAGTTAGGCTGGGCCTAAGTACAAATATTTTTATTTATGATTTTACAGATCAGCATATTGCTCAATAATTTTTACGGCCTTCGGTACAACAGGCTCGCAACAAAATAACTTTCAAATTATGTTTACCCCTCCCCAACCTGCTGCCACCACCCAACTGGCAACTGGCAACGCTCGAGCAGCGGTTAAGTGCGCCAATTTTGAAATTATTGGCGGCTGCGTATGCAGATAATCGTGACCTGCTGCTCCTCCGCACACACACACACACGCGGATAAAGATGCAGGCGGCAGACGTAGTTCCAGATACAGGTTCAGGTTCAGGTTCAGTTTCAGGTTCAGGCTGAGGTAGACGCTCAGCATTTGGGGCCAATAATTCAGCCAGCACCGAAATACAGTACAAACGCGATAATGCAAACAGTGAGTAAATTGTCTGAACAAAAAAAAAAATTATTAAAAAAAAAAAAAAAGAATAGTGAAAAAGTTAAAAGATACATTTTGTAATTCAATTTCACTGAATTACAGTTTATGTTTTTATTGTATAAACCAAAAAGATTGTCTAATGAAAAAAAAAAATACTAAAAAAAAATTCGACAAATGAATATAAACATTTTTTAATTTATCTAACATTTTTTGTATTTGTGTAAAGAAATTTCTGACCTAAAAATTGTCAAAATTTATATTTATTAAAAGTTAATTTGTTTTTCTGGTTTTCAGTTTTTCCTCGATTTTAGGATATTAAGTATTAGAAACTTGAAAGTTGAACTATATCTATAAAAATATAAAAATCTCGTATTTTTGTTCTGCTGCCTTGTTCAAATTAGCGAGTTTATACTGTACGAAAATCTGAGCAAATTGCTGTGCGAAAGTTCCTGGCTTTGATTTTGGCTTTGGGCGCAACTCTTTTACGAGCTGTTTGTATATAGAACTCGTAGATCATGACACATTAATTTAATTACTCTATTTGGCATAGTTTTTTTTCCCCTCCCCCCAGTTAACAAAAACAAGAAAAGTATCTAAGTTCGAGCCTGGCAGCCCCAACAGCAACGGTCAGCTATTTAGGGCAGCTTAATATTTTCCCATAAATAATGCGAGGTCGGGAGAAAATTACTTTAAAATTTATGGCAGACCGTGGGGAATCAGCGTCTCGGCGTCTGCAGTCCTTCTGTCTGTCTGTATACACGCTGATTTGGCCCTTTTTATTTTTGCAATTTATGTGCAGCACAGGTAAAGCTAAAGAGATACTCGAAGGTGCTTTATGCCAGCCTCCAAAGCCTTCCCTCCCTCTTTACCACCTCCCTCGCTTCGAGAGTTCTGTGTGGCAAGTGATATTCGCAAATAACGTGTTTCGTTTTTGTTTCTGTTGTTATACTCGTTCTCGAAACGAACAGGGTATATTAGGCTTGAGAAATCGATTAAATCTATATATTTTCCTCATTTAAATCTAAATACATTTAATTTGTTAGAAAGATTTCTTTTGATAGTTCGATAAAATCGATATATCTTCCTCCGATTTAAAGCTGGGTACATACACATTTTTTATACAGATTACTTATGACTTTCTCTAAATATTGTCAAAATTTTTTTCAATTACGCCCATTGGGGGCGTGAAAAATCGATGAAATCTGTTTATCTTATGAGCGGGTAAAATGGGAAAATTCATATCTACCGTATTGTAAAGTATGGCGCGGTCGGTAACACTCGTTTGCAACATTCTTACTTGTTTTTTTTTTTGGTGTTTTTTTTTGACCAAGTGGGCGGGCCAATGCATCTGGAAAGTTCGCACGATTGATGATCCACTGTTGGACAAATGGACGGCTATAGACGGACTGTCGGGCCGAACTGACAGTTGCGATGACGCCGGCCTGTCACCGCACTGACATAGCCATTTATGTAATTACACGCGGCAACGGCCGTATCACAAAGCGATCGCGATCCGCAACGCACCACGCTGCACCACCACACAGCACCACACGGCCAGCGAGCTTGTAATTATTTTCTACTTAATCTTCATCACAAGCGCAACATGTCGAAAACTTAAGCGAATTGACGCGCTGCATTCAGCCAAAAAAAAAAAAACTAAAAATAAAAACAAAAAAAAAATCGTTTAAAAAGAGTGAAAAAAAAATAAACCTAGGGCTCGTAACCCACACGGCGAGCGGTGCATTGGTTTTCCAATTGGTCACACCTGGCATCGGGTTGGGTTGGGTTGGGTTCGAGCTCAGGTTGATTTGGGAAAAATTTGTAAAGTACAAATATCAAACTATTCTGTTAAATTTTGAATCGAATCAATTACAGATTAGCAATGGTCAAGTTAACATTTAATTGATTTTACTTAATTTAAAAAAACTAATAATTTAAATTTTGATTCTTATTTAATAATATAAAATGAGTGATAATCTAGTGATTATTATAATTTATATTTTTATAATTACTTTAATTATGATTATTATATTAGTTCTGAGAATTATATATGATGTTCTTAGATCCTCCAAAAAATAAAAAGATCCCCTTAAAAAACTATTGCATTAAAATATGCAGATTTTCCAAGGAAAGAAGTCGCCTTAAAATAATGTCAATTCTATTTCAATTCTCTCTTTCTATCTTTAATTATAAAAACTAAAAATTTTAAATATAATGAAATCAATATTCATCCACTAAAACAGTGAAAGTTAAATTTGATTAGGTTAAAGTTGCCCGTGTAAACGGACAATTAGGTTTCACACTTAACCGATTAAGCGCATCCATATATGATTGTTAATAAAGTCACGTAATCGACAAATCACTGTGAAATATCACCGCCCCGTGATTTATCTGCTCTGCAGCCCTGTGGGGCATCCAAAAGTGAAAATGAAATGGGCAATGAGTGTGCGTGCAATGTGCCCTGCCAACCGATCTTCCACTGGGTCCACCTGCGCCCCAACCTGGAGACTGACCCTCCCAACTCCCCCCATCTCCTCTCCCGTCTCCTCTCCCGACGCCCCTTCCGCTGTGCTGTATATCAGGTGTTTAAGGCTTCACAAAACAATCGCCGCATGCAGATGAAGCGTATTCGAACGTGCCTCGGTTATCTGTTGCAGTTGTTCTGCTCGTTGTTGGAGCTGTTTTTTTTTTGTTTCTGTTGTTTTGTTTTGTATACCCTGTACTTATTGCAAAACCGTATAAGAGGTGTCATGCATTTTTGGCTATCTATGTAAAAGTATAGAGATATATTATATAATATATATATAGGATTGAGATCTTTTATAATTAGTTATATTTCCTAGAAAGTGCAAGCTTATCTAAATTATAATCTTAAATGTCTTATGTAAAGAGTCAAACACAGACAATTTTATTAGTAGATAGTTTTAGTATAAACACGTCAACAATAATTCACTTTTTAGTTCAAAACAATCTCGATTTATGGTTTTACATATTTGACTACTATAAAAAAATAAATATGCATTATTTTCACGTAAAACTTTTTATAGGGTATAGCCTGGTCTGCCACTCGCAATCTCTTTTAAATTATATATACATAAAATTTTTTTTTTGGTTTTTGCTTTGGTCTGCGCTCGGTCAACCTCTGACCGAATTTCCAGCGATAATTATCGGCTGGCGTGCAAATATGCGGAAAGAATTCCCCACGGCTTGTTATTGTCTTTGGACTTAAGTCTGTTGTCTTATGTTTTGACTGCTGCTCTTTGATTTTCGTTTTGGCTTTAAATGGAACTAATTAAATTTAGCGCGGCGAGCATTAAATTTTCTTGTCCTGTCACACACACACACACTCTGACACACACAGCCGCATAATTGGAGCTTGCAAATCAGTTGGTCTCCGCCCCCATTTAGACTCCAGCATACAGATTTGGGGCAAAGTCTTCCCTTGTTGTGTGTGTGTGTGTCTGTATGTGTGTGTGTGTGCGCCTTCGTTTGTGTCGCATGCCACACTGATTTAGTGTCATATAAAACCTGTAAGTGAAGATTATGTTACCAGAATTAATTGAAGCCAAGGTGAAGGTAACACAGGGCCCACAATACAGCACAACACAAGACGGATGCCAGCTCGGATTCTCCCCCAGCTCATCCGCCTCGCCTGTTTCGGTGCCCTGCGTGACAGCACGTGCTAAAGTTGTTGTTGTCGTCTGCGTTGGCTCTCCCGGCAACTTCTCAAGTCATTTTGATAATTTAATTGAAAAAATGACAGGTTTACTTTGGGCGAAGCCTTAAAAAATTGCCGGCAATCGAACGTATATTGATTTTATGTGCACATTAGTGACTCCCCTTGCCCCGACTCCCCCTCCCCCTCCGTTAAGGCAAGGGCCAAGTTCCAGGCCGCTTTGTACTTCATTTAAGTGGCATTTGCTTTGTCACGCCCTCGGCGCCCGTTAAAGGTTCTTTGCAGGTATTGGCAACAGAGATTTAGCTGTCTTCTTCTTTTACCAACCCGGGGGTTGTTTTACGTTATGAATATAACTGCATTATGAGTATTACGGAAATGAACCTGCAATTTTATACAGGAAATATTGATTTACCATGCAGGATGTGCCTGCAAAAAATAACACGGCTTTAACGAGGTGTCCATAATATGGTTAGGAAATTGGCAACAGCTAAAACAGGGAAGCAAAACAATCAAAAAACAAGTAAGAACATTGCAGTCGGGCGATACCGACTGCGTTATACTCGTTCACGTTCTTAAATAAAGGATTCCATAGCTCCCATATATCAAGCCCCCATAACATGGTCAAAAGTTAACCAATTTTCACGTTTGATGGCATTTTGATCATGATTTGCCCTATATATTGACTCCACATTCAAAATATGTTCATTTTCGGAAATAAAATTTTTTGGAATTTTTTTGTCAAAAAAGCACGTACTCCCCCCTTGTGAATTTTGGAAAAAAATTTTTTCAAAATTTAGAATTGCGAGATTATAGTTTTAATCGATTTTATTTGTCATAATTAGCATAAAAAACAACATAGAAAGTGATTTTGGGGGGGTCAAATTTTTGGTCAAAAATCCTGCCAAAATCGACAAAAATTTTGACATGTAAAGTTCTCAGATTCCATAGCTCCCAAATATCAAACCCTCATAACTTTGTCAAAAGTGAACCGATTTTCACGTTTGATGGCATTTTGATCATGATTTGTCCTATATATTAATTCTACATTCAAAATATATTCATTTTCGAAAATAAAATGTTTTTGAACTTTTTGGTCAAAAAAGTGTAGTAGACGACCGTTACAAAGATTTCATTAAAACGCACAGCATAGACTCGCACTTCTGCTTTATTCTACTGCTCGACTTAGACTGAATTGATGTTGCTTACAAGCTTACGTACTACATGTGAGTGTGAGCGAGACAAGTTGTGTTCGCACTTGTCGAGCTCTTCTAACGAATATAATAGTATAATGAACTTGGGATAAAGGGATATCACAGAACAGCCGTGAGTATGCTTATTAATGTGTGTATGCACTATTGAATATGCGTCTGTCCTACTACAACTCGGCCATCCTGCGATCTAGATCCCCTGATCCTAGTTTACAATGGATAATAACTGGTTTGTTTGTCTTAAATTTAAAAAAACATTTTTTTTTTTTTTGTACAGTAATTTACAATTGGTATTCTTATTTACATAGTGTAAGCGACTTAAATAGTAAATATTATTCTTAATTTATTTTCTTTTTCCTACCCAGTGTCTTATGTTTTGAGCACTCCATACACCCAGATATGGACTTCGAGCGATTTGAAAGCCTTCAACATCCTTTAATAGAAATCTGTCATTTCGCAAAACCTTTTCTATCACATAAGGACCTTTATTTTTGGGAATTAATTTTCTTGCGACCCCTACTGAACTGTCGAAGTTTTTGACCATCACATAATCTCCTTTTCTATAGTCTTTCGTCTTTCTTATTAGAATTTGCCTCAATAACAGTCTGACTTAACAATTTCCCACTGACATTCTTATTACCTGAACATTGCTCACTAACAGTTGAATCTCCTAATAATTGCTCACTAACAGTTGAATTTCTTAATACTTTCTCAATAACAGTTGGCTCTTCTAATAATTGCTCACTAACAGTTGAATTTCTTAATACTTTCTCAATAACAGTTGGCTCTTCTAATAATTGCTCACTAACAGTTGAATTTCTTAATAATTGTCCAATATAATCTTCATAACTCTTCTTATTGATTTCCCTAAAATCACTGCATTTCATCTTTCTGTCCGTGTTCTCATGTGACTGTTTTACAAGAAACATCCAGCTCGTATATTTGCGCTATGTTGTTCAGCTGATTCACCCAAATGCGCGCACAACTCTTTCCATCGTATTCGGTTGTCGCTTCTTTTGCGAAACTCATAGACGCAGCTGATCCGTTTTTCGCTGTTCTTATGTTCAGGTCTCCTTCGCTTGTTTGTTGGTCTTCTTTGCCTACAGCGTTAGCAATGTCAATGTTGTCGTCTCTTTCTTCAGTTTCGCTGTTGGCAACGCCGTTTTCGTCGCTTGAAACTACATTGTTGCTTGCGACGACATTTGCAGCTTGTTGTTGCTGAACATGTTGCAGCAACCTTTTGTTCGCGTTCACTTCTGTCTGCAACTTTTCTATGACCTTCAAAAATTCGAGCATTTGTAGCTGGCTTGCCGTTTGATGGTGCGACAATGCGGCGCCGCTTTGGTCAATTTGCGCAGTCTGCTGCACCTCGCTTTCGAAATTCGCTTGTAGTTGTTCGCTTGTCATACTTAAACTATTATTTCTTGGACGTAATCCTTGGGTTTCAGGCTGCACGATCGGTGATTCATCTTCATCGTCAAGATCTAGAGGATCGCCACGCAGGTTTGGTGGAATTTTGATGAGTCGAGCTATTAGTTCTGTCTTTGTTCCCTTTGTCGACTGTTTTAGCACAGCTAACCACTTCTTTAACTGGCTGACCGAAAAAAAAATTTAAGTCATTTCTGTCTATATTGGCAGTGTCTTTATCCCACTTCTGATATTGTAGTAGACGACCGTTACAAAGATTTCATTAAAACGCACAGCATAGACTCGCACTTCTGCTTTATTCTACTGCTCGACTTAGACTGAATTGATGTTGCTTACAAGCTTACGTACTACATGTGAGTGTGAGCGAGACAAGTTGTGTTCGCACTTGTCGAGCTCTTTTAACGAATATAATAGTATAATGAACTTGGGATAAAGGGATATCACAGAACAGCCGTGAGTATGCTTATTAATGTGTGTATGCACTATTGAATATGCGTCTGTCCTACTACAAAAGCATGTACTCCCCCTTGTGAATTTTGGAAAAAAATATTTTTTCAAAATTTAGAATTGCGAGATTATAGTTTTAATCGATTTTATTTGTCATAATTAGCATAAAAAACAACATAGAAAGTGATTTTGGGGGGGTCAAATTTTTGGTCAAAAATCCTGCCAAAATCGACAAAAATTTTGACATGTAAAGTTCTCAGATTCCATAGCTCCCAAATATCAAACCCTCATAACTTTGTCAAAAGTGAACCGATTTTCACGTTTGATGGCATTTTGATCATGATTTGTCCTATATATTGATTCTACATTCAAAATATATTCATTTTCGAAAATAAAATTTTTTTGAACTTTTTGGTCAAAAAAGCATGTACTCCCCCTTGTGAATTTTGGAAAAAAATATTTTTTCAAAATTTAGAATTGCGAATTTATAGTTTTAATCGATTTTATTTGTCATAATTAGCATAAAAAACAACATAGAAAGTGATTTTGGGGGGGTCAAATTTTTGGTCAAAAATCCTGCCAAAATCGACAAAAATTTTGACATGTAAAGTTCTCAGATTCCATAGCTCCCATATATCAAACCCCCATAACTTTGTCAAAAGTGAACCGATTTTCACGTTTGATGGCATTTTGATCATGATTTGTACTATATATTGATTCTACATTCAAAATATATTCATTTTCGGAAATAAAATTTTTTGGAATTTTTTTGTCAAAAAAGCACGTACTCCCCCCTTGTGAATTTTGGAAAAAAATTTTTTTAAAAATTTAGAATTGCGAGATTATAGTTTTAATCGATTTTATTTGTCATAATTAGCATAAAAAACAACATAGAAAGTGATTTTGGGGGGTCAAATTTTTGGTCAAAAATCCTGCCAAAATCGACAAAAATTTTGACATGTAAAGCTCTCAGATTCCATAGCTCCCAAATATCAAACCCTCATAACTTTGTCAAAAGTGAACCGATTTTCACGTTTGATGGCATTTTGATCATGATTTGTCCTATATATTAATTCTACATTCAAAATATATTCTTTTCGAAAGTAAAATTTTCTTTTATCGATTTGCGATTTGAGGTGTATCGAAATGTTATCGTATTGCCAGCCTTCCAGTGGGCGTGGCACAAAAATCTTAACACTTTGTCTGAAGAGGATAACTACAAGTATATATTCAAAGTTTCAAGTCTCTATCTTCAATAGCGCCGAAAAAAGTTGCGTTCATCCGGTAAAAATATCTTATGTTAGAGAGAATGCATATAAATACCATCCAAAACATTCAATTCGAGCGTAACAAATACTTTTAAAGATTATTTGCATAATTGGTCGCTGTTTAAATACGAATTGTGTTTACCATCTTGGAAATTTCTCAGTCTTGTGGGCACATTAGATAAATAAACGCATTTGAAATGCAGCTTTCAATGCTGGCAGCAGCAAACACAGACGAGTACTCATACTCACATTCGTATTCATATGCGTTTTTGCGACGCAGCTGCAACTAAACCCAATGCGGCAAATATTTGAGTTTTGGTTCAATGTTGAACTCTGACCGATGCAAAAAGCCCCCAACCCCATTTTGGTGGGCTTGATATGCCTGAAACGCATATTTGTTTAAATGCAAAATCCACAATTTGAAGATTTAAATTAAATAAAATGTTGCAGCGCATAAAAAAGTTACAATTTAATGGTTTAGTAAGTGGGAAAAGTGAACAAGTAAAAGTGCTTTAATAGCGGCTGCCTAATCAGAGGATACCCTGTAATCGGCCTTATAGGAAAGATAAGCCTATATTATTTTGGGCAGTTATTTTATTTGATTCTTTCTATTTTGCATATCTATGTTTTATATTTAACAAAATGTGGCTAAAAGTTGATAAACACCTAAATGAAGATTCGATAAATATCGATTTTATAAATCAATAAGTGTAGTTATCATTTCGCTTGATTATACAAAAAAAATTGCTTTTACAGAAATCTTCAATACAAATGCAAATAAACATTATAAATCGATAAATATCGATACCATTTCGGTAGTTGTTGCTTATATCAAGATAAATTTGTTTTTTTTCTTGTAATGTTTCAAAATCTACATTCCAAACGATCGTATAATAGATTGTTCAAATATGTCTCACATTTAACAGAAATGAATTGAACATTTATATACCCTTTCCAAATGATTGGCAACGATTACAGGGTACAAAGGTACATTGGGAAACATAAAAAAAACAACAACATAATATTCCCAAGCACCTGGCAGCAGTCAATTTGCTTGAACAACTGCGCTCAGATTAACGCTTCAGAAACCTAACCCCTCCCCCCCAATCGCCCGCCGCAGCCCTCGAGCTGCAGCCAACTGCAAATCCTTCATAATTATATGCGCGCAATTACAGGGCAGGCTGGCAGCAACCCCTGCAGGACGCAGTGCAGCCTAGTAAATGGCCACTGGCCCATTCCTCAGCGCCAGGAGCTGCTCTCCGAACGTGTCGCAAAAAAAAAAAACAATTACCAAGGACCGCTAGCAGGCTGCCTATCAGCAGCTTCGTCGTATCCCTGTTGCACGTAGTATCCCTGGTCCCTTTTTGTGTATACGCTCCGCTCTCCCCGTGGCCACACATTACGTAATCCTTTTGCAGCAACCGAGCAGAGTTGTAAGCGCAAATTGTTTAGACATTCCTTCCATGCATTTTGAATGCCCTCATCTGTCGCCCTGTCCATCCGTCTGTCGCCTTGTCTCACTTTCCGCTGTTGTCTTCGTTTTATTTTTGATAATTTTCCTTGTTGGATTTGTGTTTCTGAGTGCGATGCCAAGTGGAAAGAACGAAACCAGAAGAAACAGAAACAGAAGCAGAAGCAGACCAAAGCGGATTTCGTGGCATATTTTATGAGCACAGATGTGCGTTCTGCACCAGAGACGGAACCGTGCAAGGAGCTGACCCAATGCGTTCATAAATTTATGAAAACATGCAAAAACAGAGACACCTACAGGGTCTCGAATATGAAATACTCTTGCTGAAATACGCTTTATAAAATTAAACATTCCGCTGGCGATTTCTACTAAGTTTCGGATTGTTATATCGAAACAAATAGATTTTGTTTGAAGCTTTGGTTTCTTATTTTCATAAAAAATTTCGAATTTCATGATATCTTATGAAATGTCTTAAAATAGATCTAAATAAGCTTATCCGAATATTAAAAAAAAATACAGAAAAAATAAATTTCGAATTTATAAATAAAGCTTACGATTTTGTTGATAAATTATAATTTATTGTTAATTTTATAAAGTTTTCCACATTGTAATTAATTTATCTTGCATATTCAAATCTCGTTTCTATTCTATTTTTAAATATGCCAAATAATAGAATATATTAAAACTTGAGGTACTTTGGGAAACTGGAAAACCCTTTGAAAGGTCCTTTATTTTTTTTTTTTTGGTAACCAAGTTTAATGAATTTATAACAATTTAAGGCACATCGGAAATTTGGAAAATGTATTGAATTAATCATTGTATATAAAACTTTTAACTTACCCTTTAAAAGGTCAAATTGTTAATTTTTTTTAAATTTAATCTTTAATGTATTTACTCTATATTTTAAATAATTTAAACTTTAAGCTCTTTAGAGTTTATTTAAAACTGTGCTTGGTCTGTAGTAAATTTTTGCGCTCACCAATTGACTCGTTATATATATATAGTATATAAGGTTGAGCATAATTATTACCATATATTTATTAGCATATTTTTATTGCCACTTGAACTTTTACTTGTGACCTTCGATGGATTTCGCTGTCAAGTTGTTGCTTTAAATGTAAATGCTTGCGAGCGAGAGACCTTTGAAGTGGCATCTAATCACCAGCAGTTCCCCTCCACACTCGGCCCCTTCCACAACATACAACAACAACAAAAAAAAAAGAAGAGAAGAGTAAAAAAAGGAAAAACAAAGGCGAAGGCGGATAAAAGAAACAAGCGCGTGCCTCGCTACGGATCTGTTAGTACTGTGGTGGGGTACGAGTGGGTGGCTAAGGAGGAGGAGGGGGGTAAAATAGCAACAGCAACGGCAACGGCAGCAAAAGATGATGAGAAACTTGAGCGTCAAGCAGGCAGAAGCTTTAAGCCGCTAAATTGTATCGGATTACAGCAGAATTCCAAGCGATGCAGCTAAAATTCCTTACCCATAGGCGGGCACAGCTCAAACCGCTTTACCATTCGCCACCCTCCCCCCTCTGCTTTTATTCCTGCAGTCGGTATGTTAATGAAGGTGCTTCACTCGGCTCTGTATCGCAGAGGGGAAGTCGGCTGCCGGGGGAGGGGGCGGGGGAACAAAGTGTGGGGGGCGCGCCAGTTGTGTTGTTGTCGTCCTGCTGCTGCTGTTGCTGCTCCTCGACTAAAAATGGCTATAGGGCATAGAATGCATTGAAACGGAGCTGGCGGGCGGACGAACGGACGGACAGACAGCCGGGCGGATGACACACAAGTGCTGCAGCTCCAACTGAACCCGTGAACTCGCGTGGGCCCCAACGCCCGGACGACGAGTTATGAAAACGCGGCAAAATCTTAACACAGTTACAGTTGAAAACAGCGCGAAGCGAACCTTTTTAAAAACCAGCCAAACGAGCAAAGACAATCAATCGCGATGGTTAAGCCCCCACTCTTAAGCCCCACCCCACCCTTTATCATCCCAAAAACAAAAAAAGCAACTAAATTGTGAGTTGAACGCGCACAGAAATTGCACACAATTTGCCTAATTCTCACCGCGTTGCCCCTCAGCCCAAATAGTCGTCGGTTCAACAAGCAAAAAAAAAAACAGAAAACAGAAAACAGGATGAGCCGCGGTGCTGAAATTGCTGCGGTTTTCATACCCTGCACCCCGACAAATTGGATAAATAGGGTATAATTGAAATAACACTTTTTTCATTAAAACTTTTCATACCTAATTAAAAAGTTTCATACCTGCCATAAACCGGTCGAAACTGAACCGGTTCGGTTTAGTCCTGCACATTCATTATGCACTTCAAATTTAAGCAATTCACAAAATGCAATTTTTTTCTTTTTTTTACTAATTATGCTTTTTTACTTTTGGGTATCAAAACGAGTACAAAATGCTTTCTTCAATTCGATTAATTCTTCTGTAAAAAATCATGCAAAAAATTAATCAAATTTTCATAAATATATACATATATATTTTGTTAATTTTAACTATATATGGTATTCGATATTTAAATTTCAAAACATAACTTTTATCACAGGGTGTTTCTTAGTTGAGCACTTTGGACTAGAGCATTCTTGTTTCGTTTTGTGTTTTTCGGGCCTGGGCCATGGCAACTGCAATTATTGTTTGCGGCTTTTCAATTGCCTGGCTGCAGCTTTGGCTGCTTTGGCTGCAAGTTCAGTTTTGGCTGCAGCCTCTCGGAGTCAGTCATCATAAGGTGAGAATATAATAGCGCAATCGTGAGATGCGTGACTGCAATTGCCCCTACGCCTGCCTCTAACTATGCACACTGGTCCAAAATGCTTAGAAAACAAGTGTAAATTATTTGAAAACTTTAAATGCTCAAAAATGTGTAAGCTAAAATTAATTAATAAAATTTGTAATAAGTAAAGTTTTGATTATTTTTTAGTTAAAATGTTTGTTAATTCGGTGCCACTGTGCCTGGGTTGATGATCTGATCTCCGTCTGGCTTTGAGCCCTGAGCTCAGCTGATAAGCAGCCCAAACAAACAAATAATAATGCACGATTTGTGGGCCGGGGCAAAAAATATTTTGGCCTTTGATTGAGCAACGCGCGTTGCCTTTAACTAATTGAGCTTTATTGTAGAAGGCGGGCTCCAAACTTTTTCCTTGCCACAGACACGTTTCCTGTTTGCTCCAAGCGAACCTCGCAGAGACACAGAGAGAGAGAAAGAGAGAGAGAGAGAGAGATAGAGAGGAATAGAGAAAGGGTACCCAAAACAACTCTCTCGCTGGTCCAAGAGAAAGGGCATAGAAATTGCGGTTGCCATTTAATTAAAAATGAAAAGTTCTCGTTAAGAAAAGGGTCTACCCAAGCATTTGCGGAAAATTAAAAGTTTTCTTTTCTATACTCCATTTATTGTGTGTGCCCTGGGAAAATGTCACATGTGAAATGAGCGTTTGGCATTTTTTTTTTGTGTGCAAGTTTTTTAAGTTTTAAATGAGTTTTACTGTCCACAAAAAAAGTGGGGGTTGAGACATTGCTTAAATTCTTTTGACAACTAAACAACTCCATAAATTGCTATAAAATAAGATTCTCAGTTTGGTTTTTTCCACCCCTAAAAAAATGGAATGTTTACGTATATTCAACGCTAGGTGTCGCCACAAAAAGAAAAAAAAAAGGGAAATCGATCATTTGTAATAATATGGATTGTTGTTTGTGCCATAAAAATAAAATGTGTCCTTTTAGTGCCACATTCTCATTCAGGGCTGCAAAATGCAAAGCTTCAAAGTCATAAAATCAAAATAAAAACTTTGCTCAGACACAGCATTAAAAAAAAACAACAAAACCAAAAAATAATATACAAAACCCGACAACAAAATCTGGCAATATTAAAGCGAAGTCTATTAAACTTTTTGCCCCACACAACACACACACACACGCACACACACATGAAAAGTTGTGGGGCAGAACTTTTGGCATGTATAAAACATATGATTTTTGCTTGATGGCCCCGCGGGCCAATTTGCCTGTCTAGAACAAATGGCTGAACAAAAGCTCGAGGAAGCTACCAAAAGCCAGCAGCTAGCAGTCCGGAACCAGGACAGAGGACAGAGGACGACCCTAGTCCAGAATGCTGTAAAAGACGTTGCTGCCACTGCGCCGCGCGCTAATAAAATAAACCTGTGTAAACGTGCCGCAACTGCCGACGCGTTGCACGTCCCCCGTCACCAGTTGCCCCCTGTTGGCCCCGTTGCCTGTGGCCTGTAAATTTGAACGCCTCGTGCAGACATAAATTGTGTGCTAAATACATTTTATGCGTTTGCCAAAACCCAAAGTGTAAGTCAGTCGACTGCAAAACGCAATCAAGGTCGTCGCCTGGCACCAGCAGCAGCAGCAGCAGCAGCAACAAGGGAAGAGGAGCCGCTTTTACACTTGGAGAAAAGTCTTAATAACAATCAGATAAAATGTTGTTCTTTGAATAACAGGTTGTTCTTGCAGGTTTTTTAATAGTAAAGTTCCAAAACAGGAATTAACTAAAAAAAAAAATATTAAATTAAGTTAAAAATACTTCACGAAAGAATTTGCATATTTGAAATGACTCCGAATTAGTTTTTGATCAAAGCACAGAGTTTTTTTATTAGATAGATTGCTTTACTATGAATTTCTGGACCTAAACATATTCCTAAGAAATCAAATATATACTCAAGTTTTAAGTTTACTAGTTTTAAGAAATTTTTGAACTTGAAAAAGTTTCTCGGAAAACATTTCTTATGTTTAAAAAGAAGGTCTTCGATAGATTCTTGTCTTAAAAAAGTTTCAAAAGAGAATTTCCTAGCCAAGATCAAAATTTTAATAATGGCACTTTAGTACAAGTTAAAGTTTAACTAAGACATACCTGGTATTTTCTCCAAGTGCACAATGTTGTCTCCTTGTTGACGTTGCCCGGGGCCAAAAAGCAGAGGACCTTGCCTATGATGAATGGCGCGCACAATGTTGCGTATTAGAAACGCACGTATTACTGCCACAGCCAGAGTTGTACTTCCGTTCCTGCTGCCCCGTCTCTTGCTCCTCCTCCTGCTCCTCCTCCTTCTCCTGTTTTTGCTGTGCCTCGTCTTCGTTTGTAATCCTTTGGCTGCTCCTTTTGCAGCACTGGCTGGCAAGTTGGTGTAGGCGGCAGCTGAGCGTACACATGTTTATGTCACATTTGGACTACATATTCCGACATGTGTGTGCCTGTGTGTTAGTGTGTGTAGTAGTGTGTGTGTTGGGTGTGCGCTTGTGTTCACTTTACTCCTTGAGCTTGGCATTTCCTTTGTGAATTATAAAGAAATTTGTTGTGTGCTTTTGTTGTTGTTATTCTTGTTGTACGCAACGTTTTGTTCGGTGCGTATTCGGATGTGGGCGGGGGCGTGGCTGCTGTTAGCAACGCTGCAAAATTTCATTGCATACTTTTGGTGCCAGGCGACAAGTCGCTTTTAATACCCCCGAGCTGTAATAACACTAGTTGTACATTGGATTTACGACTTGAATTAATCATGAACACAGCAAAATAAAAAACAAAATAAAAATAAAAACCGTTGCAGCTTTAGATAAACAGCTTTCAAAGCTCATTTTACTTTAGATGCTTGTTTGGAAAAGCTTTAATAAACTTAAAAGATTGAACTTTAATTTAGCGTGCTTGGCCACGATCAGTTTTTAGAAACAAATACAGCAAAAAAAGTTCTTTAAGTTCATTTTAATTAAAGTTACATTTTTCGAAAATAAGCTTCAAAAGCTTTCAGCCCACTGCGTTTAAGTAAATAAAGCTCACCCACAACTGTAATACATATGTTTCTATATGATTCTCTCGCTTTAACTATTTGCATAGGCCACAGGACTTCTCAAGAGTTTCTCTCTTTTGAATGTTTACTCTCAACAAGTGTCATTTCGCCTTCAGTTTAGCAACGGAAGTTTGCCTTTTAGACGCAGCCTTCAAGCTTTAAGGAAGTTCCAATCTTCTTCTTCCACCCTTCTCCTGTGGCTACGCTCAACAATTGTTTGCATTGTGCCACGCCCATGCGCGTGTTTTGGCGTTTCTTTAAATTCCATTTTAATTTGTCGCAAAATTTGCTTCAATTTTGGTTTTTCTCGTATTCTTCCTTTTTTGGTTTTGCTTTTTTGCTACTGAAAATCGCTTAATTACCAGCATTGCGATTGCTGCTGCTGCGGCAGCTGCTGCGGGTCCATTTTGATGCCAAATAAAGCACTTGAACTCATTTTTGGTGATTTTGTAAAATTTCCAAATTTAATTTAAGTTGAAAAGCGCTTGTAGAAAAGTTGTAGATAGAGCTTCACTTAAATCTATCAAATATTTTCACATATAAATTTATCTGTGAGAACTTTGGAGTTTTTCAGTTAGCTTAAACCCCCCAAAAAGCCCCAAAGTTTTTATTGTTGTTGTGGTTTTGTTGGTTCGCATGCTTCAAATAATTTATTTAAATGCATTTCAATTTGTGGCCGCGTTATAATTGCTTTAATAAAATGTGCGTGTAGTTGATGAAAATTTAATTTGCATGTTTTATGCACATTGAAACGAATGTTTATTATAGTTGAATAGTTTTTCGCATTGCGTTCATGCGAACTGGAAAATTGTTTGCATATTACAGTAAACACACAAGCGGCTTATTGGCTAATCAGTTTCCGTAAATTATACATAATTAAACAATGCAACAAAGCTTTTCAGCAAATGGCAATATCAAATTTACACAATTTAATTGCTATCGAACAGCGGGTTGGGGCAAGGAGGAGCAGCAGGGGGAATGCAAATTGTTAATGGTTGCAACTCAAAGAGAGTTGCTTTGAGCTTTGTGCCAAAGCGAAAGCCAGAGCCAAAGAACATTTTGCAATACACTCAAAAAAGTCGGTAGACAAACGGCAACGGCAACTACTTAACCTCGCTTTGTGCGACGATGCCACTCCCCATTTCCCCCATTTGCCCTAAAGTTGCAACAAAGCCAACGCCAACGACGGAATAATAGCTGTGGCATTAGTGCCTATAAGATACAGATAGATAGCTGCATAGATACAGAGTTAGATAGATGCCTTTGTGTCACTGCAATTGACAAAATAATCACTGCAACATGCTGCCTGGCTTGTTGCTACACGCTTTTTACAACAGTAAGAACAACAGCTACAACACACACACACAGCGGCACACATATTTTCCCGCCTAAACAACAAAAAAAAAGAAACAAAACAAAACAAAACAACGCTGCAACAACAACACACGCGCGCTGGCAACAAAAAACGTAACAACAGCAACAAGATGCTCAGCAACATTTTCTCATGCGCACGTTTCTGGCATGCAGCAACATTCCCCCATTGGCAACATTTGGATGCTGCTGTTGTTGTTGTTTTTGTTGTTTGATGCTGTTCGGCTGTTGCTTCGCCTTCAGCTTCGTGTGGTGTTGTGCTAGCTTCGTGTGCTGCCCGCTGCCGACGCAACGTCGCTGTTTCTATTACATTTTCCGTGCAATTTTTCAACAGTTTGCAAAAAGTTTTTTGCGCTCAGCTTCGCAGTCTGCGCTTGTTGTCGCTGGCGTTTGGTACACGGCACGCAGTGCGCGCTTCCACGTATCCGCTGGGAACAAAATCATTTAAATACTACGCAAATTTACGCTTAAATCTACAAATGCCCGTCGCCGGCTGATCTGTCCGCCGTAAGCGTACGTTGAACTGCGACTTTTGTTTACCAATTCGCAAAAAATAAAAGGAGAAAAACCTTAAAAAAAAAAGGAACATAAACATAAAATCAAACGAAATAAAAAAGTTGTAAAAAACGTAAAACTGCAGACCCCAACGTATTTTTGCCGGCCTAAGTTTTCAGCGAGTGTGTGTGTGTGTTTGTTTGTGTGTGTGTGCGTGTGTGTGTGTGTTGCAAGCGGAAGTTACCGCAGCCGCCATTGTTGCCAGAAACGGAAGTGTGTTATTAGTGCGACGGAAAATTGTATTTACTTGAAATGTACTTGAAAAATTTATGAAGTAAAAACTTCTGGGCGCACAAAAGTAAATCAAATTAATTCAAATTTATGGCAAGTTGGCCAAAATCTGCATACGAGTGCCGCGAGTGTTACGAGTTACTTTACTTTTTTTTTCGAGTGTTTGTTTGTGTGTGTGTGTGTGTGTGTTCATGTGTGCGGCACGTTGTCAAAAGTTTTAATTGAAGGAAACTTATACGAGCTGCTGAAGCTACATAAATGTTCGTTATGCTAATTGAATTACAACACCGACTTTAAAGGAAAAGAAACAAAGCAACAGCAAATAGTTAAGAAAGAGTGCGAAGAATACAGAGGAAAGACACAGCCGCAGACAAAGAAGTGCCAAGTTGTTAAAAAGGTTTGTCAATTAAACAGTCATTTCGGTTCGAATCTTTTATTTATGCCGCCGGAACTAAAGCTTAAATTAACTGCTAAAACACTTTTGACTGCCATTATAATTAACTAGCGCAAACTTGAAAATTTGTACTTTGATAAATGGTATTTTTGGCAAAGTTTTGCCAGATGGATTATCATTTTTGGAATTTTTTTTTTTTTTTTTTGGGTAGTTACGCAATGTGCAAAATATATATTATTTAATGGGTTAATGTGTATTATTGTTTTTATTAGCATGTTTTTGGCGAACGATCTTATGATCTTATGTGTCTTTTATATATAACAAATTTGTATTTAAAACATAAAAGCCTTCAGAGTTAAGATTTAAACTTTATAAACAATACATTATTTAAACTATTGAAAAACTTGAAAGTTTTAGATTATGAAAATTATCGACTTTTTTAATTGCTTTCATCGAAATACTTTAACTTAAATATATTTTTTTAAAAATATATTTTAGCTTTAATAATTCTATCCAACACAATTACTCATGTCGAGAGTATTATAATTTTAAAACACTTTAAATATTCCATTATTATCTTTAAATATGTTTTTAACTTTTATTGAAATTTGTAATAAAACTTTAAAAAGTTATATCGTCGATCCCATAAAGAATTTACATATATAAAAACAAACATATATTTAACTTTCGGTTAGCTAAGGTTTTTTTCTTATTTTTTTTTGAAACCATAATCTATTTGGTCACAAAATTTCAATTTTTGATCCACATTCATTGCCCCGAATTTCCGGCTTCTCTTTGTTTTTCATCATTATTCATAGTGCTTTCGCCGTCGTTAATAACTTTTTTAATGCGCAAACTTTTACAATTCGAGCAACATATTAAATTCAATAATCACTTAAACCTCATAAATATTGCAGCTCTTTGCATAGCCCAATAAAAAACAGAGTCAGCGCCTGCCACAAAGCCCCCTGCCCCCTGCCCCCGGGCTGTCAATGTCATTTCAATGATTAAAACTTCAACGCAAATAAAACGAAAAGTAAGGCTAACCGGCGCCACCCCGTTAAAACCGCCGCCTCCGCTCCTGGTCATGTTGTTGCTGTTGCTGTTGTTGTTGTTGCCACTGTTCCGGCTGTTGCCTGTTGCCCGTCACCCAAAGAATCATCCACCGACGAACTTGCTCTTGTACCATCTCCCGTTTATACTTTTGCCTTTCTTTTTTTTTGCATTTTTTTTTATTAATGAAAACATAAACATTTTTTTTACCCCAAGTTCTCTATTTGCCATCGTTTTGTTCCGCCTCCCCCCCCCGCAAAAAGCCGCAATTTGCCTTTGTTTTCCTTTTGCTCGTGGGTCGTAATAAATTTTTAATTTCGCTTAATTGAAAATGGACCGCCTGCCACACACTGCCACATATTAAAATAAAAAAAAAAAGAACAAACAAACCGGCCGGCTGCTGCGAATCTCGGACTTATTGAGAAAAAAAAATATATATATCTATATTTTATATTTGTGTTTTTGCGCGCATTTCCAACTAGATTTGATATTTACAAAGCGCGGCCAATCAAATTTACCGGTGCTGGCGTGCGTCTGAAGCACGTGCCCCCAGCTGGGCCCTAAGCTGCGCCACCGTCTGGGAAGCCCACCCTCGAGATGGGCCGGAGTGCTGTGAGGTGTGAAAAGCTGCTCACATATTTATATAGCTGTCTCCTGGCCATATATAGGCAAACATTTAAGCAAACAACGGCAGACGCGGCGCGGAAGTGGCAGCTTTAGGTGCACTGGTCGAAAAAATGGGTCACATACACTTGCCACATGAATGACGCGCACAGCTTGTGGCGCCTCAGCGACATGTGGCATCTTCAGACCCACTACGGGCTGGGTGGGAGCGGGGGAGGGAGCGGCAGCTCTCAACTTGGAACGGGGACTGTGTCAGAAGCACATCTTCCATCTTCCACACACATCTGCTCGCCATTGTTCCATTGTTTACCATGGCAAACGAGTGTTTAATTGCTGGCAACAAAATGTCAAGTGTTTACGAACACACACAGCTCGCCAGAAGAAGAAGAACTGCAATTTTATCATATATCAAGTGCTGCTTTTTTAGAATTCCCAACATTTTTCATTTAGTTTTTGTAATGCTACTGCGGGAATTTGCTGCTAATTTACGTCAAAAGTTTTTAAACCAAGTTTTGTTATAAAAAAAAAAAAAATACTTATTTTAATAATTAGTTCGGTTTATGGTTCCATTTATAGCAAACGAATATTTCAGACTCGAACCAGTTCGGTTTTAAACCATTTTGCGGCATTGCTTTTCAACAATTTTCGAGTAATTTTTGTGCTTGTCAGCACTGAAAATTTAGCTCTTGAATGATATTAATAAACATTTTATTTATTTCCAAATAAGAAATTTAATATATTTTTTGTAGTTTAAAAATAAAAAATGTATATTAAAATAATATATTTGGTTTTAAATGTGGGAAATCTTTATAAATATCAAATATCACACAATTTAAACATTTTGAACAATTTTTTTTCTTTCAAATTTTAAATCAATACTGTATTCAATTAAAGTTTTTTAAGAAAAAATATAGTTATAAACTTGAATGATAACATTTAATGTTATTTTCTTCAGTCTAATTGTGCTAAGCTTTAGAAATTTAATTAATTTTTTTGGCTAAAAGCGATTTAACGCTAAAACTGTTAGTAAATAAGCAATAATAATATTTTTTTTTTTATAAAATAGATCGCGTGTCTAACTAGCATTTAGACTAATTTATGTTCAAATTAGCCCATGGTGCAATACATTCTGTTAGCTTCGCTCTCTCTCTTTTTGTCTCTCTTTCTCTCGCTCTCGCTCTTTCTCTTTCTAACTCTTTCTCTGTGCTTCTTTTATACTGCACTGCCATATGAAGCTACTTGGCTCGTTAACATTTTTCCCACAGGCTGCCAGCAATGAACCTGCTGCTGCTGCTGCTGCTGATGCTGCTGATGCTGATGTTGATGCTGCTGCTGCTGTGTTTCTATTCAGTGTCTGTCTGTGCCCGTTCCTGGAGCTGGACATGGACGTGGACCTGTGCCTGCATCTTATTTATTGCATATAAAGCGACACCTTCAGCCAGCGTTGACTCTCAAATGACGTCGTCAACGTCGCCTGAGCAACGTTTTGGCATAAATTAAAGAAGGGCACTTTCTGCTTATGCTCCAGCATTGTCCAGTTAGCTTCACTGGGAGTGGATGTTTGCGAATAGCAGGAGGCGGACGGGGCATGGTCGTGGAAGTGGAAGTGGAAGTGGTCTGGTTTCCACTGTTTGCATTGCATTTTGTCACACGTTGCTGAAAGCGACGCCAATTTGTCTGAAATGTTTTGAATTCTAAACGCTGACGAGCGTTGATAATGGACTGAGGGGAACGAGGGAGGAGGCTGGAGCGGAACTAGCTGAAACGTGCTGCACGTGCTGAATGCTGGATGCGGATGTGATGTTGCTGCTGCTGCTGTTGCTGTTGCATGATGAACGTGTGCAATAAGGCTTTAAACTGAGTTGTGCTTTGTGTTTGCTCGTTGAGTGGGTCGCTGTGGCACCACCTGCAGCTATTTGGCCAGCAATTGTGTATATATATATATGTGTGTGTGTGTGTGTGTGCGTGTGTTTGAATGTGTGCATTTGCCATTTGGCTCTTTCATATTCACACGAACAACTCACAGCTCACAACTCGAAACTCGCAACCACACTTTGAGTCAATCAAAACTGCTGTGAGGCATATTCATCGACATCGACATCGACATCGGCATCGGCATCGCCATCGCATTTGCTCTGTCCGCTCTGTCCTTTCCTGGCCAGTGGCCACTGTGGCAGCCGTGTGAATTATGCGCCGATAAAGTTGCCCAGTTTGGGGGCCAACTCGTTACCCATATTGTGTGTGTTGCAGCCGCCTGAAAGCAAAACACCTGCTGCAGATGCCACAGTTTTTTTCGTCCGTCTGTCCGTCTGTTCGTCCGGCCGTCCAGTGGCCAGGCTCACACATTGATCTTATCGCAACGCGCGCACACACCCAAAATGAAAGAGTGCGGCCCCAAAAAAATAAAAAATATCTAACTGCTTACGTAGAAAGTGAACAACTGAAGGATACCCTGTAAAGAGAGATAATGTATGAGAGCTATGTATTTTTTTTGCACTCAGCTTAAAACTTGACAAAATTCAGTTTTGAATAACTTTTGAAAGCATTTAAACTCCAAGAATCTTATATTAATAATATGCCCTGCTTCAGCTACTATTTGAGTGTACAGGGTATAAAAAAAAGAGAAGAACCCAGCGCATCAAAAGCAGAAGAACTCCGTTGAGCAGCGACTGCCGTGCTACGTAGTCTGCTGCTCCGTCTCCATCTTCGTCTCCCTCAGCTCCATCTGCGTCTTATCTTTGGGCTTCATAGGCTGAATGCCTGTGCCGCTGCTGCTGCTGCTGCTGCTGCTGCTGCTGCCTTGGCCTTGGGCCTTAACATTGGCTCTGGCTTTGGTTTTGGCCGTCGTTTTTCTTGACCATTTATTTACATACGATTTCTGTGCGCTTCGCAGTCGCGAGTCGAGTCAAGGGCCGCAGCTCGCCTTATTGTCTGGCCACGATGCGAATGCGAATGCGAAGTCGATTGCGAAGTCCAAACGCGAATGTTGGCTGCTAATTTCACCTTTTCACAGATTTCGCATGGCACCCTTTGCATTTTCGCCCGCTCCAGCAATTTGTGCGCTGCGTGGGTTGCTGCTAAAAGAATTTCCCTTTAAAATGCGGCTTAATTAGCTGGCCAACAAGGCTTGCTCCAAACCAAGACGACTGCAAATCGGTAGCGAACCGAACCGGTGCAAATCCGGAGAACCAATATTTTTAACTCAAACCGAAACATATTTTGTCAGGCACAAAAATGATTAATTTATTAAAAATGAACAGCAAATATATATTTTTTCCATAAGTAATTTATAAACATTTTAAATAATTTAACCAACCATTTTCTTTAATATAAAAATATAAAACAATCAGGTTCACAAACCGAACCCTCAATTTGGTTCGCAGCGTGAACCGAACCTGGTCTCGTTAAACTCATTTGTTAACTTTTATTTGAACTTGAAGCCATTTCTCAGGACAACTTTTATTGGCTTAACTTTTGCAGCGTATTAAGTATTCGTTTGAATTCGCTGTGGCTTGTTTTCTCTTTTTTATATTTCTTCTTTTTTCATTTTTGTTTTTTTTTTGTTGTTGTTCACGGCTTGTCTGACTTGTGGGAGGCTCATGAAAAATTTAGCAAGTGCCGCACTTGCAATTTCAACAGCTCATCTGCCTTTCCGTTGCGTAAAACAATTTTCTTTCCTGGCAGCTGCCAGTTTGGACTTCCACAATCCTTGCGATTTTTTTTGTTTTTTTTTTTTTTGCTTTTGGTATTTTTAGTGCTCAAGTTTCACAGTGCTGGTCAAGAAATTAGTACGCACGACAACAATAAAAAAATTTACTAATTGTTATTTAACTTTCTTTTAAACACTAAATGATGGCTCTTTTTATACTCGTTCACGAAGTGAAACTCGTATATTGGGTTTGTGCAATGTCCGTCTGTCCGTCCGGATGAACGCAACTTTTTTCGGCGCTATTGAAGATAGAGACTTAAAACTTTGGATATATACTTGTAGTTCTCCTCTTCAGAGAAAGTGTTAAGATTTTTGTGCCACGCCCACTGGAAGGCTGGCAATACGATAACATTTCGATACACCTCAAATCGCAAATCGATAAAATGTGAATATTTCCCACAGTTTTAAAGATAGAGTCACCAAAAAATTCAATAAAATTTTTATTTTCGAAAATGAATCAATATATAGGACAAATCATGATCAAAATGCCATCAAACGTGAAAATCGGTTCACTTTTGACAAAGTTATGGGGGTTTGATATATAGGAGCTATGGAATCTGACAACTTTACATGTCAAAATTTTTGTCGCTTTTGGCATGATTTTTGACCAAAAATTTGACCCCTCCAAAATCACTTTCAATGTTGTTTTTTATGCTAATTATGACAAATAAAATCGATTAAAACTATAAATTCGAAATTCTAAATTTTGAAAAAATATTATTTTCCAAAATTCACAAGGGGGAGTACATGCTTTTTTGACCAAAAATTCAAAAAAATTTTATTTCCGAAAATGAATATATTTTGAATGTGGAGTCAATATATAGGACAAATCATGATCAAAATGCCATCAAACGTGAAAATCGGTTCACTTTTGACAAAGTTATGGGGGTTTGATATATAGGAGCTATGGAATCTGACAACTTTACATGTCAAAATTTTTGTCGCTTTTGGCATGATTTTTGACCAAAAATTTGACCCCCCCAAAATCACTTTTAATGTTGTTTTTTATGCTAATTATGACAAATAAAATCGATTAAAACTATAAATTCGAAATTCTAAATTTTGAAAAAATATTTTTTTCCAAAATTCACAAGGGGGGAGTACATGCTTTTTTGACCAAAAATTCAAAAAAATTGTATTTCCGAAAATGAATATATTTTGAATGTGGAGTCAATATATAGGACAAATCATGATCAAAATGCCATCAAACGTGAAAATCGGTTCACTTTTGACAAAGTTATGGGGGTTTGATATATAGGAGCTATGGAATCTGACAACTTTACATGTCAAAATTTTTGTCGCTTTTGGCATGATTTTTGACCAAAAATTTGACCCCCCCAAAATCACTTTTAATGTTGTTTTTTATGCTAATTATGACAAATAAAATCGATTAAAACTATAAATTCGAAATTCTAAATTTTGAAAAAATATTTTTTTCCAAAATTCACAAGGGGGAGTACATGCTTTTTTGACCAAAAATTCAAAAAAATTTTGTTTCCGAAAATGAATATATTTTGAATGTGGAGTCAATATATAGGACAAATCATGTGATCAAAATGCCATCAAACGTGAAAATCGGTTCACTTTTGACAAAGTTATGGGGGTTTGATATATAGGAGCTATGGAATCTGACAACTTTACATGTCAAAATTTTTGTCGCTTTTGGCATGATTTTTGACCAAAAATTTGACCCCCCCAAAATCACTTTTAATGTTGTTTTTTATGCTAATTATGACAAATAAAATCGATTAAAACTATAAATTCGAAATTCTAAATTTTGAAAAAATATTTTTTTCCAAAATTCACAAGGGGGGAGTACATGCTTTTTTGACCAAAAATTCAAAAAAATTTTATTTCCGAAAATGAATATATTTTGAATGTGGAGTCAATATATAGGACAAATCATGATCAAAATGCCATCAAACGTGAAAATCGGTTCACTTTTGACAAAGTTATGGGGGTTTGATATATAGGAGCTATGGAATCTGACAACTTTACATGTCAAAATTTTTGTCGCTTTTGGCATGATTTTTGACCAAAAATTTGACCCCCCCAAAATCACTTTTAATGTTGTTTTTTATGCTAATTATGACAAATAAAATCGATTAAAACTATAAATTCGAAATTCTAAATTTTGAAAAAATATTTTTTTCCAAAATTCACAAGGGGGGAGTACATGCTTTTTTGACCAAAAATTCAAAAAAATTTTGTTTCCGAAAATGAATATATTTTGAATGTGGAGTCAATATATAGGACAAATCATGATCAAAATGCCATCAAACGTGAAAATCTGTTCACTTTTGACAAAGTTATAGGGGGTTTGACATATGGGAGCTATGGAATCTTTTATTTAAGAACGTGAACGAGTATAACGCAGTCGGTATCGCCTGACTTCAATGTTCTTGTTTTATGTAGACCTTTGACCAACTTAGTAAAAACTTAAGTTTTCTCTAGAGGCAAAAAAAAAAATAGTACAAATTCTTGCTTGTTTTTCATTTAAAAACTAGCTGATGGAAGTACGAAGGTTGCTGTTCAATATATAGCTGCAATTCTAAAATAGCTATATATATAGGATTAGGCCATCCGGTTGCATAGGCTTCTGTGTTATTCCTGGCTATCCAACTGTTATCGAATACTTTACTTTTGATGGCATTTCATTCGGATTTTCTGTCAAATGCAAATCTCTCAATTCGAGCAGACTTCAATCAATTGAGACTTTGGCACACAATGCCGCAATACATCAGGCAATACAATTACTAAGCCCAACTGGAGTTTACTCTCTCTTCCTCTCTCTGTTTTTTTTTTTTACTCTCTATCTCTCCATTACCATGTCAATGACCAGGTGCTCCACCTGCTACGGAGAGAGAGAGGAGCGCCACGACTGTGGCATGAATATGCAGTTGATGTGCCCTTTTTTATGCGGGTGCAGGTTGATAGCCTATACTTTGGGTCCTACTCCCCATCCACCTAACTCCATCCCACCCACAATTGACAGTCTTTTGCACTTGCTGAGGCTCTACTGCTAGTTGTTGTTGTTGTTGTTGTGTGGAAAAACATACAAAAGCGATTCATAGATTTCCGTTGTGCTGCGCAACAAAACAATGGCATTTTCATGTTGCACGTAAAATGCAACAACAGCAACAACAACAACAACTGGAATGGGTACAACAATTCCAAAAAGGAACTCGCACGATAGAACCTAAGTGCAATTTCATTTTTCTTCGATATTTCTGCCATTGGCGCCCTTTGCTTTTGCTTAAGTGTACAAAAACAATGCGAAAAGCGGAAACACGAATTACGAGCGAAACGTAGGAAAATCGAAAGAAAAAGAAAACCCGCTGATATGCACAGCAAGTGCCTCAGGATAGCAGCTATCAGAAAACTATTTGTGATCTAATGGCATTGGAATGTTCCTTCTTTGGGTTTTCTTTTCTTTTTCTTTTTTGGGCTGATAAGCAATATCGAAGTCGTAACTTTGTTTTGGCCCTAGGTATAAATAGTCGCCGGAGACACCAATTGAGACACAGTTCAACTGAGGTTCTCAAGATGGTAAGTTGAGGTGCCCTTCACTTTGGCAACAGTCCACTAATAGTTGTGTCCTTTTTCCTGCTAAAAAGAATACGCTGCGTTTGGTTGTTGTTTTGGCGCTGGTGCTGACCGCACAGGCGAGCATTATCAGAGGTCCTGGGGTGTCCCAGGATGCCTCGAATGTGGGCAAACAGCCGCAGCAGGAGGAGGCTCAACTGTTGAACGAAAAAGAATTGAAACCCGTGCAGCTCCAGGAAGCGGTTGGTGCAGTCCAGCAGGAAAATACGAAACCCGTGCAATCCCAGGTGCCCAACGAAGGAGTTGCCGCAGTGCAGCAGGAACAGTCAAAACCCGTGCAATCCCAGGTATCCAACGAAGGAGTTGCCGCAGTGCAGCAGGAACAGGCAAAACCCGTGCAATCGCAGGTATCCAACGAAGAAGAAGCTGCAGTGCAGCAGGAACAGCCAAAACCCGTGCAATCCCAGGTATCGAATGAAGGAGTGGCTGTAGTGCAGCAGGAACAGCCAAGACCCGTGCAATCCCAGGTATCCAACGAAGGAGTGGCTGCAGTGCAGCAGGAACAGCCAAAACCCGTGCAATCCCAGGTGTCCAACGAAGGAGTTGCCGCAGTGCAGCAGGAACAGCCAAAACCCGTACAATCCCAGGTATCGAATGAAGGAGTGGCTGCAGTGCAACAGGAACAGCCAAAACCCGTGCAATTCGTGGTGCCCAAGGATGCAGTGCCCACATTGGCGGCCAACGAACAGCCCGAGGGAACTCCAGTTGCTAACAAGGATGTGCGGGCAGCCGAGGAGCAGCAGTCGCAGGTCGCAGCCAAGCTGGAAGGCGCAAACAACCAGGTGGTGGATAAGGCCCAGCCCGAAGGACGCACCAAATATGTTGCTGATGGTGGTGTGAATTACCCGAATTACCCCGATGAGTTCTACATCATCGACAAGGAGCCTGTTCCGGCTAGCAGCAGCAGCACCAGCACCAGTCCTGACGCTACCTCAACGCCAAGTCCGTCGAACGCATCCAACAACACCCACACGCACACCCACTCCCACGATCATCATTATGTGTACGTGAAGCCGTCGCTGTTCCCACTGCCGCCGCCCATTTTCGGTGGTTTTCTGCCACAGGGTGCTGCAGGTTCAGGCTCCAAATACGGCAGTTCCGGCTCAAGTTCAGGCTCCAAATACGGCAGTTCCGGTTCAAGTTCAGGCTCCAAATACGGCAGTTCCGGCTCAAGTTCAGGCTCCAAATACGGCAGTTCCGGTTCAAGTTCAGGCTCGAAATACGGCAGTTCCGGTACCGGTTCAGGCTCGATATATTTCAGTAAACCAAGCTACAGCTACAACTACAACCCCAGCGCAAGCAATGGCAACACGAACACCGTTTTCTATCCGGGCAAACCAGCCCTGTTTCCCCTGCCGCTGCTGCCGATACCCTTCTGGAAGCCAGAAGCCACGAGCGATACGAACAATGCGAACGTAACATATGACAATGACGATATCTACAACTACAAGCCCTTCTATTACAACGAAGCGCCGACTTACGAGCCCGCCGAGTTTTATATCAACGAGCGTCGCGCAACCGAGAATCAGTCACAGCAACAGCAGCAACAACTGCCAATGGGTAATCAGCCAGGTCTTCAGCTAATTGGTCACATTTACATTTACAAAACACCCGAAAACACCGCTGGCAACGCGAAGCCCGCTGTGCCCGCTGCCTCTGATGGCGACAAGCAGCAGGATGCTGCTGAAGCAACGGAATCCGCTGGCAAAATCGATGAACAATTTGCCAACTCGCAGCTGCTGCTGCAACCCGTTGTCTATCCGCCGATCAACAAGCAGGAGCAGCCCGAGGTGCCCTTCAGCCCGAATCAGATCCACGAGATCTACCGGAGCCTGCACGTGGTGCATCCCTCGGTGCAGCAGCGTTCCAAGTCAGCCGTGGCCCCTGAAGACAGCGCCGTGCTCTTTGCCGTCGAGATACCCAAACCCATTTATCGCTTCTTTAAATCCGTCCTGGGCGTCTTCTCCAATTGAAAATTCCCATTGAAATTCGACAACAACAACAATGACAACTTCAACACACTTTTTTTTTTTATATATCTAAATAGATTTTAAGTTGCGCGCATCAGTAAAAAAGTTCTGCTCTCAAGACAAAATACGAGTATTTAATGGGTTAATGGGCTTGCTTAAATATGATAAGATCTGCCTTCCGGGTTAGATCTTTAGATAATCAAGAGGTTTCAGATTTATATAAAGTATATGATAGGATATACTGACAGAGAAAGTTTAAAGTAGAGATATAAAAAGGAATTGGGGTATATTAAAAGCAATAAAGAACTTTGCAGTCGGGTGATGAAATCAATTTGCCACGCCCCTAGTAGGAGTAGCTAAAAAATCTTGACACTTCAAGTGACTTGGTTAAATACGAGTATATATTCCAAGTTTCAGGACTCTAGCTTTAAGACCGGCCAAAATAATCGAGTTATAGTGAATAAACAAAAATGTTGGGAAGAAAATTATAGAGGCAATGAGAGAGAAGGGGAACAAAGGAAAAGAAAACAAAACAAAGATGTATAAAACTAAAGGCTAAATGTAAAATCTACGTAAAAAGAAGAAGAATTTCAGCATTTTCAGTTAATTAGTTTCCACTCATCTTAAAAGCTGAAAACTTAACACTGCCCCAAAACACAGATTTCTGTACAAATTTGCAGTCGTTTATTTCTCTGCTCATTTAGTATTCCATTTTTCAGGAGTCTCAAAAATTGGCTTGGTAATATTTTGTTGCAAAAAGAAGAAGATGTAAACTAGTTGGGATTATGCAAAATCATATGAAAATTGCATTTTCTCTTTATGTGTGTGTGTGTGTGTGAGTGTTTATTTTTTTGTGATATTTTAGAGGGTTGATGTTCTTGTTGGCATTTGCCATTTTAATGAATACATAATTAGTCTTTTTGCTAACCATTCATCCTTGACACACACACACACACACACACACACATGCAGCTGCTGCTGTTGTGCACCTGCTTAAAATTCATTTATATATGAATTTTTATGCAACATGCAACAGCACGTAGAGTCAAGTCTGTGTGTGTGTGTGTGTGTGTGTGTACTTTCAGTTATCTGTGTCCATTTGGGGAGGGAGGTGTGGTGCTCAACATTGCTTATTGGTTCATTTCATGCTCTCTTCATGCAATATTGAGATAATGTTTGCGCTTCGAGGCCAGGCTCTGGCTCATAATTGCAAGGATTACGTTTGCTCATAAAGTTCAGGCCGAATCCTGCACAATTCCTCTGTTTGCATTTCACTCGAACGGGAACAGGCACAGGAACAGGAACACGAACAGGAAATGTGACCCAGGGGGGTGGGAGGGGACTGGTTGCGGGAGTGGTAGAAATTGCTATTTGCTGATAGCGTTTATTTAATATTTAATTGATTTTATGCCCAAGCGATTTTTCCATTAGCCTGGCACACAATCCCACTTTCAATTGACGTACCTGCCTACCTGAACAGACGGTTATCGCATTGTTGTGAGACAGAGCGAGAGAGAGAGCGAGAGAGATGGCTGTACGGCAGGCTTATCTGATTATTTTGTTGCTTGGCATAATTAATGAAGCAATTTTTGTACCGGAACGAGCATTAAGTATAGCTGTAGAGTGCAGGGCCTAACAGGAATATTATCGCAATTTTTCACTACAATACTCAACTTGTTTAAACAGTGATTTTTTATTTTTAATATGAAATTAAAGTGCATTCCATATTAAAAATCTGGCATATGCGCGTGCCTTAACTCGCTTTTTGTTAGCATTTTATTCTTGCAAAGGGTATTCTTATTTTGGCACGAAATATGATTCCTTTTTTTAGGTTTTAAATATGAAATAAGGGAAAATAATTGCAAAATATTATTATGGAAAAAAACTGGTCCGAAAATAAGTCTTTGCATGAACACATTTTATGATCTCAAAGTTCACCAAAGGAAATATGTTATAAAAATAAAAAAATTATTAAATATAATAAAATAACAGTATTTGATTAATGTAATAAATGTAATATATAACTATATATTTGCTAGGATATTTATGGTGCGTCCACCAGCAAATGCTGCTGGCTCGTTTTAATATTGCTGTTATTTCAGGACTGTTATTACGGCATCCCATTGTCCTTTGTCCTTTGTCCTTTCTCCGATGGCATTGCAATAAACGAGCACTAGAATGCAAGCATGCCACAGCGCGCCTGTTGTTTTTTTCTGCTCAAATGTGTGCTGCGTTCCACTGACCACATGCACCACTAAACATAATCATCATCATCGTCATCATTATCAGCAGCAGCCGCATCATAATTATCACAATTGTTAACCGCTTTTGTCATCATTTATAAGTACTGCACTGGCCAACATTACGTATACGCAATGTGGTTTTTGTTATTTATTTTTGTTGTTGTTGTTGTAATTTCTCAAGCGCAATCCTTTAAAGCGTGCACCCAAAAAGCGAAACGGCCAGCGACAGCGGGGTGGAAGGAGAAGGTGTGTTCGTAAGCCGCAGTCTTTCAGGAGTTTTTAAGCAAAAGTTTATTGCCCAAAGGAGCTGCGAACGAACGAACGGGAAGCAGCCCATAAATATATCATGAAATCAAAAACTTTGCCGCAACTTTTGCCGGAGCTCTCTTTTGACAGAGCGTGTGCCCTTTGATTGGTGGTACGCCCCACACTCGCAATGAACTTGCCGCACACCCACTGCCAATCACTGGCTTGCGTGTAAACGTGCTGTGCAAAATGGTTGGCCACACACACACACACACAACAACAAAGCTGAGTAATGCGTTCCGTTTCCGTTTTGCCATTTGCCCAGCTCCACATGAGCACTCGAACGCTCCGGGCTGCCTGTTCTGTCTTTGGATACACTAAATTCAATAAAAGTTGTGTCCATTTAATTTAAAATTCTCTCTCGCTTTCGCTATTCTCCTTGCTCGGCCCTTCTTGGCCACCTTTGCAAATTAATGGCGTTAAAATTAGTGCCATAGACAAATTCCGCACTTGGCACCTGACCAGCCGCACCTGGCCAGCATCCTCTGCACAAAGTTTACCTTTTTTTTTTTGTTGCTGCGCCCAGTTTATTTGGTTGTCACTTTGTGGAAAATTATGCCCACCCACTGGGGAGTTTGTTGTTGTTGTTGTTGTTGGTTTTGCGACACGTGTAACTGTAACTCTAAGTGGCTGGCAACCTTTCAAAAACTTTTACATTGTGGCGCCAACTTAAAGTTGTGTGCATTTTTCGCATTTCAAGTCAACTTTGAACTGAACATTTTGTATTTTTTGTTTTTCATTTCTTTCAATCTTGCAGCTGCCGCCCTCCCCCCCACTGGCACGCCGGAGCGTCGCTTTTTTGGCATTTTACGTAAGGCTGGCAAACGCAAGGACGGTAAGTAGACCTTCGTCCGGCATAGAAGACCGTAATGAAACCAATTAAGCAAACAGCCAGCCATACAAATTGTACCGCTGAGCATCGAAAATGAAATATCAAAGGGCTAGACAAAGGGTAAACAAGCTGCTCCACGATGCTCTGGCATCCAATTCAATTACCGAATTGAACGTATAACGAGGAGAGACATTTCAAGTTCAGCGAATTTTGCATGCTCTACAGCAAAGTGTAAGCGAAAGCAATGCCAGTGTTGCCAAATGTCCAAAATATTGATGAAGAATTCATTGGAAATTAATTGAAAGTTGCTCAAACAAGCTTTAGATAACTGGGTCTATAATATGTATATTATCAAGGTCAGTGTTGTACAGCGTCTGAAAATATTTAAAAAAAAACCTTGAATTTCGTGAGTGTCCTTTCGTGTTGAGTTTCTAAAAGCTTGCTCTTTTAATTTCCTATTTATTAATGTTAGTGTTGAGAAGTGTACAAAGTATTCTTAGAAAAAATTAAGTTTTATGACATCGATTTTTGAGTATGATGTAAACCCTAATTTAAAATGTAAAAATATTCTATATTCTTATCTATCCATTTTTAATACGCATACCAGTGTTGAACAACGTCGGAACATAAATATTATTAGGAGAAGGGGCCAAAGTCCTAATCTAATCTATCCACAATATAAAATTTTTTATCACAAATATCCCTGTAAATAAGCTTTTTAATTTTTTAAAACTCTCTAATATTAAGTGTTGGAAAATGTCATGAAAATGGAGAAAACTTGCAGTAAACTTATCCAAATTAACGTTCAAGCTTCTTAGCTAGTTTTACCAACGTTTTCTATGGAATCGAATATATGTTATGTTAAAATTTGACACATATACAAATTTTTACCAATTGTATGAATGCAAGTGTTGAAAAATTGTCGAAAATTGTTTATTCGTTAGAGTTGCCCAATATACTCGGCAAAATTCAGCACATGTCTAGGGTAAAACAATTTTGAGCAGTCAATTGAAATGTGCCAGTTTCGAGGTATATTTACCTGTCCGGACGTCAAGAGCTGAGGTGGGCGTGGCTGAAACACAAAAGCCATTTACCAAAATCAATAGATTTATTTTGGACCGCAGGCGATGGAAACTGAATGCGAGTCCCGGGCACAGTTCGAGGCCGCAAAACTGGACACAAATTGGGGCTTAGCAGCTTAAAAGATATTTGTGTACAAAAGGAACTGAATTTCCGCTCTCCGCCAGCTATTCATGCTCTAATCTGGCCATTTGATTTGGCCAAATTGTTGTTGTGCGCTTTGTGGCCAACAGACAGTATGCAAATATATGTGCGCAAAGGCTTAACAGTTTTAATAACTTGGCCAAAGCGAAGTGCTTAAGTCATCAGAGAGGGGACGTTCATTGCCTTTCCACGTGCCACTGGTGCGGGATTATCGCGTTCTCGGTTCTCCTCCCTCTCTCTCTCTCTCTCTCTCTCTCTCTCTCTCTCTTAAGCATCATTATCGGCTAAATGCCTTTAAATGGCCACATTCATATCAATTGAGCAACTGGCGCCAAAACGTTGCGCCTTTTAGGCCACCCGCGGGGCGCAGCCAGTTTTGCCAGTGGCCAGCGGCAGACGCATTCATCATGCCCCGTCCCTCTCCCCTGGCACCCTGTCGCCTTCAATTAATCGCAAATTACTCTGTGCTCAGCGAGCGGCACCTGTCCGGGACCGGGACCGGGAGTGGGACCGAGAGCGGGACCGGGAGCGGCAGTTGGGTCTTGGGACTCGCCAGTGATCAATCCAACTTATGTCAGACATAGCTGGTGCTCCACTTCAAATGAAGTCCCGGACCAGTCGCCTGCTGACATTTTAAATTGATTATGGGTCATGTCCGGCGGGCAATGGACAGATTATAATACAGCAGCAGCTCGGCACAGTAGCAGCCAACCCGTCAAGGTTGCAAGTCAATTGATGTTGAATAATCAAAGGATTAACCTGCAGACTCCAAACGTGCTTTTCAAATTTAATTCATTAAGGTTATTTGCCATATTAGTTTGCTTCGCTATTGATAGCTGAAAAGGAACACTGCGTTTGATGAAGTCTAATTTTACATTTTCCATTTAATTTTATCGCATTTCCAATCGCATTTACTCAATCAACTAGTGCTTAGAAAGTTTTTCTTCATCTAACCGAATTAAAGAGGAAATTGAATCCGCAGCTCTTCAATAAAAAGAACCTTTCAGGTAATACGGGATGGATACGCCTAAGAGCAAACAAAGGTCAAATACTTGACAAATTTTCCACAGGAGTATCTGAAGTATAAACTCTAGATTAGAAATAAAGTGGTCCTGTGTGGGGATATGAGTTCCAAGTCTATGGAATAGCCGCAAAGACACATCTAAATAAAAACCAACAGACCTGGTCGATTGACCAAACAACACCGATTATGCAACATAAACTAATTGTCGTTCCACAATTATTATCAAGCTCGAACCTAACACTCTGATAAGAGTTACTATCTTACGGTAACAGGATGTCAGATTCTTCATCTTAAGTTGCTGAACATATTACCAAGTTTACACCACCGAATTGTATTTCTAAAATGTACTCCAAAAACCTATTCAAACTTCACTTCGATTTATGTTATTTAACGTAATTGTATATTTACCGAAATCGAATATACCGAATATTTACCAAAATCGTATTTTAAAACGAATTTTAAACTTTATATCGAATTATCTTACCAAAGGTATTTATTATCGGCTTTTGAGCGTTTTCCTAATAATCATATTTCTTAAGATATTTCTAGTAATACATTGAATTATATTCCTTGTTTTATTAAAGGCTTTCAGGTTGTTCACAGAAATACAAATAAGAATCGTTTGCCTCACGTTATCTTGATTTCATAGTATTCAATATAATTCTAAACGATTTTCTAAATATATTTATATGCAAATCGAGTTCTAATTTTATTCCTAAACGAATTCCGAATTTCATTCGGCTTCTTTCATTTTCGTGTTGTTTTTTAGCACTTTCTATATATAATCGTATTCTTAATCATATTCGCCGACTATATTCATATTAAGATATTCAAGTTGTAAACGAGTTTCTTTCCTTATTTTGAATTACTTACCTAGTTTTCCTATTTGATACCTACTATTGCTAATAGTGCGATTTTCTCGTATGGTACTTCTTATCGTATTCCCCATTGTATTCATATCCATTCATTGCCCTTTGTTACTTTTAATTGTCCACTAAAATACGTTTTGGTCTCGGCTCCGGTCGAGAACTATGCAAATGTTTTGAGTTGAGGTTCAAGTGCGCGACTGGCCGCAGTCATGAGTGCCCGGCCCCCCTCTCCTCCAATTACAGCAAGCAAAAACAAAAAAAAAAACAAAAAAAAACACACACACAAACAGACTCCGAATGGGATTCGGATTTCGATTTGGACTGCGACTACGAGACAACTTCATAGCTGGCAAGGTTTTTTCTTTTTTGCCTGGCATTTTTACCATTGCCAGACAACGGGGGAGCTGGCGGTGGACATGGTCGAGGATTGTCGACATGGCATCAACAATTTTGTAATTACTTTGAGCCGCATGCAAATGCAGCAGCGACTTCTCCGCTGCCAGTTGAATAATGTCTTAAAGGGGATTTCGGAGTGGGGGGGAGAAGGCGGTTTTTGGGAGCAGGCTGGAATTTTATAATTAATCGGCAACGTTTTCACACGACTTTATTCACAACCAGGCATCCCTGACATCAATGAACTCGTCCCGCTCCTCCGCATAGTCGGTGGCCTCCGCCTCGTCCTGGTCGTGGCGCGCATAATGATTGAATATCATGTCCCGATGCGCTGGCATTATCTTGCCGCTCTCGCATCCGTGCCTGTCCTCGTACGTGATCTCGCCATGGCCCAGCCCGTAACTGTGACTCTGACTGTGACTGTGACTGTGACCCTGGCCGTGACTGTGACCGCCTTGTCCCTTGTCGCCACCCTCGCCGGAGAACCCGACCAGCTTGTAGACGGTCTGCTTGATGCCACCACCACCACCACCGCCACCACCACCACCAGAGCCGTGCAGCACCTTGTAGACGGTGTGCGTGTGGTGGTGCGTCTTCACCTTGACGGGCACGTGGATGACGAGCCGGCGACTGGCGATGCGACGCGCCTGCAGCATCGTTGCCGTCAGCAACATCAGCAGCAGCAGCAAAGCGAGCAGGTTGCTCACTTTCAAAGCTTGGCTGGTTGGCTGCAGCAAAGAGAAAGCGAAGGCAGAGATTAATGCAAGCGATTATCAATAGGATAACATAAATATTTTGATAATTGCAGTAGAATATCAATTCTATGGGTTCAATGTTGGCAACATTCCAAGCAACAAAGTTAAAAAAAAACAGTTAACGTTTACAAATAATATTTATTTGTTAACGAAAATATTGTTTTCTTGGCTTTTTTAGTTCTTCACATTCCGTTTTTTCGGCACTTTAAAAAATTAAATTTATTTCTGTGAATAATCGAAAAAATCGAAAGCATAAATCAGACATTTGATCTGATTTATATGTGTATATCCACTATCCGTTAATGAAAATTCAGTCACAACATAAAAAATGCCGTTTAGAATGTGAATTAGCGCAATTAATGAATGGTTTTAAACATAGTTAAACCATATTTTAGAATTGTTTTCTGTTTCAAAAAATATCATTCACATTTGAAATAAGCTTTCAGTGTTTCAATTTTTAGTCAATGAAATTGCCAAATTCTTTTATTGTTTCAGCAGTTTATTACACATATAATTCATTAAATATATTATTATGGCCATCATAAAATGATCAAATAAAATGTTTGTCGTAAATTTCTTCCGTAATCTCTTTCGAAAATGTTTCGGCAACATTTTCTTGAGTTTTATTGCATTTTTGTGTCAGCTATTAACTCAGTTCTTATTCACTGCACTCACTTAGTATTCACGCTACACACTCACTTGTGTCATTATTTGTTTGTTTGTTGGTTTTTGCTGATTGTTGTTGTAATCCTGGTTTGAATGTGGCCGCTGGCCGCTGGTCTGTTGCCACCGTTTGTGGCACGTTCGCTGTTCGCACTGTCTGGGCGGGCTGGCGGCTGGCGTGCTTTTATATTGTGGCTGTGGCGCTGGGCCAGGTTCAGTGCACCGCTGTGGTGCCGCATGTGGTGCACAGTAGAGTTTTTTTTTTTGTTGTTATTATCGAGTGCCGATTGCATTTGATGTGGCCGCTTCAGCAGCAGCTTCCATTTGCATATGCCGCACACTTGAGTCGCGCATTACGTGTATTTAATTATGATTAACAAGCTGTTGCTGTTGCTGTTGCTGTTGCCGTTTTGCTGGCAGTGGGCGTGGCTGTTTGCTGCTCACTCGTGCGCTCCACAAGTGGCAACAATTGAACAATTTTCGCCCCAGCTTCTCGCCCGATCTGCGGCATGCAAAAACGGAAGCAATCTCCACCAGGCGCAATCTCCACAGGGCCCGCTACCAAATGCCAATCATTCAACCAAATATAACTCATTCCATGGCCATTCCAAATGATAATAAACACAATCGCAACATGTTGCACATTGCTGCCGAAACGCGGAAATGCGACACAGTTTTCAATTTTTCTTACCACTCAATCATCATCATCATTATGTCTGATCAAACACTCTTATGACAGACGCAATATTTATGCAAAACGGTTTCGATTTGATTAAAACAGATGTGTTTAATTAAGTTGACTCAGTTTTCCATTGGATTCGATTAGCCAGACAAAAGATAATCAAGATACTTTTATTTGCTAGTAAATAAATTTAAAGGGTATAATTGGTGTATACATATAAATTTTATTTGATCAGCATTAATAACCGAGTTGATATACACAAATCTGTTTGTCTCTCAGCAAACTAGAACAACTGTTTTAATCGGCCGAAGCGTACGTCTATATCATATAATGCTATAATTTTGATTCAAATCATTCAAATCAGGCTATCAAGTGTGGAAATATTATTCCTAATACGTTGGATCAATAACGGATAACGGATAAGGACACTCAATTAAAAAATAAAATGTATGCAAATTTTGTTTTATGGAATCAAACCAATCTTTTAGCTTGGTTAAAAAAATTGATCAAAAATTGAACTAAATAATAATTAGAATCTTCATTCTACATAAAGACTACAAAATAAAATTGTCGTGTGGAAACTTAAGGTATATATCGGACCTCTTCTTTATGTATACAATATAATAATAGAAAAACTTCGTCTTCATATAAAATAGTTGTAATTTCGAATCTAATAAAACATTTCTAAACCCTTTCTGATGGTTTGCGCTCAACTAATCGCTTTAGTAAACAGGCAACTAATTAAATTATATGTTTTAACAACCAACCGAAGCATTCATCAATTTTAAATAACCCAAAAGCTGAAAAGGAAACTCATCTATTAGGCTAATTAAAGTAGCTGCTCTATCAAAACTGTGATATGTGCAACCCCCCCAATAAAAAGAAAAACCTGTTATTTATTCAGCTGAAACTTGAATTGCGCTGTTTTTATGTGCATTTAATAAGCCGGCTCAAGATGTGCAGCCATAAAAGTGAATATCCTTCGACATATCCTTATTCACATGGCTACCTCACTCTGTCTCTGTTTCTATCTCTGTCTCTGTCTCTTTGGCTCTCTGCGAAAAATCCCGGCTAATGAAACGTGGCTCGTTTGGCAAGTTTCGGCCAGGATAAACTGCTGCACTTGGCAATAAGTAAACTCGAAATGCGTTCTGCAGAAACGTGCCCCATGAATTCTATAACTTTATGGCAATGAGCCATTCTAATTGTCCAAAAACATGCGGACCAGAGACCGCGCTGAAGGGTTCGTGTGCGGGGAGGCGTCGGGGTGTGGGTCGGAGTACATACGGCAACCTGCCTCAATGCCGAAATGTTTGTCCGGACGTAGTTATAATTTTGATCAACTTTTATAAGCGGCAGAGTTGCGCGGGCGGAATATGCTGCATGTGGCATCTAACAGCTGCACGAGTTGTAAGTTTGTTGTTGATGTTGTTGTTATTGTTGTTGTTGTTATTGTTGCTTGAGCCTAGTCATAAACTGCATGCGAAATTGCCAAAAAGCAGACACTAACCAGAACCTTGCAATCGAGTGTAACCGACTGCGCAATACTCGCTGCCAGTCGATAAAGATTTAGATTATTATTGTTGTTTTTGTGGATAAATGTTGATCGATATTTTACTATCAAAAAACTGTCTGTAAAATTAAGCTATTATAGCTTTCGAATTTTTGGAAATTTTTTAAGCGATTTTAGTAAGTAATTTGTCTAAAAACCTTTTTTGCAATTTTTACGAAAAAAAAATCTTAGCTCCTTATCTGATGCGGGTATACACGATTATATATTCAAAATTTCAAGTGTGCAGCTTCAATAATGGTTTCAATTAAAAACCCAATATACTCTTTTGTTTTCTTGAACGAGTGTAAAACACACACACACACACACACACACACAACAAAGCGGAGGTGTACAGCGGAGGCAAAAAGTTGCTCATTTAATGCAAAGACGTGTGTGTGTGTGTGTTGTTGTTGTGTGTGTGTGTGTGGGTAGCAGCCCAATAAAACGAGGCGCTGACAAGCCACAGCAGGAGTAGCCTAAAGTACACCCCCTCCCGCCTGCCCCCCTTCGCCAACACACAGATACATGCCCCCAACCTATAATAGTACCCACTCACTCCCTCTTAACGATATCAAGTAAAGCTGGCTAAAAGCCTAAAACCCCTAACCAGGTCGTAAATCCGGAAGCTGTGCAGCTTTTACTAGCCAAAAACCCGCGTTATTCCAACTATTCCCCCCCTGCGCTGCGCTGCCTCCGTCTCCAAAGTAAACTCGTAAATTTTGGGAAATTACAACATGAGAGTCCTTGCTAGGACTAGGCGACTCGGCTCTAAATTAAATAAAAATGCGACGGGGGGAAGGAGAGAGGCTGAGACAAGCTCTATTTGGGTTTGGCTTTGTGCTTGCCCTGGTCAAAAGTTTGTACACCTGTTGGCCAACATTTGTGGGGTGGCAATCGCAAGTTGGCGTTAATTAAAGCCATAACACAAGCAGCCACAGGAGCGCCCAGGACCAAGTGCCTTCACCTGGCCACACTGGAGCTACCGATTGGGAGATTGGGAGACGCGCGCAGATTTGTGGTAGGCAAAAGTTTTTTGGCCATGCGCTTCAGATTCAGATTTATGCCAAACTAAAGCACTTGATGGCCAAGTAGTTGGCATTTAATGGCTCTATTATTGGAGTTTCCGAAAGTGCCGTAACAAATGGGATACGCTCTCTGCGCACGATAAGTTGAGCTCCGGGCCAAAGTCGCAAACAAGTGCACATTGTAATGGGAATAAATTGGGGGCTAACTCAGCTGTAAGCAGCAAACAGTTGGAACAATTGATTTATTATGCATCTCTTTTGTGTGTCTGTGTTAACTCTTTTGAAAAAACAGCTAGTTAAGAGCTGTAAGCGTTGTGCAAATAGGTGAAGAGGGTATTCAAAAGTTGATCAGAAATGTGTATAAGGCAAAAGATGGTATTGGCATAGGTTATATAAATACGTAGAGAGAGAGAGAGAGAGAAAGGAGAGAGAGAGAGAGAGAGAAAAAAGGAGAGAGCGAGTAAAAGAGGGAGAGAGAGAAAACAATAATAGAGAGAGAGAGAGTGTATGTAAAAGAGAGAGAAAGTGAGTAAAAGAGTGAGAGCGTTAGAGAGAGAGTAAAAGAGAGAGAAAGGAGAGAGCCAGTTAAAGAGAGAGAGAGAGAGAGAGAGAAAAGAATTATAGAGAAAGAGAGAGAGAGAGGGAAAGAATTGTAGAGAGAGTGAGAGAGAGAGAGAAAGAGAGAGAGAGAGCGAGAGAGAGAGAGAAATAGTAAGTAAAAGAGAGAGAGCGAGAGAGAGAGAGAGTAAGTAAAAGACAGAGAGCGAGAGAGAGTAAAAGAGAAGGAGAGAGGGTAAAAAAGAGAGAGAGTGAGTAACAGAGAATAACAGAGAGAGAGAGAGAAAAAGAAAGATAGCTTAAAAGAGAGCAAAATAAATGAGAGAGAGCGGAAAACAGAGATAAATAAAGTTAAGGACAAGAGATAGAGAGAGAGAGAGTTATTGAAAACGAGAGAGAGCGATTGAGCGACAGTCACTTACCTTTAAACAAAAAATTCTAAACATAACTTTTAAAAAACACACACATACATATTACTGATAACATTAAAACTCCGCAGGCATTACTTGAATTCTTGAGAATCGCATAGAGCGGTCTAAATTGCTTTGTAGTTTCTTAATAAGAATTTCAATAAAATACATCAAAAAAGCCTTTCCTGTCGGATTTCGACAATGATTAAAATACATGAATATCTAAGTGTATTTAGAGAAACGTCTTAAACATAAAAATATGTTTGTCAGATTTAAATTTTACCTAGTTTAACTTAGCTACTTCATATAATACATTCTGCTAAAAGCTTTAATCTATTTACGCATTCAACCCAGAAGCTACATTAGACTTATCTCAAAAGCCGCATCTCGAGCAGGGCGAAGAGCGAAAGGGAGGCAGAGCCAGAGAATTCTCAGTTTCGCTGCCTGCAGTCAAAAAGAACAAAATTAGCGGAAAACAAAAAAAAAAGAAATGTTGCGCACATCAGCTGCCCATCAAAGCCACCTGCGTATGGCTTGGCCCACTTGGTGGCCACCCAACCACAGGAGTTGCTGTCGGTCTTAATCTGTATTATATAGAATCTGCTTAAAAGCGTGCCGTGCCATGGTTACGAGTTATTTTGCTTTTTTTTTTGTTTTCTTCTTCGTTCGCCTGAAGGTGCGCGGGCAATAAATTTCGATTACATAATTTGTAAATTGTTATAACCCGGTGAAATTACCATGAAATCTTTCACAAAAGCATTACAAAATCTGCCACTTGACGCATCGCGCAGACCAGTTCCAGTTTCGGTTTCAGGCCCGGCCAAGTCGAGCCGGCCCAGACCAGTTGCCGCCTTCCAGCTCCTCTGGGGCCTGTGGTTCATAAAGTTTTATGGTGTTTGTTGACTGTGGCTCTAGCAACAACAATGCGCATTGGTTTCGCCATGTTAGCCATGAAAGGACGCGCTCTCCCACCAAAACACAAAAAAAAAACAGAAAAAAATAACAAATCTGCACTTCCTGCTTGGGTGGGCTTTTCGCCTTTGATGGGCGTGGCTCAGGTTACGCATCGTTGCATAGATGATTTTCAGTAATGCGCCGATTAGTTTTTATAACCCAGAGCATTTGAATTTTCCATTCGAGTTTGCAAATTCAAAATTCCTTCTCTTCTCCAACTTCTAATTATCAATGCCACGCCCCGACCACCGCCCAGCGCCAAACTGGCAAATTGAAAGCCACGGAGTGGCTGCTGCTTATCTAGCCATTCTTATCAGGGCCTCCGCCTCGTCTCTCGGCCATAAATCAACAGCCAATTACAATAAAAATTTATCATGCACAATAAAAAATGCGTTCAAGACGCAGAAATAATTTACATGGCGCATTTTTCACATTTCTCAAAGCGAAGCAATTGGAATTTATAACAATGTCCCCAAAGGGACGTTTTTTCCCTGCGTTTTGTTATTTTTTTTTTGCGAACCACTAACAATGAAATTTTAATAAAGCACGCGGCGTATCCGAGCTGTGACCAGGCCAGGAGCGATGCGAACCGGAGCGGGGAACAAGAATTGCACTTGTGTGTAGGATAGGGATGGGTGGAACCCAAAATAAAACCGAATCGAAGCAATTTAAGCTATTATTTTTAAGATGTTGCGATACAAAATGAATGAACAAAAAAAATACAATTTTGATATGGTGCGCTAATTTTTACGAGGTTTTCATTTTATATCAATTTCAGTTTATTTATTTTCAAAGAAGACAAGTCAATTTACGATTAATAGCAGTAAATAATTAATTATTTTTATATTCAATTATTTATATTTAATTTTATTTAAAACTTTTCTTTTATTTTAACAGCTTATTCAATATAAAACTTTATGAGATTCGTGTTAGGTTTTGCTTTATTTTGTTGTGTCGTGTTTTCTCGAGACAAATCGTGTGCGATCGTGAGTAGTCGTGCTTGGTTAGTTCCGACTGCCGTTGGCGTGTCAAATTGTATTGGCTCGTGTTTAGTACCATTTACTAAAATCAAATCATTTGTTCGTGTTGATAAAACGTATTAAGGTATTGATTATTCGTGTCACGCACGTGCCCATCCCTGTCACCAGCTGTAGAGCATCGGGCAATCGTGTTCTCTCACTGGCAGCGGCTCAAACTTGCCCAGATTTGGGTGCGGGTACATTAAACGACACTTGAAGACATATTTGCTGAAGTGGCTAAAGTGCAGTGTTCCCTCACCCCGCACCACTCACCTCTTTAAGCTCATCAGCTGGCTGGGCAGGAAATCAAATGCGTTGCGGCGCGTTTTCGTTTCCGCCGCATGCGCCTCTTGTTGGGCTAGGTTCGTGTATTTTTTTTTTTTTGGGAGGGGGGGGCTGCTTCAGATGGCATATTTCAATTTACATGCCGCCCGCAGCAGCCGCTGCCTTTTGCTTTGATGTCGCCCCCAACTCCAACCCCAACCCCACCCGGTCCCTCTTTTTTGTTTTTTGAGCTCCCATTTCACAGTTTTCCATCGGAATATTTTCGTATCTGCTGCTGCTGCTGCTGCTGTTGCTTTCTTCTGCGGCACAGGCACACACAGCTCGATGTCCTTTGACGCTTATCGTGTGCCGCTAGCTCGGTGCCTTTGTCTGCAGGAGCAGTTCCTTTTGCCGGTGCCTCCTTTGCAGCCGCGTTTGTCTTTTGTTAACTTGATTTTCGACTGCCTGCGCCTTGGCCAGCCAGCAATCGACCATACGCTCCACGTGGAGTGGAGCGGAGTGGAGTGGAGTGGAGTGAAGTGAAGAGGAGAGTTTCCCATTGAGCTTTAAATACGCACTTGCCCGCAACTCCCCTCGATTGTCCTTGGGCAACATCATTCCAGTGCTGCCCCCCAGCTCCGTCTGTCGCTGGCATTTGGCGTTTTCTCCAAACAAAAGCGGCAACTACAATTTCCGCTGAGTTCATGACCATTCCTCACACAGAACAGTTCGTTTGGCCGTGAAGTGGCTTCATCCTTAAGTCCCCAGTGTATTATAGCCCCAGGGAATTAAGTCTACCCGCTGACACAGCTAACTCACAACTAAATCGATTTTCGAAACAAAATTTTATATTAAAAAATATACCTTAACTGCTCAGATCTCAAATATGCATCACTTGACCGAAACTAAACCGATTCTGCATTTCAAATTTATGCATTTCAGAAAATGCATTTTTTCCTTTTTTTTTGTGTACTCATTTTCGAAAAAAGCTAGCTCAAAACCAATTTTGTGGTGGTTGATTTTTCGGTTTTCCTTTCTAAACTTTCATAACTTCACCAAAACTGTTCCAATTTTCATTCTAAATCTAAAATGAAATTTAAATTTTCGAATTTCTTAATATTTTTGGTGCTGAAAATTCAACCTAACTTTGATTAATTTAACTTTTTTTTATATTAATTTTCTTTTAAGACTCCACTTCTTTACTTTATGAAATTAAAAATATTGAATTCAAAAAATTGGTAAAACATTTAATTCATAAATTTAGCGCCAAGATTATGTTTCAGCTTTGGCTAACTTTCTCGCACCGCATTAACTGCTGTTAAGGTCCTAAAAACTTTAACCCACAAGCATTTAAATTTATTAACGTCATAAAGTCATATTTTTGTGTGGTTTGTGGGGTGGAGTGGGGGCAGGTTCCACAAATGGGTCCATAAATATTTAAAAGCGCTTAAAACACACAAACACAACACACAAACACAAATACAAAACCAGGCAACGTTTAAATTTTATTGGCTTGGCCGGTAACAACTGCAGGCAGCGAACCTATCTACCTGCCGCCTAGCTCCCTTCCCTCGCCTCTCTCTCCGCTCCTCTCCTCTCCTAGGAGAGCTCCTTGGCGCAGCTCAAATCAAGTCAATAAAAATTCAAATTGATTTTTGATCGCATTGGTAAATCGCACCTATTGAAATCTGTGAAATGTCTGACGGCCACCCAAAACGCAGCACACATTAAAAAGGCATAAAATTGGCTTAAGTAGTGTCTCCTCCCGCTCCGCCCTTCACAATCTCCCCTCCCCCTGCACGTAACATGATGCGTGCTAATTGAAAAGCTAAAAAACTGAAATTTGTGTAAATTATTTTGTGCATAAATTTGTTCATTTGATGACTGCTGTGCACTGATCAGAAGGAAGAGGAAGAGGTGAGGAGGAGGTGTGGGGAGAGAAGGGGATTAGCCGGAGTCGTATACCCAGTTGTCTGTTGGCCATGTCAACAAGGATTTTTGTGCCTGGCACCTACTGACTATCTTATAATCTGACAATCAAGCAACTTTATGACGGTTTTTACGAGCTTGGCGCGACTTCACGTTTGTTGTTTTTATTGTTGTCATACCCTGTAAGCAATAAAAAAAAAATGGACAAGAAGCAGGTATAATATAGTGAGATATGTGTGTAACAAGCGAAATATGCCACAATCGACTCAATCGGGTAGATATTTATAGTTCGAATTGAGAATATCGAAACGCGTTGATAGAGTTGATAGAGATCAGCAAGTATCGATAATTATCGATTTTAAAACACAATTTTCAACATACTAAGCATATTCTAAGGCGTTCCATTTAACATTTAGATTCTCGTATACCAAAAGCAGCTCAAGTTTATTTTATAATTTTCATATTTTGCCCATGTTGTGCAATAATCGATAAATATCGCTTTTCAGAATGCATTTTATGAGCATATCTCGGAAACTTCTTATTTAAAAATGCATTGGGCTGTGTGGTAGCCCTATTAGAGAATAAAGGGTATCTCGTAGCTTGGCCACTCTTGTTGTTGTTGTTGTTGGGGCTTATACTCATACTCGATAGCCGCTCGTTAAATTTTTGATGTGCGCCTGGGCATTTTAATTTACCCAACAGTCAACAGGCGTGGGCGAGAGCGGGACAGAGAGAGGGAGAGTTAGAGAGAGACAGCAGCCTATAGAAAGTGAGATTTGAGTCAATTTTTCTTGGCCAAATTCAAGTATTTGTTTGTATTTGATGTGTGTGAGTGTTTTTTTTCTTCTTCTTCTTTTTATTCATGTGGCAGCACGTCTTGGCCGTTACGCTTGTAGCCATTTTACAGTTGTTTGGCCTAGAGCGTTAAACAGCTTTAGAGATTGACAGATGAGGAGTGGAAGGGGGAGGGGGAGGGAGGGGCCAGTGGCCTGTCCATGTCCACTTGCTGAATATGCCATGTTTAGTTGCAATTAAAATACTTTTATCTTATTAGCGCGAGGGAATCGCAATTGTTGCTGTTGATCAGCACAGATGCCATTTGTTAGCCAAGTTAAATCCGATGCCAGGCGCAGTTCATTTCCCATACTAGCGGGGTTCATGGCTCAGTTCATTCACTCACTCACTAACACACACACACACACACACACAAACACACAGACACAGACACCCATTGTCGCAGCTTTCCCAGATTCCCAGTTCGTCTGACACGTTGCCGCCTCGGCTAATCACATGCAGCTCCAATCAATTCCAAGCGCCTTTTATGCCACCAGTCGCCAGCGGCAGCGACTGTGGCAGCGATTGTGGCACAAATCAAACGGCCGCACAGTGTGCTGAGGTATGACAAAAAATACGCCGATTTTTTAATTCGATTCCATGTAAAAAATATTGTATAAATATATTGTATAGTTAAAGAAATAGTAACAAATATGCTATTTATTTATTTATGCACTAGATAAATTATTGTTTTTCTTTTGTAAAATAAATTACACTTTATGAACCTACACACAACTGATCATGATTTATGCGGAGCTGTTTGGGTTCATAGCTGCATCTCTAGATTAATTTTATGATTATAAAATGAAAATTTTTTTTATTTTGTGATATAAATTACCCTACTGATCATGATTCTCTAGTTGAATTCTACGATTAAAATATGTAAAAAAAAATATATATATATATTTCTATTTTATAATATAAATAATGGGCACTGATTCCACAATCAAACTTAACTAATTTTTAGGCTATATGTTTTCTTTGGCATTTAACTTAAATGTGTATTCTACATGTTTTGCTGTTTGCATGTTTCTATTATGTTTTGTCCCACTGTGAGCCCATTTGCACGCTTCGACATTTGCTCAATTGAATTATTATTGTTATTTTATAAATAATATCTTATGATCCCATAATCAAACTTTACTTTGGCTTCAATATTGAACCTGCATTTAAATTATAAAACTAAAATTTTTAATAAAATTCATGTATAATATTTTACTTCAATATATTTTTTTTAAAAATCCGCTTGAATTTGTACTTGTCCCACTGTGAACCCCTTTGCACGCTTTGAAATTTGCTCGACTGAATTATTTGTATTGTTATTATATACATTTGCTCAATTGAATTATTATTGTTATTTAATAAATAATACCTTATGATCGCATAGTCAAATTGATTTTGATGCGAAATGCTTTATGTTTACTTTGACTCCGAAATGAAATCTGCACTTAAATTATATAATTAACATTTTTGATGAAGTTCAAAAAAAAATCGACTTTAATTTGTATTTGTCCCACTGTGCGCCCATTTGCACGCTTCGACATTTGCTCGATTGAATTATTATCGCCGCCTGCCACAGTGAAACGTGGCTGCAGCGCGGCGGAGTCGCAGCTGTCTCCAAGTTGGTCAAAGCCTTTTTGCCGACGCCAGTATGCCCCAGTGGCCATGTTGTGCCTAACTCGTTGGCCATATTTGCCCGGCGAGGCGGCCAACAAGTTGCAAAACAAATTTGTCAATGTTTTGACCAAATGCGGGCGAGTCGCGCTTTTTGCTTGCCTCGATTGGATTTTGTGCAATTGCCAGGCGCAAGTCGCGTCATTAGCTAATTTGGCAGCTCGTCTCCGTTTAATTAGAAGCTGCAACAACACAAACAACAGTAACAACAGCAGTAACAACAGCAGCAGCAGCAACAACAAATGCAGTAACAAAATTTCTGGCTTGCAACACTTTCAATTTTCTTTGCACTGTCCCTGCAGTCGTGCCACGCCCACGCTCACGTCGTGGCCATTAAAAGCCGCTGCCTCACGATCTCTCCACTGAATCACTGCCCCCTTCCTTTCCCCCTCCCCTTTCCCTTCCACTGACCCCGACCCTGACCCCAGCGTCACACCCCCAACGCAATCCTCGCACGATCTGCCGCAGTTTTTGATTAGCTCTCTGCTGCTGCTGCTGCTGCTGCTGCTGCTGCTGCTGCTGCTGCTGCTGCTGCTGCTGCAGCTGCTCAGGCGGATCCCAACTGACTGACTGACTAACTGACTGACACTGACAGTCGGTGCCGCCCGCCCGCCTGCTAAAGCCAAAGCTGAAGCTAAAGCTAAAGGTCGTTAAAGCCGCAGTCGCTTCGAGCACAAATTTGCCTCAGGGCCTCGTCCTTTCTGCGCCTTCTTCAGGCTTTAGTTATTGTCCATCTGCATGTCCAAAGGGGCATATTAGCTGTCTCTTTCAGTTAGCATTTGGGAGATGTCTAATATATATATTTTATGTTTTGTAATAATATTATAGTTAGATGATTTCTTTCTATTCAAATCCTTCGTTATAAGTATTTCATTAAATCAGATTACTTTTCAAGCACTGAAAACCCAATATTTTTAAGTGCTCCTTTTATTTGCTATGTATTTAATATTATTATAACATACATTATTTATATTCAAAAATATTTAAATTTAAATTTAAAATTAAATTAAAGAAGAAGAACTAAAATTTGTTTAATTTATTTATATTATTATTATTATTGGATGAGTTATTCAAAAATTTCTAACAACGTTTTCGAAAATAATTATAAGGTTATTCTTTTAAGCTTTAAGATCAAATTTTTGTAATTATTCATTTTAGTTATTTATTTACTATAAAACAACAATGCTTCTTTACTGATTTATAGATCGGAAAGGGTATTTTAAAGTCCATAATATTCACTTTAGCTGCCCATTTTTAAACGTTGTGCGAATGTGCTCGCAAGAACTGCCCAACTATGCTTAAAAAAAGAGAGAGAGAGAGAGAGAGAGGTGGAGAGCTGCAGCAGGAGGTAAAGAGAGAGAGAGAGAGAGGGGGAGAGGGAGAGAGCTGGGATCCTCTGTGGATCATACAATATTTGGTATTTTTGTGAAATACCGTCACGTTTTAACATTTTACTACTCACTTCTGGCACGTTGTTGCCATTGAGCATATCAGTTTTGGAATTTTATTGGCCACGCTTTTTGCGTATCTGTTGCGGCTGCTTCTTCTCTTTTGTTGTTGTTGTTGTTGTTGCTTTGCCTTAGCCTTTGCCATTTCACAGCTTGCGCTGATCTTGGCCTTGATAGCGCTTATAAATGTGGCCAGCAACTTTGGCTGGCGACTGCGGCTTGAATCCTGGTATGCACCTTGAGCATTTGAGCTGAAAGGTTGACGTTTATATTGGCAAATATTTTAAATATTCCTTGTGGGGGTGTTGTTGCTTGCGCTGTTCTGCTATACCCATTAAAATAGTTCAAACAGGGTATTTTGCCTATAATCCAAAATAAGAGTTTTTAAATAAGAGTTACAATTCCTCAAGAACCTCTATGTATCGACTATTATCACCCCCTATTTAACTTAACTTGAATATTCAATTAACCAAACTGTATTTTCGAATTATCTCTTATTTTCATAAAATCGATAAATATCGATTTGAAACTATATTTTTATAACCACCCTCAAATATTCAACAATTAAATCAACCGAACATATTTACCTATTATTCAAAACCTCTAAGAAATTTACTCAGATCGATAATTATCGATTTCAAACCCTTGTTTTTGGAGCTTACCTTGAATATTATAAGATTGTTTCGAACCAACAAGCCTTTTCACTTTAGAAAATCATATAGAACTTGCCGAAAATCGATATTTATCGATTAGAGTCCCACTATTTTTAACTTAATATTAGTATTCACCTATAGCATAAGTAGATTTCGATATTAGTACATCAATTAGTGTTTTAAATATAAATTTCAATTGTTCACAGGGTAAGTTCGAGTCGAGTACACTCGACTAGGGCACTCTAACTTGTGGATTTAGTTTTATGCCCAGCTGTGAAAATGGGGGCGACATCCAATTGGAATTTTTATGCGAAAACTTGCAGCAGCAGTTCATCAATGTGCGCCTTTTATATTGACTATATTTGCCGCTCTCTTCCACAGCCGCCCTCGTTCCGCCCACTTATCGCCAACATGTTGAGGACGCTGCCGCCGCCGCCGCCGCAGCCGCTGCTCAGTCATCGCGGAGTTTAGAGCTGCCCCCGCCGCTGTCGCTGTCGACGCAGTCGCCGCAGAACGATTACGTTTTAGAATCGCCCGGCGAAGAGGCCGCCAATCGCCGCTTGCGTGCACCGCCGCCGCCGTTCTACTGCCCGCTGCCGCTGACACCGCCGCCGGGCTACACGGAGCGACCGCCGCCAGCGCCGCAGCCACAGCCGCAGCCGCAGCCAGCGGCAGAGCATGCTGAGGCAGCAGCAGCAACAGTTGCAGCAGCAGCGCGTCAACAAGCGCGACGCCGACGACGTCTACGTGAACTGCAGCAGCAGCAGCAGCAGCAGCAACAGTTGCAGCAGCAAAGATTCGCCGGCAGCAGCACCAATAGCAGCAGCAGCAGCAGCAGCAGCGAGCAGAGCAGCGACTGCGAACTAGGCAGCGCAGTCAGACGCCAGCGTCGACGCAGACGCAGCTCACGTGGACTGAGAGGTAAGTTGGGTGTACAAAAAGTTTCGAATGGGTACAGTGAAAGCTGCCTAATAGGGAAATAGAAAGTATCAGAAAAACAAACTCTGTTAAAAATGTTAATTTTAGTTAAATTTTAATAATAATTAATTCCCTTTAACAAAAAAGAAAAACAGTAAATATTTTGTTTTAAAAAATATTTTATTTTCATGTTTTTCAAAATTGCCATAATAATTTGAAAATACCCTAGATTTAAAGCTTTCAACTGCAATTGTAATGGCAAAACTAGTTTTTGTTCAATTTTTTTGCTATTTTAAAATAACGTTAATGTTAACATTAGTCGAGCTTCACTGTACTCACCAAGTTTTCCATTTGCAGATGCCTATTGTCCGGACTTGTTGCACGCCTGCGCTCTGATCCTGCACCAGCAGCAGCAACCCGGCAGCAGCGACAGTTCCGTTGGCAATTTCACAGCCACGCCCCCGCCACCGCCCATCAACAGCAACAACAACAGCAACAACAACAACAAGAACAACAACAGAGAGGAATCTGAAATCGAGTATAGTTCGGACTATGTGGAAATCGATGAGCTGCTGCCGCTAGCCGCTGGCCGGGCCAAGAGCACACCCCAACTCCACAATGCTGTAGGCCTCGTCGACGGTCTCGCGATGGGTCAGAATCTGAGCCTGCGACGCCCGCGCATCTCACTGACCTGGGTGCTGAGGGACCAGCACCAGCCGCAGACGCAGCCGGCGACGCAGCCCCAAACGAATGAGGCGGACCCACCCAACGAGAAGGAGCCGCTGACCTCCAATGGAGGAGGAGGAGGAGGAGGAGGAGGAGGACACCCACAATCCAATGATCATTTAGCCGAGCAGCAGCAGCGGACGGAGCCGGTGCCCACTCAGCTGGAGCTGGGCAAGAAGCGGTATCGCGTCAAACAGCTGCCCGGCGGCACCGAGCCGCTTAATGGTTACGCGACCACGCCCACCGCCCATCAGGCGCCCGGCAGCGGCCAATTGGCCAATCAGAAATTCTTCAGCAATCAAAATCTGCTCGACTACAAGGACAAGGCCACCCGGCCAATCCCAACCGGCGCCCCAGTGGCCGCCGCCTCCACCAAAGAGCTTTTATTCGTCTGCACGCCGCAGCGGGCGCCGCGCACCGATGTCCACAGCGAGGCGCTGCTGCTGGCCCGCAAGCGCAACGAGATCCGCAAGAAGCTGGCCAATCGGCTGCAGCAGGCGCGAGCCGCCGCCGCCGCCCAGATGGGCACCAGCACCAGCTCCACGGCGGAGCCGCTAAAATGCACCTACTCGGAGCCCAGTCTGGTGGCCGTCTCCGAGGGTGGAGCAGCCGGTGGTGCCACCACCTCGCAACAGCAGCAGCAGCAGCAGCAACGTCGCCATCGGCATCGCAAGCGTCGCGAGCGGGAACGGAATCGGGCGCAGCGTTTCGGCTACGAGATCCACAATGTGGATGAGTTTCTGTCGCGCTGCTCGCTGGCGGCGCCCGGCAACATTCCGGTGGTGCTGGCCACCGCCAGCACCCTCTACCAGACACGGCCGGGCGGCTACCAGCTGGAGATACCGCTGCCGCTGGGCATGGTCGTCAATGCGGTGTTCAAGAACCAGAGCTGGCTCTACGTGCAGACGCCCCACGCCGAGGAGGGCTACGTCGGCTATGCCTGCTGCCTGCCGCTGGGCATTTTGCCGTCAGCGGCGCGCGGCGGCGGCGGTGGCGGCGGTTCCGCGAAATCGACGCCCTGCTGGGAGTCCAATGCGGACATCTTTCCGCGTCCATGCGGCAACATGACCGACTCCGAGAAGGAGATACGATTGCGCGGCGGCACCCGATCCGATGGCGCACGCACGCCGCGCACATCCAAAGCCGGAGTCGAGGAGCTGCTGCCGCACAACAACAACAACAATAATAATAATAGTAGTAACAGCAACAACAACAACAACAACAATCACAACAGCCACAAGCAGCACAGCACCACGAAGAGCCTAGCCTCAAGTGGCTCGCTGTACGGGGAACAGCACGTGGACAAACTGTATCTGCGGGCCGCCTCGCAGCCGAAGCTCGTGGAGAAGGCGTACGCACAGCTGCGCTCCACCAAGCAGCTGGGCTCCGGATCCGCATCGGTGCGCAGCGCCTCCAACGATGAATACGTAACGCTGCAGCAGAGGACAACGGCAAAGCAGCCGCATCAGCATCCGCAGCACATGCGCCGCCTGTCTAATGTTTCGTACATTACCAATGGCCACAACGGTCAGCATCTGCATCCAAAGAGCATTCCACAACAGCAGCAGCAGCAGCAGCAGCAATCAACACCAGCGAACGCAATGCTGAGCGTGCTGCGGCGGCAACAGCAGAATGGACTGCGCCAAACTCTAGTCGCCATCAATTCGGATTACATCACGGAGAGCATTGTCGTCCACAAGGGCGAGATTGTGACGCTTTGCGAGTGCCGCGAGTCCAAGGATCAGCGTCAATGGTTCTACGTGAAGACGCGCGACGGACGCGAGGGTTTCATACCAGCCGAGGTGGCCGGCCATGGCTATCTGTAGGCAAACCCCCTAGACAGACAGACAGACAGACAGACAGACTGACAGACAGCGCCACAGTTCACATCAAAAGTCACATAATAATATACATACATACATATATATTCAAATTAAGTAAAATTATATCAATATATAATTATAGCAATATCGTGCGTGTAATTTTTTACATTTTTTTTTTTCATCTCTGCGCTCTGTCTAGTTGTATGCGTACACGCTTCTAGTATCTACATAGATGTAATCTGTGCTATGGGTGTATACATATGTATGTATTTATTTACCGTATAGTCTATGCAATAGCAAACTTGCAACATAAATCAAAGACACACAAACAAACCCACACACACACACATTCATACACATACACAATGACACGACACATGGAAAACGAAACTATTTATACAATTATTGTACTTGATGCTTCTAACTAAATCATTTAAATAAATGAACATATTAAACGATATTTTGTCGCCTCTTAATCTGTTTATCTCTCTACATTGCCCCTTCTGGAAAGTTCCAACGAGCGAACGAGCGTCTCTATTTGACTGCCCCAAATACCAGGCGAACAGCAATCAGCAGCAGCAGGAACACTGCTGAAAAACCTTTTCAATTGTACAGCATACTTTTAATGCCAGCTGTTAAATTGTTATTTTACAGTCGACTACTTGCACTGCTTTACTGTTTACCTAGTTCTCGCGAGTCCACAAAAATCGAATCAATCACACTTACAGCTGCCGACTACTGTTTAGCCGATTCGTTAGCAGCCACATCTGATCCCAAAAACTGCTAATGCACCAGGCGAACAGGAATGGCCAGCAGGTTTCTGCACCAGCAAAACTAATTAAAAACTGCGGCATACTTTCGGGCGGCTCATTTGCCAAGTGCTGCCCATCGTTTTTTTTAGTGCTGCTACATCGCCATATGTTTGCCAGTGCTGCCATCTTAACACAAGTGCTGCCAGACCTGCCGTGTTCACAAATTCAAAATGCTTGGCGGTTATGGTAAATAAGTCAATTTTAATTCAATTTTCGCCTTTTTAAGGCCAAATTTTGATGTAAACAGTGGGAAATTATTTTAACTACCGAATTGACTCATGCTTTAATTTTAACCATATATAAAATACAACTCTAAATTAAATTTCGATAGATATATTTGTAGCTGGTACAAATATTTTTGGCCAATTCTTTATAGTCATTCGAGAAACAAATTTTTTCATTACATCTAAATAATAAATTTGACTTGTTTTCTTTCAATTGTTGGCAATTCTTGTTATTTTGTCATACAAATATATTGCTTATTAAAATATGAATACCAAATACTTAAATATCTGATATGAATAGATGTATATGTGGGTTTTGTATGCAGTGTACCACTAAAAAGAAGGTACACCACCATAATTTAAAAAAAACAGCTGTATCTTTAATGTTTTTTAACGAAAATAAAAAATTTAAATATTTAAATATGTATGTATTGCGTTATTTAATATTATTGCTATCAGCCGCCGACTGGGGGCCAAAAGGTATCGCGTATTTTAAAGCGACCCCCAGATACGTCTAGGGATCACAATTTGTATATACAATCAACAGCACAATTTCTTAAAGGGAAGAGGTGTTTACATAGGTACTATCATGTTATGTTTACATGCATGTAAATTTATATATATATATATATGTTTTAGTTATAAGTGTATGTGTATGAGCTGATGAGCAAGTACCGTGAGTACAATAGAAAATAAAACATGTACAAAAGTAGGGAACATCTCGTTTTCGTTGGGTCCCAAAGCAACATTTTACAACTGTTGAGCAAAAATGCGTTGAGAAATGCAATTACAGGGAAATATAAGGTGACTGCACAGACAAAATGCTACACAAACTATACAGCTAACATTCTGAATAATAAATTACGCTAATATGTTAAAAAAAAACACACACACACTTCTATAAAATATCATATTTGAGAGCACAAGTTGACACTCTCTCTTTCTCTCTCTCTACTTGCCCAGCTCGGGGCTGGAACTGGGCGATGCTGTTGAGGCATTATCCAAATTATTATTGTCGAAACTCTCGTGCTGCGGCTCCGGTTCTGTCGGCGGTTCCGGTTTCTTCTCCAGCAGCACCGTCATGTTCTTCACATTGCTGGGCTTCTCCTCGTCGTGGTTGATGTTCAGCATTGTGTCGTTCATGCGATGATAATGCGGCTTCTGCGATGTGCTGGGTCTCGAGTAGTCCAGATGATCGTATTCGTCTGGAGAAGAAAACGTTGATTAGAATCGTATGGCAAGGGTTTTGTATATTTTGGGCGTGGCACAAAGATGACTAGCTACAACAGACACTCAACAATTACTGCTTACCCTCCGGAAACAATATTTTGCTATAAATTTTCACTATTTTATGGTAAATGCGAGCATTGCAGATGAGAAATTTATATAGCATTATATGGCAATCGTTCAAATCGTCCGACCGAATAAACACACTTACCGGGATCTTTGTAGCCCTCCTTCTGCTTAATTTCATCGTAGACATGCTCCTCCTTGAGCGGCTCCCCAATGGCATTGTAGAAATTTGGATTGGTCAGATCAGCATTCATATTCTTGTTGAGCAGATCGTGGTTGTAGTTAATCGAATAGCTGCCAACTGCAAGGAGCAAAGTGACCAGTCAGCGATCAGTTCATTGGGAGATTATTATTAGGATAACCCACCTTGGCTGCTGGCATTGGAATCGTCGCCATAGTCCGTGCACAGCGAGCCATGATCGAAGTTGTTCATCTTGGGCATCAGGTGTTTGGGCAGGAGGCGCGTGTCCGGCTGCAAGCCGTAGACGGGATTATCAAAGTTGTGATTGGCCGGCGGCCAGCCGGATCCGTTAGTGTCGTGGGTGTAGTGGACATGCGCGATTTCCGTCTTCAGATTGGAGACACGCCGGCGATAATAGACGAACACGGCGAATATGATGACCGCAAAGAGAATGAGGAGGACCATGCTGATAGCCACGCTGGCGTTGTTCGCTGTGGAAGAGGAGTGCGATTAGTTGCTGTGCATCATCAAGTGTTGATGCGACGGATTGTTACGTACGCTCCTTGTGCTCGGCGATGCGCTGCGAGGCAATCAGGTCGTCACAGTTGTCGCCGGTGTAGCCACTGCGGCAGACGCAGCCGACGCCGCGATGGCACAGGAAATTTGAGGAGGGGCAGGCGCAGGTGTTCATGCAGTACTCGCCGTAGAAGCCGTCCGGGCAAATGTCTCTGCACTGGACGCCCATGAACCCGGGCAGACAGATGCAGTGGCCGTCATTTTTGCGACAGCTGCGATGATTCTCGCAGTCGCAGCGATGCGCACAGTTCTGACCGTAGGTGTCCTGCGGACACGACTGGTTGCAGTTCGAGCCCGTCCAGCCGGGCAGGCAGACGCACTGGCCATTCTCGTGGTTGCACTCGCCGCCGTGCTCACAGTTGCACTTGAGCCGGCAATTCGGTCCGTACAAGCCAGGCGGACAGGCGTGTTCGCAGGTGAGGCCCAGATAACCAGGACGACAGAGAACCTCGCCGCTAATGTGGTCGCAGGTGGCGTTGCCTGAACAATAGAAGAAAAAACAGGGATTAGTTGGGAGATATTAAAAAGGAGTTAAAAATTAAATTTCGACAAAGTTACGGGAGTTTCCACTATGGGAGTTTGGGATCCGAGAGCTTTACATGTCCAATTTTTTCGAAATTTTTTCCATGATTTTTGACATATGTATATATTTTGAATGTAGAATTAACTTCGTGGATTAACCCTAAACAAAATGCCTTCAAACATTAAATCGGTTAAGTTTTGACAAAGTTATGGGGGTTTCAAATATGGAAGATCCGAATCCGAGAGCTTTACATATTCAATTTTTCGTAAATTTTTTATGATTTTTGAAACAATTTTTTTTTTGAAAAATGCATCTATTTTATATTTTGACAAAGTTTTGTGTTAGTTTTTAAAATGGGAGATGTGGTAATGGGAGATTTACATGTCCAAAGACAAGACGGACATTGCACAAATCCAAAATACTCTTTTTACTTCGTAAACTAGTGGAAAAACTAACATGAACTTAACTTATTGAGTTTACTGGATCCCTATCAAATTTGTAATGTACTTTAAATGGCAGATCGCAAATTTGAAAATGAATGAATATGGTCACACTCACCGTGCATGCTCTCCGGACAGCGCTCGTTGCAGCCCATGCCGTAGTAGCCATGGGGACAGGGCTCGGCGCAGTCCACGCCGGTCCAGCCGGGCGCACAGATGCAGTTGCCGGTGTCCGCGTCGCAGGAGGAGTTGTTCAGGCATCTGCAAACTTGATCACAATTTTCACCATAGTAACCGCTCGGACAGTTCGTCTCACAGTGAACGCCTTGGGTACGAGCAACAACGAAAAAAACGCAGAAGACAAACGAGTGCAGAACGAGAAACACAAATTAGGATAATGAAAACATAAACAAGCAAAAATGAGGCGATAAAGGATAGGATGAAAGAGAGAGATGGAGAGATGCAAAATGAAAGTGCGAGTGTGTGTGTGTGTCGATCTATGTGTGTGTGTGTCTGAGTCATGAGTTGGGCTCGTTTGTGGTGAGGTGTGGTGAATCTGATGGGTGGTGGAATGTCTACCTCGCCAGCCCTGCTTGCAGATGCAGCGACCCGTCGCCGCCTCGCAGGCGATCGTGTTGTACTTGTCGCACTGGCAGCTGTGCTGGCAGTCAATTCCGAACGTGTTCGGTGCGCACTTCTGATCGCAGTGTCGCCCCGTCCAGCCGGCGGCGCAGGTGCAGTCGCCGTTGATCGGATTGCAGGAGGCGTTGTTCTGGCACTCGCAGCTGTGGCGGCACCCGTCGCCGTAGTTGTTCACGTCGCAGGAACGATCGCATTTGTTGTTGCGCCAGCCGGGCGTGCACAGACATTGGCCCGTTTCCGGTGCACATTTGGCACCGTTCTGGCAGTCGCATTGGAACGCACAGTTTTGGCCGTACGTGCCAGCCGGGCAGCTGGCCTCGCATTTGTCACCGGTGAAGCCCGGCGCGCACACGCAAGTACCGTTAATCGGCAGACAGCGGGCGCCGTTGCGACAGTCGCAGCTCTGCTCGCAGTTGAGGCCGTACTTGAGGAAGGCGCACGGACGATTGCACTGCTCGCTGCTCCAGCCGATGCTGCAGGCGCAGTGTCCGGTCTCCGGATGGCACAAATCGGTGTGCTCCATGTCGCATTCACAGCTCTTGCCGCAGTCCAGCCCGTACTTGTCCGGCGCACAGATGCGCCGCTCGCAACGCTCGCCCTCCCAGCCGGGCGCACAGAGGCACTTGCCCGTCGGACTGCAGGCGGCGTCGTTTTCACAGTTGCACTTCTCGGTGCAGTTGCGGCCGTACGTGTTCAACGGGCACTCGTCCATGCACACCTCGCCCATGTAGCCCGGCGGGCACTCGCAGCGTCCGGTGATGTGGTGGCAGGGCGCATCGTTGTAGCACTCGCAGCTCAGCTCACAGTTGAGTCCGTGACTGCCCGTCGGGCACTTGTTGGCGCAGACGTCGCCCGTCCAGCCGGCGGTGCACTCGCAGGCGCCGTTCTGCGGATCGCACTTGCCGTCGTTTTGGCAGCGACAGTCCTCCTCGCACTGAGCGCCATGCTTCCCATCCGGACAGCGCATGTCGCATCTGGGGGAGCGTAGAATTAGTCTCGATTCGATCGTCATCATTTCGATCGCCACTTACAACGGACCCGTAAACCCGGGCGCACACCGACAACGGCCGGACACATGATCACAGCTGCCGCCGTTCTCGCAGCGACACTCCTCCGCACACCGTTCGCCGTACCGCTGCGGCGGACAGACGTCGGCGCACCTCTCGCCCGCATACCCCTTGGCGCACTCGCATTCGCCGGTGAGCGGCTCGCAGGTGGCGTTGTTGAGGCAGTCGCACTTCAGCTGACAGTCGATGCCGTACAGGCCCGGCGAGCAATCTGCCGGATATAGTAGCTAATGGTTAGCACGGAACGGAATTTTCTACCTTTTTACAGGGTGCGTTTTCATTTTTTATTTCTTTTTTTTTTTTATACAGTTCAACAGTTAGTCGCGGCCAAAAGTGTTTGCAATGTTTGCTAAGTTTTAAGGTAAACACACACAATTCCTTTATCCGACTTTGTACGTGGATGCTGTGAAGTGCCCTAAAGCCCGGTTAGTAAAAACTGTGTGTGTGTGTGTGTGTGTGTATGTTAAGCGGGGAGTGTGCGTGTGTTTGTGCTCTTGGAAACATTGCAAATCAAAATGTTATTAACATAAAGCTTAAACAAAAGAAACAGTCAAACAGAAAACAAATTGTGCTCACCGAGAAAAAGAAAAACTTCGGCATACCGAAGCGCCAATACCCTTGCATTCAGTTGTAGTTATATATAGATAAGTTATAGTTTTTTTTTGACAATTTAGCATTTACTTAAAGTAATAATAATAAAAAACTGGTTATCCTAACAATTCAAAACAAAACAAACAAAAAACACGTTTTCGAAACAAAGTTCTGATCACTGATCACGGGGAACAAACCACAACTCGGTCAGGTTTCAAAATGTGATTTCAGTACAATTTACCGATTTAAAATGCAAACACATTTTGTAAATATTTGTGTTGACATTTTGGCAGAAAATATACTTATCATCTTGATGAATCACAAAAAAAAATATGTGTATAAACTATTTTTTACTGACTTTCTTCAAAGATCTGTTTAAAGATTGTAATTATATATAGCATATAGTCAAATCTAATCAAGGTATATTTCCTGTTTATTTTCAACATTTCTTTTAAATCCTACCATAATCTTAACTATATTGTTGACTTTTTAATGGGCATATCACATGTTCGATTAGATTTAACAATAATTTTGAAGTAGTTTAGAAATTGGGAAGCCTCAAAAGCAATAATAGTTCTCTTTAAATTACCCTTAGCCTAGCTTCTGCAACTGAACTCTTCAAGGATATCGATAGATTAGTTTGATTATAGGCCACAAAGGATTAGAGCTTAAGCATATGGGAACTGCCCCATGCACCCAAGGCGTTTTCAGAGCAGTCAACTCAGCACACATAGAGACACTCATTAAGACAAAGACTACAGAAATATATATAGATATATATCAAAGTTGAAACGAACTTATGTTGCACGCAGGTCCTCCATATCCTTCGATGCACTTGCACTTCTCGGGGGCAATGCACCTGCCGTGCTGGCAGGGCTCGCTGCAGTGGGGGATGCACTCGTTGCCGCTGCGCACAAAGCCATCTGGGAGGAACGATGGAGATGGAGATAGAGATTAACAAAAAATAATGGATATATATATATGTAGATAGCACATCACTTACCACAGCAGTCGCGCACAATGCGCGCCTTGGTCAGCGTTTGGGTTTTGTTCACGACGCGATGTCGGATGCGATAGGTCGGACAGCTGGGCGGTATGCTCAGACACCAAGTGGAACCACGCTCCTGGAACGACTGCAGCTCCGTTATGACCACCTCTACATTGTAGCTGAGACGAGAATGCAAAATTAGTGATAAACATTGATTGAAACTCATGTTGATAATCATCAATGTGTCGATATATCGAGTAAAAGGACTATCGATATATTTATGTATCGCTTTTATTTAAATTTCATAATGAACATTGATTGAAAATCGCGTTGATAGTCACTGATGTGTCGATCAAAACAAGTATCGATACATCGATGTTTCGATAATATTTAATATTACTAAAGTACGTTTTTCAATGTTGTTGTATGAAAATCGATTGCTGCAAATCGAAATATCGAAAAAAAAGATAAAATCCGATTGCTATAAATCGAAATTTCGAAAAAAAATATAAACTTAAATTGTGAAAAACCACATTTTTATAGGGATTTGCTGCGATTTATTTATAAAAATGGATCGACATACATCCAAATACAAAAAAAAAAGATAAAATTTAAATTAAAAAAAAGAAAAACGCTGTTAACATCGATTTATTTTAACATTACAAACGTAAAGTTTGCGTTTTTTGGGGCTTTAGTTTAAGGATGCCTGAAGTATAGTTTTTTTTTATGAAAGTCGATTAATACACATCAAAATGGATTATCGAATCGAATTGTAAAAAATCGGTTCTGTAAACATCGATAGTTTGATGTTTTCTCACCTTTTGTTTAAAGTAGCCGCGAAAAAACCGATTTACTTATAAATATCGATCGATATATATCGATCGTTAAAGGATTGAGTTAAAATTATAAATAACTGCCGTTGTTTAATTTGTGATTCATCACTACTCTAATTAGTTTCTGCTCTATCTGTCACTTACTTCTCACGCTTCTTGCACACATTAGGTCCTTCGGGTCCCTCGTTGGTCAGCTCGGTGATCTCGGCCCGCGTCAGCGACAGCGACAGCAACGCCAGCAGCAGCGTTACTCCAAACATCCAGCTCGGCCGTAGCATGGCTCCGGCTCGATTTGGGCAGTGTGTTTTGTGTCTTCTTAATCTAAGGGTAGCTTCGTCGCAGTCTTCTGTCTGCACTCTTTTCCGTTCAACGCATCGCGTCCAATTTGAATGTGGATATAAACAACAATTCTGAGCTGGACGTGACTCAATGCGACGCTTAATCAGCTACAGTCAGCGTGATTTCCAAATGACCAGCTGGAAAACAAAGAGATACGAAAAGTGCACTTGTAAATAATTCCATATAAACAATAACAAAGGGAGCATTAATAGAGTTTATATAAAAATGGTAGATTAAATTGTGTTATATAGCCTTTTCCAGGAACCATCGGGCAAAGCTTTAGTTGGTGCCTGCACCGTTAAGTACAAATATATATAGTGCATAAGTCTATTTTATGTTGCGGCAATGAATAAATAAAAGCCAAAATAAGTAGTTTGTTTTTTTTGTTTGTTGTAAGGATTGCATTATTTTATAAATATATATATAGTATATATAGAAATATATTTAAATTTATAGATCGTTTATATATATAATATATAATAAGATAATTGTTAAAACATTTTCATGTTAAGATTAGCAGATACATGAATATCTAACAGCTGATTGATTACATTATGTTATTAGTGCCTAAGCAAAGCGCACTGTTACTGTATTCAAATAAATCGATCGGTCTCTGTTATTCTTTCTGTATTTAGCTAAATCACTTCCGACAACACTAGTTATATCTAGTATATATCAGTAGGCCAAGAATTTGTTGCAAAACGAGACGAAAGCTGATCGGAGACGTCAGAATTTTATAAAGAGCTAAATTCCTACACAGTCGTACAGCTGATTTCGGAGCGGAAATAAACCAGATTTTGAAAAAGCTAAACCACAGACAAACCCGCAAAGACAACTGAGAGACACACACGATAAATATATAGATACATATGTATATATATATGTATATATGTATATATATATATATGTACATATAAATGACAATTATTATTGATAACTGATGATGCAAAAACAACGCTCGCCATACACCGGAGGAGGGTTCAACCTGCAGCAGCTGAAGGCAACGACCTTTGGCAAGAACGAGACTCTCAATGGAATGCCCTTCCTGGTCCAGTTGGCCCATCAAGTGCAGCAGCGTCCCATGGGCCACCAGCACATGGGCAGGTGAGTTGGCACTCGGTCCCCAATTTTTTTTTATTTTTATTTTCTTCTTTTTTTGGGGGGAATTCTTATATATATACATATATATATATATGGCACTGCTCGTACACAGTCCGCCGACTCAGTCACTGCATATGATGGGCAATGGTGGCGGATATGCGGCGGGTCACGAACGTGGCCTGCGCAGCGGAACACCCCGCAGCTATATGAACACCTCCAGCGGTGCCTATAAGGGCGGCTACGAGGGGGAGATGATGCCGCCGTTGTCCCTGGGCGTGGCCAACTCCAGTTTGCCATTGGCAGACGACTGTTTGCACAACGCCAACAACATGAGCAACATTAGCAATATGAGCAACATGAGCAACGCGGGTCAGTCGGGGCCCTTTGAGCAGCTGGGGCAGCCGGAGATGAACAATCTCAATAAGGGATATAATAGCGATACCGATTCGGAGACGGAATATTGCAAGCATATGCAGAGCTTTGACACGGGCATCGGGAAGAGTTCGCGCTGGCGTCGATTCTTTGACTTTTTGAAGGCGGGGATGCCGCCACAGCGGCAGGAGCGCATGGAGGCGGTACTGCAGCGCTGCTGCGAGAACACGTTCTTCAACCATATGCTCCTGGTGCTGCAGCTGCTTAGCATCCTGATCGGCGGCGCGATAATGCAGGGACTGCGCTTCTGCATGAGCGTCACCCAGCTGAGCTTCCGTTTGTGGCGCTGCAAGTTCCAATTGCGCCAATTGATGCGCATGATGCTCTGGCGCATGGCCAATGCGAAGGGCAACGACGCACTCGTCTTTCTGGGCGTGATGCTCATCTCGCCGTGGCTGTTCCTCATCAGTCTCATCGGATTCGCCATTTCGTTCATGTTCCAATTCAAGGAGGGATTGGGCGCCACCCTGCGCCAGGTGCGTCTGCAGATGCTCAACTAATTCGAATACCATAGCAATTGACCAAATACACTGGGCAGCAGCGAGAGCGAGAGAGACACAGGTGGGGGCAAAAGAGAGAGATAGATAGAGAGAGAGAGAGAGAGAGAGATAGAGAGAGAGAGAGAGAGGGGCGTGTATGATCAATTTAGTTAAAATTCTAAAAGCATCGACAATGAAACTTGTTCAGCGCGTTTTACAAAGACCTCCCCCCCCCAAAAAAAAACATGCATATCTTACTTAGTTTCCAATGTGTATATATGTATGTATATATATATATGTATATATATGTATATATATATATATGTATATATTTTATGTTGCGGCAATGAATAAAAGAAGAAAAAAAACTATAAATATGCAAAATCTGATTCTGGGCGGAATTCGATGCATGTTGTAACAAAAAGACCAAAAGCTGGATTTATATTTATGATTATATATTTGAACGATTTGTGACAAAAGATTGGTAAACTTCTTTCTTTCGATTTTTTCAATAATTTTTTGATAAAATGATAAAAACAAAAAATGTTAAACTGATGGAAAAAAGTTAATCAATCGTTTGCCACAAATCGTTTTAAACTGTTTCAGTTTTATATTTTGATTGATGTATGGTAAATATGTGGGCATTAAAAATAATCTATATCTAGATAAGATTTGTATATATTTTTAAAAAGTTTATTAACAATACGAGTATGATTGAATAGTCTGCAGTACGAAGTAAGCTTTGTCTTTTTGCACAACGCTTGTAATTCGCAACCAGTTTATGCTCTCATTTTTGCACATTGGTCACACGCAGAACTGCGTTGAACAAGCAGCATCAATTAAATTGTATATTATATAAGTAAATATAACTCGGTTTGTTTTATGATAAATATGTATGCAGAGCAACAAAAGCATTTCCGCTGCTTAACAGCATCATCATCATCATCATTATTGTCAGTAACAGGAGAGCAACCGCAGTTGCTGCTGTTCTGTCTGCTCCTCTTGCCGCTGTCCCGCTGTCCGCACAGCTGCGTTCACTTTACTTTCAATTGCGTTGCACTTTAGACCATTTAAAAACAAAACAAAACAAAAAATAATATATACAATAAACAATTTCATACACACAAAAAACCATATGCAAAATACTTAAACTATATATAATTTGTATATCGTGCGTCAGTTATTCATACCAAAATCTGTTTCGCGATAATTGGATTCATGCTTCAGCTTAGTATAGATATAAATATAGTTAAATAACAGCAGTTTTGGGGCATTTCGTGATTAGCGAGATTTTTGAGTTTATCGCAGCCAAAAACTTTGTTTCGCCACCAGCGTTCAAGGCTCCGCCAGTCAAATGGGGGAGATAAGCTTGAATCGTACTTGGGAGGGACTCAATGCATATACGGAAACGGAAATATGAGCCGTGGATTCGATCAAAAGTGCAAAATAAAACTCACGCCAAATATGTCAAGACTACGTGGGAATTGACACAACTGATTGCAACGATCAACGAAACAATAACAATGACCGAATTACACAGCAATAACAATTTGAATGCTATAATGAAACCAGAGTGATATTTCGGAAGGGATATAATAACAAGATAGTGCATTTCAAATCTTTATCACATTAAACGAGTATCTTATTTGCAATAAATATTGTTTTGTTTCTATCAATGAAAAACAATAACAAAGAATTTGTATATATACGAATATCAAATTTAGCATTTTTAAATCGAAACATTTCGCTTTTAATTGTTATTTTTATTATAACATTTTAGTGTATTAAAAATCATAGCTATACTTGAAACTTTATGGCTTCAACTTTGCTAAAAAGTTTCTTGGCTTTTTTTTTATATAACTTTTAAGCCATTATTCATTTGACAAAAACTTAAAAAATGTTTTGAATGATATATCATCTGTGATTTGCACAACAGGCAAACAGAGCAATTTTAAAGCAGCCATATTATTATTATTATTAGTATTATTATTATTGTTGAGGAACGGGCATGAAGCATGCAGCAGGTATGTCCAGCATTGTTTGGCCCCTTGGAAAATGCCCGTAATTATCTGTGGCTACGTGACTGGGCGGCGCCCTCTTTGGCACACATACACATATCAGTTATAATCCCTAATTGTGGTTGAAGAATCCATTTAGTGCTTTATCCAGCGTGAAATCTGTATTACATTATTGCATGAGAAATGTTTCATTTCTGTTTTTTGTTTGTTTACTAAAATCGCGTGCTAAGCTATGAAATTGAATTAAAACGCAAGCCATGGGAATTCTGGATAATATAAAATCGGACCTTCCAATGCACGTGCTGAATACTTGATGATATCACAAGAAAGCGGCAAGGCAATTAAACTGAATGATGTGTAGGGACAGCCTTGAATATGGTTAAAAGCAGTTAAATACATATATAGGAACTGGCTAGGTAGCAAAACAAAGCAACAACCATGACCTTTCCAATAAGCCAGGCTAGCGAGCCCAAAAACAATGAATAGATAATTATAGCCAGATACAACGAAGCCGCAGATAAATTTATAAATAACCACTCTTAAGTTGCTCTGCGTATCTTTCTTTTATTTTCTCAAGCAGCAGATAGGAGAATTTCTTGGATTATGACCGATAACAGGCAGCTGATAACAGACAATCGCTGACAGTGACTAATTTATGGCCATATGAGAGATATACATACAAATACAACTGTAGTTGTCTATATACACACACGTAGTGTTATATTATGCCTAATCCGGTCATGGACTGTTGCCAGCACACACAACAACACTTTGTGATCACTGATCAACGCCAGCAACTGTGCGTTGTCGTCAATTGGCCCACTCACAAAATTAGATGCGGAGAAATAAAATGAAATGAAATGATTTAAACGAACAGATTTCAACAAAAGGTCGCGCGGTCAGAAAGACAGCGAGAAATACTGATAATATGTGTGTAAAAAAAAATATATCTTAAATTATTATTATTATTTATTATTACTATTGTTATTGTTATTTGCATTCGACTAAGGCAATATTGCATGCACAGAAAATTTGAACCCGAGTTGAACATTTTTCACAACTTTTCGACAGATGTTAGATTAGTCATTCAATAGTGGAAAACACTTTATATATGTATACATATATATCATCTAAGAGAACGAGGGAGACAAATCTAATAATAATAATAATACTTGATAATTGCCCAAAAAACAAAACTCATGTTTAAATTAGTTAAATAAACCCAAATCTGTTTAGCTGCAATTGTTTAATTTTTCAAGCTGTTTTCCTCATTTCCATAAAATTTCCATAATATATATAGTCGCACATAAAGTTGTATGTAGTATATAAAAAAAGAAAACATTTGTGTATTTACATTTGTTAATTTTATACGCTAAATGAAAATGTCATGGATGAGTCACAAACTAGCCGGCATCTCTAAACTAATCACCAATGTATCTGTATCTGTGTCTCTTTATATGTATCTGTATCTTTGGATGTATTTGTACGTATGTGATTTGTTCAATGGAAAATTATCTATCGTAGCGCCACCGTTTTAGTCATTCATTCAAATGCTGAAACATCTGGCTTTGTTTTCATTCACACTATTTTATTATAATAGATGCATTCAAATCCGCAACAGTGTTGCCCGATAAGCGTCTGCAAACATGAAAAGAGGTGGCGACAGACCAGTAAGGATTGGTTTCTGTGCTTCCCCTTTTTTATAATCAAGTTGTGCGGGGCTTATCAATTTGCTCTGGGCGCAAACGTAAATAATAAAATAATCGCGCAATTTGTTAGTTCATGCTTTTCAACGAACCATAAACGATGCGAGTGAATATATGTACATATATTTTCTGATCTTATGACCTGCCGCCTTTCTGATTAAGCAATACAATTTGTTTACAGACTAAAAAATATATTTATTATGTATAACTGCAACATGTTTGGTCAAGTAGACAATCTGAATTAATTTCAAATATTATTAATTTGTTTTAATGTTACAAGACTTTTTCTCCAAGTGTCTCACAAATATGACTAATACCAGGAAATCAAAGCCGTAAATATGCATGTAAAACGGCAGCAACAAACACAAAGGCACAGCCAATATCAAAACTCAAGTACCTGCAATAACTTAGTGTATAAAAATAGATTTTCTTGAAATATATCTTCGATTGCTTCAACAGCTGAGATTTCCGTGCACATTTTCAATATGATAGATTAGATGGGCATTCCTTGAAGTTGAAACAGTAGGTTCGAATCAATTCCTGTTGCAGCAAGTGAATTTTAGTTTGTGTGTTAATCAATATATGTAAAACATCTGGGCTGTTGGCGTTTACTCATGCACTCGGTTTCCTTTAAAATGGCTGCTATCTGGCGTGGACTGATTCACTTATATGAGTATATGCTCATGAATAGTTCTTACAAGTGATATCCAATACCATGGAATGGCGCAGTTTATTGCAGCTAAACAAAGGCTTTCGCATAAGTAAATATACAAAAAACAAAAAACATGTCCGAGCTCGTGCGGAAACGAACAAAAGTCGCGAATCAAAGTCCAAATTTGATTTCACATTTCTTGTGCCAAATGTTTCGCATCCACTCGGATGTTTAATGGCCAAAGAATCAACAATGATTAAAACATTTGAAGAATAATAAACATTTAATACGAAACCAAATGTTTTGTAAAATAAAGAAAAACTGAAGATAACGAGACTATGAATCACTTGCAAGACTACGAGATACCCTCAAACTTTAAGTTCCAAATGTGGAAAATAATGTAAAAGCCAAACTTTTGCTTTTGCTTTGAACCAGGGCTTATTAAAACCCCGCAGTCAGCAATTTGCAAAGCAACATGAATTTAATTAATTCTCAAAAAGATTCTCAATCATATATCATTTTTATTTGGGCTTATTGTGTATTACCTGCAACCACGCGTTTCGGAACTTTATTTTAAAGACGTATTCGTGTTGCAAAACAACAGTCCAAAGTTCCAAGTCACATTGCACGAAAAAGAGCACATTTTTTTTTCGCTCACGTCAGCGCAATGCGAAAAGTGTAAAATAATATTCGAGCCCTCATCGGATAACTGCGATGTCTGCTGCAACTGAAGTTTTGTGTAATAAAACAAAAGTTTCCACACAGATATTTCTGTGACTATTTTCACAGAAAGCAATCGCGTTTAAAGCTAAACGTAGAATTATTGCGAGGATGGGGTGGGTGGGGTACCCAAGAATCCACACAGAAAGCCGTGCAATGTGTCATAAAGCAAAAAAAAAAAATAATTGCTGCCTCTTAATGAGACGAACAACAGACAGCTTGAAATATGCAGCTTGGCAAGAGCTACCCCGGTCGTTACAGTTGCATTCCTGCTCCGCCCCGCCCCGCCCACTCTACCATCTCTACCCATCTCGTTGGGGCACGTCTGACGACTCCCCTGCGCTGACATTGTTGGTGTTGTTCAGCAATGGAAAACTTGTCTAGCGACTAAAGCAGACTCTTTGTCCCGTGCAAACATTGTCACGGCGCAGCCCCTCGAGTGTCCCATCGAGTGCATTATCAATAAGGTTGATTAATGCTACGTTTGCACGATAACAGTTCGTGATTAGTGCTAAATCAGATGTAAACAATTTTGCGATATTTGCTAATATAAAAGGGTTTATTGAGCTAAAACTCAATCTTTGCTAAACGAACAGTTTGCGATTATTCATCGCACAGACGGATGTCAATGTTAATGTTATGTCTGTGTTATCACAGTAAGTTCTTCGGGAACAGTTTGCATTCAATATTGATCATTGAAATACATTTCAATTTTACACAAAATTTAAATTTGTGTAGTGTATCTAGCAGTAGGATGGCAAATATAATTATGAATTTATTAATGAACAAATTGTAAAAAAATACAAACCACAAAAAAAAAATAATAATAATTTCTGCCCTTGTTTCCCTTATCTACATTTAACTTTATTACGATCGGCATTTTTATGCCGATTTCAATAAACCTATATTGACTATTCTATACTATATAATTTATATAGTATACGTTTTAAGCGTTACACATTTCGTAACAAAAACCAGTTCGTAGGAAAAATGAAAAGCCTATATTGGAAAACCTAACCTATTTACATATAAGGTTTAGAGTATTTTATGGTATACAAATTTATATACTTTTGCAAGGTATACAAAAAGTCTAGAGTATATGAGAAACAGTGATTGATTTTGCAGATATCGAAATATATTGTGTGTAAAGTGTATTGTTTACAGACAGATAAAAACCGGTTTAAGCTATTCATGGAGTTGTGTTGAAAATGCTTAAGTCACAGGTTTGTTGACACGATAATGTCAGCACTACAAATATGGCCATCAGATCAGATAACCTAGGGGAAATCACAAATCTGTAAATTGTACAAATATGCAAGCACATGAATATAAATAGCAGCAATTGTGGATGGATATACATACATACATACATATATGAATTGTTGTTTGTATATAATGTTTAAACAGTTGCAAATGTGCTAAAACTTCAACAAATGACGCCAGAGCGAAATCAATTGCCAGTAAATAGGGGATGTGAGAAGAAATCTCACATAAACTGTGCAAAATTTTTGTAGCTGTAGCTGTAGCCTAACAGAGGCCAGCTGTTAATCAGCCCAAGTTAAGCCACCACCCCCTGAGATATGTGCATATGCATATATGAATGTATGTATGTCTACAAATATGTCCACATTTATATATACATGTGCGAACAGAAGCCTTATAAGAATCCATTAAGCTACAATAATGAAACAAATATAGCAGCAACACAAAATATAAAAATAAATTAAAATAAAACTATGATTTTAGTATTTGCATGATCAGCTTCATTTTACTGTATGTGCCTACTGTTTTACTGTACTTTTCATACATATTATTTTGTCCACCAGTGTTTAACTCGGATGCATAATTCTTTGCGGGCTTGATGAAAACTAGAGATGATAAACACAAATACGAATGCAGGCAGTGCTTTTGTGTGAGTTATGCATGTGTATGTGTGTGCGTATGCTGCCCACATGGCAGAGGCTTGTGCTCTGCCAAGCAGCCAGTTGTCAATTGAGTTTATATAGAGTTGTTGTTCTTTTTTTCATAAACAGCGGTCGCTTCTGTTAATGGCAGGCAGATGATGCCTGTATATGCGGGCTGCGAGGGGAAGGCGGGGGTTGGCCGATTGCTTTGACTCAAAGAGAATGAAAGTAGCAGCTTTTTGTCAAAACGAGATATTCGCAACTTTTGGCAGCTTTCTACGCTGTTGAATGGCTGCCGAAAGTAAAGAACAGAAAGCAAGAAGCAAAAGACAAAACGCAGGCGAAAACAAACAGGTTTTACTGACTCAAAATAAGAACGTTAATTGACACGCACACAAGCACAAACGATCCATAAACAAACTCACAGTTACACGCACACAGACACAGGCAGTGGCACTTAACACACTCAAAAGCCCAAAGCTAACTGGAACTTTCGTAAAGCAACAACAACGGCAGCAGGCGCAAAGCACTGTTACGACAACAAAGCGAAAAATTTTGCGCCGTTTGCTATTTTTGGCCAGCCTAAAGTACAGAATTGCATTTTAGTGCACTCATTTACTTACCTTTACTTTCCAGTAATTTATTCCCGATTTGTTCTCGCTCAAAACACCTCGGAGGAATGCACTCAATTTACACTCAAATGACTGCTGCAGATAATAAAATTTTGTTTGCTTTGCATTTATCTTGCTCAAAACAATTTGCACTCAAACATGTTTCGTGATTTTGGCACAATATTTTCTCTATTTCAGACAGAAAAAAAAACACAAGTAACCGTAACGCGACAAATTAAAAACCAATTTACTATGCAGCGTTTTATGTACGCAGCAATATTATTATTTATATTTATAAAACATACGTAAACAAAACGCACCGAACTCGAAGACACTTTGAGCGCAACTATTATTAACATTTCTGTTGATTGTGAGGGAGGGCTACCATTGCATATGAGCAACAACAGCCATTTAACAGTGCCGTCGCGTAAAACAGAAAAATACCAACTTATCGATAAGTTCGAATATTTAACATGTGCACACAATTTCCCGGTAATAAAATGTTTCACCAAGTGAATAGTAACGATTATCGAATATTTAAATGACAGTCCAACAACAAGGCCTAAATATTTACATAAAAAATTGTCTAACAATTTGTCTTAACATAAATTGTCGCCTCCAGTTGAACAGAAACCTTTGAACTTAACGGAATTCTGAACAGCAATCCCCACTGAATTACAGAGTTGAGTATTTTAAAGAAACCAAACGTAACAGTCATCTAACAGAATGCTCCACCTTTGAGCTGAACTGTATTCTCTAGGGCTTAACAGCAAACTCCGCCGCATTACAGAAAGTTGAGCATTAACATGAAAACTCCACCAACAATTTATTTTAACATAAACAGCCGCCTGCACACAGAATGCTCCTCCAGGTGAGCTTAATAGAACCATGCTTAATAGCAATATCCCCTAATTAAAAAAATCTGAATATATGTTTCCGATAGTTTCGATAACGTCACTATCGATTATTTGCAGCAATATAATTGCAATTGATATTCCAGAAACAGTTCGGTTTTCCACAGAAACCTGCGAATTTTCAATTATTTCAAACAACATGAGTTATAGCGAAACTGATTCAGATAGCGGTTTTACATTTGGCGAAGGCATCGAATACGTCTTGGACCAGATCTCATTTCCCCCCAATACGCGTCAAACATTTTGTCACGATGCTCAAGTTATAACAAATGCCGTCGTTAAAGAGGTTTCCCGTTTCGATCCGATGTTCCGGCAGACATTTGGGGGCCTCAGTCTCGGCGGCAGCTATTTGGATGGTATCAAGATCGATTTGCCGGATGAGTTTGATATGCATCTGAAAATCAAATTGGGCTTTGGACTGCGCCCGGAGCTGGTGCCGAATCGTCCGGGCTTTATATTCCTGCGCGCATCCAGCCGAGATCATCCCTGTGTGCAGCATTTCCCCAACGAGGGCAACTTCATCAGTCGCCTGGCCGTTCAAAAGTGGTTGCGCTGCAGCCTATCGGCCATTATACCGCAATTACAGGGTATCCGCTGCACTCGTCGACGCGTTTATAACGTGGAATACAAGGCCCACGGCTACGGCGTGGCCCACACACTGTTGGCTACCGAACGCAACGATCCCTGGCGCCAGATCAGCTTCGATTTAGTGCCCGTCTTCGAGTTTGCCGTGGATGAGTGGCCCGCCGGACTGCAGCGACCGCGACACAACGCGCGCAGCTGGTTTGCCGTGCCCCGCAAATATTTCGATAGGCGCCAGCAGCCGGATGTGAGATCCTTTATGCTATGCGCTCCACACTGGGAACGCCTGGTGCTGCACAAGAAGCAAAACCTAAAGGACTCGCTGCGCCTGATGAAGGCCCTGCGCAATGCCAACCAGATGCCCGCCCTGAGGAGCTACTTTTTGAAGAGCGTCTACTTGCACATGGTGGAGAAGAATTCAGTCAACTGGAATCAGGAACCAGGCCGCATTCTGATACGCGTAAGTTGGCCTTCGATTTGAGCGTGTGACAAGGATTGTACCTAAAAAAATTTGTAAATACTTAAAGATGCTAATTGTTTTGCTGCACTGCCTGTTAAATAATAGTTTGCCCTTCTTCCTGGCACCGGATCACAATTGTCTCGACCAGCTGCGACCATCGGACAGACGGGAATATGTGCGAATTGTCAGTCGCAATATTCGAAAGCTGATCCAGCGACGTAACGCCGACTATTTGTCCGACGACGATCTTTTTGATATATTTGGCATCGAGGAGTAGTTTTTAATTTTTAGTTATTGAGTTTGCACGCTTTATTGAATATTATTGTTTTGGTTTTTTTTATTATTAAGTTTATGCTTTTCACATGTATTTCAAAGCATTTCGGTTAGAATGGATTAGCCAACAACAGGTAAGAAAACTCGCGGAATGATAATGAAAAAAAAAAAAAAACTGTCTCTCAAATATGGCAGCATTCCAATACTCTGTTTGTATTTCATTATATGTATGTATGTATGTATAAGTAACGTATGCATCTCTCCTCTCTCTCTCTTATTATGATTACGCACATACAAACTAGCAAGCAACTTGCAGCAGGTACGTTGAGGCCTTGTTAATAAACCGTTTAAGACTATTCTCTAGTTAATTGCATTATCGTTATAGACATGTTTTTTAATTGGCAGCTGATTAGGCGCAGAACTGGCGATTGCAATCGATTTGAGCGCGTGACAACATTTACCAGCTGGTTGTAAATATCATAGTAACATTCAGCGCTAATTAATTAGTTGATATCAGTTAGCCAGTTGTTCATATTCAGTAGCATTCAGTAGCGCTGACTCTCCCGATCCGAATATTTGCCACTCAGCTTGCTGACCGAATACCGATCCGAATACGCATCATATTTGTCCGCCTTGTAGTTGATCTCCTGCGGCGTATAGCCGATGTTCTTTTGCCAGTGACGGGTCCAATACAGATCCTCATTGCGCACCTGCGACGGCGTCTTTGCGTCCCGGCACACATACACGCAGTAGATCATGCAGCCGATCAGCGTGAGAAAGCCAAAGATCAAAAATATAACGCCCAATACCCTGTAAGCAAGTGAGAAAACATATAGATATATATACATACATATATAGAGATATGGTACACTTTGATCGGGGCACTTACCAGACGTAGACCGGCTCGTAGAATTGCACCACGATGACAAAGCCGAGGGTGACCAAAATGAGGCCCAGGTTGAGCAGCAGCATCAGACAGCAGACGCCCTTCACGTTCGGACAGAACGGATTCGGTGCCGACATCGTCTCGATTCTGGCGCCCCGTTTCGTTGTCGAGCGACCGCTGCGACCCGTTTTGGCGGTGCTGGCCACCGAGTAGACGCTGCGTGGTGCGCCCCGCGACACCGGACGCTGGCTGTACCGACTGCGAAGAGAGCTCTCTAATTATTAGAAACTGTGCAGCAAAAATATACGTGTAAAAGGGAACATCCCAAACAAAGCTTCGAGCCGGGAGAGCTTTCCAGAAAGGTAAATATTAAATATACTCGAAACGTGTTTTCTAAGAGTGAACTAATCTACTTAATGTAATCTATCTAGCTCTTGCAGAGAGCTTCCAAAGAATCGATTTTTATCGATATTAGGAACAGGGCACATAGTTCGACAAATTTGTTAAGAAACTTGTACAACTCGGCGAGTTACATATATATATATATATATAGAAATCAATAATCTTAATACTTTATCCGACAAGCATAAATTCCAAGTTTCAAATATTTGAAATCAATCCGGTTCGAGTATTCTTCTGCTAAGCAGCTCTAAAAACATAGAGAAAAGTCTACTTGCTTTATCTTATTGATATTTTATGTACATAGGTACGGATTACTTGAACTCTTGAACTCTCTGACTCTGACTCTCATTGTTGCTGATCAGTGATATAACGGTAATTTCTGTGGATGCACTTGCCTGATCTCTGAGGGCGCCTTGTAGGCGGCACTGGTCACATAAATGTCGCTGCCCGCATCGCCGGCCTGGTCGTAGCTCAGGGCGGACGGGGCGCGCGGCGGCTGTCGTGTGGGCGGCGGGCCGCTCAGCGAGCGTGGGCCCCCGTTGTCCGGGGAGCTGGAGAGGCCCATCTGACTGTGGCTGTAGCTGTGCTGCAGGTGTTGCTGTCCATTCGCGCTGCGCGCCTTGCGCGACGAATTATAATGTCCCTGGGACTGCGACTGCGACTGCGGCGAGATCCGCTCGTGGGCCAGCGTGTACTCGGAGTGCGCCCGATGCGAATGCGAGTCGTCCCCGTCCGTCGAGTAGCCCCGGTTCGAGTGCACATACGGCGGATCCGGCGTCAGCCGTCCGTGTGTGGCCACATAATGGCCGCCCTTCAATCTGTAAAGACAGTTTTTTCAACTTTAGATTTTAAACACTGGATTCTTTGTAATTCGCTAATTGGACTCATTTACATATTCTCACCTATTCCGTAGTTTTCTGAATCTTTTTACTCATTTCCACTTACTGCACACATTTAAATCTCTTCCTTTTTGGCATTCTCTATGTATCTGTCTCTTATAATTTGTTTGCTCTTTGTCTCTTTCGCTTACTCTCTTCCTGTCTTTGCAGTTTTCCACCATCTTCCTTATTGATTCCTTCTCTTTGCATCTATCACCACTTTCTTTATCACTATTCACCTCTTCTCTCTATCGCTCATCCTATATTCCGCTTTTTTGTTGTTGATATTTTTACTCTCACTCTTCCATTCTCTATCTGTTTCTTCTCATTATCTTTTCTTTTTGTTTCTTTCCCTGCCAAGCTATCTCTCTCTATCTCTGTCTTTAGTATTAACTCTCTCAATATCTCTCTTTCGGTATATCTCTCTCCTCCTCATTTTCTCTCCCTCATCATCTCCCCTCTCTCTCTCTTTCTCTCTCTCTCTCTCTCTACCTCATTCTCTCTCTCCTGATCCCGCTCTTTCTCTTTCTCCCAATCCCACATTCTCTCTCTCTCTCTCTGTCTCTTTCCCTTTCTCTGTCTTTTTTTAAAGCTCACTTACTTAAAGAACACAAAAAGCTGCACGCACGCTACTTGAATTTATGAAAATCGCATAGAGAGGCGGCATTTAAATTTAAATTGCACATGCGAATAAGTTCTATTGCGCAGTTGGCGCAATAGGGTATTTCGACTTCGGCTTGCCAAAGACAATAGTTGTGTTCCTTATTGTTCTTACTTCTTGACGCGTCTTTCGTGCATTTCGCTAGAAATGCGCACCGCTTTGTCTGCTCCTTGGCTGCCTCTCTCGCTCTCTCTCTTTCTCGTGCTATCTCGCTCTGGCTGTGGCGCTGTCTGCTCGGGTTCGCTTCAGTTTTGGGTAACTCTGTGGACCGCTGTTGTCTCTAGAAAGTGCCACGATAGCTGCGGCTGCCTGCAAAACAATAACAAAAAGCAACAAAAATTTAAATAAAAAAATAAACGCAAAACGTTGAGATTTGTTGCAATTAACTGGCGTTTGGCCGCGTGCAAATTAGTTGCCGGTTTTCAACTTTTAATTAGTGTGCAAAAGTTATGACTGCGCTTTGTGCTCATGTGTGTGTGTGTGTGTGTGTGTTTTTTGGTGTATGCCAAACTATATTTAACAAGCTTCAGAATGAAATTTGTTTTCAATGCGAGCAGCTGTGTGGTTCCAAGAATATTGAGTTGAAGTTTAACAGTTTAGTGTTTAGATACTTTGTTGTATATTTTTAATTAATTAAAACTTTACTTTATCTGTACAGAAGGAGACGTCGCCGATCCTATATATCATATTTACTTTGATGAGTGTTAACAACCGAATCGATTATCAAACGGATATTTTATAGCTGTCATAGAAACGATCAGGTTGTGCTTCAAAATTGAATCATTTTAGATTTTGTTTTCAATGAGAAACTTTTTTTTTTTTGGTTTTCTAAGATATTCGAATTAAATCATTCAAAGCGTTTTCATGTCAGGAAAATATCACTAAAAATAAATCTACGCATCTGCCAAATGCCTGCGATTCTATTCAATTTATTATTCCTCCTTCAAAAAGTTGTTAAAAAACTGCCACTTTAAAGTTGTTCAGTTAGCATTTTTAAAGAATTTAATTGCTACGATTCTGCTAAAAAGTGGAAACCTCTCAAAATGTATTCTTCTGAGCTGTTTCGTTCGGTCGGTCAGTCAATGTGTGTGTGTGTGGGTATGTGTGTGTATATACATGTGTCATTAAGCGATCGGTCGAGTCGGTCAGCAAATAAAGTTTGCCACTTGATAAAGCCGAACACGCCCGAGCTTAAATGTCAGCTTTATTATGATATTTGTTTATTTTGATAGCGCTTTGTATACTTTGTGCAGACAGTGCAAAAGGGTATATTGGTTTTTGTAGAACTAATTGCGAACGAATTTCTTTACTTAAATCTTCAATCAAAAAAAAAAAGAAACGTATATCTTAGCTACTATTTTCATGTAGAGTATTGTGCAACGAACACGCCCCCGATTTAATGTCAGTTTTATTATGATTTTTGTTTATTTTAAATATTTTGGTTTTTAAAGAACTAACTTGTAAATGAATTTCTTTAAAGATTGTCAAATTTAAATCTTTTATTTGTTTAAATCGCAGATTGTCTTGTTGAACACCCCTTTTTTTTTTTTTGGTCAGACAAAGCACAAAATCAAGAAAAATTTGTTTTCTTTTTGGCCACTATTGTCAAGTAGAGTATTGCGCAGCATTGTTTATTTTTTGTGTTTCGTGTTTTCTTGCTTGTGTTTATTTTGCCTTTTAATGCGTTTTAGGAGTGCTGCATAATTTATTTCCAGTTCGAGTTTTGCGAAGCGGCAGCGGCAACTGAAACTGAAGCGTCGAGTGAGCAATTCCCGTTTGGATTTGCAGTTCGTTGCACCGCGTGTGTTGCACGCATCCCGGTGACGTGCCCCAATTGGCACGCATGCCGCACCCGGCAACCCGCACCCCACTCGAGCACCTTTCAAGTTCATCGCATCGAAATTGAAGTTGCCAGCAATTTGTCACTTGGTCACGTACTCTCACATTTACCTTTACCTTTACTTTTACCTGAACATTCACCGTTTTCCCTTTGACCTGGACGACACTTGAGTCGAGCTGACATTCGTGAAGGAGCCAGCATTAAGCCACCAAGCCGGCGAGCCCAATCCCCAATCCCCACTCCCCAACCCCGGACCACTTTCAGTTCTAGTTTCAGTTTCTTCGCCTCGATAAACTCAAACTGCAGCCGCAAACTTAATTGCATTGCAATACCCTAACTTTGCCTAGACAAGCCGAAAATGAAGCAAGCAAATCTTATGAGTTTACGGTAAAACTATTCAAAGGAATAAAGTGGATTCCAATTAAGATTCATTTTTGGTTGTGTTTGTAGAATTCAACACAAATTTTACCTAGAGGAGTGCATTTTCACCAAGTTATAAAAGTTAAAATTCGATTACTTATTTTCATTTAATAAATCCGATCTTGTACATCTGCGAGGGTATTTAATCTGCGGCAGTCCGAAATTAACTCTTGCTTCTTGCTTTTAAATAAATATAATTATCGCCTGGCTGTTGTTGTTCGCCTTCTTGTTGCTGATAAGAAATTGAGTTATTGTTGCGATTATGCCAATTAATAGGTGTCGTTGTCCAACGCACAGTTGTTGCAGTTGCAGTTGCAGTTGCAGCTGAAGTTGACGTTGTTGGGGCTGGTCTGGATGCCCAGCCCTCGGATTATAACAACAACTAAACAACTCGTTTGCAAAGCAAAAGAGTTTATCGAGTCCACAACACAGTCCAAACTAAACCGATTTTTTGATGTGTGAAGGCATTTTGATCATGGTTTGTACACTGAATTAATTTCCATTAAAAATATGCGCTTTTAAAAAAATACAAAATTTAGATTTTTTTTTTTGGTAAAAATATCCTTATTAATTTTCAAAAAGAAATTTTTTTTAAATTTTAAAATTGAAAATTTTTGTTTTTATTCGATTTTGGTTGTCATTATTAGCAAAAAAAAAAAAACAACATTAAAAGCGATTTTGGAGGTGTCAAATTTTTTGTAAAAAATCATGTCAAAATTCACAAAAATACGGGTTTTCGGGGCCATAGCTCCCATACTTCGAGCTCGTATTATCACGTCAAAACTGAAGCGATTTGTATGTTTGATGCCATTTTGATCATGATTTGCCCTCCAGCTTGATTCTACATACATTTAAAATTTATGCGTTTTGAAAACAAATTTTTTTGGTTTTTTTTTGGGAAAAAATCTTATTTAAAAAAAATTTTTTTTTTAATTTTAGAATTGCAAATTTTTGTTTTGATTCGATTTTGGTTGTCATAATCAAAAATCATGCAAAAATGTATTCAAATTTGGAAATCTCAAGCTCTCGGATCGATAATTCCCATAATTCGAACTCTCATAACTTGATCAAAACTTAACCGATTTTCAGGTTTGAAAGTGATTGTTTGCCTAGTTTGCTTCTACGCTCAAAATAAATGCATTATTGAGAATAAATTATGGTAAACATATTTTTATAATACAAATTTTGAATTGCAAATTTGATTGTTACTGTGAACGAGTATTGCGCTGTCGGTTACACTCGACTGCAACGTTCTTTTTGCTTGTTTTGGTTTTGTTTTTGCTGCACTTCGCATTGCCTGGCGGTGGATCGCGATACAATTGTCAGTTGAGAGACCTGAATCTGAATCTGAATCAGAGCCTGAGCCTGAGTCTGGGTCTGGGTCTGGGCCAAGCAAAGTTTCAAGTTCGTTGCGGAGATTTTAGCGCCTAGGGAGCTGGGAGCAGAGCACACACAGACACACACACACACACTAGAGACAGTTGATAGGGACATTTATGGTGTGGGCGTCGCCTTCATTGTCAAATGAAAAATCGAACTGTGGCCCTGTGGCAGGCGTGTGTGGTCCATCGTCATCATGATCGGCAGCAACGACATCATCATCATCATCATCATCATCATCATGTTTGGGAACTGTCTGTGTCCATTTCTATCACTTGGCGGGCATCAAAAGGCTTTTTTTTTTTTGGTTATTTTGTGCAACTCCCATGCGTGGCATTTGAACATTTCTTGATTTGTTTATGCGGTTTGGGGTTTCGGGTTTCGGGTTTATTTTGTTAGGTTTGCATTTACGTATTTTTTTTTTTTTTTTTGATGCTTTTGTTTTTTTGCCTTGAAGCGTTTTTCACTCCCAGTTGCGTTGGCCAATGTAAATATAAATGGAATGCCATTAAAATGTGTTTGCTTTCATATTTACCTTGGCGCGCATAAAAGCCTTGGCATGTGTTATAACCTTTAACGCTGCATAAACAGCATAAATAAGCCGTAAAGTAAAGGCATACGGAATCTGCTGTCGAGAGTGCGTAAGGAATTTAAAAGCTCCCACCTATATATGCATACATGTATATTTATATATATATGCATTTGCACCTAGAGCTTATTTCGGACTCGTAAAATTCGCACACACACAGAAATTTTGAATGGCATTGCCCAGTTACATGAGTTAACCATTTGCCGTTCGATCATTAAACGCTTCTTCCATTCTCAGAGATGTCTGTCCGCTGAGCGGATTTCACAACTTTCGCTCTCGAAACGGCACTTGAGCTTCCGGCCGTGAGGCCAACAATGGGTTAACGCCAAAAACAGCGGAAGTCGTTACGAAAACTCAAACGAAACGAAACGAAACTAAACTAAACCAAACGAAACAATTCGAAGCGAGAAGTTAATTTGCGGCAATTTGCATTGTGGCTAGTGAGAAAAATGAACCAACAGCTCCCACCGTCGATCAGCCGCAAGAATGCAATTCGTTTCAGTTTTCAAATCGTCATCGTTGTCCAGCTTTGTGGTCAAGTGTCAGAAAGGTTGAGCGACGAAAAATACGAAAATACGAAAAAAAAAACGGCGCCGCAGTTTAGAAAGTTATACGCCCCTATTTGCGGCACGCCCCGCCCCACTTATGCTGCTGCTGTTGCTGGCAAAAGTTATGGGCGGCCCAGTTAACCCACAAAAACTGGTGCAAGGCATTCACTCCAGAACCGCATTCACTGCGATCGCCATCGCCTTTCACATGCCAACACGAAAGCCCGGCCAAAAAGCAATTGCAGTTGCCAATATTGACCCAAAAAAAAAACAAAATAAATAAATAAAGAAACAACAACAATAAATGAATTATTACTCTAATAATCGCAAAAAGAAATACAGAATTTTATTTAATTACTCTTTTAAAATTGTCCTTTTTTTGACATTATTATTGACAAATGGGAATTTATTATCAGAAAAGCACCCAAAACCAAAACACCTTAAACAAAATGGTATTAAACATAATATATATATATATTCATATTCAACGATCGGATAACATGCTAGAATATTTGCAATTTTTAGCAGGATTTTTAACCGAAAAATTAATCATACCAAATCAGTTTTTGGGGTGTCAGGATATAATAATAATTATGCTTTAAAGTAAATATATCTAATTGGCATGATAATCTTTCGAATTATGTAAAAATGGCAACAATAACTGAATATTTGAATGCTCGCATATACATATTATACAAGAAATCGTTTTTTATATCTAATGTTATTTTTTTTTAGCAACTTTCAAAATGAAAACTCGCAATTCGAACAATTTGCAAGCGGAACTTGCAGTTCGATGCTTGGCTATAAATAATCAATTTTCATTAGGGGAACTCTACGAACTGTTTTTATATGCATTTGCAGCTGCACGCTCGCAAATTTTAGTTGGCTAACAGAGTGGGGGCAAGGCTTAATCTTTGATTGGATGCGGTTGCCACAAGTGGCAGCAACTTGGGGGCCCATTAAAGCGTCGATCCTAAAAAGACGTTAAGTAGCTGAACGCGCGTTAATCGCTTTTAATTGCTAAATTACGCGAGCTGCATGTCCCGGCGTCCAGTGGCCAGGACCGGGACCGGGACCGGGACCGGGACCAGGACCAGGCTCAAACAGAGCGCAACGCGAGTGGCCCCAACAGCGTTTGTTGGCGACATGAACCGGCGGCTGTTAACACGCAGCTTGTCTTTGTCAGAAGAGGGCACTCTGGATTGGCTTGGCCAGCACTAATGTGTGTAATTAGCCGCAAAAAAGCGGCAAGACCACTTAACTGATTTATTAAAACGTTTTTCCATTAAATTTTTAACCCTGCTGGCTATTAAAAACACTCACAGAAAACCACAGCAACAAACACACACACACATACACGCACACACACACACACACACACGCACACAACTCAAACTCTTGCTAACATATTGGGGCAAAGAGGCCGCAACTTTGAAAAATGAGCAGCGTTTAAAATTGTTCTGACCGCCGCACAGTGGTGCAAAATTGTTGCTAAACATATTGTTATATTGGACATAGTGATTTTTTATTTTTGTTAGTTTTTGTTACACAAAATTATTGCTTATTGTTATAAATATTTATTTTAAGCATCACTGAATTTAATGACAATAATAACTTTGTATTGATTTTAATTATTAAAAAAATGCCTCACAATATATATTCCATTGTTTTTTTTTTGGCATTCATAGAATAATAATCATATAGTATTTTTAAATTGATTTACATATTTATTGTTTTAATTTTTTATTTGAATTTTATACAAATTATTTCGCACTTGTTGTCACTGTGCGCAAGTTTTCGCTATGGCCAACTGTCCCAGAGCCATGTCAATCTCTCCAAACATTCAAATGGGCGGTCAGTTGGCAAAACATTATGACAACAACCACAACAACAACAACGACAACAACAACAACAAAAGCGGTTGCAGTACAACACTTTCTAGCCATAAATGCCAGTTCACGTCTCTGCTGTTGTTGTGGCTAATCTTTTGGGCAAGCAAAAAGCAAAAATGGCCAAAAAAAAACAACAAGAACAACAACAACAACAAAACCAACAAACCGTGTAACGGTAACAGCTACAAAATTAATAAGCGCCAAGTGCGCCATAAGCTACAAAGGGCGATGAAAGTGCGATATAAAAGATATGTGTATATATATATATATATATATATATATATATATATATATATATATATATATATATATTTATATATACATATGCACACATATATTTCCTTTATTAATTTTTGGCGTTTTTCTTTATGATTGTAAGCCATTAAAATCAATGCTTAGCCATGAAAAAAATACAACACAGAATTGGCCAAACAAAAACCGGGCTACAATTGCCGCCGACTGTTGTTTGTTGTTTGTTGTTGTGGGTAAACAATATTAAATCTCAACACTCGTGCAGAGAAAGTTGGCTTTACGGCCAAAGGCCCCCTTCGAACCTAACCCCCCCACCCCGTTGCTTTTTCAGTTACCTTTTCCCTTGATTTTTGATTTTTGTTCGTTGTTTTTTGGCAAACTCAGCTTTGAGCTTAAAAGAAACGACAACAAAAACGGATTTGGTTTCTATTTGGCCAGAATCTACTTACAACTGTGGCAACTAGCCAAAATGAAGCCGTTGACAGCTGCCACAGCTGTTGTGCTGCCGCAACAGATGCAGATACACGTACTCAAAGATATATATATATATATATATATATGTATACATATGATGAAGTCGGGGCATTGGAAAAGGGCGCCTCACGTTTGCCACATTAATTTCAATCAGCATGCGCGTCTGGCCCAAAATGTAAGCCGAGTGGCCAAAACATCAAAGACTAAACGCAACAGTTGCAGAGTTGTTTTTTTTTTAGACCAGTCAAAAAGAAGAAAAAAGAAAAACAGCGCATTAGCAAAGGCACAGCATGAACAATAAGTGGAATCTATGTGAAACCCAACAGGCGAGACCCAGAAATTAAAGCTAAACCCACATGAGTCGGGCTCTGAACTGTAAGATAATAAATAATCCGCACTTGGGGCCCTCCAATTGGTAAAGTATAACATGCTTGAATTATATACTTGAATTATTCAGAATAACAACATAAAACGGATTAAATAATACTAAATACTTTAAATAAAGTTTGATTTATTTAGTAAAACAAAACAAAAACAAAGTTAAAATCGAATAGGGATATTTTGTATGAAATTATATGAATAAAAGCGACAGTGTAATTCCCGTTTACATGATTTTTAACCAAAAAATGCATTGAAATTCTTGAATACATTTTAATTGTAGCAATAATCTCGAAGTCAAATCATGTCCAAAATGCCTTTAAACACGAAAATCGCTTCAGGTTTAGCAATATTATGGGAGTTTGGAATATGGGAGCTATGGATCCGAAGGCTTTGGAATCTATCAATAAAACTCTTAGCCTAACTCTAATCGCCGCCGATATAGACGAATATATATTCCAAGTTTCAAATGTCTTGCTTCAATAGCTGAGATAATAATTGAGGTCATACGGACGGACGGACGGATTTTTATAAATATATGTATATAAATATATATAAATTTCATATAATATTTTAGACAAAACGTTAATATAAGTGTGTATTTATTGATTTTTATAAACATAGACAGTTCTGAATTCTTTTTATACCCTTACAACAACGAATGAAATTCTTTTAACGAAACGTTGAAAGCATTAAAGAAGACGTCTGCGATAAAATTATATTCTTATTGAAATTCAACAGTCTTGTCCGTTTTTCTGTCTGTTTCTAGGCTAACTCTCCAAGTATAAAAATTATCTTATTGGAACTTGGCACAGATCTGTCTTTTAGACCTTACATGCCATTGTCCAAGTCGGTCGGATCAGATCCATGTTAGTTTATAGAGAAACCGATGGAGAAATCGAAACCAAAATGGCAAAATTCGGTAAAAAGTATTATTTTTATTTTTTAAATAAAAGATCATTATGTAATATATATATATATATAAGCTGATAAATATTATATTTTATTATTTTATTAGTTATATAAGCAGTGCTGTAAAATCTTTATAAAATCTTTATATCTCGGCTTTAGAGATTGGATTAGTTTCGACATAAGAAACGCCTACACAACAATTTCAATTCCCGAAGAGCTCACTGATAAAAGATCTTTCAAGTGTTTCACTTGAGTCTAACTGTAATTGTCGGCAAACGGTTCTAAGTACTCGCGCTGCACGGTCTAAATGGCAACACGGCAACCCAAAACAATACAATATATATATTTATATATATATATATATATGTATATGTGACAGGGGGAGCGAGGGGAGCTGCGGACAAACCTGTTTACAGTCGAAGCGTTGGCATATTTATGGCCAGTCGCGGTCGGTGGCAAGCAGCTTGTGTGTGGCATAGTGTGGGAGGAGTGGGGGGGGAGGTCTGTTCTCGTGGCAGCACCATAATAACTTTTATTATTCGGCTTCGAATAACTCTGCATTGAGCTAGTTGTTGTCAAGCAACAACAAATTTACAAGTGTTTATGAGTCTGCCAAAGAAACGAATGCAGATGTATGCGTATAATATACAATAAGAAGCATCGTTACTTTATCTCCAAAGCGAGAATTTACCAACAAATATTGCGAAAGCAAAATGGCTCTAGTCGGGAACACCCGATTTGGAAATACAAATTCACTTTTATCCAGCCACTTTGCTCAGCTCAGCTGCGTTTGGCATCCACTTTGGAAACTACAATTTAGAATAACTTTGAAACTAAAATTATGATCGTTATGAACTGTTCGGCATTTATGTACCTATAGCATAAAAATCACAGCGCATTTCTGTAGTATTTGCATTAAATTTTTTTATACTTGGTACGAGTTGGGGAAGGTATCCAAAATCGATAAATAGAGTCAAGAAATCGGTAAATAGCCTAGCTTTCAGCTCTTGTAGCTTTTAAAATCGATGCGTTTCTAGCGACAGACGGACATGGCTTATGCTGATCAAGAATATATATATATATACCCATTTTACTCATTTTCAATGCGTTCGGTCTATAAAAAGAGTCCTATTCAAAAAGTCAAATAGCCAGGCGTTGCAATCAGTTATGCAAACTCATTCAGCAGCAGCCGCAAAAGGCGCGCAACAATGTCCGTCTCGCTGTCCGATCGGCTGGCAACCAGACTGGCGATTAAGAGCGTTTCCCACGCTTGTTGCAGCTGTTCGATCAGAATGCTGTCCGTTTGAACGCGGCAGCAAATATTCTAATCCGGCTGAGTTTCCGATTAATTAGTAAGAATTGCAAACCGTTTAGTTTTTCAAAGTTCTCTTTTGTAGCCAAGAAAACATCAGTCTGGCAACGCCATACACGCTGCTGAGTTGTCAAATAGTTCAATTTGGCGATTAAATTGAGTCATTCATCGTGAACGAAATATTTGTTCGCCGTTCAGTTCCATGGCAATAAATCAATTAAACTAATGTGTGTGTTTTATAAAAGTTTCATATGTTTAATTGAATTAAACAGCCCAATTTGTTCAATATATGCAGAATTACTAAAATTATTATTATTATTGATTCAAAAAAAATGTATGCCACCATTTTAATTAGGTGTGATCGTGTAGTTCAATTGAGCAAGGCCTGAACGATTTGTACAAGCTCCAAAAAGCGCAGAGTTGTATTCCATAATAAGGGAAAAATGAAACACACCACTCAGATAGTTGAAAACCTGGGCATCCCGTCAAATCAAAGCTCTGATCGCTTCTCAACTGTTTGTTCATTCACATTTCAAAGTGGGGACCAAATAGTTCGCTGACTAAGCCCAAACAAAATGACGCTCGAGAAGGTTTTACGAACGGCTTATTTGCATATAGAACGAATGAATTATGTTGATATATCACAGGATATAATAATGAAAATTATTAAAAAATTGAAACTAAAATTAGTTATGGGTAAGCGTATCTATAACTAAAGTAAATAGTATACAAAAACATTAATTATTTCAGAAAAACTGGAGGACAATATTAAAAAAATTAGTGATAATGAGTTTGAAATCTCAGCGAAATTTCAGTTGCCATTTAACGTAGAACCATTTAAATTTGACCAGTTTCCAGGATGTGTCAAACTTAAAGCTAATTATGTGAGCATTGAGCACGCGGTCTTGGATGTTGGTTATGTGGACCGTAAAGCCTTCCACAAAATGGTTGCAACTAATATTGATAAACTGTGCTATGATGGCTTTTTTGAATGTGCCCCACTAACAGATGGAGTTCCTTGCAAATGGAAAGTAAAACTAAATGAAGAATGCATAGTTTTTACTATAAAGCCGGTTTTTGAGTTTTTATCTGGCGATTGGGCTTTTTTGAAGCCTTCAGGATTGCCTGAAATAATCTTTAAAAACCAACCCTGGTATGCAGTACCGCTGGCAGTTGGCCCACTCGATTCGCGTACGTTTTTGCCTTGGATGCCGCATTGGGAAAATAGTCTAATGCATCTGAACAATAATTTCCAGAGTGTCTTGGACATAATGTTGTATTTGTGCCATGCCTGGGAAATGTCTGAGCTATCAAAAGAAATGCTTAGAACTGTCATTTTACGAGAATTGCCGCTAAAGCCGCAAACTAGATTGGACTCCCTTTTGGTAATAATGTGGAATAAATTATGTCAACATCTGAAGGACTTAGAATTGCCAAATTTCTTGTTAAACAATTTCAACTTATTTCGTTGTATAAAGGTGAATACTTTGGATCATTATCATAATAGAGCATCAGAGGTTTTGCAATTACTCGAAAGAGTAAGAGTAAGTGAGAATCAGAGTGACCGTGATGAGGCCATAGAAAGGCTAAAGTTAAAATTTTGAACAAACGTCTCTTCAAAAATATTGTCATTCTGATTGAAAATAATTTGTTTACATTACGTATTTTTATTTCAACATTTTGTAGAACATGAACGAGCAACGAAAATGCCTTCGCTACTGAAATATATTTTTATAAAAATATCTTTGATTTATTTTAGTTTGTAAAATCGAAATCGTGTTCTTAATGGAATAAACAAAATTTGGTTTGGATAATATAATTTACCAAGTACATGTTTCTGTTCTTATTTCTGAGTATGAATTCACCTAAATTCACAGAAGCATCGAATTCTTAGAAAAGCTCATATTCCTAGAAAAAATGAAAGCAGCCGTTTTTAATGATGGAAAATAATGCTCGCATGTGTACACGATCAATATTTCTTTACAGGGTATTAGATGATCCCAGAATGTTTTGATTTATGCACTTGCTGGCTTTTCGCAAGTTTTTGCTTTTTTTCCTTTTATTGTATTTTTTTTTTTAAAGCTGACTTCAAGGTCTTTTGGCGGCTAAATCAGACAGCGATTTATGGCTGGGGTCTTATAATTTGTCTACGCTCTTGTTGTTGTTGTTGCTATTGTATAATATTTGCCTTTGCTCGAAATGCAGACACACACACAAACATACACACACACACACACACACACACAACATACATGTACATATACAGAAGAAGTATAATTTGCCAATTATAGTTTGTTTTTCGTGTCGACAACTCTTCGGCTCGGAATCTGTGGGCGTAGATTTAAAGTTGCCTTATAATGTCAAGTGTGGCTCACAGAGTTGTCAGGTTTTTTGTTTTTGCGGGCACTTCACGGCCATTTTCAGCATGTTTCATCTGCCTCAATTACATCACAATTCAACGAGGGGCGTTGACGGCAAAGAGAGAAAAAGAGAGAAAGAGATAGTGAGATCAGCTCTCAAGAGGGCATTGAATTGTGAGAGGAAGATATTGCCAGAAATGTATGTATATATGTATAAAATATATGTATGTACATGCTTCTATTTATGTAAGTGTATTTATTTGTATGCATATTTTTGTTATTAACTGTGTACAAATGGCTGGCAACTCTAATTGCCTTTTGTTTTTTCCCCATTTTTATGTAAAATTCATTAGGTTTTCAGGTTCCCTTGCGAAGGGAATTTAATTTTCATCTTGTGCGATTGTCATTTTCTTGTTTGAGATAGGTATTTTTTTGTATTATAAAACTAAAAAATGTGTAAAAAAATTCACTATTCATTGGCACTTAGTTTAAGGAATGTAAGATGCAATTAAGATGCAATTGACACGAGACATTAGTTACGTGATCAAATCATCAGCTTCGAATTTATCAGCGACTACTAATTGTGGCCGAGTCATAGAGTCTTGCTGGGGTTAACTAATTAGTTGTCGTATTACGTAAAATAAATACTTATATTTTTAAATATAACATGTTGATTTAATATAAAGGGTTTAACAATTTTACTAAATTTAATAGGAGCTAGTTCAATAGAACAACTTGTGTTTTTTGTTTGCGTGTTTGATATATCGATATTTTTAGTGCAGCTATCGATCAATTTTCACATCTTCCGAGTTTCACATTTTTGTTGGCAATGCCTTAGAATAGAAAAATGAGTTTTTTATTCATATGCATTTTAATGAAAGTTGATCGTTGCCACTATCGATTGAGCTGACACAAAAATCGATTATTTTTATAATCAGCCTCGTTATTTATATGGCTTTCCCACAACGCAAATAATTACCCAAGTCATAGCACATATGTATATGTACATACGTATGTAGGTATTTGCATATAATACCCGATATATACCCGATTGACTGACTTAATAATTAGCGTTGATTGATTTGTGATTTGATTTTTATTTGTGCTTTTATTTGGATGTTGGCGCATTTGCATATATTTTTTTAAGTTTGATGTTCGTGTTAAGCGCATAATAATGCGCATACGCAGCGTTGTACAGTTGTAATCGTGTCTGTTGCAAACCCGTCTTAAATGGCCACAACAATAACAAAAAAAAAAACAACAACAACAACAACAACGGCGACAACATGCCGCAATATTGCGTAACTTTCGCTTGTCAATTTTCGTTGCGGCTGCAGCTTGTGAAGTTCGAAATGAAGCTGAATTATCGCAAAAGATGGCCACAAGCCGACACAGCTGTAACTGGAAACCCGACTGCAGCATACTCTATAAAGTGCGATTGCAATTACTGAGCCGACTTGACTGCCTACAAAAATATAAACGCAAAAACTGTTTATGTATTATCAAAACACTGTCATCAACTAAATAAAATACTTGGCCGCTGGCGTTGGTTTTGAATTTCTAGCTGTTCTTTTTGCTCTTTTACTAGTTTTATTGGTTAGGGAATGGGGCAAGGGGGGAGGGGGGAATGGGGCGTGCGCCAAGCATCGCTGACTTTTTATCATAAACATCGCCAGCGGTGCTGCGGTTTTGCGCTGTGGCTGTTACTCTGCCAAAAAAAAAAAAAAAACAGGTAGGAATGTTGCAGTCGGATGTAGCCGACTGCATAATACTTGTTCACATAATAATAGCAGGTCAAACAAGATCGATTATTATATATTATATTATTATTATTATCTTATTAGAAAATATCGATTATTGTGGGAACTTGTTCTTATAGAAAATCGGTTTAGCTCTAAAATTGTAGAAAATATTCATTTTTTCGACTCATCCTTACGAAATAGTCAGAAATCTGTCTGCAATATTTGATGGTTCTGCTTCTTAAATTAAAGGTGATATATAAATTAAATTGACGTTAAAACTTTATACACAAGTATATATATATATATATATATATATATATATTTATATACTTGGTATATCATATTTTAAATCTCATACAGACACCAAAAAGAACATTACACAAATCCAATATACTCTATTGAGTGCGTGAACAAGCATATTAAAAAACAAAAGCCAGTTCTGTTATGCACAGTGGGTCTTGCATGGGAAGTGAAACGCCAAGAAACGAACCTAAGCCAACTGTCTACAACAACAACAACAACAACAAACCGCTCTTGATGTATTTGTTAGAGCCGTAATGCGTCTATTGTCTCGCAGATGAACGTTAGATTATGATAATATCTTAAGTAAGAGCTTGTGTTTCCAGGTAACTTTTCAAATGTTTCGTTTTTGCTTTTATTATAAATAGATTAGTATATAGTCACATTTCATTTCTTCAGTTAAAGCCATTTAGCTCTGCGGTATGCTTAAATAAATAGAACGAATTGTATTTGTTTTCAAGGAATTTACTTGTTAGAAACTGTTGTTAAACTATTAATTTTGAGGCTTACGGAAGTTTTCTAAATGAATAATCCATAATCGTGTTGTGGGTTTGTCCATAAAACCATTTTGATCCGTGTCGAATTAATTTCTCCTTCTTACCAACATTGTTGAGCTTTATGGCATAATCGTAAACCAATTTGTTGAAATAGAAAAACAAAGTTTTGTACATAAATATGTAAGCAGGAAGGGACAGAAAGCTGTTGCGACCATATGAAAATTTATCGAATTAATACACACAAATAGTATCTGGTTAAGGTAAGGCTTCGACTTGGACAATTATTTTGGCGTTCGGTATTTGTTGCAGCTGCAGTTGGGGACAACTGCTGATAATAATACGCGATAAGCAAATGGCAAAGACTGGCTATCCAAATGGCCAGAGCGACATATGCAATTGGCCAAAATTCGTTGGACAACTAATAATCATTTCCTGCACTTAACTTATCATTGGGCTGCGGATTGCATGAACAGCTGCTTGGATTTCCGTTGCGCTGACAAATCGCTGCAAAATGACATAAGCCAGCCAGTAAGAAGAAGAAAAATGTGAGTAAAAAAAAACCGAATCATGCTCATAAAAGGCAACAACTTCGGCGTCGGCGTCGGCGTCGGCGTCGACTTCGACTTGGCCTTTTCACGGTCAACTGCCGCGTCAAACGAACGCGAGAATTCAATTTCAGTTAAAAAAAATATAAAATAAATATATTTATTCATACATGTATATGTATGTATATATATATTTCTGTATGGCACCCACGCAGTTACTTTTTTGCAGTTCAGAGTTCAAGAGCTGCGGAAATAAGCAGCATCGTGGCCTTATACCATCTGGTATAAATTGATGGTTAAACTTGAAGTCCATGAACCTATCCTTTAGAGTGGTAATTCTATATATATATATTTATGTTTATAGAGCGTGCATCTTTGAGATCGTTATAACTATAGCGTGTGCATCCTAGTTGAAATTGTATCTTGTGTGATATGCAACCTATTAAGCAGCCAATTTAGAGTTATATCTTATGACGAGTGCTTAAGGTAGAGCGTGTATCTTATGGATTGTGCATCTAATGAGTTGATTTGATTTTGTCTCAAGCTCATTGAAATGCCACACAATTTAAAAGTTATGCCACAACATTGGTTAATGTTTGTTTTATAGATCTGGTTTCGAATAGTATCTAATAGATACAATTATTTATGTATTTACCTTATTCAAATTGACACCTTATTTAATGACTATAAAGTATAGCTTGTGTATTTTATAGAGTAGAACATGTATCTTAAAGAGCAAATACGGACAGTATCTTCGAGATAATGTAACATGTATAGTTTATGTATCTCATAGAGCGTTTATCTTAAAGCGTGTTCAGCTTTTAAATTGTCTACGCAATTAAAACTCATCTTTGATTCAAAATGTCAAAGTCATAATTCTAAATTGAAAAGCGTGTAGTTTATAGAACGTGTATCTTGTAGATTGTAAATGTTGTATTGTAAAAAATTAAAGTTTAAAGCCACAGTGCAAACATGTATGGTGTGTATCTTAAAAGTTTGTATCTTGCAGAACGCTTCTACTCTATAAATCGTTTATTTTGTAAAGTCCCCTTTTTAAGACTTTAACTTAATTAAAAGCTTTACGCTTGTAGCTCATATAGAATGTATCTTTGTCTTAAAGGTATAATTGCATTTAATTTAAAAGTTATAAGCCAAATAAAATTAATGGCAATAAATGCGCAAATGCTGAAACGTGCATTGTGTGTGTGTGTGTGTGTGTGTGTGTGTGTGTGTATTTGTGTAAAATGTATACCAATGCACGATTGTGGGCTAAAAAAAAAACTGGCTTACCTTCTCTGCTCATTGTTGTACAGTCAACTGTTGTTGTTGTTGTTGCTGCTGCTGCTGCTGCTATTGTTGCGCTTATTTATTGTTAACGCTTTTGCCAGCGACAACGACAGGTTGTTAGTATTCAGTTGTTGTTGTTGTTGTTGTTGTTATTGCTGTTGCACACATTTCATTGCACTGTCACTTCACTGGCGGCTGTTGTACAAAAAAAAAAAAACAAAACAAACAGATATTTAGACATATTTGCACACATACATATATAAATATTTAGATATATATAGATAAATGTGCATTAATAATGTATCAATGACGTCGTCATTAATGCAAATGCGTTGGTGTTGTCGGAGCGTCTGTGTGTGTGTGCGAAATCTTTGCCTTACTGGTTCTGGCCAAAACGTCAGCCAACACACACACCCCACACACACAGACACACAGACACACACACACACACCGACACACACACACATGTGTGTGATATAATCGCTTGGCATGAATGAAAGGCGTTGCTGATTTTCACACAACATTTACAAGCAGACAGCAGTGCGGGGGGATAAGGAAGAGGCGGTCTACAGCTGCCAACAATGGGCAAAAGGAGAGCCAAACTCGAGTTGTTTCAGCCAAATCGGCCATAATCTTGGCTTAAGCTAATAATAGCAGCAGGTTTTTGGCCTGGCTGCGAGCTGAGTTATGCGCCTACACACACACACACACACACACAGACAGGCACACACAAAGGGCAGCGCCTGTTAGAAGCATTTGCTGTACAGTGTACACGCTTTAACACATTTTTGTTTTTGTTTTTTAGCTCTCGCTCTCTCAAAGCTGCCAAATTCGAATGACACTCACGTAATCCGCTAAAAATAGTTGAATTTATATAAATATATATGTATATATATATATATATATGTGTGAATGTATATGAAGCGTCTGCTTATATGTGAGTGCTAACTTATTTGTTTTCGAGTGTTTTTTTTGTTGTTGTTGTTGTTGCTGTTTCGTTTCGTTATTGTATTTGTGCTTGTGTTGTTTTAGTTGTATTTGTATTCATTTGGAAGCGGGACGACGAAGCGAACGCGTCGCGTTTTCAGCTCGAACTGATCAGAGCTGAGCTTAGCGCACCTGCGTTTGGTCTAAACTGGTCTAAAAAACTTATACAAAAAAAAAAACTGGTTTTCAGAGCAAACATAAACTTGTCGAGAGACAAAGCGCTCTCTGAGAGCGAGAGAGAGAGAGAGAGAGAGAGAGAGGGCAGCGAGAGAGCGAGATTTGCACTTTGCACTTTGGTGCCGCATTTTGTTGTCAAACTGCATTTAATAACCGTTAACCGAAAGTTCTGCGAACACGTGCAACAAAATGCATCAGTTCACCTTTCACGCCCAGCGGCAAAAGCCGGAACACGGCCAGTTCATTAGGCGCTCTACTCGACCAGCTGCCGCACTTGACTTGGGACAAGGCGCCGGAGCGGGGGCGTTGTTGCTGCTGCTGCTGCCGCTGCTGCTGCTGCTCTGTGGAAAAACGTTGTCAGACTTAAATGCCTAATTTGCATCTAAGCGGCGGCTGGGCAAAGTCATTACGAAAACGGCCAGCGAATGGCATCGATAATGAACACAGTTCATGTGTGTGTGGTGTGTGTGTGTGTGTGTGTGGGTGGGTGTTGGTGTGTGTGTGTCAGTGTGTGATTGTGTATTGGCAACACTTGCAGCATGCTGTAGGCATGTCAATAAAAATTCCCATTCAAATTTTATGCGCACAGCTCGCGGGCAACGTCGAATAAAAAAAAAGTTGAACAAAACGGAAGAACTGGTAGCTGAAATAATATGGCGTAGTTAACATTTCCGACTACACTGCGCAAAATAGTTGGGGCAGCACAAAGTGCTTGCAAATCGTATGAAGAAAAGGATTATAGAGAAAAAGAAAGAATTTAAAAAGTGGCAAAATATAATTGGAATGTGCAGAAAATAAAATATATATAAATGAATGTATTATTTTAAATTAAAAAATTTCAAAACAACATGAAATAAATTAACATTTTATACAGTAAATATTATATATAAGCAACCTGTAAAAAAGCAACATTTTACTGCAGCAACCTTTGCATTAGCATCATTTTTGATTCCACAATTTTTGTACTAACAATCGTAGTCGATCGATCAAAGAATTTAACTTAATATATATATATAATGAAAAAAATTTGTTTGCTTTAGTTGCTTATATAGGGTTTTTACTGTATATTTAAAAACGCACTTGACGTCTTTTCAGCAATTGCCAAATAATTAGTTAACTGTGTTAAAACATCTTAAACATGTTCCAACTTTGACTTGGGAAAATATAGAAATATTCAAGACTTCATATATGTATATATATATATATATATATATATATATATATATATATATATCCAACTTAATTAATATTTAAGTTTCAAAGCTAAATCTGAATATTCTTTAATTTTAATTTATTTTATACACATGTACCAATAAATTTGTATACATGCCCGCATGGCCAACTTCTCTCAGTGTAAGTATTTTTTTTTCTTTCTTTCTCTCCATCTCTCGCTCTCTCTCTCTCTCTCTCTCTTCAAACCCTTGCTTTGTTTTGGCTGTCATATTAAATGCAGTGCAAAAATATGCATAACTGAAACTTAAAATGCAGTTTTTATTTGCGACTTAGGCAAAAGTTGTCGCGTTTTAAAGGCAGGCAACGTGTCAATGTCAATGTGTGTGTGTGTGTGTGTGTGTGTGTGTGTGTGTCTGTGTATTGTTATTGTCATAGCGCATTGCCCAAAGCCAGGGTGTAGTCCAAACTGCCACTGTGAGGCATGCCCCAAGTGGCAGGCACTTGTACTTATTTTGCCAGGTCAGAACTTGGCTTTTGTTTTTGTTTATACGACACAGTTCATGTTTTGTTTCCCTTTGTACCTCTTCACGAAGTCAAAAGGGTATATTAGGTATGTACGAAATAATTATCGCTGCTATTGAAAAATTTGGACAGAAAATTTTGAATACATCTGCGTCAGATAAGGCGTGCAGATATTTGGGTTACGCCTACGATAGATCGATAAATCGATATATTCCCGTCAGTTTTAAAGCTTTATACATATAATTTATTCATTTAAATTATTCAGATAACTGCTTTAAAGATGCACAAATCGAAAGGAGCCATCTACAATTTTATAGCTAAAGTTACAAAATTGCTAAATTATATCCAAAATAACAAACAACATTTTCAACTATGAACGAGTATAGCGTAGTCGGTTACACCCGAGTGCAGTGTTCTTTCTTGTTTTTAGTCTCCTTTTCGCTTTGTTGAAACCGTCGTAAAAACTTTGCTGCTGGCATAAAAGTTGCATAAAACTACACAGATTTTTCATGAACAATGTGTTGGGTCCCGTGTTGTTGCACGCAGCACGCAGCACGCAGCATGCGGCATGCGGCATTTGGCGTGCGGCATGTACATATATGTACTTGCAACTTTGAGACAGGACGAGGCATTAACTTTTTAGCTTTGACGACGCGCCAAATGGCAAATGATTTGCACGTCATGTGTGGGCGACTGCCACAGACTGAACAAGAAAAAGCAACGAGACGGGGAGAGGTAGGGGGGTAGGGTGGGGTGAGGGGTGCGTATCAAGAACTTGACATGAACTTGCCGGCGCCTGGATTTAATTTAGATAAAAGCTTTGCAACCGCCCCCATGCCACAGATAATGCACTGAAATCAATTCCATAAACACTTGCCGCAACCTTTGCCAGCGACGACAATTTATTTTCATGGCCCACAACGCGGCGGAGGCTAAAAACCACATTGATATTACCGGCAAGATATCAGACCGACAAGTGGGTTAAATTTTACGCAGTTTTAAACTAATTTTTTGCAGAGACTATTGTGAAAAACACGGACAAACAGAAAAAAAATTTATAAAACAAAAGTGCTTTATTTAAATTTGCAAATAAATTGTGACGAATAAATGGTTAAATCAAGGCTTGAATTTGAGGATGGAAAACGTGGTTTAAGCCCACAATTTGGTTTGCGGTTACAGCTAATACCTTATATTCAAAATGTTCCACAGCCGAACCGGTTCGAAGCCGAAGCTAAAGTTTTTCCAAGAATGTTAAGAACTGAACCATGCCCTTCTCTAAAATGGTTTTGTTTAATTTAAGAATAAACAACAATAAAACAGAAAAAAACCAAAAATTGTTAAATTTAAATTTACAACGAATGCAACGAACCAATGATCAAAACAAAAAACTTAGTTTATTGATTTGAAAAACCAGTTTGAAGAACTGAACCCATTGAACTTGAACCGTGAACCGAACCAACGACAATGTTTTTAGTGTTTGCAGCCATGGATTTTTTTCTCTTATTGTTATATACTTACCCAAGTTAATCGACTGTATTAAGCGCTTGTAAAACGTTGAATAATTCGATTAATATTAACAAAAAAAAAAAATAAATAAATAAAATACCATTTAAATATTCATTGACATTTATTGATTGAATTTGATAAGGTTTTTGTTTTTGTTGCTGTAGCAGGGTGGATTTGTTTTTCTTTGGTTTTGCATATACATTAAATATGTATTTTAGTTAAATTTTCATAAGTTGTTGTTTTTGTTTACTTTTAATTTGCTTTGATTATGTTGTTGTTTTTGTTGTTAGCTTTAAAACTGTTGCACACACACTTATCATTAGTTAAGAGTTGTGAAATTTTCGCTATTTGCTTTAATTTAAATATTATATGTATATTTAATTGGAGTTTAGGAACCTGCACGTGGCTCTTTAGGAGTTCTTATACACATAAAGCACACATTTAAAAATGATTTAGTATCTCTCTTAATTTTTGTCTCTCTCTTTTCTCTCCACAACAATTCTGAAAACTATTTGTTAGCTAGGTGTTTTGTTTTGTTTTGTTTTTTTTTTCGGCGGTAAACATTTGCTTTTGTCTTGGCTTATAAGTCAAATATTTATAAAACCATAAAAAAATAACATTTACAAATAGTTTAAAAATTGGTGTGTGCATGTGTGTGTGTCTGTGTGTGTATATATATTCTATAGATAAATCATGAATTAAAATGTTTGGTAAATAATCAAAAATAGTTTTTGTACACAAGTTTGTCTCCTTGTTGTTGTTGCTCTTGTTCTTGTTTGCTTGTATAAAGCATTTGTATTTGTATTTGTATTTGTATTTGTATTTGTTTCTGTATAAGTTTCATAGTATAATTTTGTAGGAGGGCTTATTGTAGGTTCTTGTTGCATTTGTAACCAGCTTAACATTTGTATATATTCGTATATGTATGTATGTATATATATATATATTTTTCTACACACTTGTTCTTTAGCTTTTCATTTGGCCTAGGATTTGCATATATGTACTGTGTATACTAATTTCCATATATGTTCTGTTCTGCTCTGTTCTCATTTTTCGTAAATGCCTTTGGTCTCTTGGTTTGGCCAATTTTTTGCATTTTTATTTTTATTTAATTTTTGTTTTTGGTTTAATTTGCTTTCGTTTCATTTTTATGTATATATGTATATATATGTATATATATTTTGTTTTTGGTTTTTGCAATAAAGTTTTGTTTTGTGCTCGTTATATTATGTAATATGCATAATTTGATTTGATTTATTCTTGCTGCATGTTTGTGTGTGTGTGTGTGTGTGTGTTTTTCTTTATTATTCGTATTACGATATAGGAAATTATCATAGGTACACATATCATCAACACAATAGTTGGTTACTTTACGTAGTACAGCAAACACTTTGCCTATTTATTGTTTATATATATTTATTTATTTATTTATTTATATGTATGTATGTATATATATATTTACTTAGGTATAATTTTTGTCAATTAACTATTTGTTACTTCAAAGTGGAAGAGAGCAGTTTTACAGTTATTTCAAGGAAGGAGCGCTGAGAGTGGAACGGGCGAAAGTGAAATATATGAAATTAGCGGAACTGCAGGAAATAGAACAATTGTGAAATGAAATAGCTGAATTGGAGAAAATAGATCGGTGGTAGCAGAAACACTAGTAAAAGGAACAGTGGAATGTGGAACAACTGTCAATAGAACAGCTGACAGTGAAACCGCCAAAAGTGAAACACCTGAAATTTCAACAGATGTATAAAAAATGAAAAATTGAAAAATAAAAAAAGCTGAGAATGAAACAGAGAAAGCGAGCGATAAGGAACACTTGAAAGAAATAATATTTTGAAAATATGGAAACCAATATATGTAGCATAGAGTTTAGGGTATCACATATCCAGCTTTTCTATCAATTTCTTGCTTTGCTTTTGCTTAAATACTACCCAGAGAATTTAGGCAGCTTTCAATTACACTTCGATGTTCGATGCGACAATTCTGAGGCCAGCCAGGCTTGTGTCGCTATTTATCTGATGTTGTCGATGTGTGTCAACCCCATGTAATCAACTGAATACCAAATATATATGTATGCATTTCTTAAGAGACCAAACTTGAAAATCATTGTGCAAAGTGACCAGAAAAAATGAAAACGTTAGCTAGTTGTCTAATATTAGTTGCTTACGTACTAAGTATTTTGCATTATTCATATGGTTCATTTATATATATAGTACACATATTATATATAATTTAATACTCTTTCTTTTGAAATTAATTTTAATGAAATTGTAGCGCATCCTCTAGTCGAATTTAGTGTAAATATTAAAAATATTTTTATGTAATTTGACTTGGATTTTTTATTTTGTGTGCTTTTAATTAATAGTTTTTTTTTTAACTTTTTCTCTCATTTAAAAATGGTTCTCTGTTGCCTTGCGAAAGGTATAAAAAGTTTGCTACAGTTTACAGTTAAGAATTACAGTTTAGCACACACACTTCCTTTTATCCGTTACATATATATATCTGTGTGTGTGTGTGTGTGTGTGTATGTATATATATATAGAGACCATTGTATATAGTACAAAATTTACAATAGAAGCGAAAACTTCTTTTAAGGTTTCAAAATCAAATATTGGATTAAAAGCTAGAAACGTTTAGGAGATGTACAGGAATTCTTTGGGGGAGATTTTGTTTTGGTTTTTTGCGAAGAGCCTCAAGTCAAGTGTATAAAAAGCAAACAGCTGAAGGCTACTTTAGGCGCTCACTGTACCCACAGTGCTGTGTGCAAGCGTGTGTCTAATAAAAGTTTATACAAAATCTGTGCTCAGAAAATAGTTTACAAATATTCTTTAGACTTAGTTACACTGTCCTTTGGGCGTGATATAATTTCATTGTATACATTCATATGAAGTTATTTTATTTTTTCTAAATTTTTGTATTTTCTTGTAAATAGCTTTGTGTGTGTGTGTCAGAGTGTGTGTGTGTGGATAGTAGTAGAAGGGTAAGGTATTTTTTGTTTTGTTTTTTTAAAGAAGCTCGGAGTTACGCATATTTTGATTGTTTTAAAATTTTTCACTGGCGTTTCATAGAAAATATTGCAAACAGCTTTTGCATTTGAATTTCGATTATCATATATCGATTTACGATTTTATTTGTAGCTTAAATTGAGCGAAGAAAAAAATTTATGATTATTTGCCTTGCAAAACCCAAAAAACATTCTCAGTTCAGTTCATTTTCTTCAGATTGAACTGCAATATTTTTTAAGATCGGACCAGGATTTATAAAAAAACAATTAAAAACTGAAAATATTTATGCAAAAAACTTTGCTGTATCAACTATCGGAACTAGGCTAAACTAAATAAAACTTTTCTAAAATGAAATTAACAAAGAAAATTACTTATTAATTGGACTTTGCAAGCTGAAGTTTCGATTATCCGAAACTTGTTTAACTTTAATTGTGTTTAATAAGTCGTCCCTTTGGTTAAAAGTCTTCAAAACGCTGCTGGGTGCTAAAAATGCTTGTTGTTGTTGTTCAGTTTGTGTCTGTGCGCGAGAGTGTATATTAAATTCTACACAAAGGTAAATATTAGTATGCCTAATTGTGACAATTTCAGCAATTCTACGCTCCTACTTAGATAGTCCCTAATATATGTATATATAAATGTGAAGATGTGTGTGTGTGTGTGTCTGTGTTTGTATATACTGATTTTATAGCAACGTAAAGTCGTAGAACATTGGGTTCGAGTTTCGGGTATGTCCCCGTGCCCCGTAACTTGTTACTTATGCACCATTTGAATTTCAATTTGCTAAACATTTACAAACAGAGTGTGAATTTACCGTTAGACAACTACATTACATAATACATTACATTAAATATATATAATCGATACAATGCGCGCGGAATGCGTTTGATTTACTTTATACACACTTCAAGTTTTGCACTTCAAATTTAGCAGCAGCACTCAACACGTAGAGCCTTTTAAATCGTTTAGCAAATGGTCGGCCGACAAACAACTAAATGCCCAGTTTTATCAATTAATTAATGCAATTTGATTGCATGCTGTTCAATATTGAGTTACGTTTTTCAAACGATGCTCACCTGGTACTCGAAACTTAGAATCAATTGATGAAACGAGCCTTCTGTTTGCGCACAAAGTCCTGCGCCTGTTTGTCGTTGACGCGCAGCTCCAGTATTTGCAAAATGGGATTGCCTGCAAGGATAACGGGTTTAAATTAATCAAATTTGTGCCAAAATTGAAGGAAAATGTAAATGCGCTTTAAAGTAAACCGGTTTCGAAATTCCAACATTTGTTTTACTGCAAAGTTAATCAAAAATAAATGTCGCATCCAAAAAAAAAGTGTTATATTTCTTTTAAATTGAATAAACATTGCGAATACGTTTTAAAGTGAACGTGTTCCAACTAAAGCCAATCAACAAAGGACTTTGGCTTCGAAACGGAAAAGTGTTTATTCAAATTGAATTGGTTTAAAGTCGAAACTACATTCTTTTTGTTTTGTTACTCACAACTAAATAAAATTGGAATTCGGGGCTTGAACAGGAAGAAAAGCTTTTCTTATTTTGGATATTTTAAATGTTGCTAACGTTCCTAATTATTATTGTTATTTTTAAAATTTCCGTGTTTTGTAATTTTTTAATTGTAATTTTGTAATTCTTTACATGCTTTTTATCAAAAAAAACTTTGTAAACGAATTTAAACATATTTATATATTTAACTAAGTTTCATAAATAAAAAAAAATGGAATTAAATTACAAAATAAGCTAAATTCGCCTATTTATGATGAGAAAAATCAGGTTCAATAATAAATCTTGATGTAAAAATGTAAAATGAAGAGTTTAAGAGTTTAAAAATATTTTGTTTTTTTGTTACTGACTGTTGATTAAAACCGAGAACGGATTCAGGTTGGGTACTCACATTTATCCTTTTGCTGCATCAACGGCAACTCAATTTGCTTGAGCCCATGGAAATTATCGACGCTGGTGCTGTAATCCGCCACGCCGGGTATATTGCCGAGCGCCAGATACGCCTCGCCGCCAAAATCGTTGGCGGTAAGCACATCATGATCCATGACCGTAAAACAAATCATGGCGCCGTCGGTGAGGCACTGTTCCAGTGTCACCGAAAACTCAAAGCATTCATCGAAAATGGGATTCAAAGTGCGCTGTAAACAGAAATTTGATGTTTGTGTTGCATTAGGGAAATGGGAAGCAAGTAAGCAAGCTGCAGTCGGGTGTAATCGACTGGCAATACTCGTTCACGGTATAAGTATAGCCTTTAAATTTAGGGAGAAATACATTTTTTTAATACACAGCTTTAAAGAAGAATATATTTATATTCAATCGAATAGTGCCCTCAGTAAGCATAGCTTACTGTAGAAATTAAATTCTTAATTGATTAAAATCGATATTTATCGATATTCATAAAACAGGGTAAGTTGTCGAATAAAAAAGATAAACTTATTTGGCGTATTGATTAGAAGAATCTAGAATCATAGATTCCGCGATAGCTGTGTTCATGCAGACGGCCGGACGGACATGGTTAAACCAACTCTCAATGGAACATTAGATGCCTTCTTCTGCTTTGGCAACCATTTTCCAATACGAAAAAGAGAAGCTTTCAATACTCACCTTATGCACATTGGTTTGCTGTTCCATGCAGTGCAGAAAGATGCGTCGGGGCAACAGCTCGATGACCACAAACGGATCACTGAACCCATTCGGATCGAGTGGGACAACATCCCGGGCATGGAGCACCTCGACGCAGAGCGAGTCATGATTGAAGTAGGCGCGCACAGCCAGCGAGCCGTACGGGCCGGGAGTGACAGCGATCAGTTGTTCGCGCAATCGATTCATGTAGAACATATCGATCAGGCGATCCGTATCGGTTTTGTGGAACTGCAGCCGTTGCTCGATGCGCCAGAAATCCTCCGTGTGCAGGCACTCGATGAGCAGACCCTGCCCCTCCGCATGAAAGAAGTCAACGAGCAGCTGGAGAGCCTCGTAGAGACGCTTATGGAAGTGCGTTGGCTTGTCCGTCTCATCGCCCGTCTCCATTTGGCGCGACATCTCGCCGAGCACCGTTTTCCAAATGAAGCGCAGCGAACGATTAAAGTTCTTGGTCAAGAGCGCGCTGTTCAGCGCGGCCAGGTGACAATCGAGGTACTCGAGCAGGGGCACAATCGCCTGATTGGCGGGCAGCGAGTCCGGTGACCAGGCCAAATGGAATACGGCCTTTTGCAATGACATTTGCATGAGCGGCGCCAGCTTGGACAGAATGCGTTCGCAACGATTCTCCATGTGTGTCAGGCTCGATTCGAGCAGATTATCGGCGGACTCCTCCAGCGGCTGTTCGTCGGAACGGAATTCGGCGAGAGTGCGACGCACATACTCCACATTGTTAACCGTTACGCACATATCGTCCGAACAGCGGAACGGACCCTGCTGCTCATAATAACCGCTGTCCGCCAGCGTAGTGTGTATCAAATCGCAATAGTGCATCGCCGCGGAGCAAACCACATCGATTAGCTGTGACTCGAGCATTATGGCCGTATCCTCGTCGGGCCAATTGATCACCTTCCAGAATTCTTTTATGTTCAACAGAGTGCTGGCGGTGTCCACCGAGGAGCTACTGTAGCGCACAATGCGCTCACCCTCGCATATCGCATCCATGCGGATAGCGGCACGAATACGCTGCAACGCCTTCGCCTTGCTAACCATCATCCAGCGCTCGAATGTGGGTATAAACCATTCATGGCTATTGCTTAACGCCAGCGGCTTCTCCGGCGGCTGTGGCTGTGCGGACAAATGCCGCTTCAGCTGACAGAATTCCTGCAATGCCAGAAACAGCTCGAACGGCTTTGTGTCCACCGGCTCGGCATCGCCCTCGAGCACCGCATACTGCGATAGATTCATTCGCACCCCGGGCACCTGCCCAGCTGCCATTCTCGTGTAGACCTCCTCGCCGACCATCGCATCGTACTGCTTGTAGATAATGCTGAAGTACTGAATGCCATTCGTGCTGCGTGCGAGAACCAAACCCAAAAAGAAAAAAAAAACAAAAAACAGAATGCCAGAGAGCACATGAGATAAGCGAACAAATAGACGTTTAAGCCAACTACAGTGAAAGCTTTACTAACTGACTTTACGGATCGGTTTTTTGTATTGTCTTTGTATTTTTGTTTGTCCTTTTTAATTAACAGAAAACCTAAGTAACCCAAACCTAAACCCCTTGTTTTTATACAAAATCCCCTAACTTATTTTAGAACATATTCTAGGAGGAAATAAATAGCGAAAAGTGCAAATATATGTCTAAAAATTAAGTTGCTTTTAAAATTTTTGAAGTATGCCATTCAAGCTGAGCAGAAAATCAATAATTTTGTTTGAAAACCAGTATTTTTGTTAAATGCCCTTATTTAAAAAAAAACTATTTCTTGTATTAAATTTTTAAACATTTCCATTGAAGAACGGAGATATCAAATTTTTTTGCTAATACAAATTTTGCTGACAATTTTAAACTGTATTTAAATAACGAAGAGTTTTCTAGAATTTGGGAATTTTACCATTTTTTTTTTTTAGAGAGTGTTCACTGTAGTCGTTGAGCAGGTGTTTTAACACAAAGTGTTGCCCTAAGCTGAAAATCGATGGAGCTGAAAACAGCTTCAAGTTTCGCATTTGTTTTTTATTCAACCCTGATTTTAAAGGCGCCAATTAGCTTTGGAGAATTGCTTCAACTAAATTTGCTAAATGCCGCCCAACACTTTCGCCGAAGATGGGACGTGGCGAAACTGAACCCATTCTGGACACACTCGGGTCTTAAATGGGCCATCAGACGGCGTTGCCAGTGATGTCCGTCCGGACACGGGAACGTGAGCGCATTTTTATGACAGCGCAATTAATTTGAGGCTTATGTGTGTAAGCCACTTGATGTGCTCATTAGGAACCTTTTATGGCCTCGCTAACTAGCAAATATGCGACTGATTAGATGAGTTGTGACTCTTTTATTGCTCAGCGCTGTGCAAGGCCACACGGATATCATAAGTAACTATGCGAAGCAGTTCGCGTAAGTCGATTTTAGCCAAGATTACGGAAGCTTACGCCTAAAATCAGCGTTGTTCAACTGAAGAGTTTTCGAATGAAACAGTTTGCTTTCAAGTGAAACACGAGCTACTCTCAATTTGAGTGAAAAACAGGAAATGAATTATTATCAATCAAAAATTGTTTGTAATAAATAAAAGACAGCCAAATCTGACGTATGTCTTAATAATTGTATCACAAAAGTCCAACTTTTTAACAGTTATTCCATTTTAACTAACCAACTTTACGACATTCCTTACTCAATAAATTTTAATTGTTCACAACATTTTTACTTAACAATTTTTACTTAAAACAAGAACATTGCAGTCGGGCGATACCGATTCCATAGCTCCTATATATCAAACCCTCATAACTTTGTCAAAAGTGAACCGATTTTCACGTTTGATGGCATTTTGATCATGATTTGTCCTATATATTGACTCTACATTCAAAATATATTCATTTTCGAAAATAAAATTTTATAGCATTTTTTGGTCAATAAAGCATGTACTCCCCTTGTGAATTTTGGAAAAAATATTTTTTCAAAATTTAGAATTGCGAATTTATAGTTTTAATCGATTTTATTTGTCATAATTAGCATAAAAAACAACATAGAAAGTGATTTTGGAGGGGTCAAATTTTTGGTCAAAAATCATGCCAAAATCGACAAAAATTTTGACATGTAAAGTTGTCAGATTCCATAGCTCCTATATATCAAACCCCCATAACTTTGTCAAAAGTGAACCGATTTTCACGTTTGATGGCATTTTGATCATGATTTGTCCTATATATTGACTCTACATTCAAAATATATTCATTTTCGAAATCAAAAAATTTTATAGCATTTTTTGGTCAAAAAAGCATGTACTCCCCCTTGTGAATTTTGGAAAAAAATATTTTTTCAAAATTTAGAATTACGAATTTATAGTTTTAATCGATTTTATTTGTCATAATTAGCATAAAAAACAACATTGAAAGTGATTTTGGAGGGTCAAATTTTTGGTCAAAAATCATGCCAAAATCGACAAAAATTTTGACATGTAAAGTTGTCAGATTCCATAGCTCCTATATATCAAACCCCCATAACTTTGTCAAAGTGAACCGATTTTCACGTTTGATGGCATTTTGATCATGATTTGTCCTATATATTGATTCTACATTCAAAATATATTCATTTTTGAATATAAAATTTTTTTGAACTTTTTGGTCAAAAAACATGTACTCCCCCTTGTGAATTTTGGAAAAAAATATTTTTTCAAAATTTAGAATTGCGAATTTATAGTTTTAATCGATTTTATTTGTCATAATTAGCATAAAAAACAACATTGAAAGTGATTTTGGGGGGGTCAAATTTTTGGTCAAAAATCATGCCAAAATCGACAAAAATTTTGACATGTAAAGTTGTCAGATTCCATAGCTCCTATATATCAAACCCCCATAACTTTGTCAAAAGTGAACCGATTTTCACGTTTGATGGCATTTTGATCATGATTTGTCCTATATATTGATTCTACATTCAAAATATATTCATTTTTGAATATAAAATTTTTTGAACTTTTTGGTCAAAAAAACATGTACTCCCCCTTGTGAATTTTGGAAAAAAATATTTTTTCAAAATTTAGAATTGCGAATTTATAGTTTTAATCGATTTTATTTGTCATAATTAGCATAAAAAACAACATTAAAAGTGATTTTGGGAGGTCAAATTTTTGGTCAAAAATCATGCCAAAATCGACAAAAATTTTGACATGTAAAGTTCTCAGATTCCATAGCTCCCAAATATCAAACCCCCATAACTTTGTCAAAAGTGAACCGATTTTCACGTTTGATGGCATTTTGATCATGATTTGTCCTATATATTGATTCTACATTCAAAATATATTCATTTTTGAATATAAAATTTTGTTTTGAACTTTTTGGTCAAAAAAACATGTACTCCCCCTTGTGAATTTTGGAAAAAAATATTTTTTCAAAATTTAGAATTGCGAATTTATAGTTTTAATCGATTTTATTTGTCATAATTAGCATAAAAAACAACATTGAAAGTGATTTTGGGGGGGTCAAATTTTTGGTCAAAAATCATCCCAAAATCGACAAAAATTTTGACATGTAAAGTTGTCAGATTCCATAGCTCCCATATATCAAACCCTCATAACTTTGTCAAAAGTGAACCGATTTTCACGTTTGATGGCATTTTGATCATGATTTGTCCTATATATTGACTCTACATTCAACATATATTCATTTTCGAAAATAAAATTTTATAGCATTTTTGGTCAAAAAAGCATGTACTCCCCCTTGTGAATTTTGGAAAAAAATATTTTTTCAAAATTTAGAATTGCGAATTTATAGTTTTAATCGATTTTATTTGTCATAATTAGCATAAAAAACAACATTGAAAGTGATTTTGGAGGGGTCAAATTTTTGGTCAAAAATCATGCCAAAAGCGACAAAAATTTTGACATGTATAGTTCTCAGATTCCATAGCTCCTATATATCAAACCCCCATAACTTTGTCAAAAGTGAACCGATTTTCACGTTTGATGGCATTTTGATCATGATTTGTCCTATATATTGACTCTACATTCAAAATATATTCATTTTCGAAAATAAAATTTTATAGCATTTTTTGGTCAAAAAAGCATGTACTCCCCCTTGTGAATTTTGGAAAAAAATATTTTTTCAAAATTTAGAATTGCGAATTTATAGTTTTAATCGATTTTATTTGTCATAATTAGCATAAAAAACAACATTGAAAGTGATTTTGGAGGGGTCAAATTTTTGGTCAAAAATCATGCCAAAATCGACAAAAATTTTGACATGTATAGTTCTCAGATTCCATAGCTCCTATATATCAAACCCCCATAACTTTGTCAAAAGTGAACCGATTTTCACGTTTGATGGCATTTTGATCATGATTTGTCCTATATATTGACTCTACATTCAAAATATATTCATTTTCGAAAATAAAATTTTATAGCATTTTTGGTCAAAAAGCATGTACTCCCCCTTGTGAATTTTGGAAAAAAATATTTTTTCAAAATTTAGAATTGCGAATTTATAGTTTTAATCGATTTTATTTGTCATAATTAGCATAAAAAACAACATAGAAAGTGATTTTGGAGGGGTCAAATTTTTGGTCAAAAATCATGCCAAAAGCGACAAAAATTTTGACATGTAAAGTTCTCAGATTCCATAGCTCCTATATATCAAACCCCCATAACTTTGTCAAAAGTGAACCGATTTTCACGTTTGATGGCATTTTGATCATGATTTGTCCTATATATTGATTCTACATTCAAAATATATTCATTTTCGAAAATAAAATTTTATAGCATTTTTTGGTCAAAAAAGCATGTACTCCCCCTTGTGAATTTTGGAAAAAAATATTTTTCAAAATTTAGAATTGCGAATTTATAGTTTTAATCGATTTTATTTGTCATAATTAGCATAAAAAACAACATTGAAAGTGATTTTGGAGGGGTCAAATTTTTGGTCAAAAATCATGCCAAAATCACAAAAATTTTGACATGTAAAGTTGTCAGATTCCATAGCTCCTATATATCAAACCCCCATAACTTTGTCAAAAGTGAACCGATTTTCACGTTTGATGGCATTTTGATCATGATTTGTCCTATATATTGATTCTACATTCAAAATATATTCATTTTTGAATATAAAATTTTTTTGAACTTTTTGGTCAAAAAAACATGTACTCCCCCCTTGTGAATTTTGGAAAAAAATATTTTTTCAAAATTTAGAATTGCGAATTTATAGTTTTAATCGATTTTATTTGTCATAATTAGCATAAAAAACAACATTAAAAGTGATTTTGGGAGGTCAAATTTTTGGTCAAAAATCATGCCAAAATCGACAAAAATTTTGACATGTAAAGTTCTCAGATTCCATAGCTCCCAAATATCAAACCCCCATAACTTTGTCAAAAGTGAACCGATTTTCACGTTTGATGGCATTTTGATCATGATTTGTCCTATATATTGATTCTACATTCAAAATATATTCATTTTTGAATATAAAATTTTTTTGAACTTTTTGGCAAAAAAACATGTACTCCCCTTGTGAATTTTGGAAAAAAATATTTTTTCAAAATTTAGAATTACGAATTTATAGTTTTAATCGATTTTATTTGTCATAATTAGCATAAAAAACAACATTGAAAGTGATTTTGGGGGGTCAAATTTTTGGTCAAAAATCATCCCAAAATCGACAAAAATTTTGACATGTAAAGTTGTCAGATTCCATAGCTCCCATATATCAAACCCTCATAACTTTGTCAAAAGTGAACCGATTTTCACGTTTGATGGCATTTTGATCATGATTTGTCCTATATATTGACTCTACATTCAAAATATATTCATTTTCGAAAATAAAATTTTATAGCATTTTTTGGTCAAAAAAGCATGTACTCCCCCCTTGTGAATTTTGGAAAAAAATATTTTTTCAAAATTTAGAATTGCGAATTTATAGTTTTAATCGATTTTATTTGTCATAATTAGCATAAAAAACAACATTGAAAGTGATTTTGGAGGGGTCAAATTTTTGGTCAAAAATCATGCCAAAAGCGACAAAAATTTTGACATGTATAGTTCTCAGATTCCATAGCTCCTATATATCAAACCCCCATAACTTTGTCAAAAGTGAACCGATTTTCACGTTTGATGGCATTTTGATAATGATTTGTCCTATATATTGACTCTACATTCAAAATATATTCATTTTCGAAAATATAATTTTATAGCATTTTTTAGTCAAAAAAGCATGCAGTGAGGAGGATAGCTACAAGTTTATATCCAAAGTTTCAAGTCTCTATCTTCAATAGCGCCGAAAAAAGTTGCGTTCATCCGGACGGACAGCATGACGGACATTGTACGAACCCAATATACTAGTTTCACTTCGTGAACGAGTATAAATATATAAATTATACATCCTTATAGTTTTCAATACCTTTCAATAGCAATACACCTTTTAAAGTGTTGATATTATAGAAATAGTATAACAAAACAAAATATTAACTCTAATTAGAGTTTTAAGAATTCGGAACCAATCAACACAAAATATTCCAAATAAGAATGTGCTTTTTATTTGCAAACACTGATTTCTAATTTTAGAAATTTGATAGAAACTGTAATAATCATTGCAATCAATGGACAAAGATAATAATAATTTTCAGAAACAAATTATTACCCGCAATCTGAATTTTGGGAATTCGAAACCAAAAAAAGAAATTCTACAAAATTGTATTTTTTTCATTTAAGTAAGAAAACGCTGATTTCTGCTTTCAGAAATTTGATAGAAATTGTAATTATCTTTGGAATTGGCAAAGATAATACTAGTTTTCGTTTGAAACTACAAAAATAAAAATAAATAGTACTGTAATTATTTTAGGAACCAACTAGCGTATCAACTTGTTAACCGTAAAAACTAGCTGGATTTTATTTGCTACAGTTCTCGAACTGTGAATGACATCGCCCGCTGTGCAGTAATGAACTTAATAGCTACGGAAAACAACAAACTAACTAACCAATTGATTAGTGGCCGCTATAAACTTGACCCACAAAAGCGTTGCAATCGTAAAAATAAATAAATGTACTTGAATTTCGGGCGATTGGGTCAAAACACTAAGAGGGAGATTTTCTATTTGTAGGGATTAAATGCGATTTTCGCTGCTTGTTTTTGTTAAACTGTTTGTGAATTTTATTTGGCTGGAACTGAAACGATAGAGTTGGGCGATTTGTTATTTTTGTTTTTTTTTGTTTTTGGGGACAGCCTTGAAGCGTGTTTTATATGCGACACGTGCCGCACATATTTAATGCAAAGCTGGACAAAGGTGGCTCGTTTACTCACTTGTCGAATAGGGCATGATAGTATGTCTGGCCCAGCTGGATGTCGGCGGTTAATGTTGTTACGAAATTCGATAATGGATTGGGCAAGCATTGCGATTCGCGCATCACATTCTGTCCCCACATAATGGAGCCCTTGCGCAACGCATTCACCACCTCGCCGCGCACACCCTTATTAAAGGGGCAGACGGCGCGAAAGGCGCGCATCGATCCGAGCAGCCCCAAGCAGCGCAACAGAAATTCGAGCCGTATCAGCGACGGCGGATTCAGTGCCGGAAAGATGTCGCGATGCCGGCGTATTTGATTCAGCGAGCGCTCAACAAAACCATTCATTGCCTCCGCCAGCCATTGTTCCAGATCCCGGGTGAGTGCCTCCTGATTGGGCTGATTCCACTGCTTCTCCACATCGCTCAGCAGGCGATGCAAGAATTTCGGATCCAGCGGTGTCGAGCGATTCAGTCGAGCGGCGGCCACATATCTGCCAGACGTGGGGGGAAAGTGGGGGATACTTGTAGGGATACTGGATGCAACCACACTCACCTGGCCATGGCGCACTGCAAGTCGGTGAGCTCCGCCTGAACGGCCAGCTGATGGAGTATGGTGAGCGCCGGGCCGGGCAGATCACCGCACCAGGTCCAGGAGGGCTCGTGGGTGGTCACCTCGTGCTGCATGAAGACCATCTGCAGCTGTTCGATTTTGCGCAGCTGCTGCTCATTGTTCTCCTCGGGCACATTGCCGCGATCCTCGCGCGTCGATAGCCACAGCTTTAGCCGAATGCGTCCTTGCACCGTGCTCCGATGACTGCGCGCCTCCAGCTTGAACCAGGCATCCAGCCCGGTGGAGGGTATCTCAGCTATCGGTATGTTCACCGAGCCGAGAAAATCATCCTGTGAGCCCTGACGTGCCGACTGGCAGACCTGCTTGAAGAAGCGACCCAAGCCGCGTACGCCGCGCACCTCATTCAGACGCGAAACGGCGTCCAAAACGCAGCTCTCGTCATCGTGGTCCCAAATGTCCAAGTGAAAGGTGTCCGTGTTGATGTCATCGATGTCGCTGCATGAGACAAAATTGTACACAAATCAATATTGTTTGCCATTTGTTTTTATGATTGCGCTCCATAAGCTGACCATTAATTCGGTTAATTAGCTCGTGCGCCGATAAGTAGGCCACAGTTTTGTGTTTGTTTTCGACAGTCGAATAATAAACCAAAAACATCTCTCCGTATTGGCCTTAAAACCGACAATTGGCCCATCTGCATTGCCATTTGCAGCTGCTAATTTTTGCGCTCTGCTTGGTTTATGGGCAATACCCAATTTTGATAACTACGGACACATGGGAAATAAAGCAACTGCTACCAGATGAGCTTTACGAGCCGGATTTATCGTATCGTATTTATCGTTATTTCTGCTTTAAGACAAGCCTTTATCAAATCGCTGCGCATTAAATGTTTTCCGGTAAACTATTTATTCTACTTTTTAAGAACTGGAATGTAATCATTTATAAATACGATTTAAAACTTAAAAAATAAGCATATAAAATATACAAAAATTTCTGAAGACTTTAAAATTTATAAAAATAAGAAATGATTCAAAAATAAGTTAGTTAGTTAAATATTAGGTAGTTTAACGGCAAGTTAAATATTTAATGAGGTAAGCTGACAGTGTGAAATAAATATTTATAAATATATTGAGACAATCTTGTAAAAAAATAACATAAAATAAAGCTAGCAAGGGTAAAGTTAAGCATATATTTTTCTTTTTATCAGCCTGCCATCTAGTGGTGAAGTTGCTGTTAATTTAACGTTTTGGCGCTGCGCATATTTTAAGTTGAAGTTGAACGGCAGATAAGCAAACGCAGAGCAACTTAACTGCTTGTCAGCTGAAAAGATTTAAGCATTTGTTTTACAAGCCGGAGCAAAGTATTTTTTTGTTCACTGTGCTGCAGGCGGACAACAGACATTTTGTTGCTTATATTGATTGCAATTGCAACATAAAATTGATAGCGATTGCAATTGTTGTTGTTAAATGTGTTGTCGATTTTATGGCGCAATTAAATTTGTATATCCTTAGCTCGTAAATAACGCGACACAATGGGAAGCAGTTGGTCTTATTTGTGTCAGAGATCGCGACTGAATGATAAATTGTCTTTGGGGAGGGGCTGGCGCAAGCGGCGTATACGCAACATTTGTCATGCGGCCAGCCGTGAATGAAGTGTCTCCGGAGGAGAAATGCCAAAGTGTTTTTCTTTGAGCGCAAAAAAAAATAAATAAATAAATAAATATATAGCAAACAGGGCCGCAGTAATTGAATAATTTTCAAGTAAATCCGCCATTGAGCAGCGTCATTTTGGCTGAGATAATGGCTAATGGACACGTGATTGAATTTAAATGCCCGCGCACGCAATGCCCAAAATCACCAATTTACCAATCGTACACAGTTTGTGTGTGTGTGTGTGTGTGTGTGTGTGTGTGTTAACTAATCACATTTAATGCACTTACAATTTGAATTTCTCATTCCATTTGGGGCTGAGCGTGTGCGGCTTTATGGTGGTCGCCTTGATTAGCTTGGCCGGCACCGGGCCGCCCAGCGAGTCGCGCTGCTCCCGTCGACCAGCCTCGCGCCGTTTGAAGCTCAAGCGGAAGCTGTGCTTGCGATGCGGCGGCGAGTCCGTGGCACTGTTATCAAAGCCACCGCTCATGTCCGCGGACAGGGCGCGCGGCGTCGGCGGCAGCGGCAGCGGCGACACGGGCGGACCGCCGTCCGGCTGTATGCCCAACATACAATACGGATCCGAGAAGCCTGCAAAGACAGAGAGCGAGCGAAAGAGAGTGAGAGAGAGCGTGTGTAAGTGAAAGTGGAAGAATATATTACATAAATGAAAAGCGAGCAACATTAAATGGCAATTAATGACAGAGACGCCTGCAGGCATCTGAGCGTCAGCTGGCGACAGACGCAGCTGGTCACACAGGGCGTATGATTAACATTTCATTTGCATAAAGTGCCGCTCAATTATTAAGTGCCACTGATTTACACACACAGCAACTCATTTGCACCCACACACACACACACACACACACACACACACACAGAGCGAGCGAGTGTGGCAACCTTTGCGCCAGCTGAGCAACTGGCAATTCAACAGAGAGATAATAATCGATTAAATGGCTTCAATGGGCAATACGAATTTAATTCAAACTTCGCCAATGCGCATTGCTCTGCCGATGATGACAGAGATGAGCGCGTGTCGTGCTTAAAACATGAAATTTGTGAAAAACGAGAATTGTGTAAAACATGATTAAAAAGCCAGCAATTATGCAAATCACTAACCGATTTCCATTATTTTATGTTTGGGTTGGAAAACTTAGCAATTCCAAATTTTTGTAATTTTTTGCATAATTTATGGCAGAGAAAAAAAATCACCTCAAAATTAAGTTTGAGATAGCATTTTTTGACATAATCGGTTAAAAATAACATTTTAAGAATCTAATTTTTAACAAAAATATTTTTCAAAAACGATTTTTTCACAAAATAATTAAAACTTTATTGAATTATCCTAAAATGCATGAATTTTGAATGCAGAACGGATATTAAGGACAAACCATGACAAAAATGCGAGCAACTATAAAAATCGCTTCAGCATCAGTTTTTAGACAGTATTTTGTATACTAATTTAGACACTCATTCACTTGTAGGAATATGGATTTGAAAAAAAAAAATGTGAAAAATATTTGTTCCATTAAAATTCACAAATCTAAGATGAAGAATAGCAAAGAATCAAATAGGTTGAGATTTCAGTAGACTAAAAGACTCCATATTGAGAAAAGTTGTGGGTCATTCGTGTTTGTTTGAATGTATTTGACACGGGATCAGCGCTAAATTAGCGTATTCGGAACTAGTCAACTGAGAGTTGGTGTATTGCTGTTCATGCTTGAACTGAACTGAAATAGTAGCGATTGCTGCTACTAATGAAAGCTGAGTCTGATGCCGGGCATCAAAGCTGGCAATAGCTGCGACTAAGGCCAATTCAGGATGGCCAAACAAAAAAAAAAATGAAAAAAAAAATGAAAAGGAAAAGGAAAAGAAAAGCGACGCACTCATCAGCAACGTTTCATTGGCAACGAGTTGTTCTTGTTGTTGTTGTTCCTATTGGCAGTGAAAGCCGCATGCACCCAGACCAAACATTAGCCGTCAGCAGTACATTTAGCAGATGGCAGAGAGGGAGAGAGAGGTGGAGATAGAGAGAGAGAGATATATTGATAGAGAGAGTTGGAGTTGGCAGCAGGAGCACTCAACGTATTCCTTACACATCCTTGAGCACATTAAAATGCGAAATTGCGTTGCCTTCGACAGCGGCTGCTGCTGCTGCTGCTGCTGCTGCTGGTGCTCTTCGAGCATAATGAACAAAATGGGAAGCATTAAATTGCAAATTTATTGAACGAGCTGCGGAACAGAGTCGATGACTTGCCTTTGGGTTTCGGCCAAAGAGGGCAGGTCGCGGGTTGGGTTTTCCTAGCTGTAACTGTGGCAGCAAAAGAAAAAATAAAACTCTTATCTTAAAAATGCCGAAGATGAAATACCCTAGCATAGGCTCATAGCTGACTTGGACATTTTTTTAATTTTGATCATTTTTTTATACAACAAAAGCTTTGCTATTCTTGTTTCCATTTTTATAATTGTCATCTTGGAAAAATATCAAATTCAAATATCAAAAAAGTTGTATGCGATTTTTCGTTCTTACTTGCTTTATAAGTATATTTATTAGCTTCATTTTGGAGTGATTTTTTCAATGCTTTATTTTTATACAAAAACTGAAAAAAATTATAATTTTGGTAATTTTTTCCAAGATTTGAAAAGAGTCCTTCTTATGGCAGCTTTAAGATTTAGCGGTTCAATCCGTCAAAATCTAATATCCATATACAAAAATATATATGTATATATAATTATATATATTTTACGACTTTAGAGATATCTCGTTAAATGTGTTACAAATTTTGTGACACAATTAAAATACTCTTTGCTAGGGCATAAAAAATGGGCAGAAATGTTAAATATGTGAAGAGGGCACACATGGTGCACAGTTTATTGATGACTCGTTCGGCTTTTTGATGCGGCCAATCACGCACACACACACACACAAACAGAGAGAAAGAGAGACACACGCACGCAAATTCATAATGCAATTATTGAAGCAGCCGCAAATCAATTTGCTAACTAAAAATATTTGCGCACACACAGAGCACTTGACAGATTGATACATTGAAGAGGACTTTAAGTGTGTGTGTGTATATGTATGTATGTGTGTGTATGAGTGTTTCTATGCTTACCATTGGCATCCTTTGCCTCGAGGCCATCAGCCTCGATGACAACCGCGGATAGGACGATTATCTTTGGTTTATCCTCAGCGGAGGCGTGAAGCAGGCGATAATGACGATCCGGATTGACACCAAACGCGCGCTGTGCATGCAGATACATTTCGTCCTTATAATGCGCGAACTGTAAAACAGAGAGCAAGAGCGTAAGTAGAGTGAGAGGTGACACATACACATGCCAGCTAAATATCGCGCATACGCCGTGTGCCGCGTCAAGCATTTAATTGAATTTCATCTAATTATTTTGTCATTTATTTATTTGTAAATATTTTGCAAGAGCGATGGCAAAATTGTAATATCATAAACTGCAACTACAACAACAACAGAAATTAGTATATTTTCATAGCCAGAACAACAGAATTTCTATACCCTGTACCCAGTGAACTTATGCCAATGTTTGTATAATATAAATATAAAATAATATTTATATTAGAATCAGTTAAAAAAGTTTCTTTTTCTTTTTTATAAATTTCTTTTTCTTCATAATCGATGAATATAATCGATAACAAATAATTATTATTATAACTATAACACACTTTAATAGATTGAAAAGAATAAACAAACATGATTTTTGAGACAGAGCATTTTAGTACAATTTGTCGAGGGTATTAGCTAGTTGTGCCACGCTTACTGTTTCTTGTTATTATTTTTATTGGCTTCCGTTTGTTTTTTGTTTGCTTTGCGCGCGACCCCACAGCAAATATTTTTTGTTTTACTGGCTTATTTTGTTTCTTTTATATTTTTATTTATTTATTTTTCGTTTTTTTTTTTAAATTTTTGCATATTGATTTATCTTGTCGAATTTATTAGTCGCCTGCCAGCCGCCTGCTGCCTGACTTGCTGATTTGCACACGCTTCAAGTGGCGCTTTCATCACCTTCGCACCCCCCGCGCAGCATTACCCCCCTCTGGTTTTATTCTTTGGCTATACTGGAGTATTCTTTTAATTTGATTGCTTTAACTGCAGTCGCCTAGGCAGCGTCCATCTAAATTATTAAGAATCTTATTCGAAGGGCAATCTCACAAAAACCATCCGCCCCAACCGCTTCCCTATTACACCCACACAGGACTCATTCATTTGCCAACTAGACAAAATCTAAGCCTCATTTGTTGGACTTACTTTTGCTCATCTATAAAAAAGAATCAGACGAGGTTGACTTCAAAATGCCCATTAAATAAATTTGAAAAGTCAAAAAGTGTAGTTTTAGTTATCTTGAGAAATTATCAACCTGTTCTTTATATATTATTTATATATTATTATCATTTTATTTATTTTTTATTTTTTATTCATATGTACAGAAAAATAAGTGTAGGGTATGCAATGCGTCTGTATAGCTACTGTTGTGTTTTTGGCTTTTTAAGTTTTCAATAATATGCTTGAAGTGCTTTTAGCAATTTTTATGCTGTGATTTAATCAAGTGGCAAACATTTCAAAATAGAAATTCTTGCCCAAAATAAAGTATTGAATAAATATTCGCTTTATATTTAATAGTACTCTTAAATACGCTATGATTACTTTCGAGTACTGTTTTGTTGAAAATCAACTTATAATAATATCTAAGAAATCGAAATATTTCTGAAGAAATCCAAAAAGTTTGAAGTGCACTCGAAAATTCGAAGATCAAAAACAAGTTGAGTAAAAAGTATTTCTTTAAAAGCACGAAATGAAAATGTATTTGTTTTTTTAATATTCAAACTTTGATTTATATGCAAGCTCTTGAATTTTTCTAGATAAACTTTTGGCTTGCGAAAATGTTACTTTAAGATTTCGTATTTATTATTGGGTCATTATCGTAACACATATTTATTTGACCATTAGTTGGCATTAAAAACATTAACCCCACTTGCAGCTGTTACACATTTACTTTTTGTAATTATTTTCCATTAAATGCAAAAAAAAAAAAAAAAAAAACAAGCAAGCAAGCAAAAATAATATTAATAATAGGAAAGTGAAGTGGAAATGCCTTTGAGCCGCCCGCTGAGCTGTCCCGCCTGCCGGAATAAATAACTTTAGTGACTCGACTTGGCCCCCAAGTCGGGGCCCCGCGAGACTTGACCAGCTTCAACTCAATCACAGCAGGACTAACGTTATTTTCCTGCGCCGCGGCTGAAAGTTTTATTACGCTGCCATAACCCAACGCTCTAGACCGAACTTAGTTTATCATCCCCCCCCACCCCACTCCTCTTCGTATCCTTTTCATACCAAAGGAGCTCAAGTTTCATTAGTTGTGCAATTTTCTCACTGTTAAATTAAAAACGATAATTGAAAAATGTTGCTGGGGCAGCGGGTTAAGGGGAAGAGAGGGACGGCCGACCGCTTTGTAAAAATATTGGAAAAATACTTACAAATGGCAATCGAAATGAAAATCCAAGTTGAACTCTCGTGCAAGAAACACTTTTATAATTGAATTTTACGTTCGCATCCTGGCTACGAGAAAACCCCCTTTTGAGGTTTAAGCATTTCGGCCCGAAGGCCAAACGGCATTAATCATTTAAATTGCACAACATTTTGGCCTAAACGTATGCGATTAACTAGCGGACGACTTCAATCATCTATCTTCTTGGCCTACACTCAGCAAAAAAATGGCCAAGACGACAATCTTAATTTTATTTCCTTAAATAACTTGTATTATTACCAAAAAAAATATTTTTTTGTAATTAAGAGATTATAATCTATAAAAATGAAATAAATCAAGGTTAAAAAAGAAAATGTTTTTTGGTTTGATTTTAGTATAGGTTTTTTTTGTTTGTTTTTGAAACCAAAATTTTCATATCTTAACCATTTTCTCTGAGTGTAGGCAACAAGCTAACCGCTCGTTAATTTCAAGCTAAAATACATTTTGTGTAATCTTCAAACTATTTGCATAAGTTTTGGTAGCTTAATCAAAAATTCATATCAATTTGTACCCACAAAACCTTTAAAATTAGTTGTGTGTTGGTGTGTGTGTGTGTGTGTGTGTGCGTGTGTGTGTTTTTAGTATTTGGGCTGCACAAACCTGTCCGCCGGGCGCCGGTGCGCCCACCGTATTGGCAATCGTATGAAGGACCTCAACATAGAGCTGCTCCTTGTCATCGTGACGGTCAATGGACTCCTCGCTCGCTGGGGGATCACGTTCATTTTCGGGATTAGCCTCGGCACGTGATTCAGCCGCACGCGTCGCCGACATGCGACGATTTTCACGTTTCCAACCGAGCGATGTAAAGTTCTCAAAATACGACCCATCCGTTTCCTGCACACTGTAATATTGAAAGAGAGAGAAAGGATGTGAGAGAGTGTGAGAGAGAGAGAGATTGAAGGATGTGAGAGAATGTGAGGCACTGTGGGCTTCATCTGAGTGCACTTGATGTTATCAAACAATTTTGAAAATTGACTCGCTGGCTGACTGCGTCAGTCAGCTCTAATTGGCACTGTCAATATGCTTTACATAAGTATTAGGGATTCTATTTGCATGACGCGGAACGGGGCGGAACGGGGCGGGGCGGGCGAATCGGGGCGTAACGGAACGGGACACGCTGTCTGTCAGACCTATTTCAAAACTGATAAGGGTCAGCACTCCTAGCGACCCATTGGCCATATGCTTGTTGCTTGTCTTGTGTCGCTAATTGTATATAAATATACATATCTATATACATATATATATATACATAATATTTGGCAGTCGATTTTCATATTAATCATACGCCTAGTGCGCCTGTTAACAGATTTTTAACGCACTGAAGGGTTCAACTGCGTCTGTGAGCGTGTTTGTGTAGATGACGATGATGATGATGATGATGATGTGCCTAATCATTTGATTTGCATGACAAACACACACACACACATACACAATCTGCAGCTGCGGCTTTAAATTGAGCTACAAAACTTTTCACACTCAGCACAAAATGGGCAGCGGCTAAGCGCCTAAGCGGCTTAACTTTGTCGCCAGCGTTTCGAGAGTATTTACGTTTATGATGCGGCTACTTGAAAGCCAAAGAGTACCCAACTGGCACATACCCCATAGCTACCAGTTGTCAAAAATATACAAATTTACAATAGTGTGGAATTGAAAAACAAAAAATAACAGAAACTCGATTGTACACGAAAAGTAAATTAAACCGTTCTTAGCTTTTATCATATCATCATGCAATAATATTTCCCGAGATATAGAAAATAATAAATTTACCTAAAATATAATATAAATCTAAGCTAAACCTGTTTTAGGTATGCTACTCTCTCTCTCTCTCTCACTCTAATATGAGAGCCTTATGCCAAAAATATGTCATTCGACTTATCGAATACATTCGAAATATTTATTTTGAAAAATTTGTTTGATTTATCGGAAATTTTGGTAGCTTTTATTAAAATGTAATGTTTTGAATTCACGTGCTCATACGTACATATACCCCATTTCTTATGTATACAGGGCATATAACAAATTATAAGCGACTGCAAAAATTTCAGACTTGAAAAAAGTATACTTTCCGTCGACGCTTTTTAAGCACCGTCAAATGTGCGGGGTGGCGGCAGAGGGGTAAACGCTTTGACTTATAGTGCATTGTTTGTAAGTTTTATTTCATATATGTATATAAATATATATGTATATAAATACATATTTATTCTTATTTTTTGTCAAAAATTTAATTTCAAACTTTTTTTGCGCAGTTGCTTTGTTTGCTTTGTGATTTTGTCAACGCTCAATTTCAGTGTAAAGTTCTTAAAAGTATTCTTCACGGAATATTTCTTTCTCTTATATCTTGCTCTTTGTTTTATTGTTGAGCGTAAGTTTTTTGTCGCCGTTATTTTATATTTTTTGTTTGTCACTTGTTTATTTTTGCGCAGTGTAGGCAAGCAGTAGCTAAACTTTTCTTTAGTTTGTCAATTATTCATTATTATTTTTATATCTATATGCACATCTTTTGTTTTAAATTTCCTGTCACTGAATTGTGGCATAATATATTGCAAATTAATGACTGTTTTACGAATTGGAATTTTGTTTGCATTTCGCGGCAATTTAATTAATCAGCGTATTTTGCATTTGTTTACATTTCATACGAAATTGTTTTATAATTTTCTTTTGTGATTGTAATTGCCTGCGGTGCGCGTTAATTGAAACTTTTTGACTGGTAAAATTTGTGTGCTTAATGCTGATAATTGTTTACTATAATTATATTATCCCATGATTTGCGTTTGGTAAGTGATTTTTCATGTATTCTGTTTAAAACTTTCCCGAACTATATGTTTGACTTTTCAAAACAGCTTTTTACAATTGAAAAATGATAAATAGATTAACTGAAAACAAGTCGAGTCACATTAACTTTTTAGTCAATGCTTTTAATGAATTTTATCTAAAGCCCTCCTCTGAGCTTCTCAAAGACTACAGGTAGGCAGGTCAACTTTGTCATATTTTGTAATATAAATGGGCTGCATTTCAAAGAGCTTTGCCTATCTTTCCTGTCTGTAATATTGCCAAACTTTTAGGTTTACGCTTTCAATTATTTTAATTTTCATAGCACCAAATTATGTCAGCCTCTCTCCGCGCTTCTCAGCGACAAGAGCTAGCTGAAGTGCACGCTGATGCGGTTCAAGTCTATGTTTCTTAAAGCAACACCTCGTAAAATCTCATTTCATGCTTAATTAAATGTTACCTCAAGACCAAACTCTCATTATGCGCACATTTTGAGGTTAAACTGAATCCGCATTATGCAAAGCAGACGCTGGCTTTGAGCACGGCAGTCGCTGCTGTGGCTGCACCTTGTTGCAACCTTGCTTGTAGCAGCCCGAAGCCCTCTCACATCCCCTTCCCCAAACGTTCATACTCTGCAAAGATATGGCCTTATCTATATATGTGAGTGTGTGTGTGTGTGTGTGCGCAAGTTGGCCAAAAAGTTTGCGGCGCTCAAAAGGTTGAGCCCGCATTTGAAACTGCCAATGTTGCATAGACTTAGGCGCTGGGGCTAAAGTTTCTTTTGGGGAATTACAACGCTGTGCGGGTTAAAAAAAAAAAAGAAAAAACAAAAATAAAAAATCCAAAAACAAAAACAAAAACAACAGCAAACTTTTATAATTACATAATTATGTAGGTCGACTTAAAAGTTGTAGAGCATTGAAAACAAACGTAACACAACAGCAATTGAAGTACATTAATTAATTGGTAAATAATTCATATTATTTCTGTGCTAATGCTCTATGGACATACTTGCAAACTTTAAGACCCTGTATAATTTACGAGCCAAATTCCAACAAAGATGCTCATTAGGCCTGGACTTTACTTTAATTTATGCATTTGCTGCTTTTTAATGTATAAACACATACAAATACAGTGAAAGCTCTTGTGAGCGAAAGTTAAAGTTTTCCCAATCTCTTGGGGAATGGAGGGATGAATGCTTAAGAGATAACTAATAAAGGATACAGGAAATTAAAAAAAAAGGGTAATTAGCTTGTTTACATTCTTATTGAGAACTGTTTGCAGGTAATTCATGATCTTCTTAATGTTTTAATGAAAATAAATTTTGTACGAAAATGGATGTTTGAAAACATTTTTTTTGTAACGTTTTACTTAAGTTGGAAAAATGGTTGTCCTGCTAAAGTTTTTCGTACAATAGAGGAAAGTTTTGTAGAAAAATTGTGTTCACATTTGGCTAAAAGGGCACTTTGTTTGAAAAGTAAGATAAAAGTTAGAACTTCTTATGTATTAGAGCGCCGCGTTCCGTTAATGGAGTTTTCACTGTACACTGTGGCTTACACAAATATGAGCTCATTTGACTGTCCGTTGTTAATTCTAATGAGCAATCTTGATGCTGCCCGGATGAGTCGCTGAATTTCCAAAAATTCATTTGAGGTTTTGCGCACATCATCAAGTATGCATTAGGGACAAACCCCCTCCTCCCCGTATTTTTCCACTTACCCAGAATTGGAGCGTGGATCCACCTCGGGCCAACTGAGGCGACGCTTGCAAAATGCCAACGGTGGTCGCGGCGGCGGATCCGGCTGATGCAGTGGCGAATTCCGGCTACGAAACGAACCGGTGCGCGGCGGCGCCAAACACTCCAAGGCCCGCGATTGACGACGTGAATTGATGGGTGTGCTCCCAGCGGACGAACAGTTGCCCGTTGCACTGCTGCTGCCCTTGGGATATCCTGTGGAAACATGGTCAAATACAAAAAAGAAACAAATTTATATATATATATATATATATATTAATATACAGCAGAAGTAGTTGAATATGCACTTTGATAATTTGCAATTTAAAAATCGATTAATGGATAAATAATCGATAGTTGTTGCAGTGCTAACGCATCGTGGCATATGCCACATTACAGTGGCTTGAGCGGAAACAAGAGCGGGCGGCCCCCTGCGAGCAAAAAACTTAAATTTAATGGTATGCATTTTCTGCTAAATTGCTATATTTTATGTTGCATTTACGAGTGTGGCACCATAATTGTGTGCTGCATGAAGTAGAAAAATTGATGGCAACATTCGATAAATAAGGAAGCAAATTTTGCAAGCGAATGCGCTCAAGTAAACAGCTTTTTAGTGCAATGCACCGCAACTGAAAACTTATTATGCAATATTAAGCTGTATTCGACCATGAAATTTACGCAAGCCAAATATTGAAATTGCCTAAAAATATGCAAAATTTATCGGAAAAAAACTTAAAAGAAAAGATCGATACGATAACAAAAGAAGGTTGAATCGGCTAGAGTTAAAAAATAGAGAGAGAATTATTGAAAATGAGAGAGAGCGGAGGGGAGGGCCACTTATCTTTTAAAAAAATACAACTTTTCAAATATAACTTTTCAGTAACATACACAAAAATCACTGAATACACCAAAAGTCTGCAGGCATTATATGAATTCTTGAGAAGCGCATAGAGGGTCGAGGCAATCAACATTAATAAGCTACTAGACAACTTCTGTGTTTATTGTCAGCAGCTATTAAAATTGATATATCGGTCAAAACTGTGGAATATAGTATATTCTGCTGTTTGTTTGCAAGAATATTTAATGTTCGGTTTTCATCTTGAAATGCCTTTGAAGGCGGATCAACTTATAAGAATAGATCAATCATTAAATTGAATCAAATAATAAGCTTAACAACTATGTATATAGTCGAGTTGTGAAGTTGTGGACATAAATAAAACTGAAAGACAAATTAAGTTTTCATGTTTTTTTCTGTATTATTTGCGGTGGTCTGGCCCCAACATTCATTTTAGTTTTTATGGTCGAGTTAGAAACTCATGCAATTGTGATACAGAAACTCGACGGTCGTAACTTAATACAATGGGGACTACTTAGCAATGAAGCGAATGTTAATGGATTACGGGGCAACTGCAATTTAAAGCGAGAGAGCAGACGGCAGGAAGGATAACGGAAGGAAACAAGCCAGACGAACGGACGGGCAGAGAGACAGACAGACATACAGCCAGTTAGTCGACACAGCCCAGTCGAGTCAATGTGATGCGGTCAATGCGGGATGAGCTCTGCTCTGGCGCTGACTATGTGGGTGGTTAGATGTGGATGTGGCCAAGTGTTGCTCAGGGCAACACAACCGCAACCTTGACATGCATCTGTGTGGCTGCTGCTGCTGCTGCTATTCCTGCCAGCGACAAGGACAATGGCAAAACTACTGCTGGATGCTGTTGCCAGTGCCACTCCATTTGTCTAAACATTGCTGCGGCTTCGTCACGAAAGCTTTTTTCGGCTTCAGACTGCCTGCTGCTTATGCAAAAGCCCCCAAAATAAAAAAAAATATATATATATATATGTGTATGTACTTTCAGTTGCTCGACGTGCACAAAGCGTAAAGTCAAAGTTAGCCAGGAAACACACCCACATACAGTCGCTCACAGCTTATTTGACCCAACGTGAAATACAAATTTTATCTGCCCATAACTTTTACCCAATCCAAATTTTTGAAATATTTAAACGTAGAATTGTTATTTCAATATTAAATTAATATAAAACATAACTTTTTTATTCATATTTAAAAAAAAAACAATAAAAAAATAGCAAAAACTAAAAAAACTAATAAATTCAATGTCACAGCTTATTTGACCCACTCTGTTTTAAGAACAGTTACAATCGCGTAAAATGGAAATTAACGGTACTTTTTCAGTTTTTGTTTTGATTATTGAATTCGCAAATTGAAGTTAAAGTATTTTTACCATTTAAAAAGAGATTTTGTTAAGAAAACACGTGTTTGAAAAAATGGGAAAGCGCACAACAATACAGCAGCGGGAATTGGTGCTATTGCAGAATTCGGTAACTTACCCGAATCTACAGTAAAAAACATAATAAACCGATTTGTTTTTGAAAACAGAGTGGTTAATAAGGGTAGAACGGCTCCAAACAAAATTTTTAATGCAACAGATGAGCGATACATTGTGCGCCAAATGAAGGAAAACCCCAAATTATCCGCTCCAAAACTGGCTAGTCAGATGGAGCAACAGCTGGGGAAGTCGAGTAGTGCTGAAACGATTCGTCGTATACTCCGAGACCATGATTTACATGGTAGAATTGCTCGCAAGAAGCCTTTCATTAGTAAGAAAAATAAGGAAAGCCGGCTCCGATTCGCAAAAGAGTACATAAGCAAGGACACCAGCTACTGGGACAAAGTCATTTTCGCTGACGAGTCCAAGTTTAACTTATTTGGTTCGGATGGGAGGCCCTACGTCTGGCGACAAGCGAATACCGAGCTGCAAGAGAAGCACCTGAAACCCACAGTTAAGCATGGTGGAGGGTCTGTGATGGTTTGGGCCTGTATGTCTGCCTCTGGAGTTGGCAAACTAGCTTTTATTGAGAGCACTATGGATAAGAATATGTACTTAAACATTTTAAAGGAAAATCTTATCCAAAGTGCTGAATATCTGGCCCTGAAAGAGGATTTTGCATTTTACCAGGACAACGACCCGAAGCACACATCGGGTGTCGTTCAGTCTTGGCTGGTATGGAACTGCCCGCATAACCTCAAACCGCCAGCACAGTCCCCGGATCTTAATGTTATAGAAAATTTGTGGGCCATTCTAGACACCAGTATAAGGTCCCGGAATATTTCCAACAAAACCGATTTGAAAACGGCATTAGTCGAGGAATGGGGGAAAATCCGGCCTGAAACAACAAAAAAATTGGTGGCCTCAATGCCTGCAAGACTTAAGGCTGTATTAGATCAAAAAGGGGGTCATACAAAATATTAAATGTAAAAAAACTAGCCATAATTTGGAAATTTCTGTTAAAAATAACTTGTGGGTCAAATAAGCTGTGACATTGAATTTATGAGTTATTTTAGTTTTTGTTATTTTCTTATTGTTTTTTTTGTGTAAATTTGAATAAAAAAGTTATGTTTTATATTAATTTAATATTGAAATAACAATTCTACGTTTAAATATTTTAAAAATTTGGATTGGGTAAAAAAAAGTTATGGGCAGATGAAATTTGTATTTCACGTTGGGTCAAATAAGCTGTGAGCGACTGTAGTTGGGCATACAGAAATAGAAACATGCACCCACACACACTCACACACACACACACACATACGTAACAAATGCGCTTACACGTTGGCGGTTTTAAGGCTGCCACGCCCACTGCTGTTCAGTGCTGACCAGTTTGCCTGTTTCTAGTGGAATCTAGCTTCTTTTTTATTGAGAACAATATATGTAAAAGGCGAGCAGCGGTTATCTTTTATTTTTGTGCAAAACTTCTTTCTTTTAGGCACTTTGTAAATCATTTTAAAATAAATTAAAAACTTTTCAAGTGCTGCTAATATTTCTTGTTTTTAGTTGCTTACTTCAGTTTTAAAAGCGCGAGCAGCGATTATTTTTGTTTATTTTTTAAAACTTTCTTCATTTTATCGAATTTTGTAATTTATTACAAGGCAAAAGTTTATCAAACTAACATTTTTACCACATAAACGAAGCAATTATATAAATGGTATATATTTTATACTTTTTTAAAATTTCTTTTAGATCATGATTAGCAAGAATTTATCGAGATAAATAAGAATAATAAAATTATTATTCTTTTTCTGTAATTTAATGTTGCAAACTATTAAGCTAGTTGACATTTTTCATTTTATTTTATATTTGTATAATGTTTACTATAATATATACATACTATATACACACAATTGCCTGGGATTCGAATTTAGACTTGATTCATTTTAAATCAGGCATGTTTCAGTTGCATACAAAAATAATATCAATATCGTATCAAAAAGCTAAATTTCGTAAACTTTTTTAGAACCATTAAAAAAAACGTTTAGCTCTTTTAGCCACTTCTATGTTTTGACAACCCAGCCTGGTATTGTTCGTTAACGTTGTGTTGTGGCCAAAACTGGTCGTTCGTGGCGCGTGCAACAAGATAAGCCAATTTCAATTTGATTCAAATTCTGGAGACGTTTGTAAATCAAAAGCTAAGCAAATGCCGAGCCACACAGCCACTCGGAATAGTTGCAGACAGAGGACACTAAAGCAGCGGTTTTTGCGGTTGTCTTGACTTTGTAATGTGTTTGCACAACTACAACATTTAGCTTTGAATTTGAATTTGAATTTGCCAAGAGGCAAACGAGTTTTGTGCAGCGCACTCAGCGCCGAGCAGGACCTTATATGCATGTTGATTGCTTGGGTGTTGCCCAGTTTTATCTCTTGCATTTTTGCTGGGGGATTTGTTTGCTTATTTGCTTAAAGCATATCCCGAGACTTGCAACCAATTTGCACCAGAAATGCCAACAAGAAAAACAAAAAAACAAAAACACAAAAAAAACTTTGGTCGCATTTGGCGCTTGTCGAAATTTTGCCAGTTGCATTTGCGCTTTGCGCATTGAAAACATGACGCCTGGTAAATTCAATAAAATTTTGCCGTTTACTGTTTGCCTTTCTGCGGCTTGCCGAAGAACAAAAACTATCGATTACGCCTTTGATTCCTGTTTCAATTTTACCATTTTACCATTTTGTTTATTTATGGACTTTGTGCAGCTGCCGCTGTGCGTTTGCATTTTGTAAATCTGCACCACATGGCGTATGTGTAATGCGAGTTGTTGCAACATATTATTTTATGGAAATTTTCTGTGTAACTGCAATTTTAGCTTGAATTATTAATAAATAGGCAAATATCTGAGAGCCAACGTTTGACTGCCCACAACAGAATAATAAAGAGTAGAAAATTCTTTTTAAATCACATTTAAATGATATTTGGGTTGTTTGCATTAAAATTTGAATGGCAAATATTTAGTTTTACGTGCATTTACGAGTAAAATTGTTGAGGAAATTAATTAAAAAATTATTAAATTTCCATAACAGAGAGGAAACAAATATATAAATATATACATATTAGGTTTTACAGAAATGTATGGTAATAAAATCAATATAGGGACAATGTAAAGAACCGTTTTGAACCCGAAACTTTCAAACTTGTAAAAAAAACCGAACCTGTTTCATATAAGTATAGCCAAGTCTGAACCGAACTACTACTTTCTCTCTTTCTCTTCAGCTTAAAATCGGTTCAAAAGTCATAAACTGAATCTTGAACCGAACCCAACCAATGTTTTTGCTTAACCTTTGGTTTCAATAGAATGAAAAATTGTAACCTTAATAAATATAAATAAGAAAAATTAAATTTATTTTAAAATAAAAAAGATCCATTCCGACGAACCAAGGTTCATGATTTTGGCTATGTGTGTAATTCAATTTTGTTTTAAATTCAAATCCTCAATTCACCAACTTACTTGTTAAGAGCTCAACTTTTTTACTAAACTTATATAATGTATTTAACCATGGATTGTGTGAAAGGTGTTTGTTGAATACCTGCCATAGGGTAATGTGAATTTGATAGAGTTTTACTTCTCATAAAACTTAATTACTTTTTTTTCTATTTGACAAGCATTCGTAACAATATTATTTGGCCTAAGCATACGACCAAAAATAAAATACGTGTCATTAGTTTGTCATGGATTTTCATTAATCTTGAGACACTTTGACACCCAACCCTGAGCCGGGTAATCGCTTTGGGGCAGCCATTTATCACACTAATGTGTATGTGTGTATGGTTAAAAGGAAAAGCAAGTTCTACTCACCTAGTAATGGATTAGTGGCATTCGGATTGCCAATGACGACGCCGCCGGCTGGATAATTACCGCCTGACGCCGTTGCTGTCACGCCTGCTGTGGGCTGTGTGGGCGCGCCGTAAACGCTGCCACCGCCGATTCCGCTGCCGATGCTCGCCTGTTGTTGCAGTGGTGCATGGACGTGTTGCTGCTGTTGTTGTTGCTGCAGCTGCAACTGTTGCTGTTGCTGTGACAGCAACTGTTGCTGTTGCTGTGCGGCAGCTGTTGTTCCTGCACTGCCTCCAGCCACGCCTCCAGCGCCCGCCTGCTGCTCAGCCGACTCCTGACGCGACAGCGAGAACCGCCGATTGCCAAGGCCCAAACTGGAGATGCCACTTGTTACATATTGTTGCATAGAGCTGAGGAAACTCATGGCGGCATTTGCTGTGATTACGCTTTAGCCCGGTTGTTATTTTTGTTGTTGTTGTTGTTGTTGTTTTTGCTGTTGTCGCCTAATTGGCTTAAACTGTTGTCGTTGGCCCTGTCCCCCTGTTCCTGTTCCTGTTGCTGGTATTGTGAAATTAATCACTTGGAAACTTGGCAAAGCTCAGGATTTGCTTTCAAATTCGTTATGTTTTCTAATTATAAAATGTTCTCCTGCTCCTTTTGCGTCTTCCCGCGACTTTAATTGCCAGACAACGTTACGAGCTCTGTAAGCAAAAGTATAATTTTGGGCAAGCCCTTTAGATTTGCTGTTGTTGGTATTTTTGGTCTTAATTGAACATTTTCTGGCCCAGACTTAAATCGATGCCAGGCAGTTTGTTATAGCTTGGCCAAATATATATATATATATATATATATATATATATATATATATAAGATGTTAGATATGTTTCACCTGAGCTCGAGATTATAAGAAATTAGCTTACACACACCCATGCACACACACACACAAACAGCTAAGCTGGCTGAGCTGTTTTTACTTATTTTGTAGCATACTTTTCAGCTTCAAGTTAAATTTATTTCTCTTTTTTTATTTTTTTAAAATTTATTTTTGGTTAATTCAGACTGACTTGAATTTATTACTCAATTTTTTAAGATTTTGCCCATAGGGTATTTGTCTAGCTTGTTTTTGTGTTTTTTTTTCTTCACACCTGCTTAAATAACGTTGCTTCGTCTTTAATCGAACATTTACATTTAATATACATATATATTGCCCCTTGAGCTGTAGATTAGTTCTGCAAACGTTGTGGTAAAAAAACAAAAAGAAAGGAGAAATTTGATAAAAGACATAAGAATTTTATTCTTGAGCAATCAAATAGATAGTTAATTAAAGATTACTAAAAATAAACTTAACAAAATAAGATAAATGTATTTCCCACGTAATTATTTCACTTTACTTCTTGATAAAATGTTTTTATTTTACCGTAGAAAACGTTCTGAAAAAGCAATTTCGCTGAACACTTGAACTTCGCGATTTAAATAAAAAAAATAACATAGAAAGTAAACTAAACACAAAAAGTCATTGTTCATGAATTTCCTTTGTCCCATTGAAACGTTGTGAAATTTAAATATGAAATAATGGAATTTACGGGGAATTTTTCACATCAACTTCGACTACAAATTCAGTTACAAGATTTAAATGCAGAATTTCAATTGAAGCAAAATCAAAATAAAAAGCTTTTCCTTATAAAAATCTCTTCAATTTCGACTAAGTTTGTTTATGATGTTGTATGTTCTTTTTGACTTTAAATTTGATTTTCAGATTTAAGTGCACAAATAATTAAGAAAGAACATCTTATTTAAATGATTAACATACCGTAATTTAATTTAATTTAATTTTTATCTTTCATAAAGTACTAAAAGTAATTTAACTACTGTTCAGAGTTGGATTTGCCTCCCTTCATAAAATTTTTGAACCATTTATGGGGATACACATTTTTATATTGTCACCTTAAAAAACGGACGCACTGCATAAAAACTCAGCCAAGCATCTGTAATTTAGCGTAGCATATTTTTCAGCGCGAAATAACATTAAATTTTTCACATTCTTGAAAACCCCGAAACTCATTGGCAGTTTATTTGCGTCTGATTGAGCTGTTGGCGCTATTTGTGTTGACTCATCGCCTGTTGTTTGTGCAAGCAATTTGCGCAAGCACAGTCGCAAAAAAACTGACTGCTGCTCAAAGTTGATTTCATATATCGATTGTTTGGCAAGTCGGGAGAATTTTTTGCTGCTTTTAATTAATTTTGTTTTGATTGACAAGCTCAACAGTGATTGGCACTGAAATAGTTATAGGCATAGGCACTAAAACCGAAAACTGGTTCCCTTCTATTTGCCTAGCTATCTTTTATCTATTCTGCGTCCTAATTAACGTTTAATCAGCTGGGCTCAGTGAAGCATTCTGCAGCTCTTGGCTAATGCGCCTAATCGATCTGCATGAATTATTGGCCCAAAAGCGAACACCTTTTGAGGTTTTTGCCATTAGCCAGAAAAGCTTATCGATAAATTAGACCAACAGCTGCGACAGAAGCAACGCTAATCGCAATTATTGTTGTTGGCCATAATAAATGCAACAGCAAACGCAAATTAGTTAATTAATTGTCGACAAGGCTGTTTGTATACGAAACGTGATTGGATTGCTTGCTTAGCATGGAAACTAAATGAAAAAAAATGAAATAATAAATAAAATAGGCAATAAATACTTAAAATTAAATAAAAAATAAATGAATAACCATTACAGTTAGAAATTGTATGAATTTAATTAAATTAATTAATTTACTTTAATATGTGTAAATAAACAATTTTATCATTGTAACTGTATATTTTGAATATACGAATTTATTTTGTCTATCATATTCACTTAACATGTGATACCTTTTTTTTCATAAAAGTTTCAACAACAATTTTAAAATCCAAAACCTGCCATTGATAGTGAAAAGATGGATTATATTTAACTACAATGTATGAATATTTATATATTTTCTCAATTGTTGCACAGTAAAATGTGACAATTATTGACATTAATATCCTGTTGATTGCCTTTAAATGACAAAAAGCATGCGCGTGGTGTGAGGGGAACAGTTGCTGTGGCAGCAGCAGCAACTGTTGCAGCAACAGCAGCAAAACAATTGAGCGACAACATCAACAATGGATGCTATTTGTAAGCTGTGTGTGTGTATGGGTGTGTGTGTGTGTAATCAGCGTGTTTTATGCCTGGTCAGCAAGGATGCTTATTACTAAACATTTGGCTGCCGCTCGTCTGTGAATGTGGCTGCCCCTGCACCCGCGCGCCATGCAGCTGGCTGTTGTTGCATAATTAGCGAGTCTGTTTGGACCAAAAATAAAACCGTTTGCAACGCATTTTGTTATCAATTCGTGTGGGTTCGTTTCGTAAATGCTAAAAATAAATCGTAGAGCGCAAAAGTTGATTTATACGACGCACGTAAATTCGCCATTAAGCAGCAGACAAATGTATTACAATTAAATGAAATGGAAGCGAGGGGGCAACGGCAACAGCAACAACAACAGCAGCAGCAACAACAGCAACAACAGCAACAACAGCAACAACAGCAGCAGCAACAGCTGCTAACGCCAGCGGACACGCCTACACATATGCGAGACTTGAGCTAGCAGCGTGCACAGGACTTTAATTAAGATTAATTGGGCGCTGGCCAAGCCCAGCGGGAAAAACGAGTAAGGGTAATTCACCTAAGCGTGCTCAACTGGGAGATACCCTATACTGTAATAAAAGTTTGAATTGTGTGTGTATTAAAATAAATTAATGCAATATAAGCTTATTTTTCTGTTTAGGTAAATGAGTAATCTTAATCGGCTATACGAGCATATAAATACCATGTTTTAAGACCGTAGCTCTTATCGTGGCGAGGTTAGAAATCGATATTTATCGATTTCAAGAAAAAGTGTGATATAGGCGAACATCTTAAATTTGTGTGTATCGTAAATTGGATGTATTAACATCGATAATTATCGATTTCACGAATACGAGGCGCATATTAAATGTTGACGTCTGTCGCTCTTATAATCTACAAGATTAAAGATTAAGAATTAAAATCGATATTTATCGATTGCATTCCAAATCAAACATATCGATTTGATATTGATAGTGATCAGGAATATATATAAATACATTCGATTAAAGGAATAGAAACGCGTTCTACTGCCAAATGCATATACCCACACAATAAACCCATTTTTAGTCATTAAGGGATATGTTAAGCCAACGTGTTAAGCAAAAGGGAACAACGGAAAGTTTAAGAAAGTCACTAGTGACTTTTATAGAGCGTGTGGGTGTATAAAGTGTGAGGGTTGTGGGTGCTAATGAATGCCATTAACTAGCTACAGCAGCAACAGCAACAGCAATGAGACCAGCTTCAATCTATTTAGTTTTTATTAATGATTATGCATGCGACATGTGGCAGCAACGCTTCAAAAAACTTTCCACAACTAAATAAAACGCACAACCCACATTTGTGTGGCTTCCATTGAAATTTCGTACTTTTCCTATTAACTAAATATAATTGACTTTTCGTGTAGTGGCCGAATAAAATTAATCAGCTGCCAGCAGGGACAGTTGTACTTTTATGGGGTGTTTTTTTTTTTCTTTTTTTTTGTTATTTTTAGGTACACTTTCGGCTGCGTAAGTCAATTTTCATTTTCACACATTTTCCGGAACAGCTTTCGGTATGCATATCTTGGCAAACAAACAACATGTGAGGTGGTTGGAATGCCTGTTGATAAAACTGAGTGGCAATCATAAAAAATAAATGAAAATTAGACTGGGCCAAACCGAAGCAATGATGCTCTGTCGAGCAGTTATATTTAAGATTATATTAGTAGAAGTCACAGCAGTCATAAATAAAATGAAAGAAACATTAACAGTAGCTGTAATCAGTAACAGAAGAAGTAACAGTAGAAGCTGTAAGAGAAAGCAGCAATTACCCCAGTAACAGTCACAGTTAATCTAAATGTAGCACTTAATATCACATTTGTAACAGAAACATGAGCTAAAGCGATATAACAATATTATCAGTCACAGCCATTTCCATTAACATTAACAGTAACAATAGCATTAACAGCACAGGCAACGCTAGCATTAACAGTAACTTTTACAGACAGGCATTTAATTCAAACATGACGTAAAGCTATTTTAAATATTGAATAACTCTTTTAAAAAAAGCGTATCACAAAGCCGTAGCGCATAAAAAGGGAATGTTTTCATGCGGCAAAGCTAAAAATAAGCGTAGGGGGTGTCTTTGCATTAGAGTGGGTAGTCAAATCCCAGTGCGCCACAAAAAAAGGCAATTGTAAGGCAATTTCAAAGACGAAATTATTATGTCGCTTTATGTCATTTTTTGTTCCGTTGCTGCGTGTGTCAAGTTTTTTTTCTCCTTCTTTTGGTTTTCGGTTTTTTATTATTATTTTTTTTTTTTTCGCTAACCAACTTGCAGATGAATGTGTAGCATTGTCGTGGGCGGGGCACGTTCGTATTTGGGGGCGTGTACGTGAAAATGACAAAGCAGCTGCTGCGTCAAGGGCAACGCATGCTGCGGCATAAAATTTATTTTCACTCCTGTCCCCGGCCTGATATGTGGCTTTAAACTGAAAAATAAAATATAACACGGCAACAAAGTTTGCGGCAGGCATTTCAGATTCGACATTTTGCAGAGCAACAAAAAAGCGAAATAAGAAAAACAAATAAATAAACTGGCAACAAAAACAACAAATTTAAAGGAATGAAGCCAGTTTAACAAATGTGCGGCGTTCAAATGTCTTATTTAGCCGCCGTGCGCTCTGCGCGGAGGCGGTAGCAAATGGGCGTGGCAATATATAAATTACTTCACGCACGAGCTGTCTGACGGCGAGCGACGAAAAACGAGTCACGATAACAGTCGGCAATTGTGGTTAATATAATTAAGTTAAGGAAAATAAAAAATAAAAAAAACAGTAAGATAGCAGAAAACCGCAGCAGCTGTAGCAGCAGCAATTACGGTATCACTAGCAATAATTGCAGCAGCAGTGGTGGAAGTAAAAGTTATTGCGGAAGTGTCAGCAGCAATCTTAATTAGCTGCATTAAGAGCGGCAGCGGACTGGGGAAACAAGTGTTGCATTTAACGAAGTTTTTGCATTAACAGCAACAGAAACTGCAGCTGTAAATTTGATTGTAATAATAGCAAAAAATATAGCTGTCATGCATAAACGATAGCATTAACATGAACAGTAACAAATATATAAACTCTTAAGTTAAATGTGATAGTACAAAAAAATGGCGAGGTAAATAATATTAAATAATAACAGGAACTGTATCAGTAAAAACAACCTCAGTAGTAACAGCAAGAGAAAAAGTAGCAGTAACAGGAGTAAATAACAGTTATTGTAGCAAATCTAGTAAAAATATCAATAAAACTATCTGTGAAGTAACAATAACGTTAACAGCAACCTCACTTGCAGTATTAACTTTAGCAGTTACAGTAGCAATTAGCAGTATTTATTACTTGCAAAAAATAAAAGATGTATTAGCAGTTAACTAGCTTTAACCAGCAATAAATCGCACAAAAGTTAACAGTAACAGTATACGTAGCACATTTACATTAACAGACATTAACAGATTAACAGTTTATATTTAAATTAACATTGCTATAATTTCACAACTTGTAGCTTAACAGCAACAGCTAAAGAGGCATGAAAACCAATTACAGTTTAACAGTAATAATTAAAGCGTTGAACAGTTGAAGGCATAATAATAGTCAGCAACAGCATCAACAATAGTTGCAGCCGAAGACCTTGCCAATATATCAGTCAATATTAACAGAGGTGCCTCGTTCACAAAATGAGCCCGTTGCTTTTACTGCTAGTCTCAGCGGTTGCCTTTAATGCGACCAGCTGCAATATCATCCTATTATCATCATCATCATAAATCAACCCAGTGCAGCACATGCATCACTTTCCACACTTTGCACACTTTTCATGCGGTTGCTTTTGTTTGCGCTGGCAATTTTGTAGTCACTGAATGGCAGGAAAGGTGCGGGGAGGGGTGAAGGGGGGGTGGAGCGCTAGGTGGTCCACTTGGCCACTGTCAAATGCAATAAAACAGAGCCACAAGCAGATCCTTTTGTGTTCCACTGGACTAGATGACAGAGCAATAACAACAAGAACAACAACAGCATATGAGAATGATTGATTTTCTCATACCCTGTACTGCAGCATTAAAAAACAACAATCAAAGACAGCTAGAAAATAATGTAAAAAAATGTATATATACAAAAATTCAAAATTGGAAATCGTTTTTAAAAATTAAATATTCTAAATCATTCATTTTCCTAAAATCAAAATTTATAAATTTTGAAGAAAATGAAATTATAAGCAAAACGTTTTAGTTTTAAGCATTATATTTAACATCAAAAATAATTATTTATATATATCCTATATATAGCTTCTGTTACAAACAGTAGCACAAAACTATGAAACTCAGTTTTTGTTTTATCAATGTGCACAGGGTATAAAAATGAAGCAAGGAGTCAAGGATTCAAGGATCCATGAGTAATGTGGCTTGGCCATGCAAAGTGCCGAACCGAAGTCCTCTTTGATAAATGCGCTCAAGAGTCACCTGACGGCAGCAGCAGCAGAAGCTGAAGCAACAGCAACAACAACAGCAACAACAACAACAACAGCTGCAGCAGCAGTTGCACAGCAAATTGCTTAATTTGTTAAGGCCACACACCAACCCGAACACACACAAACACAAACACAAACACAGTCAGAGTACACACGGCGTGTGTGGAATTTGTGCAAATGCAACACAAATTCAATTAACTTGGCTCGTGAACTAACTCAACTGCAGCAGTTGCTGCTGTTATTAATTACAAAAGAAAATGTCAAAAGCTACGCACTTCATATGCAGAAACTCACCCCCCACCCCGCTTTCTCACCCTCGTTTACCTTTCTATATGTTTGTTTGTTTGCTTTGCAAATCCGTTTTCATAAATTCCTCCCCGCAGGTAAAATATCAAAAGAAAACACATATTTTAAACTTGGCAATAAACTGAATGTGAAGTGGAGAAAAAAAAGCGCTTTTAATTAGCTCTTGGCAAAAATCCAAACAAATGCCAAGAAAACTCGTGAAGAATTAAAAAAAAAGAAAACAGCTGAAAACTCTGCTTTGCATTCAAATTTCCGTACCCGCGTTTTCCATAAAAAAGAGAAAAATAAAACCTTTGCTTTTGAGCGCGGTATTTTGAATGTATTATGGATTATGATAAGCGCATATTTTCCTGAAATGTGTGCATGTGTTTGTGCAGGAGTTAAATTCCATGTTTTTGTGTGTGCTATGTTGTATGATATTGAAGATATAGCAAAAATATGGAATGATGTGAAGAGCTAATGATTTGAAACTTATAATGCACATTACTCATGTCTATCCGTGGCAAAAAAAGTATATCGATTTTTTGACTAAACTTGGTGAATCGATTAAATCTATAGTTTTCCTTTAGTTTTTAATCGGATCGCTTAAATTTGTGCAGATAAATAGCTCATTTAAAAATTACATAAATTTTTTTAAAATACTTTCGCCTTCACAATTTACAAAAATCAATGTTTTCCAAACATAATTGATAATAATTGTTAACTTGATTCATAGGTGGCGCTGCTGTCTTACAGGTGGATTATGTTTGCGGTGGGTGAGCTCGGTTTCAGACAACTCAAGACACAAATCTTTTTTTTTATTTTATGCGAAGTTTTAGAATATTTAATTGCGTATAATTCTTATTAGAAAATAAATTAATGTCTTCAACAACAACAATTTAATTTAGAACGTAGAAAACACACTCATTTTTTAATTAGTTGATAAAATTTATTTGCGATTTCATGTTATGTTTTATTAATGTGCGATTTGCTCTATTCACAGTTCTATGATCTCTTTTTTCTAAGGTAATTTTATGCATATATAAACATATATACATATATATATATAGATTCTAGGTTTTCCAATTAGATAGCGCAGCTTAATTAAATACGCAGCACATTTTAATCAAATTTCAGTGGCACAAGCGAATGCCAATTAAAACTATCAAATTACGCAACGTTTGGGGGCTAATTATGTGCAGTCTTTGAAAGGCATATGACTCAAATAACCAGACCCAACTCAGTCTGTGTGTCCGTGTGTGTGTGTGTGTGTGTGTGTGTATAGCGAATGTGTCTGTCTTTTGAATGTGTATTTGCGGTTGGCCCAAAAAATGCTTTGGCATTGAGTGGCGCGTGTGTCACAGGAAATTGGAGAATTTTGCTGGGCGTCAGACCAAAGACAAGCGCACACACAACAAACACACACACACACACACACGCATGCATAATTAATGTACTGTGCGGCCTAATTGTCGAGTATGCGAAACCACAGATACACGAGTCGTGCGACTTGTTGGTGGCACATTTAATTGTTGCCTTTGACATTGCAACAATTTCGCATAGCTTGTGGCAACTGGCCCCGATTGGGTTTCTTTTGGGCCAAAACGGCATTAATTGCAAATGCCAGACATGCCTGTTCCGCCCGCCTTTCGGCCAAGCAAATCTGTATAGGCTATTTGACAGCTGTTTTCCAGCTTTGCTTTTAGCCAACAATTTGGGCGCACAATTTTTGAGCAACATAAAAGTACTTCAGGCAATCTTTAGTATAAACATATCTGCTATAATTTCGCCCCCCTCCCGCCAAAAACACACCCTTTTCAATAGCTGTTAACGTATTTGCTTTGAACTTGAAAGTCACCTTGCGTTGTGATGCGTTTCTTGACGCCAATCAAGCGACGGGCGACGTCGTTTTTGGTATGCGGCATTTGGAAAGGGTTTCTATACTAGTTCACAAACTGAAAAGAGTATATTGGGTTTGTCCGTTTTACATTAATACTGCATTTATTCACTAAAGCAACTAATAAGATTTATCTAAAAACTATCAATTCAAATATCGATTGGATCTATTCATAGTATTCATATTTAAAGAAACGATCATTTAAAGTAAATAATAATTAGAAGAGTTTTCAACACTTTTATACTGTGAACGAGTATGACGCGGTCGGTGACACCCGACTGCAGTGTGATTGCTTGTTTTATTTTTAGCCAGATGGGTTTGCCAGAGATTGCCCAGCTTGTCGGACAAGGTTAAAAGGGGGGGATTGCTGTCTAGAGCGGTGAGCGCATTGTTCGGCTTTATCATATCAAACAACAAAGATGCCAAAGACGCTGTCAACAACAACAGCTTGCAGTCTGAACATTGTTGCAAATTACAAGAATGAACAAAACAAAAAAGAAAAGCTGCGTAAACGGCTGAATGCACACACGGCGTAGAGTACGGGCGCCTGACGTTGCCAGACGTTCAAAGTTTCCAAACGGTTAGCTGCGCTTAAAGTTCATTTTACCCGCTTTACAAAACGGTCATAATAAAAATTCGTTTTTCTCTGCGATGTTGTTTTTTTTTTTTTTGTTTTTGTTTTCTGCTTCCCGTTTTCTCTTTTATTTTGTCCAACAGCTTTCGCATTGACGGCCTTTATGACGGCCAACTTAATTGTTTGCATTCATTGCGCCCGGCCAAGGACCTGCTGCTGCAGCTTATTTACGGCCAGCAATAACAACAGCAGCAACACTCACACACACACACACACACTTGTACACTCGCGCACACACTCAGCAAACCAGGCATGCAATTTTAGATGCCCTTTCGCCGCGCATCGCAATTAAAAATGTATTTTTTTGCTGCATTTTATTTTTCTGATTTTACGCTTTTGTTTGCTTAAATGTGTGTTAATTAAAAAGCGTCGTGTGGCATAAATGGGGGAGAGAGAGAGAGAGGGAGAGAGGGGGCAGTGCCCCTGAGTGTGTGCCACGTGCATAAAATGCTCGCTCAAATTTATGTAAATCTCATAGCTAAACAGGCGGAAAATATGAAAAAGCAACGAATATATTCAAGCTGTGAGCATAGAATTGCCTGTAAGCTTTAAGCATAATAATATTGGCTGCAGGTCAAAACAAAAAAGTGAGACCAAAGTGCAAAAGCAGATAAAACATGTACTTCAGAATTTAATGTACATAAATACATAATCCAATCAATTTAGTGAAGAAACCGTAAGCAAAATGCCATCGAACAAAATAAGAAGTTCGGTTTTGATAAAGTCAGTTTAGGGTCTTACACGTCAACATATTGGCAATTTTTGAATGATTTTGGACAAAAATAAATCGGTCTTTATGTTGGTTTTTATACTAATTGTGTTAGCCGGCTAATAAAATTTAAATTTGCAACTCTAAATTTAGAAAAAAATAAAATTTCGAAAAAGTAAATTTCGAATTTCGAAGTTTTCGAAAATTACATGACTTATTCATCAAAAATTTAAAAAAAAAAATTAATAAGACAAATGACATGACAAAAATGTCCTTAAACATAAAAATCAGTTCTCTTTTGATAAATTTATGCGAAGTTGAAATATGGGAATTATGAATCCGTGAGCTTTACTTATCAAAATTTTTGTTTGATTCTGCGCTGATTTTTCACAACTAATTTGACCCCCTCAGAATCGGGTTTGACGTTGTGTTTTATACTTTTTAAAGCAAACATAATCGTTTAAAAACAAAAATTCAAGATTCTAAATGAAACAAAAAACTTTGTTCAAAATTGAGTAAGGTGATATTTTTGCCAAAAATAAAAAAAAAATTGATTTTCAGTCATGCAAATATTTTGAATGTTAGATTAATCTTTATACCAAATTACGAAATAAATGACATCAAATAGGAAAGATTGATTTATTTTTGACAAAGTTGCGAGCTTAAATCCATATTTGAAATTTGAGATTCGGAGTACGAAATGCTTGTTAGTTGAAGTGTTTAGAATTTTCGTGACAAATTTTTGAATATATATTATATTTTGGGACTGGTTTTACAGTTATGATAAGTAGCCCAACTTGTGCGAGTTGCCCATTCTCTTTCTCTGTGAAACATTCCGTCTAAAGTAAATAACAACACGTATCTAAATCTTTATATATATATACTTATGTATATATAGGCATACATATATATGTACTTTATGTTTTATATTTAGTTGAATAACTGCGGCGACCGCGTTGTCAACCAAACGTTAAGCGGGATTAGCGCCCTACGCATTGCGCTTTTGCCGCGACAGCAGCAGCAGCAACAATTACACGAGTGTCAACAACATCAACAAGGTGGCAACAACAACGACAACAACAACAACTGCGCTGTATACGCTTTAGATCTTTAGAGACTTTGCATATGCCTTTAATATGAGCTTAAGAGCGTAAAAATGGCAAAAGTCGAAGGTTAAAACAAAAGACGCTAGCAGACAGGCTGGTGGAGTGGATGAAGGGGGAGCCGTGTGGGGACGGGGGACGGGGAATGTGGGTGGTGGCAGAGACAGTAACTGGGGCAGGCAGCTGCTTATGAGCATGTGGTAAGTGGATACAAGTAGCTCTCGTCTTGACAGCTTTGTTTTCGCACATTTTGTTGTGGAAGGCGGCGATGGCCCGCAGGCGAAAAGCCGAGCGGACCGAGGATGTAGGAGGGGAAGGCACAAACACAGACACACACACACACACACACACAAACACACACACACACATTGTTGGCAAAGTTTTTAATTAAAATAACTGAGCAATAAAACAGCGCAACAAAATGTTGCAATAATAATGACAAGGACACAGGGGCGGATAGCAAATGTTGGCGCCACAGCAAATTAGCAATGACAATTCGTTATGAGAGCAACATATTACGTATACGCCGCGTGCAACAGTTGGATGGGGCTAGGGTAGAGTCTGGCAGCAATGTCCTTGTTAACAGCTTTGGTTAAAGGATGAAGCAATTAAAATTGTACAGCACCCGAACCAACTCCACCTGTCCAAGAACCAACCTTGCTGCTGCTGCTGCTGCTGCTGCTGGTCAATGTAATGGCCCTGAACTTTGCCCCGTACAGTGGGCAATGCAAAGCCTTTGTTATTTGTTAAGGTCGCTGAATATTTGTATAAGTCTTACGCTCGAATTGATAAACGCTTTGAGAGTCAGACAATGAGTCAGCAGCAACAAGGGTAAGAAAATGAGTTACAACAACAGCAACATCAGCGATAGCAACAACAAGCATGACGACATTAAAAACAAGGAGAGAAAAGAGAGAGAGAGGGAGAGAGAGGAGAAAAAAACAACAGCTGCTTTAGCAATATCAGCAAAAAGAGCAGGAGCAGGATTAAGAAAATCAGTAACAACAACAGCACCAACTTGCATGACGGTATTAAAAACAGCAGCAATAACAGCCCCAACAAGAGAATTACTAAAAGCTACAATAACAGCAACAACAATAGCAACAACATAAAATAGTAAAAGCAGCAGCAAGAGCGTAACTGCAAAAGCAGCAATATCAACAAGAATTTCAGCAATGGCAGCAGCGAAAATTGCAACAAATGAAATGAACACAGCAGCAGCTTTTAATAAGAGCAGCAATTAAATATACCAGCAACATAAATGGTAACAGCATCGATATGAACAGCAACACTGCGAACAGCAGCAGCAACAGTCTCCTTAACAGTAGTCACAGCAACTACAGCAGCAACAGTATGAGCAATAGCAACAGCAGTAGCAACACCAACATTATCATTAACAGAATAAGCGACAGCAGCAACATTAACAAGAGAAGCAACAACTTGAGCAAACGGCAGCCACATGACCAATAATATTGAAATCAGCAATCACAGAAACAGTGAGAACAGCAGCCAAGGAAGTTACAATAGCAACATAGGTAGCAACAATAGCAGCATGAACAAAATTAAACACAACAGCAATATCTGCGACATCAAAAGCAGCAACAGTAGCGTTTATAAAAGCAACAGCAATAGCAGCAGCAGCAATAGAAGCCGTAACAGCAGCAACAGTAGCGACAGATTCACCAGTAAAACTACCACTGCAGCAGCAGCAACTATATCAGCAGCAACTATTTCAATAGCAGCAGCAACTATTTCAATAGCATCAAAACAATGAACAAAAGTTATGGCAACAGCAACAATTAAAAAAGTAGCAGCGAAAATAATAACAAGAGTTACAGCAACAGCAACCGTAGCCACGCCAACCGCAACAATTAAAACAAAAATAAAAAACAGCATTTACCAAAATTCCAGGAAACGCAGCAGCAGTAGAAACAACAGCAGCAGCAATAGCAACGATAATAGCAGCAGCAACTATATCAATAGCAGCAGCAAAAAAAATAAAAATTGAATGAAAACATAACAAATGCAACTGTAGCCGCAGCAACAGATTAAAAAGTAGCATCAGCAGCTAAGTAAACAAAAGCAACCATAGTAGAAACAAAAATAGCAACAGCAGCGACAGCAACAGAAGCAGCAACGGCAGAAATAGTTACAGCAACAGCAGCAACACCAATAACAACAACAGCTCATTAAAATATCATAAATCAAATTGCGAAGTGCATAATGAAAAGTTTTCTTCTCTTTTTTTATTCATAAAATTATTAAAATCGCGACTAAGGAAATTTCACAGCTTGTCTGAGAATTGTGTTAAAAAATGATGCAAAACTGAAGCTAAGCGGAGCTGAGTTGAGCTTTACATCTAGATTGATTGATGACATGACGTCAATTTGCTGTAGGGACGCCTCAGCGCCTTCAAAGTATGCAAAGCGAAATTGTGCATGTGAACCGAAAATAAACACAAGTAAAAATGTTGCCGTCGGGTGTAGCCGACAGCGCAATACAATAACAACCAAAGAATTTTGTGTCAAAAAATTTCAAATAATTTTATTTTCAATAACGCAAATATTTTAAATACAGAACTAATCTAGAGCATAAATCATGACAAAAATGCCATCAAACGTGGAAATCGGTTCAGTTTTGACAAAGTTATGGGAATTTGAAATTTCGGAGCTATGGGTCCGAAAACATGTCAAAATTTTTGTCAATTTGTGCATGATTTTTGACCAAAAATTTGACCTCGCCAAAATCATGTTTGATGTTGTTTTTTATGCTAATTATGCGAAATGAAATCGATTAAAAATAGTGATTCGCAATTTTAAATTTTGAAAAAAATTTTTTTTCGAAAATTAGTAAGGGGGGAGTAGGGAAAATTTTTACAAAAAAAAAATAAAAAATTTTTTGTCAAAAATTTGTACATTTTAAATATAGAATCAATATATATGGCAAAGCATGACCAATATGCCGTCAAACACGAAAATCGGTTCGATTCTGATAATATTGTGTGGGTGTTCAAATATGGCAGTTACAGTACCAATATACTCTGTTTATCGCGTGAACGTGTATACAGAGGGACCAGAATGTGGGCGTAAATGATGGGCGTGTCATGGCTGGGCCCACAGTTGTAAGGACAATGAAAAAGGCATTAAAATGCGGTCACTAGCTGTGGCAGACAAGAGAGAACAAGAGAAAGAGAGGTGGGGCGAGGGAGTTGAGAGCCGTGTTGTGGTTTTGTGCGTGGGCGTTTCGGCTGCTTTGTGTGTATGCATGTGTGTGTGTGTGTGTGTGTGTGTATGCTGGTAGTGCTGTCCAAGGGTCTGTCCCAACGGCACAGCGCCAGGGACAGTTCGGCAGCTGAGAGCTTGAATAACAAATAGCATTTTTGATATGAATAGATGGCTAAATTTGTCATAGTTGATTGACCGAAAAATTGTGTGCAGGGTATTTTTTCTCAAAGCAATGCCCAGGCATGAATAGAAATTTTACAATTTTCTTTTATTAAATATATATCCAAGAATAGCCCTAATTGGGTAGACAACATGTTTTATGTTGTATGGATCAAGATTTGAAGGCTTGTCTTTGTTTGCGGTGCTTTTTTCGTATTTTGTTTGGGGTGTGATTTGATTGAAAATTTGCTTACGTTTAGTTTAATACTATTTATCTAATTGCAGCCACGCCAGCAACAATTTGTTGGCACATCATTAGGTTCCGGGGGAGGGGGGGTGTTAAGCTCCTCCTATTCGGGTTAGTGTCTGTCGGGTTTAGACTGTGAGTTGCTCGACTGACACTTGACTAGGCAGCATGTTTATCTGTTGCCATGCGGGACACGTATCGATGGCGGCAACTGCAAAAGATACAAAGTAAAAAAATAAATAAGCCACAGTCACAAAATATATAAAAATCGCGCGCGGCAATTACTTTCGAGTGATGCTTTTCTAATTTAGAGCTTAATTTGTGCGGATTTAGGACTCCACTGATGGGCGCTAAGAAAGAAAGATGTTTATTTTGCTTCCTTTTTACTTTTTTCGGTTAGTGCCATAAAATGTCTGCTACGCAGGTACAGCAAAAATAACAATAGCAGCAACAACAGCAGCGGCAACAGCAACATTTTGCAACACTTTATGCTAGCCGAGTCACGTTACGTATACGCCCTCGGTGGCATGTACATAAACTTAATGCTACAAAATACTCGACGCGTCTAAGCTGTCTATACACTAAGCGAAATAAATGTGCAAAGAAGTTTGGAGGTTTGTATTTAGATACTCTTAAATTATCTTTATAAAAAAATTAATAAATTTTAAAAAACTGCTTTTGATGATAAAAAATTTGCGTACTTGTAAAAATCATAAAAAATTCTTAAATAAATAAATCTAGCGTTATATTGAGATTTAAAATCTTTTTTGACAAAAGTATTTAAAGTTTCTTCGATATTTGATGATTTGATGATTGTTAGCAATTTCTCTGAGTGTGCGTGTGGTTTTTTCGTCAGCATAGACAACAAGTTGGCCGCAGCCGCCGTTGCCAACGCAGTTGTCGTTGTAACATTTCCGCCCAAGTTGCATGAGTTTCCGTTTCCGTTTGTTCATTTTACGCACTTAAGTTTACCCACAGCTGTCCTTACAACTGTCTCTCCACTAGCCGAACTAAATAGGGGCGCCACAACGCTTTTTTATGCCATTAATTGCCCAGGCTTTCGGGACTCGGCCTTCGAGGTCCTGTCCGGCTGCACGCTTGATTGCCCGGCCGTAAACCATTTGCTTGCCGGAGCAGGTGAATTTTGCGTAGCGGATTTCTGCTGATTGGTCATTTGACTGCAGCAAATGTGATGAGCTACAAATTGATTTTATTTCGCTTTTGGGGCAAAGTTGCCAAAAGCATCTTTGGGGAATACACGGAAACCGAAACTAAATCATACAAGTTGAAACAAATAAAATGTATTTTACTTGAACACATTTTAAATGTCAATTTCGGATTCCTTTTTAATTCAATTTACAACGTCTTTTTTTATTCTTCTTTGGCCGTTCGGGCCACGATGGAGTCGTGGACACAAATATATTAATATTCTTTATGCCCTTTAAACATATTTCTTTCGAGACGTGACCTCAGCTGCTTTCCTAATTATTACTTCATTATTTTGTAATTTATAAGAAATTTAGCTTAATTATGAGTTAATTTAGGCAATAGAAATAAATTAGTGGATAATGTCGTTATAAAATTGCATTTATAAAATGATAAATAGCCAACAGTCAATTTATACGGTAAGCCAATATACAAAAAGTGGTTTTGTGTCGAGCATACCTGACTAGAAGATACCCTAACACATTTGACATTTTTCCATTAAAAGTTAGCGATTTCGAACACAAGTTATTTTTGCCCAACTACGGTTACTCTGCACTCGACTGAGTTAATTAATTTAACAGGAGCCAACTTTTTATTGAAAACATTTTGCAGTTTTCAACACGAGTCAATTTTTGTTCTGGTCACAGGACAAATTTCAAATTAAATTATTCTATATTTTACGGTCACACATTCAATTTAATTAACATACGCATTAAAATTGAATGCCAGTTAAATGGCTGAAGCAGAAACGTTCGTTCTCCATTTGGCCAGGGTTGCCAGGTCAACTTAGGGGACAGCTTTGAATTGACAACACAAAGTCAAATCAAAGCCACAGGACAGCAGCAGTAAAGCGCCTGTCAGCCGTTATTGTTGCCGTTGCCAGAGCGAAGCACATGCGAAATGGTCAAGAGACAAGAGGCCAACAGAGCGAAAGCCAAGTGCAGCAGCATCAGCAGCTGCAAGTGAAGCAACAATGCAAATGGAAATGCATCAAGTGTTGCTATTGTGTGTGCAGAATGTCTGTGCCTGTGTGTGTGTATGTGTGTGTGTGTGTGTGTGCGAGTGATGAGGCGTTTGTCGGTGGGCGTGGCACAAAGCGAAGCTTGCAATGACAAAACTGTCAAAGTGTCGACTCTCGAGTAAATGTTCGTTTGCCTTTGGTCAGTCTGCCTGCCACCTGCCAAATGCTCTCTTTCTACACCCTCTCTTTCGCTCACGCCACTTCCTTCTCGCTTTCTGCGAGTTTGTGGGTCACTTGGTTGGCCAGCCAAATGCCTTTTTGAGCTGTATTTGTGCTAAAAGCTTTTGTTAATGGTAGCGTCAATATTTTCCAGGCTTTAATAAAAAATGATGAAAAAATGGAAATGAAACGAAAATGGGAAAGAGCAGTTTGCTTGGAGTGCCGACAATTTGATACCCTAGCTGGGTATCTTATGGGATACATTTTTAAGTTTTACAAATTCAATGAATATTTAGTGAAAATGAGAAATGGAAATTCGGTTGGAGCAAAAATCAGTTATTAAACTTTGGTCGATTTAGCTGCCTTAAAATAAGGAATTGCAAGGTTTTTTTTTCAATTTTCATTATTAAAGTTTTTCTTATTTAATCAATCTGGATTCAACATAAGTCGCTTTCAAAAAGAATGAGAAGAACGAGTTTATTGTAAGCAAAAAAGGATGACTTTCTAGGGTTAACGATAGCTATCAATCTGAGAGAGATTTGCATACAGTCAGGCAGGCTGTCAATGCCGATCCGGCAATGTATATATAATTTATGTATTCGAAAATGTCTGTTTTAGTTCGTAACACGTAATATGACAAAATTTTAATGCGCTTTGCGAGGGTATAAAAAACGATGCGGCACATAAATGCGAATACATTGGATGTCTTTTGACGAATGAAATTGAATATACAGAGCACACACACATACACACACACACACACATATATACAAATGATATGTGGCCAAAAGCCACGTAAATTCATTTGCCTTACAAAAGGAGAGGCAGAGACTGAGTGTGAAAGAGAGAGAGAAACGATATACTAACCCTTTTTCATAGGGGAAGGGGAAGGGGGGGCGCATATAAACTGACAAACGGACCAGCCGAGCCCCTTGTGCCTGTCCCTGGCTCAAACTCAGTCCAGATACGTGGCAGCCTCGAGAGTGGAGTCCCTGCTAGTCCTGTTGACTGTTTACTGTTGCCTTTTGCTCGCATTTACACAATATAAATTTTACACGTATGTGTATGTGTGTGTGTGTGTGTGTGTGTGTGTGTGTTGTGCTCTGAATTTTTGGTATTTGAGGCACGTAAAACATCAACGCATAAATACAAAACATGCAACGTGCGAGGCAGAAATCGAAGATGCGCGTAGCAACAGCATTAAAGCTGCCACAGTGTGTTGAATTGTTGCTACAGCATGATTGATTGATTGACTGATGGAGCGAGTGCTGCAACTATTTAATCTGGCATAACTCAAAGCGTATTCTACAGAAACTGCAGCAGCAATTTAATTAAAATTTCAGCTAAAAACGTTTTCCACGAAATGAAAAATATATAACTTATGATTAACTCATATCAAATTGCATTCATAAGAAGCAATTTATACAATTTTTCCAGAAATTGTGGCATTTCCACAAAATAGAATACAAATACGGGCATTAATTAATGGTATTGTAAGAACTTTAACATTTGATTTGTTTTTCCCAGAATTGTAAAACGAGAATTGTAAAGTTTCTTTTTCAGGCTCTCGACATTGCTCTTGTGTCAGTTTTTCTTAATAAATTACATATTTTTGCCTAAATTACTTAATTAGTAAGTAATTGGAAATAATCAGTTTCTTATAATTCTTATTTTTTAGGCACTCAAAAACTTATTTTATTATTTGTTCGTTTTATTTACTGAATTATTTTTTTTAAGCTCAAGCATTCAACAATTAAATAGTTTTCAATTAAATACCTTCTAAGTACTATTTCGAATTTATTGGAATTGAATGAAATTAAAATTGGTAGTTATGAAAATTAACTAATATTTTTAGTCTAATTCAACGCTGTTGAAACGAATTTCCCAAACTTGTTTTTAAAGAGCTCTACACCTATTCCAACTGCTGCCAACTGCTGCGCAGTAGTACATCTTTTGGTATTCGTAATACTTTCTGTCGCCGTTTCCATATGTGAAAATTCAATTTGTTATAATTTGAAAATTTCGTTTTACGTTATGGAAATGCGCACGATAAACCGCACACGACTGCAAAACAGAGAGGCAAGACAAACAAATACACACACACACACATGGTCTCGCCCATTATTTTTTGTTGTGGAGGGGACCGAAAAGCAGGCGCGACAAAAAGCAATTTGTGGCAGCTTAAATGTCAATACGAGTTTCTTTTTGTGGGCCATGGCAATCGGTTGTGTATTAGTTGTTCTTGTTGGTGTTACAGTTGTTCCTAATACTCTGCTTTTATAGGAAATGGTTATTTTTGATAGGTACAAATAGCTGTATCGATATTGTCATCAACGTTGTGTATTATTTGACTGTTATTTATATTATATATAAAATATTTACCAAATGTAAACAAATTATTTCACGTAATTGTTATCGATAATTAAAAGTAACTTTAAGCTGTGCGTGTTAAGGTAACTCTTAATTATCGATAACATTTTCAAAATCGATAAATATCGATTTTTAGCAAATCTTAGAGGATAGAGGTAAGGTTAGATGGGTGTAATATAGGATTATCAAGAGTTTTACTTTTATCGCAGTTACAGTTACAGTTACAACTGTTATGCAGCTCATCTTTTAGAGCGCTCTAAAATCAAGACCATCACACTTTAATTAATTAAATTAATTACTACCAAATAAAAAAATTTCATTAAAAGAGTTAAAGCTGAATACAGGGCATCAACTAGTCGGGCACTCGCGACTAGAGCACTATAGCATTTTGTGGCTGTTTTAGGAGTTAGTGTTATAGTGGGCATATGCTAAGCGCAAGGTGACGGGCTATAAATAGCTAAACACGTCTTGGCCATTTTTAGATGTTGGCCACATTTCTTTTGGGCGGGTTGGGGGCGTGTCATGTCGCAAGCATAAAAATAAAGTTCTGTTTGTGCAGCTAAAAACAAATTGCAAACAATAAACAGAGCTGCCAACCTACGCCAAAATACACATGTATGATATCAAAAAATACACACACACGCATAGCAGCTGCCTGAGGACATTTGCCTGTCCTTCAGTCAGGTGGCAAAAAAAAAACCAGAAGAAAAACTGAGGCCCACGCAAACTTGTCAATGAAAATGTCCTGTGCGGTCCTTTTCAGACGAGTTCCTGTAAGCTGTCCGTTTGGTTTTCGATTGTTTTTAGCTAAAAGAGAAGGCGACACAGAGAAAGCGAGAGAGAGAGAGAGAGGGAAAGTCTTATTCAGCTTGTCTCTGTCCTTCTTTGCTTTTGTTAATAGCTGTTGCTGATATTTGGTCATGAGTCCATGGGTTTTACAACATTTCAATTGTTGCGGCTGTCTCTCTGTCGCCTGTCTCTTTGTCTGTCTGTCTGTCTGTCTGTCTGCTCGCTCGTTCGTTTATTGAAATCTCATTTCATTTTGCGCACTACTCTGTCAAATAAGCGTCAAGTCTGCTGCCTCACCTTATCACAACTGATTATCATAACTGTCAAAATTGAGTTCTGTCGCAAAACAAAGCGTCCCATAGAAAATTCGCTGTGATATTTCAAGTGCAACATGGCGTATGATTAATACGCACACAAATCATATTAAAGCCTTTCAGTCTAGAGCTTACTCAATTTCTCTTCAGAAAGACTGCGAGGCAAACCGAAATTTTATCCGCAACAGGAATTGGAATTATTTCACGTTATGTGTAAGAAGACATATTTGAGCAGATAAAGTAAACAGTTGAGTTGAAATGTGTTTGTCTATTTGTATGCATAAAAGTCTCTCAGTCATATACGACTTCAAAATCATAAAGATGACATAGGCATAATGTGTTGGAAATTAACATTTTAATTTAAAACTTTTCTGCCTTTCAAGATATTCAAAACAAACTTGGTAAAACCGAAAAATTAGTTTATCATTTAAGTGGAGAAATCGGAATACAATTTAGTTAGTTAATTACAAAAAAAATATTAAGCAAATTGTATTTTAAGATACTTTAACCAAAACACCAGCTTCATTTTACTTTCTAAAAGCTAATCAACATCGAATAGCTTCCATAGAGTTCATATTGTATGCTCCGATATAAAAATATACGATATATATATGTTTGATTTCAGCAAGTGTATTTAATCTTCAGCAGTCACAAAAACAAATCCTCCTAGTTGCTGTTATTATTATTATGTGTTTTTATTATGTTTAACAACAATAGCAATGAATGACCAGCTCAATAACTCAATCAGTTCTCGACACACACACATACACACACACGCACACACACAGAGACAGACAGCATGAATTGATGTATTTGGTAAGAGGATGGCAGTAAAGCGAAAATATCCAATAAAATGTTATTTTCAACGCGGCGCTGCCCAACCACACGTATTTGTTACAAAATCGATGAATCAAAGTAAATTACCAGAAATAAATGAGATAAAATATGTGTATACGATGAGCTGGATACCTGTACAGGCAACAGCAGCTTATCGCCGACAATATATTAGCGACGTTGGGGCTAAGCTTTGATTTAGCCAAGTTGAGCGCGCTGGCAACTACTTACATATATGTTGACCTGGAAACAACAGAGCCGAGGCGCTAGTTGTCGCCATTATGAGCGTTGAATGGCAGCCACTAAAACTGCCACACACCCAGACACGTAGCACACACACACACTCTTCACAGGAAATTGAAAAAGTTTGTATATGGCAGACATCCGTTTCAGCTGCGTTGCGCGTTGAGTGCGCCAACTAATTTAATAAAGCATCGCGACATGGCCACTTTTTACAGCCAGCACACACAAGCAAACACACACACACACACGTACACACAATGCTACACATGTACGCCACAAAAATATTGCTGCTGGCCTTTTGTTTAGCCATTTTCAAAAACTTTTTTTCGTCTAAGTAATCATATAAATATTTCTTTGTAAATATGTGAGCCAAGCTGTGTGTGTGTTCCAAATGTGTTACGCTATGCGTAACCCAAAAAAAAAAAATATGAAACTGAGGCGCGTTGCGTGTTTATTAAAAACTTGGAAGCTTTTATTTACTGCTTGGGACAAGGCGGCGTATGCGCAATTTTTTGCTCTTGTTTGTCCAAAAGAATAAAAATAAAATAAAACTTAAATTCATATGTGGCCGACGTCATTTGGGCATATATTTATTCCTTTCGTCCATCAGGTAACCAAATAACGAAAGTTAAACGTTAGAAAAACTTGAACAGGTAAGCAGAAAAGAAAACTTTACAAATGCTTGAAATTTGCAAGGACTTTTACTGCCATATAATTCAAAACTTGCTTAACTTGGTATATAAACATATGCAAATGTGTGTGATATATTTTTTTTGTTATTTAGTAATCAGAAAATAAAGAACATTTAAAAAATGTATAAAAAATTCAAAAATATATAATTAAATGCAGCAATATGATATTAAAGAGAAACCTTCTTTTGAAATTTGAATATATCAAAACTTCACATATAAATAAATAAATATATAATCAAAATATGTAATTGAAAATATCAAATATTTGAACAACTTTAACGTGTCTGCAGCATTTTATTGTTGAATTTTTAATGCTCTTTAATTTTCCAACTACGCCCATTTGGGTAAGCAGGTGTGTGTTTGTTTGTTTGTGTGTGTGTGTGTGTGTGTGCGTGCTCATATTGTGCTCAGCTGGGTGCAATCCACTTATGCACACATCATTATTGTCAGCAGCGAGGACGATGGATTGCGGCTCCTTTGGCTGTTTAATTTATTGCACAGCCGGCAAATATGTTTACCTTTCTGCTGAGCCGCCGCGCGCCCGTCTCGCCCGACGCTTGCCCTCAAGTAGTTGCCCCTGCTGTTACTGCGATAATAAACCCATTAAATTGCTGCCCCAACCACCACCTCTCAGACCAGGCCAGCTGGCAAAAACTGTCAGCGATGTGGCCACGTCTGCTTACGTGGTCTGCTGGCTCGCCTTGACGGCTTTTGTGGTTTGCATACGCAACAGCAACAACAGCGAGTGCTACAGTCAAAAGTACATGACTAAAAGATACCCTATGTTTATGTTATGCAGTAGAAAACTGTTATAAATTTGCAGTATTTGCAGGAAAACATATCCAAAAATCTATATTTATTGATAAAATATATTCATTTATAATTAAATATAAAGTTGTGTTTTATTTTATTGTTTACTTTTTGTAATAAATACACAAAATTTGTTGCTAAAGCGTTTAATGCAATACAATCTGCCATGATTAGGAGCTCTGATATGTAATTTCTGTCTGGCACCAATATGCCCATTTTTAAACAACTTTCAATGGGTACAGGGTATATAATAACAACAACAACATGGTGCTCCCAGAACCCAGGTTTGGCCCCAACAAGTCCAGAGCTCTGCCGTTAACCGCTATCGCAGCAAAAAGGTTTTTTACTTTTATGCCAGCTGTTCTGTTGTTTACATGCGAACCACCCTCACCTCGCCCCTGTCCACGTCCCCGCTTCCCTATATAGCTGAGTAAGTGGGTCAATGTGCGTTGAACTGATTAGCGCCTGGCTTTTACCTTGGTGGCCAAGGTGGCCATAATTATGTCGCGCGGCTTTAAACGACACGCAGCAGTTAAGCCTTTGTACAGAAAGAGAGAGAGAGATAGAGAGAGAGAGAGAAAGAGAGAGAATGGACTACTCAAACGGAATTCGCTTTAAGCCATATGTTGCCCGAAACCGTTACCAAATAGCCGGATGAAATCGATAATATATAAGGCTGCCCCAAGCGGCGTATACGTAATGTTCACATATTTTCATATATTTTGCTTTTTTCTTCCTGTTTTTCCTTTTATTTTTTTTTTTGTATTTTTGGTTTATTTTTTTGCGTGTGTTTGCGGCCGTAATTTATGCCACGCCCCTGCCATAACGAAGCCAATAATATAGGAAATTATTATCACAAATATTCGTATCAGACTCACATTTTCGTTTCTGATTTCTCAGCTGCCTGTGGCCCACTCCCCCCGCCTCCTCCCCCTTTCCCTGATTTCTTTTATGCCTTATGCTTACTGTTTGTTTGCTTTTATTTATGCCTTATATATGTTTGTGTGTGTGTGTGTGTGTGTCTGTGTCCTTGGGCAGCAAAGTTTTATGTCCTTTACATCAAGGTTTTCATAAATTTTAAATGAAAATGTTTATGTTTATATTCATATTTATGGCCCCGCCCGTAGGCTCATTAGTAGGCTAAACTTGATGTCTTTATCTGCAACAGCATCAACAGTCGCAGCTAAAAAAACCAAAAACAAAAAACATATCTAAATATTATCTATTGACTGCGCAATACTCTATTCCCCGGTGTATTAACTGCCAAAATATAAGCAGAACTTATTGTGATCCAGCTAATTTTTCAAAGATCTCTGGTGAAATTTGAGCATTGCATTTTTTTCTTCTCAAAATTTTTAATTAATATTTTTAAAACTGTGTGTTTTAAACAAAGAATCTAAAACTATGTTTCCGTGAGCTGTTAAAAAAATTATATTAAACTTCATCTTTAAATAGATTATCAAAAATCAAGCTGAAAAACTGAATAGCGCTTAGTTTAATGTATTTAAAGAATAAAAAACTTTAACTTAGGCAAACACAAAAAAATTACTTTTATACGAGAGAAATAAACAGAAATATTATTGAATGGTGCAACAATATGCTCATTTTACCTGTGCTGACAGGGCATATTAATATTTGCAAATTTTATGTTGGTTTTCAACTGTCATTTTTAATGGCCGCTTTTATTTATTTTTATTTTTTTATTTAGTTATTTTTTTGCATTTTTCTATAGAGATTTTTTTTTTGCGCATTTTTGCATGTCAAGTTGGCAACTTCATTTGGCGTTTATTGACAGCGACAAGAGGCAAACAATGGAGGGCCAAACGGTAACGACAACAAGCAACAACACTAACGACAACAACAACCAACAACAAAGGACAACAACAACAGCAACAAAAAGCTGTAACTTTTTATCAAGTTATTAACTTATCTAATTCGATTATGGGCGCTGTGCCTGAGGAGGTGCCGGCAGAGCAGAGCAGAGCAGAGCAGACCAGACCAGGCCAGGACAGAGCAGGCCATGTAGCTGGCGTTGGCGTTTACATAGCGAGCAATTCAATTAGAGTTGTGCCACAACAACAACAACAACAACACCAACAAAATGGCCGCCCAGACAGATAAAGACAGACAGGAAAATAGACAGGCAGACAGCGCGCAGTCTATCAAAAAAATTGGGGCCAACAAACAGCGGAAGAACATTAAGCGAATGTTTGGCAAACGCGAGCGTTGACAGTGTACGACAAGCATATACCCTGTACATTACATTAAGGCAGTTGCTGGGCCTAACTACCAAACATTTTTAGATAACATTTGTTTTTCTTATTGAATTGATTCGAAATTTGAAAAAATGTGTGACAAACTTCTAAAAAAATCAGATATTTTAAAATAATAAAATAAATATAGATGCTGTTGCGCAAATTCATTATACCCAAATCTGTAGCTATTTTTTTTATGACTACAGGGTATAACACACCGCTGCCTCCCATACACAAGGCCATCTGTGTGAAGAAAAAGTCGAATTTCTTTGTTGTTTTTATGCAAAGCGAAAGAGAATATTTGATGCCAAAATGTTAGCATTCACAAACGCTCGATCAATTTTCAATACTTTTCCCATTTATATTCATTCTGCTTTGTATATATTACATTTTTATCTTAAAATATACATCTAAATTCGTATAATTATGTACGATACAGTTTCCGCTCGACATCATTTATATTTTGCTTATTACAGTTTTTAAACATATAACTATAATATTTCCGCTTCCGTTTCTGTTTTCTTTTTTTATACTACACGTCAGTTAAATTCTCATTCTCTTAATTTTTTTTGTTATGTTTATCAGAGCCTTCGTGTTCTTTGGGTATGAAAAAACTTGGCCATTTGTCTGCCTGTCTATTTAGTTAGTTTCATGTTTAAGTTTCCAAACCTTTATGGAGCAGCGCTTTGTTATTGCTGCCGTTGTTGTTGTTGTTGTTGCCGCTGTGCGTGACTTGCTTGTCGGCACATTTACAAGTCATAGTTATACCCTGCTAAGGATGTGTCAAAGGATGTGTGCGACATGTGAAGTTCAGTTTTCTAGATTTTAAAATCCTTTTTTAAGTCCACTCTGCATCTGAGATTTTTGCATTTTAATTTAAAAAAAATATGTTTCCTTATTTCATTCCTTATTCTTTCAACAGAAATTTGTGGTTTGTGCTTAATATTTACTCTGCATCTAAAATAAATACATAAATTTTACTTTTTTGGCAAAAAGAAAACGTGGTCTTGATTGCTTTAAGTTCAAGTTTGTCAAGTTTGAAGGGTATCTTGAAGTCGTGAGTTTTTGATTGTTTTTTTGAATATTTGATGTAATTTTTATTTGTTTAGGCATTGTTTGGTAATTGATTTGCGAAATGAAAGCAAAATGCAAAGAACAACACAATGTTACGATATGAAAATGAGATGCTGACCAGTCTACCACAGCTCTAACTGCACTCCCCCTACCTCCCTCCCCCTCTCACCAATCTATCTGTGGCCCGTCAGCCTGCTGAGTTTTCCAATCAAAGTTGTCGTTGTTCAACGTTATTGAAAGGAGCTTAATGCCCAAATAAGCTGTCCATTATTCAGGAGCATGTACGAGTGCTCTGCTGTGAGAGGAGCACAAAATACACACACTCGCACACACACTCGCACACACGCACACAAAACACACAGCACAGAAACTTTTTTCATTCTCTCATGAAAAGCTGACATTCAAATGCGCACAAAACTGCAGAGGCGTAGGTGCCTACTATGGAAAAGGGGGAGGGGAGGCGGGGTTTGTGTTTCTCATGCATTATGCGCATTGTTTGTCAACAGACAAAAGCAACTTTTTATGTTTTCTTGTTGCCTAAAAAATGTTTGTGTTATCTTCAGAAAAAGCAATAGACATCATGTTTCAGAGGTCCTGCGCTCGGCAGGTCAAATAAATCACGTACGCACACAGACGGAGAGGGAGCGGTAGATGGAGAAGGGGGATAGGGTATGGGCATAGGTACATTCAAAGAGGGGCGTGGCATTACGTGTAGCTGCATAAACGAGATCGATATGGCAACGTGTAGCCGAGTCCTGTGCTAATTTTCATGCAATAACAACATCAATTACCATTCGTGCAGAAAGCGAACCAGATGCGAGCGGGGAAGGTGGGAGGGAGGGTTGGATGAAAGCGGCAGCTAAATCAAGTTGCCACAGCACCAAAATCTACACTTAGAGAATTCCAAAAATTAAAGCTGGCTTGGATTTAAAACAGGAATTTTATATACTTAAAATAAATAGCTAAATAAAAGTATTAAAAATACAAAGTTGACGAAACTAAATTTGTAACAATTTGATATGCAAAATTCAATAAATTAATTTCTTGAATTTTCTCCCAGTGTTGTAACTGACACTGGAAAGGAATTGAATTGAAGAACTGCCAACAATAAAATCAAGAATTTCTTTGCTAAACTTCAAGAAAACAATGCAGGTAACAGGCAAACAGCCAAGGCAGACAGCGGGGAATATAAGGATGGGCTGGGGGGGGATGGAATGTGATAGCCGCTTAAAGGCCGCCATTTGATGTTTGTAAATATAATTAAACGATTTGCAGCAGCCCGCAATATGCTTAAGGATTTCTTTTTTTCAATTAATTTTTGTTTGTTGATTTCTTGTTGTTGGTTTCTTTGGCATTGGGAAAGACTTCAAATTACGAATACGCCCTGTTTGCCGCATGCTTTAAGCTCCCTTTAAGCTGATAAAAGTGTTTGAACGCGTGTGTGTGTGTGCGTGTGAATGGGTTGTGTGTGCGTGTGTGTGTGTGCTCAAGTATCTTTGCACGCACAACAGCAATGGCAGAGCTCATGCAAAATGCAGGCACAAGGCTAAATAAGTTAGAAACAAAAGAAAGCAACACACACAGAAACAGGAAGTTGGTAAAAACTGAATTCAGCCAGCGGCTGTTGCTACCGAATTTAAAGTTATCATTTAGATTGTCTCTAAGAGAACTTAACTTTGACTTTTCCCTTAACTGGTTGGCGGACACATTGGCAAGCACCGAGCGTCAAGAGTTAACTAAACGCTTGACAGTTGTAACAAGCGTGCGTCCCTAGCTCAAAGCCAAGACGAAACCTTGGCCAAAAGAAACCAACCAAAACAAGTTAGAAGATGGCACACAATTGTGATTAGCTGCGCAATACTCTGTATACAGTTTGAAAATTACGATAAATTAAAGGAAGAGCTCTTAAGTTTATCGTATAGAAGGATTCAATTGTCTTAGGATCCATTTGGTTTATTTTCGTTTATGAAAGAAAACAAAAGAATTATTTTACATCTGTTCCAATTTTGTTGTACAAAAACCTGCAAATCTTATTTATATGAAAAATGTTTACGAAAATGTAATAAACTAGCGTAAAACACCTTGAACAATCGATCATACTTTTAGACACAACAAAAAAAATATATGTATATATGGAAATAATATATATAATATTATAATATAGTGATGAATTAGAATGTAAGCAATATAAATTATTTGGTGAGAGAGAGACTGATATTCCTGTCTGTTACTACTCTTCTCTATTTGTTCTTTTCATCAACATTTTTTTAAAAATATAAAAAAACTGTATATATATATTTGATAAGGCAACTACCATTTTTTTCAAAATTTCTTCGATATTATTTTCCCACCGATTGGTAATTCCAAGAGAGTTCTCACTGCACAGATTCACGCAATTCGCCCATTTGCAAGTGCCACAGACACTGCACAAAGCTAATATGCATCATTCTACTGTTAAAGCAGGGCATATAGAGACAGGCAACAGTCGCGTTGTGTCGCTTCCGTCTCTGTTGCCTGCTTAAAAGTTTTGCGTCGCTGTCGCTGACAGCCGCTGCGCAACTTGAAGCTGGCTGTCGTGTCCGCTTTTGCCGTTGTCGCTGCCGCTTCGCGTCGCGCTGTCTTTTCGCCGCGTGACTGTCTCCTGCTGCTCCTCCCCCGTAAGCCCCCTCCCCACTTCCCAACACTATTGCTTTGACTGTCCTCCGCTGTTGGCTTATATCCGTTGCCGCAGCACATCCTGTTTACAATTTAAACTAATAAGCAGCCGAAGAGCATTGACAACATCGCTCGCATCGTTTTCAATCTTCATTTTAGCGCCGTTTTGGCATATTCAATAAATCGCAGACGACCTTATATAGTCGCTGTGTATATGTATTTCAGTGTGTACATACTATATGCAAATATTGACTGGCTTGGCAAACAGGACAAGGCAGGAATATTTACCAACAGCACTTGAAATTGTTAGCTCAAAGGAAACTGTCAATATTATACGTTAGATATTATACGATAAAAAACAAGTATATAAAATCACTAAAGGAAAATTAGTTTAGGGTATAGTTACATGTAATCAATCCAACTTTAATGTAAATAGCAACTCAGCCAACACAAATACTTTATCGCTACTTCGCATCTTTAGTTACCTTCGTTATTATAATTATTAATTATTCATATTTTTCATTTCCTTAGCAACAAATATTTGTGTATTTTTGAGCTTAAAAGGAAATTATCTTTCAGCAATTAATAAATTTTCGAAACCAATTCTGCTGCCGTAATAAATATGAAAAAAGGAAAAAATTTGCGCTCAAAGTATTTAAGCTTGAAACCTTTTACTAAATATGTTCTGCAACTGATAACTGGAAACTGAAGCTGGAATTTTATCAAACAATTTTAGCGCTTATTGAATTCTTAAGATATATTTGAATTTCTTACTAATTATCAGAAATTACCAATTAACTTTCGATTGTGGTTGTATCTATGAAAGCAATGCCAAAGCCCCTTTGTGTATGTTTTAATTAAAGCAATAACCAACAACAACAATTATTACCTTGAAGCACTTTTCAAATATATATTAAGTACAAATTGCCATTGGATTTTACGACATTGTCAAAGTATTTAATAGCTTTTGAGCATTACTGAAATTCGCATTAGAATTTGCCTATTTCGCAGATATTTTTAGCGGCGCTTTCTGACGCTTGCCACAGCTGCTTGCCACTTGTTGGCAACTCAATTAAGTTGGAAAATTTCTGAGTAAACTTGGAAAGGATGCGTATAAATATTTGCAGATACTCAAATGTGAAGAGCACTTCACAAGCACCAACGCCAGCAGAAGAAACAGTAGGTAAAAAAGAAAACGAAGAAGAAGCAGAAAAGCGCAATCAAAATGTCAGCATAACAATAAATTAGAGCTAAAGCCCCAGAAGTTGCCAACTAACAAGCCCAAAAGTATGCAATAATAATTTTTTGCTTAATATTTTCTCCTTTTTATTTTTTTTGGGGGAAATCCTCAAGAACTTGTGAACGTTTTTTACTCTGTTTACACTGTTAACAAAAGGGTATATTTGTGTTAATAGCCTAATTAATGTTGGGCTGTATAACTTTCTCAAAACTTAACCGATTTTCATGTTTGATGGCATTTTAGCCATGATTTGTCCTAAAGATTGATTATACAAATAATTTAATTTAAAAAGGAAAACAATTTTTTTTACATTTTTTTTCAAAATTATTATCTACTCCCCCCTTACTCATTTTCGAAAAAAAAATTTTGAAAACTTAAAATTGCGAATTTTCGTTTTTAATTGATTTTATTTGAAAAAAGTATCATAAAAAAACACATTAAAACGAATTTTGAGGTAATCAAATTTCTGGTCAAAAATCATGCCAAAATCGACAAAAATTTTGATATGTAAAGCTCTCGGATCCGTAACTTCCATATTTCAAACTCTAATAACTTTCGCAAAACTGAACCGATTTTCATGTTTGATGAATTTTTAATCAGGATTTGTGATCGAGATTCAATCTGTATTGTTGACTTCTTTTGAATATATAAGTTCCCACAAATTATAAAAATCAATATTTGTCCAATATACGAATCATAATTAAGACCTTGTTTTAACTGTGAACGAGTAATGGGGAGTCGGGTACACCCGACTGCAAGTCTCTCACTTCTTTTTATTAATAATTATCATGCGAGGAGGGGAGGCTGCACGTTGCGGGTTATGAGTAGCGCAAACAAATGTCAGCCTGACAGTTGGGTAGCAGTGGCGAGGCTCGGTGTGGGGGAGGCGGGGAGGGGAGTACGCTGGGGGGGTGTTTTTCTGTTAGGCTGCCGCACAATGTTTGCTTTATCTCATTTAACACTTGGGAAACTTTTTACACACACTCGTGCGTGTCTGTTGTCGCTTTTGTTGTTTTAAGTGGGTGTGCGCCAAGTGATAGCCCCAACAACCCAAATACCACCCAGCACACCCGGTCTGTCTGGCTGTCTGTCTGTCTGTCTGTCTGTCTGTGTGCCTGGGCAGGTGCAGCTGCGTCCAGGCCTCGCATTTGCACATTAACTGTGTGAAAAATTATGATTGAGCTATAAAACAGTCAACTGCGCCTGGCTGCAAACGCACCTGAGACGTGGCCAGAAGAAGAAGAAGGGCAAGCAGGCTGAGCTACAAGTTTAGCTAAGGGCATATGTATGTGTAGGTTGTGTGTGTGTGGATAAAGTTTTTGGCAAGCACAGCGGGCAGGATGTGCCTAAAGGATGGCTTTAAGTAACTTAGCACAAGATACACAAACACACACTATACACACACTAACACACACACACACGGACGCACAACAACAAAAGGGAAATTTGCACTTTGTCTTTGCTTCCGCTGACGCAGAACTTTAACAGCTGCTGCCGCTGGCAACTAATGAGCCTCGATTTGAGTCCCAAATGCATGCGAGAATTAAACCACAATGTTAACCAGAGCATGGCCAACATCCCAAGAGAGACACAATTAGGCAAACGACTGGCAGAATGGCTGGATGGGTGGGTATGTTTGTGTGTGTGTGTATGTGTGTGTGTGTGTGCTCGTCTCTCGTATGTATCAATATTAAATGCGCCAGGGGCAGCTGCAGGTCTGGCGGTTCGTTTCAATTGACTTGTTGGCCGTTAATAATAAATGTCGCCTATAAATCAATCATGCGACAAGCTGATAAATATCACACGGCAACAAATATAATACACGCAGCGAAAAAATCCACGAACAAATGTTGTCGAAAGACAATTCAGAGTCAACTGTATTCAAATTCAAATTTCAATACTTAAACTCAGAAATATTAAGCATAAATTAAGAACATTTTACGTTTAATTGAGGTGAATAATAATACATAATTCATAAACATAGATATAAACTGTAGAAATACAAATATTTTGAATTTATGCAGACTATTTTTTTATATTATTTAAAATTTTTTAGCTTAAATGAAGTTAAATGTTGACTAAACAAGAAAATCTGATTTTAAGTAAATTTTTATTGATCAAATTTTCAAAATAGAAGAAATTTGTAATTTTAATAATTTTCAAGAGACTCCGTAACTCCGTAAATAATAGACTTTAAAACTGTTTCAATCTTATTCCAAGTATGCAAATACTATTTTTTGTTTAATCCAAACCTCTTTTATTTTTTTCTATACAAAACAAGTTAACAAGTTTGAATCAAACTCAGCTCATATTCAATAAAGGAACTTTCCAGTACCAAATATACTTTAAATATTCAAAATTCAATCAATTCTGACTGACTTTTGAAGAAGACTTTTCTTCGAGTGTAACCATATACCGCTTATGGAATCCAGCGATTGCTGCAGTTCACAAATACGTTAAAGACAATAAGCGCCAAGCAATTTGTGTGCTGCTCTGGGAGCATTTACTGGCTTTTATGCTGGCTAAAGTTAAAGCTACCAGCTATTTATAGATACGTGGAGCCTCCAAGTTCCCTGGAGCCCCAAGCCCCAGCCCCCGAACAGTTGTAACCGATGCTATTTATAGACAATGAGCTGCGTGAAAGCTGAGCCGAGACCCTGGCGGCGAGAGATATTCGTATTCATATATATATATATATTCTATATATAGATGCAGCCGTAGCTGCAAGTTGCGTGCAACATGCAGCGCGTTGCAACATGTTCAAGTGCAGCACAAGTTTCCGCATTTATAGAAAACTGTTGCTGAATTGGCAACATTTTCGCTTTTATTTTACATTTTATTTCGCTAGCAATTCAATTATTATGAAACCCGATGGAAATAGAAATGCAACATTTGCATTAAGTTACTCAAATTGTGGCATTTATATAAATAAATTATTTATTTGTAATGCATTTATTCGGCATCAGCTTTTTATTCATGCAAGAAACCGCACAAAGTGCATTTTGTAGCAGTAAATTTCTTCCCAAGGAACAAAATTTATTGTTCAGTTCGAACAAAGCTTTTTTGTTTTTTTTGGCTAGTTATTTTTAAATACCCTGTAAAACTATTGCTCAAGCTTGATAAACTTAGAATTGCATTTAAATATTGAGAACTTATCAATTTTATACAAAAATTCCACTTTCCAATAATCCAAAAAATAAATAAAATTAACAGAATTAAAATTAAGTATATATTTTAATTAGATTTTCTTTGGGAGTCACTTGGTTGGAGTTTAGATACCAAAGTCTTTTAAAAGAGCCCAGTTTCAAATTCATCAAACTTATAAAGATTCAAAATTTATTCTTAATTCTTAAGATTTTAATTTACGAGCTCTCTTCATATTATGATACCCTGCAATTAGGCAGCTTAAGACAACCAATCAATTTGAACAAATTACCTTTTGAATGCTCCTCAACAATTAAATATCCCATTACAGTATTAAAATGCATTTATGCTCTTATGAAAACATCACACATCGTGCTCAAAACTGAATAAATCAAATAATCTGGCAATTTTGGCAAAATCAAATACATACACAAAGAAAATATTTTATTTCCACTTAAATCTCTTTCACAACACGTCACCTAACCAAAACGCACTTCAGCTCCTTTTCTACACAATATTTATGTAGCATACATTTGGGCTCATTGTTTTCAATTGCTTTCGTTGTTGTTGTTGTTGTTGTTGTTATTGTTGCTGCCGCTGCTCAGTGAAGCTAAGCAAAAAGGATACTTTTACACTTTCTGTGGCACTTTTCTCTGATTTAATTTTTAGTCGTAAGCCCCACGCAAACTTACAGCTGTCAACCTACTTAGATACGGCCCAGTGAATATGCTTTGCTTCTTTTGGCTATAACTGTTGAATTTTAATTGCTCAACGCTCTTTATGTCATGATTCGCTTTCGCCTTTGCCTACGCACTCCCATTCGCATTTATCGCTCAAAGTGCTCAACAACAACAACAAAAAAGAAGAGTAGAGTAAAGAAACACACTTAACGCAACGAAGCATTGAGCATTTCAATTGTTTGACCTGCCCACCCCCGCCCCAAAAACATAACCCATTTCGTCGCCTGTTTTTTGCGCACAATTACGCAACAACAACAAACACAACAATAAAATATATATACGCTGTTATACATTTATCGACTGGCAAATACTCTATAAACAATTTGAAGCATACTAAAGTTTCCAAGCCATTATATTTTTGGTGCTGAGTTCAATGAGCATACAAATAAGCAAAGACTTGCTTCAATGAGTTAAAAAGTAATCAACTGCGATTTTTATATATCATATATAGAGTTCCGAACACATTTCTAATCACATTTTTATGTACATGTCATGATTTTATATTAGAAAGGAATCGTTTAGCTACTATTCAATACCCCATTTATGCCATTTCATCTTTACAGGGTATTAAAGAGAAGTAATGAAACGCAAACGTTTGCCGTAATCAGAAAGACGTAAAAAATTTCTACAAGCAGGTAACGAAAATATTTGAAATTGCTTCTTGCTTTTGCCATAACCTTTCACTTGGTTCCACTTCCCTTTGTGTGCGGCTGCACCCTGAACCCTGCCCTCGCCATCCCCACACCCTCGCCCTCGTTGAGCGTTTGCTTTGGCATTCCGTCTGCTCTAATGGCATAAATTTGGCAAAGCGTCGCTTCGCTTGTATTTTTAGGTCATTTTGCCCTCAGCTCTTAACGACAAAGTAGACGACAACGCGTCGTTCCTGACATTTTTTTTTTTATATTCTTCGTTTCTTCTCTTTATTTAATTTTTTTTTGTGGAATGCGGCACGTTGCTTGATAAGGTTAATTGCCCATTTCTCTGCTTGTTGGTAAATTTCTGCTTGTTATTCACGATTTTGTTAGCCTTTTTTTTTTTTTTGTATGGGCACATATATCGAATTCTGATTTGATGCCCATTCAGTCAGCGGCCCCCACTTCGCATCAATAGCACATTTCTCGCATATTTGCAGCACTTTCACAGCAGGCGACAAGGACATGAACATGGACATGTGACACAGGTCAGCACTGCGGGAAAATACTAAGTATAACAAAGAAGAAGAAAGCAACAAAAAAAATAAATAAATGGGAAGAAGAAAATATGAAATACTTGTTGTCAGTGGCAGCACTATGTTGGGGATATATCCGTTACAATGTGTATTCAATTTCATCTCATTATGCGGCAGCTTATGGCTAAAACGCTTCTACATTTTGCTGATATAAATGTATATTTAATATGCAAGCATATAATGGACTATCTCATGAATACACTTAATTTAAGCTCTAAAATAGCTCACCAGATTACTAAAGAACTGCTGTTTGTGCTTTGGCATGTGGAAAGCTATTTGCCTGTAGCTTCAATGATAATTAAGTTTTCTTAATCATCAAGTCAAAAATTGTAGTTAATTTTCTCGTGTAGTATTCTTGCTATAGAATCAAGATAGGAGCTTTATATGGAATGCCTAAAATTCTTAGCAGCTTCTTCTGAATAAGTGATTAGTTCTTTACTTGGATAACTATTCATCTTCTTTTTACGTTACTTTACATTTAAACTTGTGTGTTATCGAAGTAATCCCATATATGTTTATTATATATTTTTTAATCTTAAATCTCTTTATAATCCTTTATAATCCTTTATACTCTTTTAGGAAGTTGTAATTAAAATTTGACACCTACAATAATCACTCACTTTTCACACTTGGTGTCCTTTTTTCTTGTTTTTAACATATACTTTTTGATTCTTTACAACACTGGTACATACAAAAGCAACCAACTATTTGGTGGGCAACACCTAAAGGTAAAAGTTTTAACAGTCAAACTATTTCCAGAGATTTTCATTGTTGTTACAACTTGTATATGTGAGCTTGTGTATGTGTTTGTATGTGTGTGTGTGTGTGTGTGTGGTTGTGTGTGTTTTTGTCGTTCCTGCAGCTGACCACAAAAACCACAACAAACAAATGCAATAAAAATAAATATAAAAATAATTATGAGTAGAAAAGTTTCCAACTAACGAACAAAAAAAACAAAAAACAGGCAAACAAAAACAATTACAAACGTCTTTTCTAGTTATTTCCCTACATATAGTTTCTTTTTTTTTGTTTATGATCTAAACTCAAATTAGTATATAGAACTTAGCAACAACAACAATAAAGCACACAAAGGACAAGAGGCGGTACCTGAAAGTGCTTCTAATGAAAATGTCGACGCGGCGACTTTGAAGTTGACCATTTAGAGGACCGCGCGGCAAAGCAGGTCGAGCAATGGAAACACACAAGTGGCCAAGAAACGGAAGCGAAACGAAAATTATGATAAGAACTTCACAAAAAACTGGGAAACACAAGAAGCAAGAGGAAAGAGCAAAAAAAAAAAGAAATGTGGAGAGTTTGCGCTGGATTGAAGTGCGGCTTCTCATCGAGTGCTTGGCCGGACAGTCATTAAAATGGAACTCGCGCAAATTATGCAGTCCAAAAAAATAAAAGAAGAAAGACACAAAACCTGACAACAAAAAGGGTTGGGGAGCTAAGGGTGGCACCAAGGAGGGCAAAATATGTCGCCGATGTTAAGTGCTTCATTTAATTAACAAAGTTGACATAAAAGCGTGGTGCGCCATTGGGGAAAACCCACTTGCACCCTTTAGCTGTCCTTACCAGAACCGATCCTCGCGTCGCCCCCCTTTCCCTATCCACTCAGCAACCAAAACAAAAAAAAGGTTTCAAGTTTTTTTTCTTATATGTTCGCCCCTTGTTTGCCTTGCTTTAATTGTTTGTGTGAGCTTTTCATTTTGTATACAGGTAGACAGACAACACGTGGCGTATACGTATTTCGATATTACTCATACGCCATGTGTGTGTCATCGGCAGAAGCAAAGTTACTCCTGTTACTTTGGTTAATTTGATTAGAAATTCGTATGTTATGACTGGCGATATTCGGGTTCTATAGAGCCTACTTGGCACCACTTTGTAGTTGGCACAATTTAATTACAAAATAACAGAATAGCACACGAGGGACAGATCAAAAGGTCACATATTGTGGTAGTACGCAGTTTAATTAATTGCCGGACAACATCCCTCCCCACCCCCCTGCCCGCTCGCAGCCCAACTGCGCCTCCTGCTATTCTTTTTTTTGTTTCCCGTATCTCACAGTTACAATCTCTGGCCAGCTGCACATTTCTCAACAATGTTAGCGAAACTGCGAATGATATCTCAGGACAAAAAAAAAAAATTGCACGCCATATGCGTAGTTTTTTTTATTATTATGTTTACTGCGCTATCAGAGTTCTTTCAGGCCTTTATAAACAGCGCCGATATTTGCTTTTCATCACTGGCACAAATATGCCGGCGAGATTTTTGGCATTTTTATATTGTTGTTGAATCATAAAACACAACAATGGCACACAAAAAACAAAAAATAAAAAACAAAAGAAATAATATTGACATATGAACAAATATGCATATATCTAAAAGAACAATATGACTATTCAATTTGTTTTAATCTGCACGAAAATAAAGCCATAGCAAAATAAATTTGGGTCGTTATTTTAAAGTGGCAAACAATTTTTGAACGTCTCGCACCTAAATTGCCAATTTAATTTATTTCTGATTTAAATTTTTAGGTGAAACAGCAATAATTAAAGTTTACTAAAACAAATTCAACTATTTCATTGAACAAAAAACTTTGCATGATTTCTAAGCACTTTATTTATGGAAAATTGCAACAAAACTTGTGTTGTTGAATTTAAAAAATTAAACTGGTTTACGAAACAAATTGGAAAACAAGGCGAGGTTTGAATTTCCAATCGAAACAAGGGCAACTTTTTTGTATTGAGTTTAAGAATATGATCCTTATAAAATGTTGGTGCAATTGGTACAAGAAATTCTAAATTGAAACCAAATTTGGGCTGTTGAATGTAAAAAAAAAAACGGATTACGAAACACATCGGAAAACAAAGCGAAGTTTGAACTTTGAACCGATACATTTTTTGTATTGAGTTCAAGACTATAACAATCCACATGAAATTTTGGGACAATAGGTATAAAAAGTTTTAAATTATATAATTATACCTGAAAACTGTGCTACATTTATCAAACAAATTGTGAGTGTTACGATCGGGGTAGGTTCAGGGGAATTAGCGTGGATGTGTATAGATTAGGTGAGTAGATGGCCTAAAAAGCCATTTTTAACTTTCCGGATAGCCTGTTAGCGTTAGCGTAACCGATTAAGCGGTGATTTTCATTCACAAACTGGCTCTTTATTTGTTCTTCAATCAAAGGGATTTTTCAATGCTTTTGCTATCTGTATGTCTTTGGATTTGAATATATACCCTAAATACCTTAAAAAAATTATATGTTTTTGGTGTTACAACAAAAAATACAGCACCTGCCTCAACTTAAATTATTGCCTTGATCAACTATTCAGACCAAGCTCATTAAAATACATGATAAATTATTCAAGCTATTTAATCTATAATTATTTACATTGAGGCTAATTAAGCCTTTTAAATAATTTATCATAAATGCGTATAATAATTAAATAACAATAAAACCGCTTGAATAGTATAGTGTTTAATTGGTCAGAAAGTGAATAATAAATAAAACAATTGTCATTGTACAATCGTAATTATTATGGCTAAGCACTCACCTGTCAATGTAGCAATCCTTTTTGCTAGCAGCTCGGGTTATTTTTGTGCTCTGCAGAAATTAACATATGGAATTTAAATTAGTTTTTTCATAAATTGTATGCAAATGTCGAGACGCTTTTTTTTGCAGCCGTTTTTTTTTTGTAAGTAAATTCCTTGTTGTAATATTTATTTAAGCATAATCATTTTTTGTGTGCACTTTTTGGACTTCCGTTTTTGTGTGTGGAAGCAAAAAAAAAAAAGAAAAAAACAACAAAAAAAAACACACATTTAAAGCCATTTTTAATGTGGCATGACCAAGCGATCGTAAAAACAATGGTTATAGTGCTTCTAGAGGAAGTGTGTATGGGTGTCGTCTGATGTGTGTGCAACAGTTGCCATTGCTGGCAAATGGCCTTTTTTTATGGTCCGGACAATAAAGGAAAAAAATTAAATTTCAGACCGCGCAACAGTTTGCAATTATGTGCAAATGCACATGGTCCATTGAAGCCAGATATCCGAATTTACCCAGTTAACCTGGCTCTCAGCGCACAGCACTCAGCTCTTGGCCAATTTGCGTTTAATTGTTTTGCTGCTGCTGCTGGCGAGAGAATTCAATAACATTTATTTTTCAATTTAAGTTTCATTTTTTGGCCATTGTATTCGTTTCACTTGTTCGCGCACTTTCAACGGGCTGCCTTTCAAATGTGCACTCAATGGCCATTCATTTAGTCACTTTATACACAACTCGGGGCTTGGTCCCAGCTGCTTACACTGTAAAATATTTGTGCGGCGCTGTTGATTCAAATAGTATAACTGCTGCTGCTGCTGTTGCTGCTGCTACTGCTGCTGGTTCTTCTTTTACTGCTTCTGGTGGTGGTGCTGCTGTTGCTGCTGCTGCTGCTGCTGGTACAACTAGTGCAACCTTCTGCGACGCCAGCCAACTGCGAACTGAACTGCTCCAGTTTCGTATTTCACCTTATAAAGTGCGAGGCGCTGTCGCTGTTGCTGCTGTCGCTGTCGCTGCTGCTGCTCCCGTGTTATCCTTATAGGCGAGTCCCGACTGGCTGCCTGTTGTCTGCATTCCAGCTTGATAAGAGCCTGCTTTGGTGTGCGTGTCGGAGAGCGCAACAGACTGCCAATGAGAGCGACTGTGTGAATGTGTGTGAGAGCGCGCGAGCGGAGCTATTGGAAAATCGGAGCGTATTGGCGATGTTTCTCTCTCTTGGCCAAAAAATTTGAGTTTGGCTGTTAGACAGAAAGATTTGAATGAAACAATTTATCAAACGTTTGATTAAAAAATTAATTTTTTAGAAATATAAATAATTATTTGTTTAAGAATTATAATTTATTTTTAAAAGAGAAATATTAATGCTGAGCTGCAAACTTAAATTGAAATCTGATGAGAGGATTTGCATGTAAGACAGGATCTAAGACTAAGCTAGCTGAATAAAGTTGATATTAGTTTTACTAGCGCTGTAAAAAGTATTTAAAAATATTTGTATTTTGTTTTTTTTTTAAGTAAATTCTGTATTTGGTATATAATTTGTACAAGCTGCTTTGAACATAAATTGTTCCTTTGTTTGTTTTATGATTATTTTGATTTTATTAGGAATCAACATTTTTTTTTTATACTTTCTTAATTTTATTAAACTAAATTGTTAAAATAATTAATATTTTGTTCATTGCATTTTTAATATTCTACGCAGCATATTCTTTTTTTTTTTTGAATATATTTTTTTCAATATCAAAAGGTCAGCAATTAATTGTATTTTTTCTTATTTTTAATTTCGCGTAGACACTCAATGTTTGCACTTTTCATAATTTTCTAGCTCATTAAGCAGACGCTTATATATTCATTTAATCTTTGACTTCACATTTTCTCCACCTATTTTGCAACACTGTTACATTTATCTAACTCTCCCGCTCGCACACTCTCCCTCCCACACACAGACGCACACTTCATTTGTCATGCTACGCAGTTATAAATTTCGGGTATGAGCTTTCATGAATGAACACCCTCCTGTTGCATTTGTTTTTATTGTAAAAAGTAGGTGAGCATCTAGACTAACTATCCCGTATCACTCTCTCGCTCTTTCGCTCACACCCACACCGCACGTCTGGCCCTGAAGTTCAAGATGAAGGTTATGCAGCAACAGCCAAGCACAAAAAAAAAACACCCAAAGTAGAGTTGCACACAATAAATGAGAGCGCAAGCTCTTGGCTCTCTCGCGCTCAAGCTATGTTATTTGTGCGCTCTCATTTTCTATTTTTTATTTGTTTTTTTTTTGGGTTTTCCCGCTCTTACGCACGCCAAAAACATCGCGGACTGCTAACATGTTGCTGTCCGTTTGCGACATTTTTGCGTCGTTTTGTTTTGTTTGTGATTTGTTTTACAGTTTCGTGTCTGTTGAGCTCCCCAACAAGCAACGGCGCTTAGCGTGCAGCCAGCATCTACGAAACTCACCTGCTAACCAACCCCCTTACCGTTACTTCACTTCATTTTTGTTGTTGTTGTTGTTTTGTTCATTGTAACTTTAGATATTTCTTTGGCCACGCACAACTCCTGCCATTTGTTGTGCCCGCCTTGTGACCCAATTCGGTGCCCTCACGTACGCGGCGCTCAGCAGCTGGTAGCTGGCATCCGAAACTGTCGGCAGCGCAGGATGCTGGCCTGGCCTGGGCTGGGCTGGGCTGGGACAGTGGCGGTGGCATGCTTGGCATTAAAGGCATTTGGTTTGCCCACAGATTTTGCAGTCATTCCTTGCGCTTGATTGGCTTTGTGCGTTCTTCATTCTTGTTTTGTGTTATTTCTTTTTTTTTTGCGCTATCACATTTTGAGCGTGTAACAGCAACAACAACCATCAGAAAAGCAGCCGCATAGGCAGTGTTAGGGGGGAGAGTGACAGGGGCTGGTTCTTACATATTTGCATAGTGCATGCGGGCGTGCTACGTGGCGTATGCTTGATGCTCGCTTGCTGCCAATTACTTGTCAACATGTCGCGCTCCAGCAGCCAACCAACTAACTGTGATTGATTGTGTGTACGTGCAATGGTGTGTGTGTGTGTGTGTGTGTGTGCGTATTTGTATGGTTGTTACTCTGCAGCTGGCTGGGCATCTAGCTGCCAAAACTGCAGCTTGACTGTCAAGCAACTGAAACTAAATAACTGAGTGCACTCGAGTGGAGAGTGCCAGCCTAGTCGATACCCTGTACACTTATTAAAGATGTAAAAGAAAAGAGACAACAAATGCACAGGATCAGCACATACACATGTCAACTTTAATTTACTCTTTTTTTTTTCCTAAACTAAAACTTTGTTTTAAATAATTTTTGTGTTGAAAACATTTTAATGTGCTTCTATAAAAAAAAATGTAGAATATATTATATATATATATATATATATATATTTATACTATTTATTGTAAAGCTACAGCTATAGTTTACAGATATAATCCTATATACCCGTTTTATATCCAAATTTTTAAAGGCGCATATGTACCATAAATATAAAATATACCTCTGGAAATGCAATAGCTTTTTTTTGAGCTGAACGCTGAAAAATTTAATTTTTTATGTACGTTCACAGATGCAATCCTATATATACATATGTATATGCCAGCAGATATGCAATATACCCTATTTTTTCAAGCCGATTCTTCAGTAAATACAGGACATTAAAGCAATGGCTATCATGTTGTTATTGTCCTTTGTTGTTGTTGTTATTGTTGTTTTGCGTGACAGTTCAAAGGACATCTGTACTTGAAATTGAACCGCTTTAACGCAGGCGACAACAAAAATAGCTCCTGCGAAGCCTAACTAGTATGCCCAACAACGCGCCGCGCACTGTGAAAATGATAAAAGTTTTTTGGGTAGCTGTGCGCTATCTTTTCTTAATTTGAGTTGGCCCAGTTAGCAAGTTGGCCCTTAGTCAATGATGTGAACTTTAGAACTTTGATTGGCTCACACAAACACAAACACAAACCGATATATATACATATAAGTCTATATTTGCACTCTGAGAAAAGGACAGCTAGAAAATTTAAGTCTAATCGGGCTAAAACTCAAAAAAATTGTATATTGTAAATTCTAAGAACAGTTTGATTTGGAATATTCTTAATTTAAAATTACTTATAGAAAAGTACAAACATTTACACCAGAAATGTATCAGAATTTCTGCGAGTGCAGCAAGGATTTGAGTTGAGTTTAGTGAGGTTTTAGCCTGGCCCAAAGCCGGTTGCAGTTCAGATGCTAGCCTCATTAAAAGCATAATCCAGCAGCAGCAGCAGTAACTTAATTTCTGCCCGGGTTGAAATGACAGAAGACAGCCGGGCAACCTCCGGGCAAGAACAACAACAACTACGCCTGGCAGAGTCCACCTTTAAGTGCATTTTCTGCTACAGCTGCAGCCTGAAAGAGCCCCACTTAAGCTGATAAGCCCCCGAGCCGGCTTAGACAAATGCTAAATGCTAAATGCAAAATAGCTACGCCTGACTGTCGGCTATTTATAAGGCAATGACAACGACAACAGCAATTGTGAGCCAAACAAATCACAGTTACTAATTATGCTTTCGTTTCGGCCAGGTTTACGCAATCTAATCAGATCTGGGACTGGGACAGGCCCGGCAAGCTGCGAGTAAAAACCAGAGCCAAATGGCAATGTTACAAAGACACGCAACGCAAAAGGAAAACATTCCAAATTAAAAAAAAAAAACAAAAACAGAAAAAAACAGACAAAGTACAATATGAAACTCGATTTGTTGTTAGTATTGTGGCTATGGCCATTATCACAGCACAGCTCGAAACACATACATAAATAAACCAGGTCAAAGTTTAAACGGTTTTTCACTGTTCAGCGATGCGCGCGTGAAATTTTCAGGTAGAATAAAAAAAACGAAAAAAAAATTGAAGGGAAAAAAGCAGAAGCACTTGCGATTATTTAGAGAATTCCCTAGTTAATAGCACTGAAATAAAAGTGCAAAAGTTTAAAAGTTTAAAGCGCTTCTATTTACCCAACTAACTTTGAGTGCAACGAAAAAACAAGGAACGAGTATAAATTTCATGAAAAATAAATTAAAGTACACATAAAAGTTTGTTAAAATAAATGAAAATTTTCATAAATTATTACTCAGATATTTTTCAACAATACATTTTTCGACAAAACTCTTTTCGACTTAGCCCTCAAAGTTCCTTTCAATTTCCATAAAAAAAAACAAAATAAATCTTCAGAAAAATACTTTGCTACATTTTTCAAAAGCTATTTCTCAGTTTTTTTTTTTTAATTTCCTTCTAAGCAATGAGTTTTCCTAATTATTTTCAAAATATTCTACTAAAGTTCTTTGAATTTATCACTTTTAATAAAAAGGATTTTACTATTTATTTGAGTTTATCGTTTCTTGTCGTAAAAATTAAACAATTAAGGCTTATATACTAAATAAAATGACTGAGGATAACATTTGAGAGAAATTCAGAAACCTGTCAAAATTCTGGCAAAAGTATGCCCTTTTTTAAGGTACTGCATTCATTTCATACTTTATCAGATCAAAAATTCGCTCACGCTTGCAGCTCTAATTGGGCAATAAGCAAAAGCAAAAAAAAGTGTAGCATATTTTAGTGCGCTGACTTTTAATGTGTGTGCCACACGTTGCGACAGTTTTAGCAGCGCGCGATAAAGCGACTCGATAGCAGGGCGAAAAAACCACGCCCCAAATTGAGGCCGGTGAAATAACTTTAATACGTTGCTGCTGCTGCTGATGTCGTTGTTGTTGTTGTTGTTGTTGTTGTTTCTGTCGCTTATTTGTCTACTGTTACTTTTGGTCGGGCTGGTTTCAAGGGTGCGACCGCATTTGCACCTGAGGTCGGTCACGAAGACGTCGCCTTGAGTTACGTTTCCAGTGGTTGCCGTTGTCTGTGGCGCAGTTTAATTAAAGTTTAGTTTACTTGAAATTTCGCTGCTCATATTATTGCTTTATTTACTGAACCGTTGCCAGGCCCTCGTCCTGCCCGTCTGACCAGCCATTTAGCTTCCACTGTCAGTCACAAGAATGGGAATTGAGTAATTTATTTAACTTCTAAGCTCTGCTGCAAATTGTGTACACGTGCTGTATGCGTGCCATTCGCATTCATTCGCTCGATTTGTGCAACGCCCGCAATTTTCAATTGTGTCATCTACCCTTTGTATATACCGTATTTATTTTTCATTAATTTGCAGACGAAAATCAAAAACCTTTTTTCCAATTTATTTTTTTGATGCCATTTCTATTGCTTTGTCTGCCAAGTTTTGTCACGTAAATCAATTAAGCCACGGTTCAGGCTAACTTATTGGATAACATAAAAAAGTCTCGAACAGGTTCCAGACGAACCGACAAAAAAAAACAGGATGTTTCCAGTCGGCAGTGCTCGAGTGATACCCTGCATTGGGTTTATTAAAGTTAGTTTTGAAAGTAAGTTGAAAAAATCAAAAATCGAGCTTGAGTTGAATTCATGAAAATCGCATAGAGAGGCGAAGCAGTTGCTTACGCTCTTCTGTTCTTCTGACTATTTCTTATTCGCTCTATTCGCCTTTCTTTTGATCTATTTCTCTCCATTATCTTTTTTGCCTCACTCCAATTTCTCTACTTTATCGTTCTTACTCCACTTATTTTTTAATCATATGCATTTTCTATCTTCCTCTGTCTCTTTCTTTCGCTCACTCTTTCTCACTTACACATTTCGTCGTTCTACTCTGTATTTTACACATTTTCAATGAATTACAGGGTATCACAAAAAAAAAGAGGAGAATAATCAGAAAGGTGTGAAATTCGCAGCCGTCGGGACATTAAAGAGGGCTCGTTTCAGGTGCCAGACGCAGACAAATAATGGGCATTACGCCAAAAAGTTGGCGAAAGCCAATAGATATGACATAAGTTGGAACAACATAAATATTAGAAAACGAAGACTTTTAAACTTGAATAAGGCATAGATATATTGTATACGTATTGCCACACCCACAAAGCAGTTCCATTTCGATTGACCTTCAAGGCTGCAGCAAATAAAATTGTATTTGGCCTTTATCTAGTTGAGACGTAGCGCGCCCTCGCTGCCCGCCATTTTCCATTTTCCAATTTGCAACGCCGTCTGATTGGGCCCGCTTGCGTGCGAGCTGTTGGCCCGTCCGTTTGGCCACACTGGGGCCAAAACGATGATCGATGCGTTGGCGATGGCAGCCAGAAATTATGGCCAGTGATAGGAGCACACGCGAGTCCATTTTGTCAACCAGTTTATGCCATTTGCATGGCAATTGGTAATTTTCATTTAAATTTATTGACTAATTGCATTTGCGCCAACTAATGGAGACCGCTCAAATGCCAAATAAAATGGCAAATTTATCACGCCGCCATCGCGACGCATGAGTAATATTTAAATCAATGTCGCAACGCGGCTAAAGTTCGCGTAAACCTAATTTACAAAAAGGGTCAACGTGTTAAACAGACAATTAGAAACGCTTGGATCAGGAGTAGCCGACTTCAAAATGCCCTAACTTTGTATTTTTTGTAACTATCATAAATTTGCATTTGATTTTAATAAGGAAAGGATTTGTCTTTATGACTTGAATTGATTTTAACAGCAGCGATTTATACCAATTTTACTCCTATGTTTTTATCACGATATTTCTATAAATCAATAATAATCGATATTTCTATATAAATATGCGACCTTTCTTAATAGTTTGGCGACCTGTAGAATTTAAAGAGCTGTATTTAATACACGCACAAGTTATTCAACAAATGTTGTCCGTAGTCTTTGTCTGTAGTCTTACTAAGCAAATGTAGACCGCTCTATGCGATTCTCATAAATTCAAGTAATGCCTTGCGACTTTTGGTGTTTTCAGTTATTGAAAAATTATATTTATAAGTTGTGTTTTTTTAAGTGAATCTTGCCCAGTCTCTCTCACTCTCTCTCTCCCTCCCTATCTCTATCTGTCAGTCTCTCTCTGTCTCTCTCTCACTCTCTCTCTCACTCTCTTTCTTTATCGATTTTTATCAATAATAATGAACGAGACAGGATATCAAAAAAAAAATATGAATTTGATTCCAAGATCAGCTTTCTAGCTTCAATTATTTTCGTTCATTATTTGCGTTCACACAGACAGACGAGCAGACGGACATGGCTTAATCAACTTAGCTCATCGTCCTGATCAATCAAACATAGACTTTATGGAGTCGCAGTTGCTTTCTTTTGCTAGTTACATACATTTGAATAAAACCAATTTACCCCTTTTACCCATTTTCAATGGGTACAAGAAGAAAAGCAGCAGTTGCAGGTGGCAAGGTGCGTGCAGGTGACCTTTCTATGAGTCAAAGTTGCATCTGACAGCTGCCAAGAAATAAGTTTTCAATTAGTTTCAGTCAAAAGTTCTTCTCATAATTATTTAGCGGCGAAAAAGCAAAAGTGCCCATACAAATTATATGCTTGCAATTCATATATTTTGCGCAGTGCGAGCACTTTCATAAACTTGTTTGTTGCCCATTATATTGGCCAAAGTTGCGGCCAGCTAATTAGTTGGCAGACAAAGGCGTCAGGTGGAAGTTAGTTGGAAGGGAAAATACTTTTAGAGCGAAGCCTGAGTAGCTGTTGCTTGCTCCAAGGATATCCTGTCTATTCTGTTTGCCTTTCAATGCAGCACACACAACGCACATAATTGAGATACACTCTGTGTGTGTATCTTGCATAATTTGAAGCGCTCGCAACAAAAGCAAACACGGAAACAACTTGTTGCAACCAAAGCAACAACAAGCAAGCAGAGCTGTGTGTATCAGTCGGTGTATGTGTGTGTGTGTGTGTGTGTGTGTGTGTGTGTGTGTGTTTGCTACAACAAGAAAACAATGTCAAAACACAGGTGTTAAGAGCGAGGCGCTCAGCACAAGTTATAAATAATTTATATTGTTTGCAGAGCAGGTGTAAAAAATTCATTCCACCTTCGACTTGTGTTAAGATTTGTTCTTCAAAAAAATCATTGAAACAACAAATTGAACAAGAACAAAAAAAAAACAACCAAAAATACTTAATATTAAATTTAAAGTTAAATAATATACTATAATGTACATATATTTAATAATAATATCAATTCTAACTTTAAACTTAAGCCAGATTGCTATAATTGGTATTGAAAAACTCAATTTAAAGCTGACAATTTACAAATCTTTACAAATAAATTGAAGCGCAATCGAATAAAAAGCCAAAATATATGTTTACCATAGCGCACAATTTCATTGGTTTTTTTCCGCTTAGCGATGAAATGCAACAAAAATCAGAATATGTACAATATAATAAAAAAAACCAATCGATCAATCTTCTTTTGGATCCCATTGACCCACGCACTGGAAAAGCCAGCAGCAAATCGAAATTTAATTAAATTTGTTTAATTGCTTGTGCATTTTGCAAATAACAAGTCGTTTATTATTACTTGCATAAAGGACCCGCAGGAGTGCTTTTATCGTTGAACAACAAAGGCCATAAGCACTTTTACATATTGTAAATAAAACAAAGCAACGAATTGAAACATGCACAAAACATACGTGTAACTGGCACACAATAAAACAATGCCAAACAACAAACAAAACAAACAAATGGAAACGCCGGATGCCAATGAGAGTGAGTTGAATGCGAATGCCATGCCCAATGGGATGGGTTACGCTTTTTTTTATATATATATATATATTTTGTGTTTTCGGGGCGCAAGGGGCGTGGCTGTGATAATTGAAATGCCGTTGCGCGCAGCTAGTGCCGCTGATGTTTCCGCTAAGCACATGCAATCAGACATAGGCACGGCCAACACCACCCAACCGGACGGGCGCCCGGAGAGGCGCCCGGAGAGACGCCCGGAGAGACGCCCGGAGAGGCAGGCACCAGCCCCGATCTGATCCTAAAGCAAATCAAACTCAAGGACAGCGCCCGCCACAATTTAAAACAATGTAACAAAGGGAGAAACAACAACAATTAGAGCATTCAGGAGTTGATAGTGCCTGTCGGCAAGATACCCTGTGCCCAAGATATTTATAAAGTTCATAAAAATGTCAAAGTGATTTTAATGAAACTGTTAAGATTGAAATGTGTCAAATTTATAAATAAAATAAATTTAAATAAAATTAAATTTGAGGGTGATACATAGACCAAACAAGAACTAACAATCTTTATTTGGTATCTTTACCTTTCATAAAACACCTGCTCTTAAAATCGATTTTACTTTATAACAGAAATAATAAGAGAGAGTGGGCGTCTATGATATACCTTGTATCCGTTATAAGAACGTCACATAAATGTTTCTTTTTTTATCTGCAAGCAACGCACTTTACTAAGCGGCTGTGCTTCCTCTTCCCTCAGCCGATACTATGGAATTAAGTAAATAATTTTCATGACATGCGCGTTATATAAAAAAAAATAACTAATAATAACGATAGATAGACAGATCGGATAAACATGTCGATGTGATCAGAAATATATATATTTTTATGAAATCAAATTTGAACCATTCCGACTTTTACGTACCATACACCTCCACTGTCAGTGGGCACGCGGTATAACAGCCATAGCAAGAAGAAGAACAACAACAATAACAACAATGTGCATTGCAATGCCTTTTTCGTTTAACAATTTCGCAAACAGCTGCCAATGGTTTTCCCGGCCACCGTTGTTGCCATGACGTCCTGTGGCAGCGATAAGCCTTTGCCTTTTGTTTAAAACCAGGACGTTAGAAATTGACGCCGCCCCACGCAGCGCCGCCCCATTTTAATGGACAGCCATTAGACGCAATTCTGACTTTAACGCGCACGCCATTAAAGCAACAACAACAACAACAAAAGCGCAGTTACTTACGTGATGTGCATGCTGGGTATTAGCGCGTATATGCCCTTAGTGCTTACAAATGCACTGGCACAATTAAAAATCATTAAATTGAACAAAAGTGAACATCACATTGCACAAAACAAAAAAAAAAACACTGCACTTTAAAGATGGCTGCATTCTAACTAGATCTGCAAGCGAGTGGGCAGCTGCAGCTTGCACAAGGTTGCCACTTCAGCGAACCAATTTGTACCAGCTAATTGAAGTGAGTGTACAAAATTCAAGTGCAAATGTACCATTGTTATAAAACGTATGAATATGTCTTTAAATGGTAAATTTTCAGAACAATTAAATTTTAGAATAATAATTGTTATTTTTTTATTATAAACCTCAAATGAGTTGAGTTCTTAAGCAAGGAAGAAAATGTAAGCCCATATAAAATTTCATTGACTATCTTGTTGTATTGTTTAAAATACCTAGACTTGTGTATTTTTGCAAATGTATGTTTTTATTATTATAATATTAATATTAATCAGCTGTTGTAACTGGTAATAAGTACTTATTTAAATAAGATACGTTGTTTTTGTTTTTTGGCCTTTGATCGCATTTTTGCTTTAGTAAAAATAAATATTAGCGCAAATAAAATGTACCATTTTGCATAGGAAAGATCCGGTGTACCATTGCACAAATAAAGTACCTATTTTGCTAGAGCTACCACAGCCTTGCGCAAATGCCTAAAATTACAGTTACTTAAAAGTGCTCAATCTATTACAGTTGTTTGCAATTTTTTTTGCAATGCAACGCATTTTGGTGAAAAGTTATGCAAAGTTATTGGGTGTATGCGCTGATTTCAAATAAATCAAACCAGACGCCTCATTCTATGCCAGAAACTAGAAACAGATCAAGGGCATTGAAACAGCTGTGCGAAATGCGGATTACTGCACGGATTACCAATTAACCACTGATCGATCATTGCCATGGGCGTATGCTAGGATATAATTGGGGATTGCTGATTGGTCGCGGTAAATTTCAAACAAAGCAGCAATCGGAGAGATCATATTATGAGTCAAATATTTGCCCAACGTCCAATTTTTAAATTATAGCACACACACAACGCGTCGTGGCATTGAAAACATCGCTGCCAAAAGGTTGGAAACTTGGCTAAAATAGTGTTGGGTAATTGCAGTGAAGTCAATTTGTAACAGCTGCTTTTGTTCACCACTAACAAACATCTATGTTGCTCACACACTTGTTGCTGCTTATAGAGTTGTACTTCGTTGGTTCAATTTAAAGAATAAGTTCAGCTCAAAGTTTATTGTTATTTAATTCATTACCCCATTAAACTATATATTTATCAATTAAAGCACATACAAATGATCATTGTGGTCAAATCACACTCACCAAATATTGTGTAATAATTTTTTAAACTCTTAACCACCTGTAGCCTTTTACTAGTTACTAGTTCATTCGAACTAACTCTGAACAAACCGATGCACCTCTAGTCGCTGGTTCTGGAATTCATTTTCATTTGCAATGCAAAGATTTTTGCGTATTTTTGGTAAACAAAAATGCAAAATAATTGGCATGATACACGTGGATGCGCTGCCAGGTGAGCCGCAACGCATGCAGCATAAACAAACGCAATTGGCAATGATTTTAACATAAAACAAAATAACAACAACTCAAGGCACGCCGCGCTATGCCGGCAACTGGCAGGAGATTATTCAGAAGGCCAAATACGAAGCGCAGCTCTACAAGAAATACCAGCTGGTAGGTGCAGAATAACATGAAGTACAATTAAACTTGTCTACTCCGATTCCGACTTACCCGCAGGACGCTGTGCTCATCGAGAACATGCATGACATACCCTATGTGCAGGATCGCCACTTGGGCGCCGAAATTGTGGCCTGCATGACCCGGTTGTCCCAAGCCGTGCGAAGCATTCTGCCCGAGCAGGTGCCCTGTGGCGTGCAGGTGCTAGCTTGCGGCAACAAGCAGGCGCTGGCCATAGCCAAAGCCGCCGAGCTGCAGTTCATACGCGCCGAGGGCTTCGTCTTCGGTCATGTGGCCGATGAGGGCTACACGGATGCGTGTGCCGGCGAGCTGCTGCGCTATCGCAAGCACATCGACGCCGAGGAGGTGCTAATCTTTACGGATCTCAAGAAGAAGCACAGCTCGCATGCAATAACAGCGGACGTTGGCCTGCTGGAGACGGCGCACGCAGCGGAATTCTTTCTCACCGACGGCATCATTGTCACTGGCACCGCAACGGGTCAGGCGGCGAGTGCGGAGGATGTGCAGCAGCTGTCCGGCAAGCTGAGGGTGCCATTAATCATAGGCTCCGGCGTGACCAAGCAAAACATCAGCCAATTCTACAATGAGGCGCAAGCGGTCATCATTGGGTCACACTTCAAGGAGCAGGGCGATTGGGCGCTGGAGATCAGCGAGAAAGCCGTGGAGAGCTTTATGCGGGAACTCTGCGCACTGCGCGAGGTTGTCCAATAAGCCGGACTATTTGTATATTATTGTAAATGCTTTTATTGTGTATATAAATGGGCTGAAAATGTGATATGAAATGTGCCGTGTTCAAATCCTAGAAGAGATTGGCAAAAAAATCATAAATACGTTCGCGCAGCGAGGCGGCTTTTGTGGCGCCCGCATTGCTGCTGTTTGGGAACACGAACGCTTTCTGCTCGCAGGCATCGAGCGTATCGTCAAATTTGACGCGCTTCTTTTGCGGCGGCGAGCACACAACGTCCTCCTGGCTGGATTTTAGCGTCTGGGCGGGCGTCGTCCACCCGCCACTGGCGCTCTTCTGGCTGCCGCCACTGGAGCGCAAGGGAAAGAGGACATCGCGAAAATTGCCATCACCCAGTTCGGCATCGAAGAGATCCTCACGCTTGATGGCCGTGGGTATGGTGTTGTCCACGTTGTGCGCCCGAAAATACGACTTGGAATCGGAGTAGCGACTGGCAAAGCCATAGCTGGGATCAGCATCACTGGGCGTATTGTTCGGCTGGCTGCGCTTAAGGATGCTGCGCACATTGGTGCCCTTGTCCCCGGTGGCGATCATTTTATACAGTTTGGAAATGCGATTCTCCTTGCTGGCGGATGCCGTCTCCACCGTACGACGCAGCTGCACTGTGGGCGGCGGCGGCGCTGGACGCTTAACAACCGTTGACGATGGCTTGCTTGGATTCTGTGTGGCGCTGGGAAACTTGCGCTTGCGCGGAAAGCAAATGTTGCTGGCCGATTCATCCGCCTCCTCCTCGGAGTCTGTGGTGCGATTCTTGTTACGAAAAACGGTCTCATAATCCTGCAAATAGACCAACACGGTTAGCAGCGACTGCAACAGCTTGAGGATTAGCTACTCACGCATTTGCGCTTGTTGGGACTCAGTACATAATCGGCGCCAAATTTCTTCATGTCCTTTTTGCGTATGGGCGTCCGTTTGCTGGAGTCCTTGCGCAACGTTTTGCGGCACTGGACGTGCATATCGATGGCGTCCCGTATGAAGCCCACCCAGGTGCGCGACACCTGCAGATCATCGCTGCCAAAGATGATGCCATCGCTCTGGCAAGTCAGCTTAAAATGTCCTGGCAGCATCTCATAAACTTTGCACTTCTTGAGCGGAAAAATGCAGCAGCATTCGAGGGAGTTCTCCACCTGCGTATTGGACGGACGCTCCCTGATCACCTTGCAGTACATAAAGATGTCCGACATGAGCACACAATAGCGCTTGATCTGCTGACCCTTGTGCGTGATCTTGTGCAGCATTCCCTCCTTGATGACGCGACGCGAGGGCTTCACAATGTTCGGTGTGCGATTCACCAGCGAATTTTGCAGATGTATCAAATACTGGGTAATCTCCTGCTCCTCCACGCACGAGTTGATGTGCGAGGCAGTCGCCTCAATCTCCTTGACGGACTCTGTTGAAGAAACTGGCTGTAGAAATCGCTTATTGGGAATCGAGAATCGAGAACTCACCCTTTAGGAGCTTGTAGTCCGCATCCGCGGGACTTGTGTAGAGCAGCACCTGCTCCAGCAGCAGCTTGTAGCGTGGCACACGCTGTATGGGCACAATCATTAGAGCATTTAGCTTGCGTTGCACCTCCGGTCGGCTCTCGGTCTCCTCCAGAAATTTGCGAAAAACCGGATTCTTGCTAATCAAATCCTGCAGTATAAACAAAGCCCCGCGATAGTCAAACGCGTACACCGAGTATAGCTTGAAGAAGGGTGCCATCTTGAGGAAGGCGTGCGCCACATTTTCCATGTTGGCCTCCAATTCGCGCAGGAATTCCCCGTTCAAATTGTGTATCATCTCGATCTGGCCAAAGAGCGCCGTATGATTGGCGGCGTCAATGATGGCCTGCTCCTTGAGTGGCCGCACAAAGTAACCCATGAGCAGCTCCAGCTGCTCCAAGTAGGACTTCTCCGACGTGATGATCTCCTGCACGGCCTGCAGGCGGAATCCCATCCGTTTGCCAGCCTCCGGATTCGGGGAGCCGATGGGGCTGCTCGACTTGCTGTCCAACATGGAGCATACTGCAAACACCGCAAAGAACAAATTATTTAAAAGGCTTCCTGCGCCTTGGCCGCGCCCCCTTTTCGTTTACCTTTTTTCGCGACTTGGCCGTCAAGAGATTTCGCTCCTGCAAAACCTGACGCAGTTCGCGACTGAAGCTGAGCGGTGTGTGCGGTGAGCTGGCAACTCCGTGGGTGTGGTTCTTTTGTCTTGGCGTAAACATTTTCACTTCAGTTTTCCGCAACGAAAAAGTTAATGCAACGCGACGCCAACTGCAACACCTGCTGGCGGCTGTGTTTGAAAATAACCATTCACTGCGAACAGCAACAAGCGACTTTTCTATCGGTTTCGATAGATTTTTGCAGCCCTGCTGTTAGGGAGCGTTTCTCTTTTAACGGCTCTCTTTGATAAGAGAGTGCCACAAGTGGAACCAGCTGGCAAAATAAAAACAAAGCTTTGCTATGCAAATTCGAATGTTTATTTTACATGATGTATTGTAGACTAACATAACATAACATAAAATCATTTAACACCGCGTAATTGGCAATAACATAACATCAGTAGCTGGCCTAATGCTGTTCTTCAGTTAACTACTGGCGCTCGCCAAGTTAAGACCTTCTCTCACTGCTGACAATTTTTTAGTTGAAATATATTTAATAAATATAATTATTTAGACCAATTTGGTGTGTTTAATGCATAAACAAAAATAGTTATTTGTTCATTTCACTGGTTCCTTTTTAGCTGAAGTGGAACGCCACATCGCTCAATGAGCAACCTAAACTGGCTCACTCATTGAAAGTCGCAAGTGCAGCCATGGTCCGAGAGTGACTGCATCAACAATATTTATTTTGATACGTGTTCGTGGCTTAATTTATGTTTTTGTTTTAGTTGAATGTGCCGCACACAATGCACGCCGAGCTGAGTGAACTAGAAAAGCGCATTGCGAAGCGCCTGAACCAGAAGATCGGAAAAGAAGCCAACCAACTGCATCTCGCCGCTGTGCTGGTGGACAACTACAAGGAGAATCTGCAGTCGATCGGTCAAAGTGTAAATCACAAATATTACGAATATATATCACAGATTAAAGCATTGCTTTAATACACAGCTCAACTATGAGGATCCGCAGAACGTGTCCAGCTACAAGTCGGCGTTCCAATGCCAGCAGCAGGTCTGCGCGAGCATTGACTTTGAGCTGGAGAAATTGGCGCAATTTCGTGCGAAGCTGCTGCTAAAGCTGGAGGAATGCCAGCCATCGCTGCTGGCCGTGGCGCAGGATCTGCAGCAGGTGCGTCAGCTGCAGAATGTGACGCAATATCTCCGCCTGGTGGAGGACATACAGGAGATTAGCGCGGCGCTGGGCAGCGCCATCAACGGCAAGGATGAGGCCAAGCTGGTCAACATCTATCTGACGCTATACGAGGGAAACGACTGTGAGCACAGCGTGGTGGGTCGACTGCACGCTGTGCAGGCGAAATTCCTCAAATCCTACGCCGTATCCACGGCCATTTACTGGCACAAGCGGATTCTGCAGCGTTTATCCAGCGAATTTGAGACTGTGCTAAAGTCCATGCGCTGGGCGCACATGGAACAACAAGCGCTCAACTATTCGCCCAGCCGCGACACTGCCAAGGCCCAACTGCTGGCCGAGTATATGTTTCTGATCAAATCGCCGGCCGAGGAGGATGCTCCACTGCTGAGCATCACACCCAGCATCGTTTGCCCGCCGATTAGCCAGGTGGTGCAGCTGCTGTTGGCGCCATATCGGCAGCGGTTCATGTTTCACTTTACGGGCACCAGGCAAACAAACCGCTTGGACAAGCCCGAGTGGTTCTACACGCAGATACTCAACTGGGGCAAGGAAACGCATCTATTTGTGGGCAAAACATTTCAGCCAGCCGCCATGAAGGCCGGCCAGCTGGACTTTAATCTGAGGGTGAGCTAAACCGATCCGATCTATCCAATATTACTATGGCTTACATCAAATCTGTTTTCTTGCAGCTGGAGTTTATGCGTGGCCTGGTCCAATTGACCATTGAGAAGCTGGCCGTGGACATTGAACAGATTGCACAGGATGAGCATCTGTTTGCCCATCTGCTGGACGAGACGCTGGCCTTTGAGGCGGAGCTGCGCGAAACGTTTGGCTATCCGGCCAGCTTTCCCAGCGCCATTTCAGTGCTCACGCAACCGATGTATTTGCTGCGCTGGATTGCGCTAGAGGAGCAGTGTAAGCTGGACGAGCATGAAAAAACGGTTTTGAGCTTAATTTCAACTCTGCTATTATCTACAGTTTGTGCGGAGAAAATGGATCAGATACTGCAGTCGGAGACGCCGTTTCAGCTGATCGATCCGAATACCTATGAGGATGAACTGAAGATACCAAAGTGTGCCGATCAATTTATGCGCCTGCTGGAGGCCATCAAGGATCGTTATTATGCCCTAATCCAGCCGGGACATCAGCTGCAGTTCCTAAATCTGCAGCTGGAGCTAATTGACAGCTTCCGGCGGCGTCTGGTCCAGCTGCACAGCAGCGGCGCCGTCGCCAGCCTGCCCGTGCTGAATGCGATCAACTATTTGATTCTGGTGCTGCGCGAATGGGGTGAAAATGTTCACTATTTGCATTTGCATGCGGCGCTGGCGGGGCCAAATGCCAGCGAAATTAATTCGGTGTTTGAGCACGCCGTCGCCGAGCTGGAGCACTGGGCACGGCAGCTGATCAAGAATCTGGCAAATAAGGCGGTCAACGAAATGAAGGCCAAGTCAACGAACTATCGCCACGATGCGTGGCCAACAATGCCCGAACAGAACAGCAAAGAGCCGTTCATATTATCGCCCAGCGGCGGTGAAACCTTCCAAGTGCTGGTCACGCTGCTCCACAATCTGGAGCGTGAACTCTCATCGAATCTGTTCAATCAGACGCTGCGCCTGATGGCCCACGAAACCGATGAATTCCTGCTCGAGAGCATGGTGCTCCACACGAAATTCTCACCGGCGGGCGCCGCTCAATTCAATTACGACATGACGCTGCTCTTTGCGCTCTTTGGCCAGTACACGCGACGACCCGAGCTGCTCTTCAAGCGGTGAGTAACTCGACCGCGTGCGTCATGGTGTTAAATATGATATACATAAATATTCATATATATATATTGTTTATCATTCAATTTAGAATACATGACGCTTGCAAATTGCTGACGGCGGCGCGGGGAACCGCTTTGTTGCTGCTCGAAACGCTGCGCAGCGGCCAATCGGCGTTGGAGAAAACGAAACCGCTGCATGAACTCCGCGTGCTCAGCCTGGACAGCAGACAATGCATTGAGGTGCTCGAACGGCGGACAGACATTAAAATGTTTTAAATAAAGCAAACGTGGCGACTTTGGCAATAATTGTGATCGGGTCGGGCAATGCCTCCAACGTTTTCATACCCCCTGCAGAGGGCATTCCAATATTAGTTACGAAATGTTTTACCCATCAGGAACAGGCGTATCATCGATCCAATAATCTATATATGTATTTGTGATCTGTATCATTTGCTGAGTGGACTAAACCCAATCCCAGTCTGTTTGACAGTCAGTTTCTATGCGAAACAAATTTGGCAATCGAAAGCTTCAATATACGCCCAACATATTTGCAAAATATTGACCATATCGGAACATTATATCATACAGCTCCCATAAGAACAATCGGTCAAAAAACAATTAAATTTTATTTGATAAACTTTTTGGTTTTCAAGATATGCGAAACAAATTTTGCTTTTAAGCAATAATAAATATTGTATCAACATCAACAAGAATCGACTTAAAAATAAGTTTTTGTATGAAAAACTTGTTTGTTTTCAAAAAAAATGAATTGTGAGTATCTTCTTGTTCCTAACACATAAACAAAACATCACCAACGACCTTCTAATTTTTTCAGAATAAGAAATCGGTTAAAAATCAAGTGTTTGTTATTTACCTTCACTACTGCCAGCAAGGGTATTCAAAATTCGGCAAGCCAAAGTTCAGCTTTCCTTCTCGTTGTTTTCTAAATTGTGTTCAAAATTGGGTCAATCTTAATCTCAAACATATTTAGATTTCATATTTTTAATAGTATGCCTAAGTCAGGAGATATTTCTAGCCTATATATACTATATATACTTTCGATCAGTATCAGCAGTTAAATCATCTGTTTGTTTCTATGCAAAGTGAACTTTTCAGTTTTAAAGCGTTCATGTTGAACTTTAATCAGCAAGTTTATTTATCGCTATAGATATATAATAAAAAAGTTAAAGCTGAATATCGAATTTGCATAGGAATTATGGAATTATGGTGTAGGAAAAATCTGCCAAAAGTTTTGCTTCTGCGAAAATCCTAATGAAAGTGTTTCATTTTTAGTCTTTTTTTTATGAAATTAAATTTTGAAATAATAACTTCAATTGTAACAATCTTTTATAAATGTCTTTGTTTTTCAGTTTCTCTTAAATAAAGTTAAAAATTCCTAACTTTATAATGCTTTTAGTTTATTACACTAAATGTTTTTAAAGCTATATTTTTAAATATTGCATTTTTCTAGAGAAAACCTTTTGCTTTGTTTTTTATATAAATTGTATACAAACTATATTATATAGTTTTCATCGGAACAATCCGTCAAACTTTTAAAACAATTTCCAAATCTTTATAATTTAAGCTAAAACAAAATTAAATCAGATTTAAAACTTGCCGTACTAAATAGAGGTAATACCCCTACTGAAACGAAACCGCCTTCATTTGCCATTTCACATTCCATGCAATTTCCGACGCAATCGGTTAAAGAAGAAAGAAATCAGTTATCAGTTAGATGAAGAAAAACAACTATATTTGAATATAAATCTATGCATGTATAACTTTACAAGACATACAATACAAATAGTCGTAGTTAGGAATTATTAATTGCAACATTGAATCAAAGACAATTTATGGACAATTAATGGAATATCATTGATTTATTAAGTGTGTTGAACATTTGTTTATTGCCTAAATATAAAATTGTTTTTTACTATTTTTGTTTTTTTTTTTTTTAATTTCGTATTTAGAATTTATAAAACATGTACACACAATAATCATTAAACATGCAGTAACCGTATTAATAATAAATTGATCTAAAAATACATAGCGTAAAATTAATATATATATATATATTTATGTAGTTATCATATGATTATGTATATGTGTGTGTATATATATATATATTCATTTTGACAAACAATTCCAGTTAAAATACCAATTTGCGACACAATAGACGCTCATCACAATATCAAAGATCATCATCAACGTTTTTTTTTTGTTTGTTTGTTATCATTTTTCCCATACAATTATCGTAAAAATGGGCCCGTATTTTGGTTTCCGTTAGTTCGAGAGCTGCGGTTCCTTACTCAAAGTTCTGATAGTTTGCCGTAGATTCAAATGCTTTTCGCTGAGCTGGGGTCATGTTGAGATTGCCGCGATGCTTCCTGTCGTAGGCCCAAATGAAGCTGGTCGCAATCAGCGCCACTGTTAGCCAGCCCATAAAGAAGAGCTCCAGCCAGGTGTGATCGGTTTTGCTGCGATCCGCAATGATGCCAGCGATATTGGTGATGACAGCCAGGCCGAGATTCTGTACGGACTGACAGAAGCCGTAGGCGGTGCCCAGCTGATATTCGGGTATGATTAGCGCCACCAGTGGCCACAGGCTGGCAGCGAGCATGGAATACGATAGACCCATGATAATCATGCCCACATACGGATTCAGTTGGGTAAACGTGAGCAGCGCATGGGCACCAATCGTCGTCACCGTTGCAGTCATCACAAAGGTGATATTGCGTCCCAGTTTGTCGATGATGAATCCAAAGATGGGCGACGAAACGGCCGCAATCAGATAGACCAGAGAGTCGACCGTATTGGCCTGGGCCTTCGTATAGCCAAAGCGATCCATAAAGAACTGCTGGCCGAGCGCAATGAACGGAAATATGGCCACATAGTAGGCGACACAAATGACGGACACCATCCAGAAGGGCGCCTTAAATGTGAACACATCGGTGAGCTTGGGTATCCGGCCGGATGGATTATTATTGCGCTCCATTATCCGTTCCGCGCGCTTGTCCATCCAGCCGAGAATGAGGGCACAGATCAGGGACATCACACAGGTGCCTGTGGCCAGCAGCAGGACGACGCCAAGTGCCTGATGGTCCTTATAGAACCTGCTGACATAGTCATAGATGGGCTGCATCACCCAAAAGTTGACCGTGCTCCCGAAACGTGCCACAGACAGCTGCAAGCCGAACACCATGTTCAGCTCCTTGCCCTTGAACCAGAGCACCGCATAGCTGTTCTGGGCGACGGCCAAGGATTCGGCGCCAATGCCAAAGATGAATCGGCCAACTATCATCACCCAGAACATGTCGACGAGTGCGCCGCCGGCAAAGATAAGCTGCCCCAACAGCAGTACCAGCATATAGATTATCGTGCCCAGACGTATGCCAAACAGACGATCGATCAGGAATCCGCCCACAAAGCAGAGCACCACATTTGGCCACGAGTAGATCGAATAGATGAGCGTAAACTCTGTTGAGCTCAGGTCCAGATCGTGCTTGAAGACCGCCTGGAGGGCGCCGGGATTATCGTAGCAAAAGTACGAACCAAATCCGAGCAGGCACATAAAGACCAGCGCCTGGAATCGATAGCAGCTGCTCGTTGGCATACAGCAGCCGCCCGAGGGCAGCGCCAGCTCATTGTCCTGCCGTCCGGCCGTCGTTGTTGTTGTTGCACCCTCATCGGGCTGCGCCAACTCCTCGTTGTCCACGATGCGCTCCTCATCTTCGCGTGCCATGACTAAGCACTGCACTCAACTGAACTGAATGGCCCACAGAAAAGGGCGTTCAAATGTAGATATATATATATGTAATATGTATTTGTAGATATATATGCTGGTTGATATCGAATTTGTTTTCGTTTTTCTGCAAAAAGAAAAAATTGCCGTTGAATCTGTTTCCACTGACAAACACGCACAAATACACATATAAAACTACATTTATGCGACGCCTGTGTGTGTGTATGTGTGTGTGTTTGTTGCGTATTCAACTCTTTTGCTTTGTCTGCTTGATTCGTAATCTCGCTCGTTTATTGTTTACTGTACTCTGCACTCTTTGTCTATCGCGTTGATGCTGTTTTTTTGCGTTATAGTTAACGCATTAGTTATTCTTACAATAGTCTTATCAATAGATTTTACAGTGCACTTACAGCGTTTGTTTTTGCTTTTGTTTCTATTGCACACGACGCACTTTATTCGCACAGCAGTTGGCGCCGTGCACCTGAACTTTATTAGCGTTCAAATAAAACTAAATTCGATTTTGATTTCTCTCCTACGCTTTGCGCTAATTAACGTTAATTATCTATGCTATAACGTAGTCGTTAGCAGTTACTGGTCACGAGTATTTTTTAAGTAGCAAGCCAGGGCTGCGAAAGTGGAACAATGTACATGAATCGCTGGTTTAATAAGCGCCAAAATTGTTATATAAATTTAAGTGCTTAAAATATACGATATTCGTTGACTTAGTGTTTAGCGTCACTTTTGTCTTATCTAAAATTAAATTTATTTAAATTTTTCGCATGTGCAAGTGTATTATCTGTGGAGCCCTGTGCACGATAAGTTAAGAAACTAAGTTCATAAATTGCTAGCTTCATAAATATAACAGTAGTTACAGTTAACAGTAGTAGTAAATCAGCATAATTGTTATTGTAAACAAAGAAAATCTTTTTAAATTTAAACGCTGCATAGGCTTTGTTACTTTTGTGAACACATTTGAAGCGTTTGATACCCGGTTCATTGGCTGTGCACCCCTGGTCAGCGTTATAGTTTCATCATTTGCATGCTCTTTAAAACTTATCGTTTAATTGTGCACATAAAATGTGTTTAATTATATAAGCGCGCAACAGGACATAGCTCGGCAGCACGGTAATGGCATCAATTGATACTAGCAAGCGCAAACCCAGACGCTTACAAGGCACACCGTCCTATTATTATCGCAATCGTTTTGCCTACGCTCTACTCGCTGTTGGTTCGACGCTCTTCGGAATCTGGTGGTAAGCGAAATAACGGAACTATTTGCCGCATTGGTAATAAACAAATTGAAATCTTTGTGCAGTTTAACGCCCATCCAACGCATTTCCAACGAGAAGATCTGCCAGAAGCTGTTAACGCCCACCGAGCAGGAGAAGGATCGTCACGCCTTATTCGAATTTGCAGCGCCGCGTCGCGGCGAATTCATACGAGAAGCCTTCGAAGAGAGCGAGAAACTGCGCACGGAGCGCTAAACAGCACACAAACAAGCAACAATGGACAGACAAACGCGGCGAGCAAACTTAAAGAAACTACAACAGCCGGCGACCAGAAAGCTGCGGTAGGTAGCCGCCGAGATCCGTAGAGCTGTGCGATGTGTTGAAAAGTTTTTGTTCAGCTAGTTGTTGACTAATAAAATGTTTACGCCGTACTAAATGCCATTTGTTTTCTTGCTCCACGCGCAGCAGCAACGCGGCCACTGCGACCATGAGCCTGTCCCAATATTTCGATACACTGGAGGGTCCCAGCAGTGCTGAGACGCCGATGATTCAGGAGCAGCCGGATAATCTCTTTGCGGAGCCGAGGTGCAAAAAGAGCCGCGATACGGAGCCGCCGTCGTCGGTGGCCAAGCCCAAGCCCAAGCCGAAGAAGGCGCCCAAACTGAAAGCGACGGCACCACCGCGTCGTGGACGCGGACGCAACAAACAGCAGCCGAGCATCAGCGATTTCCTGCGCAACGAGCAGCTCTTCGCGGAGGTCACGGCTCAGCACTGCATGGCGGATAACTTTAGTCCGGATGACATCGAAATGGCGCTGGCACTGTCCAAATCGGAGGCGCAGAAATATGGTAGATTGCGGCTGCAGGACACCGAGGATGAGCAGGAGGAGGTGGTGGATTTAGTGGACACTGACGCCAATCAGTCAACGGAGAATATACGCCGCAAGCTGCAGAAATATGGCTTTCGCACAGCGGCCAAGGAGGGTGAGTGGGAGTAACACCAATTATCCTTAGTTAAATTAACAATTAACAACAAAAAATGTTTATTTTAGAATACAATATGCTCTCCATTGCCGCCCTGCCCGGTGTTCCTGGCAAGCGGGGCAAACGCTGTAAATGGGCCAACAAATTCACGGCCCTCACTCTACGCAATCCGGCACAGCAGCTGGAGAAGATGCGGACCAAGGTGGCTGCTTTGATGGCGCAACAGGTGCGCACCAGGCTACCGAGCGCCGAGAATCAGCCGCCTTTCGAGCTGATCAGCGCACGTCTGCTGCAGTTGGAGGCCCGGGAGGAGCGTCGCATCACGCACGAGCCCAGCGCCGAAACCCTGAATCTGAGCGCCTATTATGTGCAGGATCTGATTGAAGTGAGTCGAACGCCGGCCCAACATCTGCTAAAGAGCTGGGCGGCCATCCAGGGACGCGATTTCTCGCCGAAGCGACAGAGCGCGGAGAGTCTGCGCCGGAAACGGCAGCTGGAGCAGGTCTATGCCGAGCTGGAGGCGCATTTTGGCGCCACTGCTGAGCAGCAGGAATTGGATGAGCTGGAGAAACTGGTGGCCGACAACATGATAGAAGACAATGTGGAGAAGAATCCAATTCAACAGCCAGTTGAGTGTGCCATGCAGGATAAAAAGGAGCTGCCAGTGGATTTGATCTCAACGAGTGGTGTCAGTCCCTTGAAGGAGCCGCCCGATAAGCGTCCGAGAATGAGCGAAACGGAGCAGGAGTTGGCTGCCAGTGATAAGGAGAATATTTTACCCAGTACTTCAAGCAAGCACAGCACACGCTGCACTTCACCCGATCTCTTCGCGGACTCGGATGAGGAGCCGGAAAGTGACACGGCCGCGGTCGCCATGCAAAACTTCTCCTTGAAAGTCTACAAGGATATAACCACAAGCGATATCAACTGCTATGAGGTTTACTCCAGTGATGAGGGTAAGAAACAACTATTATTGCGTTAAACATTTACGGACTGTCCGCCCACTCAGGGCGTGGCACATCGGTCAAATCTCTATATCTTGTGGTCCATTAAAAACCACAAAAATAAAAAATTAATGTTTTTTTTTTCAAAATAATTACTTTTATGTTTTGTTTCAGTGAAGACTGTTACCGAAACCACAGCCGAGGAGATTGCACCTAAAGGTTAATATAGAATACATTTAAATAAACACCGTTTTATTATATATAGTTTATACTTGCTGTTCCAGCGCCCAGCCAAGAGAGCTTTATAGACCTAACCCAGGAACAGGATACACCAGAATTTGTATTGGACACCACATCTGGCAAATCCCTTTTGGAGCAGCCACCCAGTCCAATTGTTGATTTTAATGAAGAACCAGATGCATTTATAAAAGACTCAAGTGGACAGGTTGAAGATTGTGAAATTGCCGAGGAATTGTATGCAAAATACGCGTACAAACCAAGTCTGCATAAGGTCGACTTTGAGCTAAGCTCAACGGATCCGAACCAGTCGGGCCACAGCTCCTTTCACCTGAGTTTTAATAGCTCCGCCAAGTCAAATCCAACGACAGCAACACCTTCGCCTGCCCGCATTGACAACTCGCTGACTCCAGGACGGAGCACGGAGCTGAAGCACAGCTTCAGGAGTCCGCTGAGCAACTGCTTGACTGGAAAATCTGCTGCCGTGCACGGCTCCACTTTTAGTTCCGCCGATGCGAGCATTGATCTGACTCAAGACAGCGGCGATGATGATGATGACGATGAGGATAACGAGGGTGCTCTGCTCTCGGATGATGAAATCAACTACTCCATTTGGAAGGCGGACAAAACGTGCCGAAATTTGCCGGACGCCCTCTCTGATGATAGCAGCAGCAGCAATGCCAGCTCATTTAGTTCACCTGTGGCTAGAATCAGAAGCGTGCCACATTTTAAGACTGTGGAGGATTTGGACGCCTATCTGGATGCTTCGCCCGCAACCTCCGTAAATACGTGCAATTCGCACTCGCCCAACAAGAGCGCCCTGAGCAAAGAACGCGCCGAATTTGGCATTCTGGACGCGGCCATCTCGCAGCCCTTTTCGCTCTCCCAGCTGCAAAGTCAAACAGAGGCGGCGTCCTCGCAGGTGGACATTGACTGGACGGAGGCGTCGTTTCTGGACACGCCCCCAGAGGCGGCATTAAAACGCTACTCGAGCAGCTGCACCCACAAATTTAAAGAGCTGCTGCAAAACATATCGGAGCCAGCCAAGTCGCCCGATGAACTGGACGACTTTGATCGTTTGGTGTTCCAAAACGACAAAGAGCCAACAGTAGACACATTGCCCAGTGGTCTGGATCGCCTGCTGCTGGGCGAGATCAACATGGAGAACTTGCCACAGCCGGTGGCCAACGTTGAGCCACCGAGTTCCGCACAGACGGAGCAATTGGAGCTAAATGGTCAGGTGTACAATGTGCGCGTCTGTGAAACGCCCAAGCCGGATTTCGTGAACTTCACCGAGTCGGAGCTGCTGCAGCAGCTCTACAAATATGGCATCAAGCCGCTCAAGCGCAAACAGGCCGTCAAATTGTTGGAGTACATCTACAATCAAACGCATCCCATAATGCTGCCGGAGGAGCCACTGCCGCGCTCCAAATCGACGCCGGTGACCAGCCGACCTCCCCAGCGGCTGCACCACGCCGCCAGCCACGATTGCCTTACACCCACCGAAGCTGAGCCGCAACTGAAGCACCGGTTTCGGGATGGCTCTGGCGCGGAACTGCTGCGTTTCTCGCCACCAGCGCTCTGCGATGACTTTGAGTACTATGTGCTGCAGACCAATGTCAGCAAGAAGACGCCACAGCCGCTGGTGCCGCTCCACATTGCCTGGCACAACTTGCTCTGCGCCAATCCCGGCCTGCACGAGAGCGTGCTCATGTTCGAGCCGATCGATCTGCAGGAGATCTATATGCACCTCAAACAGCTGGGCTATCGCTATGAGCCCAAAGAGCTGAAGTGCTTCTTTGATCGGCGCTGCATCATATTCCGTTACGAGCTGGCGCCGCCTGCCAAACAGGCGCAACGGCACATCCATAAGCCAAAATCGAAGAAGTCGAGCGCAAAGTTTTAGTTGCTCGATTTGTATTATGGTATTCATTAATTATTGTATATGAATATATATGTGTATAGGAATGTTTAGTGATTTTTTCAGTAGCTACATTTATTGAGCTTTCTCATCTAATTCTTGTTTATTAAATATTTGTATTTGTTATTTGGCATTCTTTGCCCACTGTAATTATGAAACAATGGATTTTCTATATATATGCTTTCTTTTTTTTTTTTTGGCAATTTGAAATAGACGAAACTTTGTTATTGCACTAAAAATGTATGTCGTCCAGAAGGGCATCGATGGCCACCTCCAGCACATGATCAACATTGGGTGAGGGTATCAGTTCGTCCATCATCACAATTTCATTTTTGGTATACTTGTCGATATTCACAAAACGCGCTTTTCGCGGATGTTTGCCTTTCAAAAATTCCTCACATTTCTCTGCCATCTTTTCGGTGAATTCCAGATCCAGTTCTAACTCAGTTATGGGTTCCGTTAAAAACTCATAGCACGTGAGAAAAGTTTCCAAAACATCCATCTTAGCGGTAAATTAAATGTTTTCAACTTTAATTTGTAATAAAAATATTCTCGAAGCAGTTCAGAAATTGTTAATGCGAGACAGATGATTCAAATTTTTGACTAGCATGATGCTGTTACTTTTTTAAAGCTTAAAGGCGTCGTTCCAAAAATGAAATAGGCTTACTTCGTGGCAAATATCCTGTATGATAGCGGGCAAGCGGATTATAATTTGGCAGTAGCATCGGTAAGTTAAACAAGGTTAATAAAACAAGGTTAATAACATTTAATTTTTTTGTGCAATCTCTTACCCAGCTACCTGAGCGAAAATTGTATATAAGTTATTCTACCTTAAGTTAGCTTTCAAAATTATTTAAAAAATCAAAAAATGTTCGTTATCACAAATACAGTTTGAATGGGCGTTACTGGCACTGCCATTTGGATGAACTATCGATAAAGAAGCTTTCGAGAACGCGGTATCGATACGTATCGATATGACGAAATGGTGCTCACATCCCTAGCTAAAATCGTGAGCAACTTTTTTTTTTGTTTCAACACAAAATCTGATGCAAAGCAAAGCCTACCTAAATCTTCGTGCAAACACATACAATAACAATAACAACAAGTGTCTGCTCAGTGATTAAAAAATTACCAATAACAATTATCTTAAAACGCAAAGTGCAGCATTTTTGCTGGCGTACCTGGGGCGACCCGAGTGTGAGTGCATAATTTACAGTTTGGCCTTCCACTGGGCAACAACAAAGGCGTCGTGAACAACCCACACGCTTACGCACACATTCACGCACACAGGCAAGCACGCGCGTACGCACACAGTGACACGGACAGACACACATACACTCGTATGTATATGCATATGTGCGCATAGATAGTGATACCTGCGATTGTGTGTTGTGTGTTTTTTTTGTTGTTATTTTTTTTTGGGATTTTCGTCACCAATTAACAACAAATACGTGCACTCACAAACACGTCTGACCGCGAATAATAACAACAAAAATTTGAAAATGGGCCTGTTGTTGTCGCGTCTGTGGCGAATGTTTGGCAATGAGGAGCACAAACTGGTAATGGTTGGGCTGGACAATGCGGGCAAGACAACCATACTGTACCAGTTTCTGATGAACGAGGTGGTCCACACCAGTCCCACGATTGGTTCGAACGTTGAGGAAGTCGTTTGGCGGAATATACACTTTCTCGTTTGGGATCTCGGCGGTCAGCAGAGTTTACGGGCCGCCTGGAGCACATACTATACAAACACAGAGTTGGTCATAATGGTCATCGATTCGACGGATCGCGAACGTTTGGCTGTGACGCGCGAGGAGTTGTATCGGATGCTGCAGCACGAGGACCTGAGCAAGGCCAGTCTGCTGGTCTATGCCAACAAACAGGATCTGAAGGGCGCAATGTCAGCGGCGGAAATCTCCAGGCAATTGGATCTGACGTCAATCAAGAAGCATCAGTGGCACATACAGGCGTGTTGTGCGCTAACCGGCGAAGGATTGTATCAAGGACTCGAATGGGTTGCCCAGCGCATTAAAAACAAATGACACAACACTGACACACGTACGGCGTTAGTTTGTAGTTAATCAATTAATTTAGACAAATAAATCAATTTTTTTATAATTGTAAATTGTAAAGACATTTTACCATACAATACGAAAACTGAAAGCGTTTGCGGACGTTTACGAAAAAGAACATAACTTGTTAAGCATGTTGCAAAGCCAAAAGCCAATTTTGATCAGTGCTTTAGTTGAAAACTCCTGCCTTTGTTTAAGCATATAAAACGATAACATATTATTATTATTATTATTACGATGTCCAGCCTCCCCTCAATAAAATTAAATATGTATAACTGCTAAGATATGCTAATGTTAAGATCTAAACAGCCAATTAATTACTTCCATTAAATTTATAAAATAAACAAGTTTATTTCAAAATTTCATTTTTAGTTATTTTTGATGTTCATTTTGTTTTTCTTTTTTGTTTTGTTTAAGTTACACATACAGAATTGGACGTATTTATACTGTTACCGAACTGAACTTGCATTGTAATTGACGTCGTTAATTCATTGCATTGCCGTTGTTGTTGATGTGATGTGTGAGATTGTTTTGTACTCTAGCCACCAAAATAAATATGGATTATATATATATATATATATATATGAATATATATATGTTAAATGTATAAATTAAGCTGTTACTCGTCTCGTGGCGGGTAAACATAAAAATTAACAGTTTAGTTTAGGATTAAACAAATTATATAAATACTAAATTATAGCCACACGAAAGTTTGATCACAAAATAAAAGAAATATGGAAATAAAAATTTTGAAACAAATATCAACTAAGATATCTATGTGAGATTGCAGGAGCTGCTGCAACTCTTCAGCGGCTTTCCCTGGCCCAGCTGCACCGTATTCTCGTCCATGGCCTGCACACTGCTGGCATCGTGTTGGCGCTGGCAATAAAACAGAAATATGGCAATTAGCAAGCTAATAAAATTGTTCGGAGGTCATCTTTAATGGGCACCTTTAGTTCTGTGGCCAGGCAGCGGAACGCATCTTCCACATTTGTATTCTCCTTGGCTGATGTTTCCATAACGAACAGAATTTCAGGTATATACTGACACATTTGGCGCGCCTCCTCAAAGTCCACCTCACGCTCCGCCTCGAGATCACATTTATTGCCAATCAGTATGATAAGCACATTGGAAGCCGTATACCTGCGCACCTCCTCAATCCATTTCTGTAAATTGGCGAACGTCGATCGCTTTGTGATGTCGTAAACTGTAAAAGAACAGAAAAAAAAACATTGATAATTCGAGTACATTGCTGATAGCGCTGCATGGCGAATCACAGCACCGATAATGACATTAAAGGAAAGTGTGCGGCCCCTTATCGCCAACAGGCCATGACAGCAGCCCGCGGGTCGTGCTGATAAGGTCTCTCTCGGTCGGCTGGGAATTAGCTACCGTTAACTCACCGATTATGACGCCATTGTTGGCACGATAATAGCTTTGGGTAATGGTGCGAAAGCGCTCCTGGCCGGCAGTATCCCAGATTTGCAGCTACATCACCGAGCAAAAGAGTATTCGTCAGCTGTGCGACATTGGCATAGTATATGAGAAATATTTACCTTGACTTGTTTGCCCTCGACTTCAATGGTTTTCATTGAGAAATCAACGCCAATGGTGTTGCCGTGTCGCTCCACATAGTTACCCGTCTTGAAGCGTTGCAGGATTGATGTTTTGCCCGTGCAACAGTCCCCGATGAGCACGATTTTAAATAGGAAATCAAAATTCTCCTCGCTGGGCAGTGCCATCAACGTTTGGGGATTGCGCGCCGTCATTTTTTTCTAGCCACGAGGCGTTGCGGCTCCTTTAGCGTTTGATGGTTTCGACTGTTGTGCAATTAGTTATTGTTTCGCATGGAAAATGTTGAATTTTCTGTTGTAATTTCTTGATAGTAATGAAAATGCGTTGCACAAAGACTGTGTTGTTGTGCCCTGTCAACATTGCTGCAAAGGGTATATCGATTCAATAATATTTTAGTGATTATAGTCACGCTGACGTCCTTGAAAATCGAATATTTTGTTATTTGTTATTTTTTGTTATATTGTGGTATCACCTGGTGAGAGTTTTCTTATATATTACAGGCATTTCATGCAAAATAATGCATTAAAAGTAACATAATATTTTTTTCTAAGGTATTTTATTGTCTACAACTATGCTGTTTTATGTTATCGTTGATTGCAGGTGTGTGTCAGTTGGTGACATTATGCAGTACTGACTATACAGCATTAGGCAACACTGATTTTCGAGAGCGCGCATTCATCTGATTTCAAATTAGATTTCAAAGCAATAATTTAGTTTGCTTATAAGTAAAAGTGTTTTAGCATAATCTCATGTCAGCATTATAAATATCAGACACAAACAACAATACGCAGAGATTGTGAGCGATAACCCTATCAAGCATATCTCCGTTTTGCCCTGTAAACGTTTATTCGTGTGATTTGCCTTATCTTTAGCGTTTTGACATTACATCAAAAGATAAGATATTTCAAGTGTATTCGGTTAATTGAATAGAAGCTTGGTGTAGCTAGTTGATAGTGTAAACGTTATATATTTTATTGCAGTTTCGCAGAGTGTGCTCAAATTGTTTATTTAAAGAGCTCTGTAGCTGTGCCTCGCATGACTTGCAACTTGAGCGCACGTAAATAATAATTCTGTTTATTACAATTGATTTACTGAATACGGTTCAAAAAGCTCTTCTTACTTAAACATGGTGCCCTACAGTCGCCTCAATAGCTTTGCTTATATGTCGAAAAGCTCGCTCGGCGTTGCTTATATGAAGCCTCAAAAGTTCCATTATCATTAACAGTAGCCGGCGACGCCCCGTTTCAAGTGTTGTGCATTCAGATCAATTATTTCAACATGTCGAGTTTGGTGCTCTATGGGATTGACTTGAGTCCTCCGGTACGTGCCTGTTTGCTGACTCTACGGGCACTCGAACTGCCGTATGAGTACAAAAATGTCGATCTATTGGCCGGCGAGCATAGGAGTGAGGAATTCCTAAAGAAGAATCCGCAGCACACGGTGCCCCTGCTGGACGATGATGGCACTTTAATCTGGGACTCGCACGCCATCTGCTGCTATTTGGTGGATAAATATGCCAAATCGGACGATCTATATCCGAAGGATCTTGTGAAGAGGGCGCATCTGGAGCAGCGCTTGTATTTCGATGCCAGTGTGCTCTTCATGTCGTTGAGGAACATCAGTGTGCCATATTTCTATAAGAAGGTAACCGAGGTGCCGCAGGAGAAGATTGACAATGTCAACGATGGCTACACACATCTGGAGAACTTTCTGGGTGACAATCCCTATGTGACCGGTGATACTCTGACCATTGCCGATTTCTGCTGTGGGGCAACAGCCTCCTCGTTGCCGGCTGTGCTGGACATTGATCCCGAAAAGTATCCAAAAATTCTGGCTTGGCTGGCGCGTCTTGGTGAGCTGCCGTACTATCACGAGGTCAATACCGAAGGTGCTGAGAAGTACATAAACATTCTAAAGAACGCATTGACAATTGTCTAAATTGATCATTACATATATATTTATATTAATATCTATCAACAAATATTTTATACACCAATCATTTTTTTAATAATAAATCGATAACAATTCGTAATCTAGTCTTCGTTCTGCAGCACTGGCTCTCGCGTTGTGTGGCAACGCTAAGCCGCACGTTGAAATTTAAACGTTGGTTGTGCTCTACGCACGTTTAAAACGCTTTAGGCTTTGCACATTACGCAAGCTGATCGAATATGGTGTGTGACTTATTTAAATGAGGCAATAACAAATGGAAAGCGATAGACTGTGCGAAATTATGTCAATCAACATGCATCGCTGCATTAAACACGCATCGCACGTACGCAGGGCTCGCTGATAACGATTTATTGTATTTACATGTTGGTCAATAAATTTTCACCACGTACTCAATGATGGCGCCATTTAAACTGCCAAATTGTCTTAATTGAGCTTTTAATATTTATTAAATTTGAAATCAATTAGCTCTTCCGCGCATTTTCCCCAAAGAAATGTTAACAGTTTTTTTCCATATGCAGAACCTTGACCCAGTTTCATCTTCTAGACTTAGACTCACTTTTACAACGGAAGCAGCATCTTTGAGCCTGTTACGCCCCGTTTGAGCCACAGAAAACATGTTCTTTGGCAGCTCTTTAACAAAATGGACAACCGGCCAAACGTCCAACTCCGCATGATTGCCAAGTGGATTGGAAAACCGCATTTGGTTGTACGCACTGTCGCATTCATTTCGCATGGAAAGTTGAATGCAGCCAGGCCCAGAACAGCCCGATCTTAGGCATGTTGCCGATGCTGATAGACGCGAGTGAAACTAATTTCAGCCGTGTCATTGTTCGTTGGCGCCTGGGCGCCCGCGACCCCAATCAGCTGCTGGAGGACTTCGATGACTCACTAACGTGGCTGTTAGACTTCACTTCCTACCACATCCAGCACCAGGCACTCTACTAGCTCATAGCTGCATTGGTCTTACGAGGGTGGCTCTATAAGTACTCGTGTTGGTCATTCAAAATTAACAAAAATATTGACATTTAAAAATTTCAAAATTTAAAATTGCGAATTTAGATTTTTATTTGATTGTAGGTGTCACAATTAGTATAAAAAACAACATTAAAAGTGATTCTGGGAGGGTCAAATTTTTCGTCAAAAATCATGCCAAACTTGAGAAAAATGTTGACATGTAAAGCCCCCGGATCCGTAGCTCCCATACTTCAAACTCCCATAACTTTGTCAAAACTTAACCGATTTTCATGTTTGATGGCATTTTTGTCATTATTTATGATCCAGATTAATTCGGCATTTACAAAATATAAATTTTTGGAAAAATTTTTTTTTGGAATTTTTCGATCAAAAAATCATGTACTCCCCCCTTATTAATTTTCGAAAAAAAATTTTTTTCAAAATTTAAAATTGCGAATTTATATTTTTATTTGATTGTGGGTGTCACAATTAGTATAAAAAACAACATTAAAAGTGATTCTGGGAGGGTCAAATTTTTCGTCAAAAATCATGCCAAACTTGAGAAAAATTTTGACATGTAAAGCCCCCGGATCCGTGGCTCCCATACTTTAAACTGCCATAACTTTGTCAAAACTTAACCGATTTTCATGTTTGATGGCATTTTTGTCATTATTTATGATCCAGATTAATTCGACATTTAAAAAATATAAATTTTTGAAAAAAATTTTTTTTGGAATTTTTCGATCAAAAAATCATGTACTCCCCCCTTATTAATTTTCGAAAAAAAATTTTTTTCAAAATTTAAAATTGCGAATTTATATTTTTATTTGATTGTGGGTGTCACAATTAGTATAAAAAACAACATTAAAAGTGATTCTGGGAGGGTCAAATTTTTAGTCAAAAATCATGCCAAACTTGAGAAAAATTTTGACATGTAAAGCCCCCGGATCCGTAGCTTCCATACTTCAAACTCCCATAACTTTGTCAAAACTTAACCGATTTTCATGTTTGATGGCATTTTTGTCATTATTTATGATCCAGATTAATTCGACATTTAAAAAATATAAATTTTTGAAAAAAATTTTTTTTGGAATTTTTCGATCAAAAAATCATGTACTCCCCCCTTATAAATTTTCGAAAAAAATTTTTTTCAAAATTTAAAATTGCGAATTTATATTTTTATTTAATTGTGGGTGTCACAATTAGTATAAAAAACAACATTAAAAGTGATTCTGGGAGGGTCAAATTTTTCGTCAAAAATCATGCCAAACTTGAGAAAAATTTTGACATGTAAAGCCCCCGGATCCGTAGCTTCCATACTTCAAACCCCCATAACTTTGTCAAAACTTAACCGATTTTCATGTTTGATGGCATTTTTGTCATTATTTATGATCCAGATTAATTCGACATTTAAAAAATATAAATTTTTGAAAAAAATTTTTTTTGGAATTTTTCGATCAAAAAATCATGTACTCCCCCCTTATTAATTTTCGAAAAAAAATTTTTTTCAAAATTTAAAATTGCGAATTTATATTTTTATTTGATTGTGGGTGTCACAATTAGTATAAAAACGACTCTTACGTCCGCATTCCTTGTTGTACTTATTGATCCACCCTCGTATGTCTAATGTTATTTTTGGCCAAGAGGAAATCAAATACACGAACACACACATACAGTTGTAACTGTTGAATGCCTTGGTCAACTGCACGTCTTTCATACTGGTTTGTCTTTTTGGCTTTGGGTAGCTTCTGCCAATGTCTGCCCGCCACTGCCAACCCCCCCTTTCCCCTTTTGGATATTTTGCGCTCGTGCATTGTCGTTGCTTTTTATCGTTTGCCGCAGCCGTTGGCCGCTTTAGTTGAATTTGAAACGTTTGCGCGCGCGGTTGTTGTCTGCTGCCCACTAACAAAACAATTGCAACTTGTAACGGTTAACAGCCAAGGATAAAAAACGTGCGTTGGTGTGGTCGCAACACATACAAAAAAAAAAAAATAGAAAAAAAGTGAAACAGAAACGTGTCAAGAATTACAGCAAAAAAATAAAACGAAGAAAAATCCATAGATCAAAAACCTAAGTTGACTAGAAAAGTGAGTTTGAACCCGGCTAAAACTGTGTGAAGCTAGCCACAATTGCTGCAACTGGGTCAAGGAGTGGCCAATTGAAATAGCCAATTGCTGATAAGCAACGCAACGACAACGACACCGAATTATGTAAGCGGAGAATGTGTAATACACAAATCAGCTAATAAAAATCAACACACTTTCTACACGAAGTATTGAGTTGTATTTTAATTTTTATTTAATTTTTTTTTTTATTTTTATTTTTGTGTGATTTGATTGATTTTGTATTTTTTTTTTGTGTTGGTTTGATATCGCAAGTAATACATTGGTATGCGCATCACGAACCGTGTGTGCAACACTTTCCTTTATCCAATTCCCTTTCCCAATGATTTTGTTATTGTTGCTGTTATTTCTAATTGTTTATGCAGTCCGAGTTTTGCAGTGCGGCACTCATAAAACAAATGACTTAGGACACGAACTTGCTGGCATACCACTCAATATACATATAGACGATTTTATGCATATGTATAAAACTAAAAAAAAAACACAAAACCATAAATTAATTTAAATAATGTTTTTGCTTGCACTCAACCTGTTAACCCAAATTTCATTTTCATTTCGAAGTTGAGAATTGTTTTTATTGACTGGTTTTTTGTTTGTTTGTTGTTGTTGTTGTTGCTGGATTGAATTGCCTGCTGATTGGATTTCTGTTAAACAGGAAACAAAAAGTCGTATATATATCTGTATATATATATGCTTCTTCAGTCCAATTAAAGCGTAGCTTGCACTAATTCGCCATAAGTTGCAAACTCTTTTCACTCTTTCTTCTTATTGCTGCTTAGCCGCGTGCCAGACTGACACATGTTGCGTGCTTGTTGTTGCTGCTGTTGCTGTTCTTCGTCTTGTTGTTGTTGTTGCTGTTGTTGCTGTTGTTGCGGCCATAGGCGTTGCTCTGATTTGCTATAGAAATCAAAACTATCCTTAACAAATTTACTGCCAGTGGCCAGCGCGTCTGTCAGTGTCAACGTGCAGCAGACAGCGCCGCAGTAGACTGCCAACAAATGCGTTTGAATACCCTGTAATCACATCAATCGGTTAAAGGGCATATTGATGCTGCGCAAATTTATGTAACTGTTCATAAATGATTAGAAAGTTCCCTTATTCAACCAAGTTAAATTTGTCTCATTTGTCGGTTTGTCCTTTTGAGTCCTTAATTTGGCTATAAAACATACCCAGAAATATTTGATACTTTACTTTATTTTATAAAATCGATAAGTATCGTATTTTCAGATTAATCTTAGAGCTCCAAATTTTAACTTTAAATTAATTTAAATGTAATTTTCGCATTTCAGACGCTTAAAAAGTTTTTAAAGTTTTTCTGAATCGATAAAAATCGATTTTTAGTGCAGTTTTTTAAACATAATTCGAATATTGTTGAAACAAAAATTTGAAATCAGTAATTTTTTTATATTTCGTTCGAAATGTAACATCAGAACTCTTTTGTTTTAAATCGATATATATCGATCAATTCAGAAGAAGTTTGCTAGGCACAATTCGGGTATTGTAAAAACTAAAGGGAGCAATTATTACAGAATATGTATAGTATACTCAGATTTAAGATATTATTCTTTTTAGATACTTTCCACTTCCTTCAATTATAAGCCTAACTCTATGGTATATAAATAAATAATACGCCAGTAATTCAAGAAGAAGCACAGCTGCAGCGTAAGTAAATATCTATGCGATTAATATATTGGAGAGCTGCATATAGGGTATCTGCTAGTCGGTGACTCTCGTCTAAAGCAATCTAACTTATTGCTGTTGCTGTCGTTGTTGCTGTCGTTGTCTCTCGTGGACACATAACAACTGGCATTCTTTGGCGGTGATATTAAAATATGCCCAGCGCAGGCTGCCAAACCAATTGCATCTGATTCTGACCCAATTTCTCTTTCAGGCTCAAACTCAGCACCTGCTGCTAATCATAGGCCAACGCTTGTAACGCCCCTTAGCTGTGCGCCTGTCATGTTCTATTTGCTCATTAAAATTCAATTCAATTTTTTGTGGCAAGGGGGGGAGGAGGGGATATGGAAACTTAGCATAAACCCTTGCGGCGATCGCATCTTTAATGAAATATTTGATTTTTAATACGCAGGCTACACAAAACTGGATCAAGTTTGAATTTGTTGCTAGAACCAGTTGGCCATTTGAAATAACTGGCTCTGGGAAAGTGCATTAGAATCAGGCGGCGCACTGCGAGGTGCCTGTCTAACGGCCGCAATCCTGTGCAACCGGCTGTGTGGCCAATTGCATCATCAACATATTTGTGCCACAGCTTGAGGGGGCGCGGCACGAAGGCGGCAAAAGTGCGTCGTGAAATTGCTAGCACATTGCCTGATAGAGGGGGAGGGGGTGGATGGGCATTGACAGGGAGGCCATTAAAAAGTGTTCCAATTTGGCGCCTTTGAGTGAAATTTGCATTGCGGCAGGTTTGCCAAATCTTGTCTAGAATGCTATGTGTATGTAAATATGCACACATACATGTATATTTGAGTGCTTTCACTGCAACGCATCTAGCAGAACAAGAAGAAGAAGCATTGGCGGCATTTAAAATCGAATTCGCGTATGTTCGTTCGGCAACAACAAATCGCAGCTTGTAATCAGAATCAGCAATTAACGGGGCTTAAACGCGAAGAGAACGCTTTCCCAAACTAGATGGCCGCAAACCAGTTGACCGTTATTTAGTTCTTAAAAGAATGCTGCGTGTTTTCAGTTGCGGTTATACAACAGTTAAATAATGCACATCAAGGCTGATCTAAGCGCGTTCGTTCTCTAAGTCTTTCGTTTTCTTCTATTCTTGGCGATTAACCAGCATGCGTGTTAGCCTCAGCCCCCAACTGCCGCCGTCGCTGCTGCAGCTGCTGCTGCTGCCGCTGCTGCTGCTGCTAATCTGCCGCTGGACAGCTGCCGCCGTGCACGACACCAACGATGATTTGGCCGCACAGCTGGCGGATGCCGAGGCCGCTGTTGAGGCTCAAACGGATGCGGAGGCGAGCGCGGCGCATATACGAAAAAAACGTCTCGTTTGGATCACGGACGACGGCCGATTGGCGCTGCCGCCGGGCACCTCACTGACGTTTACGCCAACGATTGCAATGCCCCTGGTGCGACATCCGCCCGAGGGCTTCTTCTCCAATCTGACCATCAGTTTTCCCATCACAAGTGAGTTTTCAATTGCTTCATTCAATTATTTATGCGTATACTCGAACAAAAAGTTAAGAAAAAATAAAGAAAACTTATATGCCAAAAGCTTGGAAAAAAGAAAACAAATGTGAAAAATTACAACAATTATTTTCTTTTTAAATTTTAAAATTATTCAAAAATTTTTTATTTAATTCAGAAATTGATTTGACAATAAATTGGTAATATTTTTTTTTAAATTCAGATATTATTCGATTTTTAAATATTTTATATTTTAAATATTTCTGTTATTGAAAAAATGTTCTAAATTTTAATTATTACAAATATCAAATGGTAAAAGTTTTTAAAATTATCAAAAAAACTATTTATTTTATTGAGCAATAAATAAATTTTAATTCTTTATTATGAAAAATTGTAATTGATAGTATATAATTATAATGTGATTGGTAAAAACTTATATATATTCTGACTTAAATATTTTTTTTTAACAAAAACATCGTTTTCAAAAATTTTAATGAAGTTAAAAAAAAAGAAAATTAAATTAAAAAAAAAAAATAAAGCAGTTTTTGTTAAGGAAATTAATTTTGTAATTAAAATTTAAGACAAGTAATTTTTTCTAGTAATAGAAAACTGTTTTCCAATATATTTTTTTAATATTATTTTTTTAGCGGTTTTTTTTTGGTTAATTATAATTTTTTATATTCAAAAATTGACAACATTTTAAAGCAAAAAATTAAATGTAACGAACATTTTTAAATCTTTTTGAACTCCAGTTGACTTTGACAAACTCGGCCTGACGGACAATCAGAATCCCCTGGGTGACCTGCCGTTCTTTGCGCGCTCCTTTGGCCATGGCGCTGGCCAAATGGTGGGCGAGTATGTGGCCCGTTATCTGCACGTGCAGCGCCGCAAACGGGACCTGAGCGAGCAGCGCAGCAGCGACGAGGATGGGCGTGGCAAGCCCTTCAAGGTGGAGGACATGCTGCAGTATCCGGAACTGCCCGCCGGCCTCAAGCACATCTTCCATGGCGGCGAACGCGTCCTGCTCTACGGCGTCGTCGAGGACTTTCTGTCCACGTTCGGCATGGATGGAAAAGCCTGCCTGCTGCGCACCATCTGCGAGATGCACTCACGCAGCCTGGACAAGTTTGGCGTCTTTGGCGAGATGACCAAATTGTTTTTAACGTGAGTAAGAGTGCGTAAGAGAGAGAATGAGAGATAAAAATAGATAAAGAGATATTAATAGACAGAGAGAGAGAGAGCAATTGAGACACAGAGAACGAAAAACAAATGCATAGAACAGAAAGAGACAGGAAGAGCGAGAGAGCTAAAATAATGCAAGAGAGCGATAACAAATAGAGAAACACCCAGAGAAGCATAGAAGGTGATAGGGCGGGAGCAGGGGGTTTAATAATTACAAAATATATCTTTCATCTACTTTCTTTTTGGCACTCTTCTACCCTAAGCAAAGTATCTGCATTGTTGTAAAAATATAACTTTTTTTTACAGGGTTACCAAGTCGCCCTTCGCCGAGCTCATACCCGAGTACGTGCGCGCCCAGCGCGTGGGCGAGGGCAAACAAGCCCCCGGCGAATGTTTTCCGTATTACAAGGCCTGCCCGAAGAGCGTATTCAAGGCGCTGGCCAACAAATACAGCGCTGCAGCAGCAACGACAACAACAACAACGACAACAACAACAACTCGACCCGTGGGTGAATATCATGAACAGCAGGCGATGCTGCTGCCAAATAGCGCTGAGGATCAGCAACAGGAACAGCCACAGGATCAACAGTTGGAAATCAATCGCAATGCGGTCTATATGTGAACGAAGCCAATTATTGGACTCTCTCTACTAATATTTAGACAAAAAAGCAAAAAAAAGAAAATGAGTGCTCATTGAAAGTCATTTGTTTGTAATTAACGTACACTAATTATTTATTGATTATTTCATTGTATTTATAACTATTTATTGTTAGCTGTTAGGCGTTGTTAACTCTCTAGATTTTTTTTTTAGTGTATTTATTTGTTATATAAATATAGCCTGTAAATAAACAAATTTGTGGCATATTTACGAATACAACTTGCAAGTGCAATATTAGATATATATGTATATATATACATATATGTATGTATATAGACAATGAATTCCAGCTGACAAATGTGTTTGCTTAACTGTCGCGCAATCAGATCAACAACAATAATTGAAACATTTGCTCGCAACGCTTTTTGCGCATTGTTTTTGTTTATGCCGCATTGCGTATACGTAATGTGAGCCCAGTTCCACGAATCCGAAATGTGACGCACTGCTCATATCAGGCCGAACAGATGCTTCAGATGCTCCATGTGTATATAGTTCATATAATAGTACATGGAAACGTTGCGTGCAATCCCGTCCAGTTTCAGCGCCTCCTGCATCGAGTGCTGCTGGCACCCGCCGAAGATTAGCAGCTTCTGCATCGCATCGTTGTAAATGATGTGCGTGTGTATGTTCAGCAGCTAAAAAAGAGAGATCGAACATTACGAAGAAAAAAACTTGAACACAAAATAGATTTAAGTGCTTTAGTCGCGAGTGCCCGACTGGAAGTTGCCTTGTAAACAATTGGGTAATTTTCATCTTATTATTTTCTTAGCTTCAAAATTGTGATATATGCATGTATATATAGACTTCCACAGCTTAAGGAATCAGTAATATCACTTAAAAAAGAAGACATTTAATATTAATTTGTTAGTTGAACTTGAAAGAATTATTCCAAAAGTAAGTATTTCAAGATTGAAACATTTTCTTTTCTTTAAAATTATCGAAATGAAATTATAAATTTTAGCTGAGAACATAAATTAAAAATTGTACATCCTAAATCCTCGATAAGTGCTGAAGGTTTCTCAGAATCTGAAAATCGATATTTATCGCCAAGACCTGTATATATAATACTATACTCTTCACTCAAAATTCATTTATATATTAGATATGAATTATGCCCAAAAAATGTAAGCTGACACTCGATATTTATCGATTTGGGGTATGCTCAGTTTTAAATTTAACGCCGATCGAGTTTTTTAAATCTCTGCTAAGTGCTAGCAAAACTGTCGCTTAAAATCGATTTTTATCGACTGCAAACTTTTGTATTTGCCCACATCGATTAATTTATTTAAACTTACATTGTCGAATTGAAAAATACCCCAAATTATACACTATCAATGCTGGGTAGAGGGTATATCAACTTGCCACTCACCTCCATGAAAAGCGTAGCCAGCGATAAATTGCAGTCGCAGCTCATGCTGTAGCGCAGGCGAAAGAAGTGCAGACCCTTGAGCACAAATATATCGGATATATCGGGTATATTGTTGCCAATGCCGATCTTGACCAGCAGACGGAGCACATTGCGATACTTGAGCATGCGCTCGTCCTGGATGAACTGCATGCGCGGCACGTACGGACAGAAGCTGCGATGATCGTACTGCGGATAGACCTGCAGCAGCGCCAGCCAATAGTAGACATTGCTGCAGTGCGCCCAGGCGGGACCCGATGGCACGAACGTGGGCAACGGGAATTCAGCGAACTTGAACTGCAGCGCCGGCAGGAAGACAAACGATATGATGCTGGGCATGCCGGACTCGCGCTTCTCGCTGGCCAATATCTCATGCACGAATCCCTGATCGCCGATCTCGTGCGTGCGATAGCTGAGCCTGTACTGGACGCCGCTGTCGCAGTGGACGCCTTTCAGCTGGTTGATGGCGTCCCGTAGGTTGCCGCGCAGCAGCAGCTGCACGTTTTCCGGATTCACGTAGCCCTTGGTGATCATCGGATGGGCGGTGGGCGCATAGAGATTGATGTAGCCCGGTTGGGCGGCATTAAAGATGGGCGTCACCGTAAATGGCATATGGAAGCGCAGATATTGCTCAAAATCGAGCGGCACATCGATTTTGGAGCCTCTGTAGAAGGTGGCGGTGGACAGCAAATGCTCGAGCACGAACTTGTAGATCCAATCTTTTTTGCACATCACTTCGGTAATGCGTTGGCAGATGAACTCCGCATCCAGCAGCCAATCTGCGTCGCATTCGTCGATTTCCATGAGATCGGATACCCATTTGATGCCCTCCTGAAAGTGGGAATAGCCCTCTGGCAGAAACGATGGCGAGCTTGACTCGCTGACTGAAACTTCACTTTTTGCAATCTTGTGATCGCCCATTTTATAAAGCTGTCGCAGCTGGCAGACGAGCTCACTTTGCACTGAACGTGAGGATCGACAAAAGCAATTGCAACTGCTTACGCATTGTTTAATTTGATATGCCGGTTGTTTGTGCATGCGCAGTGATTTGGAGCCGCTGCTTATAAAAAAAAAGTTAAAATGTTTAACAGTTAATTAAATGCGTTTAACTAATTCAACGACAAAATGTAAGCGTGCAAAAACTGAGCGCCCATATAATCAATTTCATTTTGGCGCTCAGCCTACGTGCGCTTTGCAGCACTGTATTGGCATGCGATAGTATCGGTGGCCGAATATCGATAGCAGGCGCACACAGCTGATTGCTTGGTTTATCACGTTTGCGAACTGGAGGTGCGTTTTTTGTTTTTTGATTTCGTTATTTACAAAGTTCGCAGAAGCATAAAAAACAGCAAGAAAATTACGTGTCGCACAAATGTGTGAGCAAAACGATAAAAAACAGTAAAAACAAACGCTTTTAAGGCAGGTAAGTAACGTTGATGCTGCCCAAAGACAACGTCAGCAAACAAAGCAAAAGCGAGCCAAACCAACAGCGAAAACAACAACAACAACGACGCCAAAAAACCCGGCCAAACGCCAATTAGAATAACAACAATAAATGCCACTGAGTCAGCGGCGTCGAACCATTGTTTGATAATGATTGAATTGAGTATTATCACGACCTCGCAGCGACAGATGATTGGCATTCGAAAGCGGCCGGTGTTAATGTTGTTGTTTTTTGTTTATATCACGCGGACGTGGCGCAATATACCGTAATCTATATAGTTTTTGACTAACTTTTCGCTTAACAGTTAACCACCCATTAATCCATCGCTGGCATGGACGATCTGGACAACAAGACGCCAGCTGGCAGCGAACGAACGACGGCCAATACTGATGCAGCTGCCGCTGGCGCCCAGAGCGACACATCCGAGGAGGAGGACTACTTGGATAATAGCATTGAGCTGCGCGGCTATTTAAGCAAATGGACCAATTACATTTACGGCTGGCAGCCGCGCTATATTGTGCTTAAGGATGGCACACTCTCCTACTACAAATCCGAATCGGAGTCGGACTTTGGCTGTCGCGGCGCCATTAGCCTCTCCAAGGCGACTATTAAGGTGCATATATATATATACATATATTTATTTGGGGGGGCAAGTGCTTTTAATTGAACTAATCAAAAATTAATGGCGGCCAGTGAGTGTGCGCATATATCCGCGAACCCGCGACGCCGCGCCGCAATCAATGCAGCACAATCAATTAACGTCGACATGCCACAAACACACACAAACACACACACACACACACACGCACGCAAATACCAAACTGAAGTCATCATTGTAAGTGTGGATGTGGGCACGGGCCCGTCCCCAATTTTCGTTACTTAAATGGGCGTTGTGTGGACGGCCTTCGTACTGCTATACACTTAATCTACTTTTCTGTAAACAATGATTCATTTTCGCACTCTCTGCACGTCCCTTACACAGGCCCACGAATCGGATGAGTTGCGTTTCGATGTGGTTGTCAATAATCTGAACAATTGGTGCCTGCGCGCCGAGACCAGCGAGGATCGCATGCATTGGGTGGAGGTGCTCCAGCTGTATAAGGAGGGCACCGGCAGCACGGACGCCACCTCGCTGCGTCGTCATGGCAGCACAATGTCGCTGCAGTCGAATACCATATCGCTGACCAGCGGCGGCAGCCTCAAGAAGACTCAGCGGAATCTGCGCGAAAAAGTCGGCGAACTGGAGACCTTTAAGGATATACTCTTTGCCCAAATTGAGACTCTACAGCGTTACTTTGACGCCTGCTCCGATCTGAACAAAAGCAACGCCCAGCCACTGGACTTGGGTGACGGCCTGAAGCCCATTGATTTCAAGGTGTGTGTGTGTGTCTTATATCGAAATAAGATATATTTTGTATGTATATTTTTATTTTTGTTACAGGGCGAGTCCATCACATTTCGTGCCACAACCTCCGGTGTGCTGAGCACATTGCAGCATTGCCTGGAAATCATTGCGGAAAATGATGAATCATGGAAACGCAAGCTGGACCGAGAAATTGATAAACGGCGTCGTGCCGACGAGCAAAATAAGTGAGTTGACCTTGACCCTCAGCAATTTTGTTGTGTCAGCTAAAATGTTTTCCTTCCATACACAGTTTAGTATGTGTTAAGGGGCATATTTGTTTTGTTGGTTTGTTGAAAATACTAAGACTTGAGGCAACTTATGTATATATGTGACGTATAAATCGGGTATATATCAGCTAAAGAATTGGTATTTTTAAGCAGATCAGGATCTTTTACATTTATAGAACAATTAAGCACATAATCAAAACTACTTCTTAGCTGGTTTTTTTCTTAAATGTTTGCAGAGTATTTCGCAGTCATGCAACGTTCTAACACATTTCTATATCTCTTTGTAGGAAGTTTAAGGAGGAAATTGAAAAGCTAAAACGTTTATCGTATCCCGGCCCCGATTTTGAGGTAAGTTTTTCACCAAAAGCAGATGTGATCATAATTTATTATAAAAGCCAAGCAAATTGTAAATGTAAACAATGGCAAAACGACGTCAATACGCTGCGCATTAGACACTTGCAACATGCCCACCGCCCCACCTGCCCCCCCATTCAGTATATGTCCGAAAATAAACTTTCGTGTATTTTGTTGATTGTTGATTATATTACACTTTCAGTGTACGCACCTGCCGTGCTATTATTTAAACAATTTGCCTGATTTGTAATGCATGCGCTTCAATTATATAGTATTGTGTGTACTATATATACCGCTGCTATATATAATTATAATTGTTGCCATATTGTTTGGGCTTATGTGCGCCTCGAGTCCATGTCATGTTTTCTGATTCTTATCCAATTTAATTGACTGCCCCTTGTTCAGTTGTTTACATCCGCAGTGCTTTAATTGAATTTTGATTTCAGCTATTCACAAAATTTCTCTTTGGCATATTTGATTCGATTCTATTTTGGTTGTCATTCCCTTAAACTCTCAACTTGCTGGGCTTCTTCTTTACCTACTTCTATGTACTCTGTACACTTGATATATATATGTATATATATTTTGTAATCCCCAGTTCATTCACTCGCTGACAGCTCAAGCGCAAAATATTGGACACATGAAGACATTTAAAGTTAAAGACAGTTTGAGGTTGTCCATGGTTTTTAAGCCAATATTGCAGTAGGTCATGTGTGGGCTTGGGCAAGAGTCTATACGCTTATACTCTAACTTTCAGCGACAACATTTAGCTATGTCAGTTGCTTAGGCACGTTTGACAACAGTTAAGCATTATTTTTTAAAAGAGTTGTTGGTCTACATTTATTTTACCCGTTCACCAAGTGAACAGAGTATATTGTGTTTGTGCAATGTCCGTCCTGGTCACAAAAATTTTCCTCGCTATTGATCTAGAGGCATGATATATTGCATATATATTATATATTTGTTATAACCCGTGTTATCTGATACAAATTGACACACATTTTAGCATATGCAATTTTCCAAAGTATCATAACTTTGTCAAAAGTAAACCGATTTTCACGTTTGATGGTATTTTGGTCATTATTTGTTCTATAGATTAATTCTACATTTTAATTTAATTCATTCAAAAAAGTTTTTTTTTATATATTTTTTTGGCTTTTTCTCTTTTTCGAACAAATTTTATTTTCCAAATCTGTAAATGCGAATTTCTAATTTTAATCAATTATATTTGTTATAATTAGCATAAAAAACACATTTAAACCGATTTTGAGGAGTTTAAATTTTTGATCAAATATCATGTCAAAATCGACAAAATGCTCTCGTAATGCTCTCGGATTCATAATTCCCATATTTCACACTGCCACAACTTTGCCAAATCTGAAGCGATTTTCATGTTTGATGGCACTTTGTTCATTATTTGTGCCATAGATTGGTTTTAAATTTAAAATTTTTTAAATTTGTTGATCAAAAAAGCATTTTTGGCTTAAAAAATAAACAAATTGACTGCAAACTAGATAAGAACTTCAAATCGTTTTCGTAACGCACAGAAAAATATTTTAAGAAAGAATATAATAATAATAATAGAAAAACATTTCTATACTTTTCGATTTAGATTTTTTTTTTTAAATATTATATGTATATTTTTCGAAATTGTAACTCAAAACTTATCAACTCTTCGCACATATATGTTGATAGATCAATGGCAGCGTTTTCTTTTGCAGTTAGAGCATAAAAAGTGCGTGTTTGGCTTAACAGAAACGGCTATTGTGTGCTTGTAGCCTGGCTTTGATGTGTAGCTTGGGCTGGGCCAAGCTAATGGCCCGTTGTTGGCAGCTGCTTTGGTCAGTCGGCGGTCAGCGATCGGTTTGCGCACACGTACAAAACATAAACAAATTGTCGAGGCAAACAAAACGAAAAGAAAAAAACGCAACTAAATTTTTGATAATTGTGAAATTGCTGGCCTTAATTAAACGGTTACAATTTAGTTGGTGTGACGCTTGCAACCTTTTTATTTTTGGCGCATACATTTTTCTTTGGCTAAAACAAGCCTACCAAAAAAAAAATCAAAAAAAAATGCCTTCGGTGCGCTTTCAATGGCGTTGTGGCTTCAAGCTGCAGCATGGCCAGAAAATTGTGGTAGGTGTGTGTAAAAGAGAGTGAATGAAAGAGGGAGAGAGAGAGAGCGGGAGTGGAAGTGGAAAGGGGCGGGATTTCAACATAAACTGAACGAAATCTGCAACAAACATTGATTTATTTTTTAAATGCGTGTAATCCTTTTCATTTCAAGCTTTAAGCTTTCAGGCGGGCTCGCTCGCTCGCTCTCTCTCTCTTTCTCATTTATCACGCTCTCTCGCTCGCTCTCTGGGAGTAAGCTAACAGGATGCTGTTGCCTTGTTGGTTGTTATTATTTTGTTTTTATTTCTGGTGCAACAGTTTGTTTTGCGCCCTCGCGCCTGACGGAAGGATTCGCTTGCGTTGCGTGGCGTTTTGGCCAGCTCAACTCTCACCCGCGTGACCTCTGCCCCCGCCTGCCCCCATTTGGTTGTTTGTGTTGTGTGCGTTCTGTTGTTGTTTGGCGCGCTTTAATTTTGCATGAAATTTGTTGCTGTCCACTTTTAGGCAATTGGTCGAGTCTGGTAAGCTTCCAGTTGGCAGCAATTGCGTGTGTGTTCAGACAAACGGACGCCGCCTCATGACTTCATCACCCTAAAAACGTGGCCTACATTTTGTACTCAAACAACAGTTCACTGTGTTTGGGCTAGTGTTGGACGCGAGTCCTTTGCGACACGGGTTAAGATACAACTGTGGCTAAGATACAACTTTTTGTGGGGTAAATCAAAAACAATTAGGTTCAAGTTGTTAGTGGAAAAATTTAAAATTTTTATATATTTTTTTTCTGGATTCTAACTTATACGCAGAACTATCCTTAAGCGAAGCCAGATAATCAAATTAGTTTATTAAAAACTTGTATCTTTAGCTGTTTCTGATATAAATTCATCTCGAACTTTTCCAATGTTTTTAGTATTGAAATTTAAATTATTTGTTTGCTTTACTTTTTTATATGATGTTTACTATCTTTTATAAAAAAATCTCACTATCTTTTTTCGAAACGTTAATCTTGGGTTTTGCTCGATATTGAAAGATTCTCTATTAAATTTGATTGATTAAAATATAGAAATGCGAAAAAAGCGTTCTTTTCTCCTTTTCAATTTGTGAATAGAATGGGAATATTTATATTTATAGTCACTTCTAGTTCATATTTAGCTAATATACAATAAAATAAAATAAACTATTATAAAAAAACTGTTTATAAATGATGTCACAATTATTATTTCATATTATAATATTTTTGAAAACGTGCTTTTTTTTAAATTGTAAATTTTTAAATGCAAAATCAATTTTTGTTTCTAAAAGATACAAATATGAATTTTAAAAGTGTTTAGAGTAGTTTATAATCTAACTGTCAAAATTTATTGTATTTAACACAAAAAAAAAAATATAGATTTAATTATAAATTTGAGAACGTAGGCAACTAATATGCTATTTTTGTTTGCCTTGTAAAAAGTGTGTAATATCTGGTATAAATAATATAATATTTTGTATATATTTGATATAATGATAATGAAATAGCACGCCTCTTCTTCCGGCACGCGCTCAGCTTTAGCTGTGGGATTCAGTTGATATCTGCGTTTAATTATTGCAGCTGCGTGGCGTGTCGTATTAAATAATAAATTAAATTTAGATAACAAAATTCCTAGTTCTGAATAGAATTATTGCGCCTCCAGACGTCAGCACTTTAATATTCACGGCACAGTGGCGTGCCTTATGTACATGCATATCTGATGATATGTGGGTATCTATTATGTTCAGGCAATTACGCATGCCGGCCCTGTCTGCAGTTGGGATTTTTCTTAGACTCTCGTACATATATATATATATATATATATGTGTATATATAAACATATTTAATTTATACGCAGCACGTTTCGCATTTCTTTGGGGTTTCGTCATTAAAATTAATTAGGCCGAGCCCAAATAAACTTGACTCAATTTTGCTAATACTTAAGCATATTCACATTGTTTGTCTGCAGGAGGGTCCACATTCCACATTGCCCGAGGATGAGTTCTTTGATGCTGTCGAAACGGGCCTGGAGAAAATCGAGGAGGACATGCAGTTGCGCTTTAAACTGAGACTCCAATCGCAAATCTCACAGTCGCTGGTCAATGTGCCGCACGAGGCCGTTGCCGAGGGGGAGGAGGCGCGCGAGGAGTTTGGCACCGGCGCCGAGGCCAAGAGCCATGCCCTCTGGCCGGAGGTAGGCCGGAAATTGTCCACATTTCAATCATCCATCAAATAAAAAAATAATTTATTTCACAGATTGATCGCGTCTGCAAGGAGCAGCTGCATTATGCGCGCGAGGGCGTCGGCCAGGATGGCAACGGCTGGCAAATCTTTGCCGATGAGGGTGAAATCAAAATGTATAAACGCGAGGTGGAGCTCAATGGCATGGTAATGGATCCGCTGAAGGCCTATCACTCAGTCAAGGGCGTGACAGCGCGCGAAATGTGCCATTATTTCTTTATGCCCGAGTTTCGCAACGATTGGGAGAGTGAGTAGTTATAGTATAAATAAATCTAGGATATATATATTAAGTTGGGCATTCCCATTCATTTGCAGCCACGCTGGAGGACTGCACAATATTGGAGAAAATCTCAGCGGACACATTGCTCTTTCTGCAAACACACAAACGCATTTGGCCCGCCAGCCAGCGTGATGCACAATTCTGGTCGCATATGCGCAAAATCACCGATGGCCTCGAGCCGGGCACACGGGACATGTGGGTGGTGTGCAACAACTCAACGGAATATGCCAAACAGGAGGTGCTCTAGTTTGCAATAGCTTCCTTCGGCCTGTCGAAGATTAAAGACACTTACACACTTGACACTTGGCCTTGCTTTCTAGACTTTGTATGCAAAAGTTCAATTTACGTCCGATTGTACGGGAACTACATTATTTGTTAGCTTAGAATTGGTTGAAAAACTTAAATTCCTTTTATGTGAAAATTCAATTTTTAACCCAAATCATATAGTTGTCTGATCCGTCTGCCTATGTCTGTCTGCTATCTTAAATCTAAATAAAAGTTGTAGGTATTTATTAGACACTTAATGACAAAGTTCTAATACTTTTTACAAGAATATGCCACTAATTTCTTAATCTCAATCCACTTTTCATTGACAGTCCAAGAATGGGAAATGCGTGCGCATCTTTCTGACGGTCATACTCGCCTGCCAAACACATCTGCCCGATGATTATGTCAAGGGTCAGCCCCTGAGCCGTGATGATCTAACCTGCAAAGTAACCTACTGCTCTGTGGGTGCGTATCGAAATCGTTATAAACAAAAGCCCAAATATCATATTTATATAATAAACAAATTTGTTCTGATTTCAGTTAATCCCGGCGGCTGGGCACCGGCAAGCGCCTTGCGCGCTGTTTATAAGCGTGAATATCCCAAATTTCTGAAACGTTTCACCGGCTATGTGATAGACCAGTGCAAGGATAAGCCGATAATGTTCTGATATTTGCCATAAGCAACAAAACAATCAAATCCAATCAAACAAAACAAAAAACAAAAAAAAAAAAACAAAAAAAAAAAACACAAAAATAAGAAAAGAGTAAAACAAAAAATGTTAATCCTGAAATGTTTCTAATTAGTCTAAAGCTTAACTCTTAAGATGCCGTTTAACTTACAAAGTGGCAACACTCTTAAATCAGTTTTCATACACAAACTTTTAATCGTTAATCATAGCGTTTTAGCCAGTGTAAGCGCACTTTCACCCCTCCCGCTATGAAACCCCCTATACTGCTAACAACTACTTGTAAATGTGCTTTAAGTCAAATGTTAGTTTGTTCATTTTGTAAACCAAGTAAATGCTGTTTAGCCCTAAGTAATTGGTAAGTGAAGAAAGAAGGAGAAATGAGAAAGAGGAGAACACACAATCATTGTATAGCGCTCAGCTCTTTTAGAATTTTCTATATATCTTATGTCTGATAACTATGAAATGCTTTAAATGCAACAATTGCAAAGAATTTTGAATTTTGTTTGTATTGTACGTATCGTATTTTATGCGAATTTTTATAATATATATAAGCTCTGTTTCACTTTCGATACGGCCTGAATCTATATGCCTTTTTTTTTATTCAATTGAAAACTATGTCGAATGTAAATAAATGCGATCTATTGTTAACTCTGAAATAATAGCAAATCCAAAAACTATTGTCTTGCAATTGGTCTGGTTTTAGAACAGAATAAAAGATCGAGTATTTTAATTTTGTTTTTATGTCTTGTCATGTATTTAGACCACACTTATGGAATTGTACACAAACAAATGTACATTAACTGTGCTTATTTATTTTTGCTTTCTTTTGTTTTATATATATATTTTAAGTATTTTTCACGTGTTTGTTTAATTTTACAATTTTCATTTGCGTTTTTCTGTTTTCCATTGTTTTTTTGTTTCTTTTCAAATTTTTACAACCAAGTATATGTATTTATTATTTGTTATATTTGGTTTTTCCAGAACTTTTAAATGCCTAAATCTGTTGTTTGGTGCAGTCTGAAATGTTGCATTGCCAAAAATTTACTCCATAGATTGTTAGATAGTTAATTATAACTTGAATGCTCAAGCTTTATATGACTAGAGATGTGATTTGCTTTTTTTCTTTTAAATTGTATTAATTGTTTTTATTTTTATTTTTTTTTACTACAACGTTGTGTCTTTAAATGGGTTTATATAATGTACTTGTTGTGATCATATTGTCATGTAAATTGGTTGGTTTGTCGCTTTGGCTATTGTAAAATATAATCAGAGTTATTCGCTTGTCTATATAGTACAGGAGCAGTGTGTGTGATTTTCTGTGAAAGCTATGGTTCATAATTTGGCAAACAAGAATCGGCGCTATATATATATATTTTGTGTGTGTTATGTTTATCTTGAGCTGCTGCTTGAATTTTGGATTTCTTTTTCTTTTATGAAAATGCATGCTGGCTTACGACTTTGGCTTTCTAAATATTCCACTAAATATATATATATATATATATATATATATATATAAATGATTTGTATAAATTAATGTTAAATACCTATGTACAACAGTTTCATAAACTATTAGATGCATGTGGTTTTTTTTGTTGTTGTTATATTGTATTTGGTTTTTCTTCCTTTTTAAATAATTAAATTCATTTAAATAACTAGCTAACATTTGTAAAGTATTTTGTTTAGTTTATGTTTACTTACGAACTGATGCAAAACTTCGGGGGAAAAACACAAACAATTCAACGTAATGATTTTCCAATTTACTACAAGTATATGTATGTATATATGCATGTTATGTATGTATGTCTCTCTGTATGTATGTATGTATGTATTCACCGTCATATATAGTTTGAATTCGTGTTTTATCGTTTTCTACGTCGGTTTAATGCTCTGCATTTACTACTCTAAACACTGTTTCTCTCGTAGTTTAGTTTTAGCTATGCAAAACATTTTAAATACGGCCTGCCGCAGTTTCTCTCGGTTCACATCAAATGCTTAACTTTTATTTTTTTACTTTTAACATTAATTTTTGCATACGTTAATATATGTTTTATTTAAACTTATTTTTCATGCAGCTTTTCAAGTCCAACTAAGCATAATCAGTGTGTAAATAAGTCTTATTGTTTATTTTATCTTTTTTTAAAGGTCTATTTATTTTTATAAATTTTTTCTTCGTTGAAAAAAAAAAAAATGCGCTCGAAAAGTTTTGTTCATTTTTTTTTTGGTTTTTTTGTAAATAGTTGTAATACTTTTTAAACGGCATACACTAAATATATATATATATTTTTTTGTTCACATAAATTTCGTATTTTCTTTAAATATTTTATTTGAATTAGTATGTATCTCGTTAATATGTATTTTTTTTCGTTTTAATTTTAACAATATTTATTGTTAAAGAAATGCAGCGCTGGCCGCCTGTTAGTTAGAAGTGGAGTGAGAGTATTCGCCAAGTCTGCCTTGAATATGCTTTGTCATATTGAATTTTTGGTTGGATTTTACAACAAATTTTTCAATTTTCATTTAACGCTTTTTGTTTTTTTTTTGTTTGTTTTTAACAGATTTTTTTTTCAGTAATTTATTTTTTCCATTAGTTTAAAAAAAAAAGTTTTTTATTAATATTTATTTTTTATTTTTGTTTTTTTTTTGTTTTGTTTTTGTTTTAGTATATGTTTTAGACATTAATTTGGAAAGCTTCCCGCTGTAGTTTCTGATTGGCACGCATTCGTGGCGATGTTTGTGTCTTCGTCTTGTCGTTGGCATCCGAGAAACGCGCTGGTGGATTGATGTGGTCCTGATAGTTTGGTGGATAGTTGGATATGCTAAACGTACAGGGTTCTAATTATGTTTATAGCGACTAGATAATTGTTTAATTTGCCATTCCGTCGTTGCTCAATTGCTTACCTAAATGTAGTCTCTTCATTGTGGCTCGAATAGCCGCTGGAACTGCGTACGTGGCGTTTGCCGCTGGTGCCCGGTTTGCCCGATTTGCGTGCGGCAAATGGTGGCTTCGATTTCCGTGTCATGCTAGTGGGCGTCGTCTCCGATGAGGAGGAGGTCTCATCTTGTGTATCTGCCGGCCAATAAAATATGCATTAAAACATGTTGTTGTTGCACGTTGCGTATGCGCAATATTTGATTATTTATTTTTTGCTTACCGCGTTGTGCACGATATTTGGCCGAGTTAAGAGCGCGTGCGGACACATCATTGTCGGACTCGGAGCCGAGTGTGTCATATTCTGTAATTGGTATGTGAAGCGTTAGGATTTTCCTAACTTCGGAATCTGTTGAACCTGGATTGTCCGATTCTAAAAAGTTTAATACGATTCGATGCGGTTGTTTTGTTTGTTGATTTGAATGAAGTTTTCAATGTGAATGTTAGTTGTTATTGACGTTGATAAGATCATGAATAAAATGTTAATTTAAATATATATATATATATGGTAGAAATCATAAAGTGCTAGGGACTTGAATGCGACATGATGTGAGGCAAAATAATATGAGCAAATTTTGCTTACGACTACATTGGGTTTATCTAATGGAAACAATAAAGATAAGGGTATATATAGCTACCTTGGCTCTCTGAGTGCGGATCGCGTAGACGGCCGACTTTTCGGCGCACCTTCGTATACTCCGGCTCCTTGGACTGCTCAGAGATAGAGAGAAAGAATTATTACAATATATGAACGCAATTTATCTCCCACAGTTTTATAGCTATACAAATTTTTTTTAGTTATATTACAGATAATTTTCCCGAAAGATCACAAAAATCAAATTTTATGTACCTTGGCGGTACACAATTTTGAATCGTTAGTTTCCAAATTCGGCAAACACTTTTTTGCTGATTCTCTTCTCCAATAATCAAGATCGTTTTTGACCGTAAAAGTGCATTGCTTAGTCGGTTCCACCCGCCCCTTACTTGTTTGGGTACTACTTACATGGTAGCTCTCCGGCTTGACATCGTGATAGACAAAGGAGCCGCGCACCGAGTGATAGGGACCGCTGTAAACGTTGCCGCTGTAGGAGCTCTCGCTGTACGTCTGCTTGTTCAGTTGGAATGTGGCATATGGACAGATATCCTCGATGTACTCGTTGCCCTCGGCCTTGCCAAAGCTGCCCGAATCGTTGGAGTTGGAGCCACGTGGCGCCGAATTGGTTGGATTACAGCGCACCGCCAAATATTGTTGATCGCGATTCTGTTTGTTCTGCAAATTGGCCAACGAGGGCGATTCCGACATGGAGGAGCTGGCCAGACGCGCCTGATTGCTCAACTCTGCGGATATTCGTAGACATTGTTAGACATTGTTTTTTTTTTTTTAAGTAGAAATCCCAATTCTCAACTTACTTCGCTTGCGCAGAAACAACGCGGCGGCAATCAGTGCGAGTAGCATCAGCAGCGAGATGCAAATGGGCAGCAGCAGTTTGAAATTCGCATAGAAGGGCAGATCGCTCAGGTGGGAAATAGGCGGGGAGTGATCATTGCTATAGAGCACTGTTAAGGCGGTTTCAAATTAGTGTTGTTACAACAAGCAAACATCAAAATTCAAAACAATTTAAAATCTATTTTTTTTTTATCGATATTTTAATGCAAATCGACAGATTCTTATAAATAAATTAGCTTTAAGCTGAAGCAGAGGTTTTCCGTCCTGTAGAATTTTAAAAGCTGTTGACAGTACACGCAGAAGTTATTCTAGAAAATGTTATCTGTAGTCTGGCTTATGTTAATTGCCAACAGACCCCTCTACGCGATTCTCATGAATTCAAGTAATGCCTGCACACGTTTGGTGTTTTCAGTCTTGAGTGTGTGTGTGTTATTAAAAAGTTAAATATGAAAGTTTGTGTGTTTTTAGGTAAGTGAATCTGACTCACTCGCTCTCGCTCGTTGTCAATCGCTCTCTCATTCTTCTCTGTCCCCCGTTTTTGTATTCTTATGCTTTCATTCTCTTACATTTTTCTATCTATCTCTCTTGTACTCTGTCTCTCTCCCCCCTCTCTCTCTCTCTCCTTTACTATGTTTCTTTCTCTCTCTCTCTAATTCTCAGTTTATTTTTGTATTGTGTATCTCTCTTTCTCTCTCTCTCTCTCCCTCACTCTTTATTGTACTTTCTCTCTGTCTCTCTCTCCCCCTCTTGTAGTTTTACTCTTTCTCTATCTCTCTTATGTTTCTTCTCTCCCTCTCTCTCTTTTCCTCTATCGCTTTTCTTTACTCTTCGTCTCACTCTCTCACTCATTCTCTCTCCCTCTCTCTCTCTTTCTTTCACTAGCTCTCTTTCCTTAACATCATGTTGATATATATATATATATATATATAATGTCTTTTGGAATGTTCTCATTTCAACTACTTACCGCCCTGTGGGGAGAGTGTGGTAAAGTTGTAGACGGCCGTGGTGGAGCCAGCGTTATTGTGGGCCGTGACCTTCAGTTGATATTTGGTGCCCGGGACCAGGTCGCTGACCGTGTAAATGCGCTCGGTGGGCGGTATGTGATTGGAGACGACGTTCCAGCTGGAACGGCCGTAGACCCTCGACTCGATCATGAAGTAGAGTATGCCGCAGCCGCCGTCGCCCCACGAGTCCAGCCAGCAGGTGACGCTGGTCGAGTTGTTGGTAATCATCTGCGAGTGCTTCGGCTGCACGGGGGAACTGCCCTTGGTGTAGGAGTTGACGATGTCGCAGGGCAGTCCGGTGCCGATCTTGTTGTAGGCCGTGATGTACAGCTGATAGCGTGTGCCGCACCACAGATTGCTGAGCAGATGGGAATTGGTCTTGGCGTCCACCTGCAGCTCCTCCCAGTCGCCGTTGTCCCGCTTATAGTTGATCACATAGCCGAGGATGGGACTGCCGCCATGGCTGTTGTCCAGCCACTCCAGATGCAGGCTGTCGGTATAGCTATTGACCACCGTCAGATTGGGCGCCTCCGGCGGCACTTTCACCACAATGTTGTACACAATCTCATCCTTGCCCCAGGTGTTCTCCACACTGCACGTATAGTTGCCCGCGTCGCTGGCCTGGCATTCGCGCATGTAGAGCGTTCCGTTCTTGGCGATCGTTTTGCGGGCGCTCGTCTCCATGTTGTGTCCGTCCTGGCGCCAAATGGTCACCGGCGCTGGTGCGCCCACCTTGCGACACGGCAGCTCCAGGTGCTCCTTCCACGGTGTTACAATGCGCTGGCTGAAGGAAACGATGCGCGCCGGCACCTTGTTGTTGGGCGGCACCGTCACCACCTGCGTCTTCTCGCCCTCGCCCATCTTGGTGGAGGCCGTTAGCCAGAACTGATACGTGGCCGATTCCTGGGTGCGCACCGTCTCGTGCATTTCCACGTAGGGACCCAGCAGACGCTTGTGGGTGCCCTCCTCGCGTCCGCCCTCCAGCATGGACATGTAGAAAGTGTAGCCGGTCTGCAAGCAGTTTTTTTTTTTTTTTTGGTTAATTTTTTCAGTTATCTGGGCTTTGGGGATTGGGATAGTTATCAGAGAGTTGCAACGGGTATTGAAATGTTCGATCATACTCGAACATTTACTTGTACTGAAAAGCGCACATTCAGTCATCGAACATACTTGCATACTTTAATCATACTTGCATGATTGGATTGTTCGCTTGTGTTTGAATCACACGCATGCTATGAGGTTATGCAAAGCAATGATCGAACAAACTTGCATATTCCAGTTATACTTGCATTGTTAAATTATTTGCTTGTGTTCGGATTACACTCGGGATATGAGGTTATGCAAAGAAAAATCAGCTCTGTAAATTATGCCGTTACAATAAGGCCGCGGCGCGTATGTATTATTATAAAGCAAATTAAAATTGAGGCCAGATATCATATGAATAATAATACGAATAATTGAATAACAATTGTACTTTCTTGCTTTGATCTAGTTATACATTTTCCATTTTAGCAGGCACGCAGTGTTGCAAAACTTTCTAGCTTGTTCGTAAACAAAGCAATCAAGTTAAAGTTCGATCGCGAACATAGCATCCTTGTTCTTCTAACGCAACACTTTTGTTTCAATCGAACATGTTCAATCATACTCAGTGCAGCTCTCTGGTAGGTAGAGATTTCGTGATCCGCTGGCTACTTACGATGTCACCGTTGGGCAGGTCGGGCGGCAGCCAGGATATTATGATTTTTGTGCTCGACGCGGGTATCGCCTTGATTGCTTGCGGCGCCGAGGGCACTGCAAAAAACAAAAAACACATATAAATAAAAGCAATTGCAGTGGCAAAAACGTAGCGCAGAAATAAATAAAAAGCGCTGCATGAAATTGCAAACGAGGCGACGACGATGACGACCAAAGAGCGCCACAGCTCGCTGTGCCAAGGGATAGCGGGGGGCGGGGGGTTGTGGGCAGGGTGATGCAAGGATTGGTTGTTGAAGCCGTGCCTCGTTTGCGTTCATTGAACCGCCGGCACTTACCATCCTCATGGGTGCGGCAATAAAATGGTTTGGTTTTCATCCCGTCGCCCACTTTGGTGTAAGCCAAAACCCAAACCGTGTAGTTCGTATATTTGCGCAGATTCTCAATGGTGACGTATTGATTTGTTGACTTGACAACCTCCGGCTCCGTTTCTGTGCGGGTAAAGGAAACAAACAACCACAACAACAACAATTAGCACTGATTGGAAATATGAAGACGCTGCCGCTAACGGGACTAATTAAATGGACCAGCGCACAGAAATGGGTTTATTAGCGCTCAAGATTGAGTGGGCGCTCCGACAGAACCGAAATTCTAGCACAGCGCCTAATTGAAATATTCAACAACTACAACAAATACAAACAAAAAAAAAAAGAAAACAAACAAGAAAAAAGAAACAAGTGAAATTTAATAGCTTTTGGTAAGTCACGTTTCTCTTTTAGCTTCTTGCATAAAAAGTCTTAACAAGTTCTCCGAGCATACAAATTTTAAAAAAGCAGCTAAATGATGAATTTTTTGTAAATTTTTTCATTGCATAAATTTATTGTTTGTAGATCCAAAGTCTGTGGTAAGTTAAATTAAATAAGTTTAATTTTATGATACATATTTTTAAAATAATTAATAAAAAAATGTTTTTGTGTGCTTGACTTGGTTTAGTTCGAATATTATTTTAAATATTTTGAAAAATTCGTTTACTTTTTGATTTTAAAATGTTGTAAAATATCCAGTAAGTAACTTAATACTTATAAAATGAGCTAAGAAAAAAGATACCCTTTTTGCGCACTAAGAAAGTATCTTTTCATTGCTGGAAACATAATATTTGAAGAACAGGAAGTAAGGATAATGATGAGAAAAAATCTTTTATAATCTAAGTATATATTTAGCGTCAAAATTATATTTTTTTCCGCTTAAACCTCTTTACTTAATAAAAAACCCGTTGAAATAATTTTTGAAAATCAAATATAAAATTCGAAGAATTATATTTTTCAATTATGCACGAGTCTTCTTTAATAATTGCAAAAGAATATAAAATTTAAATCGAAAATTAATGAGTTTTTTTTTACTCATTTCTCAAACATTAATCTAAAGTTTTTTTATTTACAATTAAACAGCAGTGAAACTTTTTAAACATATTTAATTTTGAATTTTCTTGGTAAATTAGAACAAATATGTAAACAGAAATGATTTCAAAGCGAATTGATTTGTTTAATAATAAATAAGAGCTCTTCAAACGGAATGTTTGGCTAATATTTAAATAGGAATTTACGCTCTGTTATTTTAGGCTGAAAATTCAATTGAATGTTGTTAGTCTGTGCGGATTAATGGGTTAATGGCATTGCATAATTGGCCCAAAATGGCAGCTGAAGTAATTTGCGGGCCAAACAATTCAGCCAAAAACAGAAACAGACGCACAAACAGAAATAAGAGACAGAGAGAGAGAGAGAGAGAGAGAGGGCTGCGGGGGGACTTACCGTAAAGCTCATCGACCGATATGTAAAACACTTTGTAGCCCTTGATTTTGCCATTTTGTCCGTCAATATCCGGCGGTGACCAGGTGATATAAATCGATGTGGAGCCAAGCACATCGCATTGCGGCGATTCTGGCGGCGATGAGGGCACTGCAAAACCGAAACAGATAGACAGAGAGAGAAAGAGGGAGAGAGAGAGAGGGAGAGAGGGAGAGAGGTAAGGAGTTGAAGTTTATTAAACGTTTTACGCCAGCAGACGGCGCCAGCAAACAGTTGCCAGAGTCCGAGCCTCAGTTGGCCCCCGTTTTTGTGCACGGGCAATTAACAAATCCAATCAATGTGTGCCGCCAGACGGGCTCTGTGTATGTGTATGTGTGTGTGTTTGTGTGTGTGTGTGTACCACTTACCATCCTCCATTGTTTGCACAGCAATTTCCTTGCTGGGCGGCCCGCTGCCCTGGCTAGTATAGGCCTGGACAATGACATGGTATTGGGTGAACTTGTTCAGATTGCTGAGCACCGTCTCGCCACCGAAATGGGAGCGCACCTCGACCGTCTTGAAACTGAAGCCCTGCGTCGGATTCACCTCCTTATCCTCGGCCGTCAACGACATTTGATAGCCCACATAGTAGCCGAGCAGAATGCCATTCCAATGGTCACGTTCCGGTGCGTCCCATGTTACCGATATTTCCGTTGAGCTTTTCGCCTCGGCGCGCACCTGCAACGGCGGCCCGGAGGGCACCTCCTCCAGCGTGGTCACCTGCACCACCTCCGAATACTCGGAGGCGCCCAGCTTATTCTCCGCGGACATCCGGATGTGATATGCCTTTGCGGGACGCAGCTGCTGTATGTTGACCACGGTCTGAGCCCCGGTAATATCGATGTGCTCCGCATTCTGCCAAATATCTGATGGAGGGAAGAGTTTGTTGTTGTTGTTGTCGCTGTTGTTGTGGCAGCTGGACTCACCTGAGATCTGTTTGTAGTAGATGTGATACTGCTCGATGGGACTGTTGCCGGCAAAGGGTTGACTCCATGTCAGCTGCAGGCTGCGCGACTGCTGCGAGTTGATGCGCAGATTCTTTGGCTGTTCCGGCACCTCCTGCACGATTAGCTGTATGGACATCTCGTCCTGGCGGAAAGGGTAACACAAGCAGCTTGTTAAACACACGCTGTGCCAGTCTGGACAGCAGCAGCATCAGCAGCAGCCGTCTCATTCAAATTGCCATAAATTAGGGCTAACAACTGTTGCCAGCTGGACAGCAAAGAGTCCACATTTCGAGGGTGGAGTTTGGGCAACGTTTGTTGCCAACTTGCAAACAGGCGACGCAGACGACAAAAAGTTTGCGAACAGCGATTGCCGTAAAGTGCGGAGAGTGTAGGTGTGTATTAGTGTGTGTGTGTGTGTGTGTGTGTGTGTGTGTATTTAGCATTTAGGGCTGGCTCTCATCTCTCAATCGATCACTGTTTCAAACAAGAAAATCTAAACTTGATAAAAACTGTCTATTAAGTAACTTTCAAAGCTTTTGCGACAAGCTTTAAGCAAATTGTATTTGCCTTAAATAATGTTAAAGTGGACAAAAGCTGCTTGTTAAGCAACTTTAAGCTAATTTTATTTACATTAAATAATGCTAACTTTAGATATCTTTTCAAGTCTTTTTCTCATTTGCCAATATTAATAACACCATAACTATTGTTAATTAGTTTACATAATTAATTTAAAGCTTTATAAATAATTGCTTATATAAACTTAAATACTTGATTTAGTTGCTAGCTTTAAGCTAAAATTTCGACCAACATTTTAATATTCGATTGGATAGTTTTGAATCAAGTAAAAGCTTTATTATTTATTTGTATTATAAATAAAGTAATTTGTACTTAAATGCTTTGCTTAATATTTTAATGTAATTAAGTTTGGTTTGCTTTGCAATATTTTTTAATGAAAAATTAGAAAAATTAGATTATTGTTAAATCTTTAAGCTAATTTTATTGCATGAGTCAATAGCTTGTAATATATCAAGAATATTTACTAAAATCTTTTTTTAGTCTTTTTTTCAAATAAATTAATTGTTTAAAATTTATATTTAACTTCGGACAACTCACGCTGAAAGCTTTTTGGGAGCTTTTTTACTCTTAATTTCGCTAAGCTTTAAGATAATTTTATTGCATTTAGTACAAATAATTTCTTAGAGTTAGAAATTTTTGCTAATTAGCTTTCAATGTCAATTTAGTTCGAAAACTTTTTGGAAAGGTTGTAAGTAAAACTTTATAAATCCTATTTTGGTCTGTGCAAAGGCTTTCAAAACTATAATTGGCATTCAAAAATATGTATATTCTATTTATATCTATTAGTGATTGTTATTAAAACATATAGCTTTTGTCTAATGGAGTCGAAGCCATTGTTTTAAAGGTGTGCATTGGACGCTGTCAAATATAGTCAAATATTGCAGACGTAACTTAAGGTTTAACAATTTTGTGATTACTTTTTATTTGTAACCAGCCCTGGCTGCAGTTTATTTTGTGTATTTATCTGTGTGTGTGTGTGTGTGTGTGTGTGTGTTGTGTGTTGTGTGGGACAAGAGTGTCACCATGCACTTACCTGTCCAAATGCATTGTTGGCCTGGCAGATATAAATGCCTGTATCCTGGCGATATGTGTGCGAAATGCCCAATTCGGAGACCATGCCGTCGTCGAGCACTTGATCTCTTATTGTGTAGCTGTGTGTGTGTGTGTGTGTGTGTGTGTGTGAGTGTGTGTGTTTGATTTATATGCAAGTAAATGCATTTAAGAGATACAAGATACACACACGGTGACACGCAAACGACGGCCAGATACGGATACGTATACGTTTACGGATGCAAACACAGATATACACAGATATGCAGATACATATGCACAGATACAGATACAGATACATAGATACGGATACGTGTTTGCGCAACGTGAGCGACGCAATGCAATTTTATAACAATGTTTTTCACGTTGCAGCAGCCGCAGTTGTTGTTGTTATTGTTGTTGTTGTTGTTGTTGTAGTAGTTTGCGTGTGTTGACAAAGACGAAGACGAACGAGGCCAACACACACACACATGGGCATATTTGAGTGCGTGTGTGTGTGTGTGTGAACGTGGGCAAAATAAATAAAAACGCGTGTTGCGTTCAGTTCGGTTATTCGGGCAGCAGTTCCACGGATGAAGCAGGGGAGGGATAGCAGGAGGCGGATAAAGAGAAAGCCGGAAATACACATACATTAAAATACTTACAGAGGCATTCAAGTGGAAAATGTTTAGCTGAGGCAGTAAAACTGCCGCATAAAACTGCTTTTAGAGCTGCCTCGGAAAAACGAAAAACAAACCAAAAAAAGTAACAAAAATTAAAATTGCCCATGGTAAAACCTTGATTACTTTTGCTAGTAAATCTCGTGCTGGAGTCAAAATTTCTTCTCGGCATAACTATTAGATTGAATGGCTGCTAGAAAATTGAATTGAAACTGGGCCCAGCAGCAACTCAGATTTGCCCGCCCACTTAGCTATTTGCACAGCTCTTTTAATTAAAAGCAATTTGCAGCATGCAATCGACTTGAAATTGATTTCAACCGCTTAAACACTGTTGGCCACTCGAATATAATTGCTTCAAGAAAACAATACTCAGCCACTTTGAAGGGTAATAAACAACAATGTGTAAGTGCTTATATGCTTATAAATATGATGAAATGAGATATCTTAAAAACTTCAATAAAAAAATCTAAAAAAAAATAAGGCAAAACTAATTAAATTATATTTTTTGAAATATATTTAAAATGAAAAAAATCTAAATCAAATAAAATCAAAGGTTTCACGAATTTATCATTTTTTTTTTAAATTTTATTTTATTTAATAGAATTCTAAAATTTAAATAAATTAATTTTTTGCTGTGTTTTAGTTGATAAATCAAGAAATATATCAAATTGACTATTTTTTTAATTGCTTAAAATACTCTTAAACAAAACAATATAAATATTCAAATTATCTATGCTTAGGTTATGTTTCTTAAAGATAAATTTTTATAATAACTAAAAACTCTAATACTATTTTTTTGTAATTTTATTTAATATATACAAAACAAAACATTTAACTGAATCTTAATGAAATTTTAAATAAAATACTGTTTAGCCTGAAATTGTAATGTTCCAAAATTTTGTTGGTAGACCTATTCAAGTGGCGCGCGGTGTGCAATCAGCCAGACAGACAGGTTTTTTGGTGGGGGGGCAACGGAGACTTACCGTGAATCGAGCGACTCGTCAAGATACTGTTGCGTCGCCTGGATTTTCCATTTGAAGTCAATTGGATTGTCGCCCTGCACATTGCACTGAACGTGCACCTGTTTTCCCTTGGCCACCGAGATTTGTTTCGTTTTCGTTGGGAAATGGGCGGGCACTGCAACGTTGGTACATTAATAACTAACTGTCTGGCGTGGGAGTGGGTGGGGCATTGGGCATTGCCCATACGCACCATTGACTTTGAGGAAAATCACTTTGCTGACACCGGAGCCAATGTTGTTTTTGGCCTCGCACAGAAAGTGGCCCTGCGACTCTTTGCTGATCTTCTTGAAGTAGATGGTTCCATTCGGGAATAGCTGCACACTGGGCTCATACAGAAAGTCCTTGTACTCCCCGGGCGTCGGTCCAATGGCCTTCTTCCATGTGATTGTCGGCTTCGGATAGCCGGCGGACTGACAATGCACGAGCACATCTGTGCCGGATTGTGCGCTCGAGTCCTTCGGCTCCAGTATCCATTTGGGCGGCACATTCACAGTGAGCGGCACCGTAAATCTCTCCGTGCCCGCCACATTGCTGGCTATGCACGTATAATTGCCCGAATGATCCGAGGCAATGTGCTCAATGACCAAACTGGCCGAGTACTCATCGAGACGGCGAAACACCTCGTTCCTGCCAATCCCAATAGATGAGAGGTTAAAGCTGTGTGTACGATTTGTTGTTGTTGTGTGTGTGTGTGTGTGTGGGTGTGTTTGTGTGTGCTTACCCTGTGCCTATGAGAGGTTTGCCATTGCGCTCCCAACGAAAGCTGACCGGCAAATCGCCCTCCAGTATCTGGCAGGAGATGGCCGCCCGCATCCCCTCGCGCAACATGTTCGTCATGGCCTGAATGGGCATGATTTTCGGTGGCACTGCAAGTGGCAAGTGGAAAGTGGCAAGTGGTGAGTAATAAGTGGTGTGTGGCAAGTGGCAGCGCGTAAACATACAATGGGCATCTCATTAAGCGTGCCACCAAAAAAACACTATCAATTAAAAATGATCCAACCAAGTGTGCGCGTCTAGTTGATACTCTGTGATCAGCTTAGAGGCCACACAATGGAAAACCTAATCTAGTTCCGCAGCTTTAATTTATTTTATCGATTTCAGGAAAAAACTTTGGTACGTATTATTTTTATTTTTTTTGACATTTTTCTAAACTATATCGTATATAGTATTCAAGAACCTGCATAAACAATTAGTTGAATTAGCTCTAAAAGCCTACAAATTGGGGTAGAAAGCAATATTTATCGATTTTGTAAATTTGTTGATAAGCTATTGTGAAATTTTTATAAACTTAATCTATTTTTCGCACACAAGAGCCTACATACAAATACGACTGAAGCTTTAATAAGCTGCGAAATAAGTTTTATAAAACCGATATTTATCGATTTTATGCAAAATATTGATATGTGAAGTAAATATGTACATGAATTTAGGCTGTATATACCAGATTCTACTTAACCAACAGACTGTTTTTAGCTTTGGGAAATGTGGTTAAATTTGTTAATCGATATTTATCGATTTCAACAAAACGGATGTCTATGATAATCTTGTTTAACTTATTGTTAAGAGGAACTTATATTTTAAAATTAAAATCTGTTGCTCGTCAAGTTCCCAAGACGATTTTGCTGATTTGCAATATACCCTTTTTCTGGCCATTTGCAATGGGTGCAGGGTATGCGCAAAAAACCGAAACTCATAACAATTGCCAAGTTGGCTTAAGCACAAAAAGCCATCATGATTATCAACGCGAGCGCGTGTTGCTATCTGCTGGGCTAATGGGCGTGGCAGCCGGGCAAGTCACATCAATGGGGCTTAGCAACAGCTGCCGCGCTGATAACAGCTGCACAGTAAATTATTATAAAGGGCGAAAGATGCAGATAGCATAGGCAGAGCGACAGGCAGCAGCAGCAGCCGCAGCAGACACATCGCACAAAAGTCAATGACTTCATTGTGGCACGGCTCACTCCTCTGCCCCCTTCGCCTTCCCCTGCCCGTTTTCAGTCTCTGGCCGTGTTCTGTGCATGTGCATTAAAAAGTGCTGGCAGCTGGAAATAGTTGCTGCGGCAGCGGCTGTCGCTGCATAGTTTTGTTGCCAGTCTAATTGGAATAGTTTCATTGTGTGCATCAGTTGTTGTTGCTGTTGCTGTTGTTGTTGCCAGCAACTTTCTAATTTGAATATTGGCAAAAACGAAAACCAAAAAAAAAAAAAAAATAGTGACAAGGAAGGAAGAGAAATAGCAAAGGCAGCATCGCATATTACGCATACGCCTAGTAAACGCAACTCACCCAACACTTGTATCTCCACGTTCCGGCGGGAAGTCTGCTTCTGCTTGTTTTGGGCCATGCACGTGTACGTGCCCGCATCCTCCAGTCGCTGCAGTTGCTCGATAATTAAGGTGCCATTGTTGTAGGCCCGCTGTCGTCGATTTATGGGCAGCGTTTGCCCATCTTTTTGTGCCGGTTGACAACAACAACAACAGAGTAAAAACCAAAAAAAAAACACCCCATAAAATAGCCAAAAAGAAACAAAAGTTCCGGCAATTAATTTCATTCACATAAAACAAACTTATGCAATTTATGACTGGCTATTTATAATCTTTGTGCACCGTTTATTATTTATTTGTTCTGTTTAAAAAAAAAAAACTCAAATTGCAAAAGGGGGCAGTAAGCCAAAAGTTAAAAAAGTTAAAATAAATATGTCAAACATAAAGCACAAACTGTAAAAGTTATGAAATTTCTAATCTACACAGACGAATTTAGGAACTGGACATAACGAAAATTTTTGACCCAAAAAGTAGCCACATAAAATAAATGAAATAAATGGATTAAAATAAAATACAAATTTTTTGCTAAAATGAAACAAACTAAAAAAAATTTTCTTAAATATAAAATATTTTGACCAAATTCTACAAACATCTTGAAAATCTGATCATTTTTAGTCGAATTATGGTAGTTTGAACAGAAAAAACTTTACAAGTCATTTTTTTTTATATTTCGATAAATTTTTAAAACAAATTAACTGGCACAGAATCAGTTCTGCAATCAGATAAAATAAAAGTTTCGACATACCAAAATTTAAAAAAACAATTTTTTTTTCAAAAAATGTGGAAAAATGTTTGTTCAATTAAAAATCTACAAATTTAGATGTAAAATCAATGTGTATTCCAAAATGGCATCAAACATGAAAATCGGTTAAATTTTAGCAATGTTTTGCGTGTGCAAAATCAAGGAAAAACATTTCCCACGTGTGGAATATAAATTAATTTCGCACGAGAAAAGTAAAACAAAAAATGAAATATGGAGAACGTGTTTAAAACTGACTGAGTTCATTTCGCAGTTTTAGTAATAATATTCATGTGATGTGCGCAATAACAAACATCAGATTTTTAATAACAAACACAGGCAAAAATGCAAAGCAAACAAAGTTCAACGGAAAAGCAGACAAAAAAAAAAATGTAATACAAACAAACGGTCAAGCGAAATTAAAGTATTTCATTTAATAAAGGTAATGCGAGAACATAAGCTCGCCATAAAAAAAAAAGGGGAAAAGTATTGCTTACCTCGCTCCCAGTGTATTTTATCGATGGGATAACCAGCCACAGGACATTTAACAATCAAATCAGAGCCAGAGATGCCCGTTATTTTTGGCATTTCGCGTATGTAAGGCAATCCATAGATGTTCACTTTGGCGCTATGCGAGACCCTGCGGCGATATAAAAAACATACACAAGTCATAACTAACATAAGGGGGCGGGGGGGACAGAGAGCGCAAAAAATGTGCATGTTGTTACATGTGTGGGTTGGCGAAGAAGCGGGGGAGGGGTGGTGTTGCCGCAGCTAAAAAGCCTGACTCGGCAAATTGTTTGAATTTTATGTCGCTTTTGCCTGCAAACAATGCCGTTCCATTGTTCTTATACCCTGTATGGCAGGGATCGCATAGAATATGCCAAAAGTTGGTAACCAAATATGGTGATATGTCACAAACAGTGTGTATATTTATCAAAAATTAAAATTATTTTTTAGAAACGAAACTAACAATTGTTTAAGTATTGGTTAATCTTAGAATTTTGAATCATAATTGAGTAACTTTAACAATTACCTATATATTAAACTATTTGAGGAATTAAGATTAATTTCGTAAATGTAAATTTAAGGAAAAAGAAAACTAAAAATTTACCAATTCATTTTTTTTTCTTAATTTGTTATGTTAAAAATATGTATCTATTATTTCATCGAAAGTTTGTATTTAAACCATTTTTATATAGAAATTGAGTTGATATAATAAAATATATATATACATATAATGAAATGTTCGAATTAAACCTTTAAACACATATTTATAATAATAATTTAAAATAATCTCTTTTTTTTGTATTTAATTAGTTTTTATTGCATATATGTATCTAAAAAGGGAAATTTTCCAATTAACCGGAAACTTTTGCTAATCAATTTAACCTTGGCTTACCCAAGTATTTATTACCTAATTAGTAGTTAGCTAGTATTTAACACTAAAAGCCTTCTAAATTAATTATGTGACACTCATTACAGAGCATGTGACATTCGTGCCAAAAGTTTTGACATTTTGTTTCTAGTTTTTACTATGCTTTCCCGCAATTAAATTTATGATTTAGCATGGAAATGCTTTTTATGCCCCTATCAGAGTGCAGAGCTTTATATATACAAAAATATATATACATATATATGTATATAAGTGTGTGTGTGTGTGTGTGTGTGTATTTTATTTATGGAACTGCCACCACTCACTTGCCAATCGCATTCTGGGCCGTGCAGGTGTATTCGCCGCCATCCTCCTCCTTGACATTTGAAATATTCACATGGCTGATGACATCGTCGTGTATGGTAACATATTGACCCACTAAAAACCGCGAGCTGTCTGGTATCTGGTAAGAGAGCGTTCAAAATATGGTTAAGAAAATAAATGGCAATTAGTCGGAAAGAAAAAATAAAAAAAAAAAAAATCAAAAACGAAATTATTCGCTTTTACAGCAAGTGACAGCAACTAAGGGAAAGCTATAAAAAGTTCATGAAAATCGAATTGATTGAAATTGCATAAAATTTACACTAGGCTCTTGGAACGAGAGAGCGGTGCCAAAGGAGGCCTTTGGATGTAGAAAGAAAATGGAAATTTATGCAAATAAACGAAACAAATCCTTGAAAATGCGCCATGGACCATGACGAGGAACTACAGAGCGCAGCCCAGCACAAAATGCTTGAAAAGAAAGTAAAATAAAAAGAAAATCAAGTGTAGAAAAGCAAAGCAAAAGCCACGGGGCATGTTAAGCATGCCCCAGCTGGGGTGCGGGCAGATGCGGAACTTGGCTACAAAATTTAAGGGTAGAGCTTAACTCTCTCTCAAAAATAAAAAAGAAAGAAAAATAAGAAAAGCTGCTGCAGCAATGCTTTTCGTAAACATTTATGTATATTTCCATGTGTGTGGGTTTCTGTGTGCGTGTGTGTGTGAGGCAGCTCCATCATCATCAGTTCGCATGTGACGATAGCTGCGGAAACGGAAACGCTGCCTGCATTTCCGCTTTCGCCTGCTGCTGCTGCTGCTGTTGATGCTGCTAAGTAAGTGCTCAGTACGTGTGCGAACTTTGACTCTCTCTCGCTCTCCCTTTACCCTTTGTCTCTGTCTTGCTCGCACTCGCACTGAAGATGGCAAACTGTGGGCCAAAACTTACCGGAAATCCGTCCAAAGACCATGTAAATTGCGGCAGTGGATTTCCGGTGGCAACGCATTTCAATGATACCGTCGGACCCGGCTGCAATGTTTGCTCCGAAAACCAATAAAGCAGTTCCGGCGAAGCATCTAAAATTGCCAGAGATAAAGACAGAGATTGTGTAATATATAGATAGTGCTGGGCTTGGCTCATATGTATGCATGTTTGTGTGTGTGTGTGTTGTGTGTGTGGGTGTGTGGGCTTAACCCTTATGCTGTTTAACCTTCGGCTTGCTAAGAGTATTTCATTAATGAGTTCATTTTGAGGTGTGTCTGAGTGTATGTGAAAATGCACAAAAGATTGTACTGCTCTATTGAATTGGTCCATAAATTGAAGCACATTTCGTTTGGCATATTAAATATGAGATATTACGTTTAAGCAAAAGCGACGGTTGCCTTTGATGTTGTGCGTTTTTGCTTGAGAAAATTGAAGTAAAACGTGAACCATTTTCAGGCAGAGATTTTTTTACTAATGCACGAACAGTGAAACGCTGTTCCAATTTCAATGTTCGAATTTGCATATAAGTGATATTTTTAATTGCAAATTGTAATATTGTGAATTGAGGTGAGTTTAAGGCATACTTGTGGTTGAAGTTAAGTTTACACTTGGAACTCCACTTTAAATGCAAATAAAAATGTTTTATTATTTATCAAAATCCAAACCTCAACTTCTATCCAACAGACACCAAAAACGTTTATTAAATAATAATATATATATTAAAATAAATAATAATAACAAACTTAACCCTAAGACGATCAGCTGTTTTATAACTTGCGTGCGACAGCTAGTTAGTTAACTAGAGAACCCACCACTAAAACCCACCACGGCGATCGACATCTATGGTGAGTATAGAAAGCGCACGACACATGGCTAAATGGACAGTCGACGATTAAATAGAGAGGCGATCGGACGCACGCGCAGTGACAACAAGAAAAGGTTAACAAAAAAAAACGAAAAGACACGCGAAAGAAATAACGGGAGTGCATCAGTGAAGAGTAGTTGTACATGTGCGCGAGTTCGAGTGACAATAGGAACAGGAGAAAGACAGAAAAATAAAATTAACCCAGGTTTGATGGCGCGAAACATACAAGACAACGGCACCGGAGAGTGAAGAGAAAAGGTGAGTGATGTTTCTTTATTAAAACGGTAAAGCGGCCAAAAAAAGAGCAAATATTTTGGTCTCGTTCTAATAAGTACGGCATTGAGGTCATAACAATATAATAATAAGCAAATACAGTATTTGTATTATTATTATGTTTATTCCATAAACATCTTAGGCAGCCCTCGCAATTTATGAGATTGCATAACCGTAGATTTTCCAGCAGCTGATTTTTGATGCACCACCAAAAGTCCCCAATCTCACACAGTATTACGCTTTCCATTTCCATTGCGTTTGCTTTTCTCTCTTCATTTTGTATTTTTTATTTATTTATATATTTCTTAGAGCTGTAACTTGTGCGCTTGGCTGCTGCATATTTGCTTGCAATCAAAATCAGATTCGGAAAAGTGCTTTTCCACAATTTCTGTATGGCGTTTGGCTTTGACCTCGTAGCGCAGCGGAAAATGCATTTGACAAGCGAGCAAATGTTATCCAGCTGATGAAAATTGTATCAATTTCCGCCAAGAGTTTTCGCCGATGAAAATATCTTTGCCGTCGACATTGCCAGTTATAAGTTGCCATATTTATTTGCAGCCAGCTGAGACACACACACACACACACACACACACACACACACACACACACACACACACAGACACTCACACAGTGTCACACACTCAGTTGACACAATTGCTGCCATATCCGGCCGCTTAATGGCGCTCCGCTGGAAGCCGTCGCAATTTTTGGGGTTTGGTTTGTGCCCGCAACAACAACAACAATAACAGCTTTTGACACCACAGCGTGTGTGTGTGTGTGTTTGTGTGTAAGCATGCCAATAATATATCGAAATCAATTTCCGTTTCTGCCTAAAAGCAAATCAAAAACGTTGCCAAAGCCGCCAAAAGCGACAAAGCGCGAATGCCAACCGCCTACTGTCTGGTTGGATTTGTGTGTTCGTGTGTGTGTGTTTTTGTGTATGTGTGCGCCCCTCCAGGCTGCTTAATGTAACAATGTGCTTGGCTCTAGGCGCTGCTAAACGTGTGTGTTTAGTAGCTGTAGCTAACAGAGTTGAGCGATATCTTTTTTTTGTTGTCTCTTTGTTCGTCATAGTTACTATGGTCACTGTTACTTTTGATTGCGATATATTTCATTTATTATTATATTTACTTAGGCATATGCGCTTTGTAAATAAACTCTTTGTATTTATATATTTGTATTTTGAGCCACATTTTGTACGCTTTGTATTGCCAAATAGCTCCAAGTAGATAAATGTATTACATTTATTTCTTTATTTATTTATTTTTTTTGTGACTCTGAAGAGTTTGAGCACAGTCCAATGGGTTTAATATCAGTATTTTATGGGAATTTGCAAGTAATCATCGCTTAAATGAAAGTTAAATTGAAATTTTATTATTGCTTTATTTAGTCTTGCTTTAATTTTAGGAAAATTCCATCTTTCAACAAGGGACTGTAAATATTGAAGCTTGGTTCTTAGTTATCGGAATTGATTAGAAATATAAATTAAGAATTCTAAATTTGAAATGTGAATATATGTTTAATGTATAGCATATAATCTATCTTTTCATATTCAGACTCTGGTTCTTTATATCGAAACTGTGACTTTGGCTTTGAGTTTCACTGCTGTTTCACGATATTTGTCACAGTCGCAGCGAACGCAGTTGCTGCTCAACACTGGTGGCTAGAATTTTAGTGCCGCTAATAAAATTAAGTTGTCAGCCTGGTGTTTTATGGCTGCTTCGCATGGTTGTTTCTATTGTTGTTGCCATTATTGTTATTGTTGTTTCTGTTGCAAAATGCCAACAATTTGCTAAATTAGAAATTAATGAAATGCAATTATGACAAACATTTATTTGTGCGGTTTTTGCGGTCATCAAGCGTCGGAAATTTCGCTTTTGATTTGCGCCATCAGATTGGCCAAAGGGGAAGCGGAAAGGTAGGGGTAATATAGATATAAAGAGGGGGAGTTTGTGTCTGTGTGCTGCCATAAGTGGGCTCATTAATGGTCGTCAACGCGTTAATTTATGACAACCGAAAATGGCTATATAATGTATGTGACAATAATATTGCGTATACGACTCGGCTTACCGCCCAATTGCAGCTCAGCTGTTGATTGGATTTGCTCCCATTCGTTGGACACAAAACACTGATACATGCCCGGATCATCCTTTTGCACCTTCTTAATGATCAAACGCGCCGGATCTGTGAGTATCTGTGGATGAGATTGATTTAGTTAGCAAAGCGGGGCGAGTATTTGAGAGGAGGAGAAAAAGGAGCAGGAGGAGGAGGGCAGGGAGACTCACCTCGACACGATTGTCGCGCAGTATGGGCTTGCCGTCATGCAGCCAGTTGACATCGTGCACCGGATGGCCAGATACAATGCATTGGAATTGGGCATCCTTGTCCACGTCAACGGTTTGCACCTGCGGCTGCAGATGCGCGGTCAAGGAGCTGTGCGGATTGTTGTTGACTCAAAACTGAATGCTAGATATTGTTGGCATTGTGCCACGCCCACGCCAACGACCACCTACCTGTCACCGTGAGGGACACTTGAATGGTCTCCTCGCCCGCCGTATTATTGACCCAGCACAGATATTTGCCACTGTCCTCGAGACGCGCCTGCAATGGCATAAATCAATGGCATTCACAATATTTGCCTTTCATTTGCCCAACTGCCAAACAGGGCAGGAATGACATGGAGTACACATACCTTGGTTATCTTGAGCAGCCCGGCGGATACAATCGTAATGCGTTCGCTCAGCTGCAGCGGCAGCAGTTGTTCGTTCTCCTCCTTGAACCAGCTAAAAGATACACAGATACATAGATACAAGGATACATTATGTTCAAAATTCACACATAACAGCCCAACTGAAAGGCATTGAAATATTGATTTATCTCATTATGAGAGCTCTTCTTCTTTGTTCACTTTATCAAATTAATATGCTGATTGCATTATCAATAAAAAAAAGGAGAGAAAACAAAAAACTGTGCGCTGCCATTGAATTGGCTTTTGTGCGCATTCGTCTGTGTCCCACTGTGGCCTTTGATGATTGCCGCTTGTTGCACGAATCCCATCTCGAAAATGTATTCAACAACTTTCAATAGTATGCAAAATGATTACCGCATTGCAATGAGAGTGCAAAAGGAAAGCCGGGAATTGCATCACGCAGATGTTAATAAAATATATATAAGCACATGAAAGTGCTGCAACAGAAGGTCGAAGCAGCCAGCACAGCGAAAGTAATGCATTTCGATTGCCTTATTTAACGAGTATTTCATTATATGCTTTAGATTTTGGGGTCGACTAAGCTGGCGAACTCGATTTGACAGTCTTCCATTTTAATTGAGTTAGCTTTCATTTTCTATATAGATTAGGCTCAACAGTAATCTTATATTTATAATAATATTTCCACCTTTTTCATGTTCAACTTAAATTTGTTTATTGAAATGCATGAACTTATTTTGTTTGCGGCCATTTGAAATGTTATTTATAAATGCTTTAAATTATGGTTATAATACCTTTTGTCCGTTTAAAAGGCTTTAATGCAGCAGTTGATCTCTGTGCCAACTGTAACTGAATACAACTGTTAAATATACAATTTCTCTACAATTTCCAATTAAAAGAGCATTTCCTGTTCGCTTTTTACGCATTGAAAAATCATTTCGATTTTATATTTTTCATATTATTTTTTTTCTTTCGTTTTAATGCTGCAAAAATATCAATTGCAAAAATCAACAGTGCAACGCATTTTTCGCAGCGCGTGCCATAATCTGTTTGATGTTGCAAGGACGCGAGCCTTGTTTGCTGCCCCGTCGAATGTGGCTGCCCCGTGCCACACGTTGCACATTCTGTTGCATTTTTAATCAAGTTATTGATTTTAATTTGGCTTGAATTGCACTTGAGTGCGTATCGCGTCTTATGGCATGCTGCACGAGGCGCGTGCCACGTTGCAAATTGCAGGTTGCACGTTGCATATGCATGCAGGCTGCCCGGCCATTTTCTTAATTAAAATCACGGAAAATGCGCGCATGTCAAGAATATCAGACATATGCTGCAATTTAATCGAAAATATATATATATGCGGTGATTAAGTTAATGGGCGTGGCCCGCAAGGCGCGGCAACAAAAGGTGCGCCGTTTCCCCAAAAAGTATGCAATAAAAAATTATTTCACAAAATATTTCTATGCCAACGGCTGAAAAAGAGGAAGAGGTAGAAGAAGCAAATGCAGCTGCGGCTGCTGCTGCTGCTGCGAACCGCAACGGCGTCATGCAACATGCCAACTATTTAAACATTTATGGGCAGCGGCAAGGACCAAGCAGCACGGGGACAGCCAGGACGTTGCAACAAAACAATGCACCAGAGCGCGGAGCACAAAACAAAAGTCGCCGCTGTTGTCGCCTCGCTGGCTTTCCATTGTTGTTGTTGTTGTTGTTGTTGCTGTTGTTGTTGCTGTTGTTGTTGCTAATGCCGTCTTGGTCGTCGCTCAGCGGGCGACATCAAATAACAAACAAACCCAAAATGAACAGTTTTTGGCCATGCCGAAAATTGTATACCCTGGCAGATATTTCAATAATGAAAACTATGTGTTGCAATGCAGCGAAATTTATTTTATGATATAGTTTAACGATATCAATAAGATTTCACTTCAGTATTATAGGCATACTTAAGTTCGGGTTTATCAAGTTTAGTTAAGAAACAGGGAAGTTTTTTTGAACAAACACTATTTTACTGACCCATGGGAGGCATATGATATAATTAATAATGATATACCAAGATTATGTTTTGCTAATCAGTAAGGGTTATCTATATTATTTACTGTAAGTTACTGATCAAGACTTTGTATACTGCATGTCATCAGATATATCTGCTAGCATGCGCATTTCACGACAAAATTAAAATACCCTTTGTAAAAGTTGAAGCGGAGAGGGGGAAGATGGGGTGGGCCAACCGTAGCAACGGCAACAGCGCATATCGTAGCGTATCCTGGCGCATACTTTATGCATGCACCACGAAGGACAGCCGGCTACAATGACCCATTATCCTGCTACATTGCGTCCTTTGGACCCATATAAAAAGCAATGCATGTTTTAGCACTCGAGCATTGGCACGATGATGAGCCAAGTGCCGAGTGGCAAGCGGCATGTGGCAAGTGGCAAGTGGCATGTGTCCTGCGACCTGTGTCCTACGTCCGGCGCCCAGTGATTACCTTTGTCCGCTCTCAACTTGAACGGGGGCCGTTCAAAAAGCAATTTGCCATTTTGGCCATAAACATTGCTCATTTGATTGATTTGTGCTTGACATGAATATAAAAAAAATATATATGTACATATATATAAAGTTAAGTTTGAATTTGCCCCGGGGAAATCTTCATAACACTGCCAGGAGACTTCAAAGCGTGTTTGTCGAACGGAAAGATGAGTGCCGGCTCCTCCTGCCAAGGCTTTTGACAGCAGTTTTAAGTGCCTTAATAAACAGCATTTGATGTACAGTGTCAAAAGTCAAGCTAAACAGCGGGAAGGATGCTTGCTTTCTGGATGTAAAAGGACCTCGTCTGACACACAGCTTACGGATATGTCTTTTCATGATTAAAGAGCATATTGCCAATTGTGCTGGCAAACTGAGTTGCGCAACTTTTATTATAAAATCATATCTTGGATTAAGTGGATACTTTTCTGAATCGGCTTAGTTTAGAACATAACAGAGGTTAAAATTAATAGAATTAATGAATTAATAGATGTTGAAAACACAAGTTTCTTTTAAGTCTCGCAATATTGTTATGAAATTATCAACAAATTTCTGAAATGGCCATCATAAATTAAATAAATTATCTTACATAAATAGCTATCACCACCAGACTACTATATCATAAAGCTGTCATAGAAACCATCGGTTTTCTAAAATATCCTAACCTAAATTCAGTCATAAATTAATTAAACTCCTAAATTCTCTACTATAACAAAGAGCCTCTTATAGGAATAATTGTTCGAAAATATAATTTTTTTATGACACCCCTTAAGAAGCTCAACTATGGGTGAACTTTTTTTTAGTTCTTTGTTCTTCAATAGTTATGTTATATTGTTTTGATCTTAACAAGATATTATTAATTTGTATTCTTACTTATATATTAATTTTTCCAAAAAAAGGTATTAATAACTATTTATATTAATGTTTATTTTAATTTGTTCACTCGTTCACAAAGTGAAACTAGTTTATTGGGTTTGTGCGGTTAATTTTTGAAAAACTTTTTTTTTGGATTTAAATATAAATATCTTTATAAACAAATATCTAGCTTTTGGATACGTCTTATAGTATCTATATTTCTGCTGTATAAAGGAAAGTATGCTCTGGATTCCATCCTTTGCATACACGTAAAACAATTGCATGCTAAATATGCGCTGTTATCTGGTTAACTAACCATAACATTCCTTTACACAACTTTCTGAATTTTGTTATCTGTTTTCAACTTTCGCATTTGACAATTTGCCTGACATTTTTATTTGGTTTTCTTTTTGTTGTTGATATATATTTTTCGTTATTTGTGTACTTATTTTTTTTTGGTTTTTGGCAAGCGTGCTAAATATTTCACATTGTCATAAAATGCGCTCGCCCCGCGACTTACTCCTGACCCTTTCTAGCAGCTGGGACAGAACACAAAAAAGGTCGCGACTGCTGTCTATATATGTTATATATATATATATATATATATATATATACATATATATGTTTATGTTTGGGTTTGGGGTTATTTTTTGTTGGCTTGCTACTCACCGATATGTTGGCACCGGATGTCCTTGAGCAATGCACGGCAACGTTGTTTGGCCATTAAGGACGACATGCCGCATCGAATGCTTCTCAACGTTAATGCGCGGCTGTACCATTCCCTTGGGCTCGGTTACAATAATGCGGCCGGGATATGTCGAAATTTGTATTTCACCTGCAAACAGAAAAATATAAAAAAAAACACACACACAGAAATAAAGAAAAATGTAAAGGTGAACACATGTGGCAACAGCTACAACAATTTACACAAGTGGCAACTGGCTGCTGCTCGCTGGAACTGGAGCTGGAGCTGTGGGTGTTGCCAGTGGCATGTGGCAGCTGTGACAGCTGATGTAGCAGCAATGCCACAACGCGCCTTTTTTTTTTTTTTTTTTTGGTTAGATTTAAGTGCGCGGGCTCTCGCGGAAAATTGATGGCAATGCTTAACACAGCATATAAATTTATATATATTTTTAATTAATTAAAAGTAAATGAAAGCAATCAAGTTGATTGCGCCATGCAGCACACATGTTGCACTATCGAAAGCAGGCGAAACCGAGCGAACAGCGGCTGCTGTTGCCCCAGCTACTTCATTATGCATGCACATTATTATACCCTAACATCACAATTGTAGAATCAAATTAGGTATTTTTGAATGTGTTTAAGCGCTCTGCTTTTATAGATTTATTTTGCAGTTTTGTGTAGTTTTCGGAATTTTGATTAGGTTGAAAAGAATGCAGAAGTAATTTAATTATGCGTATTTGTGGCAGTGTATATTGTGCTTCGGCTTACCGAGGGTAGCTGAAGGGTATATTTTTCAAAAATATTTTTTTACAGGAATTTAATTATACATGTGTAGCAACTTTTGTGTTATTTTGGAATTTTATTGCAACAAAAAAAACCAATTTTGATTGAATTTAATTCATTTCATACCAGCCAATTAGTTTATTATTTTTTATATATTTTTTTATCGTTTTTTTTAGTGTACGAAGCATAAAAATGTTATTTTGATTTAAAAAGTTATATTCATTATTATATGGTACTCTACTCGAATTCAGCTAATTTACTCGCAAAATAAGTGAATAAGGAATGTGAAATTTAAATCAAACTTTATCAAAATTTGAAATAAGTTCATTTTCCATTTATGCAATATACATTTTTGATTAAGTGAAGATTAAGTCAAAAAACGAATCAATGTAAATTGATAAATATTCAAGAAGGGTACTAAATTTTCAGATTGCTTTTGTGGTTCGTTTGACCTTTCTGTGTGACAGTGTATTCAATTTTCGGTTATCACATGATCTTTGTTTTATGTGTTGTATTTCAGCTGTGCTCGTTTCGACCTTGTGGACGGCGGCCTGTATTTATGGCCTGTAATGGCGGCTGCTTTAAATCATGTAGTCGCATTCATTTCTATTTGTGTTAATACAACATCTGACATCTAATCCAGGAGCGCGTTCAGTGGGCCACTTGGCCAACAACACGAAATCTGTTAACGATGGCCCCTATTGTCCTTGCAGTCTATCTATCTCTTTCCCTTTTCGCTATCTGTATGTGGCTATCTCTCTCTCTCTCTCTTTCTCTCTGTGTGTGCTATGGCCTGGCAATTTAATTTATAATTTTGCCCGAACATCATTATCAGCATCAGCTACAACCCTTCAAGCCCCTTCAACTCTTCGTTTTCGCTCTCTCTATTGTGCATTAGCCAGTTGTATTATTGTTAGCTGCCATTGTTGTGCCCGTTATTGTGCAAAATAAATGGATTTTTGGTTTAAATTGTAATTATGCGCTGCCTGGCAGCCAACAGCCAGACACGCCTGCAGGCACACACTTACACAAACACACACACAGTCACATACAAAAACTGTTGCCTACTTTTGTGCGCGCCAGGTAAAACCAGCTTAAATGAAGCGCACATCGCGAGCTAGTGTATATATATATATGTGTGCGTGCTTGTGTGTGTCTGTTGTGTGCAGTTATCTGTATGTTTGTTAAATGAATTAGTTATGTCCAGCATTCGGTGGCTAGCAGCCAGAACTGTTTCATGTTACACTTTTAATGAGTGCACTCTAAGCAGTTTTTAATGTCAGACTGCGACTGTGTGTGCTGTGTGTGTGTGTGTGTGTGGTCACTTGAATGGGCATTGTTTAGCCTTGGTTGTGGGCAATGCACTGGTAATTAATATGCGGCAATTCACACACACACACACACACACACTCAAATTGCTTGCAGATTTGGTTTAGGCACTTGTGGTTTTTGTTTCAAAACTTAAGGCCTAATTGGCGGTCTTGGGCAGCCACAACAACAATTTGATTAATCTAATGCCTAATAATTTTTGGCAATCAAAGTATATAGAATATTCACAATAAGCCAAGAGTCAGTTCAGGTTTCCATATGAAATAAAAACAAATTAAACTTGCAGCGAACTGAAAGTAAACTTTGGCCAAGCACAAAGAGGGTCTAGCAAGGGAGAGAGAGAGAGAGAGAGAGGGAGCAGAGGGAAGGGCTTTCGGTACGTATTCTAGGGCATCAACTTTTATCGCATTGATTGATGATGTGTAATATGCGCACAAAGGCTAATAGAAATTCAGCTTAAGCGCATTTTCACACACAATAAACTTCAAATAAGCAGCAAAAAGATATGCGCACACAAAATATCTCACGTATTGACTTGAGTCCATTTCTATCCCTTTCTTTCACTTATTCGCCTCTCTTCCGTGCCAGCCACTGGAACCATCTCCCTGGCGCATTGCCCTTTGCTGGCGATTGAATGTCACACATCATAAATTATGCACAACAAAACTGAAATTGACTTGCCCAACAACTATAAACTTCAGACTTTTACACACACACACACACAAAAGGAGAATAACTGCAAATTGTTGTGCAAATAATTTCATGTTCTTTGTAATAAAAACAAGCAAAGGCCGGAAGCATAACAAAGGCAAGTGTAAAATTTCAAATAAATTAAAGCACAAATTATTATAAGAACTAAAAAGACAATCTATGGCAAATTAAATGATCAAAATAACAATAGGGAATTTGTTAATAAAACTCCTCAGTTTTGGCCTATTAAACTTAAGTAAACAAACATAAACTCGTTTACTTCTTTGTTTAATGCAAGCTGAGATTTGTATTTAATTAATTACAAATTATGCGGAAAATATTAAAACTTTGAAAACAACTTTGAAGAAGTTTTTTTTAAAGCAGCTTTGATTTTAATGTTTAAACTAAACGGATACTCTTTTTTTATAGGTTGCGTCAAATTAGAATTTTTATTAAAAAATTTATAAATTATGGAAAAAATTAAAATCATTTGTATATAAATTAGTAAGATAAGCTTTGGTTTAAATATTTTATCTAAATATTCTAAATAAAAAGAAACTAAAATTTTTAACAAATTATTTCGGCAAATTCAACTACGAATCAAAGCTGCAAATTAAATTTGTTTCGTTAATATGATTTTGATATACATGGAAACAGGAGTTTGTTTAAATCTTTGATCTTTTTCATTTTGATGTATTTATTCAGCAATATGGCTGCAAAATATTCTTTCACTTGAGTTTATGGTAACATTAACATTAATTAATGCGCACAAATCACAATTTAATCAAATATTTTTTGTTAATGTGAAGTTGGTAGAGTTTAATGCAGCTTTTGACATTGAACTAGGGAAACTAAGGGCTCATTAACCAAATCCTTGATTGTGAAGTAACTAACACTAAATAAGCGTATTTAGGATCATGCAACTCAATATCTTGAAAGAAAAACAAGTGTAAAAGAGCTTCTGCAGCACTCTTCCAAAATTACTTTCACCTGAACTTTAAATGGGTTTCGTTTAGCTATAAATTATCCAACAAAATTGTGTGTGTTGTGTAACTTTGAGCAGTCCATAAAAACGAGAGAAAAGCAATTCCAAAATGCCAACTTGATGGCATTCAATTTTAATATTGGCCCAGTTATAAGCCGGGTATAACGTTTCACAAGCGTCTACCCAAAGCTGCTAATTAATTCAATTTAATTATGTGCCAACAGAACTTGCCACCAGCAGCAGCAGCAGCAGTATCAGCCAGATGTTGAGTAGAGGGTTTGCCGGAGAGGGGGGGTAGAGTGTTGACTGTGGGCTGTTGGGTATGCATTGGAGCATTGCTGACTGGACGATTAAGCTGAAAATGTGATTATCACGTACCTGTCAGTCTATTTACAGTGCGGCATGTGTAGCTTTTGTACGCATCATTGGGTCCCGCATTATTTATGTACAATTCGCCATTGGAGAGGACCGTATACTTGCCGCCAATGTCCGTGTTTGGATACAGATGCATGCCCGTGTCCTGCACCCAGGCGGTGACCAATACAAATTCCGACATGTAGCTGGGCACCTGCCAGGGGCGAGAGAACGGTGCGGGGATAAGCAAATTTGATCAGTCCGAGTTAAATTTAATTTGCGTATTAAATGCATTCTGTGGCCAGATTCCAGTTGCTTTCACTTTCAGCAGCTGAAGGGTCCCCGCTCCTGTCTCTTTTCTACCAATCTGGCTTACCTGACATTTCAGCACCGCCGTGTTGCCCGTCATCACGTATTCGTCGTGCACCTGAACCGTGTACTTCTGGTTGACAACTGTAACAAATGGCAGACAATATTTTCGTTGGCTTTAAAATATTTAATATTGTATGTATATATATTTATATATTAAGCATACGCCACGTGCGACGCAGCTGTTACGGTAACAAAGTTTCAACGTGAACGCAAACAATTATGTTGCGTTTTTATTAGCCCAAATCCTTTTTTGTTTAATTTTTATTGCGTCGGAACTCATAAAAAACGGCTCGTTCGTTTTTAGACCTGGTCAAGAAAGGGTCGCTCGCCCTGCGGCCTGACAGCCAAAATATGTCGCACATTAAAAATGACGCCGGCAGCCCACTCACACCACAATAGAGTCCTCCGTCAACCTGCGCACACAAAACATGTCCTGCACATTGTGACACTTGGCAAAAGTGCGACCGACGCCAACGTCGACGACAGGCCCGTTAAAAAATTGGATGCGGCAATTTGAGTTAAAGATTTTTTTTTCCGCTCTCCTGTCAGCCGAGCACACAACACCAAATTAAGAATGACAAGGAGTCTAAAACAGAATGGAGAGTGCGTGGACAGTGGTTTAAGGGTTCACGATAAGTACAAAAAAAATGATTCCGATAATTTGTGGAAAAAAATATACAAGAGGCCTTTTTGAAAAGTTAAACAAGTATAAATTAAATTATATAAAATAAATAAATTCTTAGATATTGTACTTATTTGTGCTTAAACTTGAAGTATTAAAAAAATTTTGTATGATCCCAAATAATTAAATTATTTTATAATGGCTAACTAAAATTATATGTATAATATAAATTTAGTGCTGAATAAAACTAAAAACATTTTTGTTCCACTCTAAACTTATTCATAATAATATTTTGAAAGTCTTTCTAAATAACTGAAACGTTGTAATTCTCATTTACATGAAAAGGGACTTTTTTGAGAGGTTGAAAAACTTCAAGTAAAACATTAACAAAGTTAGAATTAAGATATGTGTAAGTAAGTGAGGGATATTTAAGAATTTGTTTGACCACTGTGCCGTGCTTGTCGCATGCTTACCACGAGCGCCTAACTCTTGCCGCGTTTCACTGCCGCACCCCCCCCCGAAGTACCCCCATTTTAGCTGCTGTCCGTTGCCGTTGGCATTTACAAATTAATTAAGATGGACAAAGGCAATTTTCTGCACGCGTCATTTGAAAAGTGCTTAAAAATCGTTGCGCGTTCCATGTGCGAATTGTTTGTGTTAAGCTTCTTAAAGCACCAAGGCTTTGAACTAGCATGCGTGTGCGAAGTGTGTGTGTGTGTGTGTGTGTGTATGTTTAACCTCTTTTTAAATGCCACTCACGAATTGGTTTTTGTTTATCCAACTTTAATATGCTAAAATTGGATAAAGTTTAATTTGAAAAGTTGTTGTTATTATTTGGGAGTTTATATTGTGTTTTTGGTTTTTTTTTTTTTTTTGGTTTATTTTGTACGTTTTTCTACAACAACAACAAGAGCAGCGAATGAAAAACTGAAAAACTTTGTGACAACATTTTATTATAATTCCTCTGACCAGAGCGGCTGCTGTTTTCAGTTGAGTTTAGTGCACATTTTTGTTGTTGTTGTTGTTTTTTTATTTTTCATTTTATTTTGCATCTTCATTATTTGTATTGCTGTCGGGACGGGCTGGGATAAAACAGGACGGGACAGGACAGCTGCAACTTTTTTTTTTTTGTGTTTTTTCGGTGCATAGTTTTGTGTTTAAGGCAAAGGCAAAGTTTTTTATTTATAATTTTTTTTTTCTGTTTGTTTGTGTTGCAACATTGTGTTGCATAGAAGGACAGGAACAGGACAGCTGGGCGGGAAAGTAAGTATGAAAGCTAAGTTTATAGTCCGCAGACAAAGTAACTGAGGAGAGAGACAGGGAGAGGGAGAGGGGGAGAGGGAGAGGGAGAAGGCTGCATTTGTATTCCAGACGGAAATTCATTTCCGCTTTGTTTTGTATGTGTTTATCCCTCTCTCTCTCTCTCTCTCTCTCTGTCTTTCTCTGTGTGGCAAACTTTTTGCTGCACAAATTTATGTTTATGATGTGCGCCGGCGGAAAGATGCTTTTGGTAGCTGGCAGTCTTTGGCTGATTTGCAGTTATTGTGCGGAGGCAACTATTAAATTATGGCCTTGCAATGTGAGCTGCAAACACAATAGCTAAAAGCAGGGGGGGGGGGGATAGGAGCTCAACGATGTGCATTCAACTAATTACGAACAAATTACGCAGGTTTCATACACAAGCAGCCAACGATGGCAGGTGGCAGCAATTCTTCGCCTCCCTCGCCTCCCCCCCTTGGATAACTTTGTAGCTCAATCAAAAACTTTGATAACAGGCACAGACAACGTAGCTGTGTGTGTGTGTGTGTTGGTTGCACAAATGCAAAAGTGCAAGCCAAGTCACAAGTTTGTGGCATCATTCATCAGGCTCAGCGCTGTCGGCGCGTCCTTGGCCAAAAACTTACAACTTTTGTCTGTTTCTATTGTATGTACTGAATTTGTCAAGAGTTTTTGCTACACATATTTTGTTGCTGTTGTTGTTGTTGTTGTTATTGTTGTTGCTTTCCGTCTCTTGCTAATTTCGCGCACTTAAGCCAAAAGCAGCCATGGCAACGCATGCTGCCAACTAAGTGCCGCCAATTAAATAAAACAACTGCTAAGTTGGCCCAAAGACGCCGAGGCGCCAATATACAAAAGTCAACTGCACACATTAGCTAAGAAATTAGTGCGTCTAGGGAGTAGGAGGGGGAGGGGGAGTAGGGGAGTGGGAGTAGGAAGGATGGGGTCGATAGATCCCTGGGCAACTTTTGCAAATTAGGCAAAACGTTTTGCGCCAAATCTACGCGCTGTCAAAATGTTCAAGCGTAAAGCGTTGCGGCCACTGGGTTAGAAACTGGCCAAAAAAAAAAGGGAGAAAGCCAAAAACAACAATAACAAGAATATTCAACACACACACACACACACACACATACGCACGGGGCAAAAACAAACAAAGTGACCGCAAATAAAATAAAAGGAACTGCTATTTATTCGGTAGTCGACGATTGAATACCCTGGCAAACAAATAGCAGTTATGGGGTATATATATCTAAATTCCGAAATCTCAACTTTTCAGCTATATGCTATATATATTGAAACATGAAGTAAATATGATATCTTTAAGATATGTTGAAAAACAAACCAATTTTTAACGAACTAAGTTTTTGACCAAAAATATCCTATATTATATAGTAGCCAATTATTCAATGCAAAGATTTTATTTAATTTAGAAGCATATTTAAACATTTTCACCCATTGTTTCTAAGCGCCCGATCTGTCTAAATTTAAAAAAGCTCGAAAACTGATAGATTTTCTTGCACGAAAAACAAACTAACAAATCGAAATCTACTCATCAATTGAACAGGAACATATATGCATAGCTGCTGCACAGCTGTTTTATGCAAACAGTCACAAATTTTGTGACAAATTTATAATATTCCCCACACAGCAGGCGCACATGGCGTATACGTAACGTTAAGTTGAGTTGCTGAAAAATGAATGTCGGACGTTGAAACTTTGCATGCGTATCTTTATTTGAGTGTGTGTGTGTGTGTTTGTGTGTGTGTGTGGATGGAGAAGAGGTAAGCGGCGAGGGGCTGCCTTACATATCTTAGATCTTTACGGTGGCGAGTTCTCTGTTTGTTTTTTGCTTTCAACTGTTTTCTTTCCGCACAGTTTGTGTGCCTGTGTGTGTGCGTGTGTGTGACTGTTAATTAAACGCAGCAGTAACCGAAAAGTCAAGAGTCATGAGCTCCCTTTGAGAGTTTTATCTACGCAACTGAGCATTTTATATGGTATTCATAGCTTTTATGACCATTGCTAATTGTTGTTTTTGTGCCAGCATTTACTGTAGTTTCTGTTGTCGTTGTCGTTGTTGTTGTTGCTGCTGATGTTGTTTTTGTAGCTGTAGCTGGCATCGTAGTTGGCTGCCCAATGAGCCGGAAAATCTATGCGACATGCGATGCCAATCAAAGCGATTGGCCGTGGCTTTGCTGTCCTCGACTCGCCGCCCAAATGGCCGTTCATTAATGCACTTTAATAAAGCCCTCGCCAAGTGCCTAATGAATGACAAAGTTTGCTACGTACAACTGGACAAAAACACCCCCCCAAAAAAAAAAAAGAAAGAAACGGAACTAACAAGACGAAGTTTTAGTGCGCTTTCGTAGTGCTTGAATGATTTAAAAATATTGGCCAGCTGAGTGTTGTAAAATTTTTTGGTATTTGTACCAAATTCAACTGCGAAAAAAGCTAAATTATGTAGATTTTTACATTACTTTAAAGAGTCAGGCATAAGGGATTGGCGAAATTACGGAGAAATAGACTTTAGACTGATTTAAATTTTAGAGCCCTATTTGCTTTTTTATATAAAATGAAATTTAAGTAAAAGAACTTAAATTTAAATAATTTAAAAATATAGTTTTAAGACTTAAATACCAAAAATAGTTGGCGTAATTTCGGTGAAATTGATTAGGATAAAAATAATTAAGAATTAAAACTGTTTGCTTGCTGCAAATTTGTTAAGCCGAAATATCATATCATATCATATCATATCATATCAATATCATATTCATGGTTTATTTGAGGGCGAAATTCAGGCGAATTTGTTTTTTAGTTCGCTTCTGCTTCGATTGGCGATAAATATTTTTTTTGTACTTATTTGGAATCTCTTTTAAAATTATTTGAATTATTAATAGTAAATGGCGAAATGCAAGCGAAATAGATTTTTGGAACTGTTTGCAGAGACGTGTGCACTGCCTGAACCAATTCAGTTGCCTAGTAATAAAACTCGCAGTGTGGTTAGGGCAACTAACCAAAAGCCAGAGTCAATTCGCGCGCCTGGGCGCCAAATTAGCGCCGCGAGTTTGGCAGACAACATTTTGGCAGTAGTAATTAAAACTTGCGTTGGCTGCTTTTAGGCGCTGCTTTCGACAAACTTTGCAATTAAGCCAAAGTTTTGGTAGCAAACGACAAGCTGAGTTAGCGCAAATCAACTGCCGCATGCGGCTATAAAATTATTCCTAAATTAATTAAAAATTGTTGATATATACATATATATATATGAATATAGAAATTTATATATATATTTGTTATAAACTTACCGCCGCGCACGTGCACCTCCCGGCTGAGCACCGTGCCCACAAGATTGCGCAGTTTGCATCTGGAAAGTGAGAAAGCAATAATTTAAGCAATTATAAAGTATACGCCATGGGCAGCGCGCAACTCACCTGTAGACGGTCGCATGCACCTCGTGACGATATTTCTCGGCTGTAAACGGATAGAACATCATGCTGCCGTTGGACAGCTGAAACACCATGTCCTGCTGCGGCGGTATGGGCGTCCATTCCACCTACAGAATGCACAATGTGAGCGGGGGGTGTATTAGTTTTATATGTTTTTTTGTTCTCTCGTCTCTCTCTCTCTCTTCTGGTTTGGGCAGTCAATTAACTTGGAAATGAGCGACGCGCAAACAGACTAAAATGGCATGCATAATTAAGCAGGCCAAAACAAAGTGCAAAGAAAAGCACCGAACAACACGAAGGAGATGGTGAGAGAGAAAGAGATAGAGAGAGAGAGAACCTACACGACTTGCTGATACCCTACAACTAGCTATAATATATTTGTATGGTTATATAAGGAAGAGCAGAGAGAGTCTACAGACTTTCGGATACCCTGTATCATTGTTGTTTCTGTATTAGTCAAACTAAACACGTGGAAAGAGAATGAAAAGTGAGAGAGTCTACACTATTCGCAGGGAATGTTTATTTCTGCATCGTTCTTTGATCTTTCTTTTCGTATTTCATGAATCTTTTAGGGATGCCAAGTTTGAATCAAAAGGGTAAATAAACCGAAAACGGACCTTTTTAAACACGTTTATTTAGAAGTATGTTCAATTATTCTGAAGTTAATATAAATTTCAATTATCTGCACAATTGATTATCTCTCTCCTTTTTTGTATCTGAAAGATTTGAAAATCGCATATATATTTCTATATCGATCTAATCAGACTACAAAAATGTAAAAATATATATTTTATTTTTATTTATATATATTTTATATTCTTCTACAAATGAAATTAAAAGTATTTAAGTCGTCATTACGAATAAATATTTTAATCTCTGCAATATCGAAATTTTTAGAGCAATCGAAATGTACGTCTACTCAGTTTTTCCTTCTGATCAAGAATATATGTACTTTATGTGCTGGTTAATGCCGGCTTCTGCTTTTTACATAAAGCAGCGCAAATTAAATATACCCTGTTTTATATAAATTCAATTGGTGCAGCTCATATTAATATTAAATAAACGCTCAAGTCTTTTAGAGGCCACGCCTTATCTATATATATATACATATATGAAAAAAAATATATATATATACAAACCTCTGGCGGTGGACTGCCATGGCCGGAGCATTCTATCAGGCCGCCCGAATTGTTAGAAAACTCAACGCGATGCGGCGGTTCGTGCAGAAATATCGGTCCCTGTAGATCCAGCCCATTCACGATATAGCTGGACTCGGCTGCAAAGAGATGATAAGGACGGAGACAGAGATGGGGGGGGGGGGGGGGAGAGTGTTAGTTTGGCTCAAAATATATTTTGATTCTGCGAATTCTGTCAGCCGTGACGTGTAATGCACGAGCGACCAAAGTTAATTTCAATTTCATTTAAGCCACAAAAAACCAAACAAACTTTTTGGGCAAAATTAAGTGGCAGTGACGTTGTTGTTGTTGTTGTTTTGGCTGTTGTTGCCCAGAGGCTTGGCCTAAATTTTAATGAGCATTTCTCGTGGACCACAACAAAGGCACGCACAAAGCGAAAAGACAATTGCTTTTTACCTGTGGCCATCACCTGCTGGACGGGGGGCGGGGGCGGGGGTGGCGAAGGCGGAGAGGTTGGATTGGGGCTGCTGCCAACGCGACTCGGCTGAGTTCTTCCTAATTGCTGTGACGCAGCCGTTGGCCAAGCATTGCATAATTTCGGGCGTGTTTTAAAGGCGCTTTTGATGCGGCTTTTATGCCTTATTTATTATTCACTTGGTAGTCAAGGCAGCTATCCCGCCCCCTTCCGCTTGGCCAACCCGCCTCAACAGACACTGAGTGTGACTGCTGTGTGAGTGTGTGCGTGCGTGTTTGTGTGTGTGTGTGTGTCTGTGTCAAGCTATATTTGCATTGCGGTTGCCTGACAACTTGAGGCGTTGCCTCACAGTGCACTGACCCGTTTTTGTGCCACAGAAACTCGTGTAGATAACATGTTTTTTTTTTTTAGACAACCAGCAGCATGAATAATTTAATTATTTTTTAAAATGTTAAAAAAAATAAACTACAGGATTTTTGTCTGTTTTCGCAAACAGCGAAAAAGTTAGTTGCAAAACGCTTTCGCTGCAATTTCGCTCAATTCAGGCACAGCTGAACTAATTACAATTTCCATAATTATGTTCGGCATTTTGGAGAATTAGAAGAGATTTTGTAGCTGGGAAGAGTGCATAAATTGCATTTAAATTAGGAGAAATGGCAAGCGGAAAGAAACGGGTTTAAAAAAGCTTACTTAAATAGTTATTTGCACAGCACGAAAAGTGCATAAAATAAATCTATTTTAAAATGATGAAAAATTAAGAGAAATGAGAAATTTAAATAGTTTTTGAAAAGAATAAAAAAAAAGGCAATTAGAAGTTTTATCTAATTAAAGTATTGAAAAATTAAAAAAAGATATCGAAATTGAGAACGAAACAAATTAAAGATCGATTTTTGATAAAAATATGTGTTGTGTTGTGTGATTTTTCTAAATAATATTGAGAAAAGGCTGTTGCAAATGCAATCAATCTTGAAGTTCGGCTAAAAAGTATTATTGTTATATTATTATATTGTATTCAAATTTCAAATTAAATGTAAATTAGATAAGTACTCAAAGCTTATCATATTTAAAATAATACTCAAAATATTCATATACAATTTTTGGCGAAATTGACATGATTTGGTAATTGAGAATGAGGCGTCAAATAGAGCACTTTTGACAGCAGCTGCAAAGTAAATGCAGCTAAATTTGTAACAAATTTTCGGCCGCAGCAATAAAATGAGAAATTGTTTTGTCAAAAAGGCAATGGCCAAGAGATAACGATAAAATGACCCAAGTCGGACATGCAGCCCCAAAACCCCAAACCGCCGAAAGTGTTGCAAACTTTGTGCCACTTTCCTTGCGCTGCTCCAAGTGTGTGTGCGTGTGTGTGTGTGTGTGTGTGTGTGTGTGTGTGTGTGCACGCTGTCAACTGCAATGCCCAAAGGAAATGCGCCGAGCAAGGCGAAAAACGTTAGTGCAAAGTAAAAAGTGTTTGCCACAAGTTGATGCCACAACAGGGGCAGCACATTAAATTTCCCAGTTTTAGTTTTTAAGTCACTTAAGATAAAGTTCCTTTTTTTTTTGTTTTTAATCTACTTTTTATTTGCAATTTTCATAAAGTTTTCAGCAAAGTTGATGTGGAAAATGTGTTGCAACCAGAGATTTGCGAGGCGACTAATGAAAATTAAATTTGTCAGCTGAGAAAATTGTGAATAAAATAAACTCTATGCGGGAATGGAAAATGGTTGAGGTAATACAAAGCTGTCAGCTAATTGGAGACGCACAAAAAGCCCGTTTAAACGTGCAGCGGAGTTATTTATGAGGCAAACAAAGGGGCAGAAGGGGTGGCAGGCAGGCAGGCAGGCGGTAACAATGGCAGCCGTCGGATGATATCAAAATGTGACATAAAAACATGCCCCATGTGTGTGTACGTGTACGTGTGTGCGTGTATAGATGATGATGATGGTAATATAGCTGAAGCTGACTCTGGCTGGCTTTGTGGCACGTATATGGGTGTGTTTGTGTGGCACTGACAATGCGGCATAAACGCAACACAATAAGCGTCTGATAAACTCGATAAGGTTTTGCTTGTGGCTCGTGTTGCACGTTGCAAGGCCTTTGTTGCTGCCACTTCTCACATAATTGAATACACGCCGCTCCATTTGTCAGCGTTGTCAATCAAAATGGCCAAAGGACACAATAGAAGCGGGAGGAGCACCAGCTGCTGCCACGCCCAAAGCTCAACAAAAATCAATTACGCGCAGAAAGAAGCGGACAGAGAGAGAGAGGGGGAGAGAGGTAGGGAAAGAAGCGAGAGAAGCTCTAAGTATTGCCCGCTGGCAGCTGCGCATCATTATCCCGGATCATTAAAAATTGCTGTGCATTTAAATAGATGCTGGACGGGAAGCGACTGGCAAGAAGCAGCACCAATGAATGAGAAGAAGAACAAGCAGCCACAGTGCAGCAATGGGGTAAGAAGACGAACAAGATGATGAAGAAGAAGAAGCAGTAGCAGCAACAGCAACAGCAGCGACAGGCATCACTCGCCCGGACGGCAGCTTAGACAACATGCAAATGAGCAGCAGCAACTGCCGCGTCCTGCCACAACCGTTTCCCCCCGCTACCCCTGCTCGCTAACGGGACTTACATTTCAGCAGCTCCCCCATCTAGATTTCTATTCAGCATTGCAGCCATAATAAATGGCAACGAGCTGAAAGAAAGTCGTCGCGTAATTAAGAAGAAAATCAGTGCAAGAAAATTAAAATAAAGAAAGAAAAAAACTGGTAAAAAAATGCTAGCGAAGCCGAATAGGAAATACCCTAGCAATAATATATTTAAAACAACTGTGGGATTTACATATGATCTAGCCATATATAGCTGATTTTTGAAAGATTTTTCAACTCTTAATTGCAGAATTTAGTTAAGGTAATATTATATTATTATTAACATAAGAGTATCAAAATATTGAATTTAATTAAGTTATCTTGAAAATTTTTTATTGAAAAACTATATATTCAACTGATTCTCCCAATAGTAGCTGTATGACATAACAGTCCAATGTTCATCAATCATATGCAAAATGTTGGTAGTATCGAAAGTTAGGTTAGGTTAAGAAAACTTAAAAAAACAGAAAAGTTTTCCATGCAATCAACCTAATGAACCATATATTCTTCTTATGACAGCTATATGATATAATAGTACTATATTGTTGATTTTATATATATATTAATAATGCAAGCTTTTCTTGTAATTTTTTAAGATTAGTTAAGAAGCTTTGATTTCCAAACAAATTTTGTATCTAAAAATATGATGCATATATATTTTTGTTGTGAGTTTAGTTTGGAAATTAGACAAAATTTCGAAATCCAAAAATTTCCATAGTATCTTTAAGATGTTACCTGCTACATTTTAAAATTTGTATACCCTTTGCCGGGGTTAGAGAAACCGCTGGCGGGCGTGTCTTTAATTTCCATGAAGTCAAGAAAAACTGTAAATAATGACAAGCGTCAGCTTCAAAACGCACTAAATCAAAAACGCTTAAGAGGGTCCTTTCTCCCCCGATTCGCCCCCTCCCCCCTATAGACCCCCAATGTATCTTTAAGAAGTACTTTATTTAGGAGGGGCAATAAAAACCAGCGACAAGTTCGCAGCGCCAAAGCTGACAAAGTTTTGCCGTGCGGCATTTAAATGAAAACGCAATTTCGAGAGTCGAAAAAGTCAGAGAAACAAAAAGACGAAGAAGAAGTGGGCGAAGTAAAAGTAGGAAAATAAGAAGAAGAAGAAGAAGTAGCCAGAAACAGCACACGTTAAAGCTGATTTGCATAAGGTACGTGAGTGAACGATGTTCCCAGGCTTTTGTCTGCTGTCAAGGGGCCCAATGTGAGCTGCCAGGGGCGGGGGGCCAAAGGGAAATGACTTGACAAATATAAACAGCATTCGGGGCGCAACGTTGCCATTTGATTGAGGCAATGCCAGCGTCGAGTTCAGCTCCGCTTTACATTTAAAGCGTTTCACTCCCAGGCAACTCTGGCTAAGGCAGCTCCTTAGCGCCTATCTGCGCCCCCCACATCCCCCCCAACGGCTACCATGCTTTTTCCTGTCCGCTCACAGTTCAAGTGCACGCATTTTTCTGCTTAAAAGCCTCGACTAATGCGAGGCGTCTGCTTCAGCCAAGCGTCCCATTGCCCAAAACCCCCCGGCCCATGCCCCTGCTACTGCCCCTGGTCTCTGTCTCGGCGCAACGGAGCGTAACGGTATTTGTACATCTATGTTTGTGTGTGTGTGTGTGTGTGTGTGTGTGTGTGTGTGTTCGTTTGCGCAAAGTGTATTTGCTTAGGTCATATCACGCACATCGCTGCCAGCCCCTTGACTTTATTCAGCTGTTGCCGCTCCGCTGCAGCAACATTAAGCTTAACATACTCCTGGAAAGCAACTGAAAAACTGATCAACGAACAAATATCCTTTAAATTGCTAAAATCGAAAAACAGAACTCTGCTAAACGGTTCCCAAATCTTAGAATTGTATAAAGAAAACTAAAAATAATAGCTAAACACAATAAAATTACAGGGTATTTAAAAGTGGTTTTCTTTGTGAGCAACTCTTTTGTGAATCTTTTCACTATATGATACACTTTTAACTATCATTGGAAATTTATTGGGTATCGAGTGGAAGTGTTTTCTTAACATTCTATGCAGTGAAGTTGCCTGTAAGCTATGTACGCTTTTTAAAATGTACAGGGTATATATAAGTCGTTTGTGCTCGCCAATTTCTAAACATATGCATATATTCTACATAATATTGCAGCAGTAGCCTTAAAAACAGAGATACCTTATTCGAAGCTTAGCTTTCTTACTTCATTTCGGGCATACCCTATACATATACTGTTTACAGCGTATAATTGTAGCATACTTTTTTGGGAACTGCCTCTGTGTGGCAATTCGACTAAAAACATTTTAATGTTACATGCGAATTTTGTTATTGACTACGCGCAGCTGTTGTTGCTGTTGTAGCTAAAGCTGCTGCTGCCGTTGCACATGTTGCTGTTGTTGTCAGTTGTTGCTGTTGTTGCAGGTTCTTTGCGGTTGCTTTGCGCACAAAAGTATGCAATTAAACTGCAAGCCGCAAAAAGTGAAAAGCATTTCAATTAATGCTGCAGACGTTGTTGCTGCTGTTGCTACTGCTGCTGTTGCTTCGTTAATGAGCACCAACTTTAAAAGTCACAACGGCAACTGTAGACAAAAGCGCACGTCACGTTGAGTTGTGTTGAGTTTGTGCCATAAAACTGAATTATTGAAAAGCACACGTTTCACTTTTGTTTGTGTTGTTGTGCAGCAGCAGCTCAAAGAAATGGAGTCAACAGCAACAGCAACAACTGCAGCAAGCAACAGCAACAACAACAATAATGGCAAAAGTTTCCATGCCTCGCAACAACTCGAGGCAACGGCGTCATTTACAAGGAAACTCATAAAACTTTTTGCCGCTGGCGTGCACCAACACTTCAGGGCACAAAGCAACAGCAGCAGCAACAGCAACAGCAACAGCAACAGCAGCAACAGCAACTGTGCTCAAATGTTAATTGCAGTTTTTGAGCAGACGCAAGACATAATTAGAGCTGCTTATTGTCTAATGTATCAGGGCATTTAGCAACCGAATATGTTGCCGCCCACCTTTGCCCCTTTTGCCAGAATGCGGCGTTGCATGCGGCAACAGCCAACACACCAAGTTCAACAACACGCCCTCGAAATGTGAATGACCTCGAATGTCACGTTGCTGAGGGCCAGCCGAAGTGGGTGTGGCAGTGCGTCACTGGCCAAGATTGCGCCAGCCGGGCTGGCGAAACAAAAAGCGAGCAGCAATGGCAAAGCCAAGTAAACAAGCAACCTTTTGTGGCAAGCTGGCAGCATTGGCCAAGGCAGCGACAACATGCAGCGCATAATCAGCCTCATCATCAGCAACAAGCAGCAGCAGCAGCAGCAGCAGCATCAGCAAGAAGAAAGGCCTAGACTGTCACAGTCAGAGACCAGCAACAGCAGCAGCAGCAGCAACAACAACAACAACATCAACAACAGCAACAGCAACAACATCTGCAACCCGCAGCCTTTTGGCTTTGCTAAAGTGAAAGAAACAAAGCGCCTGCGGCTGCCAGGAGCCCATTGCTGGGCCTGTCGTTGATCTTTTGCTGATAGCTTTGGCTTGTTTTTGTGAGTTGCGCAATCTAAAAGAAGTAAGAACATTGTAGCCGACTGCGCAATACTCTTGCACAGATTAAATCAGTCGAATACGGTCTTAATTATTATTGTCAGTTTGGAAAAATAACGATTATGGCAATTTTGGGTAGGGATGCATATCGATACGACAATATCGATCATAACGATATAATTCAATTCGATATATGTGAAATGCTTCGGTATTTAAAACAATACATCAGAAAATATTCTTATCTCTTAAATAACTTTGCCTCCATTTAATTTTGAGAGAATTTCACTGATAAGTATCAAGATTAATTGAAACCCAATTCGATATTTATATTTGGGATATTTACATTCAATTATAATTTCGATATCATTTTCAAAAGGACATTTTCTCTGATTTTAATATCGGAAAATTAGATATAACTAAAGAAACTAACAATCAAAACTTAGAGAAAACCTATTTGCAATGCCCAAACAAATTTTAAAAAATTTCTGTTCGATCTTTAGATGATATATGAATATATATTTCAACCTTCAAGTCTCAATTCAGTTTTCTCTAAACGAACCCGATATACACTTTGCCCCTCGTGAATGAATATAAAAAGAGTCAGGAAGTAAAAAAACAAAGAAGGAGAGAGAAAGAGTGGGAGAGAGAGAGTGATGGAAAATTCCATCAGGGTCTGCACGGCTTGTTAGCCGAGTGGACAAAGTGGCTGTGGCAGTGTTGTAGAAGTGTTGCAGGCGACAGGGCACAAAAGACATGCTAAAGAAGCGACACGAGCAGAAGCAACGGCCAACAACAACAACAACAACACAAATGGCTAGTTCTTGCAACAGTAAGAACACAAAAAACTGGCAACGCAGCTTAATTATTTTTAGCCAGGGCTCGACAAAAAAATGCAACGTTGCATGCAGCAAGGCGCCTCCGTCAGAGCTGAGGCATCAGTCAAGCGCAAATTGAAAGAAGTGACAAAAAAAAACAAAAAAAAAATAGTTGTCTTTGAAGTGGCAGAGTTGAAATACCCTAACACACAAATACTATACTATGTGCGTGCAATTTAATCGTAGACTTGGCTACACAATGGCAGCATAATGAAGCTTCAATAAATATATATGAACAGTGGCACTGTTGCTGATCTAGAATAGATAAATTTAGCTGCAATATAATATATATATAATATATAGTGACTGAATATTTTTAAACGTTTCGAAATGACCGACACACTTGGCGTATACGTAATTTATTTGCAGTTCAAACCTTCTAAGTTGGCAAAATTTCTCATTTTTAACGTTTATCTATAAAAATAAAGATACAACGTAAAAGATTTTTGCCTATATTTTTTATGACAGTATTTATGTAATATATATACGAAAAATTAAGTATACGTCATCTATGTTATTCAATAAAATATAAAACAAACAAGCAATGCAACTTTGCAAATTACAGCATATTATGATTTATATATATGTATTCATTAAACGTATCCAATACTAAGCTTTACCAGGGCTTAAAAAGGAGTTTTTATAATTCTCAAGCTAATAGCTCTGCAATATAAAAGCAAACATTTGCATTTAAATATGCATTTACATTTAATATACATTTTAAATTGAAAAAAAAACATTTACGCGTCATAAGTACAGATAAAAAAATTATATATATTTTAAATATATTGTATATATATATATTTATATATATATATATATATATGTAGGATTGTTGTTGCCGCTGGCAGCAATTGTCAAAGGGCTGCTGCAATTGGTACTCACCTCGTATGATGTACAGGATCAGGACAGCCTTAAAAAGGCTGTGTAAATCCATTTTTTATGAGCACTAATGCTTTCCATTACATTTTTTATGTGTGTATTTTAAACGCCGAATTTCGCTGGTGTTTCCGTTGATTTATTTTTCTTATCCCCCTTTTTTTTTGTCGATTTATTCTTTGTTTTTGTTTGTTCTTTGTGTTCCTTTTGCTGTGTTTATTTGTTTATTTTACGCTTTCGATGCGTTCGCTTATTTAATTTCGCTTCCACTTTGTTTTTTGCTTTGGGCACACATGAACAGATTTGCGCTGTGATTGGAGCTTTTTAATGGTTCGGTTCTTGTTGTTGTTGTTTGTTGTTGTTTGTTGTTGATGTTTTTTGTTGATTTATGTTTTACGCGCTTCGAAATTCATTAAAATGTTTTAATGCGGCCGAAGGCAACTTTATAATGCCGTTAGAAAATCCAGAATGTGATTTGGCAGTGCTTGAATAGAAAATATAAAAATAAGTTTCGCGAACTTTGACCCCAGCATTTACAGCACGGGTTTTTGTTTGTGTGCAACGAAATTGTGTAGCTCATGCAAATATTTAAAGCTCTGCTGAAGTTTCTATTTTTGCATGTTTTTTTGTTGTTGTTTCTGCAACGCTTTTGATTTCACTTGACGACAGTCAGTCAACTGTCAGCGGGGATATTAATCATGTCACACACACACACACACACACTCACACACACGCACACTCGCACATTTGCACGCACAGGCACTTGAGCCCGTCGCATAGTCGAGCCAAAGATAAACGAGGCAAAGGCAACCGTCCCCCACAGCGCTGCAATATATTTTCCTTGCTTTTCTTGTTTTTGCATTCTTTTTTTATTTTTTTATATTTTTGCTCCGGCGTTTTTCCTTTTCCTGGTTGGCTTTTGCGCCCCCTTTGAGCGCATTTTTATGCGCGCCGGCAAAAATTATGCATCAGCGCGAAATTGGAGCGCCATAAGTTGAGCTCAAGTGAACAGATATCAAACTCGTCGAGAGCAGCGCCTACATATGACACACACCCACCCCCATCCCCCATCCCGCCCTCTGACTAAACACGTGTGTGTGCGTTGCTTGACATGACATTAACTTGCCCTGTGACCAGTCCAAAAAACAAACCAAAGAAAAAAAGTGCCACTGAGCACTCCCCAAGGTAATGTCTTGGATGCCTGTGAAAACTAAAAGGAAAAATGCGTAACGGCAACTATGCAAAAGGGACAGCCGCTTGATAAGCAGTGGAGGAAAGACCAAAAAAAGTGGCAAGGCAAGAGACAAAAAGAAAACAGCGCAGTAAAACTGTCAATAACGATAAAGTGAAGTCGGCGACTGGAAATGGATCCCGCACAGCACAGCAACAATAACAAACTGCCGTTTAAGCAACATGGAAATTATGCCCAGTGCGAATATCAACAGCAAACACTGTGCAAAAATCTTTCTTTATTTTATTTCCCTACATTTTTTATTGTTGTTTTTCGTGTTTTTTTTTTTTTTTTGGTTTTGGTGTGTAAAAAATCATGACTTGGCAATTATGCGGCAAATGTGCGCACTGGGCATGCACAGCAGCAAACAAAAGTCAGCTATAGATACAGAGTGAGGGGGTGGTGGCAGAAGATGTGAGAGAACATGAAGCATTAATATTACGCATACGCCGCATTGCACTGGCAGCGTTGGCTAAATTGCTGGCAATTAGCTGAAAAGTGCGACAACAACAAAGCAAAAAGCCAGCAGAAAAATATAAAGCGGATAATTATAGAAAATTGCAAGCCTAAGCAGATTTGCCTATGCAATTCTGAGCCAAGTAATGCGTGAAAATATGTGAAACCCGACTAGAAATGTGTTCCCGAAAACAATAACAACTGAATTGCAATCAGAAACGGTTAAACGTTTTACATATAAATGCAAATATGGCTTTAAATAAAAAATCAATGAAAACAGCGCCTGATGTATTAAATTAATATAAAAGATGCGTTTAGCCAAGACAATATTTATATTGTAAGAGAATATTTTATTTATTTCAACAAAAAAAACGTGTTAATCTTAAAAAAAGATAAAACAAATAAAAAGTGTTATTTAATAACTTAAAAGATTTCTTACCAAATGTTTCAATATTATTTATATTTATATATTTTTTTAAATTAACACAACTGATTAAAGGCAATATATAAAAAAGCAGGCCACAAATGGTAATAAAAAACATATTTTTAAATTTGAATTTATGGTAAGGAAAATGTAATTGAAACTTTCTTAAAAACAAGATTATCATTTATCCGTCAACATTTTCACATCAATTGAAAGCATATTAGTAGAGCAAAATAATGTTTTATTGATCTGGCAAGACTCAAATCTAATAAAAAGAAAAAAAGGAAAGAAAACTATAATAATAATATAATAATAAATTTGTGAGAACTGAATACTGTTTAGAAAACTAACGCATACCCAAACTGTTTTCGTTGCAATTTCGTCAATTTCAGGGCTTAATTGAAACTTGGAATGTGGCTGGGAGGCAACTAAACTAAAGTAACATGAGTCAAGTGTAGTTCGTAGAGCTTATGTTGCCATTGATTGGAGTCTTTGGAAGGCTCTGTCGAAGTCTGAAAAGCCGGTTGCCGCTCAAAAGCGCGCTTTGTCATTTGCCTTTGTAAGCGGTTCTTATGTCTATTTCAGTTAGCTGCCGCTGCTCGTTTGTCATGGCCTTTAGAAAAGGGCTTAAACACTTGGCAGTCAAGTTCGATATATTTATATTACACTTAACGTTGTCGTCTCAGCTAGCTTTCTTCTTCTATTTCTTTTTTTTTTCTCTCGTGTCTGTCTGTCTGGCTGCCTGTCAACGGCAATTTGTGCTGGATGCCAAGATGAAATTTGCTGCACAGGCTGCTCCTTAGACTAGACAGGACACACACACACACACACACACACACACACACACGATTGCAATTTATGGACTTCGACACTTTGGGCAAAAACTGCTCAAGTTTGCCGTCGCCTGTTGCCAAATACGTGATTTATTTTAATAGATAATCATTACGCCATCGATTCCGATCGGCTGCTCAGCTTCTTTTACAGCTTCAGCTTGTTGCATGTGGCCTGTGTCGCCTTGCTGCTTGTCACGTACGTGTGTCAATAAATCAATGGCGAATGGCTTTTAGTTTATTGTTTTGCGTTGAATCAAAAAAAAAGGCAACAGCAGATTGCGCATACGCCGCGTTAGCCAGACTTCAACTGTTGCCCGCCAGTTCATTCACATGGCAGCCGCTGCGCGTACTCGTATTTAAATTGTGCCATTATGCACTCAAAGCCACCTCCGGCCCCGGCAGGGACTAAAGACCACGGCTACGGCTACGGCTATGGCTACGGCTACGGCTACGGCTCCTGCCCAGAACCCTCTCTCACTAATGACTTTTTATGGCGTCTCTGGGCAGCTGCAGCCGCTGCCTGTGCAAAGGGTTGCCCGCAAAAAATCAATAGAATGCATGGCCAGCATGTCCTGGACCAGAGGCCTGCAACCGGGCTAAAAACAATGGCCGCAACGGCCTGCCAGCGATTTTGTTTCATACTCGTTCACGCATGTGAGTAGAGTATATTGGGTTTGTGAAGCTGGTGACTTGAATTTTGGAATATATATACTCATATATTATGAAAGATATAGATAGATACAGATATATGTTATATCCTGATCAATCAAATCTACATTCTTATCTCTAAATTTAGCAAATAAAGATCTTAAAAGATCTGAAGATACATATATATTTACAAAATAATAATATTTAAGACCGATTTCGACTATTTTAAACTGTGAAAGAGTAGTGCGCAGTCGGTTACACCCGACAGCAACGTTATTACTTGTTCATTTTTTTTGTTTGTTTTCATTTTAGCCTGTCTATTGCATTGTAACACTGGCCGACCGAGATCAGCCGTCTGTCCGTCTGTCTCTCTGACTAGCCACAGATAAATGCCGCGACGAGACAAAACACTAAAAGAGAAGAGAATCAATAGACCAAAAACAAGAGCAAACAAACAAACAAACAAATAAAGAAATAAACAAATAAGCGAGAAATATATAGCGAGATAACTGTGAACGGAACTGAGTGGAGAGCGCAATGCAACAACAAAATGTTGAAAGATATTTGTTTTGCATACACTATACAACTATATACGAACAATCAGAAAAAGCGCACGACTCGCAAATACCCTGTTCCATTTAAAAGAAAATTAACTTTAACTGCAATTTTTATGCATCTTGCTGAAAATTGAGATAATGCGCCGAGCATAAAAGCAAAATTTGTAAATATGCGGCATTGGTGCGTACTGAAAGATACCCTGTATTTAGTAAAAACAAACTTTTTCGTAGTGAAATTTGTATGATTTAATTAAAAATATTGAGATGAGTTTTTAATCATTTCTACGAAACTATCAACATTCAAATTATAATATTTTATATTCGCAAAAGACTGATTAAACAATTTATGTAATTTTCATAATTGCAGGGTATTTAAATATGCAAAAAACAAGCAGAGACTTGGTATTTTTGTTTTGTTGTTGTTGTTGTTGTTGTGGACTGAAGTGCACATAAAAATCATTTAAAAAACAGCAGCGAAGCCAGCCTCGCAAATAGAAGGCGCAGCAGCAGGTGCAGCAGCTGAGGTGGCCAAGGTGGGTAGTTGGAACGAGGAAAGGGAGGGTGAGGGGCACTCGTAAGGTAAGCTTGAATCGACCTGCTCCCCATGTGCCCCTTTTTAGGGCTGGGGCTTTGCTGTGATTCAGTGCAAAAAAATTGAGTTCAGCGTCGTCGCCGCATAACACACAAAATGGGTCTAAAGTCATAAACTTTTTGCACACAGCAGCTGATGCCAACGTTGAGTAGTTGTTGCTGTTGTTGTTGTTGTTGTTGTTGCTGTTGCTGTTGCTGTTCAGTGATTTTTCCTTGCCTTTGGCTTTTACTACGCCACACTCTGCTGGGCTTTTGTTTTTTATGACTAACGAGCAAAATATTGGGTTAAGTAAAATAGGGGAGCGGAAAAGTGCAGGGAGAAAGAGAGAGAGAGAGAGAGAGAGAGAGAAGGGTAAAGCTATTGCCAAATATGTGAGCAAGGGAAATGCTCACCAACAATAGTTTCGTTGAGCGGCCAAAACTGACATAATAAGTAGGCAGGTTGGCCCTATAAGGTCGCAACAGAAACTTGAGGAAACTTTGCAGTTTTTAAAAAAAAAAAAAAAGGTAGAAAAGTATATATATAAAAGTGCACTCAGTGGCCCAAAAGCCAGACAATTGTTCGAATCATTATAAAAGCCAAACACTATCCCACCGAGAGTTGAGATTTATTATGCAGCTGTGCTGCAAAAACTCCGACGGTGAAAGAGCTCCGGTTGTTCGCAATGGAACGGGCCCCAAGCACTTTGTGTGATTCCTCTCCCCGTTCTGTTGTTTTCTTACCAACAAACTTACAGTTGTTTACAGGTACTGCACTTTAATACCGGTTAAAATAAGCCTAGAAGCGAAAACTGCTAACTGCTAAAACTAATTGTGAATTAGAAGCGTTTTACAAGTACTCAAATTAATCGACTTTGTCGCAAAAATCAAAAGTATCGCAGAACAAATTCACATTATCAGAATAAATAATTAGTATATAAAATAATAATTGAGCATACCCGGCGTTGCTCGGCTAATTCTTTATAAATTAATTTGATTTTCATAATTGACTGCTCTGAAAACCGTTTTTAGTTTATGAAAATATTGGGTAAAGTATGGAAAACTTTTTAGAATTATATTTTCAATCAAAAGAATATGAATTTGTATAATACATTTTATCGCCTCAATCTAAGTAAATGTTTAAATGCAAGGCAGTTGGGTTGTTCTGCTAAATTGACAAGCGCTTGCCAGAAACAAATTGAACTCATAAAAGTGTACTTCATGTTTCAAGCGAAAACCAACTCGCAACTTTCAACTTTTCTCGAACTATATCAATTGCTAAACTTTTCGCGCTGTGCTCTCTGGCAGCGGACGCCTTTTGCTTTGCACTTTTCTTGACATTTACTCAGCGCCTCAAACTCACACTTCCACCCCTCCCCGTGCGCCCTCCCGTGCGGCACATCAATCATGTTCATAGACAGACATAAACATAAATGCGAAAATTTTAAATACCAGCAGGCAGCTCGCGAGTTTTTGCGCTGAAAATGTCACACGCCAATCACAAAAATTGTTTGCCAGGTCGTTACCAGCTCACAGCTATATGAACATGTATATATATATATATATATATATATGAATGTTATGCATGGCTATATAATATTCCCATTCATACATATATCTACCCTTTTGGCATTTGTTTTGTGCAACACTTTTGGGTCGCGTCTGTTTTGGGGCTGTCGCTTTTGACAGGCGGCGGGCGCGTAATTTTTAAAGGGGTTCTATGCTAGAAAGAGAAAAAAGAAGAGAGTTGTCTAAGGGCTGCCAAAGATTAAATACTTTTGCAGTGATATGACAGATATGCGAAGCTGCCACAACTGGATTTTCTATTGATTGTTTTGAATTTGATTATATTTTGTTGCAAATATGATTTTTGTAATTGCTCAGTTTACTTAAGATATTTCAAGTAACAACAAATTTTGCAGATATATAAGACTGCTCAGTAAATTAGTTGAGTTTGGTTGGAATAACTTGTAAAACAAAAAGTTTTTCTTATAAAAAAATAGTTTTTTTTTATGTTTGTTGCCGTTGACTCTCAATATTTTAAGGATGCCAATTTGGCTAAAATTTATATAAAACAAATGAATGAATGCAAGAGTTAAAACTAATCTTTCATATGACAACTATATAATATATTGCTTCGATTTCGTTTAGTTTGAGATATGTACTCTAAGCAATAAAACAGCCGTTTGATGGAGAAAAAGAGTAAAGTTTACGAACAAGAAACACATTGCTATTATTTTCTCTATTATATTTGCCCTATTATATATACATATATACCCTAATAACTGCAGCTTAGTTGCAGGCATCTCAGTTCGCCTATTTTGCTGGGGGCGCGAAAGTGATTTCTTAATTTGTTACAACAAACTTGGCAGTCATAAGCCAACCCCCTCTAACAAGCCCCGTGTACCCCTATCGTTTCTGGTGTGTGTGTGTGATGTGTGTGTGTGTGTGTGAAAGTTACATGAACTTTCTTCCGAGTGGAAGTTTCCTTTTCAAGCTCAGGCTGCCTGCTGTACGTGACTTTTGTGGTAAATGATGGATTAGGGTCGGTTCACAACAACAACAACAGCAACAACAACAACAACAACTGAGTCAAAAAAGTGAAACTTTCAGCACAGCTAATTAATGACAGCAACAAACGGCGAGGCATTTTGCAGCTTTATTTTCACAAAGTCATAAGCACGCACATTGCGTATACGCAATGTGAGCCGCTGCAGCTGTTGCCCGCCCAAAAAAACAAAAAACAGAAACACAAGAAATGATTGTATATAGTAGTAACTGTTAAATGGCTGCTGCACATAAGCCGCTGCGTACTATGCTCGGCACGAGCACGAAAAATTTAAATAAACCAATCCATTTATCGTTCGTTGCCGGCTGCCACAATTACTACGACAACTACTACGCACATGGGCGGCCATTTTGTGAGTGTGTGTGTGTGTGTGTGTGTGTGTGCATGGTCACTTCCGCATGAAATACGAGCGATTTTTACTACACATCAGCAACAACAGCAGCAGCAGCAGCATCAGCATCTGTGTCCAGCGTGTGTATGCGTCAATCGATAAATTTAGTGTGTGTGTGCGTGTGTGTGCAGTCTCGTGTGCAGCACATATAGTATAGTTCATACACACACACATATATATATATATATATATATCTAGTGCAGTTGTGTGCTGTGTGTATATGCCGGCAGACAGATTTATAGTTTGTCATGGCGGCAATGTCCAAAATAGTTGCATATACTCGAACGCGCCGCATTTTGCAGCAGCAGCAGCTGCAGCTCGTTCATAAAATCAATAGGCAATGTGCAACCTGGTCGCTCTCCGTCTCTTTCACTCAGCGTTCGCTTGCCGGCCGGTATAAGCATTATTTATGTGCAGCTCACGATGGGCTTAAGCCAAGCCGCTGAGCTGAGCCTGCGAACAATGCAGCCCCAAAAAGTCGTCTAATTGCAGTAAATAAGTCACTTGACAGCTGCCTGGCCTGGCCTGGCCGCCTTTTAATTGCAAGCTGGCAGCAACCAGCTTTTGGGATAATGAAGGAACATTTCAAATTCTATGCACAAGAAAGCCAAATACAAATAAAATAAATATAAACCTTGAAACCAGCGGCAGCAGAACGAAAATGTCAAACAATTAAACGGCAATTACGAGAAGGTTGAAAGGAGCAAAGGACACAGGAGACACGGACCAGGCCAACGTCTGCTAAGGCTACGTGAAAGCGTCGCGTCGCTAAACGTGTCTTTCAATTTGCCAGCGCTCGAAAGGATTTGATATGGGAACGGGGAGGCGGGGAAGGCGGCGAGGCTGGCAGGCAGGCAGGCACTTAATGGGCGACACACGCGCAACAGAGGGTGTTTCAACAATAAGGATGCTGGATTACATATGCCACAGCCGCACGGGCACATGCCCCATTGATAGGCGGGCTTTAGGGTTGGGCTGGAGTAAAGAGTTACTTAACCAATGCTTATTTAAAGCATTTAAAATATTTAAGTTAAATTAAATTGAAAATGTAAATTTTATGAAATTATTTTGAATTAATTTATTCATTTAAATTTAAAAGAAAGAAAATTAAAATTATATATATTCATAGCAAATTGACTTATTGGCTAATAAACATTTATTTTGTATCATCGAAAATGTTATATAAAATAATTTTCTTTTTAAAATCAGAAAAACTTTAGTATATTCTTAAAATGTTTCCTAAGTTAAATTCTAGCATTTTATTATAAATTCTTTGTCATGGTAAATTAACAAGTAACATTTATGTTACTGGCAAAGATAAAAATTTGTTAGTCATGTTTAATTTGATAGAAATTTGTTGGTCATGGTAAATTTACAAGCAACTTTCACGTCACTTGCAAAATTCAATCAGTGGAAAAAAGTTTTTGATACGAACTTTAAGCCGCAACATTTACAAAAACTTTGAAAACTTTTACATCTGCCTATAATCTATCATTATCCAACACAGAAAAGTAATTAAATTTACTTCAATAAATATGTTTAAAAACTTTTAAGGCGCACAACTTACTCTTGATATATCTACATATATATATATATCAATAACTGGGTTTCGAGCCCGGACTAACTGATTTACTTAGAAAACTCATTTACCTACAGTTGATTATATTCATATGCAACACACTTGCCATGTGCAACATGCGGCAACGTTACGAGTTCACTTAAAACTTGTACAAAAACAAAAAAAAAAATCCATTAGAAATGTCTTTTTAGCCTTAAATTGTCTTCAACTAAACGAATTTGCATGCAATTTACCCAAAAAAAAATGTAAAAAAAGCACTTTTGCACTTTGCGCGTTTAACAACACGGGAGACAACAGCAACGGCGACAACAAAAAATCAACAAAGTTTCTACAGTTTGTTGTTGTTGTTTTTGTTGTTCTTGCGCCGTATCTTGCTTGATTTTTGCACGTTGTTGCAATTCAATTTATTTTCAATTTGCGCGCATGCAACGACAACGACGAGGAAGGAGCGGAAACGGGAGCAGAAAGCTGTGGAGCAGCTGAAGTCTGGCCGAGCGCACCTTTCATTAGACACAACTTTATCAGCGAAATTTTTGCGCGTGGAGCATTGCATTTGTTTTTGCTGTTGTTCTTGCTTTTATTGTTGTTGTCTTGTTGCCGGGCGCTCGTTGTTTTACACTGCAGTTTCTCGTAGTATCTACCACCAATACACATGCATACACACACTCACACACACACACTACACGCACACACGCACACACACTGGCACACACACACAATGTACATGGGTAAATGTCGTTATTTACATAGCGCGCACGTTGCCGCTGCTATTGTTGTTATTGTTATAGTGCATGTTCTTGTTGTTGCTGCAGTTCGCTTGCTATTGCACTTTGTCACATTGCATGCTCTTTCGTACACAAACTCCACAGAGGAAGAGCGCCGGCGCGCTCTCTCTGCTTAATACACAAGGACTTGACTCTCTCGCTATTGGCACAAGCACATGCACACGCTGCGCTACCGTTTCTAGTGTGGGAGTGAGACGGGCAGAACAGTGCGCCGCTCTGTGTGTGAGTGTGTTGGAAGTGCAGGGCCAGGCACAACCGCACGCGAGGAACGTCGAACAGCAACTGAATTTGAATTGCGCTGGCCAAAGCCAGAGATGCCGTTGCCATAGCCGCAGCCTGTCGTTCGTGGATGCTGTAGACGAGTGCGCAGAAGCGCGTGGGCTGCAATCGAACGTAGTAAAAATCGTAGTAATTGGATGCTGTTCGGATTTCATTCATTCCCCGAGGGCGGCAACAACAACAGGCGGTTGGGTGTTGGGTGGGTGCGTTGCGTTGTCAATTCTGTGTGTTGATCGTTGTGCGCGCGCTGCTCGATCTGGCAACGCCAACTGCGTAAGCTGCCAAAGTTGCCTGTGCCTGTGTTTTTCAACACTGTTGCCTAGCTTGTTGTGCTTGTGCTAGTAACGAAATGCCAGAGCAATATGACAATGCTCAATTTTGTGGACACGTTCGAATTAATGGCCTTCAATTTCCATGGGGACGAAGAGCAGCATCATCGTTTCGTTCACGACGCCAAAAGAGTGATCGATGCGATCGTTGGCCAACTGAAACAGAACAAATCCCTGTACCAGGACTATCTGGGACAGCTGCGGAAAACAGGTTGGCGCGAATGCTGCACGTGCTGCCAGCCCGTTTGATTAACCGATTAACCGTTTGCAGCCGCCTTCGTTAGCCAAATCAATATGGATATGCCGCTCAGCTTCGAGATATTCCTCACCATACGCCTGCCCATCTCTCTGACGCCCACCTTCAACGAGGCCCAGCGCACCGTCCAACTCAGCCGGAACAACTGCACGCATCCCTTTTTCTTTGGCAATCTGGTGAATGCGAAATGCATGAACATACGGCTGCAGCGCGACTTGCAGCGGGCCGTCGCCCAGATCACCTCCATACCCGGCTATTGGGGCGCCGTCTACGACATCAAATACCAGGCGGTCAGCTACAATCGTGTACCATTCGCCCACCAGGTGTTCGCCGCGGAGCGGGGCACCCACAATCGGGGCATACGCTTCGATTTTATACTGGCCCTCGAGTTTGATGGCGCCGAGATGCCGCTGCCGTCGTACTTTAAGGCGCCCATTTGCTACAAGTGGATCGCCTATGGCCTGGTGGCCGTCAATCAGGATCACAGCTCGGCGGACTGGGGCGTCCTGCTGCCCCACTGGCAGACCGCCGACATGGGCGTCCGTCTGCGTACGCACAATATGCTCCTCCTGCTGCATCGACTGCTCTACGGTCAGGGCTGCTTCTGCTTTGCGGTGCCGTTCCAGGTCAAGCTCTGCTTCTTCATGACCACCGTCGATCGTGGCGAGCACTATAAACGCATGAGAGTTGCGGATCTGATGATAACGGTAAGTTTCTGTTCCAAAATGTGTTCATACTCTGCTTGCAATGTGCTAAGAAGTATATTAGTTTTTGCTGTTTACGCTGTTAACGTCTACACTCGTGTCCAAAATAATAGGTACATTGCCTTGCACGGCAAATATATTCAGTTTGATTAATATATTAATTTATATTATTGAAAATAATAATTATTAGTTTTAATAGAAAATTATGTGTACTTTGATAATAAAATTTAAAGCTATCATAATTTTAAAGCTAACATTCGGCGTGTTTTAAAGTCAAAAACTAAGCTAAAATCTTAAAGTAGCAATTTGGCATTCTTTGCAACAATTTTTATGAAAGTTAAAATATTGTCCAATTGCTTGCAGCTTTAATAACGTTGTAAACAGAGTATTGCGCAGTCAGGTTTGTGCAACCTTCTCACCTCCCACCCCCCCACCTCTTACAGACGCTGGGCCATCAGGTGTTTCGCAATTTCTGTGAGCTGATCGTCCACTCGACGGTCGGCGATCATGCCACCAACATAGCTGCCACACAGGAGCTGCGGGAACAGCAGGTGCGCGGCAAAGGACTCTTCGCCATGCTGGCCAAGGGCCTGCAATTGAATTTGATAAGCAGCGAATTTCTAACGGAATACTTTCAAATCGATAGCGTACCGCTGAGCCCAGCACCGCCGCCGAACACACGGCCCGCCCCCAAGGAGCACCAAGTGGACGAATCTCCCTCCAGTCGCAAACGTCGCCGCAGTATTTAAAAAACACAACAACAAAAAACTAAATAAAATAAAAAGGAACAAATTTAAAAAAAAATACAACAAAAAAAAATACCCGTAATACAAAACTGAAAAGTTAAATTGTGCCTGAAGTGGTGGTGCTTCAGTTTAATGCGGCCAAAAAGGGGTTGCGGCAGCCCCCTCAAATTTAAGGAAATTTAAGTTAACTGTAAATTGGCCAGTCGTTTGTGAGGGACAGCGACGTCTCAAATCTCGGTAATAGCGCAACTTTTATGCCCAAAATAAGTGGAACTGTCTGCACACCACACACACACACACACACACACAGGACCCAAAACACACACACACACAAAAACAGACAAAAGTTAATAAAAGCCAACTAAAAACTAAAGCTCTGCTGGGGCTACGTGTCCTTGTTTTTCGTGCCCATCCTTTAGCTGCAGCTGTGTCTGTGTCCGCCTTTCTCTCCCTCTGTGTGTGTGTGTGTGGCAAAAAGTTAAATTGCAAATAGCTTGGGTTGGTACCCCCTCTCCACCCCTCCTGTTTAAGGGGGCCAGAGGCGACATGAAATTTTAGAAAAATTTGCTTTTATTGTTGGCTAAACAAAAAACGGGTAAAGGAGCTCCAAAAAAAAAGGTAGCAGGAGCAGCTAGGCGTGGGCGCATTAAGAACAAGCACACACACACTGAAATTAGTGGCAGTGCTCGACTTGCAGATACCCTTTAAACTGCTGCGAGCTGCAGCTGCTTTAAAAAATACTTTAATGCACTCTGTTAAATGGGAGCGTGCATCAAAAATGAGAATTATTTACTAAATAAGGAAATATTGGATATAAAAATGTGCATTTTGGTGTAATTAGGAAAATAATCGAAATTCAAGATAATATTTTTTAAAAGAGAACGTAAATAGTGTATTTTACGTTCGTGTATTTAGATATTTAGTGATGTCCATTACTCAGTCAGTCTATAGGCTTGTTCGAGATCATGTAATCTTTCATCTGCCATCAATATATCTATGCCATATACCCTTATTTTAAGTTTATTTTTAAGCCAGCTCCATCTCTGTCCCATCTTTATCTATTTGTATCTTTATCTATCCAAATCTTTCTCTTTCTTTCTAATTTCTCTCTCTAAGTGCCTGTCTCTATCCAATTTCCATGTCTATTTAAATCTCTTTGTTGACTTGAGCTTGTTACAGTTTAATATATACCCTGCCCCTATACCCTGTATCCAGGGTATTTAAAAGGGTTTAGAGTTGCCACATCTATTTGTGCAGCCACGTGTACATACCTATATATATACATGTATATGTATGTATGTACGTATATATCTCTGCATTATTGTTGTTGCGCCGAGTCACGGTTTGAAAGTTTTTCGCTGCAAGCTTTTTGACGTTTCATTGTTGTCAACTTTTAACTAGTTTTTTTTTCTGTTTTTATTTTAAATGTTATTATTTTTAAATGCAAATGCGAGCAAATGTTCTTGTTGTTGTTGGGTATTTATTATGAGTGCAAAAAGTATGCGCCAAATGCAATTTATGTTTATGTTTTAACAATTATTATGTCATTTTTTATTCTCCACTCCTTTTTTGTCTTGTGCATTGTTTTAAATTCAATTAAAGCTGTTGCAAAACCCAACCAACCCCGCCCACCCCTTTAAATGTTCCAATAATTGCATTTTCAAGCTGCAAATTTTCCACTCGACTATGAAAATGTTGAAACATGTTAAATATATCGACGATGGCCAAGTGTTAATTTGTAGACCGTGTTGCCAACTTGATTGGCAATCGAAAAATTATTATTGCATTTTTCTGGCTCGCTCTCGTTATTTTTAATTGCATTTCGGGCCGCCCAAGTTGAAGCCTTGGCTTATAAGCACACACACTCGCACACACACATGCATACTATTTATGGCAGCAAGAATTATTTATTTTATGTCTGCTCATCGAATGCCAATAAATAAGCTGGCAAATACGAGCCAGTTGGGAGCATTTATGCAAATTCTCTTGAAACGGCAACAAAACAACAACGAAAACAACAACAACAACAGCATGTAAACCCATAAAAACAAACATAATAAACAGCAAAAATCATATCATAAACGCTTCAGAGGCTCTTATTGAAAATGAAACAAGGAGATGCGAGCAGCAGCAGCTCCAACATTAAAAACAACAGGTCAGAGCTCAATGGGGAAAGCAAGAAGGAACGAGCATTATTGCTCAATCTTTTAAGAAATGCTTTCATAAATAAAATTAAAATTTATGAATTGCATTCTTTAATTTACTTGCTGTGGAAATTACAATAAATGAGGCCAATAATTGTACAGAATTCGATTCAGTTTTTGACTTAATCCCAAATTTCTTATATATTTTTTAAGATAAGCTCGCCCTTCTACGCGATTCTCATAGTATTAAGTACGTAAGTGATTTTATATTGTAATTTCTCGCTCGTTTATTTTTCTCTATATATATATATATATATATATATAAATCTTGATTATCAGCTTATTTATCTCTGTCTCTTGCTCGCCATCTCGCTCACACTTACTCTCTCTCTCTCGCACTCTCTTCCACTCCCTCTCTCTCGCTTTTAATATCACTTTCTGCTGTAATTTTCACTATTATTATTAACAGCTTTCTATGCGATTCTCATAGCTTTAAGTTAGTTTACTAGGTTTCTCTTTCATTGATGTGAAATACTTTCGTAATTTTTTTAAGAAAAACAAAAATTTGAGCATTTATTAAATTATTTTGCCATGAAAAACTCGACTTCTTTTGAAAAAAAAGTAAAAAAATGTTATTCTATTACATGATAAACCTGTAACAAAGGAACTAATAATTTATAAAAGCAGAAAGCACATAATTTCTACCCTGGATGCTAAAATCGGCCAATCGACCTCAAGGGTGCTCCATGTTTACCCATTTTATTGGCAGTTACTGGAGATATTTCGGGCGAGAACAGCTCCCAAATGGCGGACTGACTGACGGACAGCGGCAGCATCTTTAATCAAAAAATAATTATGAGTGTCGAGGGAGTCGAGGCGAGGGAGCTGATGGTGGCAATGAAATTACATTTGAATTATGACAAGGGCAGGGGGTGCGGGGTGTGGGGTGTGGGGCGGGGTCCTGTCAGGTTTGGAAGCACAAAGCCATAACAAGTTGTGCAGCAAATGAGCTAAGCGAAAGCGAAGTGAAATTTGAGTGAGACGAGCGAGAGGCGGTAGACGAGAAAAGATAGCGCAAATAAAAAGCAACAACAATAACAACAATAACAACAACAACAACAACAAAAAATGGCCGCAATTTACGCAACAAACAGAGCGCTGAAAATTGCACAGACGCGACAGGAACAAGGACAACCACAAGCAGAAGGACGCAAAAAGTTTATGCGAAAAAGAACACAAAAAATAGAAAACCAAAAAAGGAAAAGAAAAAAAAACGAAAATAAAATAGTAGAGAGACAATTAATTTGTTTTGCAACGCAAAGGGGACCCCGGCCAGGCCAGGCCAGGACAGTACAGGACACTGAGCAGCACTGGAGACATGGGAACATGGGGCAAACAATTTCGTGCTTGTTGGCAAAGAAAATTTACGTGCCAAAGACAAGTCGCTGGGCAAACAAACGGCAACAGCAAACAGCAGCCGGGAGCAGCAGCTGGAGCCGCAGTAGCCTGGGCAATGGTCAAACATTTTACGCTTTTTGTTTAATTAAAATAGCAACAGGAAGAAGGACTCGCAGATACTTAAAGCACCGCCAGCTTGCACACAGGACCTGTTTTTTCTTTTATTTTTTTTTGCAAACTCAGCGTCGTGTTTTCAATTAAGCTTGCATTGCATTTAATAAAAACTACAACATTAGTTTGCAGCAAGGCTGTTTGCAGTGCTTATCTGCAAGCCAAAACCGGAAACGGAAGCTGCTGCTGCTGCCGCTGCTGTTGCTGTTGCTGTTGCCTGCTTCCGGGCGTGCAGTTAACTTTTATTTGCTGCGCCCTTTGACTTGCCCTTTGACATTGCTTTAAGCTCCACTTCTTAGGCCAACGACAGGCAAATCTCAGCTCAATTTTTTGTTGTTAAGTAAATTTTAATAAGTTAGTGAAAACTTGATCAACATTTACATTTTCATTTAAAATTATTCAAGTTCTACTTGCCAAGAGTTCATACACAAAACAAAGAATTAAAAAAAAAATGAATTAAAAAAAACTAAATTACAATTGAGGATTCAATATTTAAATTATTGCCAACATTGTTCCGCGCTTTAAATTAAACTTTAAATCTAAATTTAGCTCGCTTTGTTATTAAGTTATTCCTGGTATTTTGGAAACCTGATTGATTTTTAACATTTTATTTACTATATAATTATAAAATAAAAACAAATCATTTCTTGACATTTCAATTTATATATTTATACTTACGTCTATTTTAAATTTTCCTACTTTTTAAATTGACATAAAATATTTCATCATTTTTTTAACTATGAATTTAATTGCAATTTCAACTGAAATTTGGCATCATTCTGAATTTTTCGTTAAAAATTTCCCAATTTAACGTATTGTTTTTTTGTTTCCTCTTTAAAAATCTGAATGTTAAATTCATCGTATGGCTATGATAAAGACGGGATTTTAAATGAAATGAAATGGCCTCAAGGAGCTGTCCGTGCAGGGAAACAATCCGTTGGTAAAACTGCACAACAACAGCAAGAACAGGTGGTGTGCGTCCTGCATCCTGCATCCTGCTGCCTGCATCCTGTCACCTGGCGAGTGGCATATCAATGCGCATTTGCCGTTGGCATAAAACTGCATGCATTCCTTGCCTGTGCCTCAGGAATTTTTGCAACTCATATTAAAACACGCAGGAGTCGTCCAGGCGACGTGTTAGCGTCTCCTGTCAAGGATCCACAATGTGTGTGTGCGTGCATGTGTGTGTGCGTGTGTGTGTGTGTGCCGGTTAGTGTATCACGTTCGTGCCATTTAGCGAATGCCACTTCATAATTCAATAAAACAATAAAAGGGCCAAATCCTAACGAATTACAACAATCACATCAAATACGTATTACGTACGTATCTCGTGTTACGTATTACGTATGTGGTTTTGCGCGCCCTCGGGGCGTGTCCAACATATTTTCATAAATTGCGCACAATTTGCTATGCATGGCATAAACACAAAAGACCAGAGAGCCAACGAACGAACGGACAGGCGGACGGACAGGCGGACAAACGGACGGACGGAGGGACAGGACACATAAGCGCATAAGGCGCGCGCGACACGACAGCAAAAATAGCCAAAATTATGGCGCAAAGGATAATCGCCACGAAGTGAGTGCCAGCCAAGTGACAGGGCGAGAGGAGGGAGCGAAGAGCGGAGAGCGGGGCAAAAACGAGAGATGAGAACAGGCGAAACGTGCCACGTAGTGGCAGGAGCCTTGGCTAAGCACAGCGCGTGCTACACTCAGCGAAAAAACTATATAAATCAAATGAAGAATGCACACTGTTAAAAACGAAGCGAAAGAGCAATTTTTGGATTTATTTGGAGAAATATTTAAATAATAATAAAATAAATATCTAAATAATCTACCTTATATTTTAGGTTTTTTGTTTAAAAATAGACAATAAAATGGCAATACGATTTCTGGCCAAGATAAATGTTGAAACTGTATAAATTTAATTACTTTATCTAAAAATGGATAATATAACTTTTTTTCGATTTTGGAGTGAAGACTATTTCTTGCTCTATTATGTTAATAAATGTTTTCTCTTTTATTTGTATGGAAATTGTATTCATTATAATTTGCTGGTATCTGTAGGTGTAAACTGCTGCAGGGTATCAGTCCGTCAGATACACTCTAAAGTAAGAATTTCATTTTTTACAATAGCGTATTTCTTCGAGTGTACATGTCGGATTTTATGACCGGAATTCGGAACAGGGCCGAACTCCACTCGACTCAACTCGAGACAAAAAAAAAGAAAAAGAAAGAAAGAAGCGTTGCAATGTTTCATTCTTCATTCTTTATTCGAGTTGAGGCTGCATGTGCGACTTAGTGAGCCGATGTGTACAAATGTTGGCAGTGTATTAAAGTATCCAAGTATTGTAGTAATTAGCCCCAAGAGAGACGATCGTACCATGCTAAATTCTCAATGAGAACGAAGCATTTACGACGGCCGTTTAAGTACTTTAATTAATTAGTTGATTCCTTGTGATTCAGTTAACGGGATTGGTCTGCACATGTTCATCCATTTCCATATTCAATTCCATTTTTTTTTTGGTTTTTCTTTTGGTTTTTTCTGTTAATCCTTTTGTTCTTTTACAATTTGTAAATGGCATTCACATTGGGCCCGGCCTGCACCATTGCATCCTTGTGCACCTGGTATTGCAGCTCCACCTCGCGCAGCTGCAGCAGCTGCTTCATTTTGCGTCCAATTGCCAAAATAGCGTGCTGATTATGCGAGTCCTTCGTCCACAGTGCTGCAGAGAACACATTTCAACAATTACAAAAAAAATGGGACTCACTTTATACAAACGGAATCGATACTCACATATTTTGCTGGCCTTATTGCGCACATTGATGACGGCGCCACAGATCTGATCCGAGAACTCAAAACACTCCCCAATAGTGCACAATAGCTAAACGAAATTATATAGTAACAAATCAGAATCGGGTTATAAATAGGGGAGGGAAATGATTAAAAGAAAATGTAAGTTTATGAATTAATATAATTTTTTCCAAATTAGAGTGTTAGGAAAGAGATAAGTAAACGTATATAACCAATGATCGAATATACAAAATATACTATATATAAATACTTTATATAAACGCTGATAAAACATTCTGCTTGTTAAGTATAAACTCTACTTATTAAAAAACATTTATATTCCAAACTTGTAAGTCTCTAATTTTCAATATATATTACTTTATATGTCTACTATATCTAATCTATATATAAATATATATATATCTATAAGTAGATACAACTTTCTGCCTGCTTTAAATGGTTACAGGGTATTAAACGCATAATTACCAAATCATGCCACAACATGTCTACCAGCTCCTTGGAGTCCTTATCCAAAAACATAACCCAGCGACCGCCGTTCTTGTTAACGTCGTCTTCCCACATGGGGCTGTAGAAAATAAAAAAAGGGATTAAATAAGGATATATATATATATATATTTATGAGTGTATCCACTGACCGTATGCCATGCTTAAACACCATATAATCATTGAATACCTTAAGGTCCGATGGCGGCTTAATGAAATAGTAAACACTGCAAACGGAAATCGGCAACAACAATAACAAATTCAATTTGAACAATAATTTGGATTGCTTCCGTCAATCGATGCACTCACCTGAAGAAATCCTCGACCGTATTGAAGCTGGTCACATCGCTGAGCATATCGGACCAGAACTTGGTGCGATCGTTCTCCCAGTGCCAGAGCGTCCAGGTGTGCTCCAGTGGATGCTTGAAGCACAGATCGTAATCAATCGAGCTGAGCACACGGTTCAATGACGGCTGCAAGTCGACGGCGGTGAATTGCTCGTCGGCGACAACGGTCCCGTTATTGGTAACATAGATGGCCTGATGGGTCGGTTCCTCGACGACCTCAGTGCCCGTGTAATTATCGTAGCCCATTTTCTGAGTTACTTTATAATATTTTTTCAATATTGCGCCTATTTCGTTTTGTAATTTGTATTTATATTGCTTATATTGCACACGTTTAGTTCTTTGTCAATATTTCTTTTTTTCTTTTTTTGGTTTTCTACGAACGAAAATAAAAAACGTATGAGTATGAGACTTTGCTTGTGTTGCTCGGACGAGTTTTAGAATATTATGAGAATTGTCGCAGAACTGCAACTCATTCCACAATTGACAGTTCGAAGACAGTTTAAGCATCGCCTACTTTTCAATTTGATTTGTGATAACAATACTTGTTTATTATTAAGGGGGACGGCGTTGCCAGATCGCGCCACATGTCGCCGTTCGCTGTGAGTGCTCGTTTCGCATTCGCGCTCCGATGCACCAGCTTAAGGCGAATTCAAATGCGCTGTGCGATCAATTGAAATGTCGCGGTAATAAAATAAAATGCCAGCGAGCCATGCGATAAATGCACGAAAATAATAAAATGTGACTCAAATGAGCGAACGCGACAGGCAAAGCCACAGACAGCAGGGCGAAGCACTCTTTTTGGCTCGCTGCCTGCCACACACTGTGTGTGTGTGTGTGTGTGTGTGTGTGTGTGTGCAACAGTTTGCTTGCAGTCAATAATCGAAATCGACTTGGGCTTGTGGCAATAAAAATTTGTCTTCGCCGCTTAAGTTTTGCGCCTTGTTGCTCAGACAGGCAGTGTGCACACGCCCCCTTTTCCCTCCCTACCCCTCTGGCAACTCGCCCTGCGCATCACTCCTGCTGATAATAAAATATGTGAGTCCTTGCCACGCTGACTGCCTTGGTAAGTAGCTTTGGGGCCCTTGTAATGTGCACCATTTGTTGCTGCTGCGCTGCAAAAAAAAAAAAAAAAACAGAAAAAAACCAAAGAAAAAAAAATAATAAAAAATAGAAAGCACGAAGAAAAGTGCCACCAAAGCCACTGTGTGGCTTTGCCACAAGTTGCTGCTCTTTGGGCATGTCTTAGAAACCCCTGTGTCCCGCAACCCGTCCCGCTCCCCCGGGCCCATCTCCTGGTGTCGTCCTCTGGCTCTTGGCTGGCGTGTGAATTATGTTGGCCAAGTTAGTACAAAAGTGTAGATTGCCATCCAACTGGGCGCCCTGCAAATAAGTTTCCTGCTTCAATTTACTTAAAAATTCTATTTATTTTATGTCTTAAGCAGCAGACACCTCACAGCACTACACCGCACCGCCCCCCTTTGCCCCTTGTTCCTGCCCAGAAGCTAAGCTTGCAAGATTTCTTTTTTGGCTTTGTTGAAGTTTGGCGCAAATCGCATAAATTTTAAGTCAGCTACAGTTGAGCATATTTGCAGTTGATTAGCACAGTTGAAATTGCATATATGTATATATACAATATACGGACCTATATATATATATCGTATATCTACTTAAAAGCTGGTCAACATACACATTTAGCCTAATAAATATGTAACACATGGTAAAAAACATAAATAAAATATATAAATATTCTTGATCAGCAGAATTGATATATGAATTGCCTTTTAACTGCACAAAATTTGATTTTTTCGGCCACATCGGAGAATTATATTAAATATTTATTGGCTAAAAATTTAGTTTTTATAAAAAACTGTTTTTTTCTTTAAGATAATCCAATTAAACTCAGAAATTCAAAGTCGAACTTAACTATTAGCTTTATATAGCATCCCATTGGAACTATAAGTGAATAAATAAGTTTTTTTCTGTACAGAATAATTTTAAGTTTTTAAACATATCTTTGTGAAACTTAGTTAATATATAAATGTCTGCTCAGGCATTCAATCTTCAGCACTTTCGAGAAATTTGCCATTTTATTTGTTTTGAATGATTTTCGTAATGTTTGGCCGGCTTATTTAACTGTCCGAATGCAACTTCTGTTGAATCCAAATAAATGTTTAACTTGGCGTTGCAAATCCGACTTTTTTCCAGGTGCCTGACTGCTGCCTGCCTGCTGCCTGCCTGTCTGTTTTGTTGCCGGCTGCGTATACGTAATATTTTACAGCGCTTTGCACTTTGCAGCTACAGCTGTTGCTGCACAACAAGGGTCAGTAAATCTTTTAAAATATTGTAATGTTGCCAAGCGCAAAAAAGCAAAAACTAGCAGAAACAGCTAACATCGAGCAGTAAAAACACACAACATTAAAGCGAGAGAGAGAGCGAGAGAAGGAGCTGGGAGGCGGTGGCTAACGCTCTTCCACATTTTCTTGAGCAGCTCAACGCTTGGCAAGAAATGAAAATGATTTGAGGCATTAGGTCTGGCTATTCCTCTCAGCACCGATTCTGCGTTCACTTTGAAATTTACACTCTGAAATTGATGCACTGTTCGGAACGTGTAAAGGTGCATATACGTTTTATTCATTGCCAAAGAAAAAGTTTAGTAATATAATTTTCAACAAAACGCAATGATTTTTGTTAATATTTAATTAATCATTCTAAACTAGCTTAAGTTGCCACTGAAGGTAACAGAAAACCAGTTTGAATAAAATATACAAATTTTACGAGAAAAATAATATATATTTTATTAAGTATTATTATTAAATTAAGTATATAAATTTGACTTTCAATTGAAACTAAAGTAGTGTGATTCAAACTTAGACTTGATTTTGTTTTTTTTTTTATTGAAAACTGATTTGATCGAAAAACTGTTTTTTCTGCATTTACAGAGTATGGCGCGTTCCTCTTCGTCGTGGCTATTCTATTTGTGGAGTAAAACCTGGCCGGGCTCAGCGTGTTGATTGTAAAAGATTTGAGCGTTGAAAGCGCCAAGCACGCGTTGATGTGCGATGTGAGGCAGCTCGTTTATTTCGCACCTGAATCGCAGATCGGCGGCAGGAAGTGCGGGCAGCAGCCGCATAAAACAATAAAAATAAAAAATGAATGAAATGAACAAGGTGCCAGAGGCGGGCGGGCGAGCGGGCTTCAAGCTGTGCACATGCGTGGGCCAGATGAGGCGACGCATGCCACGGGCGGGCGACGGGCGGCGCCTTGAGGCCAAATCGAGGACAAAGACAAAAGCAAACAGCTTCCTGCCGGCAGCTGTCAGCAGCTCACCTTGTGCTAAATGCTTCTGCTTGCCAGCGATGAAGTCGAGCAGGAATCTGCGGATGAGCTGTCTGCCTGCCTGGCAGAAGCGAAAGGCCACGCGAAAGTCATTTCACGCTGTTGTAGCGCAAAAGATTAAAATAATAGCAGCGCGTAAATTAAACAGCCAGAAAGCACGAGTTGAAAGCCGCAGCAGCAAACCCGCTCCACTCCCCCACTCCCTCCCCCCGCGTGCAACCTGTGCCCAGCTAGTTGAAGTGGCAACCGCGACGCACCAATCGCACTCACACGAATTCTTTTGTCTACGCTGTGTGTGTGTGTGTGTGTGTGTGTGTGTGTGTTTGTGCGGGGTGTGCGGTCTAGCGCTAAGACCATAAGACGCTTAGCAGCCAGTGGGCATGGGGCAATACTTACACCATTCGCACCATCTGATGTGGCAGCAACAGCAGAAACATCGCGTTGTCAGCACTTCATTTTGAGCCAACATGCGCCGCGTGCTTCACTTAATGCCACTGCCAGAGGGGGCTGCGACTGGGCTGGCAGGTGCGGCAGGTGCGGCAGGTGTGGCAGGTGTGGCAGGTGAGCGGCAGCAGCCCAAACTCAAACCACATCATTCCGCACACACACACACACCGAGAACTAAAAACGTCGCTCTGTAGTTGTATTTCTTTATGGGTATTACGAGGGTCAGGCGACAAAATTGTCACATTTAATTAAATAATAATATTATTATAGAAATTAAAAGAGCATAAAATATAGCTTGTTAAATGAAAAGAAGTCACACATAAAGCATAAAAAAAAATAGAACGTAAATTTTGTTTATTTTTTATAATATTATTTTATTTATTTTATATTTTGTAATTAAAAAAAAAGATGTTTAATATATAAAGTTGCACATTTTCTTAAAATCGATCAGTTTTATATATAGATTCTGAATTATAATCTTCAAGTCAAATTTACACAAAAGAAAACAATGTGTTGAGCTATTTTGCATTTTAGCATCCCTCTTTTAATTTTAATTTTAAAAACGCATTCGACGCATTTGTCGCCTGCACACACACACACACACGAACACAATATATATTCTGATGTGCTGTGCAGGACGCTTGCATTTTGGGTGGAGGCGTGGCTGAGGGTTTGGCGTATGCGCTGATTCGTTAAGCTGGGCCACACTCTCTCCCCCCGCTGGCAGCTACCCCGCCGCGTCTCAGCCATGGCTCTGAGTGCTTGTGGCTTGTCTTTTTCGACTTGTTACTCCGTCTGCGTCTTCGCATCTTCGCTTCTCATGAGCTTAATGCTTTATGTTTGCCAGCTTTTAGCTCTATTGTTGTTGCTGTTGTTATTGTTGTTGTTGCTTTTGTTGTTGTTGGTGCCGTTGCAAGGTACTTTGCTTTTGTTCGATGAAACGTAAAAATAGCAACAAGCAACGAAAACTCATTTTTAGACAATGCCGCATAATTCCAACGGATGCGCATGAAGGATGCAGCGAGCATCCTTTTTGTTGTAATGAGGTAGCTGTCGTTGTCCTTGTTGTTGCTCCTGTTGCTGCCCGCCTCTCTGTCTCTCTGTCTGCCAGTCCGTCCGTCTCTCTGTGTGGCAAAGCTTCCCTACTTATGTTTACATTTCAATGCGTCTTTTTGCTACCTGCTTCAAAGTAACCGCAAGAAGTTTCTTACGCGCTGTCAGTTTTTATAATGAAAGCTGAGGGTTGCCAAGCCCCCAAAAAAACGTGTAAGAGGAATCCAGTTGAAAGATCCCGACTATGCAATACCCTGTACACAGCTCCGATCAAAGCTTCATTCTATTCACACTGTCCGCGGGCAGTTTATGCAGGAACATAAAAAAATTTAAACATGTTTGATTTTAAGATAGAAGATATATCTCTTTCAAAGATCGGGAGATAGATATAATCATTAACGTCTTTTTTCCAAATTAAAACCTGCATATCTTGAGTGGAAAATGCCATATCTTTAAATGATATACATTTATATACTCGTACGAATCGGGACAATCGATTGGCATTAAAAAATCCACATTGTAAATTTTCACCAATTTTGACAAAAATCACAAGGGGTAACATCACAATTTTTGCAAAAATCGCGAAAGTTCTGAAATCAAAAACTTTGAATGCCGATCAATTCTATGGACTTATACGATTCAAATGAGGTGTATCTTTCCGATATCGGACTACATATAGCCGAGATACAGCTATTTGAACATGTTTTTCAAGATTAAAACCTGCATATCTCGGTCAAATTGAGGTATATTTTGGATTGATATACCTCGTTATGCTCGTACGGATCGGGACAATCGATTGGCATTAAAAAATCCACATTGTAAATTTTGACCAATTTTGACAAAAATCACAAGGGGTAACATCACAATTTTTGCAAAAATCGCGAAAGTTCTGAAATCAAAAACTTTGAATGCCGATCAATTCTATGGACTTATACGATTCAAATGAGGTGTATCTCTCCGATATCGGACTACATATAGCCGAGATATAGGAATTCAAATAGTTTTTCAAGACTATAAATTCGCATTCAAAAATCGCCACCTTAAATTTGACCATTTTTGACAAAAACAACAAGGGGTAACATCACAATTTTTGGGAAAATGGCAAAAAAATTTCAAATCACAAAATTTAAATAACGATTGATTTTACAAATTCTTATGAGTCGAAAAATATATATCTTTTCAATATCGGACTTTCTATGGACGAGATATAGTCATTTAAACTGTTCAAATGTTCCAAAAGCATTAAAGTCGTTCCGTAAATGGTGAAATTACGGCGGATTTTGTATTATTCAGCTAAATCCGCTGAGCCTCCGGGCGAAAAATAGAATCATTGGTTCCTAGATGACCCGCATATCCTTGGTAATCATACCAAAGGTATAGTCCTAGTAAACCTACAGTTGCAAAACCTTGCAAATGTGCAAGAAATATGTATGCTTCTTTTTCAGCTGCCCTGTCCCCTGTTCTCCTCAAGCTGCAGCTTCTGTAGCTTTGGAGTTGTGTCTTTTATGTTGGAGAAACCCCTTGCAATAATTGCAATCGATGCCAACCGAAATTGTTACCTTGGAAGTATGCAATAGAATTTTGCACATTTTGCAATACAATTTTGGTTTTTCTGTCGACCCTCTGGCGATTCTGTTTGCCTAGTGCTTTAGCACAAATTTTTGTTTAAATCTTGCACATCGGCGGCCCAAAATTGTTACCTTGGAAGTATGCAATAGAATTTTGCACATTTTGCAAAAGAATTTTAATTTTTTGGCGACCTTTTGACGATTCTGTTCGCCTGGTACTTTTGGTGGATTTTAAAAATCGACTGTATAAAATATTACCCACAAAATTTCTCCTCCCAAAAGAAATTTAACAACATTTATGTAATTTTTATATTCATTTATTTACTTTCTCTTTACATCCTTTATTAATTGTTATATTAATTTTTATATATATTTCTCTTAAAGTTATGTAAGTATGTCATCTATTCTGATGCTAAATTTTACTTATACACTATATAATATTTAAATATATTCTTAACAGTATTGCTTAGAAATCGTAAAGGAACTTAAAAATTACTGAAGTTCATCACATTGTTTCTAAATATGATTTAAATAAATGCATAGTTACCAAAAGAAATTGTCGCCGCTCTCCTGTTGTTGGTTGTGTTTTGCCTTATAAGACTTATCCAATCTGAAAGCATACAACATAATATAAGTAAAAGGGTTCAAGGAGACACCCAGTTGCTGAGCTATTTTTGGCTAGCGGATCGATCCTTTCGAAGATCCGATCGATATATGCTAACTAAATTAAAACCTCCATATCTCGATCAAATAAAGACGTATCTTCGAATGATATACCTCGTTATGCTCGTACGGATCGGAACAATCAATTGGCATTAAAAAATCCACATTGTAAATTTTGACCAATTTTGACAAAAATCACAAGGGGTAACATCACAATTTTTGCAAAAATCGCGAAAATTCTGAAATCAAAAACTTTGAATGCCGATCAATTCTATGGACTTATACGATTCAAATGAGGTATATGTTTTCGATATCGGACTGCATATGGCCAAGATACAGGCATTTAAACAATTTTTGAATCTTAGAAACTACATTTCGACAATTTAAAATTAACTTGATTAGCGTTGTCGTTCTGTTCGAGTATATATGTACAATATATATTATACCCTATTTTTACCCATTTTAATTTTCGTACAAGACAAAACCACAGCAGCAGCAGAAATCTGCGTATGCGTTTGAACCCATGCGAGACTTTAACTTTTGAACCCTTCACACACACACACACACATATGCCAGCCTGTTGCTGCGGTGTGTGTGTGTGTGTGTGGGTATTTTTTTTTTCTTTCTTGCTGCTGGTCATTTACGCCCATTTAGCCACATTTAACAAAGTCAACAATAAAGTCAAAAAGTTTTGTCGGCCCGCTTCAAGTTGAAGTTGTTGTTGCCAAAGTTCAGTCGTAACGATAATTGCCAAAAAGTTTTTGGCCTCCTCCCCCCCGCCGTGGACAACTAGCAGCCTCCCCCGCACCCGAATGCCACATATCCGTTTATCGGGCAACTCGCATTGAATAACCATCTAATTTGGAACGGGATGCGGTTGCCAGCGAACCTGAGTGGCTTACGGACGATTCTTGTGTACCGTTAAATCATCAGTCGTATTTGGATTACGTAGCTGTTGACGTATTTGGGTTTCAGGCCTCATTAACGACAGCAGCAGCAGGCGTATCAGCAGGTGTCAATTTTAATTTACTACCTCTTCAACGATCCTCTCCGTTGTCTGCCTGCCTGCCTGCCTGTGGCTAGGCATTACAATCTGTTCCTTGTAACTGGATATTCCTGTGGGCTTCAATCGTGGTGCCATCTATTGTTTGGGGGTGGTTGGGAGTCTTGCGGTCCACAGCGTTAATTAAGGCCCACAGCTGCATTTGTAGCTATGGATACATAGAAATATATTTGTATATATGTATATATAGTATATATGTATATACATAAATAGCATATTTTAGAGAGCTATCTTTAAGCTGCCACAAATTAATTATTCCTGCAAACATTTGCGATATAATTTCATTACATTCCATATACATATATTATATATATATATATATATATATATATATTAGGCTATTTTATATATTAGTTCGATGTTGGAGTTACTTAGCTTGTATTGAAGAATCAAAAGATTAACCAATTGCAAAGTTTGGTTAATTTATTATACACCCAATAAAAAAGATTTTAATATAGTTTTTTTTATACAAAAATTCATTTTGGCTGGAAAAAGTTAAGTTGGGTAAAAATGGAAATCAAAAGTGTTTTTGATTTAAATTGAATTTTAATCCGGATCCCATTTTTAACATAGAACACAACAAAAATGTTGTTTGCCACTTTTCAAGATTTATCTGTGCATATAAAGAGAGTTAAAGAATTGAAGAAGCTACAGATGGACTTATGTATATAGATATATCTCAGTTATTTCGGCAGCCAATCGACTCTTTATAATGTGAATTAATATGCAGACCAGCAATTGGCTCGACTTGGAGCTGGGCTCATTAAAGAGGCTAATGAAGCGGCTGAAATATTCGCGCTGGCAAACGCTGCGCATGCCAAACAAGGCCAAAATAAATAGCCACAATGATTTTCAATGAAACTTAAACTTTTATTTTATGTCGTAAACAAAATCACAAGCGTGGAGGGGGATCTAGGCAGGTGTACCTGCAGCCAAGCAAGATATATGCCCATGTTACGAAAACATGGCGCACTATTTGCACGGATTACACCGTCTACTTCTTCAGCAGCAGGGGAGCGGCGGCGGCGGCGACGTAGGGACGAGCCACGTAAGGAGCAGCCAATGGAGCACTGTAGGCCAGAGGAGCAGCGGCGGCATAGCGGGCCAGAGGAGCTGTGTAGGCGGCGGCAATCGGAGCGGAGTAGGCAGCGGCAATGGGAGCGGAGTAGGCGGCGGCAATCGGTGCGGAGTAGGCGGCGGCGGCAATGGGTGCAGTGTAGGCAGCTGGGAAGGCGGCGCTGTGAGCGATTTGGTGAGCGCTATAGCTGGAGGCGTAGGGTGCCACGTAGGCGGCGCTGCCGACCACAGCCGGTGCGGTGTAGGCCAGAGGAGCCACAATGCCAGGCTTGGCAGCAGCCACAGCCACGACAGCGAAGAAGCAGACGGCGAACTGAAAGGCGTTGCAAAAGGAATCCGATTGAGTGCCCGGATCTGAAGCTCTGCTCAAGAGATGCAACTTACCTTGAACATGTTGTTGGGTTTTTTGTTGGGTTTTGGTAGTTGTCAGCTAGTGAATGACCAGTTGGTTTGTGATGCCAATGTGTTGACAACGCTCCGCTTTTATAGCCACTGGGCAACACTTGCGCTTTTCAATCGCCACATTTCGCTTCTTTATTTTTGGGTATGCGACGCACGTGCAGCGGTTGCCAAGTCAACGACTGGCGACGACAAAGACAAAGACAATGTTGTCCATGTTGCGCATGCGCAATTCTTGGCCAGAAATTTGTTGGCTTAATGTGTTGGCGCGCTGCGTGCTCGGCGTCCGTTACTTTTGCCACGATTAACATTTGTCCATGACCTTGAGCTGCAGTTAAATGGCCCTCTACTGGGTATTGCCGCTCCGAAACGGTAGCACGGCAAATGACGCTAATTGAGTTGGTGTGATTAACGATAACACGCATAACAATTGCATTTTAATTGTTTATATTAAAAGTGGCCAAAAGAAAAGTGTTCACATTTCGGAAATGATTCAGCAGAAACGAAGGAATAGAAAAGAGTTGCCAATACAAAAGAGTTGCCAATACATATTTTTGTAATTGCGCTGTGCACACTAAAGAACTTAAGAACTAGTTCATTTTGTTAAACAAAACTTATATTGTTCAACTTTTCAAAATTAAAAATAATGAAAATAAAAACATTTTATAAGATCTTAAATTTAATATTAAATTTGTATTTAATTTTCTCAATTGTAATTCAAATATGCAAAATCGTATTTAGTTTGAAAAATAAAAAAAAGAAAAAACAAATCAATCTGCAATGTTATTTAATCTTTAATAATCGCATTCCATATTTTCAGGCATGCAATATGGCAATGATATTTCAATTGTTGTTTACCGTATCGTGCATCCAACTATTTAATACACATATTTTTCCAATTATTCCGTTTCGTTTGTTTCTTTTCCCCTTTTTGGTTTTTATATTGCGCTCAGCTTGATTAACTTTTTTGTGCCACATGCTGGCAATGTGTGTGCTTAATAACCCACCCACCCGCCACCGCCTCCTCCTTGTCCCCTACCCCCTATCCAGATATAGCATAGCTAATTCCCCAACCGATTCACCGACCGATTGCATGTCATGCCATGCGAGTACTTAAGAGCTTATTGATAAACAGCTCTCAACCCATCCACAATGCAGTGCAAAATTAATTAACAAATGTCATAAATTGCAAAAGGAACATGGGTGGAAATGCAAAAAAAAACAAAAAGAGAAAAAAGTATAAAATAAAATAAAAGAGTTGAGCACTTGGTAAATAAAACAAGGGTTGGGGTTTGGGTTGGTGCATAAATCACACTAATTAGAAGTATCGAGTGTGTGTGTCTGTGTGTGTGTGTGTGTGTGTGTGTGTGTATAATACATATATGATATAAGGTGTTTACAATGCCAAACAACCCAACACCCACACACCCACTCACACACACACACACACACACACACACTCAAAAAAGTGTTGAAGCGTGAATTTTGCTTAAAAATGCCAATTACGCGATTTTACGAGGCATTGGAACATGGGCGGTGGGTGTGGCGGGGGCGAAGTGGTAGCTTGGTTTGAGGGGTGGTTTTTGAGTGGGTGTCTGCAGCCAACAAAGTTGAGCGTATATTTCAGTTGTTGTTGTTGTTGTTGTTGTCGTTGCTGTTGATGATGTTGTTGTCGCTGAAGGATTTGCCTGGCTTCCAATTGCCACACCCCCGCCCGCCCGTGCGCGCTCGCTTTCGGTTCGCCTCAAGTGTTTGCCTTGTGACTGTGCATATGCCAAAGGCAATTCTAGGGCGTGGCAGCCGCCTACTAAATGCACAATCATGCTGCGCAGCAATAGAGCAACAGCAACAGCAACAGCAACATACAGTGACACACAAAAGTATTGGCACAATTTTTACTTTAATACTAGTTGGCTGTAATCAACTATTGATTGATCGACAACATTGTATCTAATCAATTTTTTAGTAAAAATCGGTAAACTAATTTTGCAAATTATTTTTTAAATTTAAAAATAAGAAATTTAATTAAATAGATGTAAGATTCTTTCGTGTGTGACACTGCATTTACTTGATCGCCAGACTTGGGCGGTGCTGCAATGTGGCAACGCTGGCATTGACAGGTTTGGCAACTCCGGCAAATAATGTTTACATATTGGTTAATCCGTCTAAAAGCTTTGATGCACAGCAAAAAACCAAACAAAAAAAAAAGAAAAAGGGAAAACCGCATTTCAAGTGCGGCGCGAAATTCTCAAGTGAGCTGCCTCCCCCACCCTCTTCCGTTATATATCAAAGGAGCCACCCCAACTCCTGCACACTACCGCCTCAACCCCCCAACATTTGCCTGGCTAAGTGGCAGCGAGTAATTAAAAAAAAAAATGAAGGGAAATGTTCACAAAAAGGCGCAAAGTAAAAAAGCGCGACACAAAGCACGCCAAACAAGAACTCTGACAAAAACACCCCCACCCCTATTGAACCGTTAGCTTGGCGTAAAATATGCGCCACTTTTTGTCGCTGCCTTTCGCCTTGCGAGCTCACTTTATTGCCATAATAAAGGCGTTTCGCGGCGCTGGGCGTGGCAGCAGCTGTGCGCGCGCGTTAATGCGTCGCTCAAGTGCCGTTAAAACGTGAGTGTCACACACACACACACACACACACGCACACACACACACGCACGCACACACACATGATATCCTGGTCTATTATAAATTTTGTTTTGAATTTGTCTAGAAATGCGTGCGACTTTTGACGGCGGCTGCTGCCTTTAAGTGGTTTCAACAAATTATTCATGATAAAGTGCCAACAACAACAACAACAACAACAACAACAGCAATAACAACCATGAGAAAGGTACTGGGATCAATTGCCCAAGTTCTACGTGCAATTTGCAAAAGCAGGGCTGCAAATCTTATTTGAAATACGATAATATTCTTGGGCTATTCAATTATAAATGATTTTCCATATTATTCACTTTTAGATATTTATTGGATTCAGCTTCTTTGCAAGCAGCTAATGCCATTAGGGTTCAATTTTTTTGAGGCAGCTTGTTTATGTTGTATTCTGCATCCATTTGCTATATCTGTCTTGGCAACAATAGATACATAATTATTAAAAATATCAGTAAATAAAATTAACTTTTAAAGGATAAATTCGTTGTTTTTTGGCATATTCAAATTTGGCTTAGAATTTTTGACGTATAAAAAGGAATAATTAAACAAAATAAAAAGTATTTGTTTTTTCTGTATACTGTTAACATTATTTTTAAATTAGACCTCTATAAATATGTGAAAATAAAATTAAATTTTTGATCAGCAGTTAGATTTATTAGACTTTGCAAATTTAATTATTTAAATATAAGGTGTACTCAACAAATGTATTTATTTTTAGCTGATACCCTTTGTTTAATAAATATTTATTGACCAACAAATTCAATTTGCGGATAAGAGCCAATAAATAAATAAACAGCAAAAATGTTAAATAATGTTATAACTTGATAAAATGATTGTTTGCACTCGATTTGAGTTTAAAATCCCGACAGCTTTTCACCCCTGGCGCAACTCCTTTGTGTGTGTGTGCGTGTGTATTTGTGTGTGTGCGTGTGTGTTTGTTTGAATATTTCAAAGTTTTGTATTTTATAATTGGTTTATGGCTTTTTGCGTAGCAAGCAAGGAAGCCGCATTTCAATTGGGTTTTTTTTTTGTTAGCTTTTTAATTTGGTTTGCGCAAAAAAAAAAAAGTGAATCAAATTACCAAAAGGCCGCAGCACGTGCCAAATGCGATTTACATGCGACTACAACAATAAAGCTGGCCCATTAACCACGACGGCTTCGATGTCGATTTCGATGTCAACTTTAACTATGCCCGCTGCATTTTTAAGCGCGGCCTTCAGCCGAGGCTTTGGATGCGTCATGTCGCTTGGCTGTCCGTCGGCCGTCGACTATAAAAGGCCCCCAGTTGCCCAAAATCGATATCAAACAACGCTCACAGCTTCAACTGCTAACAACCAACAAACACCCAGCAAACCAATCAACATGAAATTCGTGAGTGGCAACAGGAGCAGCTCCCCAAAAAAATTGCCAGCTGCAATTATTAACGATTCCTTTTGCAACGCCTTTCAGTTCGCCGTCTGCTTCTTCGCTGTCGTGGCTGTGGCTGCTGCCAAGCCTGGCATCGTGGCTCCTCTGGCCTACACCGCACCGGCTGTGGTCGGCAGCGCCGCCTACGTGGCACCCTACGCCTCCAGCTATAGCGCTCACCAGGTCGCTCACAGCGCCGCCTTCCCAGCTGCCTACACTGCACCCATTGCCGCCGCCGCCTACTCCGCTCCCATTGCCGCTGCCTACTCCGCGCCGATTGCCGCTGCCTACTCCGCTCCGATTGCCGCTGCCTACTCCGCTGCTTACACCGCTCCCGTGGCCGCCGCCTACACAGCGCCCATTGCCCGCTATGCGGCCGCCGCTCCTCTGGCCTACAGCGCGCCAGTCGCCGCGCCCGTGCTGCTGAAGAAGTAAAGCGCAAATTTGTGACCATTGCTTGACATCTCCAACGTGTAAATAAAGATTGTTGTAAATACATCCGCAAAAAAAAAAACAAGCTGCACTGAATTAGTTGATCGAAACGGACTCCGAGTGGGAGTGGGAGCTTTAAGGTGAATGCCTCGCTAGCTTTGGGCTTTGCATGGCAACAATTTGTAACAGGTTTCGGGGGGAGCGAGAGAACGAAAGGGCAATTTGAAGAGTTTGCATACCCTGTAAATATTAATGAATGGTTAAAATATATACATTTCGATGTGTATTCAACAAGCAAAAGAGGACAAACTAAATTAGGACTAAAATCGATAAATATCGATAAGAACAACATTTTGAACTTATTGTGGTGATGTTAATCCGAAATAAACATTAACAATTTTTATAACGAATTCGAAGATTGTGTCGATAATCATCAATGTGTCAATTCATGAGGTTATCGATAGCAAAAGTTATCAATTCGCTAGAGCTTACATATTGTTCATGTATGTGAATATTTGAATACCCTCAAGTATATTAATATATAAATGCATCAATACAAGTAACTTCACTTTACAAATATGCGTACAGGGTATCAAGCAGTTGTACACGCTCATCTAGCGTATTCGCACTTGCCTGTTGTTGCCACCTTATCGAAATTCAAGGATCTGGGCAGCCCACCTGGCGCAAGTTTTTCCTGCTTGGATTAAACTTTCTATTTAAAAAGGATTTCGTTTTGTATGAAATATGCTTCCTTTCAGCGTTTCCTGCCCCAGCGGCAGTCAAGTTTTCTGCTTGACTTTGTACGACTGCCCCTCGCAACGCTCCCGTCTCCTCCCACTACCCACTACCCCCTATCCCCCTACACCTTGCCGCATCTCGCAACAGCGCGTTGAAAGCCTGAGAGCGCCCGGGGCAACGCAGCTGGAAATGATGCGAGGCAGCGGAGACAGCGTTGCCGGCGCATTGGAGCTGCTGCTTATCATAACTTTGGCATCGTCCTGTCCCATCCCGTCCTATGCACAGGTAGTAAACGCCAAGTAGTTGTAAAGTTTTGTGCATCGTAAGCGGAAAAGTCTTGTAAAAAACCCAAGTGCGTGGCGGAACAAGTCTTCAGCGGAAGGCGGTGCCAGCAGCAAGCTGGGATTGGGGGCGTTGGGGGAATTCAGCGGAGTGACTGCACCATTTTCACAACTTCTCGGCAACAGATAGCGTCCAAATTTAATGACCTTTTATTCAATAAAACTGCGCCAAGCTCTAAAGAAGTTTGCAGCTAGCTGCATCATAATGCCCCCGAGTGCTTGGCTCCCTTTTATGGTCTATCCTGAAAGCCGGCGAATCCCTGCAGGGTATTATTAAGGTGTTCAACTCAAAACTGACGCGATTTTCAGGCGTCAAACTTTTTTGGTATATGTCATCCCTCTCGATAGATCCTGATCTTATTTAAATAATTTATTAACTTAAATAAAAACTTTAAAAAATATTTTTGTAAAAGTTAAAAAACAGTTATATAAAATAATTAAAGATATACATACAATTAATTATTCATATTGATTATATTTTTAAAATTTGTTTTTAAGTTTTTTTTTTTATTTCAAAATGATTTAATTTCATTACAATTTGATTTAATCTCGCAATAAATAATGTATGCAATTTTAATTGACTTAAAAAACGATAATTTTATTTAAAACTTTTTTCGTTCATTTTCGCACGTCTTCAATTTCTGCAAGAGCTTAAAATATTTGATTTATTATTTTATAACGTGTTTTTTTTTGTTTTATTTCTGGGGACATTAAATCAAAATTTGTTATTTATGGCACAAAATTGCGGCTTACAAGTTTTGCGCAATTAAAATGAAATTTATTAAAATTGTCATGGCAAAAATCGAATGAAAAGAGCAAAGGGAAATGCGTGAAACAAATTCAAACTGAAAACTATTCGAAAAAGGCGAACGGCATAATGAGAAATGGGAGCAAATGTTTGTTGTTCGGCCAAAGTGGCAAGCAATAAAATTGAGTAAATAAAATTTGTATTCACTTTATATAATTTTGACGATTTTTCAAATCAAGCACACACAGAAAAGGCAGACAAACACACCCAAGCACACACACACACACACTCAGACACACATGGAACTGCTGGGAAAGATTCCGTTTCGAAATAAACACAATCATGTGCAAACGTGTTTTCAAATGGATTACATGAATAAAAGATTTATACACGTAAGGTAAATCAGTAGCGGGTTACCAAGACACACAAGACAGCAACCGAAAGACATCTTGCGAGCAAGAGCGGTCCCTCAACGCCCCACCCCCCGCACACCCGTGTCTACCTCTTAATAGCAAGGAGAAGACGTGCAGGTGAAAATATGCGCACATGTAAGCAAATTTCAAAGGACCAAATGAAAATCCCTCAGACAACGCTCACAGCTGCGTCAAAATAATAGCTAACAGAGATACAGATACAATTCACAGATACAGATACATCTGCCACAGCTGCAGATACAAAGAAACACGTGTACATGCATACGGTTGCCTTTGCCATTTTTTTTTTATTATTGATTTGTTGTGTGTGTGTGTGCGTGGGTTGTGTGTGTGCTAGCATGTTGATTTCATAAATGTTTTTTATTTTATTTACTGCAGCCGCCAAATCGAATCAACGTAAAAACAGCGTAAAATATGAGATTTTCACGCGCGCACACAAAAAGCGCGTTAAAATTTAATCAATTTGAGTCGAGCCCCCCGCACAAGCACATACATACATATGTATGTATGTATGTATGCATATAGACATACATACACCCATGTACAAATAAAAGATATATCAAATGGCAACAGGCGATTCCGATTTCGATTCCGATTCCGATTGCCTTCTCAGCGCCTGTAATAGGGATAGTAGGCGGGATACGCGGCGTATGAGCCATAATAGACCGGCTGGTACGTATACGCCGCATATGCCGGATAGTAAGCAGCACCAACAGCTGCAACTGGCGCCGTCAACCAAGCGCCGCCGGGCGTTGCATATCCAACAGGCGATGCGGCCACCAAATGTGGCTTAGCCACGCATCCCGCACAGAGCAGCGTCAGCCAGAGCGTCAGTGTGAGCTGCCAAAGATGGGGATGGGATTAAATACAGACACAGACACACAAACACACACACACACACACACACGCATACGCGCACAAAGCGATGATTAACACCAGCTGTTGCCCACCCACCAGCAGCATTTTGAGCAGCATTCTTGTTCCTCTTTTCCGGTCAAGTGCGGCGTGTTGTACGTACGATATCCAAAATTTGATTGACAAACTGGCCAGCAATGTCAATCATATTTATAGCCTTCTCCAGTCGCCCGCTGCTGACGTCAGTTGGGGAGAGCGTGAGAGAGTCATTAATATGTCGGTAGCTGTGCTGAGCGAACCATAAACCGAATAAATTATATTGTAATGCTATTTGGAATTGTTGAATAAATGAAAGAATCCGCAATAAGACAACAGAAATAAACCCATGCTAAATATATGAATGCCCTAACACGAACATAAAAAAAACATATAACCAGGCAGTTGGCAACAAGTTTTAAATTTTGCAACACTGGCAATTATTGAAAACAAAATTACTTGGCATAATTATTCCCAATTAAGTATTTTAATGTGCATAACAGACATTTCCATTAATAACTGTCTTTTATCATGCATAAATCGTTTTGCAACACTGCTGTCACAATTCATCTTGTTCAAATGAGGTAGTATCAGTTATTTTCAGTATCTCTCTAAAATATATAAATCGTTGAACAATACTGTTTTTATTCTACTCTGCTCAACTGACGACGAAATTCAATATAGCTGACCATAAATACTCTTTCTAGAATTTGCAATTTATTCTTTCTTTTTTATTATCATCGTTTTTTTTTATTTTTTGTATCGGCCACCTTCTTTGGTCTGTCATTCATTACAAACAACGTCCCGCCGCTACTCCCTCCCCATGCGTCCGTTGCGTTGTGCTTATGCCTCGGTTGCCTTTATGCATAAGAAATTTGCGTTTATTTAGACGTTGTAAAAATTATAATTATGTGTGCGTGCTTCGCAATCAAATGAACGAAAAACAAAATAAAGAAACAAATACAAATAAAAAGGAAAAACTATAAACAAGACCATATTTTGCGATCAATTCTATTAGATAAGCCCTGAGGGTGACGCCTGAAGGCGTTGTCTTCATCCGCACAGCTCTGGGCAGCAAAATTTGCAACTGAGCAAACAGTGTTGATGATGTTGTCAGCTTTAACAATATAGAGCAGGGGCTGGGGGAGGGGAGTTGGCAGTGACAAAGTTAAGCAACATGTTTCACAAGCCATAAATAATTAATTTATGCAGCCACAAACGGAGCTGTGAACGTTGTGTGCAAAATGCCTAAATATAGACCATAAATTTGCATGGACAAAAGCTGATGAAGCCATTTGCAATAAATATGCACATACAGTGTACGCTCGTTAGTGTGAACTAGTTGCAATGAAACGGTTACGTATGCAAAGTAAATAAATTCTTCATCACATTCGTCAAACCGAAAGACTTACAGATCATTTCTGTTTATATTGAAGCTTTACAACACTATAGATATGCTGGTATTTTAAAGAAATATCTTAGTATTTTTAAAATAACAGCTTCTCATGAACTGAAAGTGTGATTTATTTGTGTTTAAATTAAATTGCAAATACAGTTAATTATAGCGTGTTTTTGCTGTGGCATGCAAGCTTATTTGCGCAACTTTGCGGCAGTTACTTCAACATTGCGGCAAGTTCATTGACCATTTGCAACTGCCGCTTGACCACGCCCACAACTACAATTGCAACTACAATTTGCGAGTGCTTTTGGCGACAGTTCATTTTATTTTTTGTTTTTTTACTCTTTTATTTTTGTTTTATTTATTTCGCTTTGCTGTGGCTGCTTCTTTTATTCGCTGCTAATTTCTTGCTGCTTGCAAAATGGCGGCAGCCATTTTTGTTCTTGTTGTTGTTGTTGTTGTTGTTGTATTTGTTGCGCTTTGTTATTGTTTGTTTTTTCCGGCATTGTGCAGTGTTGCATAATTAAAAATTATTAGCTGCTGTTTGCGGGCAGATTGTTTATTTTTTATTTTGATGCTCGTTCACGAACTAAAAATAGCATATTCGGTTCGTGCAATGTCGGTCAACGTCAGAGGCTTGAATCATGGAATGCATATACTCGATAAAGTGCTACGATTTTGTTTTCATTATCGGCAAACCATTTTTAAAAATATATATATTTTTGTGGTTGTGCACGCATTTTAATTCTATTTTTCGCTAAGTTAGTAATTAAATTATAAATAAAAGTAAAAATTGAAATGAAAAATAAGTTGACTCACTTTCATTTGATAAATTGATGTAGTTTTGCATGCAAATCCTTGGCCAATGACAGATATTTGGACTCCAACGTTGCGAGCAGCATCGTTATCTCCCGGGAACTGAGGTGGCAGCCGCCCACCTGTGGGTAGATCTGCTTGAGCCGCAGCACGTAGGACATGCGCAGCAGGATCTGCTGGCGCTTTCTGTCAATCGCCTGTTGCATGCGCCAGCGCGGCACATAGCTGTGCAAGAGGACGCGTCTATAGCTGCGCCAGTCGTGACCGCCGTCGAACTGCTGTCGGAAATACAGTTGGCGCCGGCGCATATTTGTCCACCGCGTGAAATGCAGCTGGGCGCGATAGGCGCCCACTAGAAACCCCAAATCGCGCACTTTCGGCAGCTTGATTTCCTTACGGAACTTGCCGCTTCTGGTGTAGTACATGAGGCACTGGCGCCGCAGCTCCTTGTTGCGCTGGCGCAACTCGAAGATCTCCGCGTCGAGAATCGCACGTTCTGCGGAACTGCGGGGACCCGCCTCAACTTCAACGTCCTCAAGCATGCTGCTGGCCGAATTAACCGAGCACCTGCTGAAATGCTGTTCATTCAGCTCCCGTTTCGTTTTATATTGCTTTTTCTTCTCATATAATCCCCGTGAATTTGGCGAACTGATATCCTCGATAATGCCGCTTTTATGGTTTTTAATCGTTTTATTTATGCACGAGCCCGACGAATTTGTCACCGAAATCGAGCCACAATCGTTCAGCATTCCGTCCTGTTTCACACTTGAACCCATTTCCGGATCATAATTTCCCTCCCTGTGGGATGTAGAAGCCCCACAGCTCTCCTCTGTTCCGTTGGACAACGGGATTTGGTTCAGCCTATCCACGCCAATTGCCGACTCAAAAAATGTATCCAGGTCGTGCATCATTTTACTCTCGGCATCGGAGAGCTCGAGATCAAAGGATGTTAGATCGCCTTCCGGTTGCTTATAGCATTCGTGCGAATCGAATGTATCGTAGAGCATGCCCCGAGATTCGGGTATTACGGAATCAGCGCTACTTGCTGATCCATCAACTGTCAACTGCAACTTGTTGCTGCGATTCTGCACACCGAACACTGTGTACGTGGGTTTCTCCTGCGGATTGAGCACTTGACTCTCCAGGGATGAGCTTGCAGAACTGATAATGGCCAGACTTCCAACAGATGATGCACTGCACTTCGGCGGCGACTCAACTGGATTCCCTCTCACCTTCTGCTTGCACACGGGCGACTCTATCTGGGTGGACTTGTGTCTATTGATCACTGGCAGACCCGTATACCCGTCCAATATATCGTTTAGATTCCTGCCCACATTGCGCATATCCGTGAATGGCACCTGCAAGTAGCCCAGCTCCTTTAAATGGCCGTACATGAGGAGCATGAGACCGTTCCTGGCCCACTTCTCTGACTTGGGCGCCTCATGGAATATATCCAGCCAATAGTTAATAATGTGCTGATCCGATTTGCAGGCGCTCTGGCTGAATACCTCGACGTATTCCATTAGCTGCTGCTTGAAATGGCGATCCAGCCACTTTTCGCTCGGTTCGTTCATTTATCATATATATTAGAAAATTGTGATAATAAATATATATACATGTATATATACACACATATAGCTGTTCAGTTGAATATTTAAATGACGAATGACATCGACTCGGAGACTGCCTCCATCCAGCAAGGTGGTTTATTCAAAGCCTGCTGCGACCACTCACAACTCTCCCAAACCTCAGGCGATGTGGCAACGGCTCGAGTGGAGGACCATCAAGTGCCAGAAGCAACGCCATGTCAACCACAACACGAGTGCTCTGGTTGCTAGTGCCCACAAGCAGATACCCTGTAAATAAAATGAATACAAATAAATAATAAGTGAACTTGGTCTCTCAATCTTTTACGGTTTCTGAGATATGTTCAAAAAACAGAATAAACCCGATATTTATCGATTTTACCGTTTTTATACATATATATTTACCGACATGCTTACAGGGTATAATTGGCATCAGCGCAGCAGAAACACCGCACCACCAGCAACAAAGCATGTGGTCTGCCTTGCCACGCAAATTTTCATTAGCGTTGCGCGCATATAAATTAGGAAAATGAAGCAGCCGCAGCAGCAACAGCAGCACTTGAGTGCACCAGGTTGCTGCATGGCCGAGGTGGGGCAGGGCGGGGCGGGGCAGGTAGCTAGACTTAAGCCTGCCGACACTGGGGTGGCCTAACCACAACAACAGCAGCAACAGCAACAGCAATAGCAACAACAACAGCAACGGCAAGCGTTACAAAGTGTAGGTGCTGCGGTCTGTGGCTGGCTGCTGGCAGCTCCAAAGTTGTGTGTGGCCTGCATTAATTTATATTGTTAAGCATGAGCTAGAAAAAAGCACGCACAACCTGTCCAAAACAAAATAAACAACAACAGCAAATAGCCCTGGCCTGACATGGGCTAGAAAAAATGGTAATAATAAATTTAAAAAAGAAAAAATCTATGTTGACAGCTATTTGGCTTGATTTCATTTAAAGCGGAGCTAAATAAAATATTAAAATCCATCAGGTGGCAACGCTGTACAGCATGGTGCTGTCACACTAGCTTGAAAACGATGTTATTTAAGCTGGCGGTCTTTTTCAACACTGAAAACATAGAAAGCTTGTGCGCACGCGTTTTGCACTTTGCCTTTGCCTTTGAAATGGATTCGGAATTGGCGCATAAATATCGCAAAAGTCAAATAAATGGCACCATTTATGTGACCACCTGCATGTCCCTGTCCGCAGTGCAGCAGGCCGACCTGGAAATGGGCGCCGGCGAGGTGGCCACAATGAAAATTTACTAAAATTAAATATGTGCAAACCTAAATCTGTGATCTTTTGCAGCTGTATTTGACGCGCATACGCAAACGCTGCACGCCGGATGACATTATGCAGGTGGCCATCGAGGTGGGCGACATCTACATGCTGCGCTTCAAGATTGACTTCTCGGGCGCCAGTCGCGGCTACGCCTATTTGCAGTACATCGACGAGCAGCTAAAAATACGCGCGCTCCAAATGTAAGTTAACAGTTGTTGTTGTTGTTTTTTTTTTAGTGCAATCAAAAAACTGTTGTAATTTATATGAATGCTGCAACAGTTTGCAGCAGCGTTTCCGGCAGATCAGACTGAAGATTCAGGTGCGCGAATCGCGCAATCGCAAAACGCTCTTCCTCAACAATGTGAACCATTTGACGCCGCTGCAGGTGCACCAGGAACTGCGCATGATCAGTCACTATCTGCGGCTGTGCGTCTACGAATACCAGCCACAGCGGTATCTCTATCTGATCATGTACCGGAACAACGATGAGGCGGCACTGGCCCATCATATCCTGCGCACCAGGATTGGCAATTTTGGCGTGAACGCGTTCATCGACTGGCTGGACAAGGGACAGCAGAGGACTAGCATCGATTTGATGCCCAATTGCTGTGCTCAGTTGCCGCGCACGGCAAATGCCAAAGCTGACTTGGAGCAACTGCAGCATTTGGCCCACACTCAAGTCGAGTGCATATGCTTCAGGATTTGAGTGCAATAAAAGTACATAAAAAAAACAACAACAACAAAACAAATGCAGCAACAACAACAACTGTAATTATACGTTTCCTGCTTTTGTGATTATAAAGATGAGACCCTATTGCCAACTGAATATATATATGTACGCATGTGTGTTGTCTTCTCCACTAAGTTCGCCGCAGCTTCTTGACTTCATTAAAGTCAATGGGACAGGACAACAAAGTGCTGAAGGAGCTGCCTTTCCATATGCAAATTAATGCAGCGTTGTTTTTATACCCTGCGCCCATTCAGAATATTTGCGGGAGACTATAATGAAGTCGTCAAAAATTTTAAATTTGGCCAAAAAGTTAATTTTCTTAGTTTTTGATGCAATTTGTTAGTCCTAAAAAGGGAAATGTATGTTTTTATATACCTAAAAAAAAAACCCAACTAACGAACCGATAAGAAGTGAGTTATTAGTGAGAGCATTTAGTTGATTACAGGATGTCTCTAAGTTGGGCACTTTGAACAACAGTTGTCTGACAGCTTGTTATTGTTGTTGTTTGGTTGAGTGCGACTGGCAGCTGCCTCCTGCCACATGCCACATGCCACATGCTGTACCTGCCCAGGCGCACTTTGAGGCAATGTAAGGACCTGCGGCATAATGCAATTAAATGAGTGCATTAAGCAGCGGCTCCGCACAGCTCCACACAGGCTGCCGTCTGCAGGTGCAATGATCGACATGACAGGCCCGGGTCCGGAACGGGCCACGCCCATCCACCACTGCGGCTGGAGGCGTAGCTCATCCATCAGGGCGACAAGTGCAGCGGAGTCTAATGCAATTGTCAGAGCTGGGCGGATGTTGTGCCAAGGCGGAAGCGGATGCTGTCGTCCTTGCCGTTATCCTCTGCCGTTGCAATTAAATTAGAGCTCGAACATAGAAATGCAGGCGTTAAAAAACAGCTCAAACAAACGTCTAGCAAGAATATAAAAACCTTAATAAATATTCATTAGATGTTCGGATCAGCCAAGAACTAAACAGGCAGAGAAAAAGTGAAAGAAGAGAGAGAGAGAGAGGTATGTGGGGTGTGGACTCTGCTGCCTGTTGTTGTGCACGATTTGCATTAATTTGTTAATTCAAGCGCAAGTGCCACGCCCACAACCCCACAGTGCCCACTTTGCCGTACACCCCTCACTTAAATGCCATTAATATTTCAAAGGCTTCCCCAAGGATGTGTGCAGACGGTTTAATGCGTCTGCACTGCAATTACATTGCTCAAAATTTTGGGTTTCTAATACGCTATTCAAAATGTGAAATCAAAGCATATTCGTTTCGGGCAATGTCTGCCTGGATTTCCGTCCGCACTTCGATTTGTTTGAACGTTTGAATTCAATTTTTGTTTGCATTCGTTAAGCTAGAGCAACTTTAAATGGAAATACACTCAGAAAAAGATATGTAACTCAGCTTATAAACTTATAGCTGCAAGATGAAATTTTTAAATTTTTAAAATATTAAAGTCTTAAATATACTTAATTTTTTAATTTAATTTAATTTTTTTTTTAATTGCACTGATGGTCAAAATAGAAGGACAAATGTCTGAAACTTTATTAAAAATACATATACACTCGCGGTCAAAATAATTAGAACATGTCTTAACGATTTCTTAGTTCACTTTTAATGTGCTCAAATTTTCTTTGTATTTTAATTTTCAACAAATTACTAAGACAGAGTACTGCACGGTCGTTTACACCCGACTGCCACATTCGTACTGGTTTTATTTGCTTCATAACTGGCGAAAGCCTGGCCAGGATTTGCGAGTCGTCTAACATTTGTGACCTATTTCGCTGGAAGCGGGCCAAAGCAACGGACGGGTTTATTGAGGCAAGTGCCAATATTTGTTTTACAAGCCCGCACTTACCCCAGCCCCGCTGGCAGCTTCCCTTGGCAGGTGGACGTTCTGAGGTGACACAGTTTGTTCATGTCTTTAAAGGCGCAACTGGGATTCGGGTCAGAGATTATGCCTGGCATTTGGGTGCACTACCAAACGGAAAGCGAAAGTTATGCGCACATTCTGCTCGGGCTTAAAGCCAACATTCTGCTAAGCCTTTTGCGTGCCCCGTTTTCACACATTCCACTGCCTGTGTTCTTCTCCTTTTTTTATTTGAAACCGCAGGGGGGGGGGGGGGGCAACGGCAAAGAGCATCCCAGATGCGATTGTGGCAACAGAACTACAGAGTCCAGCACTTACCCGTCACTTTTGATGATTTTTTAAGCAACTTGTCTTTTGGACCATTTTCCATTCGCAAACGCCATTAACAACATGCGTCATGCATATGCATAGCTTTTTCGGGGCTTTTCCTTTTTTGGGGGGTATTTTTTTTTTTGCATTTTGGCATTTTGGCCAGAATGCAGTCGCAGCGCTTGGTTAGAGCCAAAGAATTCGTTGTCGCAGCAGCTGCTGCGGCTGCAACTGCAACTTTTTTTTTTGCTAAAAACAAACTTGTAACGAAAATCATCTTCAGGCCAATTTAAATAAAAAGCAAAATGTGAAAACTTAAACTCAAATACGAGTAACTAAATTTAAATTAAAGTCTAAATTTTCATATTTAAACAAAATTGAATTACAATAGAAAATTTAAATGGCAATCTATAAAACTAATTAAATTGAAAAAAAAAAGTACACTTCAGTACAAATCTGACGAATATAGCGCAATATATAATTATGAGAATAGCTTGAACCATGGCCAAACCCATTTGAAATCCATATCAACTTATGTTTATTTTGTTTCTTTTTGCGGAAATCATATAATGAACATACAAAATTCCGCAAACAATACGAAACCGCAAAATAGTTTTCAAGCTAAATGTGCAATAAATTCCATTGAAAATAAAAAAGAGAAAAAATACCAAACAAACATACCTGAGGCAAGAAATACTGCATACTGCATATTTGAGTTATTTATTTCGGATTGCCAAAGATAGGTAAAATGCCAGGATATTTAGTTATATTTAGTTCAGCAATATTAAAGCGTGGAAACGAATTTCATGTGCAGAGACTTAATTTATTTCAGCAGCAAACCATAGCCATGTCAACTTTAACCCATAGGTGCGCCTAGGGGCTGCTAAGGGGCGCTTCAATCCATATTTTATTAATCAATTCAATTTTGGCACCAAAAAATTATGCGCACTTCTGAAACAGCGGCCGCTACGCCCTTTGGGGCATAAATTGATAATGACCGGAGGCTGGCAAATGTTGTGTCAACATTTTTATAGACTTTTTGCATACCCTGCATTCAGTGTAAGCGCACAATGGCATATTTAATATTTGAACAACAACAAAAAATAGAATCTCCCATACCCATACACAAAAATATATACAATATATATATATATATATTTAGAAAACTTGTTTCGATTTTTTCAATATCAATTTTTGAAAATGTTTTCTTTTCGTAAGTCGCAAAATTAAATGAAAGATGCGGAAGAATTTTTTATATTATGGATATTTAAGATGCCTATGAAAACTCAGCAACGTGTACAGGGTATCTTTTAGTTGGTCAGTGCCGGGTGGGGAGTGCTTAATCGCCATGGCTAATGCGTGAGAAGCCGGTGGGTAATTTGTGTGACTCCGAGTTGGTTTTTTGTTGTTTTTGTTTTGTTTTTACTCGAAATTAATGAAAAAAGTTGTGGGCGCAGTTGTGGGTTAGCTGTGACTCTGACATAAAGCAAAAATAACAACAACAACAGCATTTATGTATATTTCATGGTATCCTTAGTGTTTGTGCTTGCTGTGAAATCCTTGAGGTATTATTAAAAAATTCTTTGCTGTCCCTTAAAAACGAGCAGCTGTGAGCTGTTGTTGTTGTTATTATTGTTGTTGTTGCTGTTGCTGTTGTTTTTATGCCTCAAATGAGTTTATGAGCGTGTCATTTTGTTGTCCTTGTCGCTCCTTAGTGAGCTGTGAGCTGTGTTTATATTGCATATTAAATAAATTTTGGCAGCACAACAATTCAGTTCGGCTCCTTCTGGCTCTGCTCTGCTTGACTCCTCTCCCCCCTCGTTTATGCTGTTTGTAACTTTGCTTGTTGACAATAAAATAACATTTTGCACTCACTTATCCAGCTGGTTCCTTGGCTGCTGCTGCTGCTGCTTCTTCGTATCAAGAGTTTTAATGAAAAAAGTTTTGACTACCATAACCATATTTATATGCTTGTATATCTCTGTATATATAGTGCTATGAAAATTGGAACGTAATAGAGTTGCGTATGCCGACTGTTAACACCCCGATGCTCCCATGTTCCGGCTTCTGTCAGTATTCCCAATGGCTGTTTGCTTCATTAAAACGCATGCCAATAAACACAATAAAAACACTTCATCATTGCTTGAATTTCTTGTGCAAACTTCTCCCCCCAGGCAACAAAAACCGGCAGTTCAACTAACTACGTGGCCACCATCACAATTTATAAATATACATATCTATATATATATATATATATCGAGCATACGCAACGTGGCACATCAGAACAGGAGCCACAGCTAGCCGTTGCCAGGACAGCATCAGCATCAGCAGCAGCAGCAGCAGCTGCAGCTGGCGAGCATAGCTCATTGCTTTGCCTGATTGTCTGTTGCTCTGACGCTCACTTTTCGCTGCGGCCATTGGAAATCAATCAATAAAACTCCAAGCGAAGTCAATCGTGAGGAATTTCAATACCCTGTAACCAATTAAAGTTGGTCAATGGGGTAAAATGCACTTTTATATAAATCAAAGCCAAGACTGCAAACCCATTTTATTTAATTTTATAAACCAAATTTTGATTATTAATTGTAATTGTATAAAACAAAAAAAAAATGTGGCGAACAAAACTTTACATATTTTTATACTTGTATTTGAGCCAGGAAAACAAGATTCGCGAACCGAACCAAAGAACCACTTTCAACCAAATTTCGATTTGTTCTCTCTGATCTTTAATACTTAAAACTGTGAAACCAGTTCTATAATATATTACTAGAAATCAGTTTGAACCCATTGATTAATTAACCATATACTAAAACCAGACTAATATCGATTCAAAAGTAAGTAAGTGCAGCGTATAGATCTTCAATACAGGGTAACTTGTCGCCTATTACGCTCATTAGCAAATAGATGGCATCTGTACAATATATGCTTCGATATAGCCCTCTATGTAGCACTATGCTATGTGAAGTTTTCAAATGCTATGCGCAATATTGAAGCATCTGCTCATACTTTGGCCAGCATTCCAGCTAAAAGTCAAACAGACCAAGAGACAGTCAGACAGACAGACAGGCAGACAGACAGTTGGGGCAAATCGTTCAAACGGACTGACTGACTGACTGACAAATCGATTATTTGCAGGCGTAAAATAAAGTATTAAACGAAATCAAATATAAAATCAAATTAAATAGAATAAAATATGGTTTACTATAGACACGCACACACACATTTCCCTCAGCCCCCCGCAATTGTTTGCAAATTCCACGAACGAATCGTCCTACAGCAGCAGTTTAATTTCATTTCAAATTCGCCTTTGCCGTTGCCAGGCAGCAACACACGCCCCCCTTCCCTCCACCCACGCCTTAAACACTGTTGAGCTGTTCACCCAGCTATTTCATCTACTTATTTCGCATTATTTATGGTGCAATATGAAGAGGGAGAGAGAGAGAGAGAGAGGGAGACGGCGAAAAACCAGCATGAAACTTTGCATTTGCATAGCTACAAAATATATTTGCAGCCTTTGTCCGAGCCACACTTTCCTCGTACAATTTTGTAGCAGAATTTCATTATCAACGGATGTCGCTTAAGTGCACATTGAATTCAATTAAGAGTCCAACACATGCACAAGAGCTCTAAAAGTGCGGACGGGCAGCTGCTCTACAAACTATGTTTCCATAGCTGCCAATTGAAAATTGCATTATACAATATTTTCCATATTGGGAACACAGCGACGCGCACATACACACACACACACACACACATACACACGCAACATGCATCATGCTTTGAGCAATTGGCAAACCAAAAACCACAGCTCAGTCCAGCATGAGGTCAGACTACAGATCAGATAAAATTTTGTGTCTGTTGCGCTACGGTAGAAACTTTTTAACTGTGAACTGTATGTTATGAAACTTAAAATATATATTATTGTATATTATTGTATTGTAGATACGGCAAACGGCTATAACGGCTTTAAAAATAATTTTAATACTTAATTAAGAAAAAACAAAAAGTTTTTTTAATACCCTAAATGCCCATTGAATCATGAGTTTAGAATACTACATATTTGATATTCTTAGTAACTGTCTAAACTTTAAATATGCATATATTCTTTAATACATTTTTCTTTTTTTGTTCAAAATTAAGCTAAGAAAGTCAAATTTCTAGTTTTCTAGTTTTTCTCAGTTAACCTCAGTAAGATTATTGTTATTATCCCTAGCTGGTCACACTCAAAAATGGTTAATAAAGATTTTACCCATCTCGCATGATCACCTGGCAACTTTTAAGTAAGTTGCCTGTTAAAGTTTAAACTATTTTGAACAATTGCAAACTTTCAAGCAAGCAATTGTTACTATTGCTACTATTAGAATTAACGCCTACAAAGTTAAGCATATGACTATTAAGTTCGACTGGTCACACTCAACAATGTCTTTTATCGCAGCGCCCACAAGTTTCTGCGAGCTCAACTTATGCGCCCGAAAATTGTTATGCTGCATTGGCTACTTGGTCCTGGCCAAGATGCTGTGAACGCTTCCTGCATTCTGTCGTTTCCTGTGGCACGCCCACATGCCCCCAGACAGGCGACAACTGCTGCTGCTGCTACTGCTACTGCTGCTGCTGCTGCGGTGGCCATTACTTCCTGCACTTAATTGCACTTCTCTCAGATGCGGTTTTCTGCTACATTTGTTCCAGATTGCAGGACGGTGCAGGGCCGCAACTCACCTCACCTCGTCTCACCTCTCGAGAACACAACACACCAACACCACATAACTCTAGCTTACAAACTAAACAAACCCAATATACTAGTTTCACTTTGTAAACGAATATTAAAAATATCGAAACAGTTGGCATATCATATAATATATACTATTTATATATACCATATGAATCAGCGTGATCAAACTATTTTAGTAAAACCACAATAAGAAATTACAACCGCATCGTTGATGGAAAATATTAATAAAAAAAATTGAAAAAAAAAATTCTTTAAAAACAAGTGAGACGGCACTAGTCGGGGCCGCCCGACTAGGAGATACCCTGAACCCGGCGATCTGTCTTCAAAAGCATTTCAACCCGTTTGCACTCATACATACATACACAAATTCACACACACACACACACAGAACTAAATCAACTCAGCTCGGCGTCCCGATCAAGAATATATATTTATGCGTTCGGAGATGCCTCCTTCTGCCTGTTACATACATTTTAACAAAACCATTATACCCTTTTCAATTAGTTCAGGGTATAATAAAATGAAAGTTCTGCAGCAGCACATTTATAAGCTTAAAATCGTTTCAATCAAGCAGTTCTCGGCAAGCCCTCAGTCGAATAGCAAGTAAAAATAATGTTTGAAAAACATTTCTTGGAAATTCTCTGTGTGATCTTATATTGGCTAAATTTTACGCCCTATATGTATAACAAGCTCGTGAAAATGAAAGAGTTGAAGGAACTTGATCCTTGGAGCTTGGAAGACACATTCGTCGGCATATTCGTATTCGCATTTGCCGCCATTTTAGGATTTGTAGTATTCTATCGCGTTGCTATGTACATACATGAAAAATTAAAGGAACATGAGGACAAACTTTTGCAAAAAATCATCTTAAAGTATAAAAAAGATAAAGAAGATCTTAAGGCCCAGTCCAAAGAACTCGACGTTATGAATGGTAAAGCAAAGGAAAACTGCAGAACAAAATTGCGATCGCGTTTTTAAATTTCTTTCAATTTGTTTATCACTAATCTTAAAATTGTAATAATAAGAAGTAAATTGAAATAAAACAATTAATAATATAATATGCATGGTTATCAGAGCATATATGTCACGTAAATTGTATGTATGTGATCTATTGTTCGTTCCCCTAAATTTAAAACTAGATTAATTTGCCACTGAAGGTAACAGAAAACCAGTTTGAATAGTATATACAAATTTTTACGAGAAATGAAAAAAAAAGTTGTTTTATCAGTTTTGTCGTGAAATTTTCAGGCTTAGGGTATCTCCTAGTCGGGCGGTCGCGACTAGAGCAATCTCAATCATTTTTTGTTGCACTTCTTGACGTGCTTATTGGTCAGCGAGCAGTTCTCAAATGATTTATGCTTTAATAAGCGTGCAGAGGACATGCTGAGAAATTAGATGTGGCCATCCCCCACAATTCCAGCCCAACGTCCCTCCATCCACCTATTTCCTTTAGCTCTACTTTCTACTTGATGCGCACAAAAGGAATTTGCGCAATTTATGAGCGCAAAAATGGGCAAAAAAAAATGCCAAAGCAACGGCAAAGGAATTAAACAGCATGGCCAAAGATATTGCCAGCTTATCGGCAGGGCAGGATGTGCACCAGCTATTGTGTGTGCAGGCCGACATTTCCTCATTTCCTCTCTCCCTCTCTCTCTCTCCCTCTCTCTCGTTCGCTCTATTTGTGTGTGTGTGCGTGTCTAGAAAGTATTTGCGGCATTTTTGTGCCATTTTGTTGGCCTGAAAGGTGCGAAAACTTTGTGGAGCACGGAATACCATTGACCTCAGCCAGTGAAAGCTGACACAAAAGTCCTTTTCAGGCAGTGATCAACATGAATGTTCCACAACCAAATGTTTAATGAGCCTTAGCTCTAATTTAAGTAATTTGAATAATTATAATTATCCGAAAGCGACCCGGAATGTTTTGCATTTTAATTCGCTAGCAAAAAGGTGTAAAAAGAGGCAGCAAATTAAATTAGCAAGAATTTAACGGTTGAATTCCTAAAAAACGCTGCTCATTGAAATTTTAAAAAATTATTTTTCGTTTTTTTTACAAACCGAAAATCTCCTACTCTCTCTCTCTCTCTTCTTCAGTCTCACTTGCAACTTTGAGATGCCCTTCTCTGCGATTTTCAAGCATTTAAGTGGGGTTCTAATAAATTTCATTTAGTTGTATTTTTGTCATCAAAATTTCCCGTCAATTCTAAACTCATATTCAAACTTTCAAAACCAGAAAACCTTTCGCAACCTTTCTGCGAGCTCAACTTATGCGCCCGAAAATTGTTATGCTGCATTGGCTACTTGGTCCTGGCCAAGATGCTGTGAACGCTTCCTGCATTCTGTCGTTTCCTGTGGCACGCCCACATGCCCCCAGACAGGCGACAACTGCTGCTACTGCTACTGCTGCTGCTGCTGCGGTGGCCATTACTTCCTGCACTTAATTGCACTTCTCTCAGATGCGGTTTTCTGCTACATTTGTTCCAGATTGCAGGACGGTGCAGGGCCGCAACTCACCTCACCTCGTCTCACATCTCGAGAACACAACACACCAACACCACATAACTCTAGCTTACTAACTAAACAAACCTAATATACCAGTTTCACTTTGTAAACGAGTATAAAAAATATCGAAACAGTTGGCATATCATATAATATATACTATTTATACATATATACCATACGAATCAGCGTGATCAAACTATTTTAGTAAAACCACAATAAGCAATAACAACCGCATCGTTAATGAAAAGTATTAATAAGAAAAATAAAAAAAAAAATTTTAAAAATAAAACGAAACTTCTGCAGCAGCACATTTATAAGCTTAAAATCGTTTCAGTCAAGCAGTTCTCGGCAAGCCCTCAGTCGAATAGCAAGTAAAAATAATGTTTGAAAGACATTTCTTGGAAATTATCTGTGTGATCTTATATTGGCTAAATTTTACGCCCTATATTTATAAAGAGCTCAGGGATGAGAAAGGGTGGATTAAAGAGGATTTTAAGAAATTGCGAGATTCAATAGTCGGCATATTCGTATTCGTAATTGCCGACATTGTATGCTTTGCAGGATTCTATCGCGTTGCTATGTACTTACAAGAAAAATTAATGGAACATGAGGAAAAACTTTTGCAAAAAATCATCTTAAAGTATAAAAAAGAAAAGAAGATCTTAAGGCCCAGTCCAAAGAACTCGATCTTGTTTAGCACTTATCTTGAAATTGTAATAATAACAAGTGAATTCATATAAAACAATAAATAATCTAATATGCAACTGGTATTTCATTTCATTTATATATCAAAAAGTCAAAAAGTGCACTTTTTGACGTGCTTATTGGTCAGCGAGCAGTTATCAAATGATTTATGCTTTAATAAGCGTGCAGAGGATGTGGCCAGTGATAACTGACACAAAAGTCCTTTTCAGGCAGTGATCAACATGAATGTTCCACAACCAAATGTTTAATGAGCCTTAGCTCTAATTTAAGTAATTTGAATAATTATAATTATCCGAAAGCCACCCGGAATGTTTTGCATTTTAATTCGCTAGCCAAAAGGTGTAAAACATAGGCAGCAAATTAAATTTGCAAGAATTTAACGGTTGAATTCTTACAAAAAGCTGCTCATTCAATCTCCTACCTCTCTCTCTCTCTCTTCTTCTTCAGTCTCTATTGCAACTTTGAGACGCCCTTCTCTGCGATTTTCAAGCATTTAAGTGAGGTTCTAATAAATTTCATTTAGTTGTATTTTTGTCATCCAAATTTCCCGTCAAATCAAAACTCATATTCAAACTTTCAAAACCAGAAACCTTTCGAAAAATCAATGTAAAATTGAAACCATTGGCTGAACATAAATCTGTAGGATCAGAAGATCTATAAATCTGAGAATCAAACAATGACTGAACCGAACGAGAACTCTCTTGACCGGCACTTCCAGTCCCAGGTGCGACTGTTGTCGGCCGTCTACGCCAATAACATGGGCCAAGCGGACAATGTGCTCATCCAGCGCTGGCTGCAGCGCTTCCACAAGGTGACCAGGCGGGACAAGTACGCCCGCAACTGCCTGATCCTGCTGATGTATGGCCAACTGCGCGGGCTGGGCAAACTGGGTTTGCCCTTCACGAATGTGGATAACACGAATCGCCAGCTGGAAGAGGTGCTCAACGAGTACCAGGGCAACAGCTTCGTGGATGCAACAATGCAGCAGCACGAGGAATCAGGCGCAGAACCGGCGCCAGCCACACAAATCGATATCAATGGAAATGAAGATGCGGCATTGAACAGAAATCCGTGCAGCAATCGCTTTTTGGCTACCGCTCCGCAGCTGGAGCGGCCGGAGAGCGGGGACACGTCCACTTCCTACACACACGACTCCAGTTACGAACGGCTGACGCAACAGAATCAGGAGCTGATCAAGGAGATCAGCATGATGCACGCGCGCACGCTGGAAAACGAACAGCACTACCGACAGACGCACTCCGATTGGGAGCGTCGGATGGCGCCGGCAAAGATGCTGATACGCTCGCTCCTGCCGCAGATCGAACGGGGCACGCTGCAGGCGTTGCGGTGCCTCAAGGATTGGACAGCAGCGAGCGGACCATTGAATTTTCTGAGCATCGTACTGCAGGATGTGCTGGATGGGGAGCCGGCGACGCGACGCCAGCTGATGGAGCTGGATCGCAAGCTGGAGTGCCTGTTGGGCAACATGCTGGAGCAGGCGGGCGAGCGGCGCGAGAAGAATGTGCGCATGCTCTACGATCAGCTGTTTAAACAGCAGCAGGAGGGGCTCCATGCCAAGCAGGAGCTGCTGCGTCACGAGCAGCACGCCCTGATCCAGGCACGCCAGCAGCTGCACGCCCACATCCACGACCTGAAGAAGCGCGAACAGATCTTCTGGCAGCAGCAGGCGGACACCACCCGCCAGCCATGCGTGCCAGAGCCGCGCCAGTTTCCCAATTCGAGCAGCGATCTGGCCAAAAAGGCGATCGCGTTTCAGGAGCCCACACGCACCGTTGGCACCTCCACAGGCAGCGGCAGCAGCACCAGCAGCGCCAGCAACGCCACCTGTGGCTGCTCCGATTGCCAGGCCGAGCGGGAGCGGCTGTCGCCATCATCACCGATATTTACCGTTAAGAAGCAGGCGCTGTTCGATCCACCAATGTGCGAATTTTGCGCTCAACAGAGCATGGAGCGGCCAAATCTGCTGCTCAAGGCAAGCCTGGCCGATGAGTTCAGCAGCAAATGTTAATCGCAGCCAGTGGAGAACCTAACTCACTAATACTAATACATGCATATATATTTTGTATTTCTACTTTCAAGCTTTCAAATGAGTCTCTAATTTGTACTTGCTAAAATCGATAAGAAAAGAACGTTTACTTCGGCGTGCCGAAGATGAAATACCCTAAACCAAATGGTTGTTCTTGTTGTTGTTATACTCTTGAACGAGTTGCTAGTGGAGAAGATGGTATGCTGATTTTGTGCAAAGGAATCCATCAATAGTAGAGTCAACCAGTCGATAGCCATTATCTGAAAATCGATAAGAATCGAGCAAATTGTGCGAATTTTTATTTTGCAATTCGACTGTGGATATATTAAATTTAGAATACCCTGGCTAAGTGTAGAATTATTTCATAAAAACTTACCAAACACACACACACACACATACAAGCATGTGTGTGTGCCTGTCAATTGCCAGGAAACTGGACTCGCCAAAGTTTTAATGTAGTTTTAATTTGCTCGTAATCACTGGAAACTTGGCAGGGACAACAAAAACAACGCACACAGCAAGTTGTGGAGCAAATTTCTACGCACTTGCCTTGGCCATCTTCGTGCACGGAAGGAGCACATCCTTGGCAGGCAGCAATAGCTAAAACAACAACCACAACAACAACATTGCAGCAGCTTTTACTCGTAATTAGTTTTTAAGCGTTGTTGTTGTTATGTGTGGTTGGCATTAGATATGACAGCATGCAGTTAAGCACTTCTTAACGACAATACTGCTAGCCTGTGTGTGTCTGCCGATAATGGCTCCCGGATAATAAGTGCAATTGATTTTCTTGCCAAGTTTCGCAAGTTGGTGGCAGCCAAAGTGCAGCTGGATTATACTTTATAGTTTCGAGTTTATTGCAATTTTCACCACAGCGCGTACAGTAGAGTCGCAAAAATTGGCACTGCCTTAACTGAAGACGTTCTGCTGCTGGATTGCAATCTAATTTCACCACAGCCCTGATAATTGCTATGTGATTTTCTTGGTAGCTGAATACTGATTTACTCATTGGTTGTTATTTAATTTCATTGTCAATAACATATTTAGCTGACTGCAAAGTGAAGTGCAGCTGACTTTGTGTCGATTGAAATTCTCACTACGGCCTATAATAAATTGACAATATTCACCACAGCGATGACAATTGCAGAAAACTGCAATATTAATAAATACTAATTAAAAGCTGATTGCCTTCCAAAAAAGTGCACACTAGACTTTTTTACTGTTTTGGCTTGCTTAAGACTTATTAGCACAATGTTTGAATCATACATATATATTTATATATATATACATAATTATATAATATAAATAAAGCTCTATAAAACTCTTACAGTATTAAAAAGTATGCTACAAAGGACGACAGAGCTGAAATTTTTTTCGCAAACGCTTAAAACTATGCTACGTTTTTTTAATAAATCAGCTTTTGTACAACATTTATAAAAAAAAAAAAAAGAATTCAAATACATGAACATGGAACATGATTCCTTTCATACCTTAAGCATTTCCTAAAAGAACCTCCGCAATGTAAAAAAAAAAAAAAACAGGGCTGTTGAAAGTTTTCGATGCCTGATAGCCCTTCTACATGCACCTCACAAACTCCAAGCGCACAAACAGTCGCAAACTTCAAATATTGAACATGAGCTTTTTGATGGCAATTTCATTTCTTTCTTATTTGTTGGCAAAAGTGTTTCAAACTGATAAATTTGATAAAGTAAAGCATTTGGTAATAAGTAGACGATGCTTGCCCGAACCAACCACAAGTGACGCGTCCATTCATTCGTTTCCAGTAAAAACCATAAAGTTGCAGCTGCAAAAAAGTTGCAAAGAAAATTATGAAGCGAGCCCCGCAAACCCCTTTCGCGGGCTGCATGACAATCGCAGCTCAAAATGTGTAACAGCAACTGTCGAAGCGCGGCGAAAAAGAACAAAAACGAACAAAAAGAATGCGGCGAAAAAGTTTTCTTTTTTGGCTTTAATGATGCGCGCAGACAAAACTTTTGGTCACACTGCGAGGAGCAATAAACATAAAATCCGAATTCCTTTTGTACAGGGTGCAGGAAGGGGTGAGGGGAGAGGGGCGGCGCCGCAACATTAGCGACATAAAATTAATGACAAATTTGTGAGCTTATGCGAATGCATTGTGCGCCAAAACAATTTCTGACTATTAAGCACAAAGTGCGGCAGGGAACGAAATGGGGGGGGGGGTCGCAAGATGCAAGGGGGAAGGTAAATATGACAAAAGTGAAAAGTCGCCAAGCGAAGCAAGTAGGAAAATTTATGTGCACAGCGAGCAAACCCAAGCAATTACGCTAGGACTTAGTTGCCTTTTTGCGTGTGACAAAAAAAAAAACAAGGAACTGTGCAAGCCAACCCCTCCCCCTCCGTAAACCCCCTCACCGCAAAACCCCAAGGGCCAAGCGACTGCAGCTGTGGCCAGCAAGGACCGCAACTTTCATTTTGCTGTTAAAATGCTGAACAAAAGTTGCATTTTTGCAGCTCCCAAGGATTGTGAACCATATAGCCATTATAATGGAGGAGCTGCCCGTTGGAGTCGAAAAATGGGCGGCGTTTATCACATTTTGCACAAGACGTGGCCAAGGACGCTTAATGGCTTCCTGTTGCCATTTGCAGCCAGGTTCCCATAGTGCCCCTTAGAGTCGGTTGCTTATTGTGCCTCAAAGTGGCTGTTATGGCTCTGGCTAGCAGTAGTTTCTATGGTCGTTTAAGGCATATATATATTCTACTAAACATATTTAGTTATGGGTACATACATAGAGACAATTACTTTGTCGCATCCTTCTGGGCAAAGTGCCGCTTGGCAAAGGTCTCGCCCACAATCAGCGGAAAGACGAGACTCGCCTCGGCGTAGACCTTAACGGGAGTTGCTTCTTTCCGTATCTTGCCCCAGGATATAGCCTCATCCGGTCTTGCGCCGCTATCGCTGCCATCGAACTCGGAGGCTGTGTTGATGAAAACGGAGTAGTCGGCGCCATTGCGCATTAGATTTGCATTGCATATGTGATGCTTGATGAGACCGCCGCCGACAATGATCATGCCACTGTTCACTGCCTTGACCGCCATCGTGTTGAGGCGCCGCAGATCCGATAAGATATCGACAACCAGACCGGGCTGGCGGAACGAGTGAAAGTACATCATGTCGCCCAGACTGCCGTCGGTTAATGCGGGACAAAAAACGGGTATCTGGTTCTTGGCCGCCCAGTAGTAAATGGAGCTGGGATTCGCAATTCGTTCGCCCAGTCGTTGTATAATGCGTGACGGGGACCAGACGGTGCCCTTACTGCGCTGCTCCGCCAGCATTTCGTCGAGCAGCGGCATTAGCCAGTCCTCGAACTTGCAGTAGTTGTCGTTGGGCACCAGCAGATTCCCAATACGATTTATGCCACGTTCACGCAAATCGCGTCCGCTCAGTTCGAAGGAGCCCATATATGTTGGCGCCAAGCATTTAATGAAATCCTCCTCGACACCGCCCGCAGTCGTCACAATGCAGTCAATCATGCGGTGCTCAGCGAGAAAACGCAGCGTCTCCCGCATGCCCGATGACACCAGATTCGAGGTGTAGCCCAGAAAGATTGTGCACCTACTACGCCGCCTGATGAACTCATCCTCTTCATGTATATCCTGCTGTTCAGCGTCCAGCGGCAGAGCCCTGCAATCCAACTGTCAGCACTTAATCACATGCCTCCTGTCTTTATATCCAAACTTACCATTTTATTGATTTCCTTTATGGCCAGGCCAAGATTGGTGGCCTGGAAACCAGTGTGCACATAGGACTCCAACAGCTTGCTATAATCGACGCCGTTGTTAAAGTCATAGCCCTGCACCTGTGGCGTGCCCTCTGCAATGCGTTCGCTGCGCTTAAGCACCGCATCTTTGGCAATTTCGGGCTCCGCTGACATTGTAAATTAAACGATTTTGTTTTTGCGCGTCGTTCGTAACATGTGCAATAAAATACTATCGATACTATTAACTGTGTTATCGATAATATTAACTGAGTAAGCTGTGCAAGAAGCACTAATTTTTATTAATTATTGTTTAAAAATTTGATCAGTAAAGTGTGGAAAAATAACAGAACAAAATATAACATTGAAAAGAAAAACAAACAAATAAATGTTGGGTGGCACCTCTTCCAAAGAATATCGATTATGACAACAGCTAAACGGCCACCGATAGTGTCAACGATTGTTTTCACTGCGCTAACTTGAATGACAGGCAGAGAAACTGAGAGCTAAAAGAGAAAGAAGAAGCGAGCACTTGAAACAACCAAACCAAAATTTGTAGGTACGACAAAAAAAAAAAGAAACGAAAATAAATCACATTAAATGGCAAACATATGAACAATTTCTTAACCATTTTAAACATGCGCACAATCTGACGCAGAATCGAAACAAGGAGCCCGCACCCGAAGCGCCCAAACCGAGAAGTGGAAGCTGCAGACGGACGACGACGACGACGACGCCAGCAAGCGCCAAGCAGGCAAAAACAAATATAGCAAAATGATTAAACTTTTCTCGCTGAAGCAACAAAAAAAGGATGGCGACCAAACGGCACGAGGAGGCCAGCAAAAGAAGGCTTCAGCCGCACAGCTGCGCATACAGAAAGGTATTTCTCATGAGCTGTTTGGCGCCCTTGTTGCCATTTTTTTCTCTTATTTGTTTGTACAAAATTTATATATATTTTTTAACGTAGATATTAACGAACTAAACCTGCCAAAAACTTGTGCAACGGAGTTCCCCGATAGCGATGATTTGCTCAACTTCAAATTGATCATTTCCCCGGACGAGGGCTTCTACAAAGACGGACGCTTCATATTCAACTTTCGTGTTGGCTCCAATTATCCGCACGAGCCGCCCAAGGTGAAGTGTGCCACACAAGTGTATCACCCCAACATCGATCTGGAGGGCAATGTGTGCCTGAACATATTGCGCGAGGACTGGAACCCAGTGCTGACCATCAATTCCATTGTCTATGGCTTGCAGTTTCTGTTCTTGGTTAATATAAAAAATAACTGATCGATTTAATCGCATACATAATTGAAAATTTCGTTTTATAGGAACCGAACCCAGAGGATCCGCTTAACAAGGAGGCCGCCGATGTGCTGCAGAGCAATCGTCGTCAATTTGAATACAACGTTAAGAAGGCAATGCGCGGCGGATGCGTTGGCGAGACTTTCTTTGAATGCTGTCTGATCAAGTGATATAGGAAATCAAAAGTCTTTAATTTAAGTGAGGGCATCTGCCTGCTGTCCGCTCCAATGATCCAATGATGAAGGCGCCTTTATTAGTTATACACGAACGGACGGACGGACGGACGTGCAGCAGGCATAGCAACAACAATAATAACAACACAAAACAACAACAAGCAACAGCAGCAACAAATTATCGTAATAAACAACCACTGCGAACCGAAAACGTCTCGAGTCAACAGTTTTTTTTAGTCTAAAGTCTACACACACATATGCACATATATGTTATAAATTTGTCATCATGTTTGTAACGCATTGAGGGCAAAAGAAAAAGAAGATAGATATACAACAACAAAAAAAAAGAAGTGAATGTGAAGTTTGTCACGAATTGAAAATAAGTTCTTATCTTGAATTTGAGCAGCAATGGAACATTATAGAAATTAAGTTTATTCATTTAATTGTAATTTGGTCAAGACTTGGGTTCTCGAGCATTACTCATCATAGCAACACGGATATACTATTTATTCTTGTTTTTTAATACATAAGTTCAATGACCCACCCAACCACTTCCGCCACCTCACAGGTGAATGCTGTGCCGCGCCAGCTGCATGTTGCGCCACAGGCACAAATCGGCGACAGCCGCCTGCCTGCCGCTGTGCAGCCGCAGATCGTAGAGGCGACTGATGAGGCCCACCCGAATATCGTCGGTCGCCAGCACTTTGAGCAGCTGCTGCATCAGATTCGGCGGCAGCAGTCGCAATACGGGCGCCACTCGTTCCCCGCCGCATTCCACGAGCAGCGAGATGAACTGATAGACAAAGACGGCCTTCGGCGAGAGTTCGTCGCCGCTAACGAATTGAAGAAAGACGCGAAATATGTGCTTCACGCTCGCTTGCAACGGCTCCTTAAGTGTGAGCGGTGTGGCGCGCAGCTCAGCGCTGGGCGTGCTCAGCATGGTGGCCACATTGGCGCCGGCGGCATCGGCAAAATCATTGGAATTGTCGCTGCCATCGCCAAGCACTTTGCGCACCTTGGCCACATTGGCAACCGCCGTCAGCTCGTCCTCGTCGTGGGAGCGCGAACGTTTCTTGAGCGCAGCCGCCGCCGAGCTGCGCGTCTCCAGGCAGGAAATGATGCAGTAGACGCAGAGGCGCGCCAGCACCAGCGACTGCGGTTCGTTGATGTCATCGCTGCAGGGGGAGGGAGGGAAACAGAAAGAGATATTTATTTATATGTGTGGGCTTTTGCATTAAATGGGAGCACGCACCCCTGACGTCGCAGTATCAAAGGCGCCACAACATACTGCAGCAAGGCCTCCGTGCTGCGCTCAATATCCAAGTGCATGACGGCGAACACAATATCCATGCACTTGGCCATGTCGCGCATGTATTTGCAGCTGAGCAGCTGCTCCACGAGCTGCGTAACCAGCCAGGACGCACCGCCGGCTAGCAGCAGCGATTCCAGCGTCTGCGCCGCACGGACCGGCAAATGGCCCGCCTCGGCGACGCTGCGCCAGCATTCCCGGAATTGCTCGATGAGCGGCGTGTGGGAGATGAGTCGGGTTTTGGTGTTCGGCGCCGGATGCACATCGTGCTGCATTTTGCGTATGATCTGAAAGGAGAGCGCCAGACGCTCCTTGGAGTTCTCCTGGCTGGACAGCTCCTCGGTGGTGAGCGGTGCCAGAAACTGTTGGATCATATTGAGCGGCTTCAGCAGCTCCGTTTCGCGCACGGAGTACATGTAGGCGCAGAGGAACGATGTGGCACACACCGAGAAGCTGAAGAGGCGACGCTTCATGTTGTCCAGAATGCTCTTGACGTCCGCAGAGGAGAGTGTCTCCTGCTCCCAGGCAATCAGCACATGATGCAGCACGCCGGGCAAATTAAGGCAGATATCCTGCCAGGTCAGGCTGCTGGGCTTCAGTTGTGCCGCCTCCGGTTTGCTCAGGCTCAAAAGCAGTTCCTCAACAATGCTGTCGTCGCAGAGCGCCAAAATCTGGCGCGGATTCTTTAGCTTGTTGCGCTCCATCATGCACTCGCGCACCCACTTCTCGAAGAAGGAATCGCCACGCTCGGACAGAACCACCTGTAAAAACAATCTCTAGCTAAAACTAGGCTTTGGCAAAGTGGTGTCCAATCAAACTCACATCCGATCCGTAGGTCTGCACAATGCTGGTGAGCATCAGAAAGGACACATCGAACAGCGTGGAGCGTATGATGGACAGTTTGCCCAGTTCACCAGGCAGCTGCTTAGAGTTCTCGTTGCACTGAATCAGGCGCGAGACGAACGTCTTGAGGCGCCCCTCCACGGTGGCCACAGACAGTATCAGCTCGAAGCTGTTGCCCACCGGCACCTGGCAGAGCACATTCACCATATCCTGCACCTTGTTGGTGCACAGCGTCTTCAGCACACCAGACAGCGGCACTTCGGCGCGTTTGATGAAATTGATGTTTGACGGCGTCTGCTGGCCATTGTCGCACTTCTTGAGCAGCAGCGAGGCGGCCTCACTGCAGGAGATTGACAACGAAACGATGGGATTAAGGTTAAACAATTATAAAAATAAAAAAACTATCTTAATTATTATGATTATTTATATTATAAAAATAAAAAAACTATCTTAATTATTATGATTATTTCTAAAATAAAAATAGTTGAAAGACTGAGAAAGATAAATAAAAGATGAATTGAAATTTCATACGCACCGTTGGCTGGCAAATTTCTTGACGTGCACATCGTTCACGAGCTGCTGTTTGGTCCAGTCGTTGAGCAGAAACTCAATGATATTGCACGAGCACTTGGTGTCCATAAAGTCCAGCAGCAGATTATCCTCGATGAGCAGCTCCAAGGCCTCCACCAGCTCAGGTATGTAGTCTGTAGCGGTTGCCAGTGGCTGCTCGCCGGGCACACGCTGCAGCGCGTGCAGTTGCTTGATGATGTGCGGCATCTTGAAGAACATAAAGGCGCCCCACATGGTATCCGGACTGGTGTCGGCCACATTGCTAAGGGTCAGGAAGCCCGCCCGTATAATCTCATAGAAGAGCCGTGTGTTTGTGTAGCCCTTGAGCCGCTGCAGCATTTGCAGCTCGGCCACATAGTATGAGGTGTCTTTGCAGGGATTCAGGAGCACCTCAACGGCCAGCAGCGGCTGCACACAGCACGAAATCTTCTCCGTCGATGGCAGCGGATTCAACGTTTGCAGCTCCAAGTGCTTGGCATCAATGTACGCCAATTGCTTTAGCTGCTGCTCGGCGGTGGCCGCGCTGAGCGTAAAATTTGAATTGGTTAGCGATGCCTTGATGCTGGCATAGAGATCGCGCACCCTGTCCAGCGATTCGAGCTCCTCGTGACAGCCGACATTCAGCATGGCGAGCGCAAACTGTTGCCGCGTCAGATGCTCGATGAGCAGGCAGCTCTGATCGAGCATGTAGGACTGCTCGGCGCTCAGCTCGCCGCGCATCTCGTACTGCTGCAAGCTGCGCGCAAAAATCTGCATTATCCACAGCACCAGCTGCACCACGGCGCCGGGTAACAGCGACTCCTCTGACTTGATGCTGCACAAATGAAAGTCATCATTGAAATGGTGGCTACAATTTGGTATAGAAACGCGAACTAACCGACAGGTGATGCCATCTATAATGCTGACCAGAAACTCGAGCAGCGCCGTCACACAATAGACGCGTCCCAGCTTATCGTATTTGGCGATGCACCGCAGCACAGCTGCATGGGAGACGAGATGGGCGCACAGCGAGTGCTTCAGATAGTTCAAAACCAGCTGCAAGAGATGGGTTATGTTAAAGAACGAGGAGGACAATTCTAAAGGAAACTTCTCTATACTTACCGGATTTGCCGTAGAACCAATTACGGCCTGCTGCAGCAGACAATCCGCCAAATTGTAGACATCGCCGCTGACGCCGCGCGGTAAAACCTAAAAAAAAAACAAATGTGTATTAGCCGATTTATTGAAACTGGGATTATAAATTTATTCTGAAAACGAAAAAACCACATCTCAATATTTCCATTTAATTTAAACGTATTTTTCCACTCAACTTATAAGAACATATAATCTAAAATATAGAAACAATTGGTCAAAATAAAGTTTCGATAAAAGCTTTTTTTTAAAGCTGTCTCAACCAATTGAAGCAATGACAATTCGAATTATAACGGTGTAAATCTTATCTGTATAGGACCATTTCTCTATATAGCTGCCATCGGAAAAAACCCTTAAACAGCAAAATTTAGCATATAAACCTGTTCATGATACCTGATCAAATCTTACATACATCGGACACGTATATCATATATATCTGCCTTAGTCACTATTAATAAAAAAAAAAATATATATATATATATTTTTATGCATATACCGTTGATTGAACACGGAAATTACAATACACTGCTATTTTAATAGAATTTTGAATCTTCGACAGTTGCCCATTTTCAACTCGAAAATCAGCCAGCGACGACAAGGAAGCCGATCCAACAAAGTGATAGGTGAACAATGTGTCATTAGAATTTCAGGAGTGTTGAAATATACATCAAATTTGGGGTACCATACGCACTACATACAAAAACTAACATCAAACTTATATTTCTAATCACAAACCACACAAATACTTAGAATTCTTTTAAAAGTTTCGTAACTTTTTTGTTGTCGCGTTGCATAATGTTTCGGTTAAATTTGCAACGTATTCAGTGTTTTTTTAAGTGTAGCTTGAGGGAAACATTGAGGCGACATCCGATTCAGGTGATGAGCGTTCCACATGCCAGGAGTCTGGATAATGACGCTATGTGGGGTTCACTGTTTAAGCGCCTGATCAGCCAGTATCAGTTTCGCACCAAGAGGGAGTCTTACTATCCCGATCGCAAGTCCGAGATGAAACGTTCGACAATATCGGCCAGACAGACGCTGGTATTGAAGCCGCATCAGCAGCGCGGTCTGCCCAAGGACTACTATTACAAGGTGCTGGGCGTGAACAGACACGCGACCATTCAGCAAATACGCAGCGCCTTCTATGCACTGGCCAAGCGCTATCATCCGGACTCGACGCACTCCGAGGAGAAGTTGAAGCACTTCCAAGAGCTATCGAATGCCTACAATATACTGACTGACGAGACGAAACGCTTGGAATACGATCAGCTGGGCGGCATAAAGGATGAGCAGGCATTTCTCGAGCAGGCCGGCAATCCCATGAACCTCGATCTGGCTACCAGGAAACCTGATTCCAATACACAAAGCCAAGAGGGTGCGTTGCAGCTGCTTCCACAGCTAACTACAAACAAACTAGTTGATTAATCGCTTATTTTTCCCACATAGAAATCAAAAAGTTAACTGGTGGCCAGTTTGATTTGTCGCTAAACTTTCTGGAGGCCACCGTCGGCTGCAAGAAGCGCATCGATTTGCGATATTTGCGTAAATGCGACAGCTGCAAGGGCAAATCCCAACTGATGGCCAATCGGGATGTGGGCAAGGAGCCGTGCCGACGCTGCAACGGCACCGGGAAGGTGACAAACAAAACGCTCACCTTTACCGCCGTGAACACCTGCGGCCAGTGCAAGGGCAAGCGGTATATCAATCGCAACGATTGCGATACGTGTGACAATCGTGGTTACGTTACGGACAATGTCGAAGTGCTCATCACAGTGCCGTCCGGTTCGAAGGCCGGCGATGTGATCAACGTTGACAATCCCAATACGAAGCAACGGGTTTGTTACACCCTTCAGGTGCCCCAGAGCGATTATTTTCGCCGCGTCGGCAATGATGTCCACACGGACAAGTATCTTAATATCTCGGACGCCATACTGGGCGGCAATTTTACGGTGCGCGGCCTCTACGAGAACGTCGAAGTGCGCGTCGAGGCCGGCACCCAGTCGCACACCCAGGTGGTGCTTCACAACAAGGGGGTGCGCACACGTGAGGGTGTCGGCAACCACATCATCACGCTAAAGGTGCGCATCCCGCGCAACCTGTCGATGAAGCAGCGCCAGCTCGTCCTTGCCTTGGCACAGGCGGAGGATCCGGTGTTTGAGTTTCAGAAAGGCGGCGGTAAGAAGGTTAAAGATTAGCTGGGACGGTTACCGAAGCGTGTTTTAAAATTCTCAATGTAAAGCAATCCATTTTGTTTTAAACTAAAGTTGGAATTTCCATCACGAATTTGCATTTTGTTTTTCACCTTTTTAATATTGATGCCCCACTGTGAGTCCGACCAGCGTTCACGCCATGCCACGTTAATTAGTTGCAGGATTTTGTTGTTCTCCTTCATGACGTTTGCCCGTTCGCTTTGGTGCCGTTAAGCGATGTTTATTGCATTACTTTTAGGTCACCAGTCCTTTAAACAATTTTCTAAATATTTTGTCTAAGAAGCCACTGTTTATATTTTTTTTTAGCGAACTGTGTGCATTTTCACGCTAGGGCTGATACACACAATCGATAAATTACCGAAATACTCGATAGTTTGCATTGTTGCTGTACAATTCGCATAACTGCTACAATACTCATTCTGTATTTGAGCGCGAAGTTCAAATGACTTAGCAATTGTATTAAATCAAATATGTAATTTATTGAATACAATAAAGTAGCGTATGATTTGTGTAAACTGCTTTAAATATTATGTTCTAAAATGTTTTTTGACTTTGTACAAAATATATATATGTATATATATTAACTATATATGCCGAAAATTGTTCCTCCATTGCACACTTTAAATTTGATGTTTTCACTCAATCTCTTGTTTCTTGATTATTTAAGATATTCATAATTGTTAGTATTATTGCAAATATAACCATAAATGTGCTAATGTTGAGTATTGCTGTGTATTTAACAAAAAATGTAAGCAAAACTTGATGTTTCGGTGGATTGTCAAGGGATCGAAACAAAATTAAAAATAAAATTACAAAGGCAATTTATTTAATAAGAACTTGAAATGAAAGCAAGAATAGTAAATTTGTTGTTTAAAAATATAACAGCTAACTTATGATTGTATGACAAAAGCATTTTCCTATTAATAGCAGCGCCACGAACAGAACTTAAAACTATAAAATAATTGCTTTGAGGAAGGGGCGTCACTCAGTTATGCGTGTTTTATAATTTTTTTCTTTTCTTTTTTCTTTTATGCTTAAAAACCGAGGAAGAATCGTCATTGATTACATTAAGAGCTAAGTCTAAGACCTATTCATTTATTTACTTAATTTTTTGTTTTGACGCCACAGAGCTACCGCCTCCAATTTTGCCAGCTGCATGACCCAAATTCCATCACTTTATCATCGTCGTCCTTAGTACTTTGAGGAGTGAGTTGTTTTCTCTTTTCATTATTTTGTTGTTTCAGTTGTGTTTGATGTATGTTGTTGTTGTTGTTGTTGATTATGTTGGTTTGCGTTTTGAGTTGAATTGCACCTAAGTGGAGGAGGAGGAACCAGCTGGTTCATCGCCCTTAACGGCCGAGGCATAACTGGCGCCCGTCGAACTGCCAGGCTTTTCATTAGCTTTGCCATCGCCACCACCAGCAGCAGCAGCTGCAGCAGCTGCACTTGGTACACCAGCAGCACCACCAATGCTAACATTACTGTTCAGACCTAGAGTATGAGGTGAGTCAACTAAATAATTTGTTTTGATATTGCAATTGTGTGTGGGTGTGTGAGTGTTTGTGTGTATGTGTTGAATTGCATTTAGTAAGCACCTTTAACATCCATGGCATAGCTATCATCCAAACGCAAATCGTGTCGCTTGATCAGCTGACACTCTGCGCCCTCAATCGAGGGTATGGAATAGACATACAAATAGCCATCCTGCGAAGCAATCAGGAGCCTGCAAGAAACAAGAAAACATATATACAGGATAATTAGTAGGTTAGATGACAAATGGATAGGACTCACCTTAGCTGCTTCTGTATCGTGGTTATGGCGCACATGCGTCGCACACCCGCCTCCGGCAGCGTGACCGATGCAAAAGCCCGTCCCTGGCTGAACACATCGGTCACCTGCGAGGGCAAGTAGCTGGTCATCGTTTTGCTCAAGAATCTAAAAAACGAGTAACTTGCATGAGAGAATAGATTGGATGAGTGGTTGTTGTGGTGGTGGTTTTTTTGGGTTGATTGGAGAAATGAAAGAAAAGAAAAATAGATAAATGTCAAGTGCCACACACAAAACAAAACAAAACAAAAAAGTCGAATTAAACAAATTCTGAACGCAAACGGGTGAAAGTTTGTTTGGGAGAAACGGTGTACATGTATGTGATGCATGTTATATATATATATATATATATATATATATACAAATATACACCTTAACCAACAGACAACAATATGTAACTAAACATCCACAGGAAGCGCACCCAACACCCCTCCGCAGCTTACCCCATCCAATCGTCGCCCGACTGCTTCCCATGGTCATTGTTCTCCGCAGCGCTGCGATCCAAACGGAATATGTGCACCGTCTCCGTGTTCGAGCTGGACACCAGATAATCGGCGCAAGTGCTGAACGAGAGTGAGACAATCGAGACGCATCGCTTGAGGCCACGTCGCAGCTCAAACAGACGACTGCCGTCCTGGGAGCTAAAGACACGAATCACAGTGCCACGCTCGCTGGCAGTGGCAATCTCTGTGCCCGACGGGCTGAACGCAATGGCCGCCAGTGGTGTGTCGTGGGCCGGTATCATTGTCTTGGCGTGCAAATTGATGGCATCGAATATTTGAACCTCGCCCGCGGTCACGCTGCCCGGATAGGCCAGATAGCAGTGCTCCGAGGAGGAGGAGAGCGCACAGAGGCCCAACTGATTGCAGGGCGTATCGCGTATGGTGTGGACCACCTTCATGTCCTGAATGTTGTGTATATAGAGCGATTCCTCCAGGCAGACAATCAATCGCTCGCGATTCAACTTAACGGCCAATATTGTGTTCGAATACGAGTAATTGCAGATCTCGCTCTGCTTCTTAAAGTGACAGACCTTCAGTTTGCGCGGCGCCCGCTGCGAAACAATGGCAACGAGGGAGCTCTCAAAGAGGCGCTCGATCAGGAATAGATCATCGCATTTTGTGTTGTAAATTTTATCCAGCGTTGAGTCCACCGAGCCCAGACTATAAAGGCTATAACTGCCGCTGGTGGCCACCGCCAGAGAACTACGGATTTTACATTTAAGAACAACTCTCTCTATACACAATATATATATTTATATATATATACTTACGTTATATTTTGATTAAAGTTGACAAACACCTCGCCCGCCTCCACATCGGGTCGCCCTAGCAGGCTCATCATTTCGTCTGTCGCTGCGTGTGACCTGCAAGAGGAGCTGGTTTTCAGTGGGTGGAGCTACAAAATTTTAAATAGAGCTAACAATGACAATTCGTAATTGCGTTGAAACGTGAAAGAACTTTAAAATATGCCCGTAGCGGGGCTGGGCATGCATAATTTTGATTGCGTATTAGACGAAGGCGCAAACAAAGCAAAATACATATGGAAAGGTGTATTTTGGCTGAGCGCTGATAAAAAGAACCCCCTCTCCAACAACAACAAACAAAACGCACACGTATGGTCGCCGAGCACTTACTTGCTGCTCCCGAAAACACTGTTTGTGCACTCGCAAAACGTTGGGCAGCGTGTGCGCTAACACAATACAATGGTTCTATAGTTAAAACTAGCTAATTTAATGGTGTTTCTAAAATAATTTCTATCGCGCAATTGTTTTTGCTATGTTTTGCACTAGGGATGGGTTTGTTTTGCTTGCGATATTTCGAAATCATAAATATATCGATATGTTGCCCTGGGATGATCAGCGATAGTTATCGTGCGATATATCTTTGTAAGAGTTTTATCGATAGTGCTACTAGATATATATGTCTATTTATTTTATTGTGCTAAAGTTCTGTAAATATTTAGCGTAAACAGATCAAAAGAGATAAACACAGCACAGCTGCAATGCGAACAATTCATAATGTGCTTGGATAATGACAAAAAGTAGAAACGTTCATTCACAAGCGAAAACAGCAGCAGTTGCCAGTTAGCATGGTTAAAAAAGTTTTATGGGCCCAACAAAAACAACTGCAATATGCATAATAGTTATAAATGTAAACAGGAATTACAGGATATTTAACGACAAACCAGTAACATTTTGCATGCGCACACACAACCATTGCTGAATAGATGTAAAGCAGTGAAAAATGCAGACAGACGCAGACAACAAAAGCCATAACAAAGTGCCCGAGTACTCGACCAAAATAAATGCATATGCATGAGTGTATGTATGTATGTGTGTGTGTATGTGTGTTATGTATCAAAATGTGTTGACTGGATTCTGATTGGATCGCCGGAATACAATTAACCGTGTGGAGCAAGCACGTCGCTCGCTGATTATATTTAACAACAATCAAGATCTTTACAAATTTTTATGTAAGTATAGCCGACACAGCCGCCTACCAAGCTTGTACATTATCAACAAACACACACCCACCTGGTTTATGATAAGCTAATGCGAAGGCGCCCTAAAAACGTGCATCGGTTGCCTGCAGAGAAGCTGTTGGCCATTTTTTTTTATATATATTTTTTTTTGTAATCAGGCCGTTGTTGCGTGATTTATTTGGTAGCGTAACTGTTATCTGGCAAGTGTAAACACTCTACGCACAGTACCGTTATCTCCGTTGTTGTACTTTTCCACCGCGCGTCCAATTGGACAGTGTACGAAAAAGAGAGAGTAAGAGAGCGTAGCGAGCAATTTCAACAGCATTCCGGAGTGGACTGCGCTTGTCTAATTACAGTTGTTGTTTTAGTTCTTGTTTTTTTTTTTGCTGTGTTGTTGCTGCTGCCATTTACGTTCATTAATAATTAGCTGTTTATCATTCAACGCGCCGTTTGTCCGTGTACTTTTGACATTTAGAGTCCGATCGGAAACGAATGCAATTCGTAATGGTGCTTCCAATTGGAAACTAACAGGGTTTCCTTATTATTGTTGCAGCTCACTTTTCGCGCTCTCGAATATGTCCGACGGCGTCAGCGTGCTGCACATTAAACAGGAGGTGGACACATCATCGGCCGGCGGCGCCAGCAATTCCTGCTGCAGTCCCAGCTCCAAGGCAACTGCGGCCCACAACAATTCCAGCAACAGCAACAGCGGCATGAAATCCTCACCCTCCGTCTCCCCGGAGCGCCAGCTATGCAGCTCCACAACCTCATTATCCTGCGATCTGCACAACGTCTCGCTGAGCAACGATGGCGACAGCAACAAGGGCGGCAGCGGCGGCGGAGGAGGTGGCGCTGGCAGCGGGGGAGGTGGCAACGGCAGTGCCGGGGCCAACAACTTAAGCAGCGCCAGCGCCAGTGGGGGCAGCGGCTCGGTGCGGGATGAAATGCGTCGCCTGTGCCTGGTGTGCGGCGATGTGGCGTCGGGCTTCCACTACGGCGTCGCCAGCTGTGAGGCCTGCAAGGCGTTCTTCAAGCGAACCATCCAGGGCAACATCGAGTACACGTGTCCGGCGAACAACGAGTGCGAGATCAACAAGCGGCGGCGCAAGGCGTGCCAGGCTTGCCGCTTCCAGAAGTGCCTGCTCATGGGCATGCTCAAGGTACAGTGCCATCGTATAGTTAGTTACCTGCTGGTGATAACCCCAAATTGTTCCACTCTCTGATCACAACAGGAGGGCGTGCGCTTGGACCGTGTGCGCGGCGGTCGTCAGAAATATAGACGCAATCCGGTCACAAATTCGTACCAGACCATGCAGATGCTTTATCAGTCCAGCACCACATCCCTGTGCGACGTCAAAATACTGGACGTGCTCAACTCCTACGAGCCGGATGCGTACAGCGTGCAGCAGCAACAGCAACAGCAGCTGCCGCACACAACCAGCTGCAATGATGAGGCCTCCTCCTCGTCGGGCAGCGTTAAGCTGGAGAGCAGCAACAGCACGCCGAACGGCACTTGCATTTTCCAGAACAACAATAATGATCCGCATGAAATACTAAGCGTGCTCAGCGATCTCTACGACAAGGAGCTGTTGGGCGTCATTGGCTGGGCCAAGCAAATACCGGGCTTCATCACTCTGCCAATCAACGATCAGATGAAGTTGCTGCAGGTATCCTGGGCGGAGATCTTAACGCTGCAGTTGACATTTCGATCGCTGCCCTTCAATGGGAAACTGTGCTTTGCCACCGACGTCTGGATGGACGAGCTGCTGGCGAAGGAGTGCGGCTACACGGAATTCTACTATCATTGCGTGCAGATCGCCCAGCGCATGGAGCGCATCTCGCCGCGACGGGAGGAATACTATCTGCTGAAGGCGCTGCTGCTGTCCAACTGTGATATACTGCTGGACGATCAGAGTTCGCTGCGCGCCTTTCGCGACACCATTCTCAATTCGCTCAACGATGTGGTCTACCTGCTGCGCCACTCCTCGGCCGTCTCCCATCAGCAGCAGCTGCTCCTACTGCTGCCCTCGCTGCGCCAGGCAGACGACATACTGCGACGCTTCTGGCGCGGCGTTGCCCGTGACGAGCTCATCAACATGAAGAAGCTGTTCCTCGAGATGCTCGAACCGGTGCCCAGGTGAAAATGAGCAGCCATTTTGAACTGCAGCCAGTCGATTTAGCTTTAAGTTCAGGTGCAAATATCGATTTAAGTTACTAGTATACTCTAGTTAGTAAGCATTCAAGGTGTAGACCATAAAATGTATATATACATATATATATCTATATATATACATATATATATATATATATATATAGAATGTCTGTGTATGTGAATTTATGCGTAGAGTAAACCGAGTACATTGTATTGAAAACTTAAAGAAACATTTAATCAACTACCAACTACTTGACTAATATACAACAAGATAGTACGTTTATCTTCGGTGTGCCGACGATCAGATACCCTAGCAGATGGAGCACAGATAAAACATATAAACTTAATGTTGCTTCTTATACATATTTAACTATATGATATAATAAGGTTAGTTAGATGGTTTTATTTTTTTTTTTTTTTTTAGGAATATAAGACATCTGAAAGAACAATAAAGTTGTTCTTAAACAAACTCACTAGTGTATACAAAATTCCTCATTTTTCAGTTTTGTTTGAGATATCTTCAAAGTTTTCAATATAATATGATACATAAAAAAGACATTTTTTTTAAAATCAGTTTTTGCTCACAAATTAAAAGCATATTTGTGCATTTTTTTTTTTCTTCTTTTGAGCTTCAACAAGATATCTCAAGAAACAAATAGTTCATATGACAGCCAGATGATATAGTGCTCCGAAGTCGATAAGTTTTTGCTGATATGCTGGAAATCTACAAAAGCTCGTAATTGGAGAGCTGGGCTACAAAAACTTGCAAAAACAAAAGAGTTTTTATACAAGGAACTCCCATGACAATTATATGATATAGTGTTCCGTTATGTCTGATCAAGTTATTTATACAACCAGCTGTGGAATTGAAAGATTTAGTTTCTATGGAAGTAGACAAATTCAACTACAACAATTATTTATATGAAAAATATCCTCTGCTAGGGCTACAAAAGGCAGACTTAAAAGACAGATGTCGATCTTATGCACTAAATTATATAGTATGTATATAGTTATGGGGTATTTCGATTGCACAGTGCCAAAAACAGCTGAATAATGGAAAGTTTTTAACACTTTTAATTGTTATATAGAAACTATATCAACTAGATGATAGCTGGAACCTCAGTATTGTGTGGTCAGTCACAAAGATAGCCCTCAGATGCTTACGTATATATATATATAGTATATAGTACATGAACGGTCAGGAAGAGAGGGGATGGGGGGTGTGTAGACAGAAAGGCATTTGATTAGCGCTATCGTTGGTCATATTTACATATTGCAGACTAGAGACGTTTGCCAATTACATCAATTGGCTTTAACAGGCACACACGATATTTGCATGTATTGATTTTATAAATATATATATATATATATATTGATTATTGTGCCGATCGGCTTAAGGCCGACTACGCTGCAGATCCGGCGAGTCGAAGTACTTGCGGGAGTTCTCCTGGAACCGATCGCTGCGGGCCAGCTCGTTCCGAAAGTAGGAGATTGTCTTCAGGAGGCCCGTCTCGAGCGGCACCTTCGGCTCCCAGTTGAGCCGGAGTTTGGCGCGCGTGATGTCCGGCTTGCGACGCTGCGGATCATCCTCCATTGCCTTGATCTGTTTCACCTCGCTGGTGCCGCCCACCAAATGCTTGATAATGTTCGCGAATTCGCCAATTGTCTGCTCAACGGGATTGCCCAGATTCACCGGCTGCGTGTAATTGGAAGCCATCAGTGCGATCATGCCATCCACCAGATCGGAGACATATTGAAATGAGCGCGTCTGCTTGCCATTCCCATAAACGGTGATCGTCTCGTTGCGCAGCGCTTGCAGTATAAAATTGGACACCACCCGGCCGTCGTTCATGTGCATCCGCGGTCCGTACGTGTTGAAAATGCGCGCCACGCGCACCTGCACCTTCTCCTGCAATGAAAACAGAACAGGTCTCATTATTAGCTCCAATCGGCTAGAACGCCAAACAGACTGGTATTCAATTTCTTATCTCGAACTCGAACTCAAAGTCATTTGGGGGAATCAACTTTAATACATGGTTTGCTATTCATGTGAGAAACAAGAGTGCATCACATTATCTACACATAATAAATAAACATTATTCTTAGATCTTTTAAGATCATCAGAAAACTGTTAAAGCTCCAAAAATGATGAGGTATACATAAATATACATAATTGTCATCAATCATCAGTCTGAAGTAATGTGATATATCTATGCAGATTAAATCGCTTTGCCACGCCCCCACTGGTCGTATCCAAAAAATCTGCACACTCTATCTGGCGTGGTTATACCCGAATATATATTCCAAATTTTAAGTCTGTAGCTTCAAGAGTGGCTACAATAATTTCATTCATACGAACAGAGGAATAATCCCAGAAAACTGTTTTCATTTTGCAAATAGAGACAGTAGAGTATCGCTGCGTCGGCGACATTTACCCTTTGTTAACTTGCATTAGAAAATGTTTAAATGCATCGCTGCACGTTTCCAAAGTATTCCAATGATAATGCAATCGGTTACACCGGTTAATCGAATGACGTCAGGGGGCGGAACTCACCTGCTTGGCGTAGGCGTAGCTAAGCGTCTCGGAGACGCGTTTGCCCTCGTCGTAGCAGGCGCGTGGACCGATGGGATTGACGTGGCCCCAGTAGGTCTCGGGCTGGGGATGGACGGTGGGATCGCCGTAGACCTCAGAGGTGCTGGCGATAAGCACCTTGGCCATGACACGCTTGGCCAGGCCCAGCACATTAATGGTGCCCATTGTGTTCGTCTTTATCGTCTTGACCGGATTGTACATGTAGTGCGGCGGGGAGGCGGGCGACGCCAGATGATAGATCTCGTCGATCTCAATGAACAGCGGATTCACGATGTCGTGGTGGATGAGCTCAAAGTTTTCGTGGCCCAGCCAGTGCTCTACGTTGCGTTTGCGGCCCGTAAAGAAGTTGTCCACCACGATGATCTCGTGTCCCTGTATCATCAGATAGTCAACCAGATGAGAGCCAACAAAGCCGGCGCCGCCGGTGATCAGAATACGCTTGCGATTCTTATAGTTGAGGTATTTGACCTTTGGATACTTGCGCGGCGTGCTGGCCTGCAGCGAGCGCACCTGCTCCTCCAAGTGCGCCAGCTGCTCCTTGGTGTGCAGCAGCTCCTGGCGCTGCTGATGCAGCAGCTCATTTTGCGCCTCAAACGCAAGTTGCAGATTCAGTTGGACAGCATCCTCGGTGGGCGGCCACTGGCGCTGCTCCTCTACCACATGGGTGGCCAGGGGGCTGGTCACACTGGGCGCAATCACAGTTCTGTACAGATAGATTAGGGCCAATGCAATAAGCGAGGCGCCCGAAACAATTCTAACGCGTTTTTTCGTCAAGCTCATTATGAAGACGGCCACGAGAAAAGCAACGGTGTGTGACGACGACAGAAATGAGAAGCTGTCGTTCTTATCAGCAAGTGTGCGGCCCACATCCACATTGCATGTTTATTTGTGTTACTTTTGTGTTTACCCACAGCAAAGTTCGTTTTTGTTTAACAGGCCCGAGTCACAAACAGCTGTTTCTGCTCTGGACAGCTGTTCAGTGTGCTCGCCTAGCAAAGTGAAACGGCTAGCAACAATTAATGCGCTTATAGTTTGCCGCTTTTTTTATTTCGCAATCTGATGCAATTTAATGAGGCATTTGGTTACAACTGATAAGCTTGGAGGTTTGTTCGGCAAGAGGCGCTGGAATTTGAACCCAATGCTAGCTAATTCCAATGTAAGAGTTAAACGTTGCAAAAGTATCGATAGAAACTGCAGTGCTTATTGCCTACTCTGCAATATCATTGAAGCAATTGTGTTGATAATATTTATGAATAGCTTTTTGTTAAAATTTATATTTAGTTACCTTATTTATATTTGGAAACTTATATATAACTTTGCTAAACGCAGGAATTGCTAAACACTTGAAAGTTGAAACGCGCGAAATAGTTGCCATTTATCGATAAGAGCTAAGCTTGCTATAGGTGTGACCAGTCAATAAGCTCGTTCAAAAACGTTCGGTAGTTATTTTTGTCGTTTTTACAAATAAAGTCTGGCAGCTGCATCAATCAGTCAGCTGCTTGTAGTTTTGCATTTTCATTGCAAAAATTTTTTTCTTTGCTAAAAATTTTATTAGCCGAGTTACAAATCCGCAAAGACGCGACAAAAACAATGCCGAACGAAAATGAGCAAGCAGCAAGTCCAGATGAAAGCAGTGAGCACGAATTGCAGCAAAAAGCTAAACAGCTAGCAACAGTTTCTGAAAAAATGCTGACAGCCGCCTTTGCCGGCTTAGAAGTGATGGGGCCAGGGGCAGCGGCAAGTACAAGCAATAGCAACAACGAGTCGTCGGATTCGACGGCGCTGGCCAAAAATGGCGCCAATATACCGTCAGAATCCAGTAAGTAAATTACAATTTTAAAATTCTAATTGGAATAAGCGGAATGCAGAATGAGGTTAGGTTAAATTTGTGCGTACGTATTTGGGTGTGTGTGCGTGTGTGAATGTTTTCTTATTTGCATCTTTCCATTGAAATGAAGTTATATATTGAAACCAAATACATGCTTATTATCTAGACTTTAATCCAAAGCCGTTAACTATAAACGATGCGATGGCGATGGTTCAGCAACATGCAAACAGTCCACCATCAAAGAGATTCACTTTCTGGTCGACGCAGCCGGTGCCGAAGCTGAACGAGCTGGTGACCACCAACGAGTGCATCGAACCGAATAAAGCGATTGCCGAAATACGCTCCGAACCGTACACGCTCCCCAGTGGATTCAAGTGGGTGACACTGGACCTCAACGATACCGGCGACCTGAAGGAGCTCTATACGCTGCTCAACGAGAACTATGTGGAGGATGACGATGCCATGTTCCGGTTCGATTATCAGCCGGAGTTCTTGAAATGGTCATTGCAGCCGCCCGGCTGGAAGCGTGACTGGCATGTCGGAGTACGCGTGGAGAAGTCCGGCAAACTGGTCGGCTTTATATCGGCCATACCTAGCAAATTACGGGCCTACGACAAGGTGCTCATGGTTGTCGACATTAATTTCCTGTGCGTGCACAAGAAGCTGCGTAGCAAGCGTGTCGCCCCGGTGCTGATCCGTGAGATAACACGCCGTGTCAATCTGACGGGCATTTTTCAGGCGGCATACACCGCTGGCGTGGTGCTGCCGACGCCAGTGTCCACCTGCCGCTACTGGCATCGATCGCTGAATCCCAAGAAGCTGGTGGAAGTGCGCTTCTCGCATTTGGCCCGCAACATGACCATGCAACGTACCATTAAGCTCTACAAACTGCCCGACCAGCCCAAGACGAAGGGCTACCGTCGCATCACGTCCAAGGATATGGACAAGGCGCACAAGCTGCTCGAGGAGTATCTGAAACGTTTCAAGTTGTGTCCGGTGTTCACCAAGGAGGAGTTCCGTCACTGGTTCACGCCACGCGAGGGCATCATCGATTGCTTCATTGTCGCCGACGAGAAGGGCAACATCACCGATCTGACCAGCTACTACTGTCTGCCGTCGTCTGTGATGCATCATCCCGTGCACAAGACGGTGCGCGCCGCTTACTCGTTCTACAATGTGTCCACGAAGACTCCGTGGCTGGAGCTGATGAACGATGCGCTGATCTCGGCGCGAAACGTTCAGATGGATGTGTACAATGCCCTCGATCTGATGGAGAACAAAAAGTTCTTTGTGCCGTTAAAGTTTGGCGCCGGCGATGGCAATTTACAGTACTATCTGTACAATTGGCGCTGCCCGAACATGCTGCCCGAGAAAGTTGCCTTGATACTCATGTAGGAGGCGGAGCACTTAGCATCCCAAAACAAAACCAACAACAACACAAACACAGAAAAAAAACCCGCAGCTAAAATGCACATTTCGCACGCAAAACAAAACTTGTTCACATTCTCGTCGAGTTCTCGTTTCATTTAAGCGCCAGTCTTAAAAGTCTAACTTTAATTATTGAATTAAGCTTTTTCGCTCGCTAATGCTCTGATATTTGCATCTTGTAATTCCTCGTTTAACGAATTCAGCATAAATTAGAATCTATATTTTTGATTGTTTCCAAACGTTGTCTTATGTCCCAGGTGGAATGCATTTTTTTCTATTGCAATTGCTAAGCTTGAATTCTATTAACGAACAATAAATAAATGGAAACACACAGATTAATTGGTTTTTTTATACACATAAATTTGAAATTGGCGCGCTTTGTTAGTTGTCAATGGCAATGCAACGGTCTGGCAGCCCTGTAACTGGTTTGCAAAAAAAAAAGCGCGCGCTCAGCACGAAACAAAAACAGGTGTGTTATAATTGTGTTCGCTGCTTAAATTGCTTTGCTGTTTTTTTTTTTTTGTAAATGTGAAAATAAATAAACACAACCATGGACGAGTCGATTTTCAAAGAGAAATACCAAAAGTACAAGCTACGTGTTAAGGTATGGGAAAGGGATTTCAAAAAGAAACACGGCCGCGTGCCCTCCAAGGTAAAATGTTTGGCAAAGTGATCCTTCAGATTTGAATAATGGGTTTTTTTGTTGTTATACTTTAGTACGATATAAGAGAGGCCAGCCAGGATATACGCGACTCGTACAAGATGTACTACAAGCTGAAGACATCGTTTCTGGAGGAGACACTCAGCGATGTGCTCGGCGAAGACGGTTTCGATGTGCTGGAAATGACGCAGTCCGAGGATTTGGGTGTTGCTCTCCTGGACCAGAGCCTCAGCACGGAGAGCGTGAATGGGGGGCCGCAATTGCCGCTGGACATCTCAGCGCTGGTGCAGCAAACCAACGAGAACTTCTCGAACATCAAAGAGTTGCCCACGCCACAGGCGTTGAGCAATTTAACCAATCGCGATGAGTATCACATTATCAGAAAATTTGAGGCTGTCGAGGAGCTGGCGCAGAACAAAAGCGCCTGGGGTGAGAACGTGAGCAAGCAACAGCCTGTGCCGGTGGAGACTTCACCAACATCCGCTGACTCTGTCAAGTCGCGCACGCCCAGCATTAAGGCCAGCGTCAGCAGCAAACTGTTCCAGTCGACGCGCAGTTTTGCCAAGCGCAATCCGCGCAAGCCTCTGTCACGCAGCGCCCTCAATCTCAGTGCTGGTGGTGGTGCGGCTGGCGGCGCAACTGCTGAACTGGCCGAGCAGCTGCCCGACTTGGAGACGATACTCATCCGCAAGGCGCAGGAGCACAAGGCGGCCGAGCTGACTGCAGCCAGTGCCTTGTTGGCGACGGAACCCAGCAAGGAGTCCATCAAGACGCACGTGGATGAGGGTTGGCTGCAGCGGAACACGGCGGAAAATTCGCTGGACCAACAGCTGCCCAAGAAAGCGGCCAAAACAGAAGCAAACAACAATGCCACGCCGGCCAAGAAAACCAACTTTGGGCTGGTCAACTTGGACTTAAGTAAATTGAAAACAAAACAAACTCCACCGGAGCAGTCACTGCCAGTGGAGCCAGTTGAAGTGCCACAGGAGCAGCCAACAGCGCCAGTTGCAGCCGCAGACTCCGATTCCGACTCTGTAGTGGCCGAGAGCGAGGAGGAAGCGGATCAGCCGGAGTACAGGCACATAGCCAAGCGGCGCAGAGTCATGCCCACGACGAATTCCCCGCCAGCTGCACCAGAGGTGCCCGCAACCAAAGCGGAGCAAACTGAAGACGAAGAAGAGGGCAAAGATTTCTCGGCGGATGAGGAGCGTGATGCCAACTACGAGCCGGAACTGCCCAAGAAGTCCAAGCGCAAGCAGGCCACAGCTAAACGCCAAAAGCCCAAGGCCGAGAAGAAAGCAGCCAAGCCCAAGGCAGAGAAGCCAGCCAAGCCCAAGACAGAGAAGCCAGCCAAAGCGCCCAAGGCAAAAGCCAAGGCTAAAGCGAATGCCAAAACAGTTGCCCAGCCAGATGAGCCTGAGCCGGAGGAGCAGCCACTGAATCCCGAAGATCTAAAATATGTACTGGCGCTGGAATCGGGCGATATAACCTCCGTGCCGCGCATCAATCAGGATGAACTGGCGCAGGCGGATGAAACGGCGCAAAGCTACATCAGCAACTTTGCTGGAGGATTGCCCGCCAGTGCGGCGTCCACGTCGTCAGCGGGCCAATTGAATGAGAAGCGGGCCGCGGCACGCAAGAAGCTGGAGGAGAAGGTAGCTGCGGGCAAGCTCAACGAGAATTTCGTGACCATCAACATACAGAAGAAGAAATTTGCGCGCGGCAAAAAAACGGTGAACTTCAGCAAATACAAGAAACAGCAGTGGAAGCACAAGAAGCGCGTGGCGGCACTGGCCGGACCCGACATGGACATGGGCGGCTGCGATGGCGGCGTACTCACCTGCTTCAATTGCGGCGGCGTTGGCCACTTTGCGCAGCAGTGCAAGATCAAGGGCGATGCGCTGTTGCCGCTGAGCGCCCAGCTGGAGGAGGATCCCTCGCCGTTTCCCACGCTGGCCGAGGCCGAACAGATGGCGACACAGGGCGCCCTGGCGGCGCACAGTCGCAACATTGAACGGCTGCCGCAGGCGGCCAACGCTAATGCCATCTATCAGCCGTCCGAGTCGAGCAGCAGCGATGAGGAACCTACTCAGCCAGATGAGCCCGTGTCGAACATGTCCAGCGATGATTCCGACATTGATTTCGAGGCCCTGGACGCGGCTGTTAGCGCCGCGCAGACCCCAGCCTCGCCCATCAAGAGCTACGTGGGCCACAAGATACCCGAGGAGTTCCTCAAGCAGGCTGGCCTGGACACTGGCTCAGGCTCAGGTCCGGGCGCAGCGCGCACCCAGCACGGCGGCGTCCAGCCGCTCTACGAGCTCAATCCGGATGGCACAGTCAAGGAGCTGACGCCCGAAGTGACCGAGGCCCTGCATCTGTTCGGACACAGCAACTTTCGCAAGGGTAAGTTGGGTCACACTACAAAAACTGAATTGTCAATAAGATAGCTTAAAGCGGGAGCACCCCACTCGGAGATACATTGAAACTAAATCGTCTTGGCTAGTGATGCTGACCAAAAAGATGCTCCCTTCTGTCGCCCGTTGACCTCTTTACCCCACTTTAATAACGGATTGGGAATTCTTATCGACAGGTCAGGATCGCGCTGTGATGCGCATACTCAGCGGGCTCTCCACGCTGGTCACCCTCAGCACTGGCAGCGGCAAATCCTTGTGCTATCAGCTGCCCGCCTACTTGTACAGTCGCCGGCAGGGCGCCATCACGTTGGTGATATCGCCGCTGGTCTCGCTCATGGAGGATCAGGTGACGGGCGTGCCGCATTTTCTGCGCGCCCATTGCATGCACACGAATCAGACGCCGCAGCAGCGTCTCAAGATCCAGCAGTTGATCGCGGCTGGCGAGATCGATATACTGCTCGTCTCGCCTGAGGCGGTCGTCTCCGGCGAACGTGCGACGGGCTTTGGCGCCATCCTCCGTCAGCTGCCGCCCATCGCGTTCGCGTGCATCGACGAGGCGCACTGTGTGTCCCAGTGGAGTCACAACTTTCGGCCCAGCTACTTGATGATATGCAAGGTGCTCCGCAAGAATCTGGGCGTGCAAACGGTGCTGGGTCTGACCGCAACGGCGACGCTGCCCACGCGCATCAGCATCATCAATCATCTGGGCATTGCGGATGGGGAGCGTGGTATCATCAGCGACATTCCGCTGCCGGATAATTTGATACTGTCCGTGTCCAAGGATGAGAATCGCGACGCGGCACTGCTGCAGCTGCTGAACAGCGCCAGGTGAGTTCGTAAAGTACTCCAATTATTAGTTAAAGTTACAGTTATATGTGTGTGTTCCCCGTGCAGATTCGAGAGCTGCCAATCCATCATCATTTATTGCACCCGTCGCGATGAGTGCGAGCGCATTGCGGGCTTCATACGCACCTGCCTCCAGGAGCGCAAATCCAGCGCAGCGACGGCGCCGACGCAGAAGAAGCGCAAGCGCGTCAACTGGCAGGCGGAGCCGTATCATGCGGGCATGCCCGCCTCCAGGCGACGCACTGTGCAGAACGCCTTCATGGCCAATGAGCTGCGCATTGTGGTGGCCACCATTGCGTTTGGCATGGGCATCAATAAGCCGGACATACGCGCTGTCATCCACTATAATATGCCCAGGAATTTCGAGAGCTATGTGCAGGAGATTGGACGTGCCGGCCGCGACGGTCTGCCCTCGCATTGTCATCTCTTCCTGGACGCGAAAGGCGGCGATCAGAATGAGCTGCGTCGTCATGTGTACGCCAATTCGATCGATCGCCATGTCATACGCAAGCTGCTGCAGCGCATCTTTGTGCCCTGCTGCTGCGACAAGCAGCTGGGCAAGAACTCCGCAGAGACTGCGCCCGCTAGCCAACTGGCGGATGCAGCCGATTTCACCACAGCGATTGCTGCACGTGAACACGTTTGTCCGGGACATGAGATTGGCTTCTCGGTGGAGCAAACGGTCGAAGCACTGGACATTCCGGCGGAGAACATATCCACCCTGCTGTGCTATATGGAACTGGAGCCACGCTGGTGCATGAATGTGCTCAGCTCCGCCTACATCATGGCCAAGGTCATCTCGTATGGTGGACCCAAATTTCTGAAGTAAGGAATTTGCCTAATACATTAATTAATTACAATATATATATGTCAACTCCTTACCACACAGGCATGCCGCCAAGGAATGCCCGCCGCTGGCCATGGCCATTGCGCTGCAGATCAAGAACAAGACCTTCAAAGAGGATGCCAACATCATAGAGTTCTCCGTCATAGACATTGCCGCTGGCATAGGCTGGAACAGCGGTGTGGTCAAGTATCAGCTAAAGAACCTGGAGTGGATGCAGGGTATGATGTGAAACATTAATATCCTATATAAATTGCTATAATCTACCTTCCAATCTTAGTCAATGGCTATCCGAAGCGGTCACCCATCAGTGTCAGCTTTTATGATCTGGGCTTTCGCATCAAGGCGCCTGGCGATTTTACCGAAGCAGAGATTGATGATGCTCTGGACACGCTCTACACACGCTCGGTTAAACAGGAGCGCACACAGCTGATCCAGCTGCAGTATGTGGCCCACGGTTTGTCCGCTGTGGCTTATAGTTCATGCGGGCAATGCTGCAGCGTTGATTTTCCCCAGGATCGCTGCGCCCAGCTGAAGGGCATTGTGCGCAACTACTTCCGCAACGATTATCCGCAGGATTTGGAGCTCGAAATTGAGGTATATGTTCGCTTTAATATTGGTTTGTGATGATCTAAACTGTGACTTTTGCTATTGCCTGCAGCCCAGCAACGTGCCGGATGAACACATTACGGCCGATGTGCATGCCCTGATCAACATGTATCCCGATAATACATTCAGTGGACGCAACATAGCCCGCCTGTTCCATGGCATATCCAGTCCAAATTATCCGGCTGTCATGTGGGGACGCTGCAAGTATTGGCGGGCGCACACCAAAGTTGATTTCAATCGCATACTCAAGTTGGCCAACATGGAGATTGTCAAGCGACGCACGTGATATGATATTTAAGTCTATTTCTGTCTCTTTTTATTTCATAAATGTTGCCTTTCTAACTTAATAAATAAATTATAAAGAACCATGCCCATTTCTATTTAAAATTTGAATTACCCGCGTTATTTACTAGCTGTTCGTGAACTAGCTAGTTTCAAAAAACAAACTAAACTACCAGGCAAGCAGAATCAGTAGTTAGAAAATGATGTTTGGAGAACCACAAAACTCATGTCAACCATCTGCAAATTCTGTTCGCCTGGTATTTGGAGTGGAAAATCGACATTGAAATTTACGTTTTATTGCAAAGAAAAGGAAGGTGCAGGCAAATAGGGCAGCTATTAATTTTGTTAAAATAAATATACAAGAATCACTTCATCAGCCTGTTAAACATTTTTGGAAATCCATTTTAATTTCACCTTGTGCCTTTCCTCTAATACTACAGGATGTATATTTTATATAGAAATATGAAAAATGTATATTAATTAAGCTTATCATAAATAAAAACTCAAAAAATAGGATAGAATAACAAATAAAATAAATAATACATAAGTATTGATTACCAGTTCCTTATGAACTTATGAATTACTCGTGCCACGCTCAAAGGCGTAGGAAGAGGCCCGGAATATACGATAGTTTTCAATCGGCACATCACTAGCCGGCAAAGTGTTGCTCGTGCGCTTTGTTTTTAAAGTCAACAAAAGTTCTACAAGTCAGAGTAGAGCTACATACATTTATATTTTGTATACAAAAGGTAACAGATGTGCAAACAAAATCAAAAGGATTGAATATCAAAAGGAAGGCAATATACATATAAATAATCGATAAGACTCGCGGACGATTTGTTTTCACAGTTAAATTTCAGTTAAAATTTCAATAGATAACAATAAAATATATATTGCACCACTCTCTGTTCGCGAATAAAATTGATAGCGCTTATCTACAGTTGATGTCGCCCCTCTCAATAGCTCAATTGAGAAACGGAATTATAGTTATAGCGGAGCCAGAATTTTTGACTGCGTGGCCGAAAGTGCGTTTGTGTGTGTGTGTCCGTGCGTGTGTGTGTGTGTTTGTTTATGTGGGTGGAAGAAGTGGCTGCGGAAGTCAAAGACGTCGCGTGTCAAATTGGAGTAAATCCAGCTGAACGCGTGCATAAATCTATATAAATACACGTCTCTTGTATTTATAGTTTTACAGCAGCAACCAGCAGCAATATGTTTACGTACGGCTGCTTGGCTCTCCTAATGCTAGTTGCGACAGCAACAGCCGCCAAATCTGAGGATAACGAATCCTGTTATTCATTTGCTGATGGCTCGGTTTATCCCGCTGGCGAGCCCAAGGGCGAGCATCAATTGCAGTACACAAAGGCAGTCAGTAAGTGCGAAAAAACGCTTTACTTTACTTTCCTCACATATTAATAGCGTTTTACCCAAAAGTATCGAAGCCGGCGCCACAATTTGAGGGCACCGCGGTGGTCAACGAGGAGATTGTGCAGCTCTCGCTCTCACAGTACCTGGGAAAATACGTTGTGCTGCTTTTCTATCCATTGGATTTGTAAGTTTATTACAAATGTGGCCTCTAACTCATTTAACTAATCAATTTTAACTTTGTAGCACATTCGTTTGTCCCACGGAAATAATTGCCTTCTCTGATCGAATTGCTGAGTTCCGTAAAATCAACACGGAGGTAATCGCGGCCAGCGTTGACTCGCACTTCACGCACTTGGCTTGGATCAATACGCCGCGCAAGGAGGGGGGCCTGGGCAAGGTCAAGATACCTCTGCTCTCGGATCTAACGCACAAAATTAGCAAGGACTATGGCGTTTATCTGGAGGCAAGCGGCCATGCGCTTCGGGGTCTCTTCATTATTGATCAACGTGGCGTGCTGCGCCAGATAACCATGAATGATCTGCCCGTGGGTCGCTCTGTGGATGAGACCATACGTCTAGTGCAAGCCTTTCAGTACACTGATACCCACGGAGAGGTGTGTCCAGCTGGCTGGAAACCAGGCGCCGATACGGTGTGTATACGCCTCCATCAAATATGAGTCCAACCTTTTTAATTAAAATTTACTTGCAGATTGTGCCCAATCCGGAGGAGAAAACGAAATACTTTCAAAAGAACAATTAAATAGTGTTTCTTGAACTAGCATTTCCAACTTATCCAGTTTGGTTAACATTACATTTCCACTTCAAATATTCACGACTTACATTAAAAATTATGTAGTATCAATGACATAGTAATTTCACGATCGTTTGTACATATGCTAATAAAAAAATTTCACATTTGTTTTATATAAAATAGAATTCTTTTGTTTTATACATGTATGTAAAGAAGATACAGCATCATAAAAATAAGATTTTTGGTTATTCAAACATGTGATAAATTATTCAATGAATGCAGATAACATTTATAGTCCCAAGAACGTTAACAATATAATTCGCTTAAGTACATACAAAAATAGCTACATATACGCGGACCTGGAGCCAGTTTGAGGTATATACTTATGCAGGAAGGGTGGTGGGGAGGTGTACATCAATTAGGACATCTTAAGGCACTCTTACTCATTTTGTATCAGTGATTGGGGGTGTGCGTTTAAATGCCAACCGAACGTTGGTGTTAAAAAAAGTAAGTACATAAATATATATAAATTTGTATAATTACATTATAAATAAAATAAAAAGTTAAGCATATAGCTACAAGCTATGATAAATGGGAATGCATTCAAACTAAAATGTTTGTGCGCATTATAAATATATAAATTTATAAATATATAAATGTTTTGATTTGTTCGGTCAATAAAATAGCCCGTGCACTCTGTGCACTTAGCGGGATTATTCGAGTTGTAGTAAAAAAATAAATAATTTAAAAAATAAAACTGAAAAATAACGACAGAGCCTAAACAACTAAGTCGGTGATTAAAATAGCTGCTAGAGTACTGTAAAAAGCAGGCGCCTATTTCTCGTAGTACTTCAAGTCCTGTAATACAGAAATTTGGACAAGTTAAGAGAGTTATAGCATTTATGCATGCAAGGACTTACAATTAAAAAGACGGCGGCGAGCATCGCCGCCTTCATGCGAACATCCAAGTTTAGGGGGAACGAGACCTTAAAGTAATCGGCGCCGGTAAACGATTCCCCCAGGCCCATCAATTTTTTAGTTATTTCGCCAATTTGTTCGTCGTTCACGTTCAATACCTACAAGGCAGATAAGATTGAAACCAAACATGGCATGTAGACTCAAGACAAACAAAGCCTCCAAATACATATAGGCAGTCAAGCACAGCGGCATTGTGACGTCATCCTCCGCTTCGATTGCTACCATATATGATTTCATGTGCTCAATTGTTGCGTACTTACCTTGAAGGGAACATCTTGGAAGCATTTGGCAAGATAGTTGGGTCCCTCAATGTAAAGCACAACGTCGCCAAATGAATTTTTTATTTCGTATTTTGGAAATATTGAAAAGACCGCTTCCACGTTGCCAATAACTTGTCCGGGCGGTGCCGAGACCTCCACGGTACTCAAGCAAATGGGAAAACAACAAAAGGCATCACATCGAAACGGACGATTTATATGCACCACTTCGTTTTGGAAGCTATCCATAAGCTTTAACCCAAAAGGACGAGTTGAGCCAAGCATTGTGCGGGCGTAGAACGAGCTCTCTTCATACGCAAGGTACACATTCTGGCCGAGTCCGTTCTTGACCTTGTAATGATTCTTTAACTCAATTCCGGTGATAGTCTCCAGTTTACAAATTTTCTGCGATACAAACACCTGATCCAGGACGGTTAAATATTCGAGGCCTCGCGGACAGTTGCTACCCACTGGAATGCTCATCCACTCCTCTGTTGTAACAAAATTTTTATTGATAATTTTGTCAATATATCATTTTTAATATATATGTAAAAAGTTTGTTTTGGCAAACGCGCACAAACAAAAATTACCACAAAAATAAATATTTATATACACATGCTCACCGGGGCTAGCGTCTTTTGCGTGTTGCACCGGATGTGGTGCATCTTGCGGCACCTTTTTGTAATCACTCACTTGCATAATATTGTTCAAAATTGGCGTAAACGAATTTTATAAATTTTATTGTTTACTTGAGAAACATTACAGCGCTGGCCTTGCTAAAGAATAGTTGATGGCTTTGTCGATATATATGAAATAAATTTGGTATTAAATTATCGCCTTAAGTCACCTTCGATATTTAATATCGTAGCTACAGCTTGATTGATTTGGAAATGTAAGAATATCCAAAACTTAATTGCGTCAAATATTGTTCAGTCATATATACACAAAAATACACAAACTTTTGTTTTATTTGTGTAGTCTGTGTCCATATTTTTTGTTGACTGGTCACAGCTTTTTGTTATCGATACTTTTTTTTTGTAAAATCAAATTAAATTTAATGTGGGAGTACGCTTTCATGTCGTATATTATTGGACAGCCTATGAAACGACGACGTAACAACGCCCTTCTTCACCCTTTACAGACATACAAGGCTATTGTTGAATAGACTCAATGTCTTATCAGATCGCTCGCGTTACATATTATTTATATATTATTTATTATATATATATATATATATATATATATATATATATATATATATATCTACGAATTTGAGTTCTTAATAGGCTTTGTACATGTAGAAAATAATAGATTATTATTAAGAGCTTTCTGTAGACATTTAACGATTTAAGTTAATTGTTTTTTATTTTATTTGTAATCATTTAAATGTATTGTAATGCTTTTTATTTGTGGATTGCAGTTGCAAATTGCATCTTTATTACATAAATTTAAATTGTTTTGGCGCGCTAAACGTAAAGCTTAAAATGTAAACATACTTGTTTGTTGGTTGTGTGTGTGTGTGTGTTGTTTGCGTAAACAATGAAAACTTAAATGAAATACTTAATAAAAAAAAAAGATCGCATGAAACAATGTGTGTGTTTGTGTGTGTGTGTGTGTATGTGTGTGTGTGTGTGTCAGCGTTGGTTGCATGTGTTTGTGCTCCACAAATCCAACTCCAACTCAACGGCAGCCAAATTAGGAAACGTAAATAAAACTGTAATTTCAAGAGTACACAATTAGTTAAATGTTTAAGCCAGCTGCTGGAATACCCCTACTCACCCATCGAAACTTTTTTGAAACGCAATTTGAGCCCGTTGTTTCTACTTGTTGTTGATGGACAAACGCTCGACACTGGCGAGCAGCTCGTCGGCCGTCTGGGAGACGACCTGCTCCTGGTCATCACTGGTGCTGAGGTTCTGCAGCCGCTTCTCCAGCGCGGACAGATCCTCCAGTTCCTGCTGCTGCTTGACCATGTAGCGCAAGATGAGCGTCGTCAGCATGCACATGTCCTCCAAAATTGTGGCGGTTTCGGGCGTTGGATGATCGTAGCGATTGCGCAGCAGTCGCAACTTGGCCTCCGCCAGCTCCAACGGCGATTTACCGCTGCGATCGTACATATGCACGCTGGCGCCGCCCTGCAACAGGACACGCACAACCACATTGAAGTTATTGGAGCTGGCCGAGATGACGGCCAGGTGGAGCGGCGTATTGCCGAGCGAATCGACGACGTTAGGATTGGCGCCGTATTTCAGCAGCTGCTGGACGATCGGTATGTAGCCGCGACAGGCGGCCAAGTGCAGCGGACTGCGATTAAACTCGTCGGCGGCGTTCGGATTACCGCCGGACTCCAGTATGCGGTTGAGCAGCTCGATATTGCAGGTGGAGGCGGCGGTACGCAGCTTGCGATTGTTGGACTCGGTCAGTATGTTGTTGTAGCTGCAGTACATCAAGCGCTTCATGCGCGGTCGCATCTTCAGGCTCTTGCTGCTTGATGGCAGCGTGCTTGGGTGTATCAGGCTCGGCAGATAGTCGACGTTTAACGGTAGTGGCGGCAGGTGGGGCAGCGCAAAATGTTCGCGTTCCCCCGTGCCGCCCCGCTCTCTGCTCAGCTGGAATGCATTCCCGTTCGGATGCAGATTTGGCCACTCGCCGTGTGTGTTGGGCGACGAGGTCGGCGTTGGTGGCATCACTGGTGGCGGTGGCGTGATCATAATGCCCTTCGATACGGGCATTGTCGGCATGGACATGGTGGGCAGCTCGGCCGCCTCTGTCTGCTCTGTGGCCACTGGCACCTCTTTGCCCGTGTCCACACGGTCATTGGACATGGCCGTGGTGTGTGTGTGTGTGTTTGTGTGTGTTGCCCTGTCTGTTTGAGTGTTTCTTTGACTGCGTTTGTGTCGGCACACTAAATTTTTATATTTTTCTTCACGCGCTTCTTACTTTTGTCTGTATTGTTTGTATTTTTCTCGATTTTTTTTCCTGTTTACATTTTGTGCACCAGACCTGCCAACGCGTTCCGAAAGGCGCTGCCAGCGCGTGCACGCTAGGTGGCAACTCTGTATCAGTCGTGAATATCGCCAAAAAAAAACAAAACATTAAAAGCTTTCAACGTTAACTCACTTTAAACGCATTTGATAATACTTGTACTGCATATTTGCACTTTGTTGGTATACCTAATGAAATATATGTATATTCATTTTTGCATAAATTTTAAGATTTCGATTTATTTGAGACTTGACTGGTTTTTTTTTTACACTTTTTGGCATTATTTTGTAAATTCTCAATACGCAGTTAATTCTGACCTATTGTGTTTAAAAAGAACAGTTCTTATAATTTCACATTTTATTTTATAGGTTTATTTAAAATTCGTGCTCATATATTTATACCAACAAAGCGGCACGGAATGTTTACAGTTAGAATCTAATTGGCAAAAATAAAAGAGAAAAATAAACATAAAATAAATACGCATAACAATAATACAGTTTTAAGTAACGCAACACCAGATATCATGCTTAAAGCGCAACTGTTTCAATGATAGCCTCGCTCCATCTAAACTTATTTTAAAAATAGCTTTAATTAAAATATTTTATTGATTAAAAATTCCTATTTGGACTGTTAATGGTCGGGCTGTACGGGTGTGTATGTGAGAGAGTGAGATTTAGACCGCGGGAAAAGGTGTTGGGAAATGTGTTCTCATTTAAACTAAAAAACAAAAAAAATTATGTACACATATAGGCGGAAAATTGTGAACTCTTGGAGCGACGAGAAAATGACCCAGCTGCTGCTGGGTGGCGGTCTAAATCCGTCTTGCGCGCTATTTCAAAAAGTTAATCATCTCGATTATTTTGTTGCGATTGGTGTGCATATAGGCCTTGGTGTGCCACAGCATATTGATAAGTTTTTGATCGTCCTTCTCGTCCATAGCAATATCCTCGCTCAGCTGCGGATTGAATCGGAAGTAGGGTATGCCGATGGTGCTGCACCAGGCACGAGCACGATCCACGACACGGCCATCGGAGCAGGTGGCTTGGTCCACAAGTAGATTACCTATAATTAATTATTATAATTACATTTTATGTTTACAACAAAGTCCAACATTATTCCACACTTACCAATAGTAGAAATTCCGTATGCCAACCTTGCCGTATCCCAAATACTTTCCGGCCGAAATACATCAATGTCTTTGAGCTCAGTAACGGGTACATGGCCAGTACCCAGTGAAACCACAGCCGAGACGGGCACAGCCTCAGTTTCGCGTCCGACACTGCGCAACGCCATATTGTATTCGTGTATTTCAGTCATGGCATCCAGTGTGGGATTGTTGGCGATGAGTCCGCCATCCAAAAAGCGCCCAAATGCACGGAAATACGAAGGAGCCGCCCCAGTGGCTCGGGCGGCGCGCCACACCAGCTGATCCTCGGGCTGTGGCGGTGGTATGCGTCGATTGCCTGCACGCAATTAAAAAATAAATTGAATAAATAGCAAATTAAAATTGAACTCTTATGGATATTTATGTTTCTGTGCTCACTTATGGAAGTCACAATGCCCAAGATATCGCTGGCGCTTGTATAGTTGCGGAATAGATGTAGATCGACGGGCTTGCGATCCGCCATTACACCAGTGACCATAATCTTGGGATGCTTGATGTCGGTCATCACATTGAACTCGCCGAGATTATCTTTAAGTATCGTCTCGAAGTATTCGCTGTTGTACGGACGTGGGCCCACAAAGCATTGCTCCTTCATGCGCAGATAGAGGCCCATGCACTGGCGCATTGTCTTGCCGCAGCCCAGACCCAAGGCCAAGATGCCGCCGGTGCTGGTGCCGGCGATCCAGTCGAACATGTGTATGATTGGCGTGCGAGAAAGCTTTTCCACCTCGAGCAGCATTTGGACAAGTACCAGGCCGCGTATGCCGCCGCCGTCTAGGCAAAGCAGACGTCCACGTCCGTATGGCTTATCGCCTATTTCCGGGTTAATGGGCGATATCGGCGACGGCAACTGCTCCGGAGTAGCTACTCCAGGCGATGACGTTGCACTCGCTATGCTGCCCGATGAGTTATCTTTTTCTTCCGCGTTGACTTTGGTGGTGAACATGCCCAACAGAGCGTCCATAATGCTCTGACCCTTTTGCTCCTTTTCCGTGTCGACCACAACGGGCATTCTATGGCAAGAAAAGTTATTGTTTATAGTCAAAAGTCTATTATTCTTATGAGAACTTACTGTGGCGTCTGTTTCTCCATAATACCATTGGCTGCAGCGCCTAGAATTCCTCCGACCATTTGGCGGCTGGTTGTTGCCAGCATATTTTCAATGTGCTCGCGCTGCTCCACGGATTCGGGCGCCTCTGGTGGTATGCCATTGTAGGTGCCCTTGGCATTGCAGCCGGGCGGACACTTTGAGCTGGAGTCTGTGCAGCGCTTGGCACCCACCGAATGCAATATGTAGAGTATTTCATCCTCCTTGTTGCCGCTGGCATCGTTGCCCACCATATGACGCGGCGATTTGCCCGATTTGTTCTTCATATTGATGTCACAGCCGAAGACCACCAGACACTGCACAATGGGCACCAGTTTCTTCTCGATGGCGATGTGCAGCGCGGCATTTCCCTCATTGTCCAGCACATCAATGTCGGCATCGTGGGCCAGGAGCGTGACAACACACTCGAAACGATTGCGGGCGACCATCACATGCAGCGCGGTGCGCCCATCGAAATTGGTGGCGTTCACATCGCAGCCCTCCATGATGAGGGCGTGTAGGGTTTCGCGGGAGGAGCACCAGTGCAGCGGCGTCCCGCCATACTTCATGTCCTGAGTGTAGAGCTTGCTGGCATTGGTGCGCAGGAACGAGGCCACCGATGTTGGCGTCGATGTCTTATACAATTTGCTGATATTCTTTGCATTCAGATTGACATCGGCGCCGGCCAGCAACAGGGCCTTCACATTCTCCGGCTTGTCCGCCACGCAGGCCAAGTGCAGCGGCGTGTAGCCATCCGAGTTGAGGTGGTTAAGATTGACAGTGCTGTTTTCGGTGAGTAGCTATAAAGGAAGAGCATTAACTTAATGATATAAGTCTCATCTTTGCTGCTCCATTTGCTACTCACATTGATAATCTCTTTGGTGGTGCTGGCGGCATAGTGGAACACCGAGTTGCTATTGATGTCCAACTGATCGATTTTGCTGACAGGCAACAGCACCTTTATAATCTCTATGTGGCCCTGTTTGATGGCCAGCTGAAACGGCGACATCAGCGTTGTGTGATCGGGCACATCGATGCACTGCAGCACCTTGGGATTGCTGATGTACTCGACCAGATTGAAGTAGGCCACTAGATGGGCCAGTGTCCACGAGGGATTCTCCGACAGCGCATCGCACACTTTTTGCAACCCATTCACATTGTAATACTGCAAAGAGAGATGCTTGTGGTAGGGTAAATCGTTGACAGTTGCTTGTCCACTCACCTCCCTGACAATGCCCACGAACACGGGCAGCCGCTGCATAAACGTATTAAACTTCTCCTCGGCCTCCTGCTGAGCCGGTGAACGGTACAGGCTGAAGGAGCTGGTGTTCGAGTCGGAGGTGGGACGTTGCAGCACAATCTCGTAGACGGCGCGCTTGTCGCTGCTGTTGTAGGGCGGCGCGAACAGTACCATGGCATCATCACGTGCCAGCACCTGCAGGGTGCCCAGGGATTCGCTTTTGATTTCGATAACTTTGTTTGGCGGAGTATCGCCGCCCAGCAGGCGCTGCAGCACTGTGGGAGGAAAACAAAAATGTAAGGCTACAGTAAATACCAAATAAAGACAAAACACTTGATGCAGTCGACTAGCTACAGGACACCACAACAGCAACAACAACAACAACAAAACTTTAACAATTTACATGGAACACATATAGGCAATACCAAAGCCGGAAGCGAGCGCTCCAAAGGCCATCCACGACATGGCTTCCGAATGTTCTGTTTTTCTTGGCTTCGACTTGGAAATGAATGCGATTTGTGAACTTTGAAACTGATGCTTGATTGTGGAGATGGGGGGCAAAAATGTCAATGCGATTCGAGATTTGAGTGAGTAAGCGATGGATCTATAAAAACAAAATGTATAGCAATTGTCTATTGTTAGTGGATTACGTCGAAGATGTACACTCTACACATTACTGAGATGCCGAGAGGGACAACCAGAGAGGTGGAGCGCAGACTGACAGCGCGATCCAGTCGACAAATCAATAACAACAGGCACTGGCAATTAGCTGCATGAAATGCATTAATCGCCACTAAAATACCCCGCAATTTCATAACAGGCGCTTTAAACACAACACTAATCGGTTTTATATAAACAGTGAGCACATTTTAAATTAGTGTTAGGTGTTTTTTTCTTTTTTGTTTTTTTGTGGCACGAATAGGCACGACTCGGTACGACGTGCTCGTGTTTAGAACAAATGAATATTTATACATTTAAAAGCACAAATCGATAAAAATTAGGAAAATATTTTAAAAACTTTCTTATAAATTTGGTAAACATTTAAAAAAAAAACACCTTTTTAATGTTTTTTACAAGCTGCGTTTGTGATTCCAAATACTGGATCGTGTTCTTGTCGTGGTCAACTAAAAAAACCGGCACGCGTCCATCTCTAAGCTAAGCACTTAAAACAAAAAACAATAATTGCGTTCTTTGTTGAATGGGCTGCCATGATACACGCCAGAGGTAGAGTATAAATGTGCGGTTGCTGGGTATTATGATTATATGATTTGTGTTCTACATGGGATTTATGTGGTTGCCAACATTTTTGCGCAATTCTTTCGTCTCGCTGGAAACATACACTAATGCCGTACTTATGTACTGTCTCTGTTTCAATTTCCTTTGCCAGTTAATCAATATGGTCTAATGAGCGAAATTATTATGTATGTACATATATTTTTGCAAGTGCTTGTATATGTTGTATGTCTGTAGTCTTTGTGTTCAATTATTTTTGTTGTTTAATGCTGCACAATCAAACCACAACAATAGCAACTAAATCGCTTATGCAGTTAGCTAACCATTAAACATTTCGGCGCCGCTTTTTTACCACTAATTTTATATTTTGCACTTTTTTAATTTCACTTTTAAGTTGTCTTCCGTCTTTTTGCGCTGATAAACGTTTCTGCGAGCCCTCCGGCGACAAGAATCACATTTAATAACAAGTTCGTTCTAGTAGGTTGCGCTCATTTGAATCGTTGGTTCCGCTCATCTGAGGCTTATAGCAGCGAGCTTTACATTAACTATAACGACGCCTTAGTAAAGATATTTATGTTATTAATATAGTTTTAAGTGAATAAAATATTATTTATTAACTGAAAGCCTAATAATGAAAAGTTGTCTTGTCCTGTTGTAGTAGGTCCTGAGTGTTAAGTACAATATCAACTTTCGAGCCAAATGGCGGGTTCGATTTCGATGCAAACAGCTCGGGCCTATGACTCTTAAACTGTAAGAGCTGAAGGGGAGAGAAACATACAGAGAGAGGGAGGGAGAGATAGAGAGAGATAGAGAGAGGGAGATAGAGAAAGGAAGAGAGATAGAGGGAAAGAGAGAGGGGGACAGATTCATAGTACAGGAGAGAGATTATCTAAGAGAGATATAATGAAAGCGAGGGATACTAGGATAGAGAGAGAGAGGGAGAGAGAGATAGAGAGAGAGAGAGAGAGAGATAGAGATAGAAAGAGAGATAGAGAGAGAGACAGAGAGTAAGAGGACGAGAGAGGGATACTAAGAGAGGGATAAGTCCAGAGTACAGAGAGGAGAGAAAGAGAGAGAGAGATTATCCAAAATAAAGATATAATGAAAGATATATATATATATATATATATATATATATATATATATATGCAAGAGCAAGAGGAAAAGAGACAACGAAAGAAAAAGAGAAAAATAATGAAAGTAAGATATAGACAGAGAGAGTAAGAGAAAGAGTTACACAACGAGTAAGAGGACGAAAGAGTAAGAGAGAGAGAGTGAGACAAAGAGAAAGAGAGAGAGACAAAGAGAGAGAGAGAGAAAGAGAGAGAGAGAGAGCTACTTACCTAAAAAACAACTCATCAAAAATAATTCAAAAAAAACACACACAACACTGAAAACACTACAAATTTGCAGGCATTATTTGAATTCATGAGAATCGCATAGAGGGGTGTACATTGCATCGCTAGGCAATTAACATAAAGCTGTAAGACAACAGTACGCACTTTTCTTGAATAACTTATACGTGTATTGTTAACAGCATTCAAAAATTGTACAGGACTCAAAACTAGCATGGAATATAATGTACTTTTTTTTATGTCCTCAAAAACCAAAAATTTGGAATACGGATCGATTCGAATAAGGTACATCTTTCCAATATGAGACTACATATGGCTTAGATATAGCCATTTAACCAATTTTATTTTTAATTTAAAAAGCCTATAAGCTTATATTCGAGAAAGATATACCCTTTTATACTCACACGAATCGGGACTATCGATTGGCATTCAAAAAGCCACATATTAAATTTTGGCCATTTCTTGACAAAAATCCCAAGGGGTAACATCACAATTTTTGCTAAAATCGAGAAAATTCTGATCTCAAAAACTGTTTATGCCGATCAATTCTATGGACTTATACGATTCGAATTAGGTGTATCTTTCCGATATCGGACCACATATTGCCGAGATATAGCCATTTAACCAATTTTTTAAATTAAAAACTTTCATATCTCGGGTAAATAAGGATGTATGTTCGTATTATTGGCATAATAGTTGCTATATTGATAATAATGAATATTATTATTATTATTTTTACTCAATAAAAAATTAAATTTTTACTATCTTCAACTGCTTTTCAAAAACATATTTATAGAATTGATTGCCACAAAGAGATGGAATCTCGGTTATTTTATCAGCTTAGTACTTATTTTCGACATTATTTCGATTAAAAGCTCTGCAAAATACTACGCAGCACTTCTCTATCGCAGATAGCACCTAGTTAGAGATATTCTCGCCCTATATAAGCCACAAATCGCGGGACATTCGACATCAGTTTACTGAAGTTCAATCATGAAGGCTTTCATCGTTCTGCTTGCTCTGGCCGCTTTCGCCGCCCCCGCTTTCGGTCGCACCATGGACCGTTGCTCGCTGGCCCGCGAGATGTCCAACTTGGGCGTTCCTCGTGACCAGCTGGCCAGATGGGCCTGCATTGCCGAGCACGAGAGCTCCTACCGCACCGGCGTTGTCGGCCCCGAGAACTACAACGGCTCCAACGACTACGGCATCTTCCAGATCAACAACTACTACTGGTGCCAGCCCGCCAACGGTCGCTTCTCCTACAACGAGTGCAATCTGAGCTGCAACGCTCTGTTGACCGACGACATCACCAACTCCGTCCGTTGCGCCCAGAAGATCCTCGGCCAGCAGGGCTGGACCGCCTGGTCCACCTGGCACTACTGCAGCGGCTCTCTGCCTTCCATCGATAGCTGCTTCTAAGCTGTTCCACTTAACCGACTCTCAATTCTAATAAATGATTGCATAAAAGAATGTTGTGTTGAATACTTACGTCGTTCATGTTGGCTCTCACTGTTTGAGTTGTCTCTTATATCTCGATTTGGCTGGCGATCGCAGGCGGCGGCGAGCAATTACAGGGCCAGTATCCGGCCGCGTATATCCTGCCCCGTGGCCGAGGAAGCAAGCGGCATCCGACGCACCGGTGTGTTGCCTAAGCGGGCTATGGCATCCAACGAGCGGGAACAGCAAATACTCAAGCATTGTCTAAAAAGAGAGAGAGAGAGAGAGAGAGAAAGAGAAAAAGAGAAGAGAGAGAGAGAGAGAGAGAGAGAGAGAGATTAGAGCAGATCCCGGTCAGAAACTTGGCTACTTACAGGCAGGAGAGCTCGTCGAGCAGCGCCCGGCGCTGATAGCTCTGCGGATTGCGCGACATGGCCAGCGAATTGGAGCCGCCATTTAAATGGCGCGCAGCACCTCCAGCAGGTGGCTGATTCTATCCGAGGGCGTGGCCACAAACTCCTGCACAAAGCTGCAATGGAACCGAAGCAAACAAAATTTAAATAATTTGCAAAAATTCCGAAATATTCGAATCTCGTTGTAAACTGTGTGCGGCATCGAATAAGATAACCTCGAGCCCATAAAGTACAGTACATACCCATTATGTGCAACAAAAATGGATTAAATTCACAAAATTTTCAATCAGCGTGTCTATATCCTCTTTAAAAGAGTCGATCTCAGACGCTATAACTCTTGCATCTATCTTTCAATTCTCCTGCTGAGCATAAATGAAGTCTTTAACAACTGATAGCTTTGCTCATTTCGCAGCAATCGATGAATATCGATATATAACTTTCTTTCTTATGTTTCTCATCAAAAAACGTTAAAAAGAATTGCAAAATTAATTTTTTTTTAGAAAATGTTTTATTAATGTTTCAAGTCAGGAAGTCGAATAGCTTAGAAGCAGCTATCGATGGAGGGCAGAGAGCCGCTGCAGTAGTGCCAGGTGGACCAGGCGGACCAGCCCTGCTGGCCGAGGATCTTCTGGGCGCAACGGACGGAGTTGGTGATGTCGTCGGTCAACAGAGCGTTGCAGCTCAGGTTGCACTCGTTGTAGGAGAAGCGACCGTTGGCGGGCTGGCACCAGTAGTAGTTGTTGATCTGGAAGATGCCGTAGTCGTTGGAGCCGTTGTAGTTCTCGGGGCCGACAACGCCGGTGCGGTAGGAGCTCTCGTGCTCGGCAATGCAGGCCCACCTGGCCAGCTGGTCACGAGGAACGCCCAAGTTGGACATCTCGCGGGCCAGCGAGCAACGGTCCATGGTGCGACCGAAAGCGGGGGCGGCGAAAGCGGCCAGAGCAAGCAGAACGATGAAAGCCTTCATGATTGAACTTCAGTAAACTGATGTCGAATGGACAGAATTATTCTCCTTTTATAGGGCGGCATTATCTCAAATCGTTCAGCTAACGTTATCTGAAGTACTTTTTAATTTTAACAGTTTTGCACAGATATTTTATTCACGTCACTTTGGCTGATCATACCCTGAACCCAATGAAAATGGGTAAAATGGGTATACTGGTTTTGTGCAAATGTATGTAACAGGCAGAAGCATCACTAGACGATCCGATTGGGCCATGTCCGTCTGTCTGTCTGTCGGTATGAACGCGTCGATTTCAGAGACTACAAAAGCTACAATTCAGTCGGTTTGTATGTACCATACGCAAATCAAGTTTATTTCAAAAGATCGATAAATCTTTTTGATATGTATCGTTTTTTAAGCATAACTCTTAAACTATAAAAGCTAGAGCCCCCAAAATCATATAGAAGTGTGGCGCAGCCGCTAAGAGTTGTGCAGCCCCGGTCGAATGTCGGCAGTTCGAATCCGCAAAAATTATTATTGATATTTACCGTTTTTATAACATTTGCAGAATTCGATCTAGCGTTTTCATTGATAATTTGTTTTGCGATGGTTAAGTTATTTTATATCATGTCGTATCACGCCTGAATTGAGTGGTGGTGTGCTGAGGTAGATCAGAGTGGTGCTCGATTCCCAGTGTGAAATCTTTCTTTTTTTCGCTAATTAATATTGATTCAATTTTATTCAATTTTTAATCACACTAATACTTATCAAGTGCAAAGAGTTTGTCTATGTGTTAAATGATGTGTTCAGGGTATCGCCTAGTCGGGTGGTCCCGACTGGGGCAGTCTTACTTGTTTTAATATGAAATTGAATTCAGAAACACAATGTAAAACACAATGTAACACAAAATTATTTTTAGCGACAAATTAATTACTTTATACTTCTTTAGAAATTAAAAATGGTGTATTGTGCTTTTATGTCACTCAAAATAATTAAAGGACCCTAAAGATTACATCAATTCCAGAACTGTCTTCCTGATTGCAATCTGTTTCCTTATAAGGGGATTTACATATGGCTTCGCAATCCATATTCAGATCACTTCAAATTTAAATTGAAATCAAATCAGCCAAAGTGACGTGAATAAAATATCTGTGCAAAACTGTTAAAATTAAAAAGTACTTCAGATAACGTTAGCTTAACGATTTGAGATAATGCCGCCCTATAAAAGGAGAATAATTCTGTCCATTCGACATCAGTTTACTGAAGTTCAATCATGAAGGCTTTCATCGTTCTGCTTGCTCTGGCCGCTTTCGCCGCCCCCGCTTTCGGTCGCACCATGGACCGTTGCTCGCTGGCCCGCGAGATGTCCAACTTGGGCGTTCCTCGTGACCAGCTGGCCAGGTGGGCCTGCATTGCCGAGCACGAGAGCTCCTACCGCACCGGCGTTGTCGGCCCCGAGAACTACAACGGCTCCAACGACTACGGCATCTTCCAGATCAACAACTACTACTGGTGCCAGCCCGCCAACGGTCGCTTCTCCTACAACGAGTGCAACCTGAGCTGCAACGCTCTGTTGACCGACGACATCACCAACTCCGTCCGTTGCGCCCAGAAGATCCTCGGCCAGCAGGGCTGGTCCGCCTGGTCCACCTGGCACTACTGCAGCGGCTCTCTGCCTTCCATCGATAGCTGCTTCTAAGCTGTTCCACTTAACCGACTCTAAACTCTAATAAATGATTGCATAAAAGAATGTTGTGTTGAATACTTCCGTCGTTCATGTTGGCTCTGACTGTTTGAGTTGTTTCTTATATCTCGATTTGACTAGCTCACTCTCGTGTTGGCTTTCTGTCTCTTTCTTCCTCTCCCTCTTTATCATTTTCACGTAGTCCCACTTAACTTACATCTATTTCTTTCTGTTTTACTAATTAAGCGGCAACGTCGAACCTTAGAAGTCCTTATATTAATTCATGAAAATCGCATAGAAAGGCGATGTTCGTTCAAATTTGAATTCGTTTTTAACTTTTAACCAAATCCTAAGTTTGTTTGTTTTTTTACTAAAGTATTTATTTGTATATGCATAAAAAAAAATATAAATATAAATATGATATTATTTTGTGGATTAATCTAAGCGTAAGCGAATTCCAACAGACTTAAGAATAAGGGACCCGATTGAAGCTGCCACCGAATCTAATCTAATTATTATATTATTTAATTTATGGTAATAAAAGCAAAAAAAAAATAAAAAAAATTAAGAGTGGTTGCTTGTATTGCACAGGAGCTGGTCTTTAGTACAGGCCAGAGGGTAGATCCGTGACCTTTGAGCCCTGGGTGTAGGAGCGCGTGCGTGCGGAGACATTGCCAGTCAGACCTTGACCCTGACCCGGACCCGGACCGGGATAGTCGTGCATGAGCATCGCGGGATTGCTGCTGAAATAGATCTGTTGATTGCTGCGGGATTTCTCGCGCACGATCGCCGTCTCGTTGAGGAGCTGACCATCGTGACTGGAGGCGAATGCCGCCTCGAGGCGTTCCACGTTCTTGGTCACGCGGCGTGCCTGCAGGGCCGCCGTGAGATCGGGCTTTGGATACTTTTGCGGCGTATTCATGCCGGTCATAAAGAAGACCCCATTGAAGTGCTGCGCCGGCGGCGCCGGAGCTGGTGGTTTGCTGGACTTGCTTGCCCGCTCCAATTGACCTGCCAGTGCGGTGCTGTTCCTCAGCGCCAGCATGGTGGGATCCTGATCGTCGTGGCGTGCATTCATGATGACATCGAGCAGCTCCCGATTGGTGCTCGCATTGTACGCCGTGGCCGTCGCATTCGCCTCCGCCTCGGCCATGTCCGGCGAGGGTGCATCCAGGGCGTACGCAGCTGATCTGTGCTGCTGATCGGTGTGCGGCGGCGCCTCGTAGTCCACCTCATCGAAGAAGGTATGCATGGCGGCCAGTCTTTCCACGGCGGCGGTGTCGCCCGGCTGTGGCAGCATCAGCATCCCGTACTGGGAGCCCTCCTGATCTGAGCAGTCGGTGCGGGGCACCAGATGCGCCAAGGAGCGCGATTTGCGTGGCGGCTGTGGCACAATGTTTACCGGCACAATGTCCTGCTCCTGTTCCAGGAGACGCTGCTGCTGCTGCTGTTGCTGGAGCTTGTTGTGCCTCGAGCTGGCCGTCGCCGCTTGACTCGAGATCTGCTTCTCCGCCTCGCTAACGATGTTGTCCAGCTCCTCGATGACGTCCTCTATGGTGGCCGCATCGTCCTCGTCGTCGTCCTGCGGCCGCGTCGCTTTGCGCGCCTGCTTGTGATGCTTGGACTTGGTGGGCAGCACCAGTATGGGCACCGGACTGAGTGAGGCGCCCGTCTCGGAGCTGCTAATACCCTCATCCTCGTGCTCCGAGCAGCTCTGCTTGCTGCCGTTCGCTGTCTGCGCGGTTGGCGGCACCTGGCGCGGCAGCGCCACCGGCTGATGCGCCTCGACCGGCTTAAAGTTGGACTCCTGTGCGCCCTGCAGCCGGAAGATCTCGCGCTGCAGCTCCGCACAGCGCTCCTGCAGCCGGCGCTCCATGGACGTGAGCACGGCCTTCTCCTCGTGGAGTATCTGCACGCGCCGCTCCAGGATGACCATCTGGCTGCGCACGCGATCCGCGTCGCGTGCCTGCGCCAGCATTTTGTCGACATCGATATGCAGCTCGGTGAAGCGTTTGATTTCCGCGCGCAGCGCGTCCAGCCACGGCGACGAGGAGGAGATGGTGCGGGCCAGCGTGCTGGTCTCCAGGCCGGCCTGGCACAGCTCCGCCTGAATGTACAGACGCTGCTGCAGGCTGACGGCGCTCTCAATGAACGTGTTGAGGAATCTGCAAAAACAAGCAGGTCAGAAAGTTTGCAATCGGGTGCAGCCGACGCCGCAATACTCGCTCACGGTCTAATCACGGCCTAAACCAGACGAAAACGATCTTAAATGTGAATGTTTTTCTTTTTTTTTTTTTGGTAAAATACGGATTATTTTAATTTATGTAACCGGCACGACCGAAATCTAGAAGCGGATGAGGAAAACCGTCTGCCAAATTTTTTGATCGGAGCTTTAAATTTGTGGAAGATGCATTTTAGTGCCTCATCCACAAGACGAAATCATTAGAGGAGGTATAGTGATCACTGTATAGTAATCAGTAATTGGTCTGACCAACATTTGCCAGCTTTGGGTAAACACGGACGGACATTGCCTATATACTCCATTTATTTTGTGAGCGAGTATATTTGTAGTTGGCTTTCGTCTTTCATCGGGTAACTCACTTGATGCCGGCGCATTGGAGTTCGCCGGAGCCGCCGCCGCTGTTGAGGATGCCGATGAGGAGGCGGAAGCGAACCGGTTCGCTGCAGCGGAGTCGCAGCGTGGACATTGCCTCCGAGACGGCTGTGTGACCGGCGGCGCTGATCTTCTGGCTGCCGTTGCCCTGGCCAAATGGCTGGCGATCGCAGGCGGCGGCGAGCAATTGCAGGGCCAGTATCCGGCCGCGTATACCCTGCCCCGTGGCCGAGGAGGCAAGCGGCATCAGACCCACCGGTGTGTTGCCTAAGCGGGCTATGGCATCCAACGAGCGGGAACAGCAAATACTCAAGCATTGTCTAAAGAGAGAGAGGAAGAGAGAGATTAGAGCAGATCCCGGACAGAAACTTGGCTACTTACAGGCAGGAGAGCTCGTCGAGCAGCGCCCGGCGCTGATAGCTCTGCGGATTGCGCGACATGGCCAGTGAATTGGAGCCGGCTGCCATCGGAGGGGGCGCATTGCTCGCCTGCGCCATTTGAATGGCGCGCAGCACCTCCAGCAGGTGGCTGATCCCATCCGAGGGCGTGGCCACAAACTCCTGCACAAAGCTGCAATAGAAGCGAAGCAAACAAAATTTTAATAATTTGCAAAAATTCTGAAACAATATTCGAATCGTAATGTAAACTGTGTGCGGCATCGAAGAAGACAACCTCGAGCCCATAAAGTACAGTACACACCCATTATGTGCAACAAAAATGGATTTAATTCACAACCAATCAATCATTCAATCAGCGTGTCTATATCCTCTTTAAAAGAGTCGATCTCAGACGCTATAACTCTTGCATCTATCTTTCAATTCTCCTGCTGAGCATAAATGAAGTCTTTAACAACTGATAGCTTTGCTCATTTCGCAGCAATCGATGAATATCGATATATCACTTTCTTTCTTATGTTTCTCATCAAAAAACGTTAAAAAGAATTGCAAAATTAATTTTTTTTTAGAAAATGTTTTATTAATGTTTCAAGTCAGGAAGTCGAATAGCTTAGAAGCAGCTATCGATGGAGGGCAGAGAGCCGCTGCAGTAGTGCCAGGTGGACCAGGCGGACCAGCCCTGCTGGCCGAGGATCTTCTGGGCGCAACGGACGGAGTTGGTGATGTCGTCGGTCAACAGAGCGTTGCAGCTCAGGTTGCACTCGTTGTAGGAGAAGCGACCGTTGGCGGGCTGGCACCAGTAGTAGTTGTTGATCTGGAAGATGCCGTAGTCGTTGGAGCCGTTGTAGTTCTCGGGGCCGACAACGCCGGTGCGGTAGGAGCTCTCGTGCTCGGCAATGCAGGCCCATCTGGCCAGCTGGTCACGAGGAACGCCCAAGTTGGACATCTCGCGGGCCAGCGAGCAACGGTCCATGGTGCGACCGAAAGCGGGGGCGGCGAAAGCGGCCAGAGCAAGCAGAACGATGAAAGCCTTCATGATTGAACTTCAGTAAACTGATGTCGAATGGACAGAATTATTCTCCTTTTATAGGGCGGCATTATCTCAAATCGTTAAGCTAACGTTATCTGAAGTACTTTTTAATTTTAACAGTTTTGCACAGATATTTTATTCACGTCACTTTGGCTGATTTGATTTCAATTTAAATTTGAAGTGATCTGAATATGGATTGCGAAGCCATATGTAAATCCCCTTATAAGGAAACAGATTGCAATCAGGAAGACAGTTCTGGAATTGATGTAATCTTTAGGGTCCTTTAATTATTTTGAGTGACATAAAAGCACAATACACCATTTTTAATTTCTAAAGAAGTATAAAGTAATTAATTTGTCGCTAAAAATAATTTTGTGTTACATTGTGTTTTACATTGTGTTTCTGAATTCAATTTCATATTAAAACAAGTAAGACTGCCCCAGTCGGGACCACCCGACTAGGCGATACCCTGAACACATCATTTAACACATAGACAAACTCTTTGCACTTGATAAGTATTAGTGTGATTAAAAATTGAATAAAATTGAATCAATATTAATTAGCGAAAAAAAGAAAGATTTCACACTGGGAATCGAGCACCACTCTGATCTACCTCAGCACACCACCACTCAATTCAGGCGTGATACGACATGATATAAAATAACTTAACCATCGCAAAACAAATTATCAATGAAAACGCTAGATCGAATTCTGCAAATGTTATAAAAACGGTAAATATCAATAATAATTTTTGCGGATTCGAACTGCCGACATTCGACCGGGGCTGCACAACTCTTAGCGGCTGCGCCACACTTCTATATGATTTTGGGGGCTCTAGCTTTTATAGTTTAAGAGTTATGCTTAAAAAACGATACATATCAAAAAGATTTATCGATCTTTTGAAATAAACTTGATTTGCGTATGGTACATACAAACCGACTGAATTGTAGCTTTTGTAGTCTCTGAAATCGACGCGTTCATACCGACAGACAGACAGACGGACATGGCCCAATCGGATCGTCTAGTGATGCTTCTGCCTGTTACATACATTTGCACAAAACCAGTATACCCATTTTACCCATTTTCATTGGGTTCAGGGTATGATCAGCCAAAGTGACGTGAATAAAATATCTGTGCAAAACTGTTAAAATTAAAAAGTACTTCAGATAACGTTAGCTGAACGATTTGAGATAATGCCGCCCTATAAAAAGAGAATAATTCTGACCATTCGACATCAGTTTACTGAAGTTCAATCATGAAGGCTTTCATCGTTCTGCTTGCTCTGGCCGCTTTCGCCGCCCCCGCTTTCGGTCGCACCATGGACCGTTGCTCGCTGGCCCGCGAGATGTCCAACTTGGGCGTTCCTCGTGACCAGCTGGCCAGGTGGGCCTGCATTGCCGAGCACGAGAGCTCCTACCGCACCGGCGTTGTCGGCCCCGAGAACTACAACGGCTCCAACGACTACGGCATCTTCCAGATCAACAACTACTACTGGTGCCAGCCCGCCAACGGTCGCTTCTCCTACAACGAGTGCAACCTGAGCTGCAACGCTCTGTTGACCGACGACATCACCAACTCCGTCCGTTGCGCCCAGAAGATCCTCGGCCAGCAGGGCTGGTCCGCCTGGTCCACCTGGCACTACTGCAGCGGCTCTCTGCCTTCCATCGATAGCTGCTTCTAAGCTGTTCCACTTACCGACTTAAAACATTAATAAAATCGATTTCAAAAAAAAAAATAATTTTTCAATTCTTTTCAAACCCAACTGCCATTGATTTTGGCAACATTAAAAAAACATGACAGAACATCTTAAACATTTGCCTTTCTTTGGGCTCTTCTTGAGTTAAAACTCTTCCCGCAATTGGGTATTAAATAATATATATATATTATAATATAGCAAGGGTTATTTGATCTTCGATAACTGTCTGTTAATTAATCGGTGCTTACCTGGGAAAGGATACCCTCAGATCGGCGCGCAGTTTGGTCAGTAAATCTGTAATGGAGCCAAACTGGCGTAGAGACATTTCGCTGTCGCTTTCAGGTGGTGCCGGTATGGGACTCCTATGAATTTGAACAGGGTATTTAAGGGCCAGTTGGATACGCTAGCTTTAAGCAGACTCACTTGTAGCCAGAGTGCTTGGCTGGCAGCGTGGCGGATTTGTAGGCGTCTTCCTTGGCGCCGGATTGGACGCCATTGATGCCATTGATGTTCACATCGTAGATGGACTGCACTTTGGCGGAGCCGCTGCCCTTGGTGAATTTGCGCAAGGAGAGCACATAGTCCTCTGGATTGTAGACGGGCGGACGTTGGTTCTCCTTGCTGTAAACAGGTGCCTGGGGCCAGCTCTGCTCCGAACCGGCCATTTTGTAGGAAGCGAGCGAACCGTTTAAGCTGCTGGCTGCGCCGCATTTGTTGGTGCCCGCAACGCTGGAGCAGGCGGGTCCGGAAGTGGCAGCCTGGGGCGGCAGTTTGGGCGATGTTTCGCATACGCTGGGCGCCATTGCAGCACGTTGTTGTTGTTGTTGTTGTTGTTGGTGGTGTTGTTGTTTGTGTTGCTGTTGTCGCTGGTGTCGCTGCAGCGTGGAGCTGTCACTGCAAAGGAGACACACACACACAAAAAAAAACAAAAATGAGAGTCGTTAAAGTTGAGTTGAACAGCGCAGAACTCGAATTTGCATTCGTATTAACTATAAATACACAAGTATATTTATTAAGTGAGTGGATCGGGACAGGTCTCGCCACGCACCGGAAAAACAAGCCGTTCAGTTTATTCAGCATTTTGCGCTTGATTCAGATGATGATAGCTGGAATAGGCGCTGTCAATGACACCTGGCGACAGGCGTGTGGGCTGTGGCCGTTTCCTTGCATCAACGCGCGTCAATTGATTGGAAGCTGAAGATGGAAACGTCGCATTGCTGATTTGTTACTCAATTTCGTTTGTTTCTTTCGAGTTTTTTTTTTTAGTTTTTGGTGTAAGCGAAAATATTGTCAAAAAATTAACATGTGAATAAACGCATCGAAATAAAGGCGCGCACTTTCACTGTCAATAAGCTTGCTAGTTGGACAGTCAGACAGTCAGACAGCCAGACAGTCAGAGAGTCAGTTAGTTAGTTAGTTAGTCAGTTGCTGAGATAAAAGATCGTGTTGGGGCCTATGCACCGTTAGCTGACAATGCGCTCTAACGGTAACTTAATATGCAAATGAATTTCAAGTTGAAAATTATGACGTGCTCAACATTGTTTTTTTTTTTATTTGAGTATTTTATTTTTTTTCTTTATCAATCATTTGCATCAGTCACGTCTCTGCATACTTGAGCATTCCATTGGTGCTGCTGCTTCTTCTTGCTATTGGTTCTTTGGACAGGTGTGTCGTGGCCAACACATACATACATAATACACGTTGGCATGCGAGGGAGGTCTCTGGCATTTCGGGTAAATTGCCACTGGTATCGATGATTAACCAGACAACGTTAACGATTGCGTTGTGCGGCGGCAATTTTCCAGCATTTCCCAGCGCACAGCGCAGCGCTTTCGATGAGTGTCAGCGACACGCAAATCCGCCAGCTGTCCATAGAGAAAAAGTGTCGAAAGATCATGGAAAAAGGAAAAACAAGTGGCCAAACAACAAATTGAATTCGAGCCAGTCGCTGAGAGCAGCGCTAAATTTGCATAAATCAATTTGAAAAATGAAATTGAGATCACGACCAGATGTCGGGCACCTCAGACAAGCGCCTACGATAAAAGCGCCTAATGGAAATGCATTTAAGTGCAGCCAACAAGACAAAATTCAGTTATAAACTCAAAACGGCTGAAGAGCAGCCAACTTAATGCACAATTGTATTAATAAAGTGCTGCCACGTCACAATTAGCACGAGCAGCGCTGCCAAATTTTTGATAAATAAAAGAGCCAGCCTAATGGCAAATGGAAGCTATACAATCGAGGAGCTTAAGTGCTGCCAAGTCGACAATTAAAAATAGCAGAGTGCTGTCAAGTCAGCAATAAAGAAGCCTAATCGAAAACCATTTAAGGCAAATTCAAGGATATTTTTTTTTAACATTTTGTTGTGCATGCACATAGTTAAGTGTGTACACACCAAATGGTGAATAGAAAATAGAAAAAAGACTGATTCGATCCAGTCTCATGTTTTTAGTCCTGCCAAATATTGGATAAAATTAGCTAAATGGATAAATCTGTAAAGGCTGAATGAATTAAAGCTTAATACATATTCTCAAAATTAACTAGCCACAACATTTACACCCCAAATTCATAAGGCTACGGTTTGGCCAAATTATTGCATTAATTTGTGATCTAAGAGTTTCTCCACTGATAATTAATTGAAAATGCAAATTAATCAAATGCGCAAAAACACGCACTTATGGAGTGCTCTAAACGTAAGCAGGGCCACATTAATCAAAGCCTTGGCAATCAACTTGTCTTATCTAAATAAACAAAGTTTGCTGACAGAAATAAATATAAATAAATACACTCGTTTTGTTCTAGAACCTCCTTCATATTTGAGACAACACAAAAAATAAACAAAAACGAAAATAATTAATTAATTTAACCAAAAAAGGTTTTCATCGTTTCAAATGTGTAACTATTTAATACCCTGCACACTTTTAAACGGCAGCCAAAAAATATTTCAAATAACTATTTTTAAATAATAAAAGTAGTAAAAATATATTTGAAATTATATCAATGTTATATGCAAAAGATATGTATTTAAAAATATATTCATATTTTAAAATATATTTATGCTAACTGTTTTATTTAATAAGTATATAAAGTGCCCAAATTAATAGATTGAACATTTCCCAATTCATTAATCAAAGTGGTTTGAAGAGTCGCGCGAAGCCAAAAGTGCCACATTCAAGTGTTACTTGTGTAGTTTTTTTTTATCAATGAACTACTTTATATAGTATACGCATTTAGAAATATATAAATGTAAACTGGGATCGCGCCATATGCTTAAGTGTCCAAGTGACGCAAATACGAAAAAAAAGATTTGCTGAAAAGGGCCAAAACAAATTAGACAGGAAATGTAGAAAATATTTTGGTATTACACTAACAATTGTCGAAAATTCTTGTGTAAAGATAAGTTTCTATAATCAATAACAAAATACGCAATAAGCATAAAAAATCGAATCGCATCTTATACTTCAGACGCAAATACGAAAGGGCCAAAAAAAAAAATATATTAGTATAGAAAATGTTTGGTATTAAACTAATAATACCATAAAAATTATGTGTAACGATGAGTTTTATAATCAACAACAAACATTTCAAAATGATTCACAAAGGTTCATTGAATTACATAGAGAAAGGGAAAGACCTCGTTGGGGCCATGATTAGCATAATTGCTGTTATGTCTACAATGGGGCTAGGTCTTGAGATCCGTCACCTTATTTTGGACTACTTAGAAAGGGCGCATTGTGATGCAGGTTTGTTGTGCTTACAAACATGTTTAATGGCTTGTCAATGCCAAACGATAACTCATATCTCTGATTTAAAGACTGCTACGCAAAATACGTTCAATTGGTGGCCCAAAATATTTGATAAGCTTGGTTTTGTTTCGGATCATTGAGTTTTGAATGGCGCGTGTCAAGTGGCGTCAAGTGGAGCTGTTTGCCACTAACTGAAGCAAACATTGGCTAAATCATAAAAAAAAACAGAGTCTGGCTTCAGATAGACAACGGGTCGGACATTAAACTTGTAGCGCAAAACGTGCAAAAGCTGGGAATTTGGCCTACGAGTTGCACGTGAATGAAAAAATCCAGCGCAATTTCAGCCGCAAATAACTTGAATAGCTCACAATGAATAAATAACTGCAGCGAACATGCAACCGCACACAGATTGCGTGAACAAAGCCGCCGCCGCCCAGCTAACTTGGCCCAAGCACAGTTCAGGCCCCCACTCGAATCTGGCCAAGACAATGCCATCTGGCTAAATATTTTGAATTAGTTACGTCGAAAAGATAATTGTAGCTGCAAAGATGCGTGCGAGGTCATGATTTGAGCAGAAATATAATTACGAATATTACGAGTGGCTGAGTGCGTGTTTGAGTGCGAGTGTCAGTTTGAGTACACGTGTGAGTACTGTTTGTTGTTCATTCAATGCGCATATCGGTTAGCGCTTATCTGTAGCTGTTTCGCATAGATAATGCCAAATTGGGAGCCAAATGTCTTCCGTATTTTGCCGGCCCCTGCTGATTAGTTATTATTTTGAATGAGACTTTGATTTGTTGCGATTTATCTTTTCCACTGCAGTTGAGATCATCTGCGAATTGCGCGTGCAGCTATAGATAAGATACTTCTCAACCTAAGCGAGGGCTGCTCATAATATTCTGTAGCTTACATTCATATACAATATATGTTCAAAAATCAAATTGAACCTTGTACTCGATGTTGCATTCAACGTAAGAAACTTGCGGTTTTAATCCACGCATATCGGCGATATCGGATTTGTAATGCAAGAACAAACTTATACGTAAGTCGTTCGTTTAATCGTGATCAAGAACATTTACCGGACATAATTCTGATCGTTAACAAAGTGAAAAGTGGAAATAAATACATACTCTATCTATATATCTCGCAAAGTTTTAAAGTTAGAGTTGGACCTATTAGAAAAAATGTTCTTTCTTTCAATTTCTCAAATATCCATAATAACCAATATCTTTCCAGAGTTACTGCTTAAAAGCAATTGCATGAAATGTTATAACAATCATTAAGATCGTTTTTAGTTATATTTAATATATATGATATATTTAATATATTTTGTAGTCGGAAATGTCTGCTTCAGTGCGCCAGACAGTTTGTGCCCAAAAAACCAAAAATTCAATACCATTTTGTGTCTCACATATTCTCAAATAACAAAAGAACTGAGAAGTTCTTATTTCTCAATTTGGTAATTTGATCTGAAACCAGCTCAAAAATTAAATCTAGCCAGCATTGTTTGCTTTTTTTTGTTAAGCTTCTGTCTGCCACGAAAAAGTCATTCAACTTCATTGAAGACCCTTGAGAATTGATACAAATTGATACAATATGGTTTAGTTGTTCGTCTGTCTGTCTGCCTGTCTGTCTGTGGAGTTGTTTAACATTTTCACTGCTTTTGTGGCGGAAAAATGTGCAACAATAAACAAACAACAAAAAAAAAGAGTAGAAAAACAATTGACAACGTCAACAGCGATGACAAGGCCTAAGCTGACCGAAAATGGCAATTGGACAGAAATGGCAATTTGTATAGACCTACATTGGGCAGAGGCCTTAAACGTAATTGCAATTGAAATTGTTTTCATTTGCTGTTGTATCAGACGAAAACTAAATCGAGCTGTGTGGCCAAAAGTGCGTTAACTCAATCAAACGGCAACTGTTTGCAGATGTAGCTGAATGATTATTACTCTCTCTCTCTCTCTCTTTCTTTCTCTTTCTCTAGATAAACACAACGATAACGGCATGCTTTTATACGTAATTTGCTTTACGATTGGAAATTAAATTAACTTGTTTAGCAGCCATTACCAGCAGCCGCCGTTCGACTTGCGACTCGTGGCTGAAGCTGAAGCTAAAGCTGAAGTTGGGCCTCGCCCGGCCATGTCCCAATGTAGACAGTTGGCCGTTTTGCAATAATTTCTCATAGATCTCTCATTCGTTTTGGCCAAGTAAACTGTCATAATGACTCGGTTATGTGTGGGGCCATTATATAAAATTTCACTTTTCGCCACGAAAAAGGCTCGTTTTACCACTGGGGACAATTTTTTTTTTTTTTTTTTTTAATTTCTCAAATTGCTGCAGATAAGAGCACAGCCCTGGCTGGACGCCACATACAAAATGAGTGCATTAATCGACTCTTGAATGTTGGTCAATAAAGCAAAACTGTGGAAAGTTTCAGCTCAATGCATTACATTATACAATTCAAGCGTGTGTGTTTTTTTTTTTTTGTAGCTTTCAATGCAGATACGTTTATTTGAAGCAGGGATCAATGCTGGGCAGAGCGCCGTCACAGTACTTCCAGGTGGACCAGGCGAACCAGCCCTGCGCCCTGAGCACCTTGTGGGCGCAACGCACCGAGTTCGTGATATCGTTGGACAACAAATCCTTGCAGCTGATGCCGCAGAGGTTGACCGACTTTTTGCTGTGGGGCGACTGGCACCAGTAGCGATCGTTGATCTGGAAGATGCCGTAGTCCTTCGACCCATCCGCGTTGGGTGGACCCACAACGTCGGTGCGGTACTTGCTCTCGTGCTGGGCAATGCAGGTCCACTTTGCCAGCTGATCGCGGGGCTCGCCCAACGCGGCCATTTTGCGGGCCAGCGAGCAACGGTTCATGGTGTGATATCAATTTTGAAGCTAAAGACGACAACAAAGTTGATTACCCCTGAAAACCGCTTAAAGTTCGTATTTCTCAAGCACACGGCCAAAGTAAACAAATGTGTTTCAGCTTCAGTTTTACACTGTGCACAGAGTAATAAGCGGTCTATTGCACCCCACTGATATTTTCCCAAGTTTTATTTTGTTGTCTTGTTTACATATTTCTTTTTTTTTCTTTATTGTATATATAATTGTTCGTAATATTACTAATTTATAAACCTGATGTTGTGGGAGTTTTAATGAGCCCAAAAAAAACAGAGCCAGGCAAATGAAGATGTTGCCTAAAACAAAAATACTTGAGCAAAGCTATTTACAAAATAATACTCTTGCTATCTTCAGGTACCTTTAAAGGGAGAGATCTAATCATCCTACTTCTGGTTACCCTATAGAAAATTTGAGACACGTAATTCTAGTCAAGTACCTTTTACACAGATAAAGTTATATATAGTCTAGTCAAAACAACTCATGCAAAGATTAAGTTATTTATATGTATTATGATTCCCGAAAATTCTAAATTCTAAATTCTTCGATTAAAAACATCTTAAACCAGTGTCAATAAAACTTTATAAACATAAAAAGGCAATCAAACTTTTTATTTTTTAGTGCACATAAAACGTCATCCTGCTGCCAAGTTAGAAGAAACTTCTGAAGAGAAGAAAGCTTAACATTTGAAGCTACTTTGTGACAGTACTTTTGTTCATATTTATTTTTATATTTTTGCAGTGTAGTATGAATGACATTTATGCTAGTTGGATATGACACGCCACACTTTTGCTAAGCAGCGGCCAAGTCCCAAGTGATAAATCGTTTGTTCTCCTCTTCCGTCAACTTTCGCGCAAGCGTAATCCCCTTTTAATCAAGCGTTCTCTCTGCCGTCTAAAATGGCCATAAGAAATTTATCATAGCCTTCGTTTTTTTCTTGGATTTTTTTTTTTTTTGGACAGCCATAGTTTATAATAGCTAGAGTTTCTCCGCGTGCTAAGCCGACACCTTGCCAAATTGTTTTCAGTTGTTATATAAAAAAAGTCGAGAAAAAAAGTCGTAGAGAAATAACACCCATTTGGAGCGCCTCTTGGCCAACAATGCCAGCCGGGCCATTTGGCCCTTTTTTTTGTTGTTTAAAGTGGTTTTTGATGCTGCCAGAGATACGAAGTCGACGCTGACATGAAATGTTCTCATGGCAGTTCCATTTCTTTAGCCCATTTGCATACGCAACACATTTGCAGTGTGTTGTAAATTTTACCCACAGCAAAACAAATGAGATAAAACTATTAACTGAATTTAGCAACAACAATGATAGAGAAATGTGGCCACTTTTCAGTTTCAGTTGTCAAGTTGCCAACCGGCGTCAAGATCTCTGCAGTTTTCCCATGAGCTGTCAGTGCTCTCTTGAATTGTGCTGGGATCCCCTCCCCGACTATCTTCTTCTTCTTCTTTTTTTTTTTGTCAGCTTTTTAATAGTTTGCTGTCATGCTTGACAGCGCTTGACTCTAAATTAAAACAAGCTGGCAAAATGCATGCGACAACCAGACGAAACTCGAACCTCGAATGCACTATCTTTAACAAAATTATTCCTTTAAAAAATAAATAAATAAAATTTAAAATTCGCTAACTGGAAAGTAATTTCTATCGTCTATTTAATAATTAGTAAGTATAATTAACAGAATATTTTTCATTCGGATTGTAGAACAGTTTTCCCGGCTTATACATTTTACTGACGGTTATAGAAAAATATTTATTTAATTTTAAAAGAATTTTTTAATAGATAGATAACAACATATTTAAAATTCAAAATTTCTATACTGATTGCAGAAGATGTTGAATAAAATTCAATGAATTAAAGTCGCACAACAATTTTCCCTTAAAACTAAATTAATTTTGAAATATTTTGAAATTTATTTTGAAAGAATTGAAAAAAAATTCGATGTTTAAATTAAAATGGTTCTCATTATTTTGAATTTTTACTGCAATTAGAAATATGCTTTTATTATGCTCAAAATATTTGTATATTTTTGTACAAACAAAATTCAACCGGTCATAACTTTATCATATAGCCTGTATACCCTAGACGGGTTTTGTATAAGAAAAGGCAAAACTTTTCCGACGTTCATTATGATTTTCACCGAGATTTGTTGGCTACAGATTGCGTCTGCTGTTGGCCCCAGGCAATATATCAACGAGCTGCCTCTCGACTAATATAATTAGGGCTTATTGTCAAAATAACAGCGCAGCGGGGCTTGGGGCATTTGCTTTTGACACAGTTGCGTTTGGGGAGGTTGCCAGGTGAAATGGTGTTTATAATTTGTAAGTCCAATTTGTGTTATTTGATGTGACAGGTAATTGATGCCAAAAACTAGTCCAACGCTGTCAGCGTCTCAGCTCGGTTACCGCTGACAATGACAAGTCAAGATCATGTTTACTTAACCAACTGGAAAACAACAACTTGACTCGGTAACGCAATCTCCTGACATTGTGCGGGTTTAAGCAGCGCTTAGGCATGCGCCCACCCACCCCTCCACAAGATCTGCAGTAATCGGATATATATATATATATTATATAATACCTTAGAATGGTGTATTTTAGAGTTTAGCTTATCCAGATATTGTATCGCAATGGCGTGCTTTCTCTTGTTCTATTTCTGTCTGCGACTGTGTCTGATACGTTGATTGCTCGCCATTTTAGTTTTGATAAGAGTGAATCCCCTTCGGCACGCTTATCGGCCGAACCATTCATTAATTTGCCTGTGGCCCGCTACACTTGAGATTTGCGTATTAAAAGCGACTTGTTTTGTTTTGTTTTTTTGTTTTTTGGCAAACACTTCAGGGCACTTGAACACCTGGTAAATAAGTGGTTAAAATAAAATCTGTAGATAGCATTTGAATAGGCTTAATGGAAAGCTTGCAGTTTATTGAATGTTGCGACACTTGAATTAGTCTGATGTGATTATACCCAATGATAATTTTTTATTAAAGAAGACATAATGAGATTGTGCAAATGTATTTAATATGCGGAAAAAGGTAGCTAAAAGCATGTAAATACGATCTAGCAATCTCTGTTTACATGATTCTATAAAAATACAACATATTTTTTTTATTATATCAAATTTTATAAATTATTCTATATATATTTTTACTATAACTTTTTATTGTTTACTATCGATCACTATCGATCAAATCGAAAACAATTTTTTTGAGCGTTTTTTTTGTTGAGCTATAGGCTATTTATCGATTTTATTATCGATTATTGATTTTAAAAATTTCTCAAGATCGATAATAATTGCTTTCTGTCCATTCTTTTGTTCTGTTTAGAGCCACCAAAATATTATTTGCCTTGGCTTTTGAAGAGCACATTTATATATAAGAATATATGTATAATAGTACAGCATATCTTATATTTAATCTGAAGCCAAAAGAGATCGATAATATCTTTACAAATAAATTAAAATATTTAATGCTTTCAATTAGCATAAAAGTAAAAAATGAGGATGTTCCATAACATTTGATGACTTCGATTCAGCCATTTCCTTCAATTAAATGAAGGAAGTCTTTTGTATTTATATATTTTCTTTAGTTTGCCTTCCGTCCTATGTGCCTTATTTCTAGTTTGATTTTCTCCGTCAGCTTGCAACCCATGTGGCACTTTCTTATTTTTCTTTTCATAATTTTCCCCCCGAGTTCTACATCTTTCACAGTTTTACACACACTTTCTTGGCCAAAAACCAATTAAATCAGCCACAATCCCTGACGTGCGTATCAAGTCAGGTTGTATGAAGATCTTTTTTGCCTTGGCTCGATGCCATTGCGTCTACCTGGTATCAAGCTAGCTGTTGTTGTTGTTCGTTTGTTATCTGTAGACCGCCATAACTTTACGGTAGAGTGAATTTTGTATGCGGCAGCAAACCGCAGCAATTGTTTTAGCTGCTTCAGTACTTGGTTGACCCAAAGGGGGCGCCGAACTCCGGCCTAAGGGCAATTACTTATGCCGTCTTGGACCAGTTGTGCTAATGTGCACAAATTATAGGAAAAGAGACGAGCATGTACTTTGCACTTGGCAGGAGGAAAAGGTCTGCTGACATTTCTCTCCCCTCTCTCAATCTGTCTCTCTTTCTCTCTCTTTCGATGGTGTAATTTTCCAGTGTTTGGTTTCCTGCTTTGTTTTAGCCTGTTTTCTTGGTTTGGTGTCTCTGTTAATGGCACTTCCTTGGCCCAGGTTCTGGCCGTAAGTTGCCCAGCTCAGTTTATGTCTGTATTTACTGCCGGTCTGTGCGACGCGTCCGTCGGCTACTTGTATAAATTATTGCCCACTGAGTGTTTCCCCCCATTAAGAATTCACTGACCGCTCAAAGTCAACGGCCTATTATGAGTGCCAGCCAGGGAACTCTTGGCCATGGCTTTAACTCTAAACTCTTTGCAGCTGATCGATTCTTGCTTTCGTTATTTCGTTATTCGTTTTTAGAAAGCACACGAACATGTGTAGAAATAGCCAATTATGATTCTTGTAGAACGGCATCCAACTGTTCACGTCCGAGAATTGAATTAGCTCAAGACCAAAATCTTCATCTAAAGATTTTTCATTTATTGTGAAGACGAAGAAGAAAGCACCGTTAGCTGTCAAGTGTTTTACAATTAAGTAACCTAGACGATCTAAAAAATGTTGAATGCATGATGAAAGCATATCGCGTTTGGTAAAAAATATTTAAGAATGAAAACTTTGTTGATATTACCAATGATTAAGCTGACTATATCTCAATATTAACCTTAAAGTAATTGTAATTGAAATTGACTAAAAATTTCAAAAAACAAATTTTTTTCATAAAGCAAATATTTTAAATGTAGAATCAATCTACGAAACAAATCGAGATAAAAATGCCATCAAACATGAAAATCGGTTCACTTTTGACAAAGTTATGGAGGATTGAAGTATGGGAACTATGGATACGAGAGCTTTACATGTCAAAATTTTCGTCAATTTTGGCATGATTTTTGACCAAAAATTTGACCCCCTCAGAATCAAGTTAAATGTTGTTTTTTATGCTAATTATGACAAATACAATCGATTAAAAGCAAAAAATCGCAATTCTAAATTTTGAAAAAAATTTATTTTCGAAAATTCATAAGGGGGGAGTACATGATATTTTGACTAAAAATTTCAAAAAATAAATTTTTTTAATAAAGCAAATATTTTAAATGTAGAATCAATCTACGAAACAAATCGAGATAAAAATGCCATCAAACATGAAAATCGGTTCACTTTTGACAAAGTTATGGAGGATTGAAGTATGGGAACTATGGATACGAGAGCTTTACATGTCAAAATTTTCGTCAATTTTGGCATGATTTTTGACCAAAAATTTGACCCCCTCAGAATCAAGTTAAATGTTGTTTTTTATGCTAATTATGACAAATACAATCGATTAAAAGCAAAAAATCCCAATTCTAAATTTTGAAAAAAATTTATTTTCGAAAATTCATAAGGGGGGAGTACATGATATTTTGACTAAAAATTTGAAAAAAAATTTTTTTTAATAAAGCAAATATTTTAAATGTAGAATCAATCTACGAAACAAATCGAGATAAAAATGCCATCAAACATGAAAATCGGTTCACTTTTGACAAAGTTATGGAGGATTGAAGTATGGGAACTATGGATACGAGAGCTTTACATGTCAAAATTTTCGTCAATTTTGGCATGATTTTTGACCAAAAATTGACCCCCTCAGAATCAAGTTAAATGTTGTTTTTTATGCTAATTATGACAAATACAATCGATTAAAAGCAAAAAATCCCAATTCTAAATTTTGAAAATTTTTTTTTTCGAAAATTCATAAGGGGGGAGTACATGATATTTTGACTAAAAATTTCAAAAAATAAATTTTTTTAAAAAAGCAAATATTTTAAACGCAGAATCAATCTACGAAACAAATCGAGATAAAAATGCCATCAAACATGAAAATCGGTTCACTTTTGACAAAGTTATGGAGGATTGAAGTATGGGAACTATGGATACGAGAGCTTTACATGTCAAAATTTTCGTCAATTTTGGCATGATTTTTGACCAAAAATTTGACCCCCTCAGAATCAAGTTAAATGTTGTTTTTTATGCTAATTATGACAAATACAATCGATTAAAAGCAAAAAATCGCAATTCTAAATTTTGAAAAAAATTTATTTTCGAAAATTCATAAGGGGGGAGTACATGATATTTTGACTAAAAATTTCAAAAAATAAATTTTTTTAATAAAGCAAATATTTTAAATGTAGAATCAATCTACGAAACAAATCGAGATAAAAATGCCATCAAACATGAAAATCGGTTCATTTTTGACAAAGTTATGGAGGATTGAAGTATGGGAACTATGGATACGAGAGCTTTACATGTCAAAATTTTCGTCAATTTTGGCATGATTTTTGACCAAAAATTTGACCCCCTCAGAATCAAGTTAAATGTTGTTTTTTATGCTAATTATGACAAATACAATCGATTAAAAGCAAAAAATCGCAATTCTAAATTTTGAAAAAAATTTATTTTCGAAAATTCATAAGGGGGGAGTACATAATATTTTGACTCAAAATTTAAAAAAAATTTTTTTTTAATAAAGCAAATATTTTAAATGTAGAATCAATCTACGAAACAAATCGAGATAAAAATGCCATCAAACATGAAAATCGGTTCACTTTTGACAAAGTTATGAAGGATTGAAGTATGGGAGCTATGGGTCCCAGTGATTATACATGTCTAAATTTTCGTCAATTTTGGCATGATTTTTGACCAAAAATTTAACCCCCTCAGAATTAAGTTAAATGTTGTTTTTTATGCTAATTATGACAAATACAATCGATTAAAAGCAAAAAATCCCAATTCTAAATTTTGAAAATTTTTTTTTTCGAAAATTCATAAGGGGGGAGTACATGATATTTTGACTAAAAATTTCAAAAAATAAATTTTTTTAAAAAAGCAAATATTTTAAACGCAGAATCAATCTACGAAACAAATCGAGATAAAAATGCCATCAAACATGAAAATCGGTTCACTTTTGACAAAGTTATGGAGGATTGAAGTATGGGAGCTATGGATCCGAGAGGTTTACATGTCAAAATTTTCGTCAATTTTGGAATGATTTTTGACCAAAAATTTGACCCCCTCAGAATCAAGTTAAATGTTGTTTTTTATGCTAATTATGACAAATACAATCGATTAAAAGCAAAAAATCCCAATTCTAAATTTTGAAAAATTTTTTTTTCGAAAATTCATAAGGGGGGAGTACATGATATTTTGACTAAAAATTTCAAAAAATAAATTTTTTTAAAAAAGCAAATATTTTAAACGCAGAATCAATCTACGAAACAAATCGAGATAAAAATGCCATCAAACATGAAAATCGGTTCACTTTGACAAAGTTATGGAGGATTGAAGTATGGGAACTATGGATACGAGAGCTTTACATGTCAAAATTTTCGTCAATTTTGGAATGATTTTTGACCAAAAATTTAACCCCCTCAGAATTAAGTTAAATGTTGTTTTTTATGCTAATTATGACAAATACAATCGATTAAAAGCAAAAAATCCCAATTCTAAATTTTGAAAATTTTTTTTTTCGAAAATTCATAAGGGGGGAGTACATGATATTTTGACTAAAAATTTCAAAAAATAAATTTTTTTAAAAAAGCAAATATTTTAAACGCAGAATCAATCTACGAAACAAATCGAGATAAAAATGCCATCAAACATGAAAATCGGTTCACTTTTGACAAAGTTATGGAGGATTGAAGTATGGGAACTATGGATACGAGAGCTTTACATGTCAAAATTTTCGTCAATTTTGGCATGATTTTTGACCAAAAATTTGACCCCCTCAGAATCAAGTTAAATGTTGTTTTTTATGCTAATTATGACAAATACAATCGATTAAAAGCAAAAAATCCCAATTCTAAATTTTGAAAAATTTTTTTTTCGAAAATTCATAAGGGGGGAGTACATGATATTTTGACTAAAAATTTGAAAAAAAATTTTTTTTTAATAAAGCAAATATTTTAAATGTAGAATCAATCTACGAAACAAATCGAGATAAAAATGCCATCAAACATGAAAATCGGTTCACTTTTGACAAAGTTATGGAGGATTGAAGTATGGGAGCTATGGATCCGAGAGCTTTACAAGTCAAAATTTTCGTCAATTTTGGCATGATTTTTGACCAAAAATTTGACCCCCTCAGAATCAAGTTAAATGTTGTTTTTATGCTAATTATGACATATACAATCGATTAAAAACAAAAAATCACAATTCTAAATTTTGAAAAATATAGTCAAAGCCTATTATATTCAATTACTAAATATCCATAAACAAGCCTGGAACTGGATCCATAAATGCCAAAACATTTACACAACTCATCTACTCAGTTAAAGCAAGCAAAAACAAAGAACAATACACTCAATTCAATTATTCATTCAATTATTTATTTATCATCATCAGAGAAGCCAACGCGAACCGCTTAGAAGCAGCTATCGATGGAGGGCAGAGAGCCGCTGCAGTACTTCCAGGTGGACCAGGCGGACCAGCCCTGCTGGCCGAGGATCTTCTGGGCGCAACGGACGGAGTTGGTGATGTCGTCGGTCAACAGAGCGTTGCAGCTCAGGTTGCACTCGTTGTAGGAGAAGCGACCGTTGGCGGGCTGGCACCAGTAGTAGTTGTTGATCTGGAAGATGCCGTAGTCGTTGGAGCCGTTGTAGTTCTCGGGGCCGACAACGCCGGTGCGGTAGGAGCTCTCGTGCTCGGCAATGCAGGCCCACCTGGCCAGCTGGTCACGAGGAACGCCCAAGTTGGACATCTCGCGGGCCAGCGAGCAACGGTCCATGGTGCGACCGAAAGCGGGGGCGGCGAAAGCGGCCAAAGCAACCAAAAGAATGAAAGCCTTCATGTTTACAGTGTTTTTCAGGAACGAGAAACTGATGTCGAAAGGCTAAAATGTCTGCGCTTTTATAGCTGAAAATTATCTGCAGCGAATGCTATCTGAAGTGGGCGCGTGATTTGCCACGAATACGTCAGGCCAATTGCGCAGATTTATTATCGAGGAGCATTTAGGTTAATCAATGGAATAAAATGTAATCAAAGCATACCCAAAATAATGGCTAACTAAATATTTGTGATAAATTATATATCTAATAGGCAAGAGATGCCACAGAAAACAATTGCTATTAACACAAGTACTTGACTTAGATCTTAAAATGCCGCTTAAAATTAGCCCAGTTTATGATTTTGGGTTGCTGAGCTACTTGTTAATTTTAACCATTAACCTTGTTAACTTTATTTTCGTCTCTTCTTTAACCAATTATTATGCTTCAAGTTGTGGCTATTGGCTATCTAAAGTAAAGCTTTGAGTGATATAAACAACGTATAGCGATTTAAATGGAAGGCAAATGAAGATCAGTGCTGCCAGTTGCGCTCTTTTTTTCAGTCAAATCTAGCTATTCTAAATTCTTCACAACTTTTTGCATACAAAACTATTTTTTTTTGTATACCTTTACAAAGTTGTCAACACTGAAGTGAGCAGAGCGTAAATAGAGCTATATGGCCTGAAACTTATGTTTTTGTTTTGTTTTGTTTTGTTTTTTTTTTCATTTTTTTTAAAGAACTCAACTGTGTGTACTTATGGTTGCGTTTCATAACGGTCACAAGTTGAATCGTTAAAGCCACTGACTCGGCACAGAGCCCAAGGCTAGCCACACATCATCGAGAAACGTGAACATTAACGCCAACTCGAATGCATATGGCTTTCTCGACTTGGAGGCTGACAAGAGTTAGAGTCTGGAGCCTATAAGACCCAACCGCAACTATGCAAACCCGTCATTGCCGACGCGCTGTTATATTAACCCCATTCAAGCGCAGGCATGGATCACCATGCATACACTCAGAGAAATTAACAAACGTTACAATCGGTGTAACCGAAATCGCAATACTCGATCCCAGTGTATCTGCTTTTTGAATACTAATTGTAACAGCTTTGTTTAAAAAAAAATGTTTTTTCCAACATTATTTTTCATTCAACAAAAATTGTACATGAAATATGGCTGCTACGAGTCGAAGAGCTTTTCTTGTCCAAATTTGTCAAAATTTTGGCATGATTCTTGACAAGAAATTTGACCCTCTCTGAATTTACTTTTAACGAATTTCTATGCATTGTTTAACCACAATCGATTAAAAACATAAATTGGCAATTTCAAATAGTGAAAAAAAATGTTGAAATCTTTTGTCAATGTAGAACTAATATAGAGTACGAATCATGACCATAATGTTAAACATGAGAATTAGTGCAGTTCTGACAAAGATATTGGATTGTGAGATATAGGAGCAGTTGATTAAAATTGTATCAAAATCGGTGACCTCTTCCGCTGAATCTATCAACAAGATTAGAATAACGAAAAATAAAAATAAAAAGCACTTGAAATTGCGATAACACGGCCCTATAAAAACACTAGTCCCACAGCGATTCGACATCAGTTTTGAAATATTCTAAACATGAAGGCTTTCATCGTTCTGCTTGCTCTGGCCGCTTTCGCCGCCCCCGCTTTCGGTCGCACCATGGACCGTTGCTCGCTGGCCCGCGAGATGTCCAACTTGGGCGTTCCTCGTGACCAGCTGGCCAGGTGGGCATGCATTGCCGAGCACGAGAGCTCCTACCGCACCGGCGTTGTCGGCCCCGAGAACTACAACGGCTCGAACGACTACGGCATCTTCCAGATCAACAACTACTACTGGTGCCAGCCCGCCAACGGTCGCTTCTCCTACAACGAGTGCAACCTGAGCTGCAACGCTCTGTTGACCGACGACATCACCAACTCCGTCCGTTGCGCCCAGAAGATCCTCGGCCAGCAGGGCTGGTCCGCCTGGTCCACCTGGCACTACTGCAGCGGCTCTCTGCCCTCCATCGATAGCTGCTTCTAAGCTGATCACCAATACGATTTTTGATATTAAATAAACATAATTTTGAAAAGGAAATTGGCATTTGGAGTTTAAATTGAATTGAATTGAAACTATATAAACTTTGCCCAGTTACAGTTGCACTTACAAACATTTTTCTTTCAGTGTAAATGCATATAAGTCATGATGACAGGGAGAGGTATTTACATATGTACGTATATGCGGTCGGGTAGATGCAGATGCAACGTCGATTGCTAGCGGTATTCCTTGTGCCCCCGAGCAGCACTTGTTGATCTTAAGGCGACCACAGATTTCTACACATTTCTAAGAAAGTTGTTAACCTTTTAACGTTGGGTTAACAGTCAAGACAAATGACAAAAGGCTACTGTACAGCCATTTAGCCAAATGACGGACAGAAACCGCTCAGCAAAGTGGCTTAAAGCAGTTGGAGCCGCATTCAAAGCGTGACCCTCTTAGACATCCCCATGAATTATCGATTTGTCTAGTCAATGCTGACTTGTGAATTCTTTGTAAAAGCAACTTCTTCACTTTTGCTTTTACGCGTTTTGTTTATTTGTTTTAAAAGCCAATACAAAAAAATAAAACATCTGCTATCAGCCAACAGCCAGCAGGTAACAGCTAATAGCCAAGTCCGGTTAATGGGTCAACTAACAGTTCTGACAAGAATTTCTCGCAGTTCTCATCGCATATTCATGAGCTTGGACTTTCGGCACCACATCTGACCAATTATGCGCCATTTAAATACAGGTCCGAACTAATTATTTAATCAAAAGCCCAAATGTTGGCTTAAGAATGTACTGTTACGATAATAGATCAGTTACTTAGTTGGCTAAAGAACGGTTCCTAAATACAAACACTTTAAAGGCTCTAGCTCTCTAATCGATTTTGTGCGCAATTGTCAAAAAGTGTTCAGAAATATTGAAAATTTGTCTGATATTAAATATACCATGCATTATTTATGTACCAAAATTGGGCTGATCGAAACGATATAAATAATAGATGTGCACAAAAAACTAAACAATTATATTCAGCAATAAACATAAATGATTTGTGGCGAGTTTTTAGTTTTCAATGCACCAATTTGTATTCAGGCTAATAAAGTTTCAAAGACAGCCAATCTAATTCAATACGTGTGTCTATATAAATAAAACCATAAAATTAGAAACTTTTCTGCTAAACAAAACAAACAATTTGCTGCGTGCCCATAAAAATAAACCTTTTTGCACATTTTCTCCCATAGAAAGTAAAGTTGAAGCACGGCAAATGGTCATCGGGTCAGAAAGATTATAAACAGGCCCAGACTTATTCATTATGGTACCAGGGCAAGCTAAAAAAAAAACAAAAAACCAAAAAATAAAAAACAAACTAGTCGAACTGGTGACTCGTGTATTCACCAACCAGAACACATGAGTAAAAGATGAAAAAAAAAGTAATGTGCAACTTGAACAACTTCCGCAAACAGTCAAAGCAAACACCGCGTGTGTAGGAGTTAATTTCAAATCCATTAAATAAATTGCAAAGACTAAGTAGATTATGACGAGCCTCTGGCAATATCCACATCATGAACACGATTTGGATGCGTTTATAAAGCAATTGGTATTTTAATTCTTTCGGTAAATATTGGCTAATTCAGAGAAAGTGGAAAAAAAAAACCAAATTTAGTGTCAAAAATTAATCTGCCAGTCAAATCATTGAAAGACGCAGAGTATAAACTTAAAAAGATGTATTCATTGAATAGTCTTAATAAAAATTCGAAAAAGACAGTTTGGTTTTAAGCAAATCCAATCCAAAACTCAACAGAACTTGACAATAAGAAATACATTTTTGGAAATACAAAACAAAACAAAACCTCAACTGATTAATATTTATCGAACTAACTCTACCAGTTGCAACCCATGTTTTTAATGCCAGCATGAGAATACTTTCCACTCTCTTACACTCTCTTTCTCTCTAACAGCAAATGTGGATGCTGTTGTTTGTATGCGCGTCTTTTTTCTTTGTTAAACATGCTTAACTGACTCTTGAATGTAACTGTACGTGTACCAAACGACTTATAGATCGAATATCGAATATATAAACTTACCCCCAAGGTCGCGCAACCGATCAAACACTGATATACATATGTATGTATGTGAATCTAACAAGCACACACTGCACAATTTTATCGTTTTTGCATACATACGCACGCGAAGGACACGACCGATCAGCAGGGCAGACGCGCACAGACTAAATCATCTCATCAAAGTCGCGCCTACGCTAAGCCGGCAGTCGCACTAATACTAATACAGCAACAGCTTAGAGCACACAAACGGCCGCTCCTTCCGAAAGCACTCTCAGCTGGATACACACACAAGGTAAATGACAATGCTCGCTCTCTGGCATTTGCAGCCTGCAGTCGAAAAACATAACGGGATCATGACCATGAGCGCCAATGGCACGTCAGTATCCACTCTCTAGATCAAAACTCTCCTCTAGTGCTCTGTGCCCTTGAATTAAATGCAGCACACCTATTTTTTCGCCCTCTCTCTTATCTCTTATAATAACTGGTAATGAATAATACCTGATTGAGCCGATTTTACAAATTTTAACAAATCAACTTTTCAATTAAAGCATTATAATAACATTACAAAAGTTCTGTTCCTATAAGGATATCTGTTATCAACTTAGATGAACCAAAATATTCAAAAATTGGAATGATTTGCACCATTTTAGTATTTGATAAGATAATACAGTCCTCTTCCGCTCAATCTATCAAAAAGATTAAAATAAAAATAAAAAAAATAAATACGTATTTGATTTTTCATAAAAAACACTTGAAATTGCGATAACACGGCCCTATAAAAACACTAGTCCCACAGCGATTCGACATCAGTTTCGAAATATTCTAAACATGAAGGCTTTCATTCTTTTGGTTGCTCTGGCCGCTTTCGCCGCCCCCGCTTTCGGTCGCACCATGGACCGTTGCTCGCTGGCCCGCGAGATGTCCAACTTGGGCGTTCCTCGTGACCAGCTGGCCAGGTGGGCCTGCATTGCCGAGCACGAGAGCTCCTACCGCACCGGCGTTGTCGGCCCCGAGAACTACAACGGCTCCAACGACTACGGCATCTTCCAGATCAACAACTACTACTGGTGCCAGCCCGCCAACGGTCGCTTCTCCTACAACGAGTGCAACCTAAGCTGCAACGCTCTGTTGACCGACGACATCACCAACTCCGTCCGTTGCGCCCAGAAGATCCTCGGCCAGCAGGGCTGGTCCGCCTGGTCCACCTGGCACTACTGCAGCGGCTCTCTGCCTTCGATCGATAGCTGCTTCTAAGCTGATCACCAATACGATTTTTGATATTAAATAAACATAATTTTGAAAAGGAAATTCTTTGGAAATTGTTCTTCTTCTTGTCGGGCCTAACACGATATTGAAAAGTATCCTAATATCCCCCCCGTGGGCTTTCTTACAAAGATTTATTATGGCCTAAAATGACTTTCTAATATTAATAAATTAATGTCCACAGAATATTTATATATTTAGATTTGTTTATAGAATTGGAAACTTGCGTATAATTAAAAACCAATTTGTTGGCCCATTGAATCTGAATTTTTTGCACATTTTCTCTCGGCCATAGAAAGTAAACTTGGCTCTCAGCAAGTTGCCCAGCCAGCAGCCAGCAAATGACAGCGGGTCAACACCAATTTATGGGCCAACCCCAAACATATTAATTATGATCGCTCGGGGCATTAACGCCGACTTTGTCTGCGCTGAATAAATAATGCCGAAAACCAGTTAAACTGGTCCGATTGTTTTTGGATTTTGTATTTTTTGGAGGTAATGCGACATCGATTTTAATTCACGTGTGCATAGAAAAAACCTAAAAAAAATAGTGCAAATGCGGCAGCAGTTCCGCATGAGTTCAACAGCGACAAAATGTCGAAGGTAAGCCACAAAATATCGGTGGATATATGTAGCAATGCCGTATTCATTAGATAAATCGCGGCTACAGACGAGATGATTGACAGGCGCCCAGGGCAGCGACACGATATGTGCGCAATTATAAGATGATTGGAATTTATAATCCCATTGGCCTCCCGGTCAAAGATTGGCAGATTCGTGAATTTTGGAGAAAGTGGCAAAAGCCAAGCGTAATTTATTTGTCAATGTGATTTTTGGCTTACAAATCGATTTCCCAAAAGAAAACTTAACTTTACTGCAGGTCAAACAAAATTCAAGACAATTCTTTCAGGTGGATCTATCGGGTGCATAGAATTAATTCTAGTTGCTAAAGCATTATTTACAACTTATTAATGGAATTCCCTCTATCTCTCTCTCTCTTTCTCTCTCTCACCGTTTCTCCATTTGGTTCCTTGTTATCGCGAGAATTGTCTTTTTGGTCTAGACTCGCATTCGTATCTGTCGCGCGAATGATATTTGAAGGAGCTGTTTCAATGTTTCAATTGCCTATCTCAAGTGCCCCGTGTCTGTCTGTTGGCGCATGGGGAGGCCCTCGAGAAGTGCACACGCCCCAGTTATCGCAATTTGGCCAGTTAAATGCAAATTGACAGCATTGTTAATGCGCCTGACGGACAGCTGGCCTTTGAGCACAATTAACCAGCGATGGCTGCTGCTTTGAACGGTTTATACCAAATGCTTTTGGGCCAGTTCCATTTGGCTCAATTAGTTTTGCAGCCAAGCCCAAATGGAGTGTATAGCTCGATTGGTAAATACCCTGTACTAGTGTTTAAAACTTACATTTAAACACCTATTTAATAAATTCTTGTTTAATACTTTGATAATTTTTAGATTTTTAAATTTATTTACTTTTACCTTTTTTTTATAATTTAAGAAGAGTGGGAAATGGTATTAGAAAAAAATTATGTTTAATCTATTAATGTAGACTCCAGCTAAGCTTTAAAAAAGTTACGCTTTTGATCGATATTTATCGATTTTTTATAAAGACAGTATAGGATATAGTTGTAAACTATCAATGCATTTTCAATATTTCCAACAGCAAAATACAATGGGTACAGGGTATTGAATACCCATTTTCATTGCCCAAGCGGCACAAAGAGCGTCTCTGAACAAATTGCGGTTACTCAATCAACAATTGCCACATTTGTCAGGTGCCCAACAGCTGTCTATTGCTGCAAATTCGCCCAAAACGAGCACTGAACTCTTTAAACAAATCTAACAAAGAATTTGCGTTCAACCGCAAAATGCTATGAAAAGAAAATTTTCTTTTCATATTTATCTTATTTGTTGGTTTTTTTTCTAATCAGTTTTTTTTTGGGGGGATTTTGACGAAAGTATTCCAATTGGGTTGCGTGCGACGCCCAACTGTCCAGTTGGAGCGTGTCCAATGCATAAGCTATTTATTATTAACAATTGTTAAATCAGACCGGAACAGTTTTCGTCTAGCTCACATAGAGGTATAGTATAGTATAGTATATCTCCATTTGTTATGTGTGCTGCCCACTGATATTTCTTTTTCTTTTTTATTGTTTCTCTTACGCTTCTCCATGCGCCAAGTGGCATTGTTAGCGCTCGTAACGGGGGATTGGGGACTTGGGATGGGGTATGGGGTATGGGGTATGGGGCATGGGGGATTGTGTGTGCCTTCTCTCGAAGCGTGCCGTCGCCAATTCAATTTTTCATCATTTCCATGGCGTTTTTTTGCCGCTTTCGAGTACGGTTAAATCTAATTTGTTGAATACTTAAAATACCCCGTAACCAATTGTGCTAGAAGGGGTATACTACTTTTCATCTGTGTATAGATATGTATTTGAGTGTATATAATTCTATATCTATATCTATCCATGTATATCTAGCTAAATATATATAGATCATCTTCAAAATCAACGATCTCAAACACTAAAAAGTCTAAAGAACCCTTGTCTCCAGCTATAAGTTGGCTCTCACCAAATGCAAATCACGTGTTTTATTACTGATATTTTCGTCCATTTCACAAGAATCGATAAATATCGCTTTTTAAGAAATTTTGTCGAGCATATCCGAAAGATTTGTTTCGAAACCATCCATTCGTTTTTCCAAAATCGATAAATATCGATTAATATTTTTGTTTTGATTCACTTGTGTTTTGATAGTTTCAATATGTTTTTTTTTTTAGTTTTGCCTACATCATTGGGCTTAAAAATAATCACCAAGTATTTTTTAGAAAATCTTTTATTCAAGTTTTATGTCATCAAGTTAAACAGCTTAGAAGCAGCTATCGATGGAAGGCAGAGAGCCGCTGCAGTACTTCCAGGTGGACCAGGCGGACCAGCCCTGCTGGCTAAGGACCTTCTGGGCGCAACGGACGGAGTTGGTGATGTCGTCGGTGATGAGGGCGTTGCAGCTCAGGTTGCACTCGTTGTAGGAGAAGCGACCGTTGGCGGGCTGGCACCAGTAGTAGTTGTTGATCTGGAAGATGCCGTAGTCGTTGGAGCCGTTGTAGTTCTCGGGGCCGACAACGCCGGTGCGGTAGGAGCTCTCGTGCTCGGCAATGCAGGCCCACCTGGCCAGCTGGTCACGAGGAACGCCCAAGTTGGACATCTCGCGGGCCAGCGAGCAACGGTCCATGGTGCGACCGAAAGCGGGGGCGGCGAAAGCGGCCAGAGCAAGCAGAACGATGAAAGCCTTCATAATTGAACTTCAGTTAACTGATGTGGAATGGTCAAGACCGCTACCCTTTTATAGGGACCACAATCTCTATCGAGTAGCTATCTAAACTAAACTGAAGTGGAATTGCTGATACGTAAATTGACAGCAATGGTTTCTCTAATCTCTCCTTAATCAGTGACAATGTTGAAGAATATTTCTGGCGTAGACGTGACAATGGGAACGGATTGTTATGGAAAATGAGCAGGAATGAAAATTGCCTACAAGACAGTTTTTTCTTGTTAGAGATATTCAAAGTATGCAGTGACTAAGATATTTTGTTTGAAGGAAATATTAAATTTAACTAACTTTACTTTAATATAGGGAATGAAGAATTAACGGGTCGAAAACGTTTTAAAACAAGTTATCAATGCTAAATTGGAATAACTCCGATTTGTGCGAGTGGAAGTGGGCGTGGCAGAAAGCTCGGAAAACTTTGTAACATTTATTTAATGTATCTAGTTGTAGAGCTGATGGGGATATACAGATTAAATCGAACCACAAATTAACCCACAGTGGGCGTAGACGATAAATCTTAACACTGGTAAGCACGGACAGACGGACAGCAAGACTGACTTTGCGCAAGCCCACTAATAAGTTTTTACTCTCTAATTTTTTAATTGAAATTAAATAATGAAAGATATTCAAATAGCCTAAGGATTACATAGTTTCGAGAACTGTCTTTTCGACTGCAATCTGTTTCCTAGAGGGGATTCACAATTCACTTTATCAAATCACGACCGTCAATTTCGCATTGAAATTAGCCAAAAGTGCCTTGAATAAAATATCTCTGAAGTAAACTGTTTAAATTAAAAAGCACTTCAGATAACTCGACAAACTGAGATAGTATTGCCCTATAAAAGGAGAACGATTCTGACCATTCGACATCAGTTTTGAAATATTCTAATCATGAAGGCTTTCATCGTTCTGCTTGCTCTGGCCGCTTTCGCCGCCCCCGCTTTCGGTCGCACCATGGACCGTTGCTCGCTGGCCCGCGAGATGTCCAACTTGGGCGTTCCTCGTGACCAGCTGGCCAGATGGGCTTGCATTGCCGAGCACGAGAGCTCCTACCGCACCGGCGTTGTCGGCCCCGAGAACTACAACGGCTCCAACGACTACGGCATCTTCCAGATCAACAACTACTACTGGTGCCAGCCCGCCAACGGTCGCTTCTCCTACAACGAGTGCAACCTGAGCTGCAACGCCCTCATCACCGACGACATCACCAACTCCGTCCGTTGCGCCCAGAAGGTCCTTAGCCAGCAGGGCTGGTCCGCCTGGTCCACCTGGCACTACTGCAGCGGCTCTCTGCCCTCCATCGACAGCTGCTTCTAAGTTGTTCGTTTGATTTTCAGTTAAATAAAAAAAAAATTCAAGCTAAGTTTTGGCGTGTTTTGCAACTGAATTCAAGCTGAATGGACAGCTCTTAAAGTCGGCTCTCACCGATTTGATTATTATATTATTACTATTATTATTATTTATGTTTTTTTTGTTTGTTTAAGTATTTTTTTATCAACGCACACGCAGCAATTTATGTGGCCACAATATTTGTGTAGTTGTATCGACTGTCAGCCTAACGAGCACTTGTTGTCTTCCATGTGGTTCTGGCCAGGCCAAAATCGCTGGCAATTTCAATGCCACACTGCGCTGCCCACACATAGGCCAAAAGCTCGAGAGGATTTGCTTGAGCCGTGAACGTATTTCGGTTGTGTGTGAAGGAAAGTTGAGCCCTATTAGCATATTTGGCCAGATTCAGATCAGATGGTGGGCGTATCAGCCAGGCAGAACAGCCAGCTGAGAACAATGGGCCATGTTGGGCAGCTGTATGCTGTATGCAGATAACCTTTCACGGCGTTGACCAGGTGGGGTATTTTGTGGGGGATTCGAGAGGGAGGGGTGGTGCGGCTCTGTTGCTTACCTCGTTGGGGTTAATGGCGTTCCACACTTCTAGGCCAAAACGAAATCCAATTTGGAGCATATGCGGAAAGTTAAATGACACGAATCGAAATTGGGCCAAATGCGGAACGTTCTCAAAAATGTTCACACACACACTTAATCACTCACACACACACACACACATACACACACTTTTCATATTGAAAAAGTTGGCTTTTCTTTGCACTTTGCAGCGTCATCGAAGCACAAGAAGCAACATAAATTGAGAAGATTAGCACAAAAGCAAACGCGCAACGTTCTATGCTGTTTAGTTACGGCTGCAATTGTTGTTGTTGTTTTTGTTGTTGTTGTTGTTGTTGTTGTTGTGGATGCTGCAATAGGCCAGACCGGGCCGGGCCAACGACAGTCTTCAGAGTCGTACTCGTTTTACCGTTAGAATGCAATCAGCGCGCGCGCTCGCGATGCTGTTAGCTGCAGCAAAGAATGAGAGAGGGACGAGCGAGGGGGTGTTGAGTCAACAGCGGGTGCCAGTCGAACACTTTTCTAACCAATAAAAACTTGTTTTGCACTCGAGAACGCACAACAGCAATATATGCACATACATAAATATATACAATATCCGATATATAATATATATCGCGTAATCGTCGGCGACACGTAACAAACTGCGTAAAGTTGTAGAAATTGGCCAAAGAGTAACCGTTACCATTGGCAACGGAAACTGTTCAGAACGTTGCTTTTTAACCTCAAGCCAAATCTATACAGTGTACATAGTGTATATTTATGTATATACAGCAGCATCTACGATAGCACTTTGTTAGCCCTAAAGCGCGGCTAGCAAAGCCATCGTTTGATCTGTCAAAAAAAAAATCGCTCACTGCGTCTCACACGTCTGCTTCGCTGCGAACTCGCGCACTGACTGAGCCAGCGTTCAAGTCGGCAGCAACCGTTAAACTTCAGCTTCAGCCTCAGCCTCAGCGAAGCCGCCGTTGACAGTTAGTTCGGCTCTGCGTGCACTTTCCCAACTCGTTTCTCATTGGTGAGCGGCCACTCTTATACGTCTTATTATAAGAGCTGACCATTCAGCTTGAATTCAGTTGCAAAACACGCCAAATTTCAGCTTGAAATGTTTTTATTTAACCAAAAATCAAATGAACAGCTTAGAAGCAGCTATCAATGGAAGGCAGAGAGCCGCTGCAGTAGTGCCAGGTGGACCAGGCGGACCAGCCCTGCTGGCTAAGGACCTTCTGGGCGCAACGGACGGAGTTGGTGATGTCGTCGGTGATGAGGGCGTTGCAGCTCAGGTTGCACTCGTTGTAGGAGAAGCGACCGTTGGCGGGCTGGCACCAGTAGTAGTTGTTGATCTGGAAGATGCCGTAGTCGTTGGAGCCGTTGTAGTTCTCGGGACCGACAACGCCGGTGCGGTAGGAGCTCTCGTGCTCGGCAATGCAGGCCCACCTGGCCAGCTGGTCACGAGGAACGCCCAAGTTGGACATCTCGCGGGCCAGCGAGCAACGGTCCATGGTGCGACCGAAAGCGGGGGCGGCGAAAGCGGCCAGAGCAAGCAGAACGATGAAAGCCTTCATGATTGAACTTCAGTTAACTGATGTCGAATGGTCAAGACTGCTACCCTTTTATAGGGACCACAATCTCTATCGAGTAGCTATCTAAACTAAACTGAAGTGGAATTGCTGATACGTAAATTGACAGCAATGGTTTCTCTAATCTCTCCTTAATCAGTGACAATGTTGAAGAATATTTCTGGCGCAGACGTGACAATGGGAACGGATTGTTGTGGAAATGAGCAGGAATGAAAATTGCCGACAACAGCATTTTCGTGTTTAAAAGGGCCTTTTTATAATAATATTAACAGGAAATTTTTGAGTTAGCATTGATTTAAGATGTTTTTATGTGAAGGAAAAACTGTCTCTGAAAATATAGATTTCCGATAATATAGATTTTCCGAACTGGGCGTGGTGGAGTCCTTAGGGGACCTAAAATTTTTCTGCAATCTTTAGAGGATTTCATCAGTAAACTTTTTTAAAAAATTTGATATGAATAGACGACCGGAGGACAGACGGACAGCAAGACGGACATTCCACAAACCCAATATACTCTTTTCACCTCGCAAACAAGGGTACAAAATCTAGTTTTCACTTGTAAATTCTATTCAAATATAGTTGTTGCTTTCTAATTTATTAATTCAATAGAAATTTTATAAAAAATGTCCCAAATGCCTAAAAATTACAAAAGTCTTTTCAAGTATTAATTTCCTGGTTACTATCAGTTTTCTTACAAGGGGACTTACATATTGTCTCTCAATTCGAATTCACGTTGAAATTTGCCAAAGTTACTTGATTAAAATATCGCAGACAACAAACACTGTTCAAATTAACAAGCACTTCAGATAACTCGACAAACTGAGATAATGCTGCCCTATAAAAGGAGAACAATTCTGACCATTCGACATCAGTTTACTTGAGGTACAATCATGAAGGCTTTCATCGTTCTGCTTGCTCTGGCCGCTTTCGCCGCCCCCGCTTTCGGTCGCACCATGGACCGTTGCTCGTTGGCCCGCGAGATGTCCAACTTGGGCGTTCCTCGTGACCAGCTGGCCAGGTGGGCCTGCATTGCCGAGCACGAGAGCTCCTACCGCACCGGCGTTGTCGGCCCCGAGAACTACAACGGCTCCAACGACTACGGCATCTTCCAGATCAACAACTACTACTGGTGCCAGCCCGCCAACGGTCGCTTCTCCTACAACGAGTGCAACTTGAGCTGCAACGCCCTCATCACCGACGACATCACCAACTCCGTCCGTTGCGCCCAGAAGGTCCTTAGCCAGCAGGGCTGGTCCGCCTGGTCCACCTGGCACTACTGCAGCGGCTCTCTGCCTTCCATCGATAGCTGCTTCTAAGCTGTTCAACTTGCCGGCAGAAAATACTAATAAATGAGTTTATAAAAAAAGCATAGTTCTTAGCTCTTTTCAAACCCAACTGCCAAGCAGTTGAATCTATCTGGTGCAAGCAGTGCAAGTATTTTTACTCGCCCGCACAAAAGTATGCAACATTTATGTTCGCAGAGTAGCTGACATGAGCTGCCTGCTATGCGGGCCGTTAAATTTGAATTGTGTGGAGCTCACCTGTAGCACATGGATTTGCCTTGTTCGTAGATGGAGTCCAGCGAATATTCGTCCGCATTCGAGCTGCAGGCATTGGTGCGGCCCTCCACCGCATCCTCATAGCAATAGCTGCAGCTGCAGCAAGAGTACTGCGAGCAGTACGAGGAGGCGTCCATGTCAGTGATTCCTATGGAGCACTCTTCGTCCGCGCCACGTGGTCGCTGCTGCGTCTGCACAGGTGAGTTCTTCTGTGGCGTCGAGCGACTGCAGGTGAAAGAGTTTAGCTAGCAGCGGATGTTTGGCATCAAGTGTAATTACCTCTTGGTGCGAGTGTCCATGGTGTCCATAACCACGTTCCAGGTGCGATGGATCAAGTACAGGAGGAATAGCATGCGCGACGTTTCGCCGCCGTTGGGCGTGGCATTTGAGGCATTGCCCGAGCCCAGGCAGCTGCTGGACTCCAAACGGGCCTGGCCCTCGTCTGGATTTTGTGGATAACGTGCCGGTAGCGTCTTGGAGCGGAATTCGCTCTGCACGCAATATTCCTGCTTGTGCTGCTGAAAGCGCCGCCGTGTATTGAACCGGGTGCTCCCCTCGTCCCGGGCGCCCTCTGGGGCTCTGTGTGCGATCCGGTTGCCCATCACAATTGGCGCCAATCAAACATTGCCTAATGGGACAGGCGAACGAATTAATTAATTAACCAGGCAGATGCATCACAAGATTATAATAACTGGTGTGTGTGTGTGTGTGTGTGTGTGTGTGTGTGTGTGTGTGTGCCGACACAGTTCCTAACCAGTTAGCAAGTAAGCGCAAAAGTGAAGTGAACGAACAACATCTGCGAATGGGCTGTGGAATTGGGTCAGCAGCGAGTTCTCGACGGCTCGTTTGGAGACGCCAATTGAGGCCATGGCAAGAAGGCCTCCTCCTTGGCGTTCTCAATAGGATTCTAGAGATGCTGCGCTTGGCAATTATGATCAACTGCTATCTGCGGCGATACTGATGGATTGCGTGGACGTGGACCAGTTTGGTAATCTGTTTTGGACATGAACATCGACATGGCCAACATGATTGCATGCGTGCAACATACACTCTGACAAATTACTGCAAATTTAGCTCGAGATCAATTTAAACGTTTGCCAGCCTAAAATCAAGACGCAACACATACAGAGATATGTATAATAATCATAATAGTACTCAATCTGAGAGTTAAACATGACGACTGTTATAACTGTTAAACAAACTGAAAACAAACTTGGAAAATTCGCTTTAAGAGTTCGAATAGGTTTCCTACCCAAATTTTTGTTTTCAACCAAATTTCGCACTTCATTTAGAATAATGAACATTTCTTTAAGCACATTGTTAAAAATTGTATAATTATTTAATGCTTGCTACACTTTGCTTTTTTCAGAAATTTAATTTTAAAAATTTATTTAATTTATATTTTAGTACTTTTATATTTTATAGTATAAAATTATAAATATATAATAAATAATAAATTAAAGTAAGAGCGATTTAATATAAATCAATATAAACTGTTTTTATTTTCTCCCAGTCAGCATTTAGCCACCGCTTTTCTCTGAGTGTAGAATTCAACGCGGCTAATAGGGGCGCAGGCATTATAAGCAGCTGATTCCGATCAGAAACAGGCCAAGCCTTGTTTGTGCAGGTCAACAATCCATCAAATTGACACTACGCACAAATTTGTTCGACTCGGACAGCCGCCTTATCAGTGACCCACAGCGAAACAGTGGCGGTGCCAAACGTGACCCCCAAACGACTGTGGCGATCTGCGGCTGTCCCATCTATGCGACCACTGCTGCTATCTGTGTGAGGTAAGCCTCAAATAGTGCGCAAACAGAGCTTATCAGTGCGATGGCAACTCTACACACACATCTACACAAATAGTGTGTACAGTGAAAGCTCTAATAACGAACGAAAATCTGTTAACTTATGGTTTTACATTTTATAAATAAATAAAACAATTTCATTTATATTCCCTAAATTTGTAAACGTAGAAACACTCAAATTTGTCCTGTGACTTAATTTTATGCACTATACTGAGCTTTCACTGTATATACTTGGTTAATGGTCGCTGGTTCAGCAAACGTTGTTGTTGCTGGCTTCTTAGGCTCATTAGTAAACGAAATGCCAGAGCATTCTCTTCTAACAGTACTCCATACAGAAATGGACCAATCTATATACGAAATGCCGCATAATGGCACAGCTCCATTAGTTTGGATCTGAACACAAAGACTTTCGAATACGAATGTAGAATGTAGAAGCCAAGCCGAGGCGCTATCAGATTTTAGCCACAAGCGTTTAAGCCACAACCGCAACCGGTTTGCCCAGGTGACAAATAATAATGAAGGGGAAAGTTATCGATGCCACGGAAAATTTGGTAGGGTAGGTTGAGATATACAAAAAACAAACAAAGGGTCTGGTCTATTTAATTTCATTTAAATTCAGCTATTCAAATATGCACATTTCGAGTAGAAATGGGTGTGGAAAAAGAGAGCGGACGCATCCGAAATTTTCCTAAAATTCCCATGTTCCCCAGAAACTGCAAATTCTATGCTTGGAAAGTTGTTCGAATGTGTGAAATTTAATTGGCATTTGAAATAGATTTAACTGGATAGATTTCAGAAGGCGAGTGGCCACTGTACTAAGCCTTTACCATATATAAATCGTATATTACTGAGCGATCAGTGTCACACACTATTTAGACACTAATTTAAATGGGCTTGCGAAAGAACCACAAAATGCGGTTTATCTTATCGGTGACGGGTCACCCTGTATGAGCGTGCAATGTTAACTATAGGACAAGTGGCTACCCACTTCAAGCTGCGAGCTGTTCGTCGATTTTGGCTTAACAGTCGCGGTTGGAGCAATCGCGCGCACAGATCGAGTCGAGTCGAGTCGAGTCGAGTCGAAGCTTCAGCCTAAATTGTAACCGGAGCAGCACACGGGAAAACATGAGCCAGAGTCAACTGAACACCGCCCAGTTGGTCTTCGAGGAGAAGCCGCTGCATGTGCCGGCACTGGAGGAACTGCAGCAAGGTGAGCACCAGCAGCAGCAGCTAGATTTAGTGCGCATTAAAGATACGCGCGCGCTGAAGTAAATGACCTTCAAAAACTGTGTCGAACTTTCCATAGCCGGTTTTTTGCTTTTTAAAGTTCTCTTGGCGTGTTCTTATACCCTTGCAGCGGGTATTATGGGTTGATCGCACGCTATGAGACAGATATATGTGTACTTGATCTAGATAAGGAATTAAATCGATATAGCTATATATATATCTGAATAACTGTCCGTCTGTTTTCTTTTAACCTTGTACTCTTTTGAAGTTCATTTAAAAGTTGGCAAAGATTAGTTTTTTGGTTGCAATATCGATCAATAATTGAGGTTCTGCATGAAAAATAATTTGGTATTTCCTAAAAAATAAAATAGGCTTTTTTTTAAATTTAATTCAGTGTTACAAGTTGCATTATGCTGCTAAGCCAAATTTGATCAATATCGGACTGCTAAAACATATAGCTCCTATAACAATTATGTATTTTTGTGTCAACACTTTTCAATATATCTATATATATATCATATATATATATATATCATTTAGGTTTCATAGCTTAAGTTCCTAATTCTTTTTACAGATTCCCTAACCAAACTTAGAGTTTACAGATTTTGCTCTGCTTTTAACAAATCAAAAAGTTTTTGTTATCTTTGAACTAAATTTTTTTTGTTTAATATTTTAATGGTGAAATTTCGTTGATGTTTCTATGGCAACTTTAGTAACATTTTTCTTAATTAAAGTATAACTGCAAGGGTATTTAATATTCGTCGCTCCGAAATTGAACTGTTCTGGTTAATGCTAAGCACAAAAAAAAAACAAAAACATATGAGACTGTCAGCTGGAAAGCTTTTTGCACAGCTTTTTTTCTGTTTTGTGCTCGTTGTCTTGATGGAGGGCGAGATAAAGCTTTTTCATTGCATACTTTACAATCTCTCTCTCTCTCTCTCTCTCTCTCTTTCTCTCTGACACACACACGCTCTTTCTCGCTCGAAGTCATACAGGGTGCACTCAATAAGAATTTTAGAACCGCCAGCGTTGAGGTGGGCGCCTGTCCCGATCTCAAGGCCTCGCAGTTCGGACTGGTGGAGTCGGGCCTGGGCGGCAAGCCGACGCTGCTGGAGGTGGGCGGTCCGCCGTATTTGCTGCCGCTGGTGCAGCGCGACAAGCTGTACAACATTGCGGAGATCACGCGCCGGGTACAGGGTGCCGGCAAGATATTTGCCGTTGGCGCCGGCGCCGGACCCTATCCGATACGCAGCTCCAACTGTGAGGGCATCTACAATCTGTCGGTCAGCGCCGCGGACCAGCTGACCAACGGCAGCTACACGGCGACGGTGCGCGGCGAGCAGGAGGAATGCGTCCTCGAACGGATACCCAGCACGGAGCCGCGCTGCGCCCTGCTGCTCAACTTGTACCTCAGCCGGGGTGAGTCCGGACCCGTGCTGAAGATCAGCGCCAAGCAGCGCAAGGGCGACCTCAACTTCATCGAGTGCATACGCAAGGGATTGGAGGAGCACTACGGCGATCGTGTGGTCGGACTGGGCGGCATATTTGTCATCAAGAAGGGCGCCGCCCATCAGCACGTGATGCGCGACTTCAGCAAGACGCCCATTCACACGGACGACGAGGTCAACGAGTGGCTCAAGTTCTACGAGATGCCCGCCCAGCTGAATGCCGTCGGCACGCTGGTCACCAAAGAGCACGATCTCGATCTGCGTCTGCAGCACTTTCACTCGTTCTCGTTCAGCAACTGGGGCGGACACTATCACTACGACACCACGCCGGACATAGTCGAGTACGAGGCGTACCTCAATGTGGCCGAGCGCGTGGTGCGCGTGGATAAGCCACTGGACACCCACAAGGTGGGCAGGGATTAGACCCAGTCAGAATACACATTGGCCGCACGCGGGTTCGAACCCACACTTTCTGTTGATTTCTATTTCAGTGTGAACTACCTCTTGAAACAACACATCAGTTAACCAAAAACAGCCAAAACTCTTGAGATTGTAATGAAATCTGTCTTATAACACTTACAATATTATTAAGCTTCTGACAAAATAAAAATATATTTTTTGGAATTTTCAAAATGTAAAATGTGCAAATTTACAAAACTAATTTTTTTTTGTAATTGAAATAAATAAGTTAAACTGAAACATTTTTGTTTATTTTATGAGTAATTAAAAAAATTTAATTTAATTAAACTTAATACTATTAATATTCTTTAAGTCGCGGCATAAATTCGAACTAACAATTTTGGGAAAAAAACAAAAATGAATAAAATAAAAAGGTTCGAACCACTAACAAATATTTTTGAGCATGTCAGCGATGAGTGAAGACTTAATAAACGCGCGAATATAATTTTGCTTTCTGTGTTTAGCTCGTTCAGCTAGCCATTAACGTATTTTTGGTTGAGTTAAGAGCCGCGTAAGGGCCATTATGGCTTTATGTAATTGCCAAAACCGAGCCATCAAATTGACAGCTGAACTTTCTTTGGTCCGCAAATCAATCAAAGATGATAAACAAAAGAGCGGGGCTCCATTTCTGAGCACTTGCTCGGGGTTCTGGTTTTATAACTCCGTTGCTGGCCGCACTAATGAGGGATTCGAGATACGGCAACTAGCTAAGCAGGCCGTAAATAATGCAACAAGCATGCAGCAATTGCCTATGCACAACATATCTTTTGCTTTTATATGTTTTTCTTTTTTTTTAGATTTGTATTTTTTTTTTTATTTTTTTTTTTTTGTATATTTTTTTGCATCGCTGGCCATTAATTATTTAATAGCTTTGGTTTGAAGCCAAGCCCGGGCGCGAATCGTGCCGACTGGTCGCTGCGGGTAGGGGGCAGGGGAAGGGGAGGCTATTAAGTTGTTTGGGCGAATCTCTCATTACTTATATCAAAACTGGATGTGGCGCTACTTTAATCAGCCGCAATTAGTATCAACTGCAGCGACAGTTACCAATTGGCCATAGATAAAGTAGATTTTTTAATCTTACCCAGAGAGTCCAAACTGCGATTCATTCAGAATTATTATTATTGTTATTTATATTTTTTTTTTTTTTTGAGGTCACGACGATTTGTTTGGTGCGTTTCCAGTTGAACGATTTAACGGACAGATTTCTAATATTTGCATTTAGCTATTTATTATTCAAATTTTCGAAGTCCATGCACAACAAAAACAACAACGTCAACAAAAGCCGGCCGAGACAGTCAACAACAATGGCAAGTTTATCGAACGGCGATTGAACCAATTTAATCTGCCGTGGGTCAAGAAAAAAAAAACAAAAAAAAGAGAAGAGAAGAGATGTGAAGAAGTTATATGTTTAGTATCATATATGCATATAGAAGGAGAGAAATGCAAATGCGATTTCGCTGCCCACGAAAATATAAAGAAAATATCTTTTGTTGTTGTTGTTGCTGCTGCTGCTGTTGCTGTTTTTCTAGTCGCTTACACATTTATTCACATTTTAACACACACAATTAGCACTTTTTATTAGCTGGCTCTCGTTTTGATCGACTGCCTGCCCGTGGGACGCGCCCAGTTGGTGTTGGAGTTTGAATTCGAACTCGACTTCGACTTCGAATTGTTTTTTATTTGTAACTGCAGTTGGCGCTGGGCTCGCGCTCACGTCTGTTCGGCTTAAGCTCGCGTTGCAGACTGACTGAAGTTGGGCACTTTGCTGTGTTGATGTTGGTGACTGAATGCGGCTGCTGTGGCCGCTGTCTGCTGCCACTTGTTGTTTTAAAATACTCTGTACATTGGGGGAAAGAGGTTATATTTGTTTTGTTGCTATTTTCACTGAGTATGTTGTCTCTCGTGCTTATACATACATATTTACTATTTATACAGTTGTCTTATTGCATCTAAGGAGCAAGATGGCGGCTGCGAGTCCTTGACTTGTATAGTTGATTATGTTAAGGAATAGCTTAAGTATTACTTTATGATTATATTATTATTATTATTACTCTAAGCTAACTAACAACGTTTTCACTCGGTTTTAACAGGCAGCTTAATACTCTATAAAGCTTTTGTCAGTGTAATGATTATCTTTGTGATATTAATTAATAATCGATATTAATAATTACAAAATTGTAACCACAAAGCAGTGACCCTTAAACTGCAGCTTTAACCAATATCCATTATTGATATTCGCTGTGGCGTAGGTGCAATTTCTTAACCGATCTTAAAGGCAGATAAAGATTATCACAACTTTATGAGAGAGAGTTTAATCTAATTTACTTTTATAAGCCCAAGCTATTAAGATTTCTGTCTTATTTATACTAGAGTTAAAATTAATTATAATAAATTAAAACTAAACAAATTTAACGGTTATTCAAATAAAGAATTATTTTAACTTTCGCCTAGTAGCTATAAAGGGAATATATTCATATTCGCGACAAATTTGAGCTTATGAGTCACGCCCACTAGCAGGCGGCCTAAGCCCGGAAATTTATACTAACCACAGATCAAGTCAGAAATATCACAAACAAAAAATATAATAGCCCAGATTACCGCTTGAAGGTCAATGGCTTAACAGTTTGAGAGTCATCGAGCCTAATTTTAGCTATTTAAAAATGGCATACAGAGTATGGCTCAGTCGGGTACACCCAGTTGCAACGTTTGACTAGTTTGTTGTTGTTGTATGTCTTGCATTGTTGTTTGGTTGCTTGTGGGCAGGTTGCTGCGTTATTGTTGTTGTTGCTTGTCGTTTGTTGTTTGTTGCCCGCCGCCTTGTTTTGATTGAAATTGTCGTTTAATCTCAATTTGGACACATTTGCTGAGTGGAACATGAAATTTAGCCTGACTAAACGGCGTCGAGTGCATAAAACAATGCAGGCCAGCTGCAAAGTTTCCAATTCCCAACCAGTTCCCATAGCACAACTTGCGCTGTCAATGCCAATGCCAACTCCAATGCAACAACAACTACCATAATGGAGCAGTCCTGTTTGGCCACTACCCAAAGGCAAAGTTAACCAGACCCAACCCCCGAACACCCCCTAAAAAGACGTGCATTGAACCACGCAGGAAAACAGCGTGATGGAAGCTGGTCCTATATTTTAATTGAAATTGCATAATGAGACTCGATGAAGTCTTTAAAATGCCGGCTAAGTACTTGTCTGATATGGATACCCGTTTTATCAGCGTTTATTTTAATTAATTCAAGAAATTTTGCACAAGTAGCGGGCACTCTTATTGGTATACTCTATACTCTTACGTTCGTAAGAAATCAATTTGTTAGCCATACTCTATCTTGATAATAAACATATATATTATGCATATTTATTGTACTGTTTAAGACCTAGAGCTATTAAATCTGAGTGAATTTTTAGCCTATGACAAACCAAACCCATGAACATATCTATACTCAATAGGTTTCAGCTATTATACTGAAAACAATGTTTTCATTCAACTTCTTTTGTTATAAAATGTTTAACTGTTTGAATATATATTGACCGATTAGCTAAACACAATTATTATATAATTAGCAGTTCAGTGGTTACAGTTACTAACTAATTTTAACTTCCTTTAAATATACAATTATACTTACATGTTGTATCAGTAACAAAACTGGCCTCAGACAATCGAGTTTTCCTGTATGATTTTCTTTAGCGCAAAATGTTTTAATTTTTAAAATATTTTTCAGTTAAAATGTCAACAAGAAACTAGTCGCGGGCTATTTAAAATAAATTGAAAGTCTCATCGTACACAGGTGATTCTTTGGATGGGCATTGGATGCCATAAGGAAATAAGGGCGATTAAATTATACAATGCGTTGCAATATTTGTTGTTTGTTACTCGATAATCATAATTTTAGCGACCACTTTAACATAGAGATTTACTTTGATGCATAAAAATCGCGACGGGGAAAAGAAATGCAATTATGTCTTAGGGCGGCGCTCATCGAGCAAATTCAAAATGCAGGCAGACGCGTCTCTCTTGGTGGATGTAGTTCCGGCTTAGCCCATTGTGGTCTTAACCGTATCGCGTCTTCATGAACCGGTCATCTTATTGGTATCGGGATAACTTCGGCAGTGGGGCAAAGGCAGATCCTATCATAAATGGTTCTTTCACCACTTGTGAGCTAAACAGCGACAATGAGATAAGATAGGGCACTTTAGCAGGAAGCTTAAATATTTCCACAAATTGCATAATATTTACCGCCAAAACAGCGAGCTGCCACGCTTAAGTTCTCTGCGCGACTGCAAGTCGTTCCAACAGTCTACCCAATTTCTGTACCGTGGCATTATTGGCAGTTGGCCGGCCATCAGGCGCGAGCCGCTAATTGCGGAGCATGTGGAAACCACTTGCAGTGGATATAGAAGACTGGAGAAGGCAAACTGGGTGAAGCCTGCATTGTAGTGCCTGGCTGCCTTGTCCTTGATGAGGTATTTGTTTAGTATGAAAACGGTGGAGCTGGATAGCACCAGGCAGGCCACTTCGCACAGCAGCTTAGGGATCAGGCCGGAAAAGAAGCCTAAAATGCCCTCAGTTTTCAAGATTTCAACAATCGAGCCCCAAATTGAGTTATACAACGTCTCACGGCCCACAAACTGGGCCATCATTCGCACCGAAATCACATGGAACGGATGCGCAACAACAATGCCGCTGACGGTCAAAACAATATCGCGCTTCAGTTTGTCCTTGAATAGCATATAGCTGGAGGACATAAAACAGTAACAGTAACAATAGAATTAGTTGATTACTGCATAAGCTAAGCCCAGAACATCTTACCTCTCCTGCTCGGTTAGCTCTGACTCGTCCTTCTCCTCCTTTGGATCGGCGAGTCCCATATAATTGGCAATGCGTTCACTCACATACATGCTCAGAACGGAGCCAACCAATTTGGGTGTCACGCCGCGATAGCAGCCATAAAAGCCGTCGATCTTTTTGATGTGACCAGCTGATACAGACACAAAGACCGAAGTGGAATTTGGATGCCGGCTCATTATGGCAAATAGTTATGCGTTCTTACTTACCGTACTGAAAAATGTTTGGCAGCAACATTATGGGTTTGTTGAACATAGATCTGCTGGGCCGTGCGGCGATTGGCTCGTAACCAATCTGTATTAGCGTCTTTGAATAATCAAACGGATGCAGTGCAGCGCTAACACCGAGGCGCAAGCCGAAACGAATCCAGCTATTAACCTGCGTTTCCTCATCCTTGTTGTAAGCAGCTAATTCAGCCATTGTTTGTAATTCTGCTGTTGGACCTGATCCTGATGGAAAATTGACAACAAAAATTAAGCTGTGCGAGTATGAATCTATTAACCGGTCGCCCGAATTGTTTGCACGTCTGCCTTTTTTTCGCTTTTATTCAGGTTACAAAACTTTGACAGTGCTTTTATCGATACTTATAGAATATGCTCCAGTACGATGTATGGCAAAGTAAACTATCGACTGGTCGATTTTTGTTTGCCTAGACATTTTAAGTCATTTTTTTTGCTATCGCACGATTGTGATCGCTAGGCGGGAAATACGAAGACTACAAAACTATCGACAGTTCTATTAATCGAATGCAAAACATATGTGTTCCGCCTTTCTGATTGGTGCTCTGTGTGAGTGTAGGTGTGCTCATAATGCATAGGTATTTACTCAACATATCCTACATTGGCACGAATTTTCGGTGAGTCGTGCGAGCGTTGGAAAAACAATTTGTCCAATAAAAAAGTGATTTTCAGTGGTATACAAAAGACAATAAACAAATTAGAAGAAGCGCGTCTGGATACAAATACAGTACAAGGCTGCTTGGAGCTGGCATTGCGTGTTTTTCGACCAACCAACCAAATTCAGACGGTCCTCTCCAGTCGGTAGGTAGTCCAACTGTATTCAATGACTGGCAGCCATACGTAATTGGGTTTATTTTTAGCACAGATGCTGGTGTGCACGCGCTGCACTCCACCGTTCACGTCGACTTGGCGCGCAACGATGGCAAGCCCTATGACACGACCACGCTGACAGGTGTCCTCAATCGAACGCTGGACAAGCAGAGCCTGCCCATCCGTGTCCTGGCTACGCAACGTGTGCCGAACGATTTCCATTGCCGTTATCACGCCATCGGACGCACCTATTTGTATCGAGTGGCCGTGGCCAAAAAGGCGGCATCGCTCGATGCGAACAACAGTCTAAAGAACAAAGGTTACGAGGCTTTTGTGCCGGTTGAGGAGTTGGACAGGTGTTATTTTCTGCAGTAAGCAAACTAAACATAGATCACAGATCGTCATACACATGTAACTATTTTCAGAAACAACAATTTTGATATAGATCGCATGAATGGCGCCGCACGCATGTTCCTTGGCGTTCACGATTTTCGCACTTTTATGAGCGTTAGTCGTCAGAAGAGTGCCATTCGTGATAATCCCATGTTCTCAGTGCGCCGAATCGATGAGATCAATATACGTCCAGGCCAAAGCCGTGCACTGGGTCCGAACTCCACGTTGGCAGCACAAACCTACGACTACTGGGACATAGAGATCAGGGCCAAGTCATTTCTGTACAAACAGGTGCGACGCATTGTGGGCACACTGCTGGCGGTGGCAAACGAGCGCATCGACGAACGCTCCATCTATCAGATGCTAACGATTCCCTCCAAGCACAATTGGGATCATCGTGTATTAGTGGCGCCCGCGTGCGGCCTCTATCTCTGTCGTGTCCACTATCGAGACACGGCTTTCGCACTTCCAGACGAGACTGCTCACTAAATCAGTCGGCAACATGATACTGCTGTATGAGCTGCAGAAGCGTTTGGCCAATCTGAGGCCCACCACCACAATTGTAACCACACCCACCGGCGCACGTTATGTTGAACGTCGCAGATCCTCGACCGGCGAGGAGACAACGGCAGACAGTCCAGAACAGCTGGAGGCTCGCCAATATGGATTCGTTGTGGACACGAAGCCCGATGCCGTTCCAGCATGCATACTTAGTGAATTTCTTTACCTGGGCTCGCAGGATGCCGTAACCCCAGAAAACGTCGTGAAGTACAAATTAACACACATTTTGAGCGTGGGCATTGAAACGCCCAACGTTGAGCTGCCGCCAACGGTGAAGTGCAAGCACTTGCCGTGCCTGGATCTGCCCGAAACAAACATTCTCCAATATGTTATGCCCGTCGCCATAGATTTTATTGAGGAGGCGCACACTGTCAAAGGCTGTGTGCTGGTCCATTGCAATGCGGGTGTTTCACGCTCCGCTTCGGTTATCATTGGTTACCTTATGCAGCGCCGCGACATGTGCTTCGAGGAGGCCTACAATCTGGTCAAATCCTGGCGGCCTTGTATACAACCAAACGCCGGATTCATGCAGCAGTTGAAAATGTATCATAAAATATAGTCGAATAGTCCTTAACGATACAGCAATATTTGTTTAATTAATAAAGTGTTTCTTTTTGGTGTAAAATTAGAATCCCATTTTATTCCATTGCGGTGGTCATGATTTTTGTTATTTTTATTTTTTTTTTATGTTTTTTAAATTATGTCAAAATAACTACAATTTTCTCTGGTAAAGTTACCGAAATCTGCCTTCCAAAACTTCAAATATCCATAACATTGGTCCATAATTAGTAAAATATATTATCTCAAAAATGATTCTGAGATGGTTTATTTTTTGTTAAGAATAATGTAAAAATTGTCAAAAATGTTCTCTTGTAAAGTTCCCAAATCTCTCTTCCAAAACTGCAAACTTCCATAACTTTGTCAAAACTGAACCGATTTTCAAGTATGAAGGCTTTTTGTCTATATTTTTCAATTTGTTTAGTTCTGCACTTTAATTTAATGCAAATAAAAATAAATAATTTTATCGACATTTTTTAGGGGTTTTATAATTTTTGAAAAGTTTTGTTTTCGGAATGTAGATTCTTCAAATTTAAATATTTGATGTAATTTTAGTTTTACAGAATTGAAAATAAATTACTAATGTAATGTTTATATATATATATATATGGCGGGATAAGCAGTTATCGCAAACTTTTATCGGTCATGTACACAATCAATTATCGAACGCCTATCGTTCGAGTTAACAATCAGCTGTAGCCCTAGCGCGCAGCTGAGCGACTGCGACTGAATACAGTTAAAATGAATAAGCTTAGGGCCGCGCTTATATTATTGGCGGCTTTTATTCACAATGCCAACGGCGACTGTGGCTGCAACAAGTTAGACAGAGATGCTCCCATACCTGCAACAACAACAACAATAGCGGAGGAGTCGGCGCAACAGGTGTGCCAGCAACAGGCGCGCAACAAAAACAAACACTATCGCGACTACTACCCGGAGACGGAGCCCGAGATTGCGGGTATGTCCCTGATACCGGGCGGCAGTCTACACATTGGCACCGACGAGCCACACTTTAAGGCTGATCGGGAAGCGCCAGAACGTGCGGTTAAGTTGAAAGATTTCTATTTGGACAAATACGAAGTGTCCAATGCAAATTTCGCCAAATTCGTTGAAGCCACAAACTATTCAACTGAAGCTGAACGCTTCGGCGATAGCTTTCTATTTAAGACACTGCTGACACCAGCTCAGCAGGCGGAGCTGGAGGATTACCGTGTGGACAATGCACTATGGTGGTACAAGGTCAGCGGCGTTAGCTGGCGCAAGCCCCAAGGCCTGGCCACCAATTGGAAAGGTAAAATTTTCCAGCTCAAAACAGTATTAGTATTTGACCGAATCTGCTCCTCTTTTAAGATTTCGAACATCATCCCGTCGTGCACGTGTCCTGGCGCGATGCCGTTGCCTATTGCACTTGGGCTGGCAAACGATTGCCCAGCGAGGCGGAATGGGAGGTGGCCTGCCGGGGCGGCAAGCAGCGCAAACTATTTCCGTGGGGCAATAAGCTAATGCCCAAGGGTGAGCACTGGCTCAACATATGGCAGGGCGAGTTTCCCGATGGCAATACCGCGGAGGATGGCTACCCAATTACCTGTCCTGTGGATCAGTTTCGTCAGAATGGCTACGATCTGTACAATATTGTGGGCAACGTCTGGGAGTGGACATCAGATCTGTGGCAGCCCGGCGACACTAGCGACAGTCCCAATCGCGTCAAGAAGGGCGGCTCCTACCTGTGCCACAAATCCTACTGCTATCGCTATCGTTGCGCAGCGCGTTCCCAAAACACCGAAGACAGCTCGGCGGGGAACCTCGGATTTCGCTGTGCCAGGGATGTCTGAATGCCGGATTCAATAAGCTAGTTTTTGAATTACAAATTAAGGTTGCATATATTACATGGTATATTTATTAGGAAATATGGACTTCATTATAGATATTGTCACAATATGTCTAACGAAAATGCAAAGGTCTCTGACCCCATAAAATACACATATAACCTAGGTACCAAAATCCAAAGACACCTTATTATTTCTATCCGACTGGCATTTTTAATGCAATTTAGTCTCGTCACGAAATTTTGCACCTCTTATCTTAGGTGCCATGGTAACAAACGAGTTTCTGTATAACAAGATTTGTTATTCAAAATAACAAGTATACAGAAATATACATGAAAAAATAGTTATGTTAACATCGGACCTCGGAGAAAAAATCTGTTTTTGTATTACAAAATATGTTTTCCAAGATATCCGAAACAAACTTGGCAATTGAGTATCACAAAAAAGTATCACGAAATTTTGACTTCTATACTTCTAACACTGCTTTATTTAGTCAACAATCGAAGTCGAAATATTTAAAGATTTAAGCTTCTATATAAAACAGACATATTTAAAATATTAAATCTTTTAGAAATCAAGTCGTGCAAGTGTGTATAGCTATATACCGCCCATCTTCTATTTGGCTGCAAGGGTATTTAATTTTTTCGTTTTGTCTCGTTTTATTTGGCTTGAGCGCTTTGACTTTAAAAGGCACTGTTTTGGTAGGTATAGTTAACATCTATAGATTAGTGAGTTTTACCTCTAACATATATGTAGTTGGTGGCATTGTGACTTGGTCACCTGCGCAGTGAAACGCACTCCTCAATCCGTATGGAGTTCTGGCCGCCCAGGTTGTGTATCATCGTATCGTTGGTTATGGTTTGACGGCGCTTCTTGCGGCTTTTGATAATGCGGGAGCGTCGCCTCTTCTCCAATATGGCCTCGTTCTTGCGGGGCGGCGGTTTCGGTTGATATGGCAAAGGCACATTGTTTTTGCGACTGCAATAATTGGACACATATAAATCACAATTGAATGTATGCAAAGATCACCAATTACCTCAGCCGGCACATTTTGCAGGTGCCGTTCTCGGGATTGCTGTGCTTGTCCCAGAACACGTCCCGCACAAGCTGGTTGCACCAGCTCAGCGTGTGCAGATGTATGAAGAACTTTCTGGTCGAGTAGGTGGGATCCTGAGCGCACATTTGGGCATGACGCAGCCACCCAGCTTTTTTAAGTCGCACCAGGCCGCAGCGGAAGCAATGTGTGCTGTTTTGTATATCTGGGATGGTCATCCACAGTGTTTGACGTACAAACTTTGGCTTGATATCCGCCTCGAAGACTGGGCTCGATGAATGCCGTCCTATTTCATCATCGGCCAAATCGATGATGTTGTCCCGACTGTGGCTATCGTTTTGATCTGCCTCCGACGGCACCGGGGATATGACAGCAGTTTCATTTAATTGCTCCTCATCGCAGTCGGTAACTGGCATGGCCCGCAGGGGCGAGAGTGGAGTGTGATCGGGAAACGGTGGCCACGGCTCCACATAGACAAACACATGCAAAGAGCCGCCCAGACAGGGGCTATGCGCCTCCATCGGCGCCAGTTCGCGCCGCATATTACAATGAATGCACTTCATACGAGGCGGCTGCGCACAACAAAAACAATGATAGTCACGGGCTCCCATCACCGCCAGGCACAGAGTGGAGGTTCCATCCGCATTGGGCACGCCACATTTGCAGCATACACACTGCATTTTCTCAAGTTCAGCGTATGCAGTCACTTCCGGTGAACAACTGATATCAATAGTTATAAAAGCACAAAAAAACAAAATGAACTGTGTTTTTTATCAAAGCGTTCTGCGCAAATACAAAATGTGTGAATGTCAAATTGTAAAAAAGAAAAGCAATGCTTGCCGCCAAATGCAAATTTCAAAACCAAAAACCAAGTCGAGCTTAATTAGTTAAACATAACATCATTAAAACAAAGCAGCATGTTAAATTAACAGCCAAGTACTTTAATCATGTTTAATTTTATACATTTATTTTTTGTAAAATATCATTGGCTGTTATATCGATACCATATCGATATTTGCAGCGCAATATTGCCATTCACATTAACGAACATTATCTGGCATCGATACTTATCGTATAGCGCACGTAACTGCTAAATTCAAATTTGAAATTTCAATGTCAGAGTTTCCTATCAGTTTGCAGCGATAAATAAACAAGTGCTTTAATATAAAGTATTTTTATTTTTAATTAATTTATAGTCTGCGATTGCGTTGAACAGTATCAATCGCCTAAAAAAATTATTAATCATTACATACAGTAGATAGTATGGCTAATGTGTATATTTCTTATATATTGCTGACTATTGCCTTGCGCAAACGAAAATGTTTTATTGCAAATCTTTCAGATTTTGACTATGTATGTGTGTATATATGTTTGTATATGCTACATGCTAGTTTTGCGTATTATTTTCGGATATAAGTATATTTGCGTAAAGCTACTGCTACGATATACATACATAATATTATCTGCCGAAATGCTTCACTGATACAACGTAATTTTCCGATTTCGCGGTGAAAAACAATTAATAAAAAAAAAACCAAAAAAAAACCGTATATTTAAACTAATTATAAGGAGTGCTATTTACAGGGACTTTACTAAAACTAGGCGCTGACTATTGGTTCTAACAATGAATACAATCATAATCATAATTCTAGCTTAATGCTTACATAAGTATGTACTGATCGAACTATATATACACATGTATGCATGTGGAGATCGCGCGTTTGTTGGCGACGATCAGGGGCGGGGCCTGTGTGCATTTTCTGTTTTTCTCCAAAAAATATCACAATGCAAATTATACATAACACAGGGATGGTCAATATAGTGGTTTTTTCTTTTTCGAATTCAAATGCTACTTTTCTGCTGGAAATCTTAAGCAATAAAATCTGTATTATATCTCCGCTTGAACAACGTTCGAAAATCTGGCAAACTTATTTCAAAAGTAAATTTTCTGTAGCCCAAATCGTGCATTTATAGCACAGCAGTTTTGGCCAAAGGGAGTGCGGATATTGGAGCGGTGGCATTATTGGCGCATTTTCTTTTGAAAACTCTGCTCCACTTTTGCCAAAAATTGTGAACGATCTTTCACAATCGATCAAATTGGATAAATGCCATTCGACTTTTTTTTTTATTTGTTGGGGGCTACCGTTAAGAAGCTAACAATCCATTAAAGATTCTGGCCAGAAGCCGTCAACAGGGCTTGCTAAAAACGAGTTCCATAAATAATGGGAATGTTTAAACCAAAAAGAAGTATCGAACAAAATTGTTGTTCAATTTTTGTTGTTTTTGAATTTTGAAAAAAAAAACCACTATATGGAGCACCTTCTTTATGCGATATATAATAGATATATATATATATATATATATATATATATAAATATGTGTATATATATATATATATCGATGATCGTTGCGGTCTGGGATATGCGGATTCAGATATACGCTTCAGGGATTATTGCATAGACAAAGCATAACCACTAAGGAACATTTGCCAGCTGCCAACCTGGAAGACTCTCGCCACAAAAAAAAATACTGCGCCCCATTCAGGCCCCATCGCCGGCGGACAGTTTGACGGCCTGCAGCATCACCGTCTTGAGATCCTGGGCCAGCTGATTGATGTGCACCACCGAATCGACCATTTCCTGGACGGCGCTGCCGCTGGGAAAATGCGCCGCCGCCTTCTTCGATTTGAGCACACAGGTCTTGAGGGCATCGGAGAGGGCGTTGGTGCAGTGTAGGATCTTCTCGCGCAGCGCCTCCTTCGAGATGTTGCGATGAACATTGTCGCCAATGCTCACCAGATTGTGGGCGGTGACCACAACGAACTTGCCATAGGCAATAAAATACTTGGGCGCCTTGTTCTTCTCGACCGTATCCAGGAACGATTCGATGGCCTGCAGCAGATCGCCCATGTGCGTAAAGATCAGCTGGGCATAGTAGCGCACCAGCTTCTTATCCTTGTCGGTCAGCTCCGGCGATCGGCTGGGCGTAACCGCCCCAGCAGCCGTCGGCGTTGTGGGCACCGTTGGCGATGTACCCATCGCCGTGCACTCGGCAATTTTGAGCGCACTATCGAACTGGGTCTTGAGGCCGGCGGGTATCGCGTCGCGCAGCGCTTGGTTCTTCTTGGCGGCGGCGTCCTTGGACTCGAAGGCGACATAGTCGTAGTCCTCCAGCCACTCGGCGCTGTCGCGTGCACCGCCATTGGATTGGGCCGGATCCGCGATCAGCTGGCGCTTGAACAGCAGCGAGGCGTTGCCCTGAATGAAGCTGGTGGTGGAGCGCACATCCTCGGTCAGGGTCTGGGCGCAGGCCATCAGCTGATCGAGGCTATCCGGCGGCCGGCAGCCGTGCTTCTCGTCGCTGCGCGCCAGCTGCTCCACGGACCAGTCGCCCTGCGCGTCCAGCGACTCGGAGGCGTCATGGATCAGCTTGTTGGCGTCGCGCAGCGCACGGACCAGCGGACGCAGCTTCAGCGCCAGATTGCGATCCTCGGAGCGCTGCGCATTACCCAGCGCACCCTCGCCAAACTCGGCCAGATCGTGGAGCGCCGTGCGCAGCCGAAGCGCGGCCAGCTTGAGGTCCATGATGTGCGGCTCCAGCTGTGCCCGGGTGCGCCACTGCGGCACCACAAAGCTGAGCAGTCGCGTTATGGCCGAGGTCGTCTGCGACTGCAGCTTGGCCAGCGCCTCCAGCGCCGAGTTCAGCTCCAGCGGCAGTTCTTTGGTGGTGGTGTTCAGGCTGTTCGCACCGCTTCCATTGCCGGAGCTGGGCGCCTTGCGCTGTTCCTGCTCCTGGAGCGGCGGCAGCGGAAAGTCATAGCTGCAGGCGTGCGGCCGCGGATGAGGGCGCACTGGCAGCGGATTCCGGCGCGGTATATCGTAGTCGGGCATGTTGGCCAGCGAACTGCGATTCGAGCTGGAGAAGCTGAGGCTGAGACTGTCGCTGGTCAGCAGCGAGGAGGCCGAACTGCTGGGCGTCAACTGCTGCTGCTGCTGCTGCTGCTGTTGCTGTTGCTGCTGCTGCTGCTGTTGATGCTGTTGATGCTGCTGCTGCTGTTGTAACAGTGGGCGTGGCACATCGTAGGACTCCTCCTCAATGGATGCGGCGACGCTCCTGAACGAATCGTAGCGTGCACCCAGCGGCGTTCGCACGCCCCTTCCCGCATCGTAGTTCAGCGGGACGGGCGTGGCCGGCTTCGGGATATCGTAGGTCTCAAACTCGCTGCCATTGCCGCCATTCGGTGTGTTCATGATCGAGCCTATGTTCTGGTAGATGCTTTGGTTGCCGTAAATCTGCTGTGCCCCCGACAATGTATCCGGGCAGACGTTGTAGATGTACACATCACCCTGCCGCTGCGGCGTTGTGACCTGCAAAACGGATAGTGAACGGTGATTAGAACGGCTTAAATAGCTGTTACGATGCGTATAAGTCTAAATATAAGTATTATAAGAAGCTAAAAAAAACCGTAATTTATTGTTGTTTTCGAATAGGTTTGCAATAAAATTGCGATTTAGATTTTAGCAATTTGCCACGCCCCCTGTGAATATATCCAAAAAAAAATGTTGACAATCTTTAGAAAAGCTCAAAAGTAATTTGTTTGTAAAATCTGTCGGATTTAGCTTTAAAATGGAGGGAGATATATGATAAAATCGAATTACCCCAGTGGGTGTAGCCCAAAAAAAAACTTAATATATGCATAAACATATACATAATTTGCAAGTTTCAGGACTCTAGCTTGAATACGGGCTTATAAATATAGATATATACATATTTATATTTGTATATATATAAATATATATGTGTGTGTGTGTGTGTGTGTGTGTGACTGTGTGTTGTGGTTGTGCCACTGAGTAAGTTCAAAGTGAAACATGCGATAGTCTGACTGGAATCCACCCCTCCTCCGTCCACGACAGCGCCCTTTTACTACGACTTATCGATTTTCACAATTGTTGTTCAAGTCGCAAAGATTTTATGAATGAAAATTCATTTAATTGGATTTAATAAGGTCACACACCTGTCTGCCTCTGTTTTGGCCCGGTCAATTATCACATTTTGTTGCCAATTAATTAAGAAAATCAACAGCAAAGCAGAAAACTATGCTGAGAAAAACTGCGCTGCGCTCAATGGAAATAACTAGACTGTAAATTCAATTCGATAGCAGTTGCAAGCAGCAGTTGGTAAAAGAGAAATACAGGGAAATTGTGGAGCATGCGCATAGCTCAAATAAAACTGGGATGTTTTTGGGAAACAGCAGTCTCAAGGCAAAAGAACCTGAACCTGAACTAAACAAAGGATGCACGAATCAAAGAACTAGAACAATAGAAAAGGAATTATCAAATAAAATGGGATAATACTCAAATGAAAAAACTGTTATGGCATCAAGGCAAGAGCTTAGGCATGCCCAAATGACTGTGCCATATGTTGGCCACGCTTCATAAAATATTATTACAGCATATGCCAAATTCATCAAAATGCATCAATATGCATCAATATGCATCGATAATGCCAGCTCACAACTACCCTGTTTAATCAGCACGCACCAAACTGGCACGCCTACCACGAAACAAAAAAAAAAAGGAAAAACAAAACACAAGGGTGCTCCAGTTACAATGCACGTCTAGAAAATACCCTGTATCCAAATCTGAGCTGAACATGGAAAGTGCAAAACTGAATCCTTCGGTAATTATTGTCTAAACTTAATAAAACTTGTCGAGTTAAAATATATATTTTAAATGTGTGTAGAAACCAAAGCGTAAAAGATTGCGTTTAGCATACACGCGTACACACTCGTTTTCTTTATTTTCATTCTGAAAGGGTATTAAAAAAATAGAATATATATATATGTATATATATATATACATATATTAGTTTGAGTACGGAGTTCGGCTCTCAAAATGAATATAAATCGATTTTAAGAAAAAGCGATGACAATTTAAGATCTCTGGAACGAAAAGAACCGCTATTGCATATTTTTATTTATATCCACTATGGGTTGTCAGATACTTCCGCCTGTTACATACACACGCACTTAACCAGAATACCCTTCAAGCATTTTCACTGGGTTCAAGCTAGAGAAACCAGCAGTTAGCGTATTGAATCGATTGCCAATTAGGTAAACCGTTAACCCCAACCCTAACTAAGGATCGTGAAGAGGGCTACCTGAAGTGGGACCACTTCCCTTTCGCTTTGCCCTTCCCTTCTCCCCTTCGAGTGTCAGTTGACGCGTAACACGAGTCACAATTCGCCAAACAAATGTTGTCCGACCCAAAAAGGATATAAAAGTCGATCCTTAGGCCGAATAGCAGCTGCAAAACAAACAAAAAATACGGCACTAAACAGCGCGTATCTAGATGGGAAATCAGGGCAGCTGAGCGGACAGCGGCAGGATTCATTTGAAGCGCCCAAAACTCAAACCTCAAGGACTGTAACTCAAGTAACTGTCCTAAATGTGTTGCACAATTTTCCTTTGTGTTCGGTCCTGGGCCAGTTTATTTGATCTGGGAGAGGGCGCAGCGGGAGGCGCGGCTGACGTCAAGCAGGCCATTTTTTTTCCGCAATGTTCATGCTGATTTTTCCTGCAATTTTTGCGTGACTTTTCCTTTGGCAATTTCATTTGTTTTTTGCTTGTTTTTTTTGTTTGTTGTTTTTGTTGTTTATCTGGCCCCGTTATGGAGCGGGCCATAGATCAGCAGAAACGTTTGTTTATGACACATTTGGGCCACTTTTTAATGGCCAGTAGAGTTTCCGAAATGGGCCATTAAAATGGCCGCCAGGGGGCGCAGTATTCTAAAATTGGCCAACGCTCGTCCGGGTTTTTGCTTTTGACGCGTTCTCCGCTTTTGCTTTCGGCCATTTTTAATTGGATTTTGATAGTTGAAAGTTGAAATTCAAAGCACGATCTGCAAGAGACGTTTCTTTATACTCACTTTTTTTTTTTTCAGCTTGCGTAAAAATCTTTCAAATCTTTTTGACTGTCACAACATTCTACCAGTTTTTATGGCCCCGGTTTTAATGCCAGACCTCGAAACGGTAGCCACACCAGAGATTTGTATCTTTGCAGCTCATTTGATGCATTTCAATGCTGCTCTCACACCTCCCGCACACACCTGCAACACACACACACACACACAGAGGGGCAGGGCAGAAGAAGAATTTCTTTGACAAAATTTCAACATTTTCTCACGTACAAAAACACGACAACGAATAAAATAAGAAATAAGAACATTGCAATCGGCTGTAACCGAATATGCAATACTCATCCACAGCATAATTATCTTAAAACAGTCGAAAACAGCCTAATAACTGTTCTATAAAAAAGGATTATAATAATTATCTGCCAAGTTTTCCGTGACTCTAACATTTTGGGATTTATGGATTTTCCTTTAAATATGAAATATTTAGGCATTATTTAGAGGAGATCATAAGTATTTCATCTGCAAAAAATGTATTCATATAGCTTTAAAACTGAGGGCGATATAAATATAAAAAAAATTAACACTTTACAGATTGAAGTTATAAGCCCAATATACTCTTTTGACTTCGTGAACGAGTACAAAAACATTTGTACAAATATGCAAATTGTTGTAAGAAATATGTTGGTTAGGGAGGGGTTAGGAAAGCAGGGGGCAGATGTTTATATTAAAGTAAAGATAGCTAAAAATGCCCGCAAGCTGTTTCATATACATTTTTCTCTCTGTCTCTTTCTCTCTCTTTTTTGTGGCGTCATGTTGCGATCTCACCTCAATCAGAGCTGCAAAATTTCAAGTGCTTTCAATTTTCTGCTTAATTAATGGCTATTTATTGGCGTCCAGAGCTGATCATTAAGTTGGGCATTGAAAACGCGGCACCGTTAATCCCTAGGATTGGCACTTATGACCTTGCCATATATACCACATGTACTTTATATAACAAATGCCAAAGCCATATATGACGAAATCCGCATTCGCATTGGCAAATATCCCCCGGGCCGGGTCGCTTCATAAGGCCTTTGCGACTCTTCTTCATAAGTTCCATCTAACTTTGGTCATGCACAAATCTCAGCAGAACCAAAGATGCAACCACAACAACAACAACAACAACAACAACAACAATGAGAAATTATTGTTGTCGCATTTGCTTCTGGCTGTGGCATTTTTGACCATTTTTGGTCATTGAAATAAAAATGACATGTTTTCCTCACACAAACTCGAAAACTCTTTTTGGAAATGCTCCAGCAACAAGCAGCAGAAAGAGTCAGCAGCAGAGCCAAAGAGTTGACCACATTGCCATAAATCTTCAGTTGGCTGGCTGCAGTTGGCCATTGGGCAACCTGACTTGGACTGGCGGACGTGGACGTGGACGTGGACGCGGACGCAGCTTTATGGACAGTGCGTGACCGCTGGCTGGCTGCTCAGACTTATGTGGGCTCAAGGAACTTGAAATTGTCACAATCTGGCGGCTGGCTAACGGTGGAGCCGAGTTGTCGCCACTGATTCGGCCTCTCAGTTGTCGTCTCGTATTTTGCCACCGTCCACTGGGATTTATTTTTGGTCAGGCCGACAATGAGACGTAAATATTTACGCGGTTTTTTCTTTCCTTTTTTTTTGTTTTTGTTTTTGTTTTTTTCTCTATGCACTGGAAACAGGCTAGTGCACCATATCATAGAGTTTGTTTGAATTGCAAATTTTAAAATATACTTTGAGATTTGTTTCAAGTCTAACTGAAAAAAAACTTGTATACAGAAAAGTATTCTTAAGTGCCGATTAAATAAACTTAACTATTATAAAACAAAAAGACAAAAAAAATTAAAATAATAATATATTTTATTTTATTCTACATAAAATAAAAAAAGGGAGACTCTTTTCATTAAGATTTCAATTAGATAAAACTTAAAGATACATTTCAAATATATTCAAAAACCAAGAGCGAATTATTTATATTTTTTATTTGATTAAACACCCAAACAATAATCAAGCCAAAAGTTTTTTGTGATTATATTTTTTATCTTAATTTCGACTAGTAGTCCTTATGTTTTCTAGCCAACATTTTTATTGGTTTTTTTTTTAATTTTTGTGTTAGGCTTTCAAGTTTAGATTGAAGTCCTTCGAATACAAAAAAAAAAACAAATAAGTTGTACTCTACGGAATGCTTCAGAGCGCATTTTCTGTTTAAAAAAATGGTGAAACAGGCAAATAAGCATTATAATCTATTTTTTTTTAGAAGTTTTTAAATAAATTGTAAAGTGAGTTAATCGAGGAGACTTTTCGAAAAGAGTACAAAAAATATGCATAGAGAACTTGGAAAACACTTTAGCTGCTATTGGATGAATAACTTTAAGGGTCTCTCGCACAAAAAACTTCCTCAAATTTTCCACGCTTTAACCAATTCTATTTTTGTGCATTTTTCACAAAGCTGCAAGTCTTTGGCTGCCACGTCAAGGGTATTTGGGATACGGCACTTGAAAAGCAGCGTATTAGCCAGCTTATCTGGCTGTGGAACGTGGGCTGGCTTTGGGCCGAACACTTGCAGCCTGGGCTGCCCAACAGTTGCGCAACGGTGTTCAAGACATTTCCGTTCTCAATTAAGTTTCGGGAATGCGGCTGATACGCACATCATATAAATATATATAAATATATATAGATATGCTTGTCTGTGTGTATCTGATATGGCACTCGGATCACTAAACTCTTGCCACAGCCTCATTGTGGGCACTTCAGACATTGTTTGCCCAATGCAAAGACTCGTTTCCACCTGTTTGCCGCATTTGTGAGTTAGTGGCCAGCCAGGTATTTTTGGGCCGCATTCAAGTGCGAGTTAAGTTGGAGTGTGTGTTGCGGTTCCCTCCCCCCCTCCCTCCCACCGTTTCCTCTGCTCCATCTGCTGGCAATTCTCGGCTGTAGTGCGTAAACTTTTTGACGCTTTCGAGTGGCGTTTTCCATTTGAAGTTTGTTTGGCGTGTGATTTTCCTCAATTCGAATCAATAAAACTGAATAGCGGACAAGACGGATGAACACAAAAGCGGCATTTAATTTTTACAGCTACCACTACAGTACCTCCCCCCTTTGAGCAACGGTGGAAATGTCGAGGTCTCGTCTCCATGGAAAGGTTTCTCCATAGCCACTGGCAACGAATCCGTTGCAATTTGCAGTTGCAGCTTTTCGGACAGACAAGAAATCAAATGCCTGATAGCTGCCCGCCCCCTGCCAATCTGGCTAGAAGGAGTGTGGGGGGGGGATTGGGATTGTTTCTCCCCTGGCGCAACGTTTATTTGAATTTGAATTTGAATTTATGGTTTCACTTGCCTCCAAAGAAACAAAAGGAGATTGATAGCTGCCGATAATGCGAGGAAATGTTTACGACTCTGTAATTTTGGACTTTATTTTATTTGATTTGCTGCGCCAAGTGCGAAAGCGAAAGTCTCGAAAAAATAAAAAATACAAAAACAAAAGAAATCAAAAACTCGAAAAAAAAAGAAAAAAATTTGTGGGCAGATGGCAAAGTTCAAAGCTGAAACGCCTCGATTGCATGTGGTGCTAATGATAATGGACAATTATGGATGCAGTTGTGCAATGGCTCAAAGTGAAGGAGGAAACAATTGTCTGTTGAGTATCACAGGGTATCACAGATTCATATTGATCTGATCAACCGAAGAGCTATTTCCTTAATCTGTTCAATTAACTTGGCCAGCTGTCTGGCCAAGTGCAAATTATTCGTTTCCTTTAATTATAGACATCGATTTGGCAAATCAAAGCGAAAGACTAGTCCAAGCAGAGGAGGAAGAAGCAGCAGCAGCAGCAGCAGCAGAAACTGAAATGCAAATAAAACGCATGTCCAGCTGACAAATTGGCAAATTACGGGGCTGTATGCAAAGAGTGTGCTGTGGCCAAAAGGAAACCCGTTGGAAATGGCAGCACGCAGCCAGCTGGCGGCGATGCAGTGCATCAGCCTCAGATGAAGAGTTGGGTCTTATTAATTGCACAATTACGACACGCAATTGACGTGCGGAGCGTGAACGATGGCCGGCCATAATGATGGAAAACCGGCGGACCCGAGAAATTACTTTCTTTCACTTTCCAGACGGATATCATAATTCAAAAATGCAGTAGCCACCGACCCAAAGACCAAAGAGCCAAAAATAAATAAGCCAGACGATGCGAAATGCAAAAAAAAGTAAAAAAAACAGGAAAAAAAAACAGCGACGAGAAAAAAGATACAAATTTAAAGAAAACGAAATGAGATGAAATCAATTAAGCACAGCCCGAGGTGCGTCTCGAGGGAAATTCACTCGAAGCGTTAAATTAAACAAAAAGGAACATGTATCTGCACTGATCCGAAGATGAAATACCCTCGCTAAAAAAATATAATCATATATTTTGATACTTGCTTATTTTTCCGATTTCGATAAGATTTCACTCATGCGGCGTTAACAGTATAATGACGGTTGTAATTGCCGACTTTTTCTTATAAGAACTCAATTGTTAAGCGACGGTTCCTATAGAAGCTATATGGTATAGTAAACCGATACTGATAAGATTTTTGTTTATTTATAAAGCGCATAGTAAAACTGTTAATTGCCAAATTTCGATCAAAATATAATGAACAATAAAAAGTATTTTTATTAATTTTTCCTGTTTTTGACCGATAATACCTATGAAAGCTATATGATATAGTGGTCCGATGTAAAATCTTTACTGAAAACGTAATTTGCAGGGAAAGAGGAATATACTATTTATATCTATATCCATATATCTCTATATAAAGAGCATGAAATAATTAAAGCTAACTGAGGATAACCCACCTTGTTCGGTGAAAGATGCCATGAGCGGCGTGCTCCACGTCCCTGACAGGATGAGGTCGAGATTGAGGATGGGGAGTCCGTTCTGCTGCCTGCGCCAGATGCGCTGATGATGGAGCCATTCTCGTAAATCTCCCCAGAGCAAATGGAGCTGCTCAGTGTGGCCGAGCTGGCATCCAGCGATGGGATTGGCGAACTGGCCGGCGAGGGCGAGAAACAGCCCGAATCGTAAGAGTTCATGATGCGTAGCCGGTTGCCGGGACATAAACCCTGTAAATGGGAAATATAATCAAAGATTATTTAAGATTCTTAAATAAGTATGGAGAAATTCAACAATTATTGCAGTCTACACTAAGTTATTTAATGGCAATTCATGGCTGTCGCTCATTGGGTCCAATTGGTTTCGATTGGTATTTAATTAACTCAATGCTGAATGCATTTTTAATAAATCAATAAAATATTAAAAAAAAAACTTAATAAATTGCAATTTTTTAATTGCACGTCAAACTGACTTAGAAATGAATGCAGTGAGAATTCAATTTATGCTGTTTCTATTTCTCTGATCTTTTGTCAATTTATTTGACATTTTTGTGCGCGACTTTTGATATATACGAAACGTTCCCATTGCCAGCTTCAAAGTGGCAAGAAAAAAATCTTGTCAACATGTGTTGCGACTCATTTCAATTTTATTTTAGCCGTAAACAACAAAACTTGCACCGTTTGTAATTCTTTTTTTTTTTTGTTTTTGTGGTTGCTGAAAAATTTATGCTACATTTTTTTTTGTTGAAACATTTTTTTAAAATTTTTTTTTATTTTTAATATTTATGTTGTTGTTGTCGCCACTCAATTGACTGTTTTTGGGTTAATTGTTTCCATTAAAAAGTGCGGCTACTTTTTAATTAACGGCAATTGGCCGACATAGTTTGTAGCATGGAGTATCTGCATCTGTATGCATGTATCTTTGTATCTGTGTATCTGTATCTATGCATGTGCGGCCATCTATAGAGATTTTGATTTCCATTTTGATATGTGTTTTGACACCAGCCGACAACACACATTGCCAGCGCCATCGGCGCTTGAGTGTACTCATGAGTGCTCGTGAGTGTCGAGCCCGCCAATTGAGCTGTTAATTAAAAATATGTTTCGTAGCTGCAATTTTAGCCAGCGACGTGCAGAAATGTTTCTCAGCTCGGCCGCTAATCAGTTTTTAATTTGGCAAACGGGTGTGTTTATCAGCCAAGTGAAACCGATCTGGCCTGGGAGCTGGGGAGCAGTCGACTCGAGTATTGTCTAATAGGAATAGAGCTTCAAGGTTGCGCACTTTGAACATGTGATCATTATGAGATCACAGATTACTATTAAGAAACAATAGAGGAAATGTTGCTTTTAACTTGAAGAGTGAACATGACATTTAAAAATATAATTATAATAATAAAAATTTAACCCATTTTTAAAAATTGAAATGTTGAGATATCATAACAGACTTTTTATAATTTTATAATTGGTTCCTACATATATAAAAAGATTGGTAATAACTTATTTCAAATGAATTTGAGGTCGGACGTTGTTTAAAATAAATTAAAATAATCGGATATTAGTTGAATAGTTTACATATACAAATTTGGCAAAAACTCAATCTGTATCGATAACTATTAAATATATTATATAAGTAAATAGAAATTTGATTGAAAATTAAAATTACTTAATTTCTACAGAGTATATCTGCACAAAATCCTATTGTAGTTCCAAGAAGTAAACAAATAGTTTCAAAATCAAAAAAAATTATTACTTTATATTCACTCAGTTTTTTTGTGATCAATTATAAGCGCATATTTGCCCACTTGTCCGAAAAATGTAATGCATTTGGCCCAACTGATTGATATTTTTGTACAAACTTAACGAACTGTGAAACATTTCATTCCACTTTGTATGCAGTTAAACAAACAACTTCGACCTCTTTTTATTTTTCACACACCCCCTGCGAAGCCCCCATTACCCCTGGCCGGTGGCATTATGGACATGGACCAGCTTCGACCGTGTCCAAATTATGTTGTATGCACTGCGGTAATCGCTCGTAATGCTCGCGAAGGCATTATGTGGATTATTGTTTTTATTATTATTATTACTATTACAGCTGCAGACGCAATTAAAGTGGCAAATGTGAAATTTATATGCAACGGGTGCCCCGCATGCGGCGTCGTCGCGCCGTTCAACGGGTGGCAGCCACGTGCCTGGATGACGATGATGATGATGATGATGTTGATGAATCATGGCCATAACGAGCCCTGGCTCTGTCCAGACGCCACTCGTTGCAGCGCCGCGGTATTACAAAATTAAATTATAAATTCAAATTGGCGTTTTTTTTTCAACTTGTTATTATTATTGTTATTTATTTTTTGTTGTAGTGCCAAATGGAATGCGAAATGATTTGTGAGGCAACAGGCGGAGAACTTATGCAAATGCCTCAATTGGTTAATTACAGATGCAGGGCAGCAATGGGCGTGGCTCTGCAGCCATTTGGCAATTAGGAGCCGGCGAAAGAAACTTGAGAGAAGCAAACAAAACAAATACGTGGCCAAGAGGCAGCTCGCAAAGGCGTTGCCCTTTAGGCTTTAATAGGCCTACACTCAGAGAAAAGCTGCAACAGTTATGGCAAGAAAAAGATATTGCTAAAAAATTTAAATTTCAATTCTATGCTTTTTCAACTTTAATAAAGATTTATGACTTTAAGAAAACTTGACTTTCATATTATTTAATAGTATTCAGGATTGAAACTCACCTGTTTATTGCCCAGCGCGCAGAGCCACCAGCCCGGGATGCCATCGGTGTCCTGTTCGATGACTACGAGGATGTCGCCCTTCTTGAAGGCCAGCTCGTCCTGCGATTCCTGGTTATTATCATAAATGGCCTTGGCGTAAAGTTTCTGCAATAAATCAATGTCAACCAACAATTAAAAAAATTGAAATTTGAAGATTCAAGTTTCGCTTATTTTATGGTTTCTGCGCCTTATCAGAATGAAGTAAATTTTTGTCGAGTTGCCATATATGTTTATATAGATATGTATATATACATAATGGCCGTAATGAACTGCATGCAAGGCTGTTGGTCAAAACTTCTAAGAAGCCGCAGCGAAACACAACAAGAATCAGCCCCAATTTCAATGGAATTTCAAAGACGTGCGGCTCGACCAGCCACTGACCGACCCCGACTTTGACTTTAACTTAACAAATCCAACTCCAAACGCAATCTCGGACTGAGCCAAAGCATCATTCAAAAGAACTCGTCTGCGGTTTCTACAGGTAGCATACATTTTTGTTTTGTTTTTTTTTTTTGGCATAATATAAATGGTTTTTTCTTTTTTTTGAAAAAAAAAGTGCACAAAGTGCAAAACGAATTTTGGCAAAATCGAAAACAAAGCAGCTAAAAACAAAGCGAGTTCTTTTTCGTTTTTTTTTTTTTGTTTTTTATGTGTTTTAGCTCATGCCATGCGCTTCATTAGTTTACCTGGAATTTCAGGTCAACTGCGGTTGTTAGAGCACAACTAACAGCTCGGGTAGACAATACAGAAACACGCTTTATTTAATTTTTTTGGAATGCTTGAGAATATTGAAGTACAGTGCAAGCTCACACGAATGATCAACAACGGGTTAAAGTTTGTATTTTTCGTCCTGCTAAGCGATTAAGCAATATCTTGTAAAATAATTTAAAGGAAAGGAGAGAGCAGATATAGAGAAAGAACGAGTTATAGAGAGAGAGAGAGAAAGAGAGAGAGAGAAAAAGAGAGAGAGAGAGAAAGAGAGAGAGAGACTGTAAGAGAGAGAGAGTAAGAGAGAGAGAGAGAACTAGAGAGAAAGAGAGAGAGAGAGAGAGAGAGAGAGAGAGAGAGACAGAAAGAGAGAGAAAGGGAGAGAGAGAGTAAGAGAGAGAGAGAATGAGAGAGAAATAAACTGAGAGTGAGAGGGAGCGAGAGGTAGAGAGTAAGAAACTGAGAGTGAGAGAGAGATAGAGAGAGAGATGGAGAGAGATAGAGAGAGAGAGAGAGAGAGAGAGAGAGAGAGAGAGAGAGAGATAGAGAGAGAGAGAGAGAGAGATAGAGAGAGAGAGAGAGAGAGAGAGTGAGAGCGAGTAGGAGAGGTAAGGCGTAAGAATACTAAAAAGGGAAAGAGAGAAAGAGTTAAGGAAAGAGAGGGAGAGAGTTGCAAAACGAAAGAGAACGCCCGTGAGTAACAGTCACTTACCAAAAAAAAAAACATGCAACTCCTAAATATATCTTTTCAATAGCACACACACACATATCACCGTAGTTACTAAACGTCTGCAGTTATTACCTGAATTCTTGAGAATCGAATAGAGCGGTCCAAATCTTGTCTTGCCAGACTATTAACATACAGCCTGAAGACTATAGACAACATTTTCTTGACCTCTAACTTTAGCGTGTATTGTCAAATTTTAATTTACTTTCGTATAAACTTATTTAGATATATGTATATATATTGTGTCTACATCAGTAATAATATTGCGATTTAAGATTTATTTGACAAGGGAGCATCCGTCAAAATAGCTTTCACTGTATTTGAGTCAAATCAATTGAATGCTGCGTGCAGCAGTTGCATTTCAAGCTCTTAAAAGATACTTTATAAATAGTGCACTGCTGGGGTCACTCGACTGTTGCTTTTTTTATGGTCTCAGTAACAGTTTTTCCATTGTTGCTTTAACAGTTTCATAATCATCATTTACATTCCTTTCATACACGCATTTAAACGCAACTGCAGCGGCCCTTTATCAATTCCAATTCCAATTTCAATAAGAGAGCGTTTCTAAAGCAATGCACACAACTGTGCATTGTAGCTAAGCAGCTGTGTGTGTGTGTGTGTGTGTGTGTGGGCAAAGGTTTCTTCATGAATGGGCTGCTATATCCATGTGCTTATCTATATGTGTGTGTGTGTGTGTGTGTGTGTGTGTTTCGGTCTCGGGTTAAGCGTGTTGCTTTTAATTTCGCCACCGCATCGAACAAAAATCCAAAACGAACGTTTTGAACTCAACCCAAAGCCGACACCGTTGCTTTTATTGTTGTTGTTGTTGTTGCTGTCGTTGCCGTGACTGCCACTCTTAGTTATTGGGGAGCACTAGTACAGCTTGTACCTGTCCCCCTTCCCCTCTCTTACAATACGTTTTACCCTTTGCTCCTGGCTCATTTAATATGAGCTGCGGATACCATATAGAGACAAACACACACACACACACACGTCTACAAAACGCTAGCGATTACAATATCGCGCGATGAATCGCCGTTGAACTTTCAACTCGGCTTTAAGAGTTTGGAACCCGTTTCGACAGCAGCAACAACAACAATTACACCGACAACAGCAAATATGTGTGGAGCGGATGGGAGGGGGGAAGTGTCCGCTGCGGTTTGTATTCTACTTTTCAATTTGGAAAGCTGAAACCGCTCGAAATGTCAAAAGAAAATGCGCGCACTTGAAGTTCATGTGCATGGGCAATGGTTGCGGCCCGAGCTGCCAATGACACTTGAATGTTCCGTTGTTCAAACAACAAATGCAACCAACAACAACAACAACAACGGCAAACAACAACAAGCGACAGCCCGCAAGCCGCAAACAACAATAAAATCGGAGCTAAAGAAATGTTTTTGTTAATTTGCCTACAACTAAAATGTAATCGATAAATGCAACCGAGAGAGTAAAAGCAGGAGAGAGATAGTAGAGAGTTCAGTTATTAAAGATTACTCTCCCATTGCCAGGGCTGTCATGTGCTTTTCAGCTTTGCTTTGCTTTCCTCGATGAACACAATTTTCACACAACGCTAATTGAGTAGGCAAATATTTACAGTTGGGCGTTAAAGTTCCTCTAGCTATTGTTGTTGTTGTTGTTGTTGTTATTGCAAACAAACAAAAATCAAATATCGATAGATTTTTGTTTGTTTGAGTGACTTTAATTGGTTTGCTTAGCGCATTTTCGTTTTTTTTTTCTTTTTGTTGTTGAAGCGATTTACGGCGGAACTGAGGAAACTACAAGCTGGAACTAAATAATCAAATCTTACAATGGAATTAGTTGTAACCGCTGAAAAGCTCTGGAAAATTAGGTTCACGAACCAACAGTGAGAATATTTTACAGTTTTCAGTTTATGGATATCAACAGTAGTTTTATGAATTGCATTTACAAATTATGCACATGCAAAATGCAGCTATAAATCAGCCAGAAAAATTTATTAAACGTAATTTCTGCCTTTGGGCAATTTTTGTGTGTTTCCTTTCATTTGGCGCGCTTGAAACTTAAAGTGAAAGAGCTACACCGATTTATTGTTTTTAAAACGGCACGTATGACCACAAAGCACAACAACTACATTGAGCATAGCTTTAAGCCAGAGTTCCAGTTCCACATAACTCGCATGTACGCAGATTTGGCCAAAAGACCGCAAAGGCCACATTAAACAACAAAAATCTTTATATATCTTGTATATTTTTTATTTTTTATTTTTTTATTTTTTGTTTTCTTATTATTTTCTTGAGTAAGTTTATTTTTGCTTTATTTCTTGGCTGGTTACGTTTAAAAGGTTATTCACCATTGGCCACAAAGCAGAGACAGTCAATTTGGGGGATTTGTAGAAAGCGTAGTTGGGGCCTGGCCATAAAGTCCACAGCACATATGCCACATTATACGATCTGCTTGTTTTTTTTCTGTTTTTTTTTGGGGAGTGGATGACCTCTGACGGTCTGCAATTTCTTGAGCGCACTAAAACCCCAAAAGCCCATAAATAACAGAATTCACGTAGGCAAATTCAAAACTCCCCCAAAATGTACATATAAACATTAAAATAAAATAAAAGTTAAAAAAACTCAACAAAAAAAAAAAAAAAGGCAGCCGCCAGCGACGACGTCTTAATGAGCACTTAAAACTCTAAAAATGTGTGTAAAAATAAAATTTGCCAACAAAAAACAAAAAACTCCTCGAAAACAAAATAAAAACCGCAACAACTTTGTCCAAAATTTACTCAAGTTTTGATGAGCTTTAATTCGACACTCAACTTGACAATTTGACTCTGAGTAGGCCCCATTAACCGCATTAAGCCAAACTCAAAAGCCGAAAGCACAAAAATTGGCAACAACAAATAATTGGACAAACTGTTAATAGTCAACAATTATTGTGAGCAAAACTATATAGAAAATGCTTTAGTCAATAACATTAAGTGATAACCTCCGCTGCTGATAAGTAAAAAAAAATACACCTTTATAAATATATATATTTTTTATTTTGAGGGTTTCTGTCATTGCGTGACTGATAAACTTTTGTGTTTTGCTTATGGCCGCTTTTAATTAATCCAATTTGCCCAATATCGATGCGGGCGCGGCTACTTGATATGGTTTTCAGTTTATGGTTTTGAGTTTAATACGCTTTCCAAAGGGTATTCATAACACTGTCACAAAATCTGTTAAGGAAGACAACTTCAAACAATATGAATACCAGAAGCTATCATAATGAAATATTGCAGATTTTCGCTTCCTTATGGCTGAATCGAACCACTATATCATAGTGTATATTTGTATAAAATGTTCACAAATATGCCATAAATTTGAAAGCGTATTTAATCTTCGATCTTCGTTGTTGCATTCCTTAAACTTTCAAGTTAGCGGAAAACATAATTCTGTGACTAGGCGCTATTTATTTTGCGTCATTTTGATTTTTGTAAAAGACCTTTGGACGTTGGCATTGACTAAGTGGATTTGACTGATTAAATAAGCCATGGGGACTTACTTTGCGCGCAGGTATGTGGCAATATCTTGAAAAGGCTTTTTGGGCACTTTGCGAAGTAACTTGTGAATTGCCGTATGGCAAATATTTGGGCTGTATCAAGTCACATATATAAATAATATAAACATATAAACATTTATATATATATATATATGTGTGTTGTTTTTAGCCCACTTGTCTGCAGAAAATAAAACGCCATATGTCGCGTTGAACTGGTTTTATTGTTGCTGTTGTTGCTGTTGCTTTCGAGTGCAAAAATAAACAAAATGTTTACTGCTTCGGCCTTTTTGGCACATTTCGTCAAGCCGTGTGCAAAAAAATGTGACAATAAAACTTTAAAGCAGGCCAACTCAGCCAAAAGATTGCACTGCGAAAAACACGTTCCAAGCGTTCCAAGCTAACCAGCTGTTAAACTTGACGTTAAAACGCGTTGACAAGTGCGCAAAAGCCAAATCAAAATCAATTTTGTGCTTTTTGTATTTTATTCTTTAGGCTATATCGTCCCCAACTCCCACACGGCACGCTTCACTGAGCTTCACTTCAATGAAAGTGCAACGGATACTCGGTTTCCGATGTGCCACGCCCACAACAACACAGGGGAACGCATGTCAACTGCAATTGGGCGACGAGTGCTGCGCATAACTGCAAGTGTCTGCTGATCTCATTTATCTCTGAATTAACTTTAATGGATTTGACTCGAGCTTAATCTACTGGGGCAGAGCGGCAACGTGCCCCAAGAATTTGTTGCCACTTGACCTTCGCGCTCTGTGTCCAATTGAACTAATCTACCAAGATCTCTGATTTGCTTAATCAAGTTTTAGCTTAGCTGCTCAAGAGGTTATATGAGTTAAATGTGGATTACCTTTAAACAAAATATACTGGCGAAAAAAGACACTGGCAAAAATATTGAAATCAACGTGTTTCGTATATTTAAAATGAATGCTTCGAAAAATGGGTTACTAATGAAAACTACAAATGCACTATTAAATATCTTATTTAGTCGCTTAATAAACATTTATTATAATATATTGTATTAAGTAAAAAATATGGTGATCAAACTTCTCAATCAATATTTCATTAGGCAAAATCAATTCAAAATAAATATTTCCTCGTCGCAAAACTTGATTTTGTCAGCATTTTGTACTTTAAGCGAGGTAAAACGCTAAACTAATCACTGATCAGCACTAGTTGTATTTGTGGACTGTTTTTATAGATTTGGCACTGATTTGATGGATCGCCTGTTGGCACTTGCATCTAACACTGCCGCCCACATTAAACCGTATTTAACCGGTGCTCGGGAATAATAATGCTGGTTTTATATTCCGCTTGCGGTTGAAATAAATTTACTATGAAATTGGACAGACGCGGCTGATTACAAATTCTAAGGGCCTGTTTTTTGTGTGCATGCAAAATGACTCACAAAATGAATGGAAATTTTCGTTTTTTTTTTTTTTTTTTGCTTTACTTTTGAACAAAACCCCTTTGCAAATGAACTGTTGACTGTTATATTAAAGAACAAATAAGCGGTATTGTCGACCTTCACAAAAAAACAAAAAATAAAATAAAAGCAGAGAAAAAAAATTAAATTCAATTTCAAGTGAAAAACGCAACGCAAAAGCGTTGCTAAATAGCTTCCCCAAAGCGACAACAACAATCACAATTTTTTAGCTCATGAATCAACTGAAAAAATTCAATTCAATTTAAGAGCGTGTCTGCAAAGTTTTTAATTTTTATATTTATCTGTTAAATGTCTCAAACATTATGAATTTTAGTTTTTTATTTATCGTCTGTTGCATGTGTTTTTTGCTTGTTCGCAGACAAAGAAACATTTCCCCATTTAACAAGTTTTGTTTTTTTTTACCAGAAACAACAGAACCGCCATAAAAGTTTTTGAATGCCAATAAACAAGAGATCAATCATTTGATAAGCAAACATGTACAAGCATTAAATAATAAAAGATTTTTAGCGACTAGGGAAACATAAATGTCGCAGCAAAAATGTTGCAAAGTGCCCCAAAGGCAATGCAAGAAGGGAATTCGAAACAACAAAAAAAACATACAAAACAAAAACCGAAAATGTAATAAAAATAAAAAATAGTACAAAACAGAGAGCCAATAAAATATGCATAAAGCCAGCCAATAACAAGCAAATTAAAGAGTCATCTTTAGCATTTGTTTGAATAAATTAAAAGCCAGGCCGGGCCAGCTCCAGGCCAACTTATGGATTTAACCGTTTCTCTGGTTTCTCTCGAGTTATCTGTAAATTTTAGATTTAACCAATTTCGAACAACAACAACAACAACAAAGGCGACTACGTCACATGTTTGTTGTCAAGACTTAATAGATTTGAGCCGTGGAATACCCCGGATGTGACTGTGACTCATGTTCAGCTAGCTGCCGCATGAGGCATCAGTTTTTCTTCTTCTTTTTTTTCGTTTGTGCTCCCAACCAGTTTCTCTAAGCTGAAGATCGTCTGCTACTCCAAATGGCACCCACGTACCGCGGACCTTGAACCTGACGCTGGCCTAGGAAAGTGTCTTAACGACAGTTTTTAATGTTCGTTAGGAGTTTTGTGATGGATTACAAATGGGTTTATGCCAGAACTTATGTCTTCAGGCCCACGCAAATGTCGACTGAAGAAGGGCTTAGACAACTGAGACATTAAAGCGAGTGAAAAAAGAGGAAGTTTACTTTAGGAAAAATATACATAAGCACAAGAGTAGCCCTCAAGAAAAGCCAACTATGTAAATTTGAGGTAATACACTTAAAAAAAAAGAAGTAGAATATAGTCATAAAACTTGCACAGAAATTTTGTCAAAATTTTAAAAAGTTTGTTTGCCTAATTCTGAAACTATAAAAATAAAGATTCATTTTTAATTCATTCTAGATCGAAATGAATTCTTTTACAGATTCCGAACAGCGATTTTCTTTGAGTGTAAGTAGTTAATTACAAGCGATGGGCATTTTTACTGCCCATTTACTGAATGGATACAACGATGGTCAGTTGGAGCTGCACTGTTTGCGCATAGCTCTGACTCACAGTAGTCGCAGCTACACCTGAAGGGTGCTTTCATTGAGTGGCCAGAAGGTGTGAACGATTTGCAACACGTTGCTGTTCTGCCTTCCATGTTTTATTAGCTTATCTACAACAGCGAGAAGCTTACAATTCGTCCCCAATCTAGTTGGTTGTAGTGGCCAGAAAGGTTGTCGTTGTTTACGTTGTCGTTGTCGTTGTTGTTGTTGTTGTTGTCTTGACATTCCACTTTACATTCATTCCATTTCCGGTGCTTGCCATAAAAGTTGCTGTCCCAGTAAAATGTGGTGCAGCTTATTGTTGTTGCCGTCAGTTGCCAATTTGCAATTGCTTGTTTATTGCAAGCTTCGCAATACCGTTTCATAATATTCGCGGAGCTTTTGTATCTGCGCCCTTTTGGAGTACGTAATTACAGCTCAATGTCGCACCTGGGCAGTGTCTGGGTCTATGACTTATGGCTATCCCGCTCGCTCATCCCCCCACCCATCTCTGTCGCTCTCTGGGCGTGGCGGCATCTCAGTTTGTTTAAGGTGTTGCCTAATTAGCATTGCAAGCACTGCAAATGTTTTCCATTCAAGCAACATTACAACTGATGAATCAGCTCTGGGACTGCTCTCGGGTTGTCCTGGACGTGACATGATGTACTACAAGTAATTTTTTTCTCGTTTTTTGTTTTTATAAATGCCACATAACTGGCACGTACTTTACATGCAACAGCGACAACCGCAACATTGACAGACATAAACATACACATTTTGTATCTGACAGATACAAAAAGAAAAACCGCAGGCGCACTTTACCCGCTGATAAGACAAAGCGCTAGAAAACCAAACAACAAGTAAACTTGATTAAATTGAACTAGTAGATACCCTGTATTCGGCTTTGAGTTGTGGTTACAAATATTTCTTTAAATTTAAATCACAAAACTTAAACTTAATTCTTTTAATTTTTCATGCTGTATATTAAAAACTTCAAAAGGGTATCTAAAAAGTAAATGTTGACCTTTGTTTACTAAGCAGAGCCGACATAACAAATTTAATGTTTTTAGCTCTAATAATATTGGAAATATGCTCAAATAATTTTAACTAAAAATCGATAAATATTGAGCAAAATGATTGATCAAAAGCCAAAGTGTCAGTTAATAAAGAAAGTTGAGAAAAACAAGCAATAAGACTCGTCTATTGATATATGCGTTCTTCTTCTTCATATATTTATGTAAATGCAGCATGCCCATTTTCAACAAGTACAGGGTATACCAAACACAACCCGTCAAGTAGCAAAGTTCGCGTGCATGTAATTTGTTGCTATTTGCTGTTGCTGTTGCTGTTGTTGTTGTTGTTATTGTTGTTGCCGTTGCCATGTTAACATGCAGAAAATGTGTAAAATGGCAAAGGGGGCCAGTCCCATAGAGCGCTCGCACAGCCCCCTTTGCGCGGCCCCAACTTGGCCCAGCCAGTCCTCTGGCCGTTTATCACAGGCACCTTATCAGCCGGCGCATTTGTCTTCGCCTGGCACGTTTGCCCTGACGGGCCTGAAGACTCCACTCGCCTGCCTCGAGTGCGAGAAAGTGCAGAACGATGACTCCAAAGGCCACAACAGCCACAGCAACAGCAACAGTAACAGCAACAGGTGTCTCTTCAATAGGTATTCGCCTCATTATCGCAGCTCAAGTGCATAATTTCTCACAGACTTGCTCGCTTGGCATTCCTAATCCATTTTTATTGACATGTTTACCCAGCTCTCAATGCAAAACGAAAAAGTTAAACAACAAAAAAAAAAGTAAACTTAATGAATGGCAAATTGATAACTTAATTATGGTGGCAGCAGTCTTAAACGTGGCTACCGGGCGCATGACTGCCCCTGCCAGCCAGTGTTAGATAACGACAATGGGTAAGCAGCCGAGTAGATAAACAAACAAAAAATGGCTAAAGCCAAAGGTAAGCGAAAGTTTTCTTCTTTTTTTTTTTTGTAGAGCAGGCATTAAGTGACTTTCACAAGACACCGAAAATTGTTTTAGAGTCCGCTGACATAATCCAGGCCACAGTGGGGCCAAAGAGCATGACCTTAAGTTGCAGAATCCTCTGTATTCACTGTAGAGTAACATTTTGATTGGCCAAGAGTTTTATGGTTCATAATGGCCTAATGGCCTATTAACTTCATGTTTATTACGATCAAAATAACACTTTCAAATTGCATATTGGTATACTCTGTTGACATAATCGAAAAAGGGTAGATTGGTTATGTGTTTTATACAATATTTTCTAAAAGTTCCCCCATCGACTGTTTTTCTATCTTTTTTAGCTACTATTCCACTTGAAAGCAGAGTATTTCGCATTCGTTTATGCCCACTTGCAGCGTTCTTTCCAGTTTTCAATTAAAACAATCAACCACAATCCATTCCATTGCAACACTTGGTCAATTTTTTGCCATTATAGAATCCATTAAAGTTCACTTTAAGTTAATTTACGCGAACTTTAGCGATTTCAATAATCAGAGCATGGAATTAACAGTATTTCAAGTTTTTTTTTTTATCGAGGTAATGCAAGAGAGCGCTGTAACAATGATTTAATAGTCACCTTTCCGTCTGAAGAAAAACCCCGTCGAGTTGTAAATTGCCTTAACAACGACTGCGGGCAAAATATTGATTTGGTGTCATATATTTCAATCCATAGATCAATATGCATATGTCATATATATATATATATATATTGATTTGGTGTCATATATTTCAATCCATAGATCAATATGCATATGTCATATATATATATATATATATATATATATATATATATATATATATATATGCTCGAGGCTTGACATTGCTTTCAACGCCGCGCGTTCAATCAATTTCAATTTCAAGTGTGGTTCGATTGGTTCTCTTTCTCCGTCTTTTCTTCGATTTGGTGGCTGGCTTTCGTTTGGGCCTCTTTTTCTTAATTTACCAAATTGAAAACGCTGACGCCGCACGCGCACATTAATTCTAATCAATTGCCAGGCACTTGGCACTAAAAAATAAGTGCCCAATAGCGCAGGTTGAGGGCGGGGGAAAGACCGGTAGAGGGAGCGATCCCTCAGCCAGGCATCGAGTCAAATTGTGCCCTGAAACCATGGGACGCCACTTAATCAAAAGCGAGGGGAAGCGGCATGAAAAATAGGAAAATACGGTCCCACAGGACGGTTACGGTCTGTCTGCATATCTATCTAACGAGCAGCCCTCGCCGGCGCGATAAACTCTTGACAGGACTTTCACTCTCTCTTCTTCTCTCTCTCTCTTTCTCTCTCTATCTGCTGGGGAGAGACCTCCCCAGACATAGTCGTAATTAATATCGAAGACATCTTTTTGGGTTTAGCTACTTGGCACTGGGTTTTCGATTACAATTTATGGTACGGGATATGCTCAATTAAGCGCGATTAGATTTGCTCAGACGTAGAGTCAAACGGAGACGGGTGTATACGACCGCGCAGTACACTGCTCACAAATTACAAAGAGCTAAATACACATGGAAAACAGAAAATGTAAATAAAATGTTTGTTAACATAAATAGTTTCAAGCTAGAAAATTTATTGAATTCAGCTATCACGGAGCTGGAAAAAGACTTTAAATTGTGTGCAGCTATACAGAAAGAGAAAGTCGGACTAGTATTGGATTGAACACGAATTACATATTTGCGATTTTTGCAACCCATACTTGATATAACTCGAGTTTTTCTCTTGCAGACACACAAACAAAACTTATACACCCGTTTTCACTTTCTAAACAGAGCATACACATTGGACTTGTTCTTATCTACGAACAGGTCACGCTTAAGCGTTGCCGTTCAATTTGGGCGATAAGAAGCTGGCCAAGCAAATGATAAAGGCAAAGACAATATAAACACTAAGATGAGTAACGCAGTACACCGAAATTGTACAAGGCAGCTTGATATTTTGCAAAATTGAGAACGAAAACGAAATCGGTGCACTTGCGCTCTCAGAATTTCCGAGCCGCGAGAACACCCTTTCCATGAATAGGATATGTTTACTTTTTCAGTGCTCTTAACATTTTATTCCAAAACTACCACAAAATATTTGCTAAATCAGTATGAAGCAAAATGTTTTCTGCATATATACTGAGTTTCAATTAAACCATTAATTTAAATATGTTTTATATAAACATTTTATATATGAAGAGTATAAATAAGGGTATCTTTGCCTCGATGCACCTAAACAATACACACATTGTCGTGACAATGCATAAGTATGCGTGTCCGCAACCCATAATATGCATGAAAATCTAAAGGTTACAATGTTTTTCAATTCGCGACGTCACATCTTAGGTTTCCTGTGCAAAAGTGCATTTTTGGCCTGCCGAACAGAAGCTGATGTGACGTCACGTCGATGCGCCGAATTATGGACCATTTCCCTTTTTACTATGCTACTCAAGGCAGGCAAAATTTCTAGCTACCTGCGCCTTGCTACACCCTTTACCCTTCCCCCCCTCCTCTAGTTCTTTATTGCTCTATGGATTTCGGCATTGAATCGTGTGGCTTTTCGCTCTCGAAAAGCCACTCGGCTGGTGTGGCGTTTGAAGAGCGAAAAGCCACTTGAAAAGCCACACCAGAAATTTTTGCGCACGTTCAAATGTATGCGCGTTACTCATCTTAGTGTTTATATTGTCTTTGATAAAGGGCTGAAGTCAGTTCCGACCAACCGACGGACGGGCGGACGAACGGACTGGCTACGTGCGTGGTCTTCGTGTGTGTGTGTGTGTGTGTTGTAGATTGTGGCAGGATTTATGGCCTTGGGGCTGTGCGGCTTATTTATAGCTTCTCACTTGCCGCCTGCAATTGCCTTTCAATCAATTGAAATTAGCTGGAAATCAACACTGGACAGAGCAGAGCAACAACTATTAATAACTGATTTTATTCGCTGGCCATTGCCCAGTTGATTGCGTGCCCAGATGGACAGCTGGCACTCAATTGCAGAGGGCTGCCCGAGTCCCGACTCGGTCCAGCAATGCAGACTATTAATTGCCAACAGTCAGCGGCATGCTAATAGACCCTTTTCACCTCTCGTCCACAGAGTCAGCGGCATCTTCTGTCTTCGGTCTGTCTGCGAACGGAAAACCATCTCTTCAATGTTTTCCGCTGTTTGCATTTTGAAATCTAAGCCCGTCTGCAACCTGGCCGAACCATGGCCAACCGGCTTCGGCTAGGAGCGTCAATTACTTTTCGCTTTTTGCGCATTTGGAGCACATTTATTTTAATCTCACCTGGCCCGGTGCGTTGTATGATGGATGCAGCTGCTGCCCGGCATCGAATCCAGCTAAAAACCTTTACCCCTGCCCCTGCCCCGCTTTTGTGGAGTCGCCCTGGGCAGTGTCTGCTCTGCATCGGATACCTTTAATTATGGCGTACTTAGTGTCAGCGGCTGTTAGACTAAAACAAGTATTGCCAACGTGCTCAGCCCATGTCCAGCACCCGCCCCCGCCCCCCTTTTCTGAACTCGTAATTCCCCCCCAACTGGTCATGTCAAAGACACGAGTTGTAATTAGCTGTTGTTTTATTTAATTTGGAGCTTAATAACCCCCCCGAGTGTGTTCGTGCATTCATCATTTGCATTTTGCTCTCTTTCGCTCGAGTGTAAACTAATTTATTTTATTTTAGTAATCAACTTGTGCAAACAATACAAATTTGTTTAGCAGCTTCAGTTGTTTGTTAAGAACGACAAAAGCATATATGTATTACTAAAATTCTCAAGGTTAAGTTCAGAAAAAGCTCAACGAAGTGAGTAAATGAAAGTGCGGTTTTTTCTACTAGATTCGATTTGAAGCAATGGCTGAAACTACCAAGGCAACTAGTCAAGAATTTATTAGCGAATCATCCGAATACCATATTATATAACATAATAAAAACCATATTTTATTAATAATATAAAATGCTTCACAAAGAAACCGATGAAACTTTAAAGAAACATGAATAATAAGTTACTGAAGAAAATTAAACATCTTGAATGCAAACAATAAAATATATAAGTTAAAACGATAACTTTTAAAATGGAAGTGGCTGATGTGGTCTGCGGCGAAAACAATTCTAGATCCAGACTATTGTCCGGGAAAACCTCATAATCTGTATCATAATTTGTATATTATTTTAATATTTACTCAATCAATTTTTGAGTTGTTAGTTTATTATTATTACAAAAGCTTTTAAGAGTTTAATAATAAAGAGTTATATTAATTTGTTTAAATCAATTATTATGCTCTTCATTTGACCTAAGTTTCCGGGCTACAAATTCTTCAGGTACCTTATCTTATCACCTTGCCCTGCTTCAGATAACTGTGAATCACATAGATGCATTGATGAACTCATTTTTTGAGGTGCTAAATATTGTTGTGCTCGAGAAATGAATGCCTAGCAGTTGATTTGAGTTATCACACGGCTCTGCGATATCGCACCTGAGCAATAAATATAGCTGGCACATTAAACGTTCGGTCGAGGTGATAACCAAATGCAAAATTGCGGAAACTTTGCTGATGCAAACTGGCAACCAGCAAGCGGCTTGCAAGTGGCAAGTGGCAAGTGGCAAGTGGCAAGTGGCAGCTGCCTGGCTCAAAAAGCGTTCAATTCGAGTGTTTTGAGATAGCCAAGAGATCCGTTACAATTTCCTGAGCCGAACACGAGCTGCAGTTGAATACACGGCTGTCACAACAACAAGTTGGCGGCAGAAAGATGCGACCACGATACGAACGAATCGGGAATGACCATTATGGCCATGGCCCGATCCTAGACAGTTGCGCTGGTAATGAGTTGTCAATGGCTTAATCGGCGCCAATGCATCGCACACAGATAGACGGGGCATAAAGTCAGATAGTTTATGGGCTGTTGGGTACTAACCGATTTAATCTGAATGCGCCGCGGCACCGGCACATCGTAGTCCAGGTCCGCGTTGGTCGCGTTCGAGCTGCAGCAGGAGCCGGACATCGAAATGGCGCCCGACTTGTCCAGCATTTTTGATTTGTTCGCTTGGATTGATCGATGGTCTGGGAATTAATTTGGCGAGTTAGCCGCTTGGCTTAGCACATGTTAATGGATGGAGCACTTCGAGATATTTAAATATATTTAATCCAGGACAACATAGATAAAGTATCTCGACTTTGCTCGTTCACGGCGCTTCAGTTGTGTAGCTCGTTTATCTGTATCTCAGCATAATGCTTGCATCAGCATATGTTTTTGGCTTTTTATTATTTTGATATTTTATTTTATTTAATTTTTTTGGTTTTGGTTTTCTTGTTTGCTTTTTTTGCGGAATCAGCTTAAAAATTCAAGTTTTGCCCGGGGGCCACTAAAATTCGCCAAACGAATCACGGGAAAAAAAAGGCAGTTCGTGAAGCTCAAACAAAAGATGCCCCAACAGCAACAGCAACAACAATCACAAAAACAGCGTCGTTTTATGTGGCCAACATATTTGCCGAATTTAAAGCGATTTTTATCGCTGGTTTCTTATCGCGACTCAATAGCGTTTCTAATCGCCCGCAAAAAAAACCAACTTCGAACTGAGCACGACAAATTTTTTCGGCATGCGCCTAGTACCGCACCTCAGCAGACAGCAGAAGATACTGAACGGCGGTCCGTCCACGATTGAGAGATTTAGCGGTGACTCTCTCAATCGTGGTTCAGCCGGTTGCTGTTCACCACCAACATTGTTGTTTTTATACGCTAACGTTGGCTACTATGAATTCTTAAAGCGGTTTGTTTGTTATTAAGTAACAGTATTTAAGGCTGAATTAGTAGAAGATATAATTACTTAATTTATTATATATATATTTATTAAATTTCTTAAGTATATTGCACATTTCTAATTCAAGTAATTATTCGCAAATGTCAACTATGTTAATGATAAATAATCTATGCAAATACACAAGCATAGAGAAAAGTATTTTATATTTTATTAAATTATATTTATTACATAAAAAATATTTCTTTTACTTGTTTTCAACAAATAGATAATTACATTTAAATTGACTTTACTACTGTCACATAAAGTTCAAACTCATATACTACATGAATGTGCAAAGGGTATACAAACATCGTGTAAAAAATTTTTTGAATGTTTGTGCTCTCTTGCGCGCTCTCTACGCCTTGTCGTCGGCTAGCGTTCGGTTAGCGTTCGGCTCGTGTGTGTGTTGAAAACCGAATGTTTGCGAGCCTCACTCGGAGCTGCTCGTTCTTTTAATACTATTTCATAAACGCATTGGATGTTAAAAAGGTAGTAGCAATATTTGCTACCTTTTTTGGGTGCGCATTTCGCAGAGTGCAATTTAAATTGGAACAATTCAGTGGAATATTGGTAACTGTAGTAAACTGATAATAGTTGAAACAAGCTCATTTAATCAATTTGGGCGTAACTGCATACCTTCTATCACTGATGTCGCCATCAGTTCAGTGCCCCGTCATATTCAATGTGCCATTTATGCTGGGGTATCTCAAATATTTGGTTATTTGAGATAGAAACCCATTAAATTTCACTCAGCCACATATCTATTGTAAGTGAACACGCTTAATATTTGAGACATATCGAATGCAGACGGTTTATGAGCTATAGCCAAACATTAGATAGAACAAAGATGATACAAGAAAGCTCACATTACCTAAGTGGACAGGGGAGAGAAGGAGGAACGGAACAGTAGCAACTGCAGCTGTCCAAACAAATCGAGAGGAACAATTCAATTCGTGTGCTCCGCAACTCGTGCCGCGTGCAGGGGGCGTGAAGTTTTGTCGCCCAAGTTATGTACCATGACAATGGTTCCCCTCCCCCTCCCCTACCGGGCCCCTAGGGATACATAAGGGTATTCTCGGCAAGGCAGTGCCGAAGGTCAGACAGCAACAACTCGTTCCGCGAGTGCCGGCAACAAAAGGAAGTTGTCCATTCAGAACCAGAAGCAGAAGCAGAACCACAACGCAGAACCCGAACTGGCGACGAAGAGGAGTGGAACACAGTGTGCGGCGGGAGGTGCGGTTGCAGCTGCATCTGTGACATTTGACATGATTTGCATGCCAAGTGCCACGCCCACGTCACTCAAACTGACAGAGGCGAACAAACAAGAAAAAGCAGAAGAACAGCAATAAGAGTTAGGATAGGGTTAAACGAGTTCCAGACGAACCGAGCCCGCACTCATTCTCATTCGCGCTGACACTCGCTGAGTTTTATTGTCGCTTTCAGTTGGATTTGATTTAATTTGATTTGATTTGATTGGAAGAAGTCAAAGAAGTCGCACACAGCCGAGGAAGAGTTGACACTCGGGGAGTGTTTTCTTTGAGCTGGCTTTCTATCAATTAGTTTTATTGGCCAGCACTTTTGAGTTCTTATCGGTGTCGTTAAAGCTAACGAATTTTAACCAAGTCATTTCCGTTGCGTGGGTCGTGCTCTGGTTAGGATTTCATAACCAGGTTTCGGTGTCTGATTTAATGACAATTCAAGTGGTTACTGTTTAGTATACCCTGTATCTGATGGAATTGGGTATATTGGAGTTATGCAAATATATGTAACGGACCCAATATTACCAGTCGATCATAGGCGATCATAGGCGGGTATGTTATCTGTTAGACCGCCTGCACTTACGACAATCTTATAGATATAAGAGCTAAAAAGCCTCTCCTATCGCTACCATAAATCACGAATATTTTATTTCGATCGCTAAATCGATATACTCTATATCAATATTAAGCCTCGGTTTGTAACATAAATTAGGTAATTTGGAGGGTATTATCTCTATTCATAGCTGCCAAATGTTATCAGCTAAGACACAATCAAGAACTTACATATTTTTTAAAAATCGATAAATATCGATAAATAAAAACCTTTGTTTTATTGGCAAAACTAGAAGATTATAAGCTATAGAGACCATAAATTTCTTAATAAGACTCTTGTATAGCACACACAAATGATAAGTAGAGAAATGTTTGAACACCCAACCCTGAGTTGTAGGGGGTATTGCTTAGCTTCTTGTTTCGAAGAGAGCTCACATATGGAATTCTTTTCAAATGTAATTGCACGCAAATCAACTTTGTCCATCTCTGTCTGCTGTGGTATGTGCACTATCCTGCCTTAAGGCCATTATCATTATGCCATTGTCTGTTTGGCAACAATAACAGCATGTCCTCGTCCTCTGCCTGATGTCGTCTGTCTTTGTCGCTGTCACGCTTGGGCATCTATATATGTATCTCTATATGTATATATGGGTCCATGTCCAGTTTTCCATGCCATTTGTTTTCATTTCGTGCAGCATTTCCATTTTCAACGAACAATTAAATGCCTTTCCTTGCCCGCATTCCAGGGAATTAGTCGGCAATTTTGGTTCCGAGCCCAGGGTAAATAGGCAAGGGTCAGCCTAGTTATTAGTATGCTGAGGGGGTGGAAAACTCTAATTGCCATGTTTCAGTTGAGTTTTATTATTATTATTATGTTTTTTTTTTCGACAATTTCAAACTGGACTCAAATTCCAGCAGCAGCATCTGTTTTTCTTCTCAGTTAAAGCTGTTGAGGCTGCCATTCGCTCTAAAAGTCTTTATTATTTGTTACAATTTTGGCATTTTAAATATGCTAATGGAACTGGGGCCCCACTCCCTCCCCTCTCTGTGCCGCTTGACACCTCATAACTTGTTGTTGTTTGCAATTTGGAAGCTGCATAAATAATATATGCAAATGTGACCACGCATCGTAAATACGCCCATCTCCGGGCATCTAAAAAAATAACTTAAATGTCTTCTGGCAGCGCCCCGTGTTTGCCTAATACACGATTTGTAGGCGTCATATCTTTTATCTAAAACATTTGCTTGTTTATTCTGGCACTGCCGCCCGCTCACCGTTTCTATCTCTGGGGAATTATGGCACCTGCTTGACGCAGGTATACAAAAAGATTGCCAAAGAGCCACAGCAGCAGCTCCCCCCAACAACTGCCCATTTCTCAATATCGCAATCAGTGTTGGCAGCAAATATTTGTCGCCTCTTAATTGAGCAATTTGTTTGACACGAAACGCCGAAGAACGACTTTTTATTGCACATTTGCGTCAATAACAACCCCCGAATGGAACAGAACAACCTACAATGTCAAATTCTCCCCTGGGCTTCGCCTAACGATGTCTCTATTCATCTGTTGTCCTTTTGAAAACGCATCTATTGTTGTGCCAGCTGTCAAGTTTGTTCTTAAAACTTGACCAGTATTAAGTTTCAAAACGAAATTCTTGCTGGTTCGGTTCACGGTTCGAGCTAATGATGCGGCTTTAGTTCCAATGCCATAGCTTTGTTAAATTCAACCGATTTTATTGAGAAACGGATTTTTGATTTGGTTTTTTTCTTTATCACTCGAATAAAATGTTTAGTTAAAATGAATAAATGAAAAACATTATAAAAATGCCCGGCCTTGATTAACACTCTCAAAAAAAAAAAAAAAAATCATTTCCTGGCCACCGAAATATGCACTTATTACTTAACATGTAGCTCCCTCAGGTATTGGGTGCATTCTGGCAAGGAGTGTCGCCCGCTCCACTCCTTATCAGCCATGGCCCGCAGCAGTCGCCAGCCGGGGCCATCAACCGTCGAGGTTGACTTTCATTAAGATGCACATCTTAATTGCGCCCACAGCTGCGCATCGTTGAGGACGATCCTTTCAACTTTCCCAAAAAAAAAAAAAAAAATTGGGCACGTCGTCATCTATTGTCTTGCAGCCGCCGGTCCCCAGATAATTGATGAATTTATGGCACAACATGAAGTACTCGTACTTTTCGACTATTGCCACATAACTTTTACTGATTGCGATTGCTGCGGCTGTGGCTTATCACGCGTCGCTGAGCTGATGAAGTGCAGCCAGGCGTTTCCCTGTTTCTCTAATTGGACTGGCACGGGTCTCTCTTCCTCTCTCTTTCTCTCTCTCTTTCTCAATGAACCCCCCTTTATCAGAGCAGTACGCTCCAACAAAACGCCACTTGCCGCATTCGGTTAATAGATTCTTGGAACTACAAAATGCATTTTTGGGCCGTTCGCTTTATTTTCAATCTTTGTTCTTTGCTCGCCGACAGTCGACTCTGTTTGGGATGAGATTGTTGGCTTTTATTGGGTGAAGTTGAGGCCAGCTATACAAAATACCATTGTTGATTATGTTGTTGTTGTTGCGGCTGTGATTCTGCATTGTTTTCGAAAGTGGCACGTTCCGAACATTTGTGGAGCATGCATTGCCCACAAGAATTGAATTGTCTGGAAGTTGGCGATTTCAAAGCAATGCAAAACCATCGACAACATTTTATGTGTTGACTTGATTTAACCTATATACATAAATAGGTAGATATAGTGCATGCATTCCCAGTCCCAGATGATTGTGTTAGGGCAGGTTGGGTTTTGGGGTAAGATAAGCAAAGATTGTCTCGAATTTCTTTACTTATGGCCTCTATTTTGCAAATATCAATATATTATCTTTAAATGAATTCCAGTGAGAAACTTCATACTGCGTTTACTCTCTCTCCGTATCTCTCTCTCTTTCTTATCCTTTTGTTTTTCTCTATCCAAAATACTATAGGATCAAACACCCAACTTCACTCCTTCCATAACATCTCTGCTCGGGTTTCATTTTTTTACCCCCACTTCTTACTACGTATGCTCCAACTCAATGGGTTAATTGCCCTGTCCGGGCCATTTAGAAAAATTATTAATGGTTTTTTTCCGTTCCGAGGAAACGTCAAAGAGCAAACGAATTCATCTTCGGCAGTCTCGACAGTTCCAAATGTGAAGCGCGGACGAGGCAAAGGCAAATCTCAAAGATTTGCCTCAATGTCTGTCGGCAATTTCACACATTGTGCAAGGCCTAAAAATAAAAGCAAGAAACATATAGCGGAGAACAGAAAGCAAAACTCCCAAGTAATATCGCATATGGGCTGAGTAAATATATTTTGTGAGCATGGAGCCTAAGCAAATCGTTGGCAGCTGCGGCGCCTTTGACAATTTGCCGCCTCGCGTTCTAATCTGACGCTGACTCCTAATCCGGAGCAGTGTGTGGCAGTTTCCTGACGCGATCTGTGGCCAGTGCCACCCAGCGATAATAACAAACAATTTGTTTGTTTCCACAAAAGAGAAAACGCCAAAAGAAAACGGCGACTGGGCATGTCAGCATTTTGCTCGTGTTTGCATAATTCATGAGATCGGCTGCAGTTGCAGTTGCACCCACATGTGGCAAGAGCCAGGCAACTCCTTCACCAGCTGCCCGATTCAACAGATCGCATAGCACAGCCATTCATTACAAGCACATTGCAAATTGAGATACAAAGCCACAGCCACAGCCAAAGCCAAACAAATACCTCAGAAAAACGTTAAAAACAAAAACAAAAGCAAAACAAAAGAAGGCTTCTCCTCTCCCATATCGATATATGGCAGCCTAAATAATGGCTCCGTCGCGACGGCTATGCGGGGGTGTTTGCCTCGATAACGCTGCCAACGAAGCATCCCAGCAGGCCAAATGCTGAAACAAGAATTGAATTTCAATTTGCTGACTTGGCATTTTGTTCTCTGTTTGAAATTCTGAAGTGCCTGAAGATGACTGCGAAAGAGTTGGATTTCTGCTAGAGGAACAGTTCTCTTAAAGCCCACAATTGAGGAAGTAGTGAACGGTCAACAAAACTACGAGAAATTTAAACACAGCTCACGCTAAACTAAAAGAGCAGATGGAATTAAAACAGTGCCACCATATTTTTCTATTTTTGCGGTTTGCAAGGGCGAAAATTATAAAAAAAAAAATGCTGAAATGCATCAAACATTAAAATCAGCTCAGCTCCAAAGAAAACCAAAAAAAAAATGTTTAAAAATGCATCGATTTAAAATGAGGAATCGATCCAAATGAATAATCAGACCATTAAATTTGAAAAACGACTCAGTTTTAATAAATGCATCAAACATGAAAAATATGCAAACTTGTCTTTGATCTTTCGTAAATCTGTCACTAAAACAAATGCTCAAAAACTCAGTTTTTAATATAAAAAATACTAATTTATCATTATTTAAGTAAATTATTACAAAGATTAAACTATTATATCATAAAGCTTACATAGAAAAAATTAGTGAAAAATTATTTTTAATCCTTTTTTAAAATGTTGCAAACAAACGAAGCAACTTCGCAACTTATATTGCAGAACCAAATAAACTAAGCGTTCAGAATTGACAAATAAAAATTACATTTATGTAGCTTAAAAGAAAACTATATTAATAACGTACATATGCTAAATTCCCTGCTAGGGTATTCAATATGCGACATGCTGAAAGTAACGCAAATTTCTAGCTGTATTTTATGAGTGTTCTATCATTATCTTGAACGGCGCATCTACAGCGAAAACAATCTGTGAACAGACTCGTTTTCAATTCGCTTTGTTCCCAGGCATTTAGAGCATCCTGCGTGCGCTACGCTGGGGTCTCCAGCTCCAGCTCCAGCTCAGCTCCACGGCGAAGCTGAGTCATGCGCAGGCGCACAGCTGCCCCGAACGAAGGCGATGCTTTGCATGCGCTCAATTGCTGTTGTTGTTGTTGTTGTTGTTGCCGCTGTCGGCTGTCAACTGGTATCCGTGAGATACGCGGGCAAAAACAAAAGCGCATTGATTGCAATTACGCGCGAAAAGTGTCGGCAACGCACAATTGATCAACAACAAAATAAAAGGAGTACTAAAAAAAGAAAATCAAGTGAAAAAAGGGAAGTGAGTTGTTGTTGTTGTCGTTGCTGTGCACGGTAATTGTATGCGGCGTATCTGTATCTGTATCTGTATCTTTGCTGTATCTTTCACTGTATCTGGCTAGCTACATTGTTTGTGGTTGTCACTTGAAGTGCTTGAGGTCGCAAGTTGCAACACTTTCTCAAGAATTCAACGCTGTGACGCAAGCAGCAAGCCAACTTGCCACATTTGTAGCTTGCATGTTGCAGACACGAAAAACAACTTTCGATAGCGAGCATTTTGGGCCATGCCCAACACTCGACACTCGATACCCGAGTTTTTTCTTTTTATATATATACATATATGCATTTATATATGTACTCATACATGATGCTCATCTGATGAAGTTGTCGTCGTCTTTTGGCAGACAGCGTAACAGTAGCTCAAGAATGTTTATTCTCGGCAAAGTATCCGCTTTGTGGCCTCCTGCAGCGAACGCTCTTCGGACTGACTTCAATTACCGCAAGTCAAAGTCGGCCGTCGATTTGTAACCGAATCTTTGTCTGGCATGTAAACTGTGACTGTGACTTAATTCTGAATCTGGCAGGGGCGTAGACAGGATTTTTTTAAAGGCGTTTCAAAATAAATATTTTGTATAAAGAAATAGAATATGATAATTTTTGCTTTATAATACAGTCCACTTAGTTTAATAGCTTAAATCTATTTCGTTTACATTAAAAAAAAAAATAATACTCATTTCTCATAGTATTATTATCTTTTATAGACAACTGTTAATATGAGTTTAAAAAAATATTTGAAGGATTTTACAAACTTTCAAAAATATATTTAAATTTCAGACCCCAAAAACCTCCGCCACTGGATTCTGGCTTCAGTTCGCTGCATGGCAGCGACGTTAGTCATAAAGTTCCATTGATGAAACGGGACATACCGACATACAGACAGACAGAATGGACAGAACTGGCCGGCACTCAGACTGACCACAATCAGCTTATGAATGAATGAAGTCGAGTGAATGAATAAATGTCCATGCGAACACATTGCAACCGTATGCTGATTTCTTCTTCACTTTGTACGTTCCGCTGCGAGTGCTGTAAATTTAACCCAATTCGAGACTCGACTCAGGCCGACTTCTAACAGCTCGCAAAACAAACAACATTTTATGGCCGGGTCGTTGAGTTGAGTGTTTACTGCGCATTCCTGTTGTCATTTAGGGATATTCCACTGCGCGCCACCAAGTCGTCGAGTGTTTCTTGGAATTTTCAAAGTTTGTGATTCTTTCCTACTTTGATTTTTTGTTTTTTTGCGTTTTAGAAGAAATAACAGAAACTCGCAGATGCAGATACATTCTTGGCCATCCACTGGTCATCCATTTATTATACCCTGAACCCATTGAAAATGGGTAAAAAAAGGGTATAATGGTTTTGTGCAAATGTATGTAACAGGCAGAAGGAAGCATCTCCGACCCCATAAAGTATATATATTCTTGATCAGCATCACTAGCCGAGTCGATTTAGCCATGTCCGTCTGTCTGTCTGTCCGTCTGTCCGTCTGTCCGTCTGTCCGTCTGTCCGTCTGTCTGTATGAACGCGTCGATTTCAGAGACTACAAAAGCTAGAAAGCTGATCTTGGTCTCATTCGGTTCGTATATTTCATACGCAGATCAAGTTTATTTCAAAACATCGATAACTCCTTCCGTTTTCTTATTATCGATAATTATCGCTTTTTTGACTCGGTTTTTTAAGCATAACTCCCAAACTATAAAAGCTAGAGCCCCGCCACCAAATTTATTTTTTTATGTTCGCGTAAAACATACGAAGAATTTAAGACCTTCAGGTTTTGGATACCTCCCCCCAATCGCCCCCAATATTGAAAAAACCATAAAAACAAAGCAAATCAAATACTACACACGTGCAAATTGGTTTGTACATACATATCGGTGATCTGAATAAGTCCTGAAAATTTCATAACGATCGTACATTTATCTTACGAGCAAATCAAGAATCTATTTTCAGTAGTGGGGGCAAAGCGCAGCTGCTTGGCAATTTCTGTGTACATGTGCACGCATACATATGCACGTCCAGAAAGTCTTGCGTTTTCCTAGGAATTTTTTTAGGCAACGGTTAAATTGAATTTTAACACAACGAAGTGAAGTAAGAGCGTGGTCCAGTGGGTAAGAGTTGTGCCTCGTAACGCGGCGGTCCGGGTTCGAATTCAGCGATGGTATGGTAGAGCAATGATGAATTGTTTTATTTTTTTATTTATTTATAATTATTATTTTTATTAATTTGTATCGTTTTAATGACAACTGCAAAATTTTCGTTTTCCTCGACTTTTTGCGATGGTTAAGTAATGTTATATCGTTCGCGAAAAATGTGGTAGTGTGGTGCAGTTGGTAAGAGTCGTGCATCTTAAGACGGGGAGACCGAGTTCAAGCCCCGGCTGCGGAACATTTTTTTTCCGTTGGTAATTGTTTTTTTTTTTATTATTATTTTTAATAGGATCCATACTCATCAACTGCCGAGAGTGTGTGTGTATGTGTTCATTTCTGGGTTCAGGGTATCTACTAGTCGGGCGGTCCCGACTAGAGCAATCTCACTTGTTTTTATTATTATTTTTTTTTTGTTTTTTGAGTTTTCTATGCGCCGAGTGTTGATTGCAGTCGTAAAACAATAAAGGAATTTCATGTCATTATAGGCAGCATTTGGCTCTTTGAATTGGTCAAGAAGATGATTTGGTTAGGGTCTTAACGGATATTAGTCAGCCAAGCTATACAATTTGTATTAAGTCGATCTTTAGATAAACAAAGAACTAATATAGAAAGACCACTTTTAAAGCTGGCTTTATCTGTCACATAAATGGTATTTCTTACATACATAACTGAAAACTGATAATCTGATAAGGAGGCACAATATTAACTGATTCTTACAATGAGAGGTAGGATCAGATCCTCATATATACTCCCTGGAATTATTCAAATCTATCAAAATAAACTTGGTTAATAATATAATATATTATATCACAAAGAAAACAAAACTTTAATAAGAAATTTACACTTGCTTCGAGTTACAAGCATAAGCTTCTACCTCAATTTTTATTTATTTTTGTTTTTTTGGATCAACGACCTATCGTAATGATTGGAATTGGTAATTTTATCAGCAGCTCTTCGCATGTTCAATGGATACAATCGATTACATATGCCACAATTCGAAAAACAATGTTTCCATTGACGTCAAAGGCAATATTGGGCGGAAATTCGCATGACGCGCTGGCTGCTGACTAAGTAAGGCACGGGTAGTAACGCATGATTTCATGCATTACACCTTATCAATTTATCAGTTATGTTAATATCTTTTATTGCAGACACGTTGGTGCCATTTCACAAACATTTCGTCAGCACATGCTAACAGGAAATGCTGCAATCAAACTGAAGGTTGTCGATGGAAACACGTCAAGCAGAGATAGTTTTTAATAGCGATTGGGGCTACGCATCATCATCATCATCATCATCAAGTAAATAAATCAATCAGCTGTTCCATATTGTTCACATCAGCATTCACACTTTTATCTATGCTCGCTGATGTATCCACGCGTAGCAGAGTCACGTCGCATTTATGATTGATTTGTTTATATTTTTAGAGCTCGACTGGTAAACAAGACAAGTAATACCAGGGCATCTGATAGATAAATGTATTTATTTATATATTCGGCCCCTATTTTTACCGATTGCACAACGCTGGTGCAAAAATTCCAGGTAAAAAACAAATGTACATACATATGTATGCCAATTGTTATCGGGGCTGAATATGGAGTACATATTCCTCATATTTATCATGTGGAATACACAGCAGACGCTTATAGCAAATACAACAACTATATATAAACGCGAAAAGAGTAAACAACATGGAAATGCAAAAGCTCCGATAAGATTAGATAGTTATATCAACATTAGAGTGAAGCCAACTTTTATCGCCAATCGGCCGGGCAATCCCTATATGTGCACTCTCAGCTCGTAAATTTCGACGCAGTTTCCACAAAAACGAAATAAAATATAAGTTCATTAAATAACTGAAGATTTGCGCAGCACTTGAACTGAACGGTTTATTTTTTTCCTTTTTGAACTCATGACTTATTTAAATAATTGCATAAATATTTCTCTGGAATTTTTTGTAGATAAGCTTGCTAAATAAGATTTCTTCTCTTTGGGATTGCAGATTTTGTTGTGGAAATGATGATTTTATATGGAATATGATCTCATTATTTGCTTTAATCTTAGATAATAGGGAGTGTCTGTCTGTCCAGCTGAAATCTACAATTTATGATGATGGTACAAAGAAAACTTTATAATTTGTCATAAATATGGGCTTATTGGATGAGCCCATGTCCAAAAGGCACTAATGTGACACACTTATAAAGAGCTCTTATGATACAAAACATTTTCTTTGAACAATCTGAGGCCATATAAACCATATAAAAACCGGCAACAACAATAAACAGTTTGTGTAGCACCAACAATTTGTGAGCTAATTGGCCAATAAAATACTTTTATCCACTTTACACGATTATCGATAATATCCTCCCGATCCCTGCGCGCCATGGAAAAGAAAAAGCCATGTCAGTTTTTTGTGGCCGCCATTTCCAATTTGTCCAAAGCCAAAATTACTCGATGGCTGTTGAAATTGGTAAGATAAATCAACACAATACGGCGCCCGCCCGCGCCCATTGCGTAAATCAAAAATTTATGTTTAGATTTTTTTTTTGTTGGTGGGGAAAAAACGCAACAAGAAAATAAAAAATAAAAACTTTATGGATTTTTGGATGCACGGAAATCTTTTGATTGTGTACAAATTTGATGTCGCACCCCGCACACCTCTCCCTTTTGGGCATGTCTGATTTATAAGGTCAACGCGAGCACCAAAATAAACGCAACTACAAATTCGATAAGACACCAAAATAGGGGGGATCCGGGGCCAAAACGTGGGCGCCCCCAAACGCGAACCGAGCCGATCATTAGGCCAGCCAGCTGACATCTATCGGATTAATGGGTCAGTTGTGCGTTAGAAGAATTTGGTCGTTTTCTTCTTCTTTTTTTTTTTTTTTTTTTTGTTGTTTTGGCTAAAAGCGACAACTTGGTCTGCATAATAATGCTTATCGATGCTCATTAAATGCGCATTTAGGTGGTAACTCTGGCAACGCGCGCCGCTCTCAAGTGTCATCTGCCTTTATTTTTTTGGGATCTCTCTCATAAATCTGCGTGGTTTTCTGTTTTCTGTTTTTTTTTTTTTTTTTTTGTCGCTTCTTTTATAATTTAACAGCAATTTATTAAATGCCGCCATCGACTTTAATCTGCACTGGAAAATCTCGGGGCAACTGCATAAATTAATTAAACGAAAGAAAGAAAAAAGCGACGAAAGAATGCGTGAGATATTTTTGTGGAGCACAACGCACCCAAAAAGAAGGCTGCGGCCCCAACAATTTGCCAAGCGCTAAAGTATCTGCAGTTCCGTACATGTATCTGTATCTCTATCTGCATGTGTATCTTTGTCTGTATGTGTATATGTATCTGCATCTGCAACGTCGCTGGGGCAACGGTTGATTAGCGCATCCAGCGGTAGCTGCTGGCTTTTCCGTCCGCATACAATTTATGGCAGCTGTCTTCAATGGACGCTGACGGCGCTCCAGGCGCAATGCCTGCTTTTCCTTGGGAAGAAAACATTTTTCCCAAATGCATATTAAAATGCAGGCAACAGCCGAAATTATGTAATCAAATGTTGTCGCCGAAACGAACAGAAAAATTCTTGAATGTGCCACACGTAATCAACATCAAATTCATTTTTTTTGTTATGTTGTTTTTCTTCTTTGTTTTTATATATATATATGTTTTTTTTATTTATTTATTTTTTTTTTGGGTATGGATGCCGAGTACTTGTTCGAGTGCAAGACGTTTCACATGACGTGAGGAAAATTGTTTGGCTTACGAAAAGCCGCCAGGTAAACGGCGCATCTTTTTCTTCTATAAATTAAGGAATTTCCAACACGTACACATAAATTCTTCACGTCCACGCTTTCCACTTTCTTTCGCCGTTGCATTCTGTAAGATACATTTTTCCCCGCTTTGCCTTTTTTCATATATATATATATATTTTTTTTTTTTTTTGTTTTGTTGACTTTATGCAAATTTTCGCAGCCAGCGTTCATAATTTCAATGCGACAGCAAAATATGTTGGCGCCAGGCAACTGAAAGCGTCGCTGGCTTCCATTAGCGCCGAGCGGAGAGTATCGAGAGAGGTGTAGGGGGCAGAGGGGGTGTCTGTCTGTCTGGTCTGGTCAACTGCCACTGTGATGCCAACTGGCAAATCTGCTTACATGCATTTCAATTTACGACCCCGAAATGTTTTGCCATGCGCAATTTTTCAGTCTGAAGTGGATTTTGGATTATTTGCCATGAGTTTTCCACTTGAAGCTCAATGACCGTTCACGACAACAAAATGCATTTGACTTTGTCCAATATGCATTCATGTTTTATATTTTTTATTTATTTATTTTTTTCCTTTTTGGCATTGGGCCACCCGTAAATCAAAATTTGTAGAAATGTAAATGACAATTTCAATGTCAATCATTCATTTCAAGATTAAAGATACTTGAAATATTCAAAAACTTGCATATGGCTGCATTTATGGTATATGGTTTGATTTATGTGATCAGATACGCATTGCCAAAATAGTTTTTAATCGATTAAAAGGAAAATCAAGAATTTGCTATACGAGAATATATATTCAAAATTTCTCCAGTTTAGCTTTAGCAGACAGGCAAAAATCGACTTAAATGCTAAATTGTAGAGTATACAAATTCGATAGAAAATATAATTTCTTCATATAATAAGAAAAGTAATATATGTACTGAAAAATAAATTTTGTTAAATAAATAAAATTCGTTCCCATAAATTAGTTTATACCATCGGGATGCTATAAGAAATGAACACCAAAAGACAAAAGACTCTAAAAGCTTAGGTCATATTTCGTGTAACAAGTTATGCCATAAATTCAGTTTGAAACTAACTTTATGCATTCTCCAAAGACAAGTTCAGCTCATAAATTCAATTGCTTTGTGCATTCGGTTCGCAACGAGCTGCGAAATTGAGAGCTACGGAAAATATGCTTCAGCTTCAGTTAAAGTGCGGAGCGTTCTTTGAAGAAAGTTGATTAACCCCTCGAGACGGTGCCAAGGCAAAATAAACAGGAGCACCAGATAACGACGCCAGTAGTCCGTCCAGGAGTCGTTGCCCAAGGAGCAAAGGATAACAAACGCTGGCAAAGGGCAAAGTCAACGCAGGAGAAAAGATACAAAAAGGTAGAGCGAGAGAGAGAGAGCAAGCGAGAGAGAGCGCTCAGATAAATTCAGCAAAGAGATGGCAAATGCTGAATGGGAGCGCAGGAGAACACGTTCGATGGAGGGGCTTTGTTGCCGGAACTGTGGGCGAAACAACCCCAAGTGAAGTTCAATTGCGGGCAAGTGCAAGGCTGTCGGCTGGCAGGATACGCCACCGGGCAAGGACGATGGCAAACGCAGACCTTCACCCTTGCCGCCACCCAACCCACCCACAAGTCGCGAAACTACACGTACATAACAAAAAATAAAAAAACTGGTCGTAATCGAAAGCCCAAACAAAAGGATGCAAACGATGTCAGGGATAAAATTGAAAGCAAACATAAACAAGTTGCAGAAACCACCACCAAAATCGTGGGGCTGCTGTTAAGAAGCGCCCGGAAAAACTTTAAGGGATAGCAAACAAAAAAACCGTAAAAAGAAAATCTCTTTTTTATGGCGCGCAAAAAACTGCGAGGAAGTTAAGCCAGAGACAACTTTGCATAACTTTGGCCAAGTGGCCAATACATTATGCGGGCTACTCAAGTGCAACTCGGCCCAACACGAAGTCCCAAAGTGGCTAAATGCAAATGTAGCCGCAGCGAATTTAAAGCCAACAGTGCCTTGATTTGTTAGCCAGCAGACCACCCAACCAGCTAAGCTGGCAAACACGCAGCAGTGCTGCCATATTTTGAAAAACTAACTTAAAAAATTCTATGCGGAAATGAGTGTGAAAAAAGCTAACGGATTTCAATAATTTAAAAAAATAAAAGCATAAAGTACTATTTTCTTTTTGATCCACAAATATGTATTTTCAAACTGAATAGATTTCAAAACCTTTTATTTGAATATCTTTCAACGTGGGATAGAGTAGAAGTGCTTACTGCTTACTAATTTCATATTAAAAATTAACTTAAGGTTTAGCTGAAGTTTTGACTTTGAAAAAATTGATTAATATGAAAAAAAAATAATTCTTGTAAATTCGAATAATAAAAAGTTAAAAAAAAGCTACAATTTCTATCTTATGTTATCTGGCGTTTTTAAAAATGTTCCCGCTATAGCACAAAAAACAGATTTAACGAAAAAGTAGTCGACTTGGCAGCACTGCACTGCACTCTACACACACACACACAAACACATACGCACACACACAACACGCTGAGGCAAAACTACAGCATCCTCCCTCAAATAAATTCGCTTTGAATGGCGTCAACAAATTTATTTCGCATCACAGCGCATCTGATGAATGACGCGACTTTGACAGCAGCAGCAGTAAAAGCAGCAGCAGCAACAGCAGCAGCAGCAGCAGCAGCAGTAAAAGCAGCCGCAACCGCCATGGCCATCAGCAAGCAAGCCTCTCCATCGGGCATCAGGCAGTCAGCAGTGGCAACTGCGTCGCTTCGGCTTTTGCTTTCGTCATCAACACTCACAGAGTCGCAGTGGCTGCGTGCAACCAACTCCCCCCACCCCCTCCACCACGGCACCCCAACCACCCACTATGCTCCCTCTAATGTTTACATAACATGGCTATGAGGACGCCTGCCCGCCTCTCGCAGCATCCAGCGCAGGCTCCGCACGCATGCGGGAAGCTCCATTGAGCTGGCCACAGACCTCGGACCTGGCCCAGGGCCGAGACCGTTCAGGACAGACATGACGACGCGACGGCAGCCGGTGCTGTTCGTATTTTGCCGGCAAAAATGGAAAAGGCAAATAAAAAACCAAACATTCACAAATTTACGTTACGCACCCTGCACTGTGGTTAGGTATATCCATATAGAAGTACGAGTATACACACACATATATATCTGTAATCCGTATCTGAGCATTGTGTGCTTGGCTTTTGTATACCATTTCACAATGTACTCATTGGATTGTAGTCGTCGATGAGGAGAGGGCGGTTTGATGGGTTCACATGCAAATCTCAAACAAAACTACGCATTTTGTAAAAAAAAGAGATATTTGCAGACCGATTTAATATTCAAATTAATATTTGAAAAAATTTATATATTTAAATATTGTGATTCTGAGATGGTCAAAAATTGTATCAATAATTATGCCAAAGTTAACAAAAATAAACTTTGAACATTTAAAGCTGATTTTCATGTTTAAGAAATTAAAGGAATTTGTTTTCTTAAATTTAGAATTGCGAATTGTCACTAAAAGTATAAAAAACAATAATAAAATTGATTCTAAGAGCGTCAAAGGTAAAAAATCATGGCAAATTTAACAACATTTTTGATATGATCCATAGCTGTCATATTTTATATGTTAGCTTTGCCAAAACTGAACCGATTTATCATGATTGATGGCATTTTAGCCATGATTTCTCTAAATTGAATCTAATTTTATAAAATATGCTTGCTTATATGCTGCACCCATAGTCTACAATTGTAGATGCCCCGCAATTTTTGATGGCTTCTGTTGGGCACACCTCGCTAATAGTATATACCCGGTGCTACGTATACGGGCATCTATCTAAGCAGGCACTAAAACTGCATAGCCGTGAGCTGGTTAGCTTTCAATTAACGTCACATTTCACGTACCTGCGCACTTTTCACTCGATGCAGATGTAGCGTGCCGCCGGTGATGACCCCCGCGGTGGTCGCCTTGGCGTGCATTGGCGCTGAATTTATGACGTACTGCGTCTGCTGCTGCTGCTGCCGCTTTGCCAAAGCTGCAACTGCAGTTGAAGTTGAAGTTGAAGCTGTTGCTGTCTGTGGTTTGGTCTGTGTTTTTGCAACATTCCTAATTGAGTTTTCTGGTACTCGGTTTTCACTTTGGCAGTCCATTGATGGCAATGCCGTTTCGTGTTGTTGTTGTTGCTGTTGTTGTTGTTGTTGTTGTGCAATGGACATGCTCGTAATTAGCTGCTTGGCTATTGATATTTGGATTGCGAGGGCAATTTATCTTATGTCTAACACCAAATCAATTAGATGAAACAGACACCGCAACGTGTATCTCAAAAAAACACGCATGCAAATTCACTTTTAATGGCAAATTGGAAACGAGCTAAAAAAAAAACTTACGCCGGTGTTTTACGTTCGCCGGATTTCGATTACGTTTTGCACGGTACGCGAGTTCAACTGTAACTGAAACGCACTGCGACAGCCGGAGTGGAGCTGCGTCCTTTGCTGCTGCCTTTGGTGGTTGTTAGCCGGGCAAAGTGTTAACATTATCTGGCTTTTATCTAAGCTTCAGCGCAGGGGAAATTCACAAGGACTCGGCACGTGATGAGCGGCAGCAGCAGCCGTATCCGAAACAAAAGCACTAACGAGCTGCCTCTATTCCGATTTAATTATATATTAGAAGCGTATAGCTAATTAACCTGGCATTTCTCTGGTAATTCCTAACTTCGTTTTTCAATATGATACACAAAAACAAACCATATTTTTTAATTAATTTTTAGATTTTCACTTATTGCGTTGCTGGTTATTTCACAATTGTAAAAATTCCGCACTTTTTAGTGTGCCCAATCTTAATCAGTTTTATATCTTAAACATAATTAGCATAATCGATATCAGTATTAATTGCATAACATCGATAAATTAATACAACCTGTTGGCTGTGAATTGACCAAAATCATTTAAATAAAAATAGTTTGATTTAAAGAAACTTTGTAAGGCATTTTCATGTTATTTAAAAGTATTTATGTTGTTATTTATTTGTCAAATATACATGGGTTGTAAACCTAAAACCAATATTAAAACAAAAACACATTCACAAACCGAACACAAAATAGAGGCATTGATTAAAACTTCTATATGACTTAGATTAAATCAGAGCATTATATATGCTTTGCAGAAAACTACGATTAGACTCAGAAAGGATTTCATAAACCGATTAATAGACAACAAAAAAATCCACTTTAACGATGGAAGCAACATCGAACCTGAAGAAAGACGCCGACGGACGTAAATTGTCCAAGAAATCCGTTATGGTCGCTCATCCTGAACCCGAAAATGAACCAGTTATCAAAAAGAGACCACAGGAGCTGCACTCCTATGCGATGGACATTAATGCTGAAATTGAATACCGTCAGCAGTTTAAGGTGAGCGCGAAAGCATCTTCATGATAAATGCAATGCAAATGATTAGTTGATCGAAACTTCGATTAGGTATTGTACGAAATAGATGGCGAGGAGGCGGACCTAACGCCCAATTATTTACCGGATTCGGGGGAAACAGATCAGTTCATGAGCTTCAACATGCACTTGAAGCACGAACTGGTCAACATGCCTCTGTTGCACTCCAGACCCAGTGCAGCACGTTCACGCACCCGGTCGAGCATGCGCGGCGGAGTCGGTGGCAATAAGCAATCGATGGATGAGCTCATAAATGGCGTATGTATTGAACACCCCTACAGAAACTCACTGATTACTCCCCTTTAATCTCAATGCCTTTTGTTTAAGATTATTTATGAGACAATCGTATTTGATGGGGTTACCGTAGAGAAAGAGCCAGAGACGCATGTGCCAGTGCCATTTAAGAAATCCTTTGTCAAAGTGACCCTACAAAAATCGGACTTCATCGAGCTGCACTCACAGATCGCCAGCACAGTGGAGAAGGGCACTCCGCAGGGCGATGCGGTTGAGGCGGACAATCGTCTCTATGAATATCTGACCGTTGGCAAGGGTAAGGTGCGTCGTCGCTCCGACAACGAGGCCCAGACGATGGCGGTGCTGACCAACTCCAGGGCAGTGAACACCATCTTTGTGGACTATGCCACAGTTGGCTCCTATGTGTCCAACTTTGAGATGTACGACACCCTCGAGGGTGTCCATCAAAAGAAAACGAAAGTTCAGAGCACCGAACCCTATCCGTCCAGAATGGACGCCAGTGCCAATACACAGGCCGAAGGGAGTGTCATGCGAACCAACTATGCCAGCGAGGAGGAGAGCAGGGAGCGAAGCAAGATGCAAGCGTTGACACGGGAGCTGTACAGGAGTTCGACATTCAAGAATGCCGTACTCTTCATCGGACGCACCCTGTCCAGCAATATGTATAAGTCGGGCATGCAGCGGTTCCGTAACTTCAATCAGGGCGATCGCTGCTCACCGGATGTGCAGTACAAGTACTCGATGAAGGTGCTCTTCCGGCTGATCCCAGCGCTCAGTCTCGACGAGCGCAAGGCGGTCAGCGACATTAGCTTCTGCAGCAGCAACAGCGACATTCTGGCCATTGGCTATGGCCTCTTCTCGTTCTCGTCGCAGCATGTGCCCAGCACCGGCGACGTTTACATATGGAGCATTAAGAATCCGGGCGAACCGGAGCGCGCCTACTACTACGATAAGCCGGTGACGGCCATTTGCTTCTCCCCGTATCTGCCATCGCTGATCGCCATCGGCATGTACGACGGCTCCGTTGAGGTGCGGGACGTCGCCGACAACAGCAATCTGCCCATTGCGGTGTCGCAGCGCAGCACCTCGCCCGGCTGCTCGCCGGTGGTGGCCATACGCTGGCTGAAGCAGATCGGCGAAGATGATGCCGGCGAGATCGATCCGTTTTTGAGCCTCTCCCAGGACGGTTCCGTGACACGCTTCCGCATCGGCAAGAGTCCCTATCTGTTGGGCTTCACACAGATGACTCTCGAGCGCATCGAAGGTCATCCGGAGGGTATACACGTGCCGATATCGCCGACCCTTCATGTGGCCGCCAATCGGCATCCGCAGGGCTTGTACATAACCACACATCCGGTGGAGAAGGACATCTATTATATATTGACCGACGAGGGCTGCATCCACAAGTGCTCCATCAACTATCAGCACCAGTATCTGGAGGTGCTCAAGTGTCACGATGGCGGCGTCAATGTCATGGAGTTCTCGCCGTGGTCACCCAAACTGTTTCTCACCTGCGGCAACGATTGGTATATATATCCAAAATATATATATATATATTTTCAATGATTGCTATTTCCCAATTTCCTCTAGGTACGTGCGCATCTGGGTGGATGGCATTACGCGTCCATTGATTGAGCTGCTGGATGACTTTCAGCCCATCCACTGGGCCAAATGGAGTCCCATCCATTCCTCGATTATTGTGGCCATGAATCGGAACACTTGCAGCATTTGGGATCTGCGCCGCAACATTCTCAAGCCGATGGGCAAACACGAAACGGACTCGTCATTTAACACAACTGCTCAGTACGCATAGCTAGCTGACAAATACCCTGTAATGCACAAACTTCATGTTGTCAATTTTCGCACAGATTCTCCAACAGCGGCACCGTTTTGGTGGTGGGCAATGAACGTGGCAATACCCTGTTCGAGGCCATCAACGATATGCCGTTTTCACCACATTTCCAGTACGATGAAATGGAGAAGGCCATTTATCGGGCAATTGGCAACGATCAGGAACTGTTAATTGAGCTCAAAAGCATTGGCTTCTTTGGCTATCCCAATAAGAAGTCCGTCAAAGGATAAACGTCGCGATCCAAACAATGTAATAAAGTAAAGCTCAAATAAGTGATTGAGAAGTTTCATTAATGATGAATCAAAATTGAAATGATTTACTGGAATAGTATGATTGTAAAGGATATTGGTTTAATTAACTTAAAATCAATTTAGCTAATTTAAAACACTCTGGTATGGCTAGCTCTTATAATTTTAGAAATTAGCTAAAATCAAAAATTGGCAATCGATAATTATCGGTTTTAAGGCGCACTTATGTAATATCCATTGTATATATTAACTCCAGTTCTAGCCCAAGATCTAGTTTAAGATTTAGATAAGTCGGTTATGTTCGCATACATTCTATAGCTACAGTTAAAGTAAAGTATTTTAGCTATAACAAAAGTTGCGAACCTCCTCAATATTGAACTTGAACCACAATTCGGGTTCAAGGTGCGAGGTTCAATGGCACTGCGCACTGTTAAAGCCTCTGTAAATTTGCCGCTATTTCTTAACATCCCTAAAAACACGATGAAAATAACGCTTTGGAAATGGATCAGTTGCTGGTTGATCAGTTCCGCAGCGAACAGATCAAATTTCCGTATACCAACAGGTAACTGAAGACTCCGACTGAACCGAAGACCCAATCGAATAGGCAGTTGGGTAAATACGCGACCCTCGGCACTCGATCAGACGAGAGTGGTTCTCAATTTTGTGTGTGTGTGTGTGCGAGTGTGTGTGTGTGGTTTAAATGTCAACCGACGGTGGCGACGATGGTGGTCACTGATGCGGTCAAGGGCCAAGCAGCGGGTGTTAAATAACAAATAAACACTTGTGTACACATTAGCATACAAAGATGAAAGCAGCAGGAGAATTTATTAAACAGCCATAAAAAATGTGAAGAAAAGAAATGGGAAGAAAGAAGAGAAAGGGCCGTGGTATACAAATTTCTTAACGTTTGTTACAGTTCTTGGCCAACAACTCCCAAGAAATAGAAATAAATGTCAAAATTTGTGGCACACATAAATAAACAAGCCGCTGGGTTTTTGGGCTCGACAGAGACCACCATCAAATATGGCTGTAAATTACACAGCACATTCCTTAAAGGGAGGCTGGATGTCATCATCAGCAGCAGCAGCAGCATCAGCATCGGCTAAATGCAATCCTTGTCCAGCTAAATGCTCCGACGCTCCGTCGCAGCTGCATTAATTGTTGTGAAACAATCTCAGGCCTGTCGACGTTGTCGCATTTAATGAACATTTAATTGTAGTCCACATGTGCGCCAAGCAATGCCCGCAATGCCCCGACGAGCCCAGACAGACGACACAGGGGGGCGAGTTGCGGGGGGGTTTGGGGAGGGTGGCACAAATTGAAAACAAAGTGTTATAGCGACAAAAGATGGTCATCATCGTTGTCGTCATCCTCGTCTTCGTTGGCGCTGGACAAGGAGACAAACGAGCTTACAGTAGCTGTTATGGCCATGACAAACTCAACCAGAACTTGGCTGCCGGGTTTGAGTTGGCTGCCAAGTTGAGGCTGATGAGCCAGACGCAATGTCATTTAGCCAATAAAAGCTGCGATTCATCAGAATTGTTCAGATTCTCATGGCCAAGTAGGCAAAGAGCTGGGAGAGAGGCAAAAAGAAATGGAACTCCAGCTGCAAATAACTCTTCAAGACTTAATATTATTATTATTATTATTATGATTATTATTGTTATTATTATTATCATAATCATAATCATTATCATTATCATTATCATTATCATTATCATTATCATTATCATTATCATTATCGTTATTATTATTATTTTGTTATTATTATTATTATTATTAATATTATTATTATTATTATTACTATTATTATTATTATTATTATTATTAATATTAATATAATTGTTAAACGGAGTAAAGTGCAATGTCCGTCCGTATTTGGGCTTGAACCTTGAAACCTTCAAAATAACAATAATATTTAAGCCCAATTTCGACTGTTTTAAGCTGTTTTTTTTTATCAATTACTTACCGATAACTGAAATAAAGTAAACAATTATAATACATTATAATACATAATAATACATTATAATACATTTTTAATCTTCAAATTAAAAAATTATTTTAAAAAATTCAAATTCAAAATTTTTCAAGCAACCATTTTGAAACAACATTAAAAAAAAACAGCAGCAATGTAAACATGTAAAATTTGAAAACTATGAATAAAAGAAACAATAATCAGTGTTCGCTCAAGAGAGCTTTTACTGTACTCGATTTGCCTAAGAGTCCTTGTGACGTTCGTTGTTTTCGTCGGGCTGGTGGAACGATACGTTGTCCGGATCATCTGATGAATCCCTGCAAACACACACACACACAAACACACACACATATATATATATATACTATATAGTAGGTGCTCAACACTTACTCAATATCGGTAAAATCGCTGTCATCGCCGTATTTAACGCGACGTGTGCACAGAACGCACAAACATTCCGATTCCAGGAAGCACGACTGACAGTAGACACCCCTGCAATCCGGAGTCGTGCACTCGATATAATCCTTGCTGCAACGATCTTTATAATGAATGATCGAACGATGTGTGGATTATTTGTACCTGGTCAGACTCGATTCACATATGAGGCAGTACTGGCCCTTGTAGGCGCCAAAATAGCCGTTGGTTATCCTAACGAGGCCCGAATCCTTATTCACAAATCAACTCGGTTAGGTTTGCCAGCCACTTACCAATATAATTTCGCACGCAGGCCACATAAAAAGTTGGTTACGCAATTGGCATAATAATAATTGTTCAAAGAACGCGCTCTGCGTTTGGCAACCTTAATAAATATATCTGTGATAACGAGGTGAGAAACACAGTTCTAAGCAATAAGTCGACTAGCAGATACCCTGCGAACTGTCGTCACATACAATTCAACAAAAAAGCAAAAAGAAAAAACTTAATATTTCTGATATAATAATAATAAAACAAAATTATAAACACGATCTGGTAGAATTTTCAGTTTTCATACAGACAAACTATAAGTGGACAGACAGACAGACAAGGCTTAATCGATTCAGTTATCAAGATTCAGCCTGATCAAGAATATATATATATATACTTAATGGGCTTGGAAATGACTTTTTCAAACATTTGCATAAAACCAAAAAGAGAACTACCTAAGGTCCTATTTTCTCAAATTATCCCGAAAATGAAAAGTCTATTTTGCTGAGAAGCAGACTGGCTGATCGAGAATATTTATATATGTATATATGTAGTTCGGACAAAGTTCGATTGGGTATGAAACAAGTAAATGTACCTCGACGGAACTGCATGCAATGATGAAAGTACATCGCGCGTGTCCGGGCATATTTCGGGTACACATAGATCATGAGCGTGTGGCGCAGACGCAGGCTGTACGACTTGAAGAAGATCAGAAACCAGGACAAGATGCAGAGCATCGCGATCTCCCAGTAGCGGAGGAACTTCGGCGGCCGCGGCAGCGGCAGGCAGCGCTGGATGTCAACGACCAGGTTCTTGGAGAGCGGCTCGAAGGCCTCGATCAAGCCGCGCACAATGTCGCCGACCATGCCGCCGCCCCAAATAATGATCTTGGTATATTCAGGTGCTACAACAACAACAACAAAATGCTCGATAAACAAAAACCAGTGAGAAGGCGCGAGTCGGGGCCGCCCGACTGGGAGATACCCTGAACCCTGCGACCAGCACTAAGCTAAATGCATGATCATTCTGCAGTTTTCCGGTCTGTAGTATTTGATAAGCGGTTGGAGGTATCCAAAATTTGGAGATACCAAAATCAGCGTCAAGTTTACACAAACATAAAGCATTCATTTTTTAGCCTCTAGCTCTAATAGTCTCCGACATATGGTTAAAGAACAAAAGGTGGTTATCGATATTTATCGATATTAATGAAACGGAGAAAGTTATCGAAAAGAATGATAAACTTCTTCTGTGTAGGATATATACGAACTGAATGAGACCAAAATCAGCTTACTAGTTTGTTTAGATTCCGGGAACGCTGCGTTAATACAGACGGACAGACAAACGGACATGCTTATATCATCATATAGATCAAGAATATTTATGCTTTATGGGGTCCTTCTGCCTGTCACATACGTTAGCACAAAACCAGTATACCCTTTTTTACCCATATTCTATGGGTTCAGGGTATAAAAAAAAATAGATAGATATATATAGGAGAGATAAAACTTTCTAACGCTGCAATTCCGCAATTTTGTGGGTGTGATTGGACATAATGGCCAGCATCCAGAAGAGACTGTAGTCGACAAGGCAAATGGTGAACATCTCAACGGAGATGATGATCATAAAGTAAACCAAACGATGCGTATTTTGCATTTCGTCGGACAGCAAGCGCACCGAACTGAGCTGCAATCAAAACATTAACTAAATTCAAATCTCAGAAGAATAAAAAACACAAATTAAATATATATATGTATATGCATATCAAATGAAAGGTCCGTACCCAGACATATTTATTCTTTTCGACCTTGCGCAGTGGCAACACCCGTCGGCCATAGAATTTCTCTCTGTTGATGTCGACGTTGTAGAACTCCTTGGTGACGAAGTGATTGTCGAAATTGACGCTGCCCAAATAGTTGAGCCGAAAGTAGATCGTTGACTTGATAATGGTGAAGATCAGTCCGATCAGGATCAGGTGCAGCCAAATATTGATATATCGAAAGTGTCTCGACTGTAAATCCAACTCCATCGCAATATGCTGATCAAGATCGCTGTTGAGCGCGTCGCGACTTCCGTAATCTTTGGCATTATGATCGAACGTAATGCTAACCTCAAACATGCCGCGGATCTTGGCGAAGCTTGCCAGAGGTCCTGTCCGAGCAGGATCTCTCAAATTTGAAGAAAAACAAAAAGGAAGAGAAAACTATAATTTCGACTTACGTGTAAAGACGTGATCGACCAGCTCCTGCTGCTCCTTCAGATGGCCTTCAAAGAAATTGGGCAGATCCTTGAGATTCGAGCAGAACCAGTCGAAACGCTTTTCGTGCTCACAAACCGACGGCTTGACCCTGAACTTACTCTCGCACTCCTGCATGCAGACCCTGCCGGCGCCCAGGCACCGCTCGAACGGGGAGCCCATCTGATTTTCAAAGAATGCCTCCTGATGCTCCAGCCACATGTCGCTGGTCTTGTAGCCGACATCTGTCGGGGAAACAAGCAGGCAAAAAGTCGACAACGTTTTCAATCGAAAAATATCGATTAATTGTTGAAATGACCTATCGAAATCGATATGCCCCCAGTGGGCGTCTAGTGATGGTAATCCGAAATTAATATATCGGGAATCTTTATCTTTATGAAGTAATCTGTCAGATGTTTTACATCGAAATAGAAAATCTTTTCAATAATAGAGATCTAAACTTTTCAACTATTGATTCTCCCAAACAGAACAATATTTTTTTCTCAATATATAGATACATCGATATAAATCGTTCTTAAAACTTGGCTTTCTTAGAACATATTTGATTATGGGAGCTAAAGTTAAAATTGGAAAACATTGCTGCTGCTAAAATCGATTTATCGATTTTTAGATGTATTTTTAACATCACTTGATCACAGTTATCTGTCTGCTAAATTCTATCTACTCAGTTATAGAACTGAGGGATCCATATAGCTTTCATCGATTTGCCACGCCCCCCAAAGGCGTTGCCAAAAAACGGACGGACATTACGGCAAGCGCATTCAATATTTGTGACTTGGGGAACTCACGCAGCTGCCCAATGTGGGTCTCCAGACGTTGGAGGACTTCGTCCAGGCGCTCCATCAACCTGCGCACCTGACTGAGGCAGATGTAGACCGCCTGCTCGACGACGAGAACGGGCTCGCCCATGATCTCGTGCATGGGCGTCAGCGCGTTGCGGAGCAACGTCTGCTCGCAGGACATGCTGTAGGCCATGATCTCAATGTTGCGCAGGATGTTCAGCAGGGGACCGGTGACCACCACGAAGAACGCAATGCAGACGATCAACGACCAGCCCCTGAAGCCGCCCATGGTGGGCAGTGATAGGAGGGTAACGCATCTGCAATGGCCAGAGAAAGAGGAAGCTATTCTCTCTCTCTCTCTCTCCCTTTTGTCTCTCTCTAGTACTCACCTGACCTTGGGACTGTGTATGATTATTAGGAGCAATAGACCCACCAGCACTCCGATGAACCATTTCTTGTTGAGTTCGTCGCACTCCTCGCGATAGTGCCTCAGGTACCAGCAGAGTACCAGGAAAACGCCCGTCAGATAGCCCAGTATCACAAAGATCAGTAGATCGTCGCAGAAGTGCCGCTGCTCCGTTATAACCGGCTCCAGTTCATCCAGTGGCAGCTCCTCGGGATAAAGGGGCGCCTCGTTCATCGCCGAGGCGTTCATTCCCTTGTCGTCTTTGTGCTCCTTCTTGCCGTAATAGTAGTCGTATATCGCATGTTTAACCGATGTGTCTTTTTGCTCATTTTCGATTTCAACAACAGACTGAAACTTTCTTAGCGGATTTACTGATCTCTTGCGATCCGCGCCAGCTGGCGTTCGACTCAACGGAGTCTCGTCCCCGGATGACCAATCGTACGAGGGAGTTGTGCTGTGTGAGGACATTTTTGCTGAACTTTTTTAACCCGAATGAAATGAGTCGACTGAAAAGTCAAGGAAAACAGTTTCCGGACCTATTTCAGTCAGCTAAAACATAGAGTTTATACAACACAGAGTTTATATATCGTTCAACTACAAAATGCTTTTGAAGAATATACCAAAGTTTCCGGAAGTCCGATATATTAGAAAAAAGGGAGATACCCTAAACCAACATTCATATTTATTAAAGTGAACAACATGAAGAAAAAACTAATTTTTTTTAAATTCATCTATTTTAACAAGATTTAGAAAACAAAAATTAAATTTCACGCCGTGCATAACGAATGTTCGAACCACCGATAAAAGTTGAAAGTTTGATTAACGGTTTATTTGGTTCATCGAATTATTCAAAACTGTGTTTGCTTTAGGCGAAACTATAAATATTAATAAGCAAACGGAAAGGATTATCGATCTTTGGAAATAAAAATTGATCTTTATATGTTATATAGGAACTGAAAGACTAAAGAACAGCTCGGCAGAGCAACGTCAGACAGCAGCAGCCAAATCTGGCCCAATTCCGGTTGAATGGCCAGTAATGATGAGCGGCATAATTCATATTTCGGTGGATTCACGAAAACTAATGAAATCTCTCATTTCGGCTGGAGAAACCATATTCAATTGGCATTTAAAGTAACATTCATTAGATGTTTCTGACTGGCAACTGAAAATTCCCAAATTTTAAATTTACGCGCGCAGCGCAGTCTGCCAAAAGCTCGCTGCCACAGCACTGCAAAAGAAAATGGCGTTCACACAATTCATTTCGCTCAACACGCGCTGCACTGCTTGCAGCACAGCCAACAAAAAGCTCACAGCTATGCGCTGAAAATTCAAACACTGGGACTTTTTCTCTTTCTTTTCTTCTCTTTAGCGTCACGTTTTTATTTCCAATCAAACCAACACTCAACACTTCTTTTTCGAGTGCTTAACTGTTCTTTTACAAATCTCAAACCTTAATTTTCATTAACAAACTGTACCATTTTTTTTTCTTTTTCTTGTTTTTGGGCATATTTTATAGTTTAGTTTATGTTGTGTTGTTTTTGTTTTTTACTGGGAGGGAAATTTGTCAAACATTGCGAATGCATTTTGAATGTAACGAACTTTTGTGTTTTTTTTTGCTCAAGTTTTTTTTTTGGTGTTTTGTTTTGCGTTTAACTTAGTTTAGTTTTGTCGTTTTACGTGCTAAAAAATACAACATTGCAGTCGAATTCGAACTGTTTATATCGACTTTACCTTCTATATAGCATCTCGATCTTAACTATGTACTTTTGGGTTCTCATATGGGGTAGATGCGTGTGTGTGTGTGTGTGTGTGTGTGTGTGTTTCAATGTATCGTATGGTATTGTATTTAATATGTTAGAATAATTTATACGCTTTCGCTTAAAATCTATATATGTAAATATATAGTCATATATGTATGTATATCTATATATTTCATATATATGTATGTATGTATGTATGTATATAGTGATGTATACTATATGTAAGTATGTAATTCATGCTTTTAGTTAGTTTACAGTTTAAGTACTGTTTAGGTTTAGGGAAGGGCTAACTCTCATCATAGGTATATATATATATATGTATGTATATATGTATATGTATATGGATAGATATAAGTATTTCAAACCTATTTGTATACAAATATGTATTTACACATGTTGCAAATTAGTTGGATGTATTTGATACTTTGCAAGGTAGTAATTGAATTACGTTTACGTTAAGAGTTTACGAATTTGATGGCTTAAATAACTCAGTCTAGCACCCCTAGAGATTGAATTTTTGGATAAAACGGATCGATTCGCTCTCGGATTTATCAATATACAATTTGGAATGTTCAAATACATATATATGTATATATATATTCTAATTGTACATATGTATAAGTATTTTAGGTATAAACTCGTATTATATTGGCTATATATACTCATATATATATATATATTTATATATTTACGTGTGTATATAAGTATTTTTTTTTTGTCATTAACTATATACTTTTATATGGCTAATCGGCTAAAGTTTGCACTAAAAATTTTACCATAACTAAAGTACATTCACACACACACACACACACACACACTCAAAATTGAACACGAAACAAATTCCTTGAATTTTTACCAATTGTTGTCTTTGGTTTTTAGGCTTTTTATTTAAAAAATCGACTCCTTAAATATTTTTTTTTCGAAAAATAAAAAACTAAGCTAAACTAAATTAATGAAAGTTCTCCAAACAGAAATCGTATACATACATTGCCCAGGCTTTAGAAACTTACAAATTCTCGTAGATATATATATAGATCGGTGTATATATGTATATGCACATATATAGCGGAGAAAGTTTGTGATCAAAACTTTTACTACTGTTTCGCTAGGCACTTTTCATCTATTTGATAGAACTTCATTTTTTTTACTTTTCCAAATGAAGCTCTCAATTTTTTTTTTTAACAAAGCTACAAATGAATTTTCCAGGGTATCTGAAGTGGCATAATGTTGAGTATGAGTCGGAAATATACAGGTGAATATACGTAGGTATGTGTGTATTTTTTTCTTCTTCTTCTTTTTTTGAATAGGTTTTACGTAGTTGGATTTTTAAATTGGCGTCGTCTTCACTTTCAAATCTCCTCTGTGTGGAGCTTTTTCTTCATTTTTTTTTAAGGTACTGCAGCACATAAGGTCGAAATTAAAAACGGTACTCGTTTTCGAAAATAACCTTGCAGCGATTCTGGGAAAAGTTAACAAATAAAAAAATATAAAAAAATGTCTGTTTTAATGTTTGATTTAATCCATTTCAGTTTTTAAGCTTGTTTTAGCTGCGAGCTCGAAAATCGGCCAAATAGCAATGCTATATCATATAGCTGATTATACCAAAAATAGGTTTTTCTATGAACAACTTTATGTTTTTGTCAATTGAAAGTTTTTCAAGCATATTGATAAAATATTGACAAAATCGGAATACTATAGCATTAGCTTTCTAATGAAAAATCGCATTTTTTATGGCTATAAAAAATTTAATTTTGCTAGCTTTATTTTGCAACCAAAATTCTGGATTATAATATCATATAGCTGCCGTAGAAACAATTGGTCAAATTTAAGTTTTTATATGAAAAATTTGACAAAAAAAACAACTTGTTTTTTTAGTTAAGAAAAAACCATTTGCATTGAACACATCTGCAAGGGTATTTAAAGTTCGGCCACCCGAAATTAGTTGGAATTTTTTGACTTATCGGAATTTTTTCTATTTGGGGGGTCTTGTGTTTTATTTTACAGTGTTGTTGTTGTTGTTGTTGTTGTCGAAACCTATTTCTTAAATTCTGCTCGTTTTGAATGCATTTTGTATTATCCGTTTAACTGGCAGTTGTGCTAGGGGGAGGGAGGGAGGGAGGGGGCTGTGTTGAAGGTGGAGCCAAGCGCGTTGACCGGGGACCAATTCCAAATCGGGTTCTTTGCCAAAATGTTGTCGAGAAAAAACGTTGCCAATTGTTGAAACCAAAGCGAAATAAAAACAATTTGTTGTAAAACTTTTTTTTGTTGTTTTTGAAAATGTTTTTTTTCATTCATTTTTAATTTTTAATGATACGTTCTTTTTTTTTAGATTTGTTTTGTTTTTTACTTTTTGACCAATTTACTTGTATAGGTATATATATATGTTAATATATATACACATATATACTAAATAAGTGTATGTATATATATATGTATGTGTTTATATATATGTATATATATAAGTGTATGGGTGTGTGTATGCATATATAGATAATAATTTACATTTGTTTTTTGCTCTCACTATTTAGTTTCTGCTGTTTTAACCCATCTCTTCTCGCATTTGTTTTGTATGCGTTTTCAATAAATTATACAATTTAATTTAGTTAATTTAATTTAATTTAATTGAATTAATTGTATACTTGCGTAACTTAGTTTACTATAGTTAAATTGCTGCTACGGCCACGCCCACCCAAATGCGGGGCGCGATATGTATGTACACATGTATTTTTTGCTTTCTTTCATTTTTGCTTCATCATCCTCCTCACTTCAGCTTCTCCTTCTTGCTCATTCTTGCTAACTCTCACATTCTTTCTTAACGTTAATTCCTAAAACTAAGCAGGGTGAGTGTGTGTGTGTGTGTGTGTGTGTGTTGTGGTGTGGTGTGTGTGTGATAGGGGCGTGGTCTAGGCGTAACTTAGGATTTACAATTGAACTAATACGCGCGAGTTTTAGAAACTTTTTCATTATGAACGAACCAAATGCCGAACAAAATATATGTTATAATTAAAGTATCGTTATCGTTATCGTTATCGATCATTCAAGCATCAATTCTTATTTCCTTTTAGTATTCTTTTGTTTTTTTTAATTTAGTTAAAATTCAATTTTATACCTGTTTTGCATATAACTTTTCAAGCTAACCTCTCTCTCTCTCTCTCTGTCTCTCTTTATCTTTTTTGCTATTTCTCCTACCAAAATCTTATGCGAAATGCGAAAAAGAAAAGAAAAGAAAAAAACAAACAAAAACAATACTAAACAAAAACAAAGAAAATACAAATTAATTCACAACAAACAAATACGCCAACAAACACAGACACAAAAATACATTTTTCATATCTTTTGTTTTTGTTTTTGTTCGAACGAGCACAAAAACAACCAAAGCCAAATGTAATTTTAACTAAATTTCAACTTTTTTTACACACATTTCCAGCTCGTTTTCAGTTATTTTGTATTTTCCTCTTTTTTGGTTGTATATAATCTATATATATATATTTGTTTATATATATATATATGTACGCTTGTATTTTAATGTTTTTAAATATATATATATATTATTATTTTATTTAATGTTGTTTTGTTTTGTTTTGTTTTCATGGTTTTTGTTTTTTCATCTTCTCTGTTTTAAATAGTTTCTCAAAGTCTTATACGTTTCTTTATAGGGCAAAAAAGCATTATAAATTAATTGTAAAAATCAAAAAATTAGCATACAAAAAATTCTTACTAGAAAGTTGAGCGAGCCTTGGAGACAAGGGGCGCCTGACTGGCGCCACCTGGCGAGTCTCCAACTTCTATTTTCTTCTGCCTATTCTTCTTCGGCTAAACTACTTGTTACTATTTTTTGTTTCTTTCTTTTTTTTTTCATTTTACATTTTAGGCATTTTTGTTTTTCTCTCTTTAGACGTGCGCATATATAGCTAATTTACAATATCTATATAGATGTGTATGTGTGTGTATATATATGTAATCGATTTACAAGTTACAATTTACAGTTAGGCGACAAACACACTCCCAATTACTATAGTTATATGTGTATATATGCTATTTGTTTATATATATATATATATGTATATAAATATATAATTTACAGTTTTACATTATTTTTCTTCTTCTTCTTTTTTTACATACATAATTTGCTAGTTACGCGCTTCAACTCCTTTTTTTTGTTGTTTTTTTTGTTTTTTTTTTTTTTGAATACAATTTGAATTTAGTTTCATTTCTTAAGTCTACGCTGCGCCCAACTGTTCGCAGAGTGGCCGCCAGATGGCGCGGCATTAGCTTCTGCTTCTTCTTTATCGACTACTTAATTGTAATTCATTTAAATTGTGACTAACTACGCGCTAAGAAAAAAAAAAAAAAAATAGATTAGTTGAACTATGCTGGCGCCATCTATTGGCCAAACTGTCTGGGCACAAGCAATGTTCGCCATTGCATAAATATATGTTTATAGTTTTTTGTTTTTGTTTTTCTCATTTTTGTGTAATAATTTAATTTAGTTTAGATTTAATTTAGTTTAGATTTAGTTTAGATATTTAATATATATACTTTATGCTTAAATGTTTATGTATAATTTTTGTTTAATGGATTTACTGCGCTATGTTTTTTTGTTTTGTTTTGTTTTTTTTTACGTTAAACAAGACACACAACAAACAGAAAATTGTTATTTGATATATTTATATATATATAAATATATATATACATGTGTGTGTGTGTGTGTGTGTGTATATATATAAACAAATTTAGCACTAAACGCCAGACATTATATTCTTGCATTTTTATATATATATTTTGTTTTTTCTTCTATTTTTGTGTGTGTGTGTGTGTGTTTTCTAGTTGTTGTTTTTTGATGTTTGCACTAAATTTCAACTAAATTAGAATTTAATTTGCATTTAAATCTAAATGACAAACCGACACAGACACGTGTTCAGCTGTTCAATTGGACGCCGTCTTTTTGCCCCGCGTTGTTGTTGGTGATGTGCGCAACGTTGTTGTTGTTGCTGCTGCTGCTATTGTTGTTGTTGCTGCTGCTGTTGTTGCTGCTGCTGTTGTTGTTGCTTCGAGTTGTCGCTGCGCTGGCGAACTGCGCCGCGCTGTCGGCGAACTGTTGTTGGAGGCGGGTGAATTGGAGTTGGCAACAGGCGTCGAATAGACGGCCAAACTGTTGCTGCTGCCGCCCGTCGAGCAGGCAAAGGACGAGATGCTGTTGGTTGTTCCCGTTCCAGTGCCCGTGCCCGTTCCCGTTCCCGTTCCCGCCGCATCGCCGTACCTCAGTTTCGACATGTTCTCAATGGCCTCCACCCATCGTATGGCATAGCCCTCCGGATCGTCCAGATAGTAGGTGCGATTTGGCTGTAAGAAAGACCAAAAAAAGAGAACACAAATAAATAAAAGTTGTGCGAAATAAAATGTGTTTAAGTGTGACCAAAAGCTATTAAAACTATTGTTTGCTATTTGCCTTTTTTAGTTTAGTTTTTATCTGCGTTGCGTGTGCAGTTTTCAATGTCGCATATAATTGAGTTGCTGTTGTTGTTGTTGTTGCTGCTGTTGTTGTTGCTGTTGTTGTTATTGGGTCGTAAACACGTGCCGTCGCTATAAACTGGACCCAAATGATTTGTTAGCCAAGTGTGCGGTTGTGTTTTTATGTGTTTTTATGACAGGTGACGTCACCAACAGTTGCCTGGTTCAACAAACTGTCAACAGCTGCTGCGACAAACAACAGCAGCAGCAGCAGCAGCAACAAATATCAACTGCAAAGTATTTCTAAATGAAATACACCCACTTAAATGTGTGCACCTTGGCACATTAAAGTGATATTCCCCACCACAATTGGATCATCAAATAAATCTTAAACAAATCTGATTTCATATACAAATACATAAACATTTACTGCGAAATTCCCGATGACAAAATAAACACCGCAAAACTAAAAGATAATCTTTGGGGAACTACTAAATTTAGTTAGCAAAAGAAACTCACTTTAAATAAATTTCAAATTCAAATTAAATACCAAAAAATACCAATAAAAACCCATACAATAAAACCTTGGCTTAAATGAAAATACTTAAAAATTACAAATAAATACTGACTCAAAAGAAACTATTAAAAAGTACCAAAAAAATATAAAATTAAAAAAAAAATACTAAAATCAAATTTAAAAAAAAAACTTACCGTATGCACGAAAAAGATTTTAAAGTTTTTCGTCTCGGCGCGCAGCTCGGGACTCCAGGGTATCTCGCCCTTCTTGATCATCTGCACGGGATCGATGTAGATGAGCCGCGGTCCCGTTGTCAGCAACAGCATCCGCTTGCGGGCAAAGAGACCCTTGCGCTTGTTCACGAACCCGCGCTTGAGGATCACCTCCCCGTCGGCGAACACGTGCCACTTGTCAGTCTTTTGGGCCTCGAGCCGCTGCTGTTTCTGTGCGTCGCTCAAGTCAAATGAATCTGTGGGTGGGCGGGGGAAGGTTTCAGATTAGAGGGGTAACCTTTTTGAGGGGCCATTCGGGTGGCGTCACTTACTCTTCGCCGTCGAGGGCTTCTGGGCGGGCGCAGCGGCGCCGCTGCCGACGCCGAGCTCGGCGCTGAGCAGGCGGGTTATCTGGCGCTCATCCAGGCCGGGCTCCAGGTCGCCGCTGATGGGCAGGCTGCTGTAGCCGGTGCCGTTGCCGGTGCAGAACTCGTCGTCCTGGCTGACGCCCGGCAGATAGGGATAGATGGGCGGGGGTGTCTGTTGGCGCAGCGTCTGCCAGTCGATGCCGGCAAAGAACGGATGCGCCCGGATGCTCTCATAGTAGCCGAACTCGTCCTGGGCGCCGAGCCGTTCGCGCGGATCGATCTTGAGCAGCTGGCGCACCAGATCCTCGGCGTCCTTGTCGAAGCCCTGGGGGAAGTCAACGGCACAGCCGAGTATCTCCTTGAAGATGACATAATCGTTGCTGCCCCGGAACGGCGGCAGGCCGGCGATCATCTGGTACAGAATGCAGCCCAGCGCCCACAGATCGGCGGCGGGCGTGATCGGCGCATTCTGGAGCACCTCCGGGGAGACGTACTGGGCGGTGCCCACGAAGCTGCCGCGGCGCGCTCGCATGTGCGGATAGCGGAAGCGACGATTGCGCGGTGAGCTGGCGGCATCCGAATCGGTGGCTGTGGCCGCCGTCGACTGGTGCGTCTCCTCGTCGTCGTTGTCGTCCTCGTCGTCATAGTAGAAGCGGCGATCCTGCTCCTGCTCCTCATCGTCGATATCATCGTACAGCTCCTCGCTGTCCTCGTCATCGTCGTCGGAACTGCGCGCCGAACGGCGGCGTCGCTGACCCGTCGCATCGCAGCTGCCCGTGCTGGCCAGCTGGGCGGCGGCGAGGGCGCGTTCACGCGGCGTCATCACCTTGGCGGAGCCAAAGTCAGCGATCAGTGTGTGCATCTCCTCGTCGAGCAGTATGTTCTCCGGCTTCAGATCGCGATGGACAACGTTGCGGCGGTGCATGTGCTCGCAGGCGAGCAGCAGCTCGGCGGTGTAGTGGCGGGTGCAGGCGACATCGAAGCTGCCGACGCGATTGATGTAGGGCAGGAGATCGCCCTTGCGGGCGTACGTCATCACAAAGTAGAGGGAACGCTGGTCCTGGAACGTGCACGACAAATTCACAAAGCCCGGCACGCTCGTCATCATGTGCATCACTTCGCGCTCTCGCTTAATGTAGTCCTGTTTGTGCTCTCGCAAGATCAGGCGCTTCTCGCACACTTTGACTGCAAGCAAACAAGAGAGAGAGAGAGAAAGAGAGGATTAGTCACGAGTCGAATGAAATGAAAACAGCTGAGATTGCATTGAAATGAATGAAATTAAAACAACTGTAAAATACCATTAGAGATTTCGCCAAAAGATTGCTTAAGGAATGCACAGCATAAAACAGAATTGCCATATTACAGTCACGCAAGAAAGTAAGTGGACAACAACAACTTCCAACGATTTAAAGATGTTCAATTCAAAAATTATATATTTTTTTTTATTAGCAATTAAAAATCAAATGATAATGTAAATTTTCAAAATGTGTGCCCTGAATTTAAGTAATAAATTAAATGTGATCTCAATAACTCTCTGCGAATACTTTTGCGTAACTCTGTCTTCATGTTCGTATGAAATACGCAGAAAACAAAGCGCGCTCAATGCCACAGGCGACAAAGTTGTCGACAATAAAGTTCCGCTTCTCGATTGCGGCCCTTTTGGTGAGCAGCACACACACACAAACAACTAACAGTTTGTCTCTCAAGGCACATGCAAAAGCTGATGCGGTGCTCCGATCAGCTGCGCAGGCGACACAGTTGTCATAGGCACAGAGCCTGCGGACGGTCGCACAACTTGCCAGCAGCGCTTTAAGTCGCCTGTGCCGAGACTCAACTCGGCTGCTGGTAGTTTTTGTGTTTTGATTTCATTTCGTTGTATATGCATGCCTGTGTATATGTGTTTGTGTGTGTGTGCTTCTGTCGTGTTCTTGTTTCAATTTGGCATACATATTCCTCGTGTGATTTATTGAAATGAATGCAAGAGAGAGAAAGAGCGAACAACGGACAAAAAGGGAAGCGCGGCAAAACAGCAAAAAAAAAAAAAAAAAATTAAAGTAAAGAAAAGAAAAGAAAAAAAGGAATTTGCTCAAATTGCTAAATTAACAGGCAACGGCGACGTTGCCGGCGGCAGCCGCAACGAAAGCGAGCGCGCTTTGGGAACTTGTTTGCAGCTCCCCCCGCGTAACTACACTGTGTTTTCTCTGCGACTGCTCCCTAAGAAATTCTAAACTGGTTGTTGAACTGCAAAACCTCACACACACACACACACACATACACTCGTACAGTAAGCTGGGCCGCGGAATCTGTTGGCATTGAAACATTTATTGAGTAAAATGTGAAACGCTTTTAAGCTTTGGCCCCGTCCGACATAACACACAAGGGGACAGAGGTTAACGGTTCTTTTGCCCACTATGAATTATGATCGGTTATCAGCAGATTTTCCGTTTTATTTTACATCGTTTTGTTTTTTTTTTGGCACAGTGTCGATTTTAAATATTCATAAATTTAACGCTTTAATAGCGCATAATTAAAAAACCTCCTTTGGAATTGAACGTGGGAAACTTGCAAAAAGTTCGTATAGACAACTCTTGAGGAACAAGCGCAAAGATAACAAACAAAAACGAAAAACAGAAGACAAAAAAATACAAAAAAAATGAGAAATGCCAACAGTTTCGACACAAACAAAACTTAAAACGCAAATTTGTTGATTTGCGAAAAAGCGAATAAACAACGTTGAATATAATAAATTACGCTCACTATATCTACTAAATAAATGAATGTCTGTGTGTGTGTGTGGTATGTGTGTGCTTGTATAGGCAATAGAAAATACAAATATTAATTTGTTTTTTTTTTTTTTTTTTTTTACTTTTTTTATTTTGCCATTTTATCAAGATCGCAACTGAATATTTTTGTAGTCTAGAAAACAAATCAGGGGCGATAAGCTGTCGAGTGGCAGCTAAATACACACACACACACACACTCAAACAGTCTATAAGAGGAAAAACAAAACAACCGCAATTAAAAGATTAGCACAAATAAAACAGCAACAGAGGGCGCTTTTTTATGCGTTTTAAATTTCCCATGCCAAAATAAACGCGAGGCGGCAACAATAAAAAAAAAGTGCGTAAAAATAAAATTGACCTTGAAATTGTTGTCGTTGCTTTTTTCTATTTTTGCAATAGTTTTTTTTTTTGTCTCTCGGTATTAATTGGAACGTATTGGAATTGAGATATGGCAACATTGCGCGTGTTTTTTTTCTTTCTAATTTCTTTGGGATGTGTTGGTTTTAATTGAAAAGTTGTCGCATTATTTATTTTATTTTTTTGCGCGCCATTTGTTGAGCTGCGGCTTAAAAAAACATTTTTTTTTATGTTTTTGTTTTTATTACTGGGTTTAATGCCCGACGCAGCGACGCTGATAAGGCAACGAAAGCGCAGCCTTGAACTTGGTGGCGGCAGCGCATGTGCAAAAAAAAAACCAAAATAAAAAAAATAAACACAAGTAAATAGCAACAAAAAGAGCAACAATGTATGGCAGCTGGCAAAAGTACAAAAAAAAAACAAAGTAAGACAGCATAAATATTTGCCCAATGTGAGTTTCAGTGTTTGCCCCACTGATCGGCAGCAGCATACCGAGTGAGTGAGAGAGATAAATTCCAAAAAATGCAGCGCACACACACACATAGAGGCAGTGAAGAGCGCATTGCAACTTGTTGCGTCTTGAATGGAATGCAGTACAACGAGTTTGACAGAGTGAGAGAGAGAGGCGGCACAAGCAGAAACTGCAACAGTGGGAGACGTAAATTGTAATTGTAACCAGTTGTTGTTGCTGTTCAGCAAAGGAGACAACTGAGTCAAACGATTCTATAAATAAGACGGCAGACGCAACTCCAACTCCATTGTTGGAGGACAATGACCAAAAACCAAAAAGAGAAAAATAGAAAACTGTACACATTGAGAAGCAGCAGCAACAAATGCTGCTGGATTGCATTCCAAAGACAAAGGAGAAGCAACCAGAGCAGATGCTCACAGAGCGAAAGAGCGAACAAAGCCAAAAGTCATAGTTAATTGGGCGCAAGGCCGTTTGGGTATGTTTTGGAATTGGAACACGATAAACAGGAAGTCAATAGAAAGGTGTTTGAACCGCAAGATTAAGACGCAGTGAGAGAGAGCAAGAGTAAAGATCAAAGATGGCAGAGAGCACAAATAGCTAAAGAAACTTCCTTCTCATATATTTTTTTTTTGGCATTACAATGCATAAATGGGGTGTGTTGTATTTATATACATACATAAATATCCATATGTCTGTATATATATGTATATGTATGTATGTATCTATATTTATTGTTGCAGTGGAAAATTTTGTTCCGCGTAGGCGACTGGAAATGTTTTGTTTTTATTTTTTTGGCTGCAATAAAACTGATTACGCGCCTCAGATAAACGCATGACGACAAAGACAAAAAAAAAAAACGTTACTCCAAATCGACCCACGCGACTTGCGCGACTTTTAATGCTCTTTTCGCTTAATTTATTGTTACGGTGCCCTTTTTGGCACGACAGCGAATTGACATCAAACTGACAAAATTGCGAATTCGCCGCGGCGAACACACAGCAACAACAAAAATTGCAAACTACATTGTTCCTGTGTGTGTGAGTGTGTGTGCCATTTCGCATTGTTTCGCATTTCAATTTCATTAATTAGAGACTGCCGCCCAAAATTGGCAAAGAACATTGGCGGCGTCTGTTCTGGCACCTCCTCCCTCGCTCCACCTTTCATGCTCTCTGCGTCATGACGTAACTTGACGTTTCGCTTGAAACTCATTTAAATATGTCGCGCAAAACCAAACAGATTATGACAGGGCAGCAGCAGCAAGAATAAGACAAAGAAGAAGCAGCACGGAACACAGGTAACATAGAACAGGAGCATTTCGAGTGCTTTGAAGGAAGTCGGCGCCAGTGGGAATGTGGGGAACTGGAATGGCCTCTCACTATTGTTGTTGTTGCTGGCTGAGTCATAACAATTTTGAGTGCGCCTCCTTTTTTTTTTATTGTTATTGTTGCTGCCTGCCGAGCACAAGTTTATTGCCCTTTGGGGAGCGGCAGCGGGCGGGCGGTGAACAGCGACCGACATGTTGACGACACGCAAAGGATTTTTTGTGTTTCTTTTTTTTTTGTTTTTTGAATATGTGCCCAACAAGTGAGCAGCAAAAGACACACACTATCTGTTACTCCCCCCCTCCATCTCCTTGTTGCAGTGTGTGTGTGCGTGCGCGTGTGTGTGTGTCTGCGTGGAATAATAATAAAAACAAGGCCAAGGCAGCTTAGCCGACTTCCTGGCGCGACTTAATTTGCTCATAAAAGCAGGGCAAAATGAACTGACGCTGGTGGGAGGGGTGCGGGTGTGTGTGTGTGTGTGTGTGGGTGAGGGGGAGGCCTTGCCACGTGCCATACTCAAAATCACCTTTGCAGACTTCGCACGGCAGCTGCAGCGCACATAAAAAAAAGAATTCTTATGAGCGCAGGTGCAAACAGCAACAACAGTAAACATTGTTATGAATCAGCCAAAAGGGATATGCGAAAAGGATCCGCTGTCGCTGTTGAGTTTGAGTTGAATGACCCAAATTTGTCAATATTATGTTACAAGACAGTGAGAGCGAGGAAGAGAGAGCAAGAGAGAGAGAGCGCGCTGAGGTTAAATACCCTTAGACAGCTGCGACTGCGCAGTAATGGCGACGGCGACGGTGACGGCGCAGCAGCAGCTGCTGTAATTAAAAATAACACACGAAACGTACAATAGGTACACAAGAATAAGGAGCAAAAAATACGTACACGAAAGACAAGACACGGTAAACGAAAAAGAGGAGGGGCAAATGTCTGCTAAAATTGTTTTTTTTTTTAATGATTTTGCAAGTTCAGTGGCCAAAAATTGCCCGTGTGGGAAAAAATAGTTCCAGTGTGGAATATGGGAACTTTTACAAGGGAAGTCATGAGCAAAAAAGAAAAAATCAGTTCAACGGCCCGATCGAAAGCAGAGCAGAGCTACGCAGCGCAACGTGTGCGTGTGTGGGCAGTTAACAAGTTGCAGTTCGATGCGCGGGTGCAGCAACAAAAGCAACAACAGCAATTAAGGGAAGTTCGTCTTCGTGTGAAAAAAAGATTTAAGAAACAGAGCTGCAGCTGTGCAGGATTAGGAGCACGTGTTTGCGGCTGTTTCTTGAGAAATAGAAATCTTTCAGGTAGAAAAACTGTAACACAGCTGCTCTCAACAACAATTATACGCACACAACGAACGCACGCACAAAAGCGATTTGCGACGAATGATGAAATAGCCCATAGACAATGTGAAAATGCGTAAAAAGAATTTGCGTAGCGCGTCAAACAGACGCCGCATAGCAACAACAACAATAATCGCAATGCGTAGCTGTTAAGCGCCAACACAAACACACCACACACTCAAACATGTATGAGACGTGCCTTCCTCCGCCGTTTACCTCATGCATGTGACAAATGTTTCCAATGAAAACGAAAACGAAATTTGCTGCGTTCAGCGTGAATGCGGTGAGGAGTTGTGGGCGGCGGCGGCAGCAGCAGCAGCTGGTGAGCGAGTAAGTGCGCGAGAGTGGGCGTTACAGTTGCCAACATGTTGCCAGACAAGTCCATAAAAATGTTGCTGTCTCTGGCTAGCTGTTTATAAGCAAATTAAAAGCAAAAACAACAATTGATACGAGTTGAATTCGGTTTGCGCTCGTTTCTTGCGGCGGACTCAAAATACATAAACATGTCTGTGTGTACATATACAGCATGTAGTATGTATGTATATGTATATAGGAACTGTGGCCCATTGGAAAATGTGTGCCAATAAAACACAATAATTAAAACAAAAAATGGGGGTGTGGGGGGCGCACAAAACATATGGTGACCTTCAAAAAGTGACTTCAATGTTTTTAGTTGCTTTTTATGTAAAGCAAACGGTAAACGGTAAACAAGAAGACAAAGTCAAAGTCAAAAGTGCAGTAATTTTTAGGTTCTGTGCTGTGCTGTAATGAAACGTTAATTTCCAGGCGAGATAAGAAGCGCGAATGGAAACGGTTGTTGTTGTTGTTATTGTTGTGTCTATTTTTAAACCCATCTCGCAGCTTGTCTATTACTCTGCCACTCTCCCACGCTCAATCGCCGCCTGACGCGTTCTCTTCTTCGCTCGTTTTTACACCGAACGTAAACACATAGCGCAAAACAAAAGCGTGCTTAAGCTCGTTCTTATTTATTTACATGCACCTGATGCTGGTCGTTGTGTCGTTGTTGCAACCGTTATTCTTCGGCTTTTCACAGTGTTGCGCTTTATCAGAGTTAAATAACAAACAAGAAGAACAAGAAGAGAGCAAAAAAAAAAGAACAAGTCAAAAGCTTATTGCGGACACGCGCCGTTTACTTTGTGTTGCGCTTTTCGCTATTCGCTTATTGTTTTTGTGTTATTAAGCATTAAATAAATAAAATGGGAAATAATACAAATAAAATGCAAACAATGCAATTTGCAGCTGCGCTTGTTTAGCGAACAGCGCGCGACACGTGCCAAAGTCGCGACTTTGCAACTTTATTGATTTACCGTTTGTTGCTGTTGCTGGCGCAAAAAATCTCAATGCAAATTGGCTTAGCATAAATAAGCAACAACAACAACAACAACTGCTTATTTGCCATTCTCGTTTTGCATTGAAACTTGGAAAATGTGAAATGGAAACGTGAAACGCAAGGAGGCGTTCACACTACTTCGCTCTCGCTCTGACGACCGCTGACGTTTATCGTGTGGCAGCAGCTGATCTTGGGCGTCAGCTTTTCGGCCTTTTTGTTTTAATCGATAAACAAACAAACTACAGCAACAACAACAACAAACTGTCGTCAGTTGCGCGCGAACGTCGCATTATCGCAGCAGAGACGACAACGTCGCCGTTGCTGATTATCAAAAGACGTCAAAGGCAAAGCACAAATTATTTTCGTGTGTGTTCCCCTCGGCAAGATAAAAATGCCGTTCGCTTTGGCTACGCTGTTGATATTTCCAATATATGCATGCATATTTCTGGTGGAAGGCGTACATCAAAACAGAAAACAAACAAACAAACGAACAACAACAAAAAAGTGTCCACTTGCTCTCTCTCAGCGCGGGAGAGGGAGAGGAAGAGGGAGAGCAGCTCACGTGATGGCCGCGTGTGCAGCAACAAGCAAGTCTATCAGCAACATATGTTGCTGCAGCTTCCTAATCGCCCACAACGGTTGTCAACTGCTGTTTTTTTTTTGTTGTTCTTTTTTTCTGATTTTTTTCTTTTTACTTTTGACTTTGTTGCCTGTTACGAGGTGACAAGCATAATACGTAAGTATTTTGTTTTGTTTTGTTTTTTGTTTTTTTTTTTGTTTTAATTGTGTGCCAATTTCTTAGCTTTGACAACAACAGCGTTGATGTTGCTGGGCAACATGTGTTAAGCAACATATAATATAATATGTTGCTGCAGCATACTGGAATGTTTTTCAATTTCTCAGCTGTTCTATTATTTGCACTTAACTATTGATAACAAGCTTGGCCAGGCGACAAACACGCACAAAACGTTTTCAACTGAGTCAACAGCTGGTTTTTAGTTAAACGTCTGATCGATTTCTTGGCAACCGGCAGAACAGCAGGTGACTGTTCTGTCTGTGTCTTTTTGTCCGTCTGTCTGTCTGTCAGAGAGACGCGTTGGCGTTGGCGCCTCAGCGACCGCATTTCGCGCTTGTTGCCGCCTGGCGCCAAGCAGCCCCACAAATGCTGCCAACTTTTTGCGGGGTTGTTAATTATATGTGCATATGTATTTGTGTCTCTCTGTCTACTCACTTGCATATTCGCGACGCGAGTGTATATCCACGGCCAGGTAGACCATGCTAAAGCTGCCCTCGCCAATATAACGGCCGAAGATGAAATCGTTTGGTGATCTGCGGGGTGGTGGCATTTGTTGTTGCTGTTGTTGTTGTTGTTGTTGTTGCTGCTGCTGCTGTTGTTGCTGCTGTTGTTGTTGCTGCTGTTGTTGTTGTTGCTGCTGCGGCACGACTGGCGGCGACGTGGACGCTTGTTGCTGCTGCTGTTGTTGTTCTTGTTGGAGTTGTTGTTGTAGCTGGCGTTGATACGAGGGCGACTCGCGACAGCACATTTTGATACGCTGCGGCGTTGAGACGACTGATGAACTGTTGCTGGCCACCGCCGCTGCCAGTGGCGATGTGTAGCCTGCGAGAGACAGACGAGACGAGACGAGAGAAAAAGAGAGCGAAAGCGTGCGTAAGTTTAGCAACTTGTTGCTGTTTTTGCTAATTTGCTAAATGTTGCTTACCGTTGGTCAGATACATGTTGCTGCGACTGTAGCGATTGCTGCCGTTGTTATTGTTATTGTTGTTGTTGTTCTCTGTGTTTGTTGCGGGCGTCGCAGTCGCTGCCGCCGTCGCAGCACCGCAGCCGCATGTGGTTTGCTGGTGCTGCTGCAGTCGCGTCGCTGTCGCCATTACGTTCACAACAGCCGCCAGATCCTTGATGTGGAGCGCCGAGAAATTTGATTCGCTGAGGGAAACGGCAGTTGTGGCTTTTTCTTTTGGCATCGCCGGCATTGTTGCCGCCGTGTTCAATTGTTGCTGCTGTTGTTGCTGCTGATGTTGCTGTTGCTGCTGCTGCTGCTGTTGCAGTTCAACGCTGTTGGCGTCGACGCCGGCGGCGACGGTGTTGCTGCTGCTCGAGGCAGAGACGACAACGGCGGCGGCGGCTGCGATGCTGGCGGCGCTGCTTGGCGATTGAATCTGCTGTGTACCGTTAATCTGCAATGGAATAAAACAAGAGAGAAAGACAAAGAGAGAGTCAGTTGTTATTCCGTGAGAGCCATTGGAATATATTGGGTAATAATCAATCAATGTTTTTTTGTATGTGTGTGTGTGTGTGTGTGTTTTGCACGTTAATTTGAACACGCAATAAATTAAAGCGCGCAGTCGCAACCAGCCTAACAGACATGTATGAAGAACGGCGAGAACCAACCAACTCAAAACAATAACAGAGACAAAGCGGAACTTGAAGAGAGAGCACAAGAACAGGTCCCACAAAAGGCAGCTCGTCAGACAGAGACAGGTAGCTGTTGTTGTTGTTGTTTTTAGGCCTATGCTTTATGCTGCTTGTACTTGTGCGCCGCCATTGACGTCAAGTTCAAGCTAGCGCTGTCTCGCTCGCACGCATTCACGCACCAGTCAACTGCTCTGTCTGGCTGCTGCTGCTGCCGTTGTTTTTGTTGTTATTGTTGTTGTTCCGGGTTCAAGGACTTGGCAGCATAAAAATATAATAAAGTTCATTGCCACCTGTTTACATTTCTATTAACTATGAGAGAATTGAGAATGTTGTTGTTGTTGTTGTTGTTGTTTCTGGTTGGTCAAGAAATCATTTTGTGGCGTGATCTTTTTTTTAAATTAAATTTTAGTTTTTTTTTTCTGAAGAGTAGCAACTGGGGGGCCGCAGGGGGATTTCCTACTTGGGCCAGACGACGACGATTTGTCTGTGACGGGTTTTTTTTTTTTTTTACAAATCGCGACGATGTCGTAAAAAAAAACACACAAACGCAAAATTATCAAATTATGCAAAACGCATGCAAAACAAAAGCAAAAAAGCAAAAAAAAAATAAATAAAACAGAAAACAAATAAAAAAAAATAAAAAAAAACGACATTATTTAAATAAAAACAAGGTGAGCAAATGCGTCAATGAAAGTCAAAGACGGCAGCTAATTTAAGTCAAAATTCACAATGAAAAAATGGAACCAGGCTTCAGGCACACACACAAACACACACACGAATGAATGTGCAAAAAAAAAATCAATCTGGTATTGTTTTATAAGCAGCCAGAGCAAAGGGTATTGTAATTTTATCAAAGCAATAAAAAGCAAACGCGCCAAATAAAAAGTAAATTAAAACAACAACAACAACAACAAAAAATGTTGTCTGGCAAACAAATTGAAAGCAAACTTTGAAATGCAACCAAAATTAAAGCTTTAACAATATATTTTAAAGTTTCCATTTAATGTTTATATAATAAATAAAGAAAAAAAGAAACAATAAAAAGCGTAAAAGAAATGCGCTCCAAAGTTTTCTCGCTGCTTCCCTTTTCAACTATCTCTCTATCTATTTTTTTTTTTTTTGGTCTCCCTTTCACGCTTTTAGTTTTTGTCAATGAAAATATTTGTTTTGTTGTTTTAATAAAGTGCGTCACGCATTGGAATGCGGTTGGTTTTCTTTTTCGAGAGAGAAATAGCCAATTGTGTTGCATACCCTGTAACCACAATCGAAAAGGGTCTGTTGCTAGTAAATAAATATTGTTAAATATTTATATATATAATAAATATAAAAATATATAATTTCTTTTTAATTTTGAATATGTTTTTTCCAATTCAAAAAATTTACAGGGTATTTGCCACGCAAGCATTAATTTTGTGGAGACATGACGTCATTGAGGCAAGCATTTAACTTCTGCCACGCCCACAGCCACACACCCACGCACACCCATGCGAACGGGACTTAAACATAAACAAAAAAAAATTAAGAAAAAAAAACAAATAAAGAAACAATCAAATAGTTTTTTTTCCACATATTGTTTTTTTTTTTTTTTAGTATTTTTGAACTCTGCCGCTTTAGTTTGATTTTATTTTATTTTTTATATATATCTCATTTGTGTTTGATTTTGATTTCGATTTTTTATTGTTATATATTTTTATATATATATATACGATTCTTGATTTGATCTTTCCTTTCTTTGCTAATTAGCCACAGTTTGGGCCACATCTGCGTCACAGGTCCCAAAAAGATGCTTTTGCGGCGCGCACAAAACTGGTCAAAAGCCCATAAAAAACAAACAACAAGCAACAAGCAACAACAACAACATACAGAAATAATAATAAACTTGGTAGGTAACGGGGCAACAAATTCAACAAAAAAAAAAGGTAACAGGAAATGTCAGCGCAACACGAGGCGAATTTTTTAAATCTCCTGATTTAATATACATATATATATGCATATATATATATATCTGCTATATATCTATATAGCACAAATGATAAACGACTGATTGAAACTTGTCATTTTTACTGAATGAATTTTACACTTGAAAAAAAAGGAAACTTAACAAAAAGTGAATTTTACAATTTATTTTCAAATAAAATAAAAATAATTAAATGAATAATTTTTGGCTTGAAAATTGATTTTTTTAATTCTAATTTAATTGTTATATATTTATAGATTCCAATTGCTTTTCTGCCAGTGTAAAGCCGAAGAAATATGTGGAAAATTTTCAAAAAAAAAAACAAAAAATAACTGGAACGCGCCCCCCTCAATTGTGTGCGTGGGCGTGTGGCCAGCACAGAAAACATATGACCGAGCCAGCGATATATATATATATATACTATATATATCTATAGATATATCTATGTATATGTTGTGCATATATTTATATCTATTCTGGTGCGATCCGATCTGTTGTCGTCGTCGTCTTCATTGTTGTTGTTGTTGTTGTTGTTGTTGTTGGCGGTGTCTAGACAAAAATGACATTTAAATGAATCTATTTTATTGTCGCTTCGTCGCCATTTCAACATATGCCCACCTCCAACTGTGGACACCATTCCCACCACCACCCCCACCCCCTCGAGCACCCTTACTGCCCCCCTTGACCCAACTCGATGCAAACACAGTCTTCAATTTAGTTTTATAAATAACAATTTTTTTGTCTAGCGCGCGAATTGCAATCAATTGACAAAAAAAAAAGAAAGAAAAGAAAATAAATAAAAAATAAAAGAAAGAGAAGAAAGCAAAAAGAATAACTGCAACTGCAAGCTGTGCGGGTTGGGTGGTGCGAGGGGTGGGTGGCGTTACAAGGTGTCTGTCCCGAAAGAGAAATGCGCTAAATATACACAGAAAGAAACACGCACACACACACACACACACACGCAAACAGATAAACAAAATTGTTTATTTAAACATAAACATGAAATAAACAATAACTATAAAGAACAAAAAAGAAACAATTTTTATAGAAAAATTTGAAATATTTTTCAATATTTTGCGAACAAAACATGGCGCAGTGCACGTAAGCCACAAAAAAGAAAAGAAAACAAGTTAACTGATCGTTTTTTACTGATCGATAATTGAAACTTAACTGTATATTAAATCTATTGCAGCTTTTTATTTAATTGAACGAATATTCTATGAAATTAAGCAATTATTTTTTACTTTTAAAGTATGCAACATTAATTTAACTGAGTTTACTGTACAGTAGTCACTTATAATTTAACAGCAACTATTTTAAGGAATGCCAGTTTTGTTTACCACCAAATTATCTAAACTATTTTGAGTGAAGGAAATCTGCAGTAAATCAAAAGCATTATCTAATTATCTTCGCTGTCAAATTCTGACTGCCCCGCTTTAAATCTAATCCAAAAATGCTGACAGTTTTTCTGCTTTTAGAATAAAGCTCATTTAACAACGCCAATAAATCAAAATCAGTTAAGTTCAATTAACTGATCAACTCGATCGGAGCGCACCTTGCAGGAAAAATAAACGAATACATAGAAAAAAAAATGTTGGCATGGAAAAATTCGCAAATATTTTGCGAAGCGTTTTTGTTGTTGTTGCTTCATTTTGGCTATGTTGGTCTATTTTTAGCGAAACATTTAATAAAAGATAATTTTGTTGTTGGCCGAGCGAGCAATAATAATACGAGTAAATCTGAATTTTTTTTAAATAATTTTTTTTGTTGTTGTTGTTGTTGTGGGCTTTGCGACATGTTTTGCATAATTTTGCGCTGTTTTTTTTTTATGTTTTTGTTGAGATCAAGTGGAGCTTGGGTGTTGCCAGGTGCGTGTGGAGAATTGTTTTTTATTATTATTATTATTATTATTTGTTGTTGTTGTTGTTGTCTTGGGTAAAACCCGATCAAGTTTAAGGTCTGAATTTACGATTCTTTATTACGATACCTGCATTTGGGAATTGGCCAATTGATATTTGTTAACAACAACGCCACAGAGAACAATTAAATGAAGCGCACAGAACTAAGAGGGAGGAGAAACGACAAAAAAAAAGAAGAAATGGCACAAAACAAAAATAATTCTGCGTTTCGAACGTAAAATTTGGATTTAGATTTTGTTCGATTAATTAATAAACGGTCAACATGAACGGAAAACAAAAAGCCTACTGGCTGAGGCAAGGGATAGAAACGAGCATAAGTGGTCGAAGAAGAAGCAGGTGTAAACAAACTCACAAACACAAACCTAACTGTTTGAGCGGAAGTTGTAAAAATGCGCTTATGAATGAAAATGCACGCAATGCAAACGCAAACGCAAACAGCAACAACAAACAGCCAAGCACAAAGCATGCAAATGCAAAAACTGCAAATTCCAATTGGAATCAAGTTCTATGCTCCGCTAATACACACACAAACAGACCCGAGAACACGCTCTCCCACACTATTGCGCCCTCTCTCTCTCTGTCTCACTTACGTCGTTAACATAGCCAGCGCAGCGCGCGCTCTCTGTTTGTGTATTTTATGTTGTAATTGCGTTTTACGGTACAAATTCCAATGGGCCACGCACTGAGAGTCTGGCACAAGAAGAAGAAGATGCGCGCGCGTATTTTTATATATATATAAATATGTATATATATATATATATATATTTGTGTGTGAATGTATGTGTCTGTGTATGTATATTTAATTTATTTATTTGGCTTTTGAAATTTGCTTACACAAAAAAATCTTGCACTTGCGATATAGAACGCACAATATTATTTATATCTATTTTTGTTTTTGATTATTGTTTCCACGAAAAAAAAATAACGAATGGAGGGGAAACAGGAACATGAACAAAAAATAAAAAAAAAACGATGACAACTTTTGCTGTTAGTGTGTGTATTTAATTAGGAACTTCTTTTTGAAAGCTTGTTCGTATTTTCTTTTTTTTTGTTGTGTTGTTTTTTTTTTTTTGCTATTAAACGAATTTAGAACTAACAACGAAGTAAACGAAAACGAAACCACAAACACAACAATTTATGCAATGAGAGACGAGAACTCGGCTGCTGCTGCTTCTTCCTCTGATTGTTTTTATTTTATTTTTATATTTTTTTTTTTTTTATGTAATTTGTTTGGCCTTTTGTGGAGTATTATTTAATCGCGCTGAGAGGAGAGCGCACACACACACAGCTTGGGGCGTTTCGCATGTATGTTTGCGTGCGTGTGTGTGTTTGTGTATGACAGTGTGTGCTTCGAACGGAACGCGTGCACAAACGAAACGAAACGAAACGTCCGGTTGCAAAGCGCCACAAAAACTAATCAGAAGTAAAAACACAAAATGATGCGAAGCCCAACAAGCAGCCAGCAGAGGCCGCGGCAGCAGCAGAGCAGCAGCAGCAGCAGCAGAGAGCGAGCCGAACAGCGTGTGAGCGAATGTTGTTGTGTTTCATAATGGGGCCAAAGCAGCGCAGCCGCCGCTCAATGAGATACGTCGTTGTTGTTGTTGCTGTTCGTTGGCTGGCGCCTTCAATTTTTTACAAGGCGAACAAGTTTTGCGCCAGGTCGTGAGAGCGAACAAATTGGGAGACTGAGAGAGCGCGTGTTTAAAAGAGAGAGCGCGCGCCTGGTAATTGTACGTTTGATGCCTTCTAATTGTTGTTGTATGTACAATATATGTATGTTGTCTAGGTTTTCCAAACACACACGCATGCAATCCACACAACATTCCCCCCTCCCCAAACTGGCAATGCCATCCACACACACACACTGATTGAATCCACAAAGAGAGAGTGCGCGTTTTGTTTTCGTTGCTCTTCTGTCGTCGTCGTTGTTGTTGTTGTTTTTTATTGTATGTACATATTTCAAGAGGCACCCGCATTCCTAACTGTAAACAAGCAAGAAGAAGAATGCAAGCTCTGCCGCTGCCTGGAAAAACTCGTTTTTTCCCGCTGGAAAAATGTGCGGCATACAAAAAAAAAAAAAAAACAAAAACAAAAAGAATTTCAAGAATTTGTAGTCCACAAGAGAGCGCGTAAAACGACGACGAGATGTAAAAATAAACAACAAAAAGTCGGGTGGAAAAATACGAAAGCATAAACAGACACACACACACACACACACATAAAACGTGTGCATGGGCGAAGAGACGGTGACAAGGACGAGGAAGCGGCGAACAAAACAAAATGTGAGCGTGTGTGTGAAACGAAAACGAAGGCAAAAGACAAGACACAAACAAGAGACAATAACAACAACAGCAACAACAACAACTGAGAAAAAGGCTGTAGTAAACAAAACAAATGGCGGGCGCGGCTGCGACGCCAACGCCGACGGCGACGGCGACGTTAACGTCAATGTAAATAAATATTATAAAATATGCATTTGTATGTGAGAGGGAGACAGAGAGACAACACATATGCACAAGTGAAAGGCGCAAAAAGGAAACAAAGTGCGAGTGTTGAGTGCGAGAGTGGGAGCGAGAGGGGGGCAAAGCGGGGAGGCTGGGAAACTGGCCGATTACAGTGAAAAAGAAATAAATGAATAAATAAATTGATTTATTATTTAGTTGTTTTTGTTATCATTGTTGTTCGCCCGCTTTCTGCTTATTTGAATTGTCAATAAAAAAATAATAAAAGTGAAAAACAATAATAAAAACAAAAACAGCTGTCAGAAAAACAATTTAATTGCAATTTGTTGTTTTGTTTAACAACAACAATTTGATGCTGTTTTTTTTTGTGCAGTTTTTAAAATTATTTTTATATAGCAAAGCATTTTTTTTTTGTTAACGCATTTAATTGCATGTTTTGATGTTTATTCTTTGATTTATTTGCTTTCTTCTTTATTTGCTTTCTTCTGTTTGTCTTTTTTTTAATTGTGTTTTAATTGACTTTAAAGTGTCTTCTAAAATTACCAACACAAATAAATAGATTTCATTTGTTAATGAAATTAATTTATGCCCAAAAAAACAAATTTAATTTCGAAAAGAAAAACGTTAATAACATTTTCTAAATTGTTTAACAAATTTCCAACAAAACAAATTTCACATTTTATTTGAAATTTTGAACACAACCAAAATTTTGAGTCTATTTTGAATCTATAAAATTATTATTTTTTATTTTTCTTAAACTTTAATTTTGCTTGTATTTCAAGCATTATTTATTAATTCTTTTTTTAAATTTAACTTTATATATTTTTAATAAAAAATATATATATTTACAATTTTTGTATCTATTTATTTTTTTTTTGTATTAATTTTAATATTTTTTTGTTGGCAGTTTCAAAATATTCTTTTAAATTATTTTTCATAGTTTTTGAGCTCAAAAAACGAATTTAAAAACAACTTTCAAATTTTATTTCTTTATATTTTTTTTCATTTTAAAAAATGTTGTTTAAACTTCGAAATAGCTTCAAATTTGATTTAAAAAAATTTCTTCAAAACTAAGTTGATTCCTAATATAATTTTTGCTGAATATTTATTTTTGGGTATTGTCAAGTATTTTTGGACTTATAATTGATATTTACCTTTATGGACTTCAATTTTCGCACAACAAAATTGTTGATTTTATTGGACCAGCTTTTGCATTTCATGAGTAGGCCGTTGAGGGGGGTGCGGTGGCTGCTGGGTAGGAGCTCCGATCCTGAACACAGCGACACACGCACGCACACAATGAAAACTTTGCGTGGAAAAAACGCGTTACAAAGTAAATTGTTTGTAACGTGCTCAGTTCAACTGGTCACACTCTTTGTTTGTTGAGTTTCTTTCTGTTTATATAAATTTGTTGTTCTTTTTTGATGTTGTATTTTTTCAATTAGCTTTAGTTTTTGGACTTTGTAGTTGCCATTTCTTCATTACACACTGTTGGTTTACAGTTAAACAGTTAATGTTACACAGAAAACACGACGTAAACACGACAAAAAAATGTTTGTATTGTAATTGTTTTAAATGAAATTTTTTTTGTTAATTTTCTTGATTTTCCTTGTGCTTGTTTTCCTTTACAGTTTGGCGCGCGCAAAATTCCAACTCACGTTGGATATTTATCAGAAGGGGAGTTAATCACAAAACAAAAAACGAGAATAACAGAAACGACAAACAGCCCGATTTATTTTGAGGCCGTGTCAGTTGTGTGCTGTGATCGCGATGCGCGCTTCCAACTAAACGGTAAAAACTTTCAAATGGAACTGAACGAGCTGGAAGCAGAAGCCAGCGCGTAAACCACAACAAACTCGCTAGCTCTGCAAGGCTCTGTGCAGTTAAGCACGCGAAACATGGCATGAAACACACCAGCACAGAGTAAGAGCGAAACAGCAGCAGAAATGAGCGCGCGTTTCATTTCCCAAAGCAGTCCGTTTTGCAAACCGTGTGAACTGTGTGGGCCACTACGCGACTGCAATGCATTGGATGAGGAGTGCCAACAGCGACGCCGGCGCCAAGGCATCGCATGCACCGTTAGAAGCGTTGATCGCAACTGCGAACGCTGAAGCCAGGCGTCAGCGTCGCGGCAGAGCCTTGCATCGAAATGTACCTAAATTTAATTTTACCCACTCGCTGGCCATAATTTGCAAACAAAAAACCACCGTTATTTTTGCTTTGCATTTCGACAAACAGTCGATGCATTATTTATGACAAAATGACGCACTTGTTCTGCATTTTTTGTCCCCCAGATTTGAACAACAACAAATTCGTCAGCAACGGAATAACGGTGAGTCAGAAGATTTATCTCGAGTTTTCGATGCTGGCCTATTTTGTGATTATTTTTGTACATTTATTTTGCATCGTATTTGGATGTTGTTCGTTTCCAGCAATTAAGCACTTGAGTGGAATTTGAACTATTTATGCTGATCGAGTTGATCGCTCTTTTGCGGTTGTTTGATTGCGGTTCATTTTGTTGCATACCCAGCATTGCGTTCCACACAGACACGCTCCACAATTCACTCGCAAAGAGAAAGAGAAGCAGTGCTGTTTCGCTGCCAGAACGTTCCTTGTTTTGGTTTCCATTTCAATGTGTATGTGCAAAGCGCGCGCATTTTTCGTTCATTCGCCTGGCTGTGAGTATGTGTGTGTGTGTGTGTAGAAATGCACTTGTCTAACCGCTGCTGCTGCTGCTGCTGCCGCTGTCGCTGCTGCTACTCTCGTTCACGTTTTTACTACAAAAACGAACGGAAGTTGAACACGCTGCCGAGCGAGAAGGCATGACATCGAGTGCGAGCGGGACGCAGCGAAAACAAAACATTAAATTTAAGGGGAAGTTACGTTTGAGGCCAGCCACTGCAGGCTGCATTACACTGCGCACTGTTCGCGTCGCAGTCGGCGTCAGCGTCAGCGTCGTTTCGTCACAAGAGCATTTTTTTCTCTCTTGTTGTTGCTGCTGCATCTACGAGCTATGCGCCGCATAATTTGAATGCAAATTTTTTGCAACATTCTTAAAACAATCTTAACGAAATTCGGCATGTTTATTTGCAGGCCGATAATCTACATAGCTTCAAATATTCCACGATTAGATAATGCCCAAAAAAATACTCCAAATTGGAAAACACAATAAGCGAACGTTACTAAAATTAGTCAATTACTCTGATATGATATGGTCCCACGATAATGGTGAGTAATCCCATAAACATTAAACGTTTGAAAATTCCAGAAGTGGAGTTTTCCAGAAATAAGAAACCAGAAAATGGGTTTCTATCACAGTATAAATTGGAATAAAGTCATTATATATTTTATGTTTTTTATTTTTGATCAAACTGACTGAGTTATTAATGGGCTATACAAACTGCCATATCATATCTTGACTTTACCTAAGATAGTACAGTATTTAAAGCGAATGCTCAAAGGAAACTGGTGCCATATATCAAACAGATAATAATAACTACAACATACATATATCAGCGCACTATTAATAGAGTTTCTAAGTTTACAGTTTAGAACAAATTAATCGATTGTCCGGGAATCGAGTTATAAATAGGCTGTACGAATTGTCAACTTTATCATTTGAAGAATCTGATCAGTTATGATTGAATGAACAGTTCCTGCTAACTTTATCTGCAGTCCATGTCAGAAACTCGAGTTATGAATAGGCTATATGCATTATCGTAAGGGTAGAAATCGAATAAAACGAGTGCATATTGTCTATCGCAAAGTTCCAGTTTAAATTAATATATGACTATATCTGACATATATAACTGATTATTGTACACGAATGATTTGGCGTTTTGAAGCAACAATAAATAGCTATAGTCCGACACTAATTTCACGAGAATCGCATGTCAGAAACTCGAGTTATGAATAGGCCAGACGGTTTTTTAAGTCAGTTCCAAATGTAGACCTAAACGATCATCATGAAACACGAGAGCCGCGCATTGACAAATGAGGCTAAATCAAGTTCTGGACAACTTTCACTAGTTAAAAAATATAAATAAATGCAAAAAATGTTTATCGATTTTGTAGTTTTATGAAAGAATTGCGCTGAAAGAATTGATCAAATCAATTTGCAGTTTTATTTATTTATTATTTTATTATTTTTTGAATTTAAAAGTTTTTTATTTTAATTTGTATTTTTTGTGATTTATTTATTTTTATATATTTATTTATAACAAAATTAAAGTTTTCTCAATAAATTTTAAAGCTTATTTTAGTTGGTTTTATTTTTATGGTTTTTTCGATTTTTGCTTTTGGCATTTTTTGGCTAATTCATTTGTTAATGAGCAAACAAAAAGTTGTAGTTGTTGTTTTTGTTGTTCTTCTTTTTTTTTATTTATATATTTTGTTAATCATTTGTGCGGCTTATTCGGCTCTGCCTCTTCAGTATTTATTTTTTCAACATTTTTTTTGCGGCAAAAATATTTTTGGAATTAGCATTTTTAATAAGCAACAAGACGAGACACAATGTCGCCTGGGCAAAAGTTGAAAATTTAATAGAAATAAAACACGGCGGAGATTTGCATAAAAATCGGGCGAAACCAAAGCCAAGACTCGGGCCACTTGTTCGGGGGCTACTATCCGAGTATTTTCTTGTTGCTGTTGTTGTTATTATTATTATTATTGTTGTTATTGTTGTTGTAATTGCTTAGCATAAAACAACAATTTCTCAAATCGCAGACTTCGCTCACGCATTCCCCGAATCATTAGCGCGAATTTCAGAGTTGATAAATGAACGGCGCATATTTGAACAGCATTGGGTATGTGCTGTTGTGCACACCCTATAGTTATTACAAAAAACAAAAAAAAATGCCTGAAAAACAGCCAATTAGAAATAGCTAGTAAAAACATATGGCGGCTGTCTGTTTATCCGTCTCGTTCGGCTAAGTATATTTTCCATCTAGTGAAATTTTGATCTGAAATCGATAAATATCGATTTTAAGTGGTTAAAAAAGCAAAATTTCAATAAAAATGCAAATATTTTCATTCATAGATCGATGTTGATTTTTAATTAATTTATAATTTTCTCGAAATCGATAAATATTGATTTGTAGTCAAAGTTTTTATAAAACAGTTTTCTTTATAAGGATCATAAGGACTAAAGAACTAATGGCTAAAGTAAAGCCCACAGAAATATACGCTACAGGGTATCTGTCGATCGGGCAGCTCTTTATTTTTTATTTTTTGTATATTTGTAGGCCCTGGTCGAATCTATAGAGATCACAACTTGTATCGCTGATCACTTTGTTCACCTGTTCCGTTTAATTGGCGGCCCCCGAGAACCGGTTGCGGGTTTTTTTTTAGTTTAGTTTTAGCTTTAGTTTTTGTGACTCAATTGAACGCAACACTCATTTAGTTGTCACTAAGTTGGCCCATTAATTAAAGAGCCCAGGGCGCAGAATTTTGACCCTGGCGTGGTCTTTGCCTTTCTTAGCCTGACTTGGGGCTTAGTTAATTATGATTGGAGTCTTACAATTTGGCAGTGAAAGCGACAAAAGTGTGTGTTGTTTTGGTTTTTTTCTTTTATTATTTATTATTATTTGCTAATGATCAGTTATCGGAGCTGTTTCGAGCCATGTGAATATTCATAGTCAATCAAGCTGCGGGCACTCAACGTGAAACATTATTTAATTTCAAAAACACGAACAAAATTTAGTAAAATATATTGCGTCGCCGAAAAGGTTGAAGGTCGCTCGAGATACGATACAGCCCCGAAATTGTATCCCAGCCCAAGCATAACTCGACTTCTGCCGAAGCGATCTTGAGAAAATTTGCAGAGATTGTAAAAAAGCATGTTTTTCATTAATAACTGAAAGATTTCAGTGTGTTCGGAATTGGGGAGGTGGTTGTTATGGGATATGAATAAATACGAAATATGTTAGATAAATAAAAAAGAAATATTAATCGAATTCAATGGGAAACCAAATTTAAAAAACTTGGCATTGTGTTCAGGCAACTAATATTGTTTTATAGAAACTTTAAGATCTATGAAACTCTAACCTATGCATAACTCGACTTCTGCTGAAGCGATCGTAATAATATTTTCAGCACATGAAGTTAGTTAACTAATAAATAAATAAATAAATGGATTCTACTCCAAGTTAAGATTTGAAAATGAAATCAATGAAAATGATATTTGTGGATGCTGCAATTCAGACTTGTTTCTATGCGCTGCAGAAAAGCAATCAAAGTCGAAAACATAATCAAATTAACACCCGCACACGACTTCTCGCACATATACATATATATATAACATATATATATATTTTGCACCATAAAGTGAAAAGTGCCATAAAATAAAATTGAAGTCAGCTTTCAATTTCCAAAGTGTTTGGCGCCAGGCGGCGTGAAAATGAAATTGGCGCCAAACGAATTCGCAACGGTCAATTAAAAAATAAAATAAACTACAACTGTGTATTAATAAATTCTAAACGTAACGTAACTATGTGTCCAATAGCTGGCAATGGGCGTATCCGGAGATATTACACAGTGCGCACAATAAATAATAGACGTTGGCGCCTCTATCTATCGAATGCAGGGGGCAGGGGCAGGGGGAACAGCCGAAAAGGGGGGTGGAATATATTTTCTATCCATGCGCAAACAATGCGTTGCATAAGCCACATTGTTTTTTTTTTTTTGAAAGGGATAGCTCAAATAACTGTAAGTTCTTTTAGTTTTAGCCTGGCTAAAAGCGTATTAAACAAAATGCCAATAAAAATAGATAAATAAATCAATTTGAAAAAACAATTATAAATAAATATAGTATAAAAAAAAACAGTTACTTAAAAATATAACTACAAAAAATCTCATACAATATGCATAAATTCACATTTTTCATAATTATATAAAATAAAAATTACCTTAAACAATTTCAAAAGTAATTTTTAAATATATTCATGAATATATTGTTTTAAAAAACTGTACCATAGCATAAATTCAGTTGATTTTCTAGATAATTCTATTAGTCCAACGAGCTGAGAAATTTAATTAAAATGCAATATACGTACCCAGATTATTTGTATAACCTGTATAATTGGGCACTATATATATATACATATATATATTTTTACTCGTAAATGAAATGTGTATTTCCTAAAAGTTAATTAGGCTGAGAAGGCGCAATTAATTGAATTGTACAAATATCTTTTGTATACCCTGTACAATTTGCTTCAATATAAAAATGGCAGCTGTGCAGCAAAAAAACAAAACCAAATAAAATAATTTAAATAAATTGCACTAGAAAATGATTTATTTGAATTATTTTCTATGTAAATAATTTTTTTTTAAATTTATTAATTTTTTCATATTTAAATTTCTTTGCTGCCATAATTTATATTCTATTCATAATCGGATATATTTCTGTGTTAGACTCGTTTACAGGGTATCTGAGCATCAATCATTGAGCACGTCTATTTTGTTTTCCCTTTCTAGAGCTTTCACCCATTTACGAGCATTTTCTTGAAGCGCAATTGATGATTGCATGAATATGTTTTCCAATTGCGTCGTAGCAAAAATGTTTGACCGTCTTTGCTGCAGGGTTGGGCAAGGGGTAAGGGGTGAAGGGGGTGAAGGGGGAAGGGGGAAGGGTATGTGCTGCAAAGGGGTTCGGTTGCTGCTGGGTGGGGCGGTTTTTGGGGCAGGCGTGGGCGACACTTTGTTGGGTTTTTTCTTTCTTTTCTCTAGTTCTTTCTCTGGTGCGGCTGCTTTGTGCCGTTTTTTTTTTTGGTTTTTTTTCGTTTTTTTGCTTTTCTCTTCCTCTGCTTTTTTGCATGCAGCTGCGCAGCGCTGACAACTGCGACGACATTGCGCCATGTGACCTTTAAATGGGATACCGTGGGCCTGGGGGGTGGGTGGGTTGGGTGGCGGGTGTGGAGGTGTACTGAAGGTGAGCGGGCAAAGGGTTGAGCACGTGTGTGTGTATGTACCTGTGTGTGTGTGTGTGTGTGTGTCTGTTTGTGGCATTGTTTTGGCTGTGACTGCGGCTTTGGCAATTTTTGCGCCGCGCTGCACCTTTGACCTTTCCGCGCTGACATTTCGCCCGGCCAACGCTTTTAACAAATTCTCAAAACCGACCTTCCCAATGACTTATGGCCTAATATCACCTTTTTCATATCCTGCACAAACTCCGCGACGCGTGGCGCGAAAATTGAAAACAGCAGCTGGAATTCAATTTCAAAACTTTACGTTTCTTTTTTTTTTTGTATTAAATAGTTTTGTTGTTGTTCGGGTTTCGTTTGTTTTTATAAGTGTTTTTTTTTTGGTTTTCTGTTTTTTCTTTTCTTTTCAAGTTCAAGAGCGCGTTTGGAAATGAAAACTGCCGCTGACCGACTGAGCTGCAATCGCGCTGCAGGCGTCGCTTAAATATGTATGGCGTCCAACAACAGCGAAGAGCTCAAAAGAAAAGCAGCGACGCGGCGTCAACGGCAGCCGAGCGACAGCGTCAACTGCTGCTAATAATGCCAGCCACCAGCTGCAGTGCAACAGTTCTCAACAGGGGCGAAAACTGGTGGAACGGGGGGAGTGGGAGGGTGAGACAGCGACTAGTTAATAGTAGCTGTTGTTGCTGTTGTTGTTGTTGTTGCTGGAGGGTGTCGTTGGTGGAGGTGCAATCCTAAAACTGCGTAGGCCGCTGCCAAACGGACTGTGGACTGACAACAAAGTCACCCAACGACACCCAACACCACCCAACACCACCCACGTGTTGTCCTGCGAGTGGGTGCCAAGCTTCGATTGCAACAGGATGACGCTAATTTCAGTTAGAAATGCGTAATGAGTGCCCTGCATGATAATGCCATAAATACCCTGGAATTCAGGTAAACATAAATATATAAATTGATATACAAATATAAATATTCCAACTGAATTATTGCTATCTATTTTTATGACTTAGATGTGGAAAATGAATGGAAATATGGTTAAAGAAACTTTCGGTAAGTAACTCTTTATATATATGTATATGTATATAGATATATGTTAAGCTGTTCCATCTAAAAACCGAAATTTTTAACATTCACATATTTCAATATAATGCTAAGAAAACTTTAAACATTTTTCAAATTAGATACATTTTCTTGAGATTCATTTACAAGATTGAAATACAGGGAAAACATTTTTTAATGAACATCTAAATATTCTGAAAAAAAATCCACTTTAAAGTTGATTCACAATGATCAGAAAAGTATACTAAAACTACGCATTGATTAAAATTTGAATTTTCATTCGAGTCGCATTCAAAAACATTTGCCTAATTCACGCCCACAAGCGGAAAATGGGCGAAAAGACGCTCTGTTAGCCAGCTCATTCAAGTCTAGACAAATAGTAATGAAATGAATACATTGTGATTTGTTTCTGATTCATTGACAGCATATGTTTAAAATTGTTTTGTGAATACACTCAATGAAACATATGTGTAAAATTCGTAAGAAAAATATTTATGGCATTTACTTTCACTTTTTAAATTTACCGTATGAATCAGTTGATAACAATCGATTTAATTGGACAAATGTTTTGTTATTTAATTAGAGGATTAGTAAATCCGCAATGAACATTTGGTTTATAATCAATTATTGAGTCAAAATTGAACAGCTAAACTGGATGACACAAAGATTTCGATATATCGAACTAATTGATAACAATTATCGATCAGTTCAAACAAAAATTAATTCAAATAATTTTATTCTTTTCAATTTGGCATTTAAAAATTGATATAAATTTGTTGAAATCAAAACTAACATTTTATTGATTTAATTTTCAATATTTTTTTACCATATGCTTTCTTTATTGCTTTGCGCTTATGTTTGCTGCTTTTACAGCTTCCTTTTCTGCTTTTCCATTTTGCCATTGCATTTTTCTTTATGTTGCTTTCAATTGGGAGCAGCTACAGGCTGTCGTAACTGTACTGCGACACACACAGAGCCAATAACATGACCTACACACACACACACATGTGTGTGTGTGTTTCCAGCTGGACTCGTCTGTGTCCTATTAACCCGATTTCTGTGCGATGCATTTGATCAATGGAAAATTGGGCATAAGATGAATTTCTTTATATTTGCCCCATTTGATCTTTGGCAACGTCAAATGTGCCATTGTTGTTGTTGTTGTTGTTGTCGCAGTGACGACAGATTTAGACGTCAGTAAAATGCTGTGATGATTGAAGCGTAATGAAATGGCCCGAACAGACCCGTGACCGGGTCGGTAACTGTGTGTGTGGCGGGGTGGTGGGCGACCGCACGTGTTCTGGCCAAAATTGGTTACAGTTTAGAGCCGCGTCCAATTGCCGATGACGCCCAAGCGTCGCCTAGACCTAGACACGCTCATTACGGGGCCCGCTTAAACGATGCTTGTAACTGGGTTCAGCACACACAAACACACACACACACACATATATACACACTGCGCGTGTACAACGCAGCGTATACGTAATATGTATAACAGCTGCAGGCGCGTGTCGCTGCCAATTGTGACGTCATTGTTTATGGCCGCATCGCAACGAAACGAAAAGAAACGACACGAAAAGAAACGATGCGACACGACACGACACAAAACGATACGAAACGAAACGAGCTCCGCATATGGAAAAAAACCATTGCACGAAGCTTGCCAAAGGTGGGGGGGGGAGGTGGGGGGGGTTGGTGCAGGAGCGTGTACATAAGCGTGGGTGTTGCCTGGCGCTCGTGTTCGTATTTAGGTTACTACGCTCACGAAGCGCTTCGACGAAGATTTACGCTACGTGGGTGTAGGGAATAGGGGAGTGGGGTGGGGTGGGGTGTGCTTGCAGGTGGGGGTGGTGGGGATGGGGTGGTTTGGGCAGTTTGGCAACCTGGCCTGAACGAGGATAAACATTCGTCACTCACTCGTCGTGAGTTACGTCACAGGGACGTCGTAAATGGACGATGACGGTAAATGGCAGCAGAGATGCAGCCAAAGATACACACACACACACACACACACACACACACAGAGTATATAGATTACGAATATACATATACACACATATATGTATGTATATGGTGTGTATATAGGACGCGTAGCGTAACGTAAAACTGAAACAGGACAACGTAAATGAAATGTTGCATTGAATGATGCTGAGCTGAACGTGGCATGTAATGGGCTATTGGAAGGGGTGAGAGAGCGAGACAGAATCGAAGCCAGAGCGAGATAGATAGCAGCTCAGAGAGAACGCGAGCAAAAGCTGAGCAAAGATTAAAAATAAGGCAAACGAAAAAAAAGTAAAACAGTCAACAAAATTAATTTGCGCAAAAGTGAATAGCAAAAAAAAGAGTAGATGTTGATGTGCGCAATATGTGCTCAAAGGATTTTGATTTAAATTCAGTTAAAATATCAATTTGCCTTAAAAGCACATAAATTAACTGAGGCAAAATCAATTTTATTCACAAATAAAACTCCATTCATCGAACAGTGAATGCAAATGAATAATTTGCGTTACTCCAATGATAATATTATCTAGAATAAATCGAGAAAATTGTATAATAAAACACTTTGTCATGAACACGAAAGCTTATGCTAAAAATATATACTAAAAGTATATATATATATATATATAAATAAATAAAAATAAAACGATTCCATAAATTACAAATTTTAAAGCGCAAAAAGCAAAGAGAACAGGTTAGGCAATAAATTTGATTGATATACGAGATGACAAAAAGTTATATTTTGGCAAAAAGGTTTTTATTTATAGATTTTCGTTATTTCGATCAAGTAGATATAATAGCTCTAATAAAGATATAAACAAATTGAATAAAAAAGAAGTTCCTTAAAAATAATAACTTTAATTTTAGAACTGATTTTCATTTGCAATAGGAATCTTGAATCTTTAATCAACACAAATTTTAATTAGCAAATTAAAATAATCATTGCATTTTATAGTTTCATAAAAATTCATTTACTAATGAAAATTTCGATCGTAATTTTTAGTTAATAAATTTCCAACTTCAACCAAATCCTAAGTAATATGCACTTAATCTGAAAAACATGCCGGAAATATTTTCAATTTTGTAAAGAATATAAAACGCAGAGAAGCATAAACATAAATGCGTTATTTGAGATGTGTTTTATAGAGATTTTGTTTGCCCACTAATGAATTTTAAACAAATTTGCGCAACCCAGCGTCAAAGATTGCCAAACCAGCAACAGGATAAGCGATGAAACGAGCAGCAACGGTGGCACTGGGGGGGGGGGGGGGGGGAGTTGGGGTACGGTGTGCGGGGAAATGGTAAGAACGTGCGGCATTTCCATAACAGAAGCAGCAACAGCAGCAACAGCAACAGCAGCTGGAGCAAAATGTAACTTTTGTTGCCGCAGATGCCGTGGCAAGAACTTGGTATGGAACAAAGCAAATGTATCTTGTAAATATTTTATTGCAACAATGTAGCTACGAGATGTTTATGCCATGGTAGCTCAGCTCGTTTGATATGGCCAAAAACTCGTAGGTTAAATGCCAGCAGGCAACCACACCAATCCTGGGGTCAGTGGGTGATGATGGGGAAGCGGGAAGGAGGGTGGCTTGGGTGGGTGGGTGTTGTGTTGCTTATGTTCGTATCTGCTCGTAAATGGAACGTGGCGCACACAATGCAACTGGAAATGGAAGCGACTGTACGCTGGGAACTGTGCACATAGTAGAGTAACGTGAACTATATATATGTATATATGTGGAGCCATATATACCCTATATAGAGCAGGCCATTGGCATATATACAAACTGTACATATATATATGTATATATATATAGTATAATATAACCGATGCACTGCAGCGAATGTCCTGGCTTTTTCAATGGAAACGTAACGTGGCAATTGCGCGGCAGCCAACACATTTAGCCCCTTGAGCGCGAAGTGGCATTGCGTATGCTCCGGGCATAACCCATGCCACTCCCTCCCACTCCCCCACGCGGTACGCCCACTCGCCGCATATAACGTTACCACTTCAATTTCAGCGTGGGCAGCAACTAATGAAAATTTATGTGAGTCGTCCTGTGTGCCTGATAAAGCATCGCCAACAAATTGCAGCTGATCAACTCTACATTAAATGCAGTTTTTCCTTTCCATAGAACGCTTCTATGTAAGAAATTCAAATTCTCGAGTGGAATCAAATCGATTTAATGGCGTTTTGGTTATGATTTTTCAATAAGATATTCTTATTCTTCGATATTTTTAATTTTAGAACCTGAATGTATATATATATACAAATGTATCCCACAACTTAGTCAAAACTCTTCCGATTTTCAGGAATGATGGCTTTTTGTTCATAATTTTTCAATTAGTTTAATTCTGCATTTAAATTTAGTGCAAATTGAAAAATTTTTCTTTTTCGATATTTTTTGGGGTTTTTATACAAGGGTCCCCCCTTGCTCATTTTTGAAAAAAATTTTTTTTCAAAATTTATAATCTTGAAATTTTGTTTTTAATCGATTGCGGGTATCCTAATTAGTATAAAAAACTATTTCTCGACTGATTCTGAGATGGTTGATTTTTTTGTCAAAAATCATGTCAAAAGTGACAAAAATTTCCACTTGTAAAGTTCCCAAAATCTCCATGCGTAAACTTCAAATGAGCATAACTTTGTTAAAAGTGAACCGATTTTCAAGTATGATGGCTTTTTGTTCATAATTTTTCAATTAGTTTAATTCTGCATTTAAATATAGTGCAAATTGAAAAATAATTTTTTTCGATATTTTTTGGGGTTTTTATACAAGGGTCTCCCCTTACTCATTTTTGAAAAAAATTTTTTTTCAAAATTTATAATCTTGAAATTTTGTTTTTAATCGATTGCGGGTATCCTAATTAGTATAAAAAACTATTTCTAGACTGATTCTGAGATGGTTGATTTTTTTGTCAAAAATCATGTCAAAATTGACAAAAATTTCCACTTGTAAAGTTCCCAAAATCTCCATGCGGAAACTTCAAATGAGCATAACTTTGTCAAAAGTGAACCGATTTTCAAGTATGATGGCTTTTTGTGCATCATTTTTCAATTAGTTTAATTCTGCATTTAAATTTGGTGCAAATTGAAAAATTATTTTTTTCGATATTTTTTGGGGTTTTTATACAAGGGTCCCCCCTTACTCATTTTTGAAAAAATTTTTTTTCAAAATTTATAATTTTGAAATTTTATTTTTAATCGATTGTAGGTATCATAATTAGTATAAAAAACTATTTCTTGACTGATTCTGGGATGGTTGATTTTTTTGTCAAAAATCACGTCAAAATTGACAAAAATTTCCACTTGTAAAGTTCCCAAAATCTTCATGCGTAAACTTCAAATGGGCATAACTTTGTCAAAAGTGAACCGATTTTCAAGTATGATAGCTTTTTGTTCATATTTTTTCAATTAGTTTAATTCTGCATTTAAATTTGGTGCAAATTGAAAAATTATTTTTTTTCGATATTTTTTGGGGTTTTATACAAGGGTCCCCCCTTACTCATTTTTGAAAAAAAAATTTTTTAAATCTTATAATCTCGAAATTTTATTTTTAATCGATTGTAGGTATCATATTTAGTATAGAAAACTATTTCTTGACTGATTCTGGGATGGTTGATTTTTTTGTCAAAAATCACGTCAAAATTGACAAAAATTTCCACTTGTAAAGTTCCCAAAATCTTCATGCGTAAACTTCAAATGAGCATAACTTTGTCAAAAGTGAACCGATTTTCAAGTATGATAGCTTTTTGTTCATAATTTTTCAATTAGTTTAATTCTGCATTTAAATATAGTGCAAATTGTAAAATAATTTTTTTCGATATTTTTTGGGGTTTTAATACAAGGGTCCCCCCTTACTCATTTTTGAAAAAAAATTTTTTTCAAAATTTATAATCTTGAAATTTTATTTTTAATCGATTGCGGGTGTCATAATTAGTATAAAAAACTATTTCTAGACGGATTCTGAGATGGTTGATTTTTTTGTTAAAAAAAAATTTTTTTTTCAAAATTTATAATCTTGAAATTTTGTTTTTAATCGATTGCGGGTATCCTAATTAGTATAAAAAACTATTTGTTGACTGATTCTGAGATGGTTGATGTTTTTGTCAAAACTGTCCCGATTTTCGAATGATGGCTTTTTGGTCGATTCTTTTACAATTAGTTTAAATCTGCATTTAAATATTAAAAAGGGATGGTTTCATATTTTATACCTAAGGGTCCCCCTTACTTCATTTTAAAGAACACTTTTTTTTCGGTATTTTCGTAATTTGTAATTTTGTCAAAACTGAAACGTATTCTTGGCTACATATCTAGATTGGAAATTAAGCAATTTGAATAATTTATGCAAAATAATATGTTGTGGTGAGTTCGTTTGAAATTTGATAAATTGTGTTAGATTAGTATCTAAATTGTGCGAATTTCATCAGTTTGCACTTAAAACTTGCATCGAATTGACACTTTTGTATATTTCTCATAATTCGAAACACGTGCGTCAAAAAAGAGGCGAGCGAGTTTCGGGTAAACAGCGGGTTAGTGGACTTGAAAGGAAACCTGCTCGTAAATTAACACTCCAGCCACATAGATCAAGCGGGCCCCCTAAAATTCAAATCGCAAATCCCGAAGCGCTCGCTGAGGTTCGTTCAACTGGGTCATACTTAAAAGAACGTGGCGTCCATTACCAGATGTATCATTTTGTCAGTTGTTTCAGTTGACAAGCGGGCAATTAAATTTGTGATTATACAAATTAATTGTCTTTCGCATATGTGGAATAGGTTTTTAGGTTAGCTCTGGCCGCTCTCAGCTGTCCTTCAACCCGACTTTACGCGAGAGAGATATGGAGGCGCGATATGGAGTGCATTATCTTTTAGATTGCGAACAATTAAAATGATTTATCGATTGGCAGTCGGCTACTTGGAATTCAGCGGAGCTGCGTTATCCTTGCAGATGTGACATATTCAGAAACTACGTGACTGCCTCACCCCAACCGTCCAACCGCCCAACCGCCCAACCACCCAACCACCCACACCCCAAACCATTCCTTCCCTTCATTCTCGGAACGATAATAAACCGCAACAGTTTGTCACCAGATACATCAATGTCAAGTCAGGCAATAATGTGAGACAACTGCTGTTGGCGGTGGTTGGGCGGGGGTGGTGTTGGTGGTGTCGGTGGTGCAGCATTTAAATGGCAACTTATTTGCATAGTCCTGACGCTGGCTGCCTTCCTGGCTGGCACAGCTGCTCCAATGGATTTTGATGGATTCCCAATCATTTTGCATGTCGAACTATGGGCAATAATAATAAGCAGCAGTGGGCGGGCTGTTATCAGTGCCACGCCCACAGCCACAGCTTGTTGATTACAGAGCCAGAGCCAGAGCCAAAGTCAGAGCCAGCTAGCGTCGACGAGTTTCTATTTCTGTCTACCCACGTCGACCCACGTCGGTTGTCTTTTACACAGAAGGCGACCCACGTCATCGGGCGCATGTGGGCCAGGAGCAGGAGCAGGAGCAGCCGTGGGCCGTTACCCTGGTGCCCATATCCTGCGTGGGTGACTGCGCCAACTTCAGTGTGGCAACGTGCGTGGGTTTATTTATTTTTTTCATTTTTTTGTGTGTTGTTGTTGTTGCTGCCATTAGCCGGGCGTGAACTTTACAACGATTCACTTGATTCACTTGTAAAACTGAACCATTTTGATTTTCAATGTAAAACAAGCTGTAGGAAAACATAACAGCTGTTGGATTGCTGTGGCGAACATTGAATACCCTTACAGGTATGCTTGGCCATTAATTTGAATTTTTTTTTACACTAAATAAATTATCAATTAATTTAACTTAAATTTACTATATAATATAGCTATCCAATGTTGCTAAGTTTTTGTCATTGAAAATAAGTTTGAAATTTTCACAAAACACAGAAAATACTATAAAAATACTAACCGATGTTGGCATTAATTGTTGTTTTCCTCATTTAGTTAGTTAGTAAAATAAAGCTGATATTGTTGAGTGTTTAAAAACAACAAATCAACTTTTAAGCAATTATTTCTATGGGATATTATAAGATATATTTTATAGGATGTATATTGGATTGAATTTAAATTTAATTTTTAGTAAATTATTTTAAATAGTTTGCATAAGTTAAGGGTATATTAACTTATGGCTGACTTCCGTTTAAAATTCACATATAATCAATCAAATAAGATTTCTGCCAAGATGGGTTTAATCAGTGCAGCGCATACGAAGAACATAAATTTCTAATGTGTTTTTTTTTAAAACTGTTTTTTCGTTACTTTTGGCAGCCATTGAACTTTGGGGGTGGCGGGCGGGCCAGCTAATTAGATTTACAGGCAAAACTGCAATAGCAAAATATTAATTAAACTCGCTCAATCGAGCCGCAAGCCTTTGATGCTTTGTGGTTTTGTGTCTGTGCCGAAAATGTTGTTTTAATTAATGGTATTTACCGTATTGTCGACTCGAATGCGTCGCATTATCGAAGCTGCTAATTGCCTCAAGGCAATTGGAAATAGTTTAATTGCATTGCCAAAAGTTCGTTCGCAGCGAGCCGTGCGAATGCAGCTGTAAATTAGAGCCAAAATATCAAATAAATTCGGGTGCGAACAATTTGTATGCAAATGAACCGAGTTAAATAAATATGGCTGGTAAATTAAACACTTTAACTGAACTGAAATTAAATTCAAGATTAAGTAATTGTTCAATATATTTTTTTTATTATTTATTTATTATTAAGTTTACTTTTACGAAGTGTGCCAGCAGTTCATTGATCCATATAATTAGGCTATGTTCACAATAAATTCTTTTAAATGCGAATCGCAAACATTTTTATGACTCAAAAGGCTTGTTTTAAATTTGATGAAATTTTGTTGCGCTCGC